>CM020226.1:18303101-19587219 GCA_009819775.1 Phoenicopterus ruber ruber
TCAGAAAAAAGAATGCGTGACAAAAGAGCAGATAAATGCATTGGTAGTTCATGGTCGTAAACTTGTGTAGGGAAGAGAGAGCTTATTACTAGCTTTCCTTAGGATTTGCAACTGTTTTAAAAAGAACTTTCACATCAGGAATTTTCTACTTGTTGCATTAAAAACATCCTCCACCTTTCATGTTCTCTTCTTGTGTTCAAACTGCGCATTGGAATATAAGATAAAGCAAAGATAACCAAAATGGAAGATGTGGAATGAAGCATTCAGTAAAGAAATAAAAGAAAACTTTAGTAAACAGCCTGCCTTTTCATACTGTTTGAAAAACTCTTCTTGACATGATGTTTTTGTTAATTATAATTTGAAATTATAATTTCTTTTAACCGAGACTTTTTTTACCGGACAGCTGATGTCCGTTGTGCTAGAAGTCAAATATGAAGACACACCTTGATGTACTATGTTGTAAAACTGTCAGAATAAGACGTGGATTTTAAAACTACAGGAGTGAACAGAAGAGATGATCATCTTCTTTGTTCCTGTTTGTGATTATTTCGAAGTACTTTTTCTATATAGCATCATCTATTTGCTTTTATTTTAAAATAATTTTGTCTTATTGACAATGATTTTTTTTTTGGGGGGGAGGCTCCATATGCAAGTACAGTTCCATAGTTCTCTGTTCTCCTTCTCAAGGACAGCGGGAATGAGGTTTTTTCATTCCTGAGTTTGTTGCTCTCTTTTTAGAACTAATCCTTACCACATTGATTTTACTGGCTCTTCAGACTTGAAAAGTTTTCTGAAAGACAGTGGAGAGAAGAAAGGCTATACGAGAACAAGGATTGCATGTTATTTTGATTTCCTTATGAAATAATTATGATTTCTTTTTCTAGATACTTTCTGCCAAAAAGATTTGAACAGGTATTTAGCAGCAGTAAATGTAATTCTTTGTGGATTTCATTTATGCAGGTTTAAAAAAAAGACATTATACAATAAAAGTTACTGAATAAAAACGTGCACGTGAAGTTGCAGCATGACGGTTACCTGGAAAGTTAACGGACAATAATTAGTATCGGAGAGCTGAGAGACTGAACTAAAATCGTCTTTTTTTGAATTTGATGGTGAACAGCTTGTTTTTGCGGTGGTTTGAATTTTTGTAATGTTCTGTTGGTTTGTGTTTGTTTGTCTTTCTCCCTTTACTGAGAATGGATTCTGCTCTGTCTCAGTGTTTCCTGTTATCGTGAACTATAAATATATCACTTTCCTCACAGTTTTGAAACTTAAATGAATTCTGAAAATCCTTCATTCTCAGAGATCAAAAGCTACTGTAAACCTGGGTAAGTCAGCTTCGCTAGAGCTATCTGAAGTAATATCGCTTGACAATCTACCTACCAAATCTCTTGCTTGCCTGAAGTGTCTGTGAGCTAGTGAGTTAAGTAACGCTACAAATTTGATCAGTATTCTTATTTTTCACCCAGGTATTACCTCTGCTTCTTTACCCTTGATTCAGTTCTCCTCTGACCAATTCTACTTAAGAAGTAGTGGCTGTTTTCTGATCCCACTGATCCCAAGTGGTTTCAAATTCACTCATTTTGTTTTAAGGAGTCGTTCCTCCATGTTTAAATAGAAGCAAGCGTGAAGAAGACAGTAGTGCTTAAACAGGGCTATAGCTGAATATATTTCCTTCTGAGCTCAGTTAACTTGTGATCTTTAATTTCAGCTGTAGCTTTGACTATGATAATTGTAAAAAACAAACAAATACCCCTTTCGCCCCCATTCCCCCAATAGAAGAGTGACACAAAGTTACGTAAAAAGAGAAAAATAACACTGTTTTGCAGTAAGCAAATGGAAGAGGAGAAGCCATGCATAGAACTTCTTACTTTGGCTTGTCTTGTTTGCTCTTAGTCTTACCTCTGAAGAAGAAGGATTGTTTAAAATACTTTGAAGCTCCTCCTATTGTAATCACCGCCTTCCACTGCATTCCCATTGCCTCGGTTTGTCTCAGGCTTCACCTAAGTCCGTCTTTGTTTCTACACGTTAGGGTCCCTGTGAGTGACATGTTAGTTGTTTGTAATTTGTATTAAAACCAGCAGGACAGATAAAATACAGAAAATGCAGAGGGAATTAAGGGGAAGCGCACATGAAATGGACTTCCTACACAATAAAGCGTTTCCCTGACCCTGGTGAATGCAAAACTTTATATAATTAAAATTTTCTTTTTATTTTTACATTACGTAGCAGTTTTCAGCAGTTCGTACCAAAATTATACAGAACCACAGTTGACATAATGATGGTTTTCCAAGCAATGTACAAAAAGCCTAACTCATTTTTGAGTGCAGTCTGCATAAACTCTGAGTTGTATGGATTTCAGGGTAGTTCTCTATTCATTACACTGTATTTCTGAAGTTTTGTGTGACACTGAAATGTAGTTCTTTTTCCAAAAATGCGGCTTTAGGTTGGTACGTTTGTTAAGTTTGAAAACTGAATTGTAAATCTTCCCAATGTTGAGATGTTCCCAATTCGAATGCCCCTTTTTTTATTTTAAATGCTCTCTTGGTTTTCTTTCTGCTGCGTTTTAAATGTAGATGAGGAACTCATCCAAATGGTCTTTTTTGAAATATGGCCTTTTATTGCTGGATTATACCTAATACAAATTCACGTGTGGATTTAGCCAAGAGATTCCGTGCTGGATTGTACCGCTGTACCTGACTGCCAGTGTTGCTCCTGGCAGCGACTGCAGTGCAGAGCGCGCGCTGTCCGCAGCCTGAGCTTGATCGTACGCTCTGTCATAGAGAAAGTCAAGCGAAATACACACTCCCATTTGTGAAGCAAACAAAAAAACCCCTGTATGTTCATTTCAGCTCTTCCAGTAAGAGCAAAATGATCTCAGAAAATCGAAGAGGAATCAGACGAGGCTTCCTACTGCTCACCCACTTTATGCCTATCAGTCAATTTGTGCGAGGAGCAGAAACACTGTATAAAGAGTGCGTCCTCTGAGAAATACTTATGACATGCTTATTCCAGACTATTTCCTTGCTTTATTTTATTTCATTTTGTTATTGAAAGAATAGGCTGACATATTCTTCTGTGGCTTATGTCTTTAGGAATATTTAGGGTAGTCCCACCGATTAAGATTTTCATATTCATACAGAATGTAATCAGCATGAAATTGCAAAAAGAAAGCCATCCTTCTATCTTGGCAATGAAAATGCAGAATAAACAACTCAAAATGTATGTCTTCTATCTATCTTAAGTACATGATGGGTTAATCGTTCATGAAGTAATCGTTATCTTACAAGTATGACTTACAGCTCAAGAGAAATGAAAAATAAAATAAATACCATGCTGTTATTTTTTTTTATTATTGGAAGACATTCCATGGTGTCAGTGCACGCAGGGAACGTTGGACAAGTGTTTAAAGAGATTAAGCTACTGTTTGGGAAGGATTTTGAGAGAAAACTGGAAAAGCTATTATATAGTGCGCTACTTCATATTTTAGAAGGTTATAAAAACTTACAGAATAGGTAACAAGACTGAGTAAACAAATACTTTAATGCCTTCTGAACTGCTAGGGTGTTTGCCTAAATAAGAGAGACATAAGCTTTTAATTTTCAATACAAGTAAACTTCCTTTCAAGTACCACTTTTTGTGATAGAGCAACTGCAGATCATAGAAAAATATGGCTGAAGGCAGCTTTTCAGAAGCCATCCAATTTATTCCCCAACTAAACCATTTATGATTAGTATTTGCTCTGTTTTCCGAATATCTTTGTTTAGTACTTCAGTAGTTTTAATACTTCTTTTTACAGTTAGGTTTTCCTAAGACGTTACATACATAGGCTTTTGGTTTAGTGTCATTAGTGCTTGGTTTTGCTCTCCATTTTCTAATGGGCTGATGGCGTTGTCCCTGCCTTCCCCCCGCCCAACTCTTCTGCTTCCAATAAGGTTTCAATAGTTCAGATTCCTTTCTAGTTTCCTCTGATTTTCTCTCTTGCGTTTTCTAGCTTGTGTTATTCATTCATATATCAAAGCAATACAAGTTTTTGGTTGGGCTTGGTGTTGGTTTTTTTTTAATTTCAGATAAATGAAAAACTCATAACTTTATGCAAGTTGTTTTTTTCCTTCTGTTTCCATTCATCCGCTCAGGAAAAGACTTGTGTTGTTAGAGGGAGTGCCTACTGAGTCCTGGACAACTTCACCGATGATACCTGAGGCGACATTGCAGTGGTGGGGTGGGGTGTCTGCTGCACAAGCCTGAGTTCTGCGCTCTCCACTGCAACATTACGAACTCTGTCTAAAGGAGTTTCTTCCCGTCTAATAGTCTTTTTCTTTGTTGTTTTCCTCCCTCCCCTCCTTTTTTTTTTTTTTTTTTTTTTTGTCCAAAGCAAACAGATCATGCTTTGGACACAAAAAGGGAAATTCATGAGAACCTCGGGGAACTTTACATAGGAAGCTGCATATCTGTTAAGAGTCTGACTTTTTAGACTCTATCTTAAAGGGTACTTAGGGAGAAGAAGAAATGACAGGTAGAAACGTCTGAATTTTATGCTTAAAAATCTTTTGCAACAAACAAATAAACATTTCTAGCTACATGTAGCATCTGTTTTTGAAAAGAACCAGTCACTAAAAAAGAAGTTTGTTTAAAATGAGTCTTCGTTGATCTTAGAAGGAGATAGGAATTGTGGGCAAGGCCGTTATTCTTTTAGTGTCTCCTCTCCTTTACCCCCCGGTCAAATCTATGTAGAACTAAGTGTACTTTGTGGAGCTTAATAATGACTGAGAAGTTCTCTTATGAAAATCATGTCTCTCTACCCATCATTTGTGATCTGTATGAGGAGGTATGTGATGGGCGAAACAGCAAGTCTAACAAAGCAACAGAAACATAGTGGGAATACGAGCGGAAGATAAGGGTAGTTCTGTGGGAATGAGATTTATTAATGTTGGGTTTCAAAGCCAACGTAATGTTGTACTGGAATGGAGCTATGAGTGTCTGAAAAATATCAATATACTAATGTGAAATAAAAACCAACAGAGCAAGTCTTCTACTTCAAGGCTACTTTAAATACTTGTATCTAAAAGTAATGTGTCTGCCAATCTTGGCATTAAAATCGGGTGTCTTCTGTTTTATATTGTTGGCAGCGATTATATTGTAATGACTTCTATCCATTAGTACTATGGGGGAGTTAAATCAACTGGAGTGTGCGCTGGTAACAGCCATGAAGTCCTAGGTCACTGCCAGTTGGTTACAGTATTAAAGAATGTCATGGTGGGTGCATTTTCATGTCAGAAAGAGTTGCAGAATTAAGTAGGATAACATTACTGTGTCAGGATAGTGGGGAAATAAATGCATAACAGCTGTTATTAGACACCGTAAGTACAAAATAAATCTGTTCCCAAGAACACCATTGTGAATGAAAAAGGAGAGAGAATAATCCCTTGCTAGTAGCTTTTAGCATAGCGGGATAAGCTGCTTTCCGCCTTCTTTCTGATGTTTTTCAGGATTTCTCCAGATAGACTAGGGACTCTTATACAGAGATTGTTCCCTTGGCCGAAAATTCAGGTCTCCAATCTAGATTCAGTAAACTGCAGGAAAATTAGAATTTATGGCAGATTTGCATATTATCTGGTTTTGATAAAAATGTTGGTTTTGCCAAATCTGCTGGAACCTTCAGGAAATTGGAGGAAAACCCCCCCAAGTTACTTATACACTTCTGTTCTTCTATTTGTCATTTCTGCAACTTTTTAATTGATGTCTGCATGTTTCTGTTTTTAGGTACTGCACGGTGGTGCCTGATCCATTGCCTTCTCTGGTTTCCAGAAACTGGTATGTATGAACTTGCAGTAAACATTTTAAGTGATTAAAGCCCTGTAAAGGACAGCGAGTTACATGTGAAAATCTCTCTTCTGAATTAGCAATAACATGGGAAGTATCCAAAATAAGTCAGTTGATGTAACAAATACCTCTGGGTTCCCAGTTCCCATGGGAATATGTCAGAAGACAAGCTACGGTATTAAGTTAACCAAACTCAAATTTGCCTTACAATTTTTCCATTCATTCAAATGGGACATGAATATTTTGTTTCCTAATCTGCACAATTACCCTGGAGCTCATGTTGCAGTGTGTCAGTACAGTGACAGCTTCTCCTGAGTGACAGCTCATAGCTATATTGAAAAATGACAGGATTTGTAAACCTAGGTTGTTTAAACAAAAGAGACTGTTCTGGAGTGACTCTCTGTTTCTCAGTGGCATCGCAGTTAATCATTACTGCATTTTACAATACACCTTAAATATACTTATTTTAAAATGGATCTAATTGGGATGCCTAAATGGACTTGTGATGACGTATAGTTTTGTATCACAGAACATGCTGTACTAGCGCCTACTAACATAATATTGTTGACAGCAATTAGAAGATGCTCAGAGACATTCTACACGTTCTACAATGCGGTCCAGTAAAACCGAGTCAGTAGTCATGGGTCTCGGAGTTTGTAAGTGTTCACCTTAGTGGCAGGCTGTGTTATCGTGCCTTTTGGTGTCACTCGGGCAGTTACTGTCACTAGCCTTTTTTCTAACGGAGGCCTTATTTTTCATGCAGCATAAGCCACTACTTGTCTCCCTGAATGTCCATTTGTATGGAGCTATGTTATATACCTGATATTTCATTCTATTTATCCTTAAGTTTCTATAATGGCATCTTGCTTAACAACAAAGGTGAAATAAGTATTTTACACTCATGAGCCTGAAAGCTGACTGGGAAGCTCACACATGATTTTCATCCTCATGAATGTAGCTAGAACTATGAATATAAATCACCGTGAAGTTTGCTATGTATTTTAAATATGAGTTTTGGAACTTGAACTCGTAGCTGTGCTATACATTGACTGTATTTAGTTTCAGTTCTTGGGACATAGAGTCTCTTGACTATGTAATGTTTGTGTGGCAGCCAGCCTGAGCCTCTATTTGTACACGCAGACTAGGGGAATTACTGCAAAATGTGTATCTAATTCCAATAATAACGTGATCCCCCCCCAAATAAGGAAAATAACTCCCAACATTGTAAGTGCTTTTGTAGACTTTCAAACTGTTCAGAAAGTCTGCAAAATGTTCATAAAGTTCTAAGGTGTAGTAAGGCAGAAGCCTTAACATAAGTATGCTGCAGACATTAAAAAGACTAATGCTGTTGTCGTGCTGATTTCGTTTTTCTTTTGTTGTATAAATATATATATAGTACATAAAGAAAATATTGGAGATGATCTGAATCGGTTCATAAAACCTTGCTAGTTTGCAAATCATTATGATATTTTAACTGCATTGCCTGGTTCTGAGTTAGTATCTGGAGGTATCTTGCATTATATTATAACTTGGAATTGCATCTGAAACTTGTGGCTACACAATACTGTTCCAGAAACTTGATATTTAAGGTCAAAGGAACAGAGCAACTTCTGTGTAAGACGTCTGGTGTGAAATTCTGGTCGTGGTAACTTCTATAGCTTCTCCTTTGTTATTTATAATGCTGATGGGTTTGCCTTTTCACGGCACTTCAGTGGAAGAAGCTTTTTTTTGACTCTACTTTCAGCTTACGTTCTTAGATTCTTCATGTTTATGGCCATTGATTTTCTTGAGATGTTCCTGCAACACCTAAGAAATTCTTGTCTAATTAATCATGCCATATGTATTTGGTATCAAAACCCACAGACTCTGAAAGGAGCATTGCTTTCTAGAACGTGTATAAATCCATACATTTTATTCAGTATATGTAGATATCCATGGTGTTGGTAAATATTTGGTACATTGGTAGTTGAAGAAGGTTTCTCTGAAAAGGCTGATGCTGAAAAGGATGATGATTTTGAATTTCCAGTAATTAAATGATAGTCAAATCATTTCACAAATATTAAATAACCTTAATGAATAAATAGGATTTCTAATGTAAAATAGTTAATGACTACGACAATTTGTTTTCAGCAGTTGAAAGGCATTTAAAATACTCCAATATTTTACTGTGTTAATGCTTAAATGATATTACTTAGGATAGTAGTAGGAGTTTAACTTGTATTTCTATTACTTCTATGCCCGTAAGATTTCCCACAGACATTTAGTACCAAGCCCCTGTGGGACAGCTGGCTTTACCTAATTACCATTCGCAAGATCCAGTAACTCATTTTCCCCCGCCCCCATGCTATATATACTTTTCATGTGATGCGTTATAAAAACTCTTATTCTGAGGACTCAGTAATCTATTTTTTAGTAGAGTTGGTTCAAAATGTTTGGCAGTCACAGATAGTATTGCCTGGGCGTTTTACATAAAGCAAAGCTGAGTTTATATAATAGAAACAGCGTATATAATGTATGGCAAATAGTATTTGTGATCTTTCTGCTCCCAAATTCTGTTACCTGAAACTGAAGGAATTGTTCTGGTTTGTTTCTGTTTGTGCTCACTAATTCACGTTTTTCCAGTGTCCCAGGAGAGCTGGTCATAAATGAATGGATCTACGTCTAGTGAGCCCAGCAATTATTAGAACTACTTTAAAAGTGTTTTTCAGAATTGATGATATGACTCAGACTAGATGACAAAATGTCTAATAAAATACTGTATCTTAAGAAAAATGCAAAGTTAGTGTCATATAACATTTATTTGATGATAGATAACCTAATGTCAATGCATGAAATAATTGTCATCACCTACATGAAGATAAATAGCTTTTCCTGAACTAGCAGGTTTTTTCCATACAAAATGCTACAATTTTACCAGTTTTCCCCATTTTTTGCCAAATAAATTTTATAATGGCCATAAATGGAAAGCGTGATATGTCTACTTAAGCATTACAGTATTAACAGAGGGCATTTTCTTGTGACTTTGTTTAATTGACATCAATGACATTGTTACCTGAAAAATTGTTTCATAGCACTGTCACTTGAAAGAAATGCTGTTTCCTTCCATTCCCCCGTATATCTAAAAGCCAAAACGTGTGGAATCAGATGCACATGGCTTGTCAGCATGTGTGCGGCTGGGATTTTATGATCACAATGCTACCTTTTGCCATACATCTCTGAACTGGAGATCTGCACCGGTTATCCTGGCAGAGTGGGACAAGAGGCTCTCACCCGGTCTGGCGGTGTCGGAGTGGAAACGTCAGCGAGTTCTTTCTGTTCTGGTAACAGCACTACCACATCATGAGGATTTGTCAGGAGAAGAGTGTCCATAGCACATTGTTGGTATAAAAGAAAGGTCAAATAGTATTATCCACACCAATCCATGCTTCCAAAAAATATGATAACAGTTTCAAAGTTTTTTGTTGTGAGTTGGAAAGTATTTCCTCATGCACATGTACAGGGAGTAAAATGAAGATAAATTTTGTAAACATGAAAATTACTAAGGATTCTGGGCTAAAAAGAATTAACTTCCAGGTAACTACTTCATATTGTACTGGCTAAGTTGATTTGGGTTCCAAAACAAGCTGGCTGAAATTTTTACCAGAGGGGTAGTGGATGTGTGCAGTTAATCTGACACACTGATCTCCCACACTTAATGAAAGTAGCATCTCTAGTACATCAGTAAACTAAATCAATACGTATTCACATGAGGAATTAAATGACTTTCATGTCTGCTATGTACTGACTATCCTGTACGTGTTTGGACATCCCCTTACTCTCGTTACTCCTCTTTTGTGGAGAAGCAGTTCTCATTTTGCTTTTTGTAGCTAATAGTAGTTTGGCAGATATTAGCTGGCAGCATTTGAAAATGTATTTGTTTCTCTAGATCTCTTACTGTAATTTTTTCTCATCAGAATGATCATGATGCCAAATTTGGCCTCAGAGAGCGCCAGCTTTATTGTTAGAAACCGAACAATTACTTCAGCGTATTTGCAAGGATGCTCCTTATACAGACTATCGTCCTCTCTTTCCTGGCTTTCCTTCTCTAGCTAGCCTTTGCTTTCACTCCATAGCAAGCAGTCAGTCACCCTAAATACCATAAATAGTCATACAAAATAATGTTAGAGTTCCCATTTTACTGCTGATACTGAAAAACGTCTCCCTGTGAAACACCAGGAAAACCATACTTTCTTTTGTCACTTAGCCCTCTCATCTAGTGTCTTACGGAAAAAGCGTTGGAATGTTTGGGTGTGGGACACGCTATGGCTGGTAATCACAGCAGTGGGCACAGCACCAGGGTAGCAGTTCGTTCCTACGTGTGATCATTCCTAACTGGTTCCATTAAAATAAGTAATGCAATTGTTGATTAACTAGAAAAAGAACAGCTGCATGCTGTTTCTTCCCTGCTGTTACGTGTTCTGACAGTCCACGTGGGTGTGGTATTGAGGCTTTGTTGGCAGATGTTTTGGATGACTTCAATATTCACAACGGCAAATCCCCAAATGAATTATGGAGGTCAACACAAATGAGTTACATTTCTTGAAATAAGCTTCTGTAAAAATCTCAGTTGGCTCGGGGGCATCTTCTGAGCAGCCAGGCTGGTGAAACTCTCACTCGCTGCATATAATTGTCTTGTATAAACACCAGGCGGGAGTAGCCTGAATAAGGCCTGATGATATGTGATGAGTAACAGAGGACACAGTTTGTTTTTAAGCTGCATATGCCTTTTAATTTTCCTCATAAGAAGATATACATGCATGTACTTTCACACAGCTCGTTGGATTACAACTTGCACGGTATTTTAGTATTTGTGTCACTTTAACTGAAGGTGTCATCAACGAAGGATTGGGACCTATAAGCACACTAGTTAATGATGCATAGCTTTCTGGCTTGGCTGGAAAGAGATTTCGCTATTCTTGCGTGCGTACAGTTCTATTGACTTTTAAGGCCAGCTGATAATAAGTAGAACATTGCCACCTTTTGGTCGTAAAGAAAAGACATGCCGTTAAAGAAGCAGCGTTATGCAAGTTGGGGATGCTGCAGTGAAAACTACTTAATAGTATATTCATTTGTAATGTAACTGCTCCGTAATGGTAGCCCAGTTCAGTGGAGGCTGTAGGCATCATTTGCTTTGATTATGTGTATTTCATACCATGATGATGTGTTTAGAGAGAATATATTATGCTACATACTAATTATGTTTTCCTGAGGACTGAATTACATATGCATTGTGAAGATAGTATGAAGGCTACCATGGTTACCATTGTGCACCCAGCAACTTATTTTATACAGTGCCAATTAATCCGAGGTAATGCTTGAGAGAGAACACTGAAAAAGGAATGCTAATGTCTCAGCTTTTATTGAAGATTGTATGTCATAGACTCTTAGAATCTCATAGAATGGTGTGGGTTGGAAGGGACCTTAAAGATCATCTAGTTCCAGCCCCCCGCCACAAGCAGGGACACCTTCCACTAGACCAGGTTGCTCAAAGCCCCGTCCAGCCTGGCCTTGAACACTTCCAGGGATGGGGCATCCACAGCTTCGCTGGGCAACCTGTGCTAGTGCCTTACCACCCTCGTGGTGAAGAATTTCTTCCTTATACCTCATGTAAACCTACCCTCTTTCAGTTTAAAACCATTACCCCTTGTCCTATCACTCCATGACCTTGTCAAAAGTCCCTCTCCAGCTTTCTTGTAGGCCCCCTTCAGGTACTGGAAGGCTGCTAGAAGGTCTCCCCAGAGCCTTCTCTTCTCCAGGCTGAACAAGGCCAACTCTCCCAGCCTGCCTTCATAGCAGAGGTGCTCCAGCCCTCTGATCGTTTTTGTGGGCCTCCTCTGGACTCGCTCCAGCAGGTCCACGTCCTTCTTGTGTTGGGGCCCCAGAGCTGGACGCAGGACTCCAGGTGGGGTCTCACCAGAGCAAAACAGAGGGGCAGAATCCCCTCCCTTGACCTGCTGGCCACGCTGCTTTTGATGCAGCCCAGGATACGGTTGGCCTTCTGGGCTGCGAGCGCACATTGCTGGGTAAGGGTCAGCATTTATAAATGAATCCAACTGTAAGACTAAAACCAATAGTTCTGTCTTACATAAAAAAACGTATCTCTCCAGGCTAAATCGACACACAGGGGACACTGCTGCTTTATCAAGGTTATTCTCTGAGTAGGAGTTTTTTCCTTCACATGGTTTTAATGCTGTATTCCTGCACTTCAGACTGTACTTGGGGATTAGTGGTGTGTCTGAAAGAGGGTGCACTTTCATGATGCAAAGACATCTAAGCCCGATGCAGGTTACAGTAGCTAGGGACAAATCTTATGCCTCTGGCCAAAGACTTCCAGATGGCGAGGACAGAGCATAGTACAGCTCTAACTCTTTCCTGTTCCTGACAGCTCAGTTTTGCTGATGGTATGTTGCTGACATGGCTTCTTAGTCAACTTGTCCCATCAGCGTGAGATGTATGGCAAAATTAATGTGCCAGCCGTACATAATGTATGGTTATAGTTCTTATGTGTCCTTCTTCACATGTCCCTTTTGCGTTGGGACAAATTGTTTTAGTAGACCAAGAGAATCCAGTCTCGAGCATTCAGATCCAGATTCCTCCCCAGGTCTGAATACAAAAACTGCTGTTGTAATTTCTAGATGAGAACTTTGAGGAAGGGTCAAGTGAAGACATTGGATAAGCTCCCGACACAACTGCAAATTTCCTGCTTGAACATTTTCTTTAGATTCCCTGTACCTATTTATATCAACACAGCATAAAACGTGTTACGAGTATCTGCAGAACAGTGCTGTGTAGTGTCACAGCCATGTCTCTTTGTGCTTTTTTGGCTACCATAGCAGTCTTGCAGAGTTTTGCTTTTGATTCTTGCTGCAACAGCTGTAAATACCTAGCAACAAAGATCTAACTTAGCCTTAATGAAGCAAATCACTTAGAGATTGACAATATCAACATTTTAAAGCTGTTTCAGAAGAGGAAGGTGCGGACAAACATTGAGATGAGTTTAAAAATCCCTTTAATCCTCAAAACTGATTCTTACCATTTTGCAAAAATGTACGCAACATTGAACACTGAACATTTAATCTATAGAAGAAATTTACCATTTCTTTTGATGCACCAAAATGAACGAACAGTTGGATTTAAGTTAACTTAGCTAACTTTATCCTGAAACAGCTGAGGGAATCCTTGTATGATCCATTCTGCTGGCTGAGCAACATCGCGTTCTATGGGGCTGGCAATTTTTGGCAAAAGAGTAACGGTAGCAAACAGTTGGGAGGCAGTAACTTCAGCTTCCACAGATGTTCCAGCAGTGAATAGTTGCCCAAGGCAGAAGCTTTGTTGCTTAAGTGATCGAATGTTTATCTTAAAAACTAGAGATTAAGCTACTAAAATGCATAGGCACCTTTTCCAAGTGTTATTCATTATCACAGTTCATTGGCTTATGTGACTTGTAACTATATTGTTACTATTTTTCATTAAAAACTGGTTTGCTGTACATAGCAAAGAACTTCAACAAAGTGAAAGTAAAGCATTTTCAACAAAATCCCTTGGTAAAAGAAAATACCGAGTTTCAGTAACTTTTCACTCTTTAGAGAGAGTCACTTTTAAACTGATTCTACAACATTCTTAATACTCTAGTAGTTGGACTGAAGATGCTTAACTCTGCAGGATTAATCGCTGCACTCCTTTTACCATATTATATAATGAACCTCTCTCCTGCAATGCTTTGAAATGTGATACGGTCGGGAGTATCTGTCTGCTAGATGTAAATCAGAAATATTTTTTGCCTGCTTACTTTGTACTTCAACAGAGCCTTGAAATTCATATACATATTTCTTTTATTTCTAAGAACACGGCTTAATCAATATTTTTGCTAAAGCTTCTGATCAGAAGTAATTGTTCGCTCAAGGGGGTATAACAGAGAAAAGTTGCAATGACTTATGACAGTCAAACATAATTTTCTTACAAAAATTGTTATATATTATGCACACGTTTTCTTTTTTACATGAGGAAACTTTCTTCTAAGGTATTTTCAGAAGAAATTTCAGGTTACTAGGCAAATATTTTGGAAAATGATTAGCTGCTGATTCAGATCCTGTGTATTAATCTTTGTGTTGAACCAAAAAAAGAGCTGCACGGATGTGTAACAAAGAATCAAGGACACTTCTTCATGTCTGTTGAAGCAAGTTCACATTTAATCATCGAGTTCTTGGCAAAATATTTCTGCAGCCTGTGTCAGTAGAATACATACAAGTTTAGAAAGGAAGTTGATATAATTATCTCATTATCTAATTTCAATAATAAAATAATTGAGCTGTCTAAATGCCTATCAGTGGAAAACCAGTGGAAACAGTACATCAGTAATTATGCACAGAAACCTTAGCTTTTCAAGCTGATGAAATCTGCGTATTCTCTGAACTTCTCTTCTTCCTTGGTGAAACGGTTGCTTTCCATTAGTTTTTGTTATAATGCTTCCAGTTAGTGATTTAATTTTCGAGGCGGGGGAGGCGGGGGGAATCATATGAAAACCTTTTGCAGGTTTCACTTTAGCTCAAGCAGCAGAAACCGTTGACTGGTAAAGGAAGCACCGTACCTGACCAACTAAACAGCTGAGGCCTCCAGGTAGGTCAGTTGTTGCCTTTGCTTGTAGGGCTGGAAACAGCAGTTATGGCAGCGACATATTTCAGCTATTGATACATCAGGAAAGGTGGATAAGGCATTTTTCAGAGCATCTGGTTCTTTGGATGGATGGACACGCAGATGGAGAAGTTCTGAGTGACTGAACATTACTGAGGTTATTCAGCAAGCTGGCACAAATTTGTTTCCCCACTAGGAAGCCTGCGGTAGAGCTGTAGGCCATTACAAGTGGAAACTTGGAACTAAAAGGACAGAAGGTAATAGGGGAATACAAGGAAAACTATATTAATTAATATTATTTTTAGAAGATTAACTTTTAAATTAAAATCTTAAGGTAACTAGTTATAGAGGAAGTTTACACATTAAGAAAAAGTAGGAAATAGTATATAAGCAACTTACTCTATTTCCAATCCAAATGAAAGTACGTAAAATGGTTTTTTTGCAATTTATGATACTTTTAGAAATTAGGACTCTTATCCTACAAACACAAATCATTACAATGAGACCAAAAGCAATAGTAGTTTGCTGGGCAGTAGCTGATGCAGGATAGCGTCTGCTAAATTATATTCCAATAAGTGAAATGTTGAATTACTTACCTGTTGACTAACACGTTGAATTACCCCTTTGAAGAAGGGTATCCATTGCTTCTAATGGTCTTAGCTTACCCCTCCCACCCCTTCTGCTTTACCAATTTCTAAATTCCCTGATTTCTGGCAACTTTTGGTTTTGTACTTAAGCTGTATAATTTAGCATAGCAAATAGCTGAGACTGGCAAGCAGTGTGTAACTGGTAACATATCCAGTAATTTCTTTTATGTTTTGGGGTAATTGTAAGCACAGAATAAAACTGATCATTTCAGCATACGTAGCAACAGTCACAAAAGTTGGCTTTAATTTTAGATTTTGTCTACAGGCAGTAGAAAGAGGATGGCACTCTGTCTTGGTTAACCTCTACTGAGGATGGAAGGAGCCAAGACCTACCATAACCACACTTACAAAAAACCATGAATCTCTTTGTTTTGTAGCACGTTGTGTGACTGGAAAGAAGTTGGGTTTGTGTATCGCCTGCAAGCTCATCACTCCACTGTGGAGTATTTTATTTATCCATTCTATACAAATGATGCTGTTTGTTGTCGTGTTTGGTTGTTAAGACTTTTACAAGGTCTTTTAAGGCATAACTCCATTTGGAATAACTTTAAGGTTATTCTGTCCTTAAGGCGGAAGTAGTAAGACTCCTATTTTCACTGAAGCGTATGTAATGCAGAGGAAGACAGTGTTTCCAGTGAACTAAATTCTTCTGTGGGGAAGAAAGGGAGAGTCCCAGTGAGCAGAGTTTTGCTCATTTACTCCCTGCAGAGAAATGACATTTGTTCTCTACAGCATTTTCTCTTGAGAGGCCCAGTTATTGGCTTGTGTCACAAGCAGTCTACCGTTCCGCAGTGATATATTCCTTAAGGCATACATGGATCACTTTCAATACTCAGTGATCCAAATTCAACTCTTATTGATTGTATGAGTGTGTTGTGGCTGTGAGAACAGAAATTGTTCTTGTGTATGTGTTAAAGTTCATCTGGTTTTCTTTCTGACACAGTGCTGCTAGGTGTTTCTTCCACTACATGTTCTGTGTGTCTAGGTATGTATATACATATATATGCTTATATGAATAAAAGGCTTCAGTGGCCTTTTACTATGAATTGGCTGGCCCTAATTCTGCCCAGTCCCCTGCCACTGATACAGACTTGCAGAGTCTCTCTAGAGAATCAGAACAGCAGAGGGTCCCCTTCTTCCTTTACCCACCGCAGCTGGTTTGAGGGTAAGTAGCACACAATACCTATAAAAAATAGACAACATTGCTAACTTTTTTGTTGCTTTGAGGCTGATTAAAGCAACCAAATTCAAGACATAATGACAGGAAAAAAATTACAATGAGAAAGTGCTGTAAAATGTGATGGAAAGCATATGGGTATCTCCTCACATCCCTTCGCTCTCTCTCACTGGTGACATTATTTCCTTAATTTCTTTTTTTTTGATCCTAGAATAAAACTTATATTCTCTCTGCTGTGGAAAGTTTTGGTATCTTTTGCTCTGTTTTGCTTTTTGAAGGAGCCTTTGCTGAGATTAACTGTACAAGAATACAGTAAAATAATTAAATGCTCTGGTAACTGTTGGGGTGAGCAAGCCTCGTTAACTTGGCTTGGGCTGTGCAGCTGAATGTCAAGGATACATACAGTGCGATACAGGCAGCTAGAACTCAGCACTGACTGGAACTACCATGTTTACTATTGAGGTACTTCTCTATTGCAATACAGTTTTGCCAGGATTGAGTATGAGGGGGGGGAAATAAAATTTGAAAACCGTCTCAGTCAAAGACTGGGGAGACAACCCACTTATGAACTTACTCCAGCCTGGACTCACGGCTTTTTTAGCATTCCTGGTTAAATGTATTAAGCCAACTGTTCTGGTGCTTTACACAGTACATTAAACAACTTAATCATACTGTCCTCTCTTGCATTAATAAATTTAGCATTTGTATTCCTGAAGCAGCTGTTTTCTTCTCTTGCTCTATTTTAGTTCTTCTTCAGAATATAAATTCCAGCTCATTTCCATTTTTTCCAGACCTAACACTCTAAAAGTTTTCTTTTCCTGTTTGTTTTTTTAACCCTCTAGACCAAAAATGGAGTGCTTTGAGGACCGCTGTTACATTTTTGCAATAAATATTCCCCTGTTGTTAAATATTTCCCAGTATTCTTGAACATGTTTCTGGAAGGAGGGTGTTGTGGGAAAATATCTTTGAGACAGAAGAGCTTGTTCCTCTTCTTGAATTTTACTCAATTAATTGCTTTCATGCAGAACTAATTGCCATGTTTTCACAGGTGAGTACTCATTCTGGATGCACCTCAGCTTTTACACATCAAAGAACAAGACAGACCATAGAGATGGAACTTTTAAGATGGAAATTAATAGGGTCTATGCTTTGTCCTTCTGAAAACCTCAGATCCAAAATATCATGAATTTGGCAGTTTCAAGTTTTGGTCATAGTTGCAGATACTGCAACTATCAATCCCACCTGTAGCTGCAGAACTAAATATTGTACAGTGAAGTCTGCTTCTCTTTAAAATCTGAAAAAGATTGCTTAAAGGAGATGTAAGTTTAAATCTCGGGCTTACGTCAAACAATTTAAAATGAATATTGTTTATCAAGACTTTTTTTTTTAAAACTCTGGACTTGTAAAGGCTATCAAAAATAGAAAGTTCCTAAATTTCAAATGTCTAGGAACAATACTCAGTTATGATGACATTTTTAATTTCTTCTAGAGGAAATCTATGAATAAGCAGTAATTAAGGTCCTGTTCCTGTTTGTACCATGTTTTTATAGACTTTAATGGCAGTGCTTAATGGCAGCCACCTTCACCATTAAGTATTTGACTAACTCATGCAGGATGTCTCCAGGTAGGAGTTCTGCAGAGTTCCTGAAGGTTTTTCCCAGGCAGCTCCTGCTCTGCCTGCACCAATTTGTATACTTAAACGTGTGGATTAACATCTTGGTTATATATTCTGGCCCTGGCAGAGACTCTTTCAGGTGGTTCCTGCTGCAGAGAACTGACCAAGTTGTACATAGGTAAAACACATGTAAAGGGAAGAAAATCTTGCAGATACAGAAATAGTGTCAATAGTTACACGGTGTCAATAGTTACATGTTTTGAATGGATGTACTGGGTCAGGCTGGGATGAAGTTAATTTTCTTCATAGCAGCCCGTATGGTGCTGTGTTTTCAATTTGTGACCAGAACAGTGTTGATAACCCACTAATGTTTTAGCTACTGCCCAGCAGGGCTCACACAGCTTCAAGGCCTTCTCTGCTTCTCATGCTGCTCCACCAGCGAGGAGGCTGGGGCTGCACGAGATGGGAGGGGACACAGCTGGGACAGCTGACCCCAACTGACCAAAGGGATATCCCACACCATATGACATCGTGCTCAGCTTCAGAGTTATGGCATTTGCCTTCCCAAGCAACCGTTACACGAGATGAAGCCCTGCTTTGCAGAACAGTGGTTTGGGAAGTCTCACCTGATCCATCTGAAAATGCCATTGCAAGGACCCTTGTGACAAACTCCTGTTGCCACCCAGACAGCGACCAACCATCCTACTAAAGAGATTTGATTCCACCATATGTTACCATATGCCAAGATGATGATTAGTTTTATTATTATTGTTATTATTTATTTAAACAAACGGTCTCTCTGTCTAGCAAGGGGGAAGCATAGGATGAGGCTGGGGAATGATGTCACAGGTTAGAGATACATTTTGTAGCACTCATTTGCTTTAACCTACTATAGAAGCAGACTGCTGACTAGACCTTAAGACTTGCATTTCTTATGTGCCTACTGCAGTGAATGTTACGTGGCCATGTCTGAAAGTGCAGTATATCTTAAAACAGGAGGGAGCAATTTCGAAAGAATCGCTTGTAGCTTTTTATGTTTTAAACACAGCCTTCCTGGGAGTTTTGCATACTATTGTCAGGCCAAAGCATCATTTTAACGCTGTAGGAATTAACACATGTTCCACACAGACTCAAGGAAGCTGTCTAAAGTTCTAACGTTATTAATGCTTGAGAAAAAACTTCTGCAAACACTGCAGGATACTGAAAATTGCAGCACTGGAATCTATTTTATTTTAGCTGACTACTATCTAGTGCTCTAGTGTTATTTTTCCTCAGATCCTGCTTTTGTGTGCTACACAAAGGAAAGCGTATGTTTTGTTTTATTGCCTTTACTGTGCCAGCAAACATGCAGAATAAGAATGACTGATGTTCTGTGAGATTTAGTATCTTTCATGATATGATTTCTTTAACAGCCATTCTTACTCTTCTCCCTACATATTTTCGGTGCTGAATGCAATTCATCACTTCACATCTTTTTTCTTACTGCCATTCTCTGCATTTTCTACTTTTTCTGGCTTCGGGGGCAGCAAAGTTGTTGTAACAATCATTGTTAAGAAAAGGAAAGGCAAAATGAGAGCTTTAATTCTTGTTAATACAGAGCTATTTTATCGCAGCACATATTAACAAACCTTTAATAGAAACCTACATTTTCTTTTATCAGGTCATTATTAAGGAAAGCCTTGGGTCTGAGGGTCTTTCTCCCCTTCTCCCCCCGCAAAGGGCAGGGGCACATGCTTGAGTAAGACACAGAGAAGACTGCAGTCTTGTCCAAGAGGGACCATACTTGGAAATGAGGGACTGGTTTCTTATTTCATTCTGCTTGTTAATTCCTTGTTTCCTGTGCCGAGAATTCCCATAAGGATTCCCATAAGTGGTAAGGTTTTGATGCTAGGTGTTGACTGGCCAACTGGAACACCTCCATCAAACTGACTTTACAATAAGCCACTTCATAGCTGTAATTTCATAGTAAGTGTCAGTTCGTTGCACTGAATTTTGCTGTTGATAAAAAGGTGAAGGCATTTTAATTGTATTATACTGCTTATGGATCATACTTTTAACAGGACTGAATTGATGTAGAGATTGTTATAGAGGGAGAGTGACAGTGTTTACACTGAGAAGGTTAAAAAGCCCAACTTCCAATTATAAAGTTGCTTTACTGCCTTAGGAGGTCACTACCTATATAAAGAAGCTACAGCAAAGGGTGGCAATGAAAAGGAATGAGTTGAAGTGATTTTTATAGAAGTCACACAGCAGGTCAGCAGCAGAGTGAGGAATAAATTTCAGGTCTCGTGAGTCCCAGCCCAATGTCTTTGCAGCAAATTCTGCTGTTCTAGAAATCTCATTACTTATGGAATAGACCCGAAGAATGTAAAAGTTGGGTTACGCACACTGTGTCAGTTGGCAATCGCTGTGCTCTGTTTTAAAAACAATATCACTGTATTAAATCTAATTAACCTTCACCTATCTGTGATTATAAAAAAATCCATGAAAGATGAAATGTCATCTATACTAGCATTTTATGATCTCTTCTGAAATAAAAACATCTGGGATCTAGAGTCATGGGAGAGTAGTAAGCACTCACTGGCAGAGGCAGCAATAGAAATGCATCAAATACACTGACGGACTGGGTTGCGAGGGATGATTCTGCATCATGCTTCTCTCAAGATTTGGGGAGTGTTGTTCTTTTTTTATTTGGGCAATATTGCCTATTATGTTGGTTTTTTTTTTTTTAAACCTGCTCTATTATTCTTCGTTTCAAAACCATCCCATTATCTTTTCAAACAAATTTTTTATCTTTTCCCATATTTTTTCCTTTACCACCTGTAAATCACTAGGAGTGTGGTGTTTTGTTTTGGTTTTTTTTAACCAAGGCTCAGAAACCAGAAAAGTAACTTGTGATTATATTACTCTAACAATTCTGCAAAGAACACTTTAAAGTTATAGAAAGAGTTGCAAATGTGTCACTCTTTATTTATACAAAAATTATACACAGCTGATTTTTTAGAGGTTTTTTAGTGAGCCTAAAATTCTTGTTCCTTTTTACAGACTTAGAGCACTTAGTCTAAAGCACAGTGGGTAGAAAAGCTTTCATCATAAGCACTTACTTGGGGAAAAGATCTGGCAGCGACGGGGTAGATTAGGAGTTTAATACAAAATGTGGAAATGCTTGTCTAGGTTTCATTAATGCCATCTTCTCACTTCGTCTCTATTCCCTCCCTGAAGGCCAATCTGTAAGTGTAGATAGACAACTGCAAAGTAATTTGCAGCTGGCTGACAGTCTGTAGAAAAACATCCTGAATATCTAAAGTTTCTATGGAAAAAATAATTTTAAAATCACTTTTACTTCACCACCACGATCATAGGACACTTCACAAACAGACTAGGATAAAAATACTTGATCATAGCCTAGACCACTCGAAAGTGATGACTTTCTTAATAGGAATTGAGACACATCATTATGTACCATATGACCCATATAAGGCTCTTGTTTAAGGAATGTACTAGTGTATCTGAAGATCCTTATGGCATAGATATTTTGGTGGATACAGTAAACAGCTGGGAGAAGAACATGGAGAATACTCATTCTAGTGCAGTTGGGGATGGCCCTAATCACCCACAAAGCATGGATGAAAAGAAACAGTTTTAACAGTTAAAGCACAGTTTAATAGACAGAGAGGTCTGTAACATTTCCTCTGTGCTTCCCTTCTGAGTATCATAATCACAGAGTGGTGGGGGTTGGAAGGGACCTCTGGAGACCACCCAGCCCAACCCCCTGCCAGAGCAGGGTCACCCAGCGCAGGCTGCACAGGGCAGCGTCCAGGCGGGTTTGAATCTCTCCAGAGAAGGAGACTCCACACCCTCCCTGGGCAGCCTGTGCCAGGGCTCTGGCACCCTCAGCGTAAAGAAGTTTTTTCTCATATTTAGACAGAACTTCCCGTGTTCCAGTTTGTGCCCGTTGCCCCTTGTCCTGTCGTTGGGCACCACTGAAAAGAGTCTGGCCCCATCCTCTCAACACCCACCCTTGAGATATTGATAAGCGTGGATGAGGTCCCCTCTCAGTCTTCTCTTCCTCAGGCTGAACAGCCCCAGCTCCCTCAGCCTTTCCCCACAGGAGAGATGCTCCAGTGCCCTCAGCATCTTTGCAGCCTCCGCTGGACTCTCTCCAGTAGCTCCTCATCTTTCTTGAGCTGGGGAGCCCAGAACTGGACACAGGACTCCAGATGGGGCCTCACTAGGGCAGAGTAGAGGGGGAGGAGAACCTCCCTCGACCTGCTGGCCATGGTCTTCTGACTGCACCCCAGGATGCCGTTGGCCTTCCTGGCTGCAATGAACTATGTTGACAGGTAGAGATGAAAACTGGGTTGCTGTTTTGATAACCATAATTACTGGTGGTAACAGACACGACCAGTCCATCAGTGTGTTATGTCTTGCTTTGTAATGCTGTCACATCTGCAGTGCAGCAACGCTAAGAAGTTTCTAGAGGAAGATGGCCCACATAGATTTGAGAAGTTAGTTTAGATTCAGTTACTTCCTACATAATAAAACTACATACAAATATACGGACATGAAAACTGTTAAAATTTATCACCAGTAACACTATAGATGATTATATCTGGCACCTAGCGAAGAACATACCTGTGAAACAGGAATTACCATCTAAATGACTAAAACTCCCACAGAGATGATGGAACGTATTTATTAAGTAACTGACAAGCTGATAACAAAGACCGATATAACTGTAACTCCAGGTTTGTCAATTGAAAAGAACAATACTAAATAAAGAGCATACACAAACACAAGTCTTAGCTATTGTACTGGGAGTGGGGCTGCAGGAGGGGTCTCTGTGGGAGGAGGTCAGGGTTGTCCTGTGCCAGGGACAGCTGGCTGCAATGGACCCAACACAGGGTACAGCTGAGCCCATCAGCAAAGCTGGTGGTGCTCTGTGAAAGTGTGTTTACGGAAGGGCAGAAAATGCCAGAGAGCAAGAGAGAGAGGAGGGAACAAAAAGAGTGAGAAGCAACGGAGGGAACCTCAAGGTCAGAGAAGGGAGGAGGAAGGTGCTCCACAGTGCCGGAGCAGAAACCCCTGCTGCAGCCTGCGGAGGAGCCTTTATTGGAGGAGATGGATATTTCCTGAAGGAACAATGGTCTGTGGAGAATCCATGCTGGAGCCAAGGAAAAGGGTGAGAAGGAAGGAGCAGCAGAAAGAGGCCCATGTATACTGACTATAAGCTCCCACCCCACCGGTGCTGCTCAGGGGGGGGGTGGTGGTAGAACAGTTGGGGGTGAAGGAGAGAAGTTGAGCGCGAGGAAGGGGTGGGGTGGGGAGGAGGAAAGGTGTTTTAGTGTTTATCTTTGTGTTTCTTACTACCTGAATGTATTTTAATTTGCAATAGATTAAGTTAATTTTCCCCAAGTCAAGTCTGTTTTGCCTGCAACAGTAACTGGTAAGCAATCACCTTGTCTTTAACTTGACCCATGAGCTTTCTTGTCCGTGTTCATGGTCAAAACTTCATTCCAAATTAGACTATGAAGGGAATGAAGTGATAAATGCCTGAAAATGAGATCTTCCCAACAAATAATCACATGGTTATAGCAATCACAGGTGTTGTTCTACATTACTGTAAAAGGAATTGAAATACTGATTTGGTGGGCCATTAGTACATGAATTTATTCTGTGTCTACATTCTAAGAAATCAAATAAATGCTCATCAAAAGAAAGGCATTAAAAATATAATACAAGTCCTCTCCAAAGAAATGGTGCAACAACAGACATCTCTTCAGGATCAAATCCACAAGGACAACTGCAGCCCTTTCCACCTCATGGTCCTCAGATTCCAGTGCTATGAGTCTTCCCCAATTTGGCACTGCTGAGTCAAGTGCTCTGTGCGCAGTGAATTACCGATTTCACTCCCTTTTTGCAGTGCACAAATAGCACTACAAAGTATAATAAACAATGTAATTTTTATGTTTCAAACCTCTGCATTTGTTTAACTCATTGCAATCATAAATTGTTACTCCTGAGGAATGCATTCTGAGGGGCCTCACTATGCACTGTTGAAAAGAAAATGAATTAATAAGTATTCATAGCTTTTTCCTTTGTAGTCCCAGTGCAGTGAAACATAATTCTCCATGGTGTGACACGGCTGTGTACTCTTCACAGTGATAACGGTGAATGGTAAAAAGTGATGTTTGAAATACTTACCAGCTTTCCTGAAGAGTGGTCTGAGTATTTTCTGAACCACCTAAAAACATCTTGTTTCAAGAAGTAGGACACTGAAACAAGCATTACAAGATAATACAGCATATTGGTATTGTTTTGTGAGGGAGTGTAGAGAAAGATGTGTTTAATTAAGTTAAAATTAACCATCTAGATGCTGTCAATACTAGTAGTAGCTTCTGACTAAAGAATTATGTGCTATTCTGAATCAAGGAAATTAATGTTGAAATGAAGTGATCTTAACTTGTGTTGGATTAGGCAGATTCAAGACCTACAAAAATAAATTTCAGATACTCCTAAATTACGAATTGTATGGACAGTTAGAGTTTGTAAATTGTTCACTGGTCCAAGAATGACCAACTCAGCCTTACAATAATCAAAATAAAAAGCTCTTGAAATATTGTCTCATTCCATTTTAGTATCTTTAGGCATCCACAGTCTTTATGTCCTACTGTAAAGCCGCTCATAAAATAAGTAATCTAAGGAGTATTCATGAATCAAAATATCTAGTAAGGTGTAATTCATATCCAGGCCTATTATGTCTAGGAGGACATGTTGCCATTATGTTTCATTTTCTGTTTGGAAAAATTGAATTAGATTGGAATACAATGGAATTGGAATTGAAAACTCACAACGAATCAGTCTATTATTATGTCAGACATTATACAAGTGTCATGAGGAAACATGAAAAGAAAAGGTGGTTTGTTAGTTTGGGGTTTTTTGGTTGGTTGGTTGGTTGTTTTTTGGTTTTAGCAAAGAACAGGTTTGAATGATATGTTCTGGAATAAATTTAGACTGGAAACTGCTTCTTAACTATTAGACAAGTGAGGAAGTAGAATTACCTCTGAGGAGGATGAGTAAGAGCAAAATTCATTAATTTAAAATGAAATGTGTCACTTTATGGAGGGTTTCTATGACACAGTTGCCCACAGCAATGAAACACTGTATTGGGTGATCCAGGAAACCCTTTCCATCCCTATGTTTGTAAGGATTATGCAGAAATTCCTCCTCGACTGTGAGTTATCAAATACGATGTACTGCCAGGCTCCTGAGGAGAATGTTTATTTTAGTGATGCTTATAGGTATATGCAATGCCATCTATCCTGAGCCTATACTTTTACAAATGTTAAATCCTTCAGGTATTTATATGTTTTTTCTTGGTGCATTTTACTTTCCCATGGTGAATCATAGAAGCTGCGTCACATGGAGCTTAAACCCGAGTGGAGGTTACTGCGATGAGCTAGTGGTACGGGTTCCACTTTTCCCCTGCTCCCAAGGAGATGCGGTGCAGTAGCTAAGGCTGAGCCCTGGGGGGTCACTGCTGTCACCAGCTGTGCCATCGGGATGTCATACCACAGTGGGAAAGGGGGGCATTCAAAGACAGGGAAAAAGGCTGGAGCATGTTCTTTTGTTTACTCAGATCGGGAAGAAACTCCTTAACTTTAAAGAAACGGGAAATAAAAACCAGCTCGGTGGTACCAGTTACAGGGCTTCAACCATGTAAGGCTTGGTGCAAGCTTGAGAATATGAATAGATTTGGACTACAGCTACTGTGTTATTTTTCAGTATTTTGTTCCAACTGCTAGTAGGGAAGGGGTCCAGATATAATTTACTATTTTCTTATTTCCATTGTGCTAGGAATTGCTCAATCAAACACTATATATACACACACACACCTGGCATATGAAAAAGATGACTTCTGGTTTCGATGCAGGACTTGTATTAAGTCTTTTGTCATAACTTCTGGAACTAATCAGATGGAAACATTTATTAAGATACCTAATTTGAATATTTTTTTGAAGTAAAACAAGAAAATACAATTCTTCTAACATTGTGTGTGAGCTACGGTGTTAAGAATTTAGTGTTTTTCTTAGGCATCAAACTGTTCAACAGACTGAAAAAATAGGTCTGAATAATGGAAGTGTAGCACAGCTTTACATGCCTGTAGCCCCTATATATATACCTAAGGCTGCTTTACAGGCACTCCTTAGCCAGCAGGCTAAGAAAGATAATTTTGGGACATATCTTAATTCAGTATGATCTTGAGGACAGGATGGTATATCTGATGCACATCTCTCATGTCGTCCCTGAAAGGACCATATTAGACATTACTAGATGAATTCTCTTCTGTTTTCTCCTGTCTCTTCTCATGGGAAGTAATCACGGCTCGGTTCTGTTTCCTGCCGCATGAAAAAAACACAAACCAGACCACGGGTCTGGCAATAACTGTTCAAGCAAGTCTAAAGCAAGAAAGGCTAGGTGCAGCTATTGTCAACAGGAGGTGAAAGGAGTGATGCAGCCATGAAACTGCTCCTCTGTTATTAGACTGGCATGAAAAGAGATGGAGATTTTTGCACGTTTGCTCCCCAAATCTAGGTGGCCCACTGAGAAGTGTAAAATACTAGCATAGATGCACTAGGCTTTAATTAAGTATGCCAGCATCTATAGCTCCCAAAGCTTTTCAGTTAAACAAAAAGACCAAAAAAAGCCTATTGCTGAAAATAAAACTAAGATTCCAGAAAAATAATGGTTGATCAGTAGTGATGTAAGGGTTGTGTGATCATATACACACACACACGCTCACACGCTTAATGTCTAAAATAAAAGTTAAAGGCAAACTGTTGCTATTATAGTTGGCCAGGATTTTTTCCAAGATTCGTTTCATCAGACAGTGACAATTTATTAAAAGGTTTTAAGAAAAGGTCAGGTTCTGATAAAGCTTCAGAAGGAAACTTATTTCAGTTCCATCACGAATACCTGATAATGAGAGAGCTAGCAGGCTGGTTCTTATGGCACTCATTAAGGGGTGAGAGAAGCAAGATCTTAGGTCTGATTTAGTGACTATTCCTGTCTTCTCCCACAGAAAACCTCAGGTTAGCAGAAATCCAGAAAGTGAGTAAGACGAAAAAAAATAAATTTCTGCATAGATGTCTTGCAGCAATTCTTCTAGCTCCAGTCATAGTTTTACATGAGCGTAACCCCTCCGAACAGCATGTCCCTCACTTTTTATCACTACCTCAGTTAGTTACTGTACAGCACTTTATCTTCAGTATTGCCTCTTTACCAGTGCAAGTGATCATTTTATGAATAAATAGGGAAATACCCAGTAAAGACAAAGACCACCGACCCCTGAAATAGCCATACACGTAAGTCTTAGGGTGTAATCTACTTTTATATTAACTGTAAAATGCCTTCCCCTTCCCTTTCCCTTCCTTGGTTCGTTCTGTCCAAGCAGGTTTGCTCTGTACATGCTGAAGTTTTGAGTTCTGAGCGCTCTGAAGTTTTTCTCGCGGAATCAAAAGTAAAATCCATTGCCTTTGTATCTTACTATAAAAATCCTATTTGTGACTGGAGAGCACGCAACTATTTCATTAAGAATGCAGTCAAAGTCGAGTGCCAGCACAGAGTGGCTCATTAGACCACTGCAGCAATGAACTATTCTCTCAGGCAAGAGGCGAATAATAGATTCAGCTATAGATTTTTCTCTTATTTCATCTTTCCTAGATATCTTTATTTTCAGAGGAAATCATGTAATGCCTTTACGCTGATAAAAGTCAAAGCAAAAACACTGGTGAAAGAACTCGGTGGTGTTTGAAAGCACCTACTACAGTTTGCCAGCATCTGAATTTTTGTCAAGTGTCTCCATATATTTGATTTCTGCCTTTAGCAGCTGTTTCAAGTCAAAGAGACAGGCCTCGACTTGTATAAATTAGTACTGATTTGTAACTCAGTAGTTGGGATACATATGCGTTCAAATAAATGTAACATCCAGTTCAGAGGTCATAATTACACTGTGCTTAGCTTTCGACTTACAGAACTGCAGTCTCATTCATATGCAGCACAGTTAACAGTATTCCATCTTTTGCTAGAGACAAGAAGAGGATGTCCTTATATAAAAAAATCAGAAAACTATTTTGCTGAAGAAGCAACAAATTAAACCACCTTTACAGTATAAATGCCATGTAGTCTTTGCCTCAGACAGACAAAATATTGATAGGGAATGCTTTGGGAGATGTCTTAGGATATTACTAGTTTAACAATAACAAAAGATTCCACATGCAGATGCCAAAAAATATCCAAGACAGTTGTAATAGCGTGCTTTCACAAAGGTGTCAGGGCGGCCATAACAATGTATATTCTTCTTAAGTGAAGGGAGAAGTAAATGCCATGATAAAAGCAGACCGGGAGCATACATTAGTAGTCTTTGTTGCTATTTCCATACTTAATTAGAATGCAAAGCATCACAAATAACTTAAAGCTATGCTGACAGAGTTATAGAAGTTTGTGAAAATGTCAGTATCAAAACTCCTGTAGGTCTCTAGCCATGGTATGAACAACTATGAATTCGTAACATTTTTCATCACTGCAAAAACTTAACTAGTGAATGGCAGTACACATTTATAGGCAAACACTACCAAAAATGTGTTGGATACCTACTTTCAGGATTTTAAAAATGCCCATAGGCAACGTAACTGATGGATGGATGCAATTTATTTTTTTTTAGGATGAGCTTAGAAGCTTTTTTAATCCTTTACTGCTGCTGCTTCATTCTTTTTCTCCACCTCTCTTGTATGTCGTGGAACTCCCAAACTCAAATACAACATGAGAGAAAATTTAAGTGTACACTTCATATCTATGTAACTGAATAGCTGTAAAGGAGTTTAAGGGCCTCAACTCATATTTTTTGAATACCCAGATGATGGAGACATACACTACATCAAGTCAGACTTTATAACTTTTGTCCCTCTCAAAAAACCAAGACAGCCTTTTCGAATGAAGTGGACTTTGGCTGCAGTGGGGCTTGGCAAGTGTTCCTGACTGCCACAGCACATTTGTAGCTAAACTGACAGTGCAGATTCGCTAAACATCCAAGCAGAGCCGGGTTTATCACATCCTGGTTCTTGATGTTTGTAAATTAGTCTTGCTCCTCTCTCATAAAAATCCTTGTAGCAGAACCAAGTATTCAGCAATTCTATGAGAGCAGACACTATTATTTTGGAAGTGCAACTATTTTTCTTCAAATTATCTTGTTGATAAGAGGAAAACCATGCTGGAGTCACTCAGAATGTTTCCTGCTACATGACAAAAAACCCCACTCTATCACTTGCAATTTCAACGTGCTGTGCTTTTGTGGAGGGAAGAACTTTATAAACTGACATCTCTATGCCACCTCATATCTTTATATCTCAAAAATATTAAACTGCAGGTCAGTTCTTGAAAGCAATTCCAGATCTGCTGAAAGGCTCAAAAATTAGCTTTTGTCCCAGTTTTGACCAATCTTCAGATCGACATCCTTCTCAGTTTAAAGGTTTAAAATGCCTCAAACTGTTGGTATAAGTTTTTCATTACAACAGAAGATAAAAATAAAGATCACCATATGTGTTGTATAAGATTTAAGCTCTATCTCTCTGAATTAGATTAAACTAAAATCAAATTGACATTGTTGCTTTAGTTTTAAGTGGATTCATGTTATGAAGCGTTACAATTTAAGACCAGAAAAGAAAACAGTATTCAATCAGTTTATCTGCTTTCACAAAGAGAAACAGATAGAGCGCAGCAGAATTGCTATCTTTTAATTAAAAAACTCCAAACTATTTTAAAGTGTGTTGAAGCTTTATGCAAGTGTATGACCAGCACCAGTGACTGAAAAACAACTGCAACACAGGCAGCGGTCTTGCCCTCCCCCTCCCAGCAGCCTTCTCAAAATCTACAGTCCTTCCCCAAATGTATGGTTGGCGGTCCTACCAGCATGCAGCAAAAAGAAATGCCTATGGTTCCATAAATAGCCAAAAAACCCCCAAACCAAGGCCCTAACGCCCCCCCTCGCCCCCAAATTCCACACATTTCTGCAGTGCAGCCAGAAACCCACATCCCAGCTGCAGCAATTGGAATTCTTACAAAGCTGTATGGGGAGGAGAAAGGGGGATTGAGTGATGTTTTTTGCTTTGAAGTGCAGGACTTCAAATAAAAAGTTAGATATTGTACAGTTTTGTCCCTTTTACATTATTTTCAGTGTAGTATTGTTTTCCAGTATCCAAAAGAAAAGCTATTCTAAGCAATACGCTTTCCATGGAAAGCACTGCAGTCATGCTCTTGAGTGCAGATTCTGATTAAACAGTGGTGAGCCTTGCTGTCAGTACCCTGTTTGCTAGCCACTCTTCAGAGACAAACAGGGGTTTTACATCTGTGCTTTTCTCTAAAAGCACTTAGTGACATATGGAAAGATTTGATTTGTAAATGTTTAAGGCAATAGACTTCATCTTTATAGCGTACAGAGAAAGGAAGCATGAAGCAGTGAATTGCACAGCTGCCTATAGAAGAACCGCATTCTTTTCCAAGATCACCATTTATCAGACAGATGAAACAGGAATATTTCTGTGAGAATTGTCTCAATAGCAGTACAGAATATATATACTACCTCCTCAAGCATGTGCAGTTTTAATGAGTTTCCACCTGCCAACAAAATCTGCAGTTCTGCAGACTCCCTCGCCCCCCCGCTCCACCTTTATTTCCAGTTATTAAAAACTTATCATTCAAATAGTGTGCTCTACCTTTTTATAGTGGGCTGAATCCAGCACAGAAAGAATCAATCAATAATCCCCACCCCCCCTTTTTTTTTTAGTAAGAATCAATAATCACCCTTTGTTTTTAGTAAGAATCAATAATCATCAGTAATCACCCTTTGTTTTTAGGGCATGGACATCTAAAAATTCGTGTATGTAAAGCATTCAATGTCAGGGAATATGTGGTGTGAGGTGTGAGGTATGAGGTAAAGGACAACTACAGCCATAATATGCACAAACTCATGGCAGTATTTAGATACCTGCAGAAACAAATAACAAAACCTGAGATAAACAATCACTTGGAAAATTATTTATACTTAATAAACTTGCATATTTGGACAGTGGTAGCATGTTCGTAGTAGGATGCATCTGTTATCAGCTGTGAAGTCTTAAATGGAAGCTATTTTAAGGCATTAAGATGTTCATTCTTTAACCCTCTGCAGAGAGTCCAATGCACAGCAATAACAGCATAGGCACTACTCTTTCAATTCTAAGAAGTTCAGGCATTGGGGTAGGTGGGAACTCTATCTATTTTTAGAAATAGCAAAGGATTTCAATCTAAATTTCAGTCACTCAGTTACTTTTATCCTATATTGAAGTCAGTTATAGAAAACAACAAAGGAAATAAAATTATAGACAGAGCAGTGTTAATAATTAAAAAAAAATATTTCAGTGACTAACGTTGAAAAATGCATAAAACTTTAAACTGAGCTAGACAAAGAAGATGATAACATTTTCCTTTAATAAGTCCCTCTTAGATATTGATTGCTATTTCTCTTAGAAGAGTTTTGCTAGCTATCTTAAAGAAACTGTCCTTTGAGCATGAAACCAGTAGAGACCAATTAAAACACAGAACAGCCCCCAGTAACTTACTCTGGACAGCCAGAAATAAAATATTTTTAGTGCAGCTTAGGAAGTCAGAGCATTCTGGAAATTGCATACTCTGTTTGATCTTTTTACAGATAAATGGGCAGAAGACTCAGAAGAACTAGCATTTATTTGAAAAATTGCTTTTTATATCTAGTAATAAAATATGCAAATACATAAAATCTTTCCCTATCCCATGTTTAAGTTATCTGAAACAACTCTCCATGTATTTCTTTAGATTTTAAGTCAATTTTAATTAAATGTTTCATTTCTCATGAAATCAAGAGAGACCTCTCTAAACTTCAATCAAATATTTGAAGAAAAATTTCACAGAAATACAAAAATTAAACTTGCATAAGTTACTGTTTCTTTCAAAGAAGCTTTAAGCACATAAGTTACTTAGAATCTTTAAGATATGAATCTTAGATTATGATAGTACACACAGAGTCCAAATTCTTTGGCAGAGGGTCACCCGGTAAGGTGGTAAGAATCAGAAACATTTATTGTTTAAAGCATCCTCCATAATATGTTTGGACAAAAATGGAAAAGTTTTTTGGTTTTTAAAAGCATATCATAAGGGGTTTTCAATACAGTATTCACGTCTGCAGTTGTTTATCAAGGCTCCAATGTCCATTTCTTTGCCGTTGAGGGTTCAGTCAGTGTAAACACTAGGCAGTGAGTATCATCTCTATTGTACGTTAACCCATCTCTGGTTACTTGAAAATTTGAACAGGTTTAAGGAACTTACAGTTTGACTCTCACTGAAGAAACACAGCTAGACATTGGATGCTAATAACCCAACTCTGTCCATAGCAGCAAACCAGTAAAACAGGCCACCATCTCTCTGGCACGGGTGACGCTGGCAGTCTGACACTTTTAGCGGCTAATTTGTCTACTAAGGTCCAGCTCTAAATCCAGACTCCAGAAGATAATGTGGATAAATTCTTTTCCCTATTTCTGAAACTTGATTCTTTCTACTGTGTTCTTTCCTGATCTTTATTCTGTCCTTCCTAATCTTTATTCTGTCAACTGCAGTCTGAAAGTCTCCTGGGTCCCCCGCTTCCCCTTCCTGAAACTTCAGACTCCTCTCAGCCCTTTTCACTCACCTGCATATCTGCAGTCCTCTTGAATTCTCAACCTTTAACTTCCATTTCTACCATTTCTGCAGTTCCTCTCCTCCATTCCACCCCATTTCTCAAGAGCTCAGTCAACTGCCAGTGCAAAAAAAAGTGGTTTTTTTTCCTACGGTGCTGAAAAATCTTGAGCTATGTCTACACATCACAAAAGGTGCTCTTATCTCACCACTTCTGTTGTGTCAGCAGATGCCATGAAATCTAAGCAATCTAAGCAGGCTTTATATCTCCATCAGGCACTGCTTCGTGTCCTTTTCTGCTGTTCAGCTCTAAAACTAATGTTCCCAGACCAAGGACACGCTAGCCGTTCCTTTTTTAGGCTTGTGTCCCTTACATGCAGATCTTGCCCTATTACCAAGTTCATTTCAATCAGTGATTTTTTCCCACCGTGTCAGCAGGGGATTACCAAGAACACACGCTCCCAGTTCTCCCCGAGAGCCCTTTCTCTGCACCCCTCCTTCCAGCTCTCAGCATCAGGAAGCAGCTGTTGCGCTCCAGGATGGCGTATTTCCAGTCCTTTCACTTCCCAAAGCTGTGGCAGTTGGTGCGTGCTCAGTTCGTCTGACGAGACAGTTCATTAATAGTCCAGACATGCAGATGCTGGGTGAGAACAGACAATATCCAGTCTGCTCAGGCAAAAAAAGTTGTGAAGGGCTTGCCTACAATAACACTGTGCCTTTCCGAGAATGAACCAAAATTCTTAGTCTTGTGATTCAGAAAATGTGGATAGGTTTTCATAGGGTCAGCAGAGTAGTGCTACAGGCCATCAAATTAAGTTTCTGCACCAAGTCTAAGTTTTCCAAAGCAAAGGCTCAAGAGAATGAAGGGAAAATAAAATCCAAACTAAAAAAATCCAACAAAACAGCACTACACTACTTCCTTAGGTTAACTCTCAGAGGCATCTGCAACTACTTTGGCTGAAATAATAAAATAAAACAAAACATTAAAGGGAATATATGTGCGTGTGTGTGTATAAAAATCTAGAGAAGCCATTCAGAATGGAAAAATTCACATAGCTGCTTGGCAAAGTTATGAGTTAGTGAGAACTATATGTTACTAAAAAAAGTATCAGAAAACCTTAATGATAGCCATGCTGACATCCCCACCTAAAATGTATTCACTATCAAGACAGCCAGCAAAAAATCTCTTCCTAATGGAGCTGTGTAAAGTAGTCTAGGTCTTCAGCTTTTGTAAAATGGAAGCCTATTCTCATTCCCAAATGAGGTTTTTGAGCAAAAAACCCCCAACCCTACACAATCTCTTGTGTGTTTCCATGACAAGCAGCCTTTATTTGCATTATCTTTTCGCAGTAAGCTTTCTGCAGCAGAATCATAACGACCCCCAGGGAAATGCATCAGTTATTCTGTCCTTAGAGAGTACATTTATGCCGTAAGATTGCTACCTTAAAAGAGGTTGCTTATTGTGCTCAGGAGAACATTTCAGTTGCGTTACCCTGGCAGTGGCTGCTTCCAAATGGATTTTCATCCTCAGGAAGAGCTGATGATGATGCTTTGTTGATAAGGAAATCGGAAGAATTTTCACAAACATTGAAATTCAGCTATACGAGAAATTACTTGTCGGCCTATGAAAGTATCTTTGAGAAGCAAAGCATCGTAGGCTTCTTTCTGGGTTCGCAGAGGTTTGTGTGAGTGGAAAGAGAAGAAACTGAAAGTTGCTCACAAAAGTACAAAGAAAAAACCCCAGCAACCTAGTGGGGTAAAGCTGGGCGTCCTCGAGAACTACTTTATCTGTTCCACATGCACTTAAGAAAAAAAAAAAAAAAAAAAATCAGTGCCAGTCACTCCTGGGACTAAGGTAACTCAATAAACTAAGGTAACTCAGGGCAACCTGAGTATTTTATACCTGGAGGGTATTAAACTGAGGAAGGATGGAAATTGAAGCTATCCTTCATCCAAGTTGAATTGAGAGTGAAACTCACAATTTCACTACATCTTTTTAAGACTACATTTGTTTTTAATCAACTTTATTAAGAAAACAGGGATAAACAACTTCAGAAAAGACCAAACCCCAAACTATTCTAGTTTAAAAAACTATTTGAGAAGTATTTAGGGAGAGATGGGTCTCCCCTGCAAAGCATCATACAAATCGTAGAAATAAAAATCCCTCTTTCCACTTTCATTACTAAGGCAGAAAAGAAAAGCAAATGGGAATGGCTCTGTTACCATAGCAACATTTGTCATTTTTTTTCCAAAGAATGTCTGAGGCACTACAGTTTGGATTCTGCATTCTGAGGATAAAGTTTGTATCAAGGAAAAGAATAAAATAACTTTATTTTGTTGCAAGTCCTTATGACAACTTTTTTAAAGATTTTTTTCTTCTGAACAGAAGTAGCTTAAAAAAGAGGTCGCATGCAAACAGTAGGAAATGTAATTGCTTATACTTTTTTTTTCCTTAAAAATGTGCAAGGCATAGTATGTAACTCTCAGGAGACAGTATTTGGAAATTATTACTATGCATTAAAACATACTAATTTAGAATGGTCAATTATAAGAAATTTGCAATAATGACAGGAAGTGTGGAAAAATAATTATAGTTTCCATATCGTATCAGCTTAATCAGAAAATGTTATTTTTCATAATCATGAATATAAATTTCCTGGATACTGTTCCCTGGGTCAAATACGAAAAGCTTTCTTTCTGCCTCCCTTCCCCTTACTGGGCACATATAATCTCTACATATATTTATTACGAAGGATTGTATTCCCAGTAGCTCTCAAGCACAGGCAGTTCTTTTACGAGACCCCCCCCCACTTCCAGCTTACAATTGATACTGTTTGTGAAAAGCCATACTCAGAAATAAAGATACAGTCATAAAGTAACACACAAAGTACTTAAAAATACTGAAGGTTCAGTACATTCAAATTCTAAATATTTTAATCTATGAGGCAATTTGAATTTACTCTTTCAATATTCCAATATAACCAAACAGCTCAGATAAGCCAAGGTCACTGTTCAAGGGTTCTAGGAGATGCGTTGGATCTCTACAGTATCTCGACAGGTAGGGACAGAGAGAGAAGGTGACAGAAAGAGACTTACTCATTAAAATTGGTTCTAGTTATCAGGAGAAAGAGTAGTGGAAGGAAAAGGACAGTAGCCTAGCAATTAGAAGACGTGTTCAACAGCTTATACAACTGCAAATACTTAAGTCCTCACTCAAGTTACTTTATCTACAGATTTCATTTCTATTTGCAAGGAGAAATAGTTCAATAATGACACCTACATTACAGTCAGTAGGGCAATCATAAAGCCATGATGAATACTGTCTACAGATCCTTACATCCTGGAGCAGCATCTTGATAAAATCTTGCATCCAGTTTTGCTTTTAATTTTTTTTTCTTTCTTTAACATTTCTTGTTAGAGCTCTCAATTAGGAATGTTCTTCCAGGCTTAAGGTGGTCAAATTTATGTGATTTACCTAAGAAAGGTAAAGCATTAGGATTTTATGTAAATGGTATGTAGCTCCCACAAGGAAGCTCTTCTTCAGGCAAAACTGAGCTACCAGTTTTTCTTTTGGATACATGAGAAGTTATATATCCTTTAAAGACTAATCTATGCTATACGTAGCAAGATTTTTTTGGATTTACATGAAGGTCATATTGGCAACAAGACAACTAGAATTCCTGAGATGTAACATATTTTAATGCATCATGCCAAATGAGGAAAGTACCCTTTCAAATTGTTAAGAGAATGTATCAGAAAAGAATACATGATAAAAGTCTGCTTGTAGCTGACACAATTCATTTATCCTGGCAGTTTCGAGTGAACGGAGTATTTGACTTCAAACGAGCACAATCACATATGCTGCAGCCACTCACGGAAGCGAAGAGAGTGTATTTCACTTCAGGACCCTGAGCTGAGCAAAGTGGATGGTGTAAGGATTGGCCAAATGAGCCCGTTGACTATACTAAGGCTTCAACTACGTCAGTAAAAGGAGGTTACTGTCCCTTTTGATCTACTTTAGTGTGTTTCAATTCAAAGCTCACTAATTTACTTCAGGCAAAAAGTGACCATTTAAACTGTTCTGTCTGATTCTGTCCAAGACACACGAGAAAGTATTTGCATGAACTGCTTGATCAGCAGATTGCTGGTGCATGACAGTGTAATCGCCAAAAAGAGGGCAGCAACGAGCGGCTTAAGCTGATAACCTTTTTTACTTGCAAAATTACCTCTGGAAGATATTCATCCACTGCTTTGCTCCCTGTGAGCACGCACTGGAAACAGAACAAAGATGAAATGAAGTTTTTGAGGAATCTCTAGGGAAGATCAAGCTATCTGACCTTCTGGCAAATCATCTGCCATGTCATCATACGTAAGCCCTACTTCACATTGCAATCTCATCCTCATGATAAGTAACAGCAAGGTTACAGCAACTACTTGAACTAGAAAATGACAGATGTATTGACTGAAATCACTGTCCGTGTTTGTGTGAATGTTAACAACAGGATTTGGTTTCAGCAGGGAGGCGACAACTCTAGAAACACTGCTGATGATGGCAGAAGCAAATGGTCCTCCCTCACATGCCAGTAATTTACTGTGATTTTGCCATCAAAGTTTTCCCCAAACCCCCACCTCTTCCCGTGGTGTTCCCAAAGGCATCATCTCTGCGCTGCTCTGACAGGAGGGGCAAAGAATACTTTGCCACTACAACAGAGTGGGCGGTGCATAGAATTTTTTTCAAGACAGAATGCTGATGGCCACTGACTCAGCTCTGCTCACTTGCTCGTAACCGAAAAGTTTGTGCAGCCTCTTTTGCAGCTGCTGGCTGTTACAGCTGCTCTCGGCCAGCAAACTCTGTTTGCAGAACGTCCTTGAGGTGATAAGCAATCACTCTTTCAATTATGCAACACGGGCAACTTCCATCATATACTCATCTCATATCAGCTCACTCGTATCAGATCTTCCTTTTCTAAGGTTTATGGTTCTTAACCCATTCTGGTAATTTCTGCTAATAATTTTCTCCCTTTTCCTACTTGATTTTCCATAACGGTAAGCTCTCTTTTTCAAACTCGTAAGACAGCTTCTTGGGAGGAATGTTAGGAAAGGGAATTCCAAGGTTTTAATCAAGAAGAGATAAGCTCACAATATCATTATCACTGAACACTTTCAATGTATTAATTTATTGCAGTTTCACACAGTGTATATAAGTTACATTTTATTTATATTATAGATGTAATCAAATAGTAACATGCACACAACTCACTACAATAACTTATTTTCTTGCTCTTCTAACATTTAAAACTTCAATTTAATTTTATGCTATGTAGGAGGCCAGGTCTATGTATCTCTGACTTTTTTTTAAATAAATCAAGGCTAAGTATAAAGGCAGTTGTTTTGCCATGATAAAAAATTTCAGTAACACCTGAATAACTCAGGGATTTCTCAAACTTCAAAATCTTAATTTGACTAAAACCAAAAATTAGTCCAAGATTGGCCTATTTATAAGCTTCTGGAAGTAATTGTTTACACTTGTAAAACATTTTACAATTATAAACTGTCAAATTACGTAAGAAATCCGAAGCACCCAAGACTCAGGTAAGACTTTAGCAAAAAAGTGTCTTTCAAATGCAATTTATAGGAATATTATATAACTAAACTTATCTGAACCAAGTGATGTATATTTACCACTGAGAACTGAATAATCTAAGTGCCAAAACCTGCCAAGATATCAGTTCCACAGCCCATGACAGATTTTCAGGATCATCCCCTCACTTTTTTTCAGTAGGAACAATTTTATACAAATCACCCACATAAATCTTCTTAAGTGATGTCTATGTAGCCTGTATGTTGTAATATGTAGAACATGGACTGCATTCAAAAAGGCAATCTTTTTTGTTGTTGTTGATTTTTTAACTTTATCCCTCTCCTTGATTTAAAAGAAGAGACACTAGATAAGGAAAAATAAGGACCCTTCTGTTTTGGGGTTGCTGAGGGTCGAAGAACAACAGGTACTGATCGCTACCACAACGATGCACTGGCACCAATATTGCACCAACCGAGACTCCCTGATCCCCATCCATAAGCTCATTCATCGACTGGAGAGCCAGGGAGTGATCAGCAAGACTCACTCACCCTTTAACAGTCTCATATGGCCAGTGCGGAAATCTAAGGGAGAATGGAGATTAACAGTGGACTATCATGGCCTGAATGAAGTTATGCCACCACTGAGTGCTGCCGTGATGGACATGGCAGGATGGATGTTATCAGATCCCAATGGATGTGATCAAGAAAATAGCAGCTATGCTTCCACCAACTAACATAAAGGAAACCCAAGCTTTCTTAGGCCTTGTGGGTTTCTGGAGAATGCATATTCCAAATTACAGTCTGATTGTAAGCCCTCTCTATCAAGTGACCCAGAAGAAGAATGATTTCACATAGGGCCCTGAGCAACAACAAGCCTTTGAACAAATTAAACAGGAGATAATTCATGCAGTAGCCCTTGGACCAGTTTGGGCAGGACAAGACGTTAAAAATGTGCTGTACACCACAGCCGGGGAGAACGGCCCTACCTGGAGCCTCTGGCAGAGAGCACCAGGGGAGACTCGAGGTCGACCCCTGGGGTTTTGGAGCCGGGGATACAGAGAATCTGAGGCCCGCTATACTCCAACTGAAAAAGAGATCTTGGCAGCATACGAAGGGGTTTGAGCTGCTACGGAAGTGATTGGCACTGAAGCACAGCTCCTCCTGGCACCCCGACTGCTGGTGCTGGGCTGGATGTTCAAAGGGAGAGACCCCTCTACACATCATGCAACTGATGCTACGTGGAGTCGCACTGATCACACAGTGGGCTTGAATAGGAAACCCCAGTGGCCCAGGAATCTTGGGAGGGGAGTGAGCGAGTGGCTGCATGGTACTTAGCTGCTGGCTGGGGTTAAACCATGACAATTTCTGAAGGAGCTGGCAGAAGTGTAAAACTAATCATTCTTAAAATACTATAGAGCTAACAGGAAGAGGGACACCAAAGGCAAAAAAAACCCCATACCCCCTCAAACCCACCGTGAATAACATTCAGGATATAAATTTTGCAGAATCAGAAAAAAAACCACAATTAGAATATGACTTATTCGTTATATTTTATTATATGGCAGATGTCAGTTAGCAGGAAAGTAACAAAGAAAGCATAGAGGACAAGATAAGAGTGCCTTCCTTCCCTGCAACAACAGCTCCTTAACTTGTAACAGCAGTTATTATGCTCAATTTTAGATGTGAAAGTTGACACTTAAAAATCTATTTCTATCAAATCACAATTGATTTAATAAACCATTAATCAGATGCAGAAGACTATGCCAAAATATTAAATTGTTAATTGAAATAATTCACTGCATGTAGAAAAGCCACCCACTGTCTTCTAACAACCTGTTATAAAAATCCTGCTGACCAGGGAATTAAGTCTGCGCACAGGACACAATGCACGGACACAACAGGACCTAATGGACTGTAAGGGGAACAATGCACCAGGTAGTAATGTTTCTACATTGAATTTCTCTTTTTTATTTTCTTTTTTGTTCAGGATGCACACATAAATGACTCTATGACAGGTAGACACAACAAGCTATTAGGTCTATTGTGCTAATCATTTGCAAATTAAACTGTAGTAAGCCCAAAGTAAGTCTCCATGCTAAAGTTGTTAAGACCTTCTCTGTCAATAACCTGCATAAAATGAATTATACAATTATACCTCAGCGCAAACTGTAATGACTACAAATTACAGCAGTAATTGTATTATACAGCAAAGTGATTTGATTCATTGCTTACAAGGCATAATTAATAAGCTGAAAGAAGATTATCTCTATATTCCATCTTTAGAGTCTATTTTTCTGAAGAGTAGTTTGTTGGGTTTTTTTACCCAACATCTCGTTGCTCTGACTGCCAGAAATATTTAATGCATTTTTGGGGGTGAAGGTCTTGAGCATCATCTTAAAATACTGAGGTAAGTCTGGTAGGGTCTGTAAAGAATCAGGAGGCATCACTGCTCCCAGGAGATGAAATAAAGAGATAAATAGAAGGCAATCTTGTACGGCAGAGAGCTCTCTGTTGATGAGCAAGGGCAGGGAACTGACTAAACCAGATTACATTTGCATTTCTGTTAGGTGACAGTTGATTTTAATGTCATTGATTGTTGTTAGGATAACAAAATAGGCTTTACTATTTCCCAGAGGAAAAAGAATTAGAAGGATAGGCCAGGCTAGGGTGACACCTCACGGTCCCAGATTCCCATCCCAAACAAGAAGCAATTAAGTTTGGCAGAAAAGCCACTCGAAACAGTCCCTCTCATATGGGGACTGCAAAGACTGAGATAACAGAGGAACACTTGGTGGACTGGGCAAAGAGAAGCATCTTTAAGTCAGCCAAAACTGCTTGGCCTAAAGTTCATGAGAATGGCATTCTAGCGTAAGGACATAAGCAAGGGCCTCCCTATCTCATATCAAGCCATCTGTGCTAAACTACTGAGTTGGCAGAACAGCATAGACATTTTTTCCAAAAGACTAACATGTCAAATTTGGAAGTAGTATTGCACAAAAACCTGTAAAACAGAAAGAGGATAGAAGGAAAAATATCTTAACTCTGGACTGTAGACAACTTGTTACAGGTTCTTGATAATGAGAGAATGAGTGGAGGTGATCATTAATAGCACGCCTCTAAATCCTTCATATTATTGCCAATAGTTTTCTTAAAGCCTGCTTTGCTCTTTAAGATATTTATTAAATACCAAGAGGTGATCAACTAAGAATAACAGAGAAAGAGGGTAACATATACAATACCTTCAGTTTGTGTCCTAGTGTGCATCTCTATTCATTTCAATCACAGATTTTGTTGGGGTTTTGTTGTTGGTTTTGTTTTTATTTGTTTGGTTTTTTAAATAAACGGTCTCATTTTATAAGCCTACACTATTCTCATTACAGAAGTTTTTTCAGTGACTTCCAGCTAGACCTTTCTGTTCTTAAGGGCAATATTAAATAACACAGCTGCCATGGAATGCAGTTATCCTCATCCTGCAGTCAAATGGAAATTTGTGAAATCTGGTATTTGTCTGGAAAGATAAGGCTCATAGAAACAAAGGCTTTAAGAGTTCTTTGGTTGCTATTTTGCTCAACAGGGAAAAGGCTACTCATTTATTGTTAGAACAATCTCCTTAATCAAAGTGCTGATTCAGCTTACTCTTTACTAGATGATTATAATGCAGATTATGAAAATCAGGAAAGAAGCCAGAACAGCAATCGACTCTATTTTGGAATGAGCTAAAGAACACGTGAGAGCTTTACAGCTTTGCTGGTGAAGGGTCCAGAGCACAAGTCCCATGAGGAGCGGCTGAGGGAACTGGGGTTGTTTACCCTGGAGAAAAGGAGGCTGAGGGGAGACCTGAAAGGAGGTTGTAGAGAGGTGGGTGTCAATGTCTTCTCCCAAGTAACAGGCGATAGGACAAGAGGAAATGGCCTCAAGTTGTGCCAGGGGAGGTTTAGGTTGGGTATCTGGAAACATTTCTTCACTGAAAGGGTTGTCAGGCACTGGAACAGGCTGCCCAGGGAGGTGGTGGAGTCCCCATCCCTGGAGGGATTTAAAAGACATGTAGATGTGGCACTTAAGGACATGGGTCAGTGGTGGCCTTGGCAGTGCTGGGTTAACGGTTGGACTCGATGATCTTAAAGGTCTCTTCCAACCAAAACGATTCTATGATTCTATGATCTAGAAAAACAATTTTCAGCATCTTCAAACAAGGATGCTGGTCACCAGAAGCAGCCATGTTAGTTTACCTTTATTTTTCTTTAATGTGTGCTTTGATAATGTTAACAATACTATTTTAAAATGTTAATGTGAAATTCCAATGAAAAGCCTGACTGCTTGGATTTTTTCATAACAATCTCTGCAGTTGCACTCAAACAGGGAGAATAATCTGGATGTCAAATATTTGACAGTCAATTTGAGCAGAAGTAGGTAACTGTGGAGCCAGGGAGCATTTTTAATAATTGAAAGCACTTCATATTCATGCAAACTGCATATAAGAAACATAGATTTTCAAATACTTTTCATCCCAAGAATAAGGTCAGTAAACCCTTAATTTTATAAAGATTCTTTCTTTTCCCCTCACATAATTATCTTAAAAATGTATTACAGCTGTAGGTCATATTTTTATGCAAATGAAAGGGCTTTTTTTTCTTTTTTTTAAAAATAAAGACACTTCCTATTTAGGGATATGGTACCATCAATTATGATTTCATTGATCTCTCTGACAGAAGGTCCTTTTGCATTTACAGTTTAGGAAAAAATCTTTTGTCTATTGAATTTTGATTACAGCTGTGCAGTAGCAGGAGACATGCATATTCACATAGCAGTTATTTTCTCATTTTAATTAAAAAATTAGATAAAGAGGAACTATTATTTAGAATATTATTGCAGTTCTTCCCATGTATACACCAAGAAACACAGCTTTTTTCCTTCCATTCAGTAAGCCAAAAACATAACATGCAGTCACACATGCACAAAAAAGTGAGACTGGAACATTCTGATGAAAAAAATCAAGGCTTTCAAGTCATGAAAATGAGTGTTATTATAAAAGTTGGCATTCTAAGGCAGTATATGAGTGCTAGACTCATTTTACTTAATATACATCTGAAACGCACTTATCTTCTTAGAATATATTTTATCATTTATACAGAAAGCACACCCTTCAGTTTTTATACTTGCAAATTTAGACCAAGCATTTGGTACCACTGTGTTCACAGTTTTTCATTTATTCTCCGAAACACATAATGCCATGTTAACTTCCAGACACCAAACAGAAAAGATTGAAAATATTCAACTACTTTAATTATGAACATACTTAAGCATCGTGGTGATGTAAAAGAGTAAGTCCCATTATCTTACAGTAAATCAAGCATGTAGATGCTTTAAAAAAAGCTTGTAAGGTCAGAAGACTTTTAAATGCAAAATTGTTTTATGGTTTATTAAAATTATCAACTATATAAGAGTGGGGGAAATAGAATGTGTTCTCAACATGAAAACTACATCACAAATGTCTGTAAGTAGTCTGGCAAAGCAAAATCTATAAAGTATATGTTTCCCTTATTCCTAAATGGGGACAGGCAGTCTACCTGAGTCTATTTCGATAGAGACAACAGTAAATGCTTAGCCATGCCATGGTAGTGAATACACATTGGCTACTCCAGAAAGCAGAAAAATATATTTCCATTCACTGCACAGTGTTTGCTATGCAATGTACTGATTTAAAAAATGGGCATAATTGAAAATTTAAATAGAAACCACAGAAGAACCTTGTAAGCTCTTTACCCAGAATTTTTGTTCTCCCACTTAAAAGCAGCAGCATCATTTTCTGAATTTTGTACACTGTTTTTGCAGGACCAAAATGCACTTTTTTCCCCCCTAACGTAATCTAATGTTCTAATACATATGAATTTTGACAGCAATGTAAGAAGCCAAACAAACCCCAAGCAAACAACCAACCCCTCCTCCAAACCCCGACTTGAATTGCCCCTTCCTCTCAGCAGCTCTGCTTAGTAGTAATTGGCATAGGAATGGTTCTCCCCATTAAAGTTTCTTCTTTCATAAAAGAGAGATGAGAATCTCTCTGAACATAATTCAAATAATTGACTGTCTGCATCTATTTTTGTTGATATATGTCAACACTGCAAAACTAACAGAGCCGTTAGTTAGCTAAAGCAATTCTATAGTACCAAAAAAGGCTCCCCAAAGCCGTACCGTACACGAAATACTTGCTTTTATGCTCATGTTACCAAAAAAGTATTTTCTTCTATTTCAAAACAATGCAGGTAACCTACCTGCAACACAAAAAAAAAGAAAATCTACCTGCAAGTAAGGTAGATTTTAGACATTGTGACAACTCTGTATGTTACTACTTTTCAGCTTCCTATTTTAGAATAATGAAAAATCGAAGTTCATTGAATTACATCATACAGACTTCTTCTAGGCTGAAATTCAATTAAAGAATCCATGAACTAGTATTTTTTCAGAGCTGCCAAAAAAGAAGTGTAATCAACAGGGTGGAGAATTACTGAAATAATGAAACTACATTTAACAGTTCTGAACCACAGCACTGGATCCCTGTTATACTGCCAGCCTATTTGTGCGTGTGTACAAGCATATGCTCTGAAGTGCAATACCAATGTCTTTTGGTATGAAAAGCTTAATAGTATTTTACTTTCTGCAGTGAAATCAGCAACAATTCTGATATAATCAACACAAAGAGATGCTGTCTGTCTTTGTATTTAACACCCAGTGATGGATATACTGCAACTATTTTCCATTCACTGCTTCTTACTTTCCAGGTTTTGCATTGAATTCTATAAGCCTTAGGTAACTATAGCTTATTCTAATGCATTTCCTTCGTAATACTTAAACCCACAATGGTTCTTCTTTGACTGGAAGGGCTATTTCTAAATCTCAGTTAAAGCTCACTTGTTCTGATATTTCAGGGACATTTAGCTGTTACATGTCAAAAAAAGAATGACTAAAATCACAACACAGTGAAGTCATCACAGCTATACACCCCTCTCTGGAGGCAGATAAGTAGGTTCATATTTTCTGCTTTCTTCCATGTGAATGCACTATCCCTTGAGCACAAATTGGACCCCCCAAAGCTAATGCACTTCCTAAGGCATTATCCCCACCTTTCTCATATGCCTCTGCCTCTTTCAGATTGAACACCTGTACAAGTGAGTCTCAGCGTAATAAACCCCCTCATCAAACGAAGCTGCTGCACAAGCTTGAATTATTACATTCTCAGCCATGCTGTGAAATCAACATGAAGAACAAGATAGTATAGAACATCAGTAAAAAATCTGCATCCCTACTTGACTTCACAGATCACAGCATCTCCTGCTAATATCAATATACCATGAAGAAATTTCCCAACAAGCAATGACACGATAGCCAGGCCTTTTGTCAGACCCAGAATTACACCAGGGTTTTTTGCCACTCAGTCTATCACACGATGCCGGCTTCCGTGGTGCCTCAAACCAGCAGTAACCCAAACTGCCAACACAAGGCTCTGTTGTCGCTTTTTCTGCAGCAAGCTAACAATGCTGACAGCACCTCACGTCTTTCTTACAAAGTAATCGTTGTGTTGAAGATACTTGGCTGGTGATGATTATCTCTGCCTCTTGCTAGCTTTTTTCCTCTTTCGTTTCTTCATTGTTTTAATGACAATTGAAAAGACTGAACAAAATCAATACAAAAATATATTACACTAGCACTAAACACTGGCCATCTAGTTGCACTGATTAGACAAAACTGATTCAGTTGAATTTGAATTTCACTGGAATCCAAAACATAAATGTATGGAAAAATGTGGTGATACATGCTTTATTTTTACTTGTTTGCAAAAAAAGCCATAACTTTATCAAACATTATAAACACTTTCACTGCTGACAACCCTCTTCAAACATCAACTACTGTAATTTTCCACACATTTACATAATACTGGCTGATTAAGCTGTCAGAATTTTCATTGCTGCTTGCTGCAGAAATCAAAAATAAAAACACAGCATTCGCAGTGGTTTGCCCTCATAAGATTTTGACACTAGAGCGTAAGAAACAGTAAAATGGCTAATCTGAAGCATATGTGGGAGTATTCTCCTCACAGAATCACAGAATGGTGGGGGTTGGAAGGGACCTCTGGAGATCATCTAGTCCAACCCCCTGCTCAAGCAGGGTCATCTAGAGCACCTTGCACAGGATCACATCCAGGCGGGTTTTGAATATCTCAATTATTAATTCTCTCATCCACACAGAATTTAGCTTTTTTGCCCCCCAGTATAACATCTGTCCCAGTTGGCGGCAACCCACTTAACAACCACCCAACTCTTGGATCTGCAGTCCTGCCTGAAGAAGACCACTGAAGTGGACACCCTCCTCCTTCACAACTCTTACTAAATTACAGGGTCTCTTACCCTGACAATTTAATTCTTACAGGAACTACAAACCCTCAAGGCCTGAATTGTCTGGGAACCTAGAGAGCTATCACAAGAACTTAGCCTAGCTCTCTCCTATGTTATTTCAATGTAATGTAATGCCCTTCCAGTTTATAAGACCCATCTGTTCTGGCTTATATTGAAGTAGCATTGACATTCATGTCAAGATACATATGGCAAGATATAAGTTATCATATGAACATAACAGATTTGTAACAAAAATTACCATGTAATTATCATTGCTGCCTTACGTTGCCATGCAGTTTCCTCTCAAAATAATACACAGTCTCATAGCTTTTAATTAAAACATAATCTCTATAACTTCCATAGTAAAACCAAAGTTTTGAAGTTGAAAGGGAGTTCTACAGAGAACTACCAATAATACAGAACATCTATAAAGCCAAAGAAGTACTCTGTTGTGGATAAAAGAGTAGTTTGAATTCCTTTCCTTTCTGTAGAAAAGCATAGGTACAAGAACATTTGCTGGTGAACACTTTTAAAAATATAATTTTAAAATATCACAGAAAGATAAAAAGTGATCAATCCATCCCCTATGAAATCATCCCATCTGGTTCCAATACACATTAAATTAATCCAGGCCAAATAAAAGCCCCACATATACCAGTTTAACACTATTTCAAAAAGGAGGTTAACAATCCACAATAATCAACCATGAAAACAGCTGCACCAAAGCTTCCCAAGCCACAAGAACTTAAGAATTGGTCTTCCTCGCATCAACAACCAGTTTAAGACATGAATCAACTTTAGAAACACAATTCTAAAATAAGAACAAATAAAAGTTGTCTACAATGCTTGTATAATCACATAGTGAGAATTCTGACATTCTTTTCTTCTTAAAAGAACAGCATAAATTGCCTCCAAACTTCCATTTGAGATCATTTGATTTCTCTGTTGTCATCTTCATACTCATTTACAGTAATTTTCATGGTTCAGAAAAAAAATCCGGAAAACAAGAATATGGATTTTATTTTTGTTCTGAAAAAGGTACAGAACGGTCAGCTGCACTGTGACATAACAGTGTGCTTCTACCCTGATATGCAACTAATCTGCTTTCCTCATTGAAAGCTGTCTTTTTATCTTAGACTGGCTTTTCACAGGGGAATTAATGATACTTTTATTATGCTTATTATGAAGTGTTAATCTCTACACTATAAAGAGAAAAGACACTGTTATAATTTAGTATGCCTTTAAGTATTTTATCTTCATCCAAACTATACCTGTTTCTTCCCTTATACTTCAGCTGTGCATTCTGAAAGTCAAAGAATAGTAGACACTTCTCTTTTCATCCTTTATAGATTTGGTCTAACGTCACTGAAATTGACACAAAACCTCAACTCTCAATTGAAATTTAAGTAAAACTGTACATTGTTATGTAAATATTTCCTTTGATCTGAAAAAAATGAATAGGTCATTACCTGTAATTCTGTGTCTGGTAAAGAAGGTCTATGCCACTTGAGCTTTTTGGTTATTTTTGTTGTTGTGTTAGTGGCAGGGATGAGATAACTGGAGCTGGAAAGAAAGTGGGGATCATACTGGTCATCTAGTGAATGCAACTGTGTATCAATGTCTTACTCTTCATACAGCTGAAATTAGAGTAACACCATTTCGGAAATAAAATCTGAAATTAAATATGAATGAATGGTAGATTACTAATGCACTGATTTACACTCTGGTGAAGGTTTTGGTGAAGCTTCCCATCTCTATAATTATAAAAAGGAAGCTAAAATTACTTTTTCATGGACGAGAAGAGAACAGATGCATCTTTACAAGACAGGTTTTCAGAAGTGATACTACACTTTTGCTCCTATTACTCAACAAATTTTGTGAATCTTGAGTCATTAAGAGTCTACTAAAAATTCTTTCAGTAGAAACAGAAAAACCCACATGATTTGGTTAAATTGTAGCAGGTTCTATTCATTTCTTCTAGGATCCACAAGAAGTAGAAGAGGTTGAAAATGAATGACAGAATGTTCCCTTCAAAATAAAAGAGCTATCACTTGTGTAATAAGGGCTCAGGGAACCTGAGTAATTATGCAAAATTCAAAGGCAACTGGAGAATATGAACAGCTAGTATAGGGAGTGAGTAGGGGCACTTAATGATCATTATTGCCTGCGTGAGGAGTCTTGGACGGTCATGGAATTTCAGGCAATCATGGTGGATGGAAGATAAGACACGGAGGCACAATGGAGTTCCAATGAGCTTCTATTAAATAAGGGTCAATCAGGCTCAGAGGGAATATAAGAAACTTCAGAAGATTATGATTGGTTTAGTGGTCTATATTTCTCTCTTCCACAGCCTATCCTATCGATCTCTTTTCTAAGACCTTCTCCTCCTCTCCCACTTCAATGAAAAAACCCCTCTTATTCCCTCCCAGGCCTTGCAAGACTGCTCCCAACATGTTCTCCAAGCAGCCTTGTTAACTCCATCCTTTTCTAGGATCCAGATCATACTTTCCTAATGCCATCCAGCAAAAAGCAGTCCCCTCTGCCCTCCAACAGCATTTCAGAAAAACCCAGGGTTTTCCTTTCTCCCAGCTTCTGGGAACAAATGGACAAGAAGGAAGAGGGTGGAGCAAGAACTATCCTAAGAAACAAGAGGGATCGCCCTTAAGAGGACTCTGCTACTTCTTTTAACTGGGAATAGCACCTGCTTTACAGCAAACTGCTGCCTCATGCAACAACAGACTGCAGCAAACTGTATAGCTCTCTCCAGCTAGATCTGCGAAAACAGGCCTGTGTTGCACAGGGACTTTCTGGTTGTTATTAAGAGATGCTAAATGGTTTGTATGAATTTGACAACATATCAATATACCCAGTTCTTGCTTCATTTGCCTCAATATATTAATTCTTTCCAAGTTGTAAAAGACTAAGGCAAGATCAACTGTGATGGGGACGAGAAGGGAGGCTCAAAATGTGTTAATATTATTACAGACATCAAGGTATCTGTACAACCTTGATGAATTATTTCTAAAAATAGTACTGGTGCAGGTAATCAATCTTACAGTTTTTGCCAAAAAGATAAGCCCCCCCAACCCAGGTATTGATTGCTTACAGTAGGACTATGTTTAAGAATGATAAAAGGCATTTCAGTCAATGCAAACTGTGGCCGCAGACACCTTGAGGCACATGCAACAAAAAAAGTGGTTTTTTGTTTCGATATATTTACTTCTCTTCCTCCTTTAAGTGCTGCCAGTTACTCAGCTCCCACAGTAATTGCTGCTCTACTTACTTCTCTGATTACAGTTTGCGGTTATCTTTTGAAAAAACAAATAAGGGTTAATTTTTGCAACAGCAGCACCTCAGAAGCAAATACATAGCCAAAAAAGGGGGAAAATAGAGAATGATGGGCATGCTATGAAATGAGTGATTTTTCTACTGGTTGTAACACGGATATGATGGCTGTATTATAAAGACAGAAGATAATATTCTTTTATATTAATTATATGCTGTCATTTAAAAGTTAAGTAGTGTTTCAAATCACAAGGTGACTTCAATGGTATTCACAGAAAATGCCAGCAATATTGTGCCAGAAGTCTGACGAGACCTGATGCTAGCAGTTGTGAGCCTCTCACAGTGTATCCACTGAGAACCTAGTTACTTGAACAGCACAATCAGCACTTAGCTACAATGAAGGCAGTTACTGCTTCACCGGCAGCGAAATTCAGAAACTCAAATCAAACTATGTGTCTGGTTTCTTATTCAACCCAAATTTGTATTAAACGACAGGTATCAAGGCTGACGAAATGTAATATATTTTCTCTTTATAGGTAGAACCTTTGTGGATTTCACATGTATGTTTTTCTCAATAACGCTACAAATGCCTTCATGCCCACTTAAAAAACCCCAACAAAACAACAAAGACCTGAAAGCCAGATTTGCTACAACAGTAAATCTATGCATATACATGAGATAAGATAAAGAATTTCTGAAATGACAAATATTCAGCACTCCCAAACCCTGCACCTTCAACTTTCCACCACTATATTATAAACAAGAAGGAAGACAAATTTATAAGAAATTTATTCTTAGTTTTATTATTAGGATTAATAAATGCCATCTGTTAGATATAGATAAGATGTATACAAGTTGTATCTATACAGAGTCTCCAAATTACACAAGTGTAAGCGTTTTAGCATATCTCATGACACTGCATGCCCAAGAAGAATCCTTCATAATTCCTTTTATTTGTTTCTTAGATGCTAAATAAAATGAAGTAAATGGCAATGGAAGATAAAGTTCCACGTTTTGCTTCCTCTCCTCTGAAACATGATTGCCTATTGAGATATTTCTGAACATTAAATACTCAAAAACCTCAGCAGTATGGTTATCCGGGGGGAAAGGGTGAGTTCCATGTACGGTTTGACAAACTTTAAGTCCATTTACTACCATGTAATTTAATTAAAAAGTACTTAGAACAACAAATAACATGAAGTCAAAGCAAGCCGAAAGTATCTTCTAAAAATAATTAGATCATACATTAGCTGTAACACTCAGCTCAAAATATACTGTGGCAATAAATCTATGTCTGAGGCACGATAACCATTATTGTGGGCTCACACTCATGTTTTCCAATTAGAACCATCTCTTCTCCCCCTTTGCAACAAGTAAAATACCTATCTAAGAATCAGGAAACCTCAACAAAACCAAAACATCTTTTGCCACCCTATTCTGGGTGAATATCAGGTTCATATCAATTGGAACTAAATCACAAGTATGCAACATGCCAACTGACTTTCTCTCCTGATGTCAATGGGAGGTTATAATTCTTGCTTGTACCTATTAACTGCTTAAACCTACTGTTTGCATGATGGCTGCAAGGGACTTTGCATCTCCTGGATTTCCTAGGTGTGTCATCTAACCTTTACACAATAACCAAAAGGCAGAGAGCTTTCTGCTTTGGTCACTCACCCTTCCAATTTGTATTTCTAAGAAGGTGGGTTTTAATTGTGCGCCTAAACGGAAGCCTGAAACGTGTTGGCCCACAGAGGCGATTGGGGCTTAGGAGTCCAGCCCCACAGTGGCACCCATTACAAGCTGAGGGCCATCCCCGCTCAAGATACAAGTCATCTCTCAAACACGTCTCCCTTATTTACCCGTCATCAGCTGCCTCAGGTGTCCCATTTAGCAAATCTCTCATTTGCATTCTTGAACTTCTGGTTCATTCAGGGCCATAACTCTTACTGCTGGACTGTCTGACATAATTATATCCTGGTATCTGTTTAATCTGCAGGTGAAATTCTATGTTCACAGCATGTAATGTCTTGTCCTAAGTACTATTTAAAAGTTGCTCAGAGATTCAGACGATTAGAAAAGCTGGATTAATTAACAGAATACTCGTAATACATTAGTAACTGTGAGGCAACAACAGGGTACTACTTATTATCATGTAACAATTTCAAATATTTTGAAAATAAATTATTATTGAAAAGGATAGTGCAATTCTGAGCTAAATAATTATTCCTCTTATAACATTATTCTACCTTATTAAAAATTTTAAAGTGTGCAGAATATGGAACTCTACTACTCTTATACTGTGAAAACAGAGATTTTAAAAATGATTCATTGTCCTGTCAGACTATCTGCCTAATGCCAGACAAATTCTGTTAACACCTCTCAGCCTTCCTCTCCCCTCCACAATGTTGGTAATAAAAATACTCTTCCCTTTCCTACCTTCTATCACATTGTATTGGAAAGAAAAACACAGGATGAGGGACTATCTCTACTACAGTGATTTTACAGTGTACATCTGTGATATTTAGTAAAACAGGGCTCATGTTTGTTTTTTTTAATAATTAAAAAAAGGATAATTTTCCCACACTGTAATACAAATAGTGTCAACAGTAACAGGTATATTTTGTCCTGGCCTACACACATAACTCCCACACTAATTTCACAGAAGCCGGGCTTCCATCTGAAGCCAGGCCTGCACTGCACATTCCTTCATATCACTTCCAAACATTTCAGCCCTTGTGAATGGTACTTTCTGGAATCTCATTATAATAGATTATGCATGTTTTATATGTTGCGTCAGAGAACTGCGTATTTTAATACACACACATCTCATCAAGAAATACTAGATCTGCCAGTTTTGCTTTATCTACCCTTCATAGATAATTTGCCTTCTGAACAGAACTGAAAAGAGATTTTAAGTGATTTTAATACAGAAAGAAATCCAGCAGCTGGAGCCAACTGTTAAAAAATGTGAAGTCCTATTAATTTTTTATCACATGTCCAAAAGGACACTGCTCTGTGTAGATTATACAGGCATATTCAAATAAGTTTAGGAAAGAAGCTTCAGACATTGTTCTCAGAATAATTTTAAGTAACGGATAATGATGCCCATGAAAAGATGAGTGAGAAAAAAATACTAAGAAAAATCTATTTTGATCAACCAACCAACTACACAAGCGTGTCAAACACATGCATTTTCATTTCTCTAAGAACAGGTTCAACGAAGCATTAAAGAACATATTACCACAGAGACAGCTGTATTCTAGCATACCAAATCAGGAGACATACAGGTTACTTTCCTGATTTATGTATCCCATAGCATCTTCCTGTCCCATGACAGAGAGAGCAGACTAATTCTAAAGACATATGCTATACGTCATATTTTCTCAAAATCTCAAGCCATTGTGATCGTGGCAGAATCTGACACAGAAACTAAAAGATTTATAGTGCTAAGCCTTGCACAACTTGCAAGGATTTGCAAAGATGACCAAAGCAGCACCTATTTCATACACTTATTAATTGTACCATAAAAGCCAAATCAGTCTGTTTACAGTGATGAAACCCCACAAAAGATAAATGGCAAAAGATCTTTATTCTAGATTTTTGACCTTTCTCTTTAAATTCTCAACACATAGGACATAAATTCTTTATGTTCCCACTGCAGCTGGGATCTTTTTTTCCTCTTTCAAAGGTTCCCCTGCCAAAAAACTAATACTACTCACTTACTTGCATGCTTTTGTTCGGTGTTCACCAAAACTTGAGCTGCATCTCAGAAAACATCATTGCTAAATAGCAAAATTTGTAACAGTATCCCCTACCATCTTGTTAAAACACCTTGAAATGACAAATGAAAGCTCCAGATCCCTTGGTACATGAACAAAAAGCACTGCTGGTATAGAAATGAAAGAAAATAAAGTTTAAAATCATGTTAAAAGATTTCAAGCAACAATAATCACAGTCAAGCTGAAAGCAAAGTTATTTTTTCAATAGTCTAGTCTATCACCAAGGATCAACACACATCTAGGTAAAAAAGCAACAAGCTACAGCTTACCTTGAATAAGTTTTGTGGCATATCCTCTCACAAAGCAAGAGCATTCTTTAGTCCTCAAAAATGTATAAAAAGAAAATGTGTGGTCCAAGTCATCACTCACAAAAAACATGGCTGAATGCACCTAAGACTTACATGGATCTTAAAGGCAGGGATAGTGACCTGGACTAGTAAATAGGTGAAAATATTGTTTATGCTTTTATTACCAAATTACTTAATTATTACTGCTTATTAGATTAACAAGAGCAGGTCATTATCAATGGTGGGGCAGGACAAGTTAGAGGAGTTCAAAATAGACAATAAGACTACTTCCTTGGGATGACCTAGGTTCTGACAGTATCTTTCTTTGAGCATATTGTCATTACATACATTATTTAAAGTCAGAGGTACTTTCAGAAAAAGAAGCAGTGGACCAAGCTGCCCCAGGAAGCTGTACAGTCAATTTTTCTAGAAACATTCATACTTCTACTAAGCCACCTATTAAAGGAAAGTTAGGAATAATTACATCAAGCCTGCCATGATGCAGAACAATAGAACAAATGATGCGTTAGAAATACCTTTCAATCTAAATAACATTAAGAACAAAAAATCTGTTGCATTTCTCTGTGTAAATAGGATCACTTAGAATGCTGAACCAGAAACTGCATTTGCATCCCAAATTAGCTTTTTTTAGATAAAATTGAAATCACATTTTTTCCACTTATATTGAACTATCACTCACAGTAGCCACTCTATAGAGTCTAGGAAAGCCATCAAGATTCATTTTACTCACTGCAACCAAAATAAACAAAATATACCATTCATGGGTACATAGGGCTTTATCCTGTTTTCATGGTCCACTTATATACACAGTTACCAAAACAAAATATTAAAATAGGTCTTTGGTTGTCCTGTAATTGTCCATCATTCTATAGCCCAGACACAAGATGAGGGAAGAAATATACGAGAGCTGCCATTCACGTACATGTTTAGATCATCTAGGGAACAGAAATAGTTTTATAAGGCTTAGCACAGACTCAAGTTCAATATTCTGTTTTTTTATGCTTTAACACTGGGTAGATCAAGATGGAGCACTGGATGTAACCAGTGCCCTAGATCTGTATGTTTTCTGTTGCCATTTAGGTTGCTGCTATGCATGGGACTGGAGTTTCTTCCCTCTCTATTCAGCACCTGTAAGATCGCATCTCAAGTACTCAGAACAGGTTTAGGTCCCCTGACAAGAGAGACTGACAGAACCGGAGTGCAGTGGAGGGCCACAAAGATCACTAGGGGACTGAAGCACCTGAGGTACGAGGAGAGGCTGAAAGGGTTGGGTGTGTTTAGCCTGGAGAAAAAAAGAGCTGGCGAAAGCAGCAGCTAGCTTCAGTCTTCCACTAGTGAATGGGAGTTACAGAAAAGACGGAGACAAACTTTTCTCAGAAGTGATTAGAGACGAAAGGTTAAGAGTCAGTGGACAGAAACTGCAACAATGAAAATTTTTACTGGTCATAAGAAAATAATTGACAACAAGAGTGGTCACCTACTTGAAGAGGTTATGGAATCTCCATCTTTGGAGATACTTGAAACTTGACTGGAAACAGCCCTGAGCAGCCTGCTTTAGCTTTGATGGTAACCCTGCTTTGAGCAAAGGGTTCCACTCGGCAATTTTCAGAGGTCCCTTCCATTCTGAAGTATTCCATGATTGCCCTCGCTGCACACCATGTCCTGAAGTCATTTCTGAGCACTTAAAGACTTTCAAAATGTCGTTTAGTGCATAAGGCAATGGGATATCATTTCCAAAGGTATCTGAAATTAAGTTCAAATAAACTGAAAGGGTTTTTTAAGCAATACTATGAACCCCAAACAAAAAAATCAAATGTAATGATCAATCAGCACATCAGATCCTCTTTCAGGTAGTTCTCTCTGATATCTTACTATGGGATTTTTTTTAGTATAAAACCTAAATATGAAATGGAATTGACAAATTAATTGTTGCCTGTTCAGGCTGCATACAGGTATCATAGCTAAAAGTCATTGGTTTTAAAAAGCACTTTAATTCAAAGTGGATTACAAGACAAGCAAATAGTACAAAAATACAATTGGGTTTTAGGAATTTTAAAATCTTAAACGAAAGAGAAAGCTGTGCAGAATACCACACATTGCATGATAAATGCCACCACGAATCCCTAACAGAAAACTGGTCCAAAATACCACTCTTTTTATGGCCATGCTGTTATCCCTGATTACTTCGGTGCAGAAAAGCTTTGCAACCTCCTACTTGTACAGCTAACAGAAACTTCTCACCAACAGCACACACCCGCAGAGAAGGACAGGAATGGAAAATCTTCAACCAAATACAAAGTAACATGCAGCAGACTGTGAATTCCGGTTACAAAGGGCAGTAAAGAGGAATTCATTGGGTATATTGACTGTTAACTAATTTAAATACCATTTATTCTGAATAAATGCACTGCATGTATTCCTTCTTTAGAGAGTTGCTTCTAGTAACACCTCTATCTCCTAAAATACAGGCAATGAAAACCCTTTTTAGAATACTATCCAGTCACCTCAGGGCAAAACCAAATTCAATATGAAATCTCATGTAACAGGAACATTGATTATAAAAAAAACGAACAAAAAACCCCAACCAGTCTTTCAATACCTTATCATGTTGCGTTATCGGTCTTCAATTGTGATTCTCACAAATGCAAAGATAACATTGAGAAACCAACGATAAACTGAAAGAAACACTTAGCATGTAAAAAGAATAAGCTGCATGTTATACTAAGCGTACTGTAGACACAATACAATGGAACGCTCCTGAAGACTGATCTCTATACCTGCGCATTATTATAACAGTTATCTTACCCACACAGATATGGCCCCTTAAGACACCCCTTTTTTTTTTTTTTTTTCAAATCTTCCAAGAGTAGGTGAGCTCTCTTCTATGCACATTTGTCAAAATCAGGTTAGAGATTTTCATAATTGGCACTCCCTCAGCCTGTCATTTTCTTCACTTGCAGTCAAATGACATTGAAAAAGGGACTGGAATACTTTCATATGTCTGAAAGCATCAGAAACTCTTATTTCCACTGTAATCCTTGTAAGCAAGTGCCAGCTTTAGGGAGCACAAGCAACAGTGAGAGCTACTGCCTTTTCTGAAGTATGTTTTGGTCTGTACATAGGAGGTAATGGTCATTAAGCAGTAATCAGTAAAAACAGAAACATAACCTATGTGGCACCATTCTTTCTGAAATTCGCTAATGCTGAAGAATCTCTAAAACAGAGACAGAAACAGCCATTGCATTTTTTTTCCATGTACAGCTACCTCAGCGGTTGATAAAAACTGCTCCCCCACTAGCTGCCTGTGGTAATAGCCTGGGAAAGCAAAACTTCAGAAAGATTTAAGATGTACGAAAACATATCACAAGAACACTGTGCATGGAAGCTTGTGATTTAGTGGAATAAAAACAAAAGTCCCTGAACATAGCTGTAACAATCTCTCAAGACAACAACAACAATTAAAACCCTTTTAAATACCTTTTACCGAAAGCTCTACAAGGCTTCTCTACACATGCACATACATATGATTCGTATGCTCGTTGCATGAAAAATTGCATTAAAAAAAGCAATTGATTTACTCATGCAGAAAGGGGTTTTTTTGTGTGATAAACCACCTTGAGAGTAAAAGAATGATCTTACAGACAGAAACTGCATCTACTTGAATTGTGAAAGTGTCTGGACAAATGAATGATTGGGTACAAAAGCCAAAGACCGCCATAATAAAAATTCCCAGATAGTCTGATTTCACATTATAACCATTATGGTACGAGGACTAGCAACTGAAAAGAGAGAAATACCACCAGTTATCCTGATGTTAGGTGGCTTTGTTTTTTAAAATGAAGGAACTGTGTTGAAGGAGCTCTATGAGAAGATGAGGTCTAAACAAATAGTTGGAATATTTCCTCCACGTTTCTGGAAATGCTACCTTTTACTTGTTTTGTAAAAAGAATCACATGAGCCGTGGATGTCCTTGGAACAAAATAACATAATTTTGACTTTGCAATTTACCAGATGTTCAGCTAATGCTAACTGGCACTGCACAGAAAATCCTACCTGGAAAATAAGAGTATTCTGTTCATTTCTATACCTTTATTTCATCTTGAGTTGCCCTAGGTATTAGATGTTCCAGTTTTCTATGGATCTTCTATATGTGGATAGCAATAAAAATTGAATTCCATGTTTTAAAACTTCCCACAAGGTTTAATTGCTAGTGAAACCCATTTGATTGCTTCACTGTCTTACCCTGAAGTGTTTACTCTCAATTTTCATTATCTGGAACATTTTACAACTTGTGCTTTTCCTGTTGACAGGCCAGAAATACAAGTTATAGAAGCATTCCAGTAAAACATGTTAGATATCACAAATATTACGTGATCAAGTGCATCTTGGGAAGGATCATAGAAATAGATTAGAAAAAGATAGGAGTCCTTGAGCTTCAAAGCTTAAAATGTCTGCAAGGATTAGGGAGAAGTTTACCACTGCTGAGTTTGGATGTATTCTCTTATCTGATCTCAAGCTCTTCTGACAAAGCAAGCAAGACATCATAGCAATGAACTAAATGGACCACGTGCCAACCATAAAGAATCCTACCAGGAGGTGCAGTAAGCAAAGTTTCCATTGACAGCAGTACCGTTATTTGGATGACAGGACCCACACCTAGTTCTGCTTTAAAGAAAAATTGTAATTATTTCTGGCCTTTTAATCTGGCCTTGAAATGACACAAAATGAGCATATTCAGATGTAGAGACAGATATAATGTAATATAATGGAGGAAGAAGAACAAACTAGAAGTCCCAAACACATCTTTTTTAGCTATAAATTTTATCTTTAAAGACACGTCTACAGTGTCTGTATGAAAAACGTAATTATCGTTCAGAACTAGCAGCATTTTCTTTAGTTACTGAAAGTAACAAAAGGAGCCAGTGATAAAGCACAGCATGAAAAAGAAGTACTATGAATAGTATGTACTTCATTTTTTAAATAGTTTCAATATACGTAAGTTTCTATACCTATATCTAACAAACACATGGAGTCATACCCTAGGAATATCCTTTGTTGGAGCATTTTCATCAAAGAATCTATTTTACTGCCTTTCTCACTTCTGCACTATTTTAGTGAAGTGAGTAGGAAAATCTTTATTTCTAATTTTTATTTTCTTTACACTTCAGCGCCATCAGCAAATTTATTGCTTAGAGGTTTTTCTTGTCAGCTTTATCAGACAAGTTTACTTAAGACATCGTTTTTGTTATAGCCACTGAGCTTAAATCTGCATCAGTGTTTGTTCTCACTTCCTCTGCTCTGCAAAGCGCTTCTGTGACTATTTAACGGAATCATTAGTTCAAAAGGTAGGATAATTACTGTTAGACTCATCCTTATCTTGAATACCTGTCAGCTGTCTTGAACATGTTCAGCTTAGAAAAACATAGAATAATCTAGATTTTTCCCATCCTTTGACTAGGATAAAATTGAGTGATTTTCAATTACATTATGAAATATAGGTTCTTTAGCTCCATTGTGCTGAAGCCGTAATGTGCATAGAAGAAAGTACTTCAGAAGAGCCCTTTGGCTTTCACAAGATAATTTAACACCTGAAATGACTTATGTTAAAAAGCTTGTGCCTAATAATAAAATAAACCAAATGCCATCCCCATCCTTATAAATTAACTCCCCTTCTTTAGGGAAAAGTTTCTAATAAGAAATTCCTTACAGTATTATTTTAATTATTAATTCCAAGTAAATACTTTTATTATAAATCTGCTAATAACCTATTTTTCTATGCAACTGCCGAAAGTATATTTTCTGCATTATATTCTCATAAAGTTGTGGCTAGTACTATATACTGTGTGTATTTTATAAATACTGTCATTTTCTACTGAAATTGAAACATTACGTAACTTTTCAGATGACAGCAGTAAAGTTGCATTCAGTCATGTGCACTGAGATGACAAATCTAGATTAAATTAATATTTCTGTAAGCCTTCCATCAATCATAGATGAGACAAATTCAAACCTTGATTCTTCCAACACCCCAAACTTCCAAATCCATACTCGCAGTAATTAATGAATGTTAAGGAAAACTTGCCTTGAATTTTGGATTTAGATCAACATAGAGAAAAGGAATTCAGTAGCATACTGAAGAGCAGCTGTGAAATCACTTTCCTTCCCTCCCCAATTTACTTCAGTTTAAGTAAAATGAGTTGTGTATATATATATATTACTTTCCATCATCAGTATTAAAGAACTGCCTCCACTTCAGCACACAGTTCCCTTTCCCATCATCCCTATGACATTTTAAACAATAGAGTAACACGTTATTTCTGCCAAGGACTGCAGCTTGGAAGAGAAAGGATGCTGCAAGTCCTGAGTGACAATGAATTGTACAGAAAAACTTGCACTGTGCCCTTACCATAAAGCAATCACCATAGTTTTGTGAAATTGTACAGTTAGGTTAGTCTGTCTTTATTCAAGGAGACTAAAATAGGATTTATTGAAAAAGCAAGACAGTAAGTAGAATATACTCCGCCTAACTAAATGGTGTTACTGGATATTATTAGTTACAATCCTGTTAGTTATGTAACAATCTTATACATTTGGGGCATAAACATTTTAATATCCTCACAGTACCACACTTAAAGCATCCTCAGAGCTAGTGCTCACCCTCCCTACTTCATTAAATGCCTAAACCATAGTTTGAACTATAAGAAATAGCTTTCATATTACTTTCTAATGGTAGTCTACTCTGTTCATCCTTGCCTTTTTAAGCTTTAAATTGCTTAAGGCACATCTTATACTGTAGCCTCCATCCTCCAGAGGATTTGACATAAATTTCCTTTTTTATTTAGAGTGGATTGGATATATTTTTTCTGACTCTTGTTGGATTTTTCAGCTGCAATGGTGTACAAAGAGTATAGGGGAGCAGGGGGGAAGAATGTATTTTCCCAATCAGTTTCTTAACATAATGTAGTATCACATGACTTATACACACTTTTCTCCCCATAATTTTATTAGATTATCTTCTCACGTGATTCTGAATCACCTGTGCTTGCCATCTGATTTCTAAAACTTTGATCTTTAATCTGTCTTCTGACAAGCAATTCACCTAAGTGAACTCCTGTACATGAATCTGGTAAGGTTTTGTAAGACATGAAAATTCCTTCAGTTTTACACTCTAATTATCTGTACTTCTTCAATTCAGTTTGCTGTTGCTAATACACCTTTTCAGTAATTGTCTAGGTCATTTGCCTGAGGCAAAAGCATCATTACAGCTCAGACTTCGGAGGTATCCCGCACCCATCTTGCTCGAAAATGACTATGTTTCCACTTTAATTTGAAAGTTTCACCAAGCTTCTGCTGTAAACACTGGGTTTATCATGATCCAAGACAGATACTTTAAGATGTTATGAATAAACTACATAAAATTTCTATTGGCCTATTGGTAGTCCTATTGTATTAGTCAAAACCAGACAAGCCACAATATGCTTGAACGCTACTCTGGCTCTTACCTCAGATCCTCTTTATTGGTTTATAGGCTGACATTAACCTCAGCTCATGCATAACCAGTCTGCTGCTTTTTCACTGGATTTAATTTGTAGCCCTAGTTTGTCTTTAGAATGCTTTGATGCCCTTTATGTTCAAGTCTTAAAACTTGCATGCTCAGTTTTCATGGTGTAATTATTCTGAAAGCCTTCCTTGATAGCTTTATATGACGATTGTGTAAAAAACCTGTAAACTCTGCTTTAGAAACTTCTCTTCAGATTAGTTCAGTCAGTATTTCTGCAGACTGTTCCTACCAGCACCAGAGATTGTATTGTCTCTCAGAAAGTATGAATTTTGCTTTCGGCTCTCATTTGTCCGTAATGCTCTGTAACTCTGCTATAGCCAGTCTCCCTTAAGCTGTAACTAATATCAGGACCTCTCCTGATGTCAGTGGGGGGTATGGATGGTATCGCTCAGAAAAATTGTGAGAGAAAGGATGTGACTGGTTGCGCTTTGGTCAATTGTTTTCACCAGGTGGATAGAACAGCCGGTTCATTTATGTAGGGACATTTCCTTTTATTCATTAAATGTTTCTGACATTTTAAAAATCCTTATTGAACAAGAAACATCAAGCATAAAAAGAATATAAAAGAACTTCTGCTCTTCTTAGGCAGTTTTTGACTTACCCTAAATAAACTGTCAATTCAATGAGATTTTTTTCTTATACTCCAATGTTATCTGTATTAGCTAGGTAAACGTATACTTTATCTAGGAAATAATAAAAAAAAAAGTGTCACAAACCTTCCTACCCTTCCCATTGGTGAAAAACACGGAGAAAATATTTCAAGTGTCCCTCACATTTTCTTCCACTATTTAATGTTCTGCTAATGACTTAATAACTAGCAAAAAGAAAGGTAGTAAGACCATTTCAATTTTTTAAAAAGGACATTTAGAAAAAGACTGCAGAAGTTTTCTTAATGAAAAACTCTTTTTCAATTCCATGCATGAAATTAAACAACTTTGTAAACAAGACAGTAGCTGTCTTTCTTATTGCTGTGCTAGGAATACTCCAATATCTCCATTCACTCGCTCAACCAACATTTGATTACTTCTAATTACCAGTTACAACATTTCAAGGTATAAGTGTAATACTTGTATGTAGTTATAACGTGTGATGACTTGCAGCAAGTATGCCCCACCATCACAGCTGCATGCGGGTCCCAAGCCGAGGGGCCGTGTTGGTAACCAGCACCGGAATTCCGGCAAGCCAACACTCGCTCGCTTCCAGCTGTTCCCAGAGGTGCTGCGGTTCTGCTTCCCGCAGCCGCCTCTGACACGACATTTGCCAGCGTTTAGCCCAACGTGTAGTCATACGGGTAGTTATTGCCCATTCAGCATGAGCCTTTTGTCCTAACGGTGAAAAATTTACCACTTATGACTGCTTTCAACTACGTATCGTGGTTAGAGTAAGGCAGCTGGAGAGCCAGGACCAGCTTCAGGGAAGGAGGGGCGCAGCGCTCGCTGCCTGAGGAAACGGCTCAAGGCTTGCAAGCGCTGTACACGTCTCGTGGCGCTTTCGCAACAAATGGAAAAAGAAAATCACTGAAATCTGAAAGCTACAAAACTTTCTGTATCTTGGTGAAAACTAGATTAACAGAAATGCATCTAATTTTTGCTTCATTTCTGTATTTGAACCTTTCTCCTCAAACAGTTCAGCCAGTAAAACATACCAGCGCGCTGTAACCACAAACTGAACTATCTGAAACCGAGCCCCCGTATCAACTCCTTCAGGTACCTGAGGGAGGAAGGGCGGCCGGTGTACACGGGCGGCCTGTGGGCGCAGCCGCCCGCCTCAGCCCGGGCCGCCGCGCTGAGGCAGCGCCGGGCCGGGCCGCGCCGATGAGGGAGCCGCCCCGCGGCGCACTGGGCATGCGCGGCAGGGAAGCTTCTGGAGCGGCGGGGGTGGGCGGCGCGTGGCGTGCGCGGCGCGAGGCGGCTGTGTGGGAGCTCGGGGGCTGCCGGTGGCGGCCGCGCCTGTCGGACCGGAGAGCCGAGTTAGAGGGGAAGCGTCGCCCCCGAAGGCCGCCGTGGGGGTAGGTTTGTTTCTAAGCCTTTTCATTGGAAGTGCCTCGGCAGGCGAGGCTGCCCTCTGTCCCGGTAGTGCAGAGCGTGGTTCGTGGGTCAGTCACGAATCTGAGCGCCGGAGGTGGGAGGCGATGTCCTGTGCCGGCCTTGCTTCTGTGTCCCTGCGGGGAGGAAGGTACCAAGTACCTGTCTTGCTTGTCAGAGAGATGTGCGGCCGCCTGAAAGTGCTTTGAGAGCAGCAAACGGTATGTGAGTACCTTGTCTGGATGCTAAAAAAGGTGGGTTTTTTTGTAAGGTAAATAACTGCAGTGCGTGGGGTTGGGTTGGCTGGGGTTGGCAGGTGCAGCAGCGCTGTGCTCAGCTGGGTGCACCCTTTGCCTTGTGGCTGAAAGGGACGGTGTCATGTTTGATGTGCAGAACAGATGCCTCTCGGGTCCTTGCTGTTTTAAGAAGTTCTGAGAGGAATGGGTTAAAAAAGCTGGTTTGTTTGCAGTCTGTGTGGTGAATTAAGCTAAAAAAAGATACAAGACCTACAATTTTGCATTATTTTAAGTAGCTTTTGGTTGTTCCATCCATGGTTTTTGTTCCATCTTATTTTGTTCTGGATGTTTGATCACCTCCAAAGCATGCTGTGTACTATACCTTTCTATACTGTTGCTTTAGCATTTTCCACAGAGCAATACATGCTTTTGCTGCCTTAATAAGAAACCTCTAAAAGCGTGGGGTTTTTTCCCAGGGTGTGAGAGAGTTTTCTGGTTACCAGCTTTTCCCAACCATAAATAATGTGAGTTTTCTTTTCCCAAACTTGACCACAGCAAAGTGCGTAGCTGCCCTACTTGAATTCTGTGCGTGACAAACTTCCCGGCAGTGTTGCCGCTTACAGGGACAAGCGTTCGCACAACAGTCAGTGTCAGTACTAATCTTGAGCAAGTGCTGCCTCATTACTGTTTTTGAGACTAGGTTTATAATTCATTCTTGATGCTGTATTAGATTGGAGTTTGAGAGAGGTAAGCTCTAATTCTGAACCGTAGTGTGTCTCACTTTCTCTGAGGTTCTAGATTTCGTTATATTTTTTGCAGTTCTTGATGCATCAAAATAGCTCTTAAATAAAATGTTTGGACTAGAAATGTGGTCCTTGATCTTGTGATGAAGGTATTGACTCTACTTGCAGAAATATCACGTCTTTCATCATGCTAAGTATCAGTAATACATGTTTGTGCCCCCAGCTGGGAAAGTGTTGAGAATTGCACTTGCTATTACCACATCTCGTTCAGTCTTTAAGGTTGCAGTAACGAAACTGGGTAGTTTTTTAGATATTATTTGTGAAGCATTTTTGTTTGCCTTGTGAAATCGAATGGTAGTTAAGCTACTTTTTTTCCTCCCCACCTGGACTGTAAATGAGCACACACACGTGTGTGTATGCATATGTGTACACACACACACAAAATTCAAAGCCCACTTTTAATAGCTACTATTTATATTTCAACAAATCCAATCTGGCTGCATAGATGGTAAGAAGAGGCTGCCAACTGATTGTGAGTATTTATCCAAAAGTTAACTGTAGAAGAAAGCATGCTTGTGTTACACCTTTAACAAAAAAATTCAGAAGTCTGTCAAACACAGAAATACTTGGCTAGGAACAGAACAGTAAAACTACAGTAGTTATTGACTAGAATTTGTTGTTCAGGCTGTAGCTCTCGTTTTGAAGTAGAGTGCTACTGAATTTGAACTTTGAATTTCGATTGCTTAACTAACCAGCAGTAGCAAAAACAGATTAATGGGTTTTTTTGAATGGTAGCATATCGTACTTACTACTAGACAGAGAAATTTGAAACTACATGCAGAGTAAAGGAGGATGAAGTGCTTTGAAGATAATTTAAAGTAGGCCCGAATCCATGCTTGTATATCCAAAAGGAACACTTACTAATCTTTATGTAGAAACTTACATCCCTCAGCTCCTCCCGCCCCCCCCCCCCCCCCCCTTTTTTCTTTGGCAGTCACACTTGTTTGCGCTTCCATTAGTGGAACATAAGCAACAGTTGCAGGCTGCCACGTGGCTAGCTTTCCTCAGGATGTACTTCTTTTCTGAGGACATACCACTACCTCAAGAATGATTTGCAAATTACTTGTAATTCAGTCACACTGATAAAAGCCAGCTTGTTAGTGTAGAGATGGTGGGGGAGTAAACTAGACACTTTGTAATACTAACTTAGTCACAGTAACCATACACAGTTTTAGAATTGGATTCTGAAAACGTAAATCAGCAGCTCTTTCTGTAACTAAATGAGAAAGAAATTGTCTTTGCTCATGCTTCCCTAAAGTTAGTGCTACCTTGTAGTAATAATCAGTAGTATCCTGGGCTAGGAAGGAAGATCGTATTCCGATCATCGAGTTGCCAGCCTGCAGAAAAGGCATCAGATCACAGAAAGTGGGACTTCTGAACTTGATTCAGACAACTACATAAATTTTGTTAAATCTGTCAAGAAATGCTTTTATTGCAATATTTTTTTTTTGATCTGCCAGTCTTGGAACCAAATTTAAAGAGAACTTATGAATTTGCAAATGCATGTCAGACTGCAAATAGGCTAGGTGTCGGAATCCTCCTGATGGCATACAAAAATCTATGCAATTTTAAATATAGATGCTGTGCTTTTTTCATCCTGGGTTGGCTACTGTTTGGTTTTGGTTGATTCCAGAGTTAGTCTTGGTTCTACAGCTTTTCTTTTTTTCTTTTTTAATCTTGGTAAAACAATACATTCATTTATGAACAAATTTTTTTGTTAATCTCACTACTGTTTTTTTAACTGGAAAATTTGCTTCTGAAAGTGCAAATCTGTAAGTGCTGTGATGATCTGAAACTTTTTTGTTGGAGTTGAGGGACAACATTTTTACTGATCATAAAAAGTAAAAAGATGTTTGGAGAATGTCGGTGAATATCAGCTGTCGTTGAGAGCACTTTCCAAGCTTCTGTCTCCATTGCTTTTTCCAGAAATAAGTATGCCCTTAACTTTTTGTGTCTTAAGGCTTATGACATACACTTTCCACTAAAGAACCAAGTTTATGGGGAGACTTCTATTTGGGGATCATCACAAAATATAACATTTATCACAGTTAACAGAACTCTTGATTTCTGAGGACAGAACAAACATGCCAACCCAGAATATGCTGAATGTAATAGTAATAATAATAAAAAATCCTTTTTTCTTCTCTGGTAGTGTGCTTATAGCCAAAGATTTAGCACTTATGCTGAAGTTTGCTTTTCCCACTTTGTAAGGATCACATCATACCACCCGGGATGGTATTAAAATATTTAGTGCTCCCATGACCTATTCAGCATTGGTATCTTAAAACAAATTGGATTTTCAAGCCAGGAACGTGCATCAGTGTTACTTCTGTTCGTGGAGCAGCCTTGTTTGAGAGGCTGTTTGTTTTGTAATGAGTTTCTGTTTGAAAATGCAGTTGCAGTACACATGTTGCACCTGTCAGATGAGTCATTTTAATACGATGTACTTCTACATCTGAGTATCGTTAAACACAGCACTGAAAGGTTTCTTCTACGTGACCCGAAGCCTTTATATTTCATTTCCCACTCCCTTTAGATAAAATGTATGTTAATATTTTGCCACAGATATTTCTCTGATGCATTGTTATACTCTGTGATGGAAATACTGTGGAATTGCGTATGGTGTGCCCTTCACTTCCCTAGATCTAGAATGGCTGGGAGCTTTCTGCCTTTGGTGAGTTTCCAACTATTCCTTCTTAAGATAACAGTATTTTGCTTTGTTCTTCATGTGCCTCTTGTTTTGCATTCCAGGTGCTCAATTAACATTCTGTTAAATCACATCTTTCCAGCTTTGCTGTGGAGTAACTCACTGATGCGTAATGTACATCATCATTTTTTTGGGCACCTAGGTGAAAAATTTGAGTACAAATGAAAGGAACCTAGAATTTTCTTCACAGAATGTGTGTGATGAACTGCTTGAGAAAATTTGCTGTATTTTCTGGATGCCTCAGGCTAAGGCAGTTTCTTAGGTCTGAAACATGAATTTTAGAAATTAATCAATACACTAGTCTGCTAAAAAAAACCCCTTCTGTACATCTTCTAATAAATGGGAGAAGAGTTAGATTCTCAACTGAGCATTGCTTTTAAATTCAAATTCTCTTTTTCCAAAGTAATTGAGCTGACACATTTCCTATGTCAAATTGTTTCAAATGCTGAAGTCTACTATCTGCTACTTGCCCTCTCAAGACTTATAACATCCATCATCAGCCTGTTCTTGGTGTAAAAGCAGTTAACATGTTAATCCTAATTACGCAGATTAGTTCTAAAATCAGTGAGTGCTGTAAACAACAAGTTCTACTCTACTTAGTATTTCTCTTCGTATAGTATTCAAGAAACATCTTCTAATCAACATTTTATTGACAGGAAAATTTGCAAGAAAAGCTTCCTCAGTAAATACTTCTGGTTTAAAAATGTCCCCGCCATTTGTAAAAACTGTTAGTCTGCTACGTCTTCACTTAAGCAAGAAGCTATAAAGCAGAAAGTATGTAACTTGGTGACATTAAATTGAACAACACAAGTACGATATCTCTATAGGCAACAAGTTGGAACAAAGTCTGACATTTAACAGTATGTCAGTACTACAAGGGCGTGATGTGCTGTGTCAAATGTGAGTTCAAATGAAGTATCTTCCAGAGGATGATTACCCTTCAGCTACACTTACTGGCAGTCATTCAGTTATGCAGTATTTCATGATGTGAATACTAGGCTTAAAGTAGCTGAATAAATAAGGAATAACCCTATCTAGCACAGTTAACTATTACGCAGTCAATAGGTTGCTGGACTCTATATTAGGTTTCCTCTCTTCTCTGTCATAGTGAGTCATCTAAGTAAAGTGTGACAGAAACTGTCAGTACCCCCATACCTAAGCTAGTAATGAAATTAACTCCAACTTTAAGTTTAGAAAAGATCACACACAGTGTATTGTTAATATAAACCACTGTGCTTGATTTTGCCTGGCTTACTGCCACGTTTTTTAAACATTTGTAAACAGGTATTTGCAAAACTGAACTGATTCAGCTCAAACAATATCAAAACTGAATTTCCTGAGGAGCTTCTGACAGCTGGTCACCAATACTCAAACTGTATGTACTGAACGCATTCGGCAGGCAAATACTATAATAAAGTCCCATTCTGCTGTGTAATTGTTCATTCATACTAGGATTTTGAAATTAAATGTTTCCATGTAAATTATCTTCTCAGTTTTAGACAAAACCTTACCTTTCCAAATGTGCTTAATTTCAAAAGGTTATAATGACATTAGGAATGTCCTCTCTGAGTGATACTACTGAGTATATTCCTTGCCTTCTCATCTGCGGTGGAAGCTGCCATGTCCTGTATAACTTCATTTTTTTGCAAATAGACTAAATAGTGCCTGAGAGTACAGATGTGATGCATGGCATACAAGAACAGTGTTTAATGTGCTCTGCCTTTTTATAGAAGAACAACAAACACCCCTTCCCCCAGTTACCCTTTTTTCTTTTCAGTTATTCAGGACTATATTTAATTAACACAGTTAAAAGTATGGAGCTTTAATTATATATTCCCTTAGGTTCATTGAGACTGTGAGGTTTTACTGCAAAGTAAATGTGACTATGGGATGAAGATCCTTTTTGTAGGACCCATACATTATGATGATAATATCCTTGTCTCTGGTTTTAAGGAATGCTACATCTTTCTTTAAAAGTGACTTTACAGCAAGAATCCTAAAAATATAAACTTTCTGTCGTTATAAATACAGATTCTTTGTCTTTAGAGTTCTATTTTTAAAGGCAGAGAATTCTTGCTTATATCAAGGTGAATTATATTTGTGGACCTCTATTTGAATATATACTCATTAACTCTGAAAAACCTTTTTAGTCTTAGTTCTGTTATTTCCTTCTTACTGCAAGATACGAAGTCAGATTTCCCAGTTATTTCTAAAATTTGTGTCATAGTGTATAAAGAGAGATATATAAATATAACATACCGTATGAGGAATGGAAAAATAAACATTAATTAATGTCATAAAATTTGTCTGTATTCCATCTTCTTTTCCCTAGAACAGAAAAGTCCTAGCTAAGACTGAATTTTATGAGCTCAGTTAAATGCTGATTATTCTTTTCTTGGTACCCAAGGCATCAACAGCACACTCATCTGACTCTCTAAGCACCGTTAAGTCAAGTCCCTATTGCTACTGTGGAGTGTTACTAGTGCGCATAATTATATCTGCTCTGTGTTTATCAGCAGGGTTCACTCTCAAAATGGCTATGTTCAAAAGTGATGTTTCCTGTGGGCTACCTTGTGAAGATACAGTACTGCGTCAGTAAAGCTCCTCTCCATCTGTTAGAGGGTGCTCTTAATTACGTGTCTTGTTTCACTCTGGAGAGGTACTGTATTTTAATTCACATGCCATTTAGAAATGTAGCATTCCAAGCAGCAAGAAATAAACCGTTGACTTTGAGCTGAGCAGTAGAGTAATAACGAGGATGATGTAATGTGGTAGTATGTAGATATTCACAAAGGAAAAAATAAAAATTTGCTAAATTTGACTGGCAGCTTCTTTTCTGACTGAGATCATAACTTCTCACAGGAAGGAAATATTATTTGTGAATGTTTTGCTCACAAAAACAACAGCTAATACACGTAATTAGTCTGTTTTGATATTGTCATGATTTACAAATCTCATTGACCTTTGGCATTTCCTTTATTTCTGCTAAGCTTTAAGAATCTGAAGTTGATGTTTGTTTCATTCTGATAAGTTTGAGCTATATTACATGTGTATTGTATTACACTGTGGGCTATAGAGGCAAGATAATGAATGCAGTATAATCTCTGAAAGTGATGTGAAACATTCAAATTTTTTTGTAGCAAAATTAATTCTTTCAGAGCAGTAAATGGCTCTATCTGTTACTGTTTTCTCCAAAGCCCAAATCGGAGTCGGTGCTGTGCCAAGCAAGACTGACATAACTTATTTTGACCACCAGCTAAGCGAGGTGCAAGATATGACAGCTCTTCAGAGCACCAAAGCTAGTTGACGTGAAATCTGTTGAGAACCAAGATAATACCTAGCCTCCTGTTGGGTAACAGCCAAATTATAATAATTATTGTTAATTATCTTGGTTCAATTACCTGATAAGGTAACAAGACTTTAACAGCAGTTTTAATTCGGTAATCCATTTCACTATGTATACAGCTTTATATGGAACAGTTTCTTCCAGATTTAATCATAGCCCGAATTTGGGGTAGTACTTGTGGACTATAGGAAGTTAACATAGGCAATTGTCATTAGTTCATTTTCAAGAAGGGTTGAAAAGTACGTTTGTATTAAATGTTGTAAATATATTTGATCTCTGCTGGCTACCTGTGAAAGAAATGGTAAAGTTTCATAGCAGAATTTGCTGTCCCTTTCAGATTTTCCATTTGACAATCATTAGTCAAGATCAAGTTAATGAAGAGTGCTTGAAGATAATTATGTAGAACAAACACTCCTACTTCCAGCTTTGAGAATTCTTTAGGACAAAAAACCCAACCACAACCAACACATCAGCCCACCAGTCTAATAGTATATTTATTTTTTTTTCCAATTTTGCTCTTATTTACATTATAATTTTTTTCCCCCAAATTTGTGTTGTCCCACACTATCCTGTTGTGAAGTACAAACCATGTGCTCGTTGAGACTCCCAGAGGCTTTCCCTGAAGACCACTGCTCTCTTCTCTCAACTTGTTTTCAGTTAGCAGGTTGAACAAGTAAAATTGCCACTGTTGTAAGTGTACAGGGAGGGGCCTAGAGTCGCTTCAAGGTGTGGTAAGGTCAGAGTCGCGTACAGAACCCAAGAGATGTAGCATGCATCACACCAAACCCACAAAAAGTTACCCAGTGTATTTGCCAATTAAAGTCTGCTCTAGCATAATATATTTTGGAGTTTACAAGTGAATTATAGTTTGTCATCTCAGAATTGTACATTTTTCTTCATAGCAATTGAGCTCCAGGAAGCTTATTCTTCTTTTTAATGCCCAAGTGACATAATGGGAGAGCAACGGGTTTGCATTTATGTAGTGCTTCATGCACAGCATGTGTATGTGTATTTTCTAAGGATATATTCTTGTGTGCTGTATAGCATAATGCAGTTCTAAAATATGATCAGGAGTTTTCCAAGTAAATTTGGCTTTAATTTTAGTTTTAAATAAAGACGCTATTTGCATACAAACTCACTCTACCTATCTTTAACTTGTATCCAGATGTAGAAACAATTACTAAAGGCATACTTAGAGCCAGCAGAGACAGTCCAGAGCTAACCAGTTTAGTCAGTAAGCTGGCAGAAGCATACTTCATTATATTTTACCTACAGGCCTATTCACAGTATTGCAGAGTTTAATGAGTTCTATCTTTTCCTAACTTTCTGTAAAAGCTTATTTAATGAAATAAAAATGAAAAGGTTAAGAGTAATGTGTTATTAAAAGCTAGCATAACACCTGTTTAGAGTATAGGCGAGTGAGCTCTGTTTCAGTGGCAGGATGTTTACGAAAGAGAAGTCCTTATCTGCAGCTTCCACAGTGTAGAGGTCATTAATGTGAACCACAAGGTTTACGGAAAGTTGATTGTTTTTTTTTGTTTTTCGAGGTTTTTTTATAAATAGTTTATGGCTTAGTTTTTAAGGTTTTTGATAAGCTTAGTAAAATAATTGAAGTACTGAGGGGGAAGGAATACTGTTGACTGTCAATTATACAGGATTCCACAGTCACTGCTTACATCGTGAGACACTGTCTCTTTTACTTTGCTAAGTAAAAGAGATGATAGATATCTGAGTTTTCTTTGCCAGTGCCTGTCCTCAGATAAGATAAAACAATATGGAGTAAAAACACTGATAAAATGCCAGAAGATGATTCAGAATATGCAAGTGAAATTGAAATGGACTCCACCTGTGTGATTCCTGTTTCAGTCGCCTGTTAAAACTGTTAATACTGCTAAGAATGTGGCTCTGTAAGTTTTACCATAGAAATTAATCAAAATGAGTAAACAGAGAAGGGACAGTTGCTTCTCCTCAAGGCACCTTTGAAGAAGAATCTTAAATCTACCAGAGAATTTTTGTTGTTGTTGGGAATATTTCCTAAGTGAAACTAAGAGAAGTGTCATCTATATCGTCACAACATTTTTAATTTGGCATGTTCAGGAAGGAAAATTAAGGAGCCTTCCCATCTAGCACCAGTTTTGACTAGACTTGTATTACTGCGTGGTCTCAGTCTCTAAATTTGAACATGCCATAAATCATTTGTGGCTGGGAAGAAAAAGTGATGGTATAGAGATGGGTTTCCCTAACCCTCTTATTTTGTAATGTTAGCTTTGATTTCAGCAGCTGGCTTGAATAAGCTGCCTATGGAAGCAAACATATCCCAAACCATAAGGCTTTGCAACAAATGTCATACTACTATACCTAGAGAAGAGCTAAATATTGCAGACTGTACTGCCACATTTCTTAATAAGGAAGGCTTACTGCTTCAGCATCCATTTCAGTGTTGTCACAGACTTTCTACACATGTTGACAAATGTGAAATAAGCACTCAGCCCCTCCATCTGTTTAACTGAAAACAAAGGAAAACCCAAAAAGTATTTACTTGGTGTTTCCATGTGATGGTAGCCCGCCCTTCCATGATTTTAAACTGTAGAGTTCTTTTCTATATCTGCAGTAATGAGCATCTCCACAGCTAACTTGGAAAGCACTGAATTACTTAGACTAAGAGGTACAAGCTGTCTTCCATCTAGGACTGTAGCACCTGCTTTCTCAAAATGTGAGCATTACCCCTAATTGATTAGGGCTTTTTTGTTTGGGTGAAGAAAAAAATTCTATGAAGAGTTTAATTTCCTATACATAAATTTGCATAACTATTTCTTCCACACTCATTTTTTTAACATTTTTAAAATATTATTGTAAAGATCCTATGATTAAAGATTACTATATGCATAATTTTATTGCTCTGGGAAGAAAGACATTAATTTCCACAGATGCTATTAATTTGGTTTATTGGTGCTTATCTGCATTATAAATCAATTAAACTCATCAAATAGTGTTAAACCATCAACTATTCTAACTCAATTATTTAGTCTACTGTACTGTTGCAGCTGCTGCACTACTGACCTGTAAATCTCTAAATTGAATATGTTAAGTGTGGCAACAGACTTAAATAAGCAAAATATTAATTTGATTTATAAATGGCTTTTATATGTTTAACTGTTAGGGGTACCTACACATGTGCATGCACAGACACTTTCCACAAGGGCAGGGTTATAATTTTGAGGAAATAAAACAGTTACTTCAGCACAGGTTTTTAAATTCATAACATACGTTCTTCCAGTTTGTTCTTTTAGCTTGATCTCAGTTTGGGTGCTAAATTGCTTTGGAATTGACAAGAAAGTTCCTCTTGCAATTTGGTGGGGTTTGTTTATTTTGCAGTCACCTTAACAGTGTGTAGGACTACCTGATGTTTGTGCTAATGTGGCAAACTCAAAATCAGCAAAAGTAGTTGTGTTTGTAATGCTGTAGTCTTGAAACTTACAGACTGTTGTGGAAGTCGTAACATAAGTCTAAAATTAGACCTCTGTAATCTTACAATGTTGTCGAATGTGAATGGCTTTTGCAAGGAGAAGTTCATACAAGTGTATAGTCACAGATTCAGTGTTTTCAAGAAATGTGGTGAAAAGGGGAATGGCAAATTGAGGAATACTGATGCTCTCCATAGGATCAACAAGAGATGTTGCTTTAAAATTCTGTAACTCTGCAGGAGATGCCTGGAACACAGTTATTGGAGAACAGCAGACCTTTTACCTCCAAGCTTGTCTGCACGATTCTTTCTGCAGGAAGCTGAGGTGATGGCTCCTCTTACTTGGAGAGGAGCTTCTGTGCCTGAAACTTGAAGGTAGAATTTCTACCTTATTTTCTAGAATTCAGTGGACTTTAGCTTCAGTTCTGACTGCAGGATTTTGAGGACTCTGTAGATAACCATTAAAGTAGTATTTAATAATGCCTTGTTTTTGCCGCATGGTGTTCAGCGTACAGCTGCTTTGGAAAAGGCAATGCTGTTAAACAACAAAGTCCTTTGACGTCCTTGAGCGCTTCAGTGAAATGTATTCTTCATCTTTTAAAATGCAACTACTAAAATGTGGTTCTTAAGAGCTGCCTAGAGTAAATACTAGTTTCACCCCCCCACCATGGGCAGGGACACCTTCCACTAGACCAGGTCGCTCAAAGCCCCGTCCAGTCTGGCCTTGAACACTTCCAGGTATGGGGCAGACACAGCTTCTCTGGGCAACCTGTGCCAGGGCCTCACCACCCTCAGAGTGAAGAATTTCTTCCTTAGATCTAATCTAAATCTCTCCTCTTTCAGTTTAAAGCCATTACCCCTTGTCCTATCACTGCGTGCCCTTGTCAAAAGTCCCTCTCCAGCTTTCTTGGAGGCCCCTTTAAATACTGGAAGGCTGCTGGAAGGTCTCCCCAGAGCCTTCTCTTCTCCAGGCTGAACAACCCCAGCTCTCCCAGCCTGTCTTCATAGGAGAGGTGCTCCAGCCCTCTGATCGTTTTTGTGGCCTCCTCTGGACCCGCTCCAGCAGGTCCATGTCCTTCTTGTGTTGAGGCCCCAGAGCTGGATGCAGCACTGCAGGTGGGGTCTCACCAGAGCAAAACAGAGGGGCAGAATCCCCTCCCTCGCCCTGCTGGCCACGCTGCTTTTGATGCAGCCCAGGGTATGGTTGGCCTTCTGGGCTGCGAGTGCACATTGCTGGCTCATGTTGAGCTTCTCATCAGCCAACCTGTTCTGTTAAAATGGAAGTTGGTTGTTGCCCTTTGAACTTCCAAGAATTGCTGGTGTATTTTTCTATGAAAATACACGTTGGGAACAGACTGAGTCTTGAACTTGGACTGTAAAGGTGAAAGGATTGTATGTATGTTGTTTCTGATTTGTATTAAGCAACTTGTATTTGTAAATTGGGTGCTACAGAAATGTCCAGCATACTTGCATATAACAAGTAGCTCACTTTGGACAGAAGGCTGCACACTGCAGGATGGCAGGGTCAGGACGACCTGCCAACTGAAACGGTAACTGGTCAGAGAAGACTAAAAATCAATTGCTAGCTTGGCTAGACCTGCATCCTTTATATTCAAAAGCCATGTGGTGCAGTGTGGAGCTAAAGTATATTTTGTTAGACAGAAGGAGCAGGATAAATAAAGTTTACTGTGCTGAAAAACAACTTTTATTATTCAATGTAAATAGGTAACTTGCAACAAGAGCTGGGGAAAATTCAGTGAGGATTTGAAGTTGGAATTTGATTCAGAGGCTTACAATACCTGATAGCTTATTTCTTAACTCTGTTCCTGGGAGACTGGAGATTTTTCTCACTCAGAAAAAAGATGCTTCCCATTTTTTTTTCTTGCAAATAAATATCAAATATTCTCATTAATTTTAATGACTTTTGCAGAAGCCGAAGTTTCGTCAATGATTTTTCTTTTTTTCCCTTCAGAACTAGTAGCTCCAAGGGAGTGGAGTTTTAAATGAATTGAAAGAGGGTGAGTTAAATTTTTTCTTTTTTTTTTTTTTCCCCTCCCTCTTTGGTATTGTAGTAGTTTAAAAAGTCTGCTTGCTTTCATCACCACTTTTTATTTTTACGGATGATTTGGATGTTGCAGGAAGTGCATCTTTTGTTGCAGAAATATGTGTCTGTTGTCTTTTCATCCAATCTAGCATAGCTCGTGCATCATCAGAAGGATCAGTTCTCTCAGTTTTGGAGGTGATGGAATAAAAATATGAAAATACACAGTGGTCTTTATTGGTTTGGTACCCAAAATCTTCCTAACGAATGCAGACTCATTCCTGGTATCCAAAATGCTGTTTTTAAGTACAATTCATAAATGTTCCTCCAGTTTTCTTCTTTCTGATACAACACTACAAAAACTTGGAGAAACTGACAAGTCTGAGGCTCGTTTCCCTGATTGTCTTTTGCATTTAACCGTTTTGAGGATTTACAGCATGGTGCTACTGAATGAGTTAAAGCACTATGTGAACTGTGTTCATTAGTTTACTCTCACATGGTATAAATCTCCCAACCTCATTAGCAAAAGGGGCTTCGGCCAGAAGTGCTACCTTGCAGTAAATTGCACTTAATGTGGGTACTATTTTTAACTATTTAGAGTGCACACCTATTCAATATAATCTGTTAATTTTAATGTCTGAAATCTAGTATATGGAAGAAACTGAGTGTGTGTGCATGGGAATCCTCACCTGTACTGGTAGAGGTAGAATAAAGAGTGAATAAGTGGCAATAATCTTTTAGGTTTGTTTGCATCTCCCAAGATTTTACTGTTAGATTTCTTTGGTCTAATTGATAGGACTGTGAACTTCATATTGGAAAGACCTGTGTTCTTGTTCTGTTTCAGACCTCGATAGCTGATCTTGGGTAGATGGTTTATTGGTAATTTCCTCAAGTTTTTCCATAATTTTAATGGTATTGTTTCAGACAGGGATTGTCTTATACAATTAATAAATACTAATTCAAATTTCTTCGCTTGAGGCTTGGTTGTTCCTGGTTTTGCTTTCTTGTCCCAGCTAACAGTCTTGAAGATACTTAGGCAGCTCTTACTAAAAGCAGCAACTGCTCTTTTGCACTTTGGAGTGACAGGGACTGAACGTTTGATAGAAAACATAACCAAATAAAATCACGAAAGCATTGAAAATGTTGGGAGGGATTGCAACTTAGCAGATGTTGCTTCTGGCTCTTAGTGTAGTATTGTAGTTGCTGCAATTGTACAAAGAGAAGTTAAGAGGCCTTTTCAGAGTGTGGGATCAGTAATATCTGTGGCTTTACATGGAATGGAATTTTTGTGACAGATAATTGTTTTTAAGGTGACAGCAAAAGCTCAAACCTTTATCATGTCTGAGCAGGCTGGAGTGCTTGAGGGCTTGAATCGTGCACTTTGGAGAAATGCAAGATTTCTGTGAGTTTCTCTGCTAAGAGTGTGCTGTAGATGGAATACCGTATTTTGCTTGTAGCTCTAACCATTTTTGACCTTTTTTCCTACAAACTGACAATTAGTGTTTCCAGATTTTGTTGGTATATTCAATCAATATTTGATTATATCATACTCTGTAGATAAAAATCCAGCAATTTTCTCCCATCATTAAGAGAAAACATTGCCAGGTGAATTTCAAGACCAGTACTTTTATCTGGGTAAAAACTGTGCAGTGGCTACAGTGAGTTTTAAATGTGCTGTGGTTTCATGGGTCCTGGTACAAACTGAAGGGGAAATTCAATTTGTAACTGCTCAGCAGTGGTCATTTGTGACCAAGGAATCATCTGGCATGGAGGGCAAGAAGGCCCAACGGCAGAAGGGATTAAACTGGCTGGAAGTAGGAATGCCGGAGACAGAGCAATTCCTTGTGAGTGAGTGAAGCTTCCTGTGGTGGTGAGGTATGAAACAACTGCAGCATTGTCTTGTAGCCATCCTGGAATTCCAGGGGCCACCTTTGGGCAGCAGAGCTGGGCTGGGGGATGGACCCAACGCCAGGCTGAGGTGCCACATGCTGATGCTCACAGGAGTGGCGCTGGTGCAAGTGTACGTAATGAATCTGCTTGTGATGCATCTTTGCAGACTCCTTGTAGAACTGCTTATGGCTGTAGGACTCTATCCAATGCATTACTCTTTTTTTTTTTCTTTTTTTTTTTTTCTTTTTTAATGCTCAAGCACAAGCGTGTTTAATTTGCCTCAAGGGGTACACTAAAAATTCCCCAACAAAATAAACATCTGGAAACTGCTGAATTGCTTGGTGTTTTAGTCAGGGTATACCCCAAAGGGTTCTTAGCATAATGCAAATCTGGGGCTCTAGTTTGGACAAATTAAAATTCATCTGGCTCTAGCAGTGTACTTTTCAGTCTGTCTCTAAGAATCACATATTTCTGTTACAGCATTGAGAATAGATTGAGAAGTAACCTATTCTTTTGTCATACATAGTGTTCCAGCTGAAAAGGGGGCATGGGCACGTAGTTTGTTTTATGGATAGTGGTTTTTTTATCCCATCTGTACTTCAGAAGGTTCTTTGATTGCTGTAACACTTCATATTTACCAAGTGTTTACTGGTGTCTGATAATAAAGAATTTACAATCAATGGACCTCTGGAGATTGTGTAGCCCAACCTCACCCACACTAGGGTCAGCTAGAGCAGGTTGCCCAGGTCCGTGTCTAGTGCTTTGAGTATCTCCAAAGATGGAGACTCCACAACTTCTCTGGGCTATTCCAGTGTTCAAGGACCTTTCCAATAAAAGATGTTTTCTCATGTTCAGATGGAATTTTATGTGTTTGGGTTTGTAACCATTGCCTCTTCTCCTGTTACATGTATCTGTTTCAAATGTTAAAAAAATAGCTGTTAAAGAATCTGTATTTTTTCTGTTTTTTTTTTTTTTTCTTCAATTTTATGATGTCTCCCCTAATGTGTTCTCTGGCAAATTGACATTGCCATGTCTGTACAACACAGGTTAAGACATGTCATTAAACTCTGAGAAAGTCTTTAAAAAATCTGTACATCCTTTTTTCAAGTTGATGTTATTCAACACTTAATGGTATGTGAAACATGGACAAGATTCCTAGTAGTAGTATTTGTAATTGTTCTGTATGTTGCTAGATCCAGTTAGAGTCAATCTATCAAATGCAAAAAAACCCACCCAAAACAAAACTCACCCAAAATAAAACTAACATTAGTTTACTACTCTACTCTGTAAATACGTTTTCCAGAATTTTATCTCTTTTTTTCACTGTATTTCTACTTCTGCATGGAATAATTTAATTTTTATCTATCTATTGAGTGCTTCACAAAGAATTTTTTTTATCACCAAGAATAAAGAGGGTTTATTTTGCCTTTCCAGTCTGTGGAGAGATAAGGGAAATCAAAACAATCTTGGTGTACTTGCAGGAGGAGAAATTGATGAGAGAAGAAGGAACTGATACTTTCCAGTTATTGTCACGTCAAGACTTAGTGCTTGGAGAGACACTCAAAAGCCTCACTTAAGCAGGTGGAGGATGGGGTGGAATGTCTGAGCTATGTACAGAGTTGCAGAGCTGTAATCTAATAGGGAATAAGAGAGACCTGGTGAGATAAACTGCATGCCTGGAGTGCTGCAATGGGTTGATGCAGGATCCTTAGGAAGGTAAGGGAGAGGGCAGCGCAGTTACTGCAGTGGAGCAGCTGAAGAGCAGGGAGCTTCGCTATGGAACAGGCCACGTGAGCTCATAGGTCAGAATCGATTAGAGGAGAGGCCAGCAAGAGGGAGGCAGTGGCGAACACCTCCTATGGGCTGTCCAGGCAAGAGGAGGAAGCGGAGGAAGCCGTTGTTGACAGCAGAAGCAGCTTCATGATCATTAGCTCTATTTTTTCATGAGGGCTTTAATTACTGGTATCTTCTAGAACGGTGGTGTGGTGGAGCCCAGGTAATCCAGAAGCTTTCTTGAGTGCACTGAGGTTATGTTTTGTTGTTGTAGGGTTGAACAACCTACCTAGGGGAGGCGTTCTGTGGCAGGGGAGGTTCTGATTATGCATAAGGAAAAAACATCTTCACAATGAGGGTTAGTTAAACATTAGGATGGAGGCTGGGAAAAGTTGATAAATCTCCATCCTTGGAGACACTAAAGACTTGCCTGAGTAAGTCTCTGAGCAACCTAAGATAACTTTGAAATTAGCCGTGCTTTGAGTTTGGGATTGGACTAGATGAACTCAATATGGTCCTTCCAACCCAAATTGCTTTATGATTCTTGTTGTATTTGCCTATCTGGGAAGTTTGTGAGATGTAGTTACTGGAACAGGAAGCTGAAAGAATTTACCTGGTTAAGTTTCCACTTCTGGGATGATCTCAACAAAAAAAAAAAGTGCACTGGGATGATTGTGTACATGGGAAGATGGTTGAGTGACTTCTGTAGCGAGTTCTGTAAACTCTGTTTCTCAAGACTACCACAAATAAAATGAATACTGTTGAATAATACTCTTGCTTTTACAGAGCTGTTGCTATGCTTAATTAAATATTTAAGGCTGAAACATTAAACAGCTGTATTTGTTTTATGGTTAGCATAATCTCAACAATTTCCCTTGCACTTGAGTTTATTTATGGATAAATGCATTTTTGTATGTATGATCCATAAGAACTGTTTAAAAAAAAAAGCCAACCAAACCTCAGTACAGGGGCTTGTCTGTGTCCCAGTCTTAGTCATGTTAGCTCAGGCATTGACACTCACAGACAATCAGCTACTTGAGTAACAGCAAGAAACCTGCAACTTAACGTTGCCAGTCTATGGAAGTAGTCTCAGCTGTGTGGCGTATGGGAGAGCTGGAGCTTGGTCTCGTCTCTGGCACAATGTATCACTGCCATTCAGGGGCTTGGGTAATAGTGTTAAAGAAATGCTTTCAGAGGGGATATTTGAAAGTTGGTAACTGGCTGCTGTAAACTTTGGACAGTATAAAAAAAATGCTTATAAATATCTTTGCTTTGTCATCTGGTTAGACTGATCTACAATGCTTGCTGCTGCAGTACAAAAGGCTGATGAGCCTTTCCTGTTTTGGTCCTCTGGCCTTCCAGCTGGCTTTGCTGTGAGCATACTGTCTACTAAGCAAAGGTATATGCTGAGGAAGCTTAACAAAAGCTAAGCTTCAGAACTCATTGCTTGAGGTCCGAGCTGTTTATATAAAGATAAGGTCAGACTTTCTGAAGGAATTTGTTTCCCTGTAAATTTTCAGATTTGGTAGAACCCAAGGATGCAGTAAAAGTTAATGTGAACCAAAAAGCATCATAAAATTTCTCACCTTGACCAGCTTACTGTTGCACTGTAATCATGGCGGAGCTAGGATTCATTTCAACTTTAGACCTGGTTGAATCGATTCATACTCTCTGGTTATGAACTTCAGCAGTCTTGAAATGATTTGAGTTTTGTAGCTGAGAATGTTCAATGCCTCCTCTGAAGCACACCTTACTTGTGCTGTAACACACTTGCTTTTGTAAGAAGTGAACCTGAAGACAGGTTCTGTAGCAAGACTGCAGAATTTTTGACTTTCAGGTTAGAGTTGCAAGGTCTCTGCTGCAAAATGAGAAGGCTTTGTTTAAAAACCTGCAAACTATAATACCTGGGTTTTCAATGTGTTCTCAGTTATATACATGACAGCTTATATTTTGACGTGTTACAATTTACAAATTTGAGGAGAGGGGAACTGTTTTGTTTGAGCATCAGAAAGCAATGGAAGCTCTTGAATTTCCTCATTAATAAATTAACCCTTAGCACTGCTTGAATTTGCTAGCTCTGTAGCTAGGTTACCCTCTTAAGATGTGACTGCCTCTTATAGAGCAGGAAAATGCACCTGATATTCCCAACTGGTGTATGAATGCCTACGGCATGTATATGTAGGAGTTAAAGTTCCTGTCTGTTCTGCTAGAAAATACCCCCTTCTTGCACATAATTAAACTAGCCATGAAGAAAACCTTGGGCTTTCTCTCACCCCTTTGAGGTTGTTAACAGTTCTGAGTGTATGTATGTCTTTTGCTTTCAGTTTGACCAGAAGTTCTATTCTGTCCCTGTGAAACTTTTTTTTTTAGGAACATTCCTTAATAAAATCCCAGGCGTCTCTTGCAGTATCTCATCTGGGATCATGCCATCTGAAACTGTTATGAAATTTCACTTGATTTTGGTCTCAGTTACACTAATACATACCAGACACTTAGAAACTAATGCCTACGGCGAAAAAAACCAGGCAAACCCCAAGCCAATATTTGGACATACTGTGCTTGTCCTGATTTTTTTTTTTCCTTACGTGTTTTTTTTTTTTTAACGCTCAGTGCTTTTTTTTCCATCAGAATGCTCTGTATTTTTTGTTTCTCTTCTCCATGTTAAGACTTTTTTTTAGGGTATGTACTTATTTAAGGCTGGCTACTGAACTACTTGGATTCTTCGACTTTGAATTCTGATGTTATGAATACTACAATTGTGCAAACCCATAATACTAGAATCAGTATGGCAGTAGTCACCAATGGAGAGGACTGTGTTGCTCTAGAGAGTCTTCCTGTCCTTTTTCCCTTTTATATTACCTCTGAAATGCAACATCTCATTTAAAGAGGATGAATGTGGTGAAATGTTTCTTTGTGTATTCCCCTAGTTGTTAATAAAACAAATAAGATCAGGGAAGTCAGTACATTTCTCAGCAAAGTATTTTTATTTTTTTTATTCCGCTGTATTAGTTGGAGTGTATTTTTGATTTTAGTACTGCATCAGACCACTGTTATATCTACCTTTTCTATCTTTTACCTATCTTTTCATAAAGCAAGGCAAGGGTGTGGTTATCATGAGGATATACTTCTGGAATAGTGTAATAAATGAGGTCTTAATGGGAAGTTGGAAATGCTGATGATTTATGGCTTTCTACAACACTCATTAGGCATACACATCAATGTGTAACTTCCCATAAATTATATTACATGCTGTAAAAAGCCATGAATTGTCATTTTTAGAGTGAGTTATTACCATTAAAGAGTTTTATTCCCTGCTGCTAGTGTGAGTTTCTATGGCTTCCTCACCAATTCCCTGACTAATGATTTCAGCAACTGCAGGAAGGAGACCAAGAGATACAGTGGCTGATTAGGTAGCACAATTGCCTTAAAGCTGTTAAGTCAGAGGTTAAACTACTTTATAGAGAAAATATGATCTACTCGCCTGGTAACATCCTTAACATTGAGCATTTGCGAATATCATTCAGACCAACTGTATTATTTTTCTTCACTGTTGTTAATATCTGCCTACTGCAAGCCAGAAATGCTTTTAAAATAATGATACCAGTTTGTACTGAACTGTTAGCTGCAGTAGAATGAAGATAAGCTAAATCCTGTGGAGCAATTCAGTCTCTCCCGTTGATCTGCCCATCACAGAATTTGCAGCAGTACCTCAGAGGAGATATTGCTAATATTTCTACAGGATATTGTAGTAAATTGTAATATTTTTAAGTGATGAGCCATCAAAACACTAGGTTGTGTGTCTTACTCTGTATTGCAAGTCAACTTGAACAGTGCTAAATAAGGTGAGAGAATTGCAAGTAGAACTATCTTTTTTTTACGCAGCACTGCTGTGGTATTTGGCTTCAGGGAAGGTACTGTGTCCCTCCAAGTTGTAGTGGTTATCATTTCCAACTGTATGTAGAGGTTCATGCAGGAGGAAGACAAGAAACGATGTCTCAAAATTTACTTAAATTCTAATTTTAGACACCTTTGTGGATACTTTTGTTTGAAAAGTGCGTACTACCTTTCAGGCTGCTAGCTATAAAGTATCATTATGAAAACTAGACACTGCAGCTTGCAAATGCAATGCAAAACCCGAAATAATTCATCATGGTTTTTCCAAGAAATTCCTCAAGACAAGTCTGTTCTTTTCCCTGGAACACTTGCATGTACCATGGCTTTTAGGGAGACTTTTCTTTGCCACGCCTTCATTAAACCTTAGTCTAGCAAGTATCTTTCCTCATCCAACCTCTTCCAGTTCAGGGTATTGGGGGGAGAGAGAGAGAGACATTTCTCTAAAAAGCATCTTAGTAATCTTGTTTTAGGCACGATGAAAAGGATAATTCTGATAAAAATCAATTTTAACATTTTGCCAGCCATTTTTCTTGCATTATAAGAGAAGAGCTTTTTGTATTCCTCCATCCCCCCACCCCTCGCCCTGCCGACTAGAGCACATTTCTGGCTAAATCGTGCCCTCTAGTGAGTCAGTTTGGTGGGATTAAAATTACAGAGCTTTGTCATAACTGAGGTGGATTTTTTTCCCCTTTCCTTTCTCGTGTAGCTTGGAGGATTAATCAAGTATAGTTCATATGAATAGCTAATTTGTATTTTTTGCTAGGTGAGAGAAAGGTCAGTATTTCAGTGTTTGTAATATATTCTCAAAGCTGCAACCTTTTCATATCATACCATGCAGGAAAAGGAAGCAGCGCTATTTGTACTTGGTAATCCTTACGCAGCAGTAATTTAAGAGCTGTCAGTTGCATGGATGACCTCGATAGCAATACTGAGCTAGAAAAGAGGAGGCCAATTATAACCAAATTCTTGTTTATTTTTCAAAATAGACCTGTAGTGTATCTAATTGATTTACATGGAAAAGAGCTAGAGAGAGCATCAAGAAATCTAAAAAAGTTACTTGAAGTAAGGACGTAAACTGAATGAAGTAATTGTTGACTTCAATTCAGGAATACCTCTTAAAGTGAGGAGCAATGAACTGCTTTTTGCTGACTATTGATTCCAACCATTGTTTGGATTCAGCTTGAGGACTGCAATATACTGTGGTCTGGTAATGCCAGGGTGGGTCACCTGATGTTTTAGTATGTTAATACATTATATTACATTTCAAATGTTATAGTAATGGAAACAGTATTTGTAAAATGTGTGTTTGGCTTTATCCAGTTCATTCAGATTCATTGCAAAAGCAGATGTTGTGCCATAATGTTGTCTCTCGCATTCATAGTGTACCAACAAGACTTTTATGATCAAATACTGTGTGACACATCCCGAATAGGAATTGTGAGTTATTGGAAAGAAGTGCTTTGTGCTTAATTTGTATTTCATGAAATAGGCATCTTTTATTAAGAACTTTGAGGGTCTAATCCTACTGAATTATTTTGCCGCTGTTAAAAAATGGAATTTATTCATATGCTGAATTTTTTTATGCTTCCAAACCCAGCTATCATGATATTCCTCAACTCCTACATTAAAAGGTTGTATAAGAAAATAGTTTCATTGTTATGGGAACTAGATCTCAAATGATTTTTGATGCTGTACTTGATTTGCATTAAGTAATTTTTTTTATTCTGCTTTGAAATGAAAAACTACGATTTTGAAATTTTTGTGAATGAAATAACTAAGTTTGGTTGAGAAACTTTGCTTGTCATGTACTTTAATGTTGTTTCACAACAGCATTTTTTTTTTTTAAATGCTTTGATGTTTTGAAAGTGGAACATTTTGACTTCTTCCTGGTGATTTTTTTTTTTTGGGGTGGTGGGGTGGGATCATGTCTTGCAAAACATTTAGGTTTTTAGAATAATTTATTTTGGATGAGTTCAAGAACCGATCTTTTTCTCATTAATATATCTTAATCGTAGGAATTCACATTTCAAATGCTACTAAATGACTTTGCTGTTGTCAGCAAGATCTTGTCAAGTCCAGGTTTTGATGTGATCTTTTTCTTGAGAAACGTTTTAGTGATGCTGTGTGGAAGCTTTGCTTTATTAATGGTGTAGAAAGTAGTACTCTTACAAAGCTTTGAACAAAGCCTTCCATCTACAGACAAGGCTAAGCAGCATCTCCTGGGGTTGGTTATATGTACGTGTCTCAAGATGCGGTGGTTCAGCATGGCTGACCTGCCTGTGAAACTAGCAAAGCTGTATTAACACGATGCTGTAGCTGTTCAGACACGACATGAAGATCAAGACAGTTATTTCTGTGGCCAGAGTTACGTTGTGTGCAACCTTAGACCCCTGTTTGGAGGCGCTGGACTGTGCAGTGCCTGGTGTGGTGATCTCTGACCCTGTTGTATAGCGTGATCGTTGAACTTTTAAATTCTTAAACAAGACCTATGTCTCCATTACAGAGAAATGGAGATGGATGGATGTATGGATAAAATATGTAGAGTGATTTTTTTTTTTTTCCTTCTTTTCTTAGGCTGTGTGCCTGAATGTTAGTGTAAACTCTGAAATCAACCTTTCATTAATACTGAGAGAAGAAAATGTTCTGTGAAACACCTTAGTATCTGCTATTATGGAAGAATCTGGGGCTTGTGACCTGCAACTTGTGTATTGACTTTGGGCATCACTGGCGCTCTTTTTAGCTAAAAAGAATTTTGTGCTGAAAGATGCTATGAATTTGGTTCTGGCTGTCAAGTTTGGTTTGTGGAATGGAGAAGATAGAATACTTAATTTAAAAAATGTTCTAAAATGTTTTTTTGACATGCAAATTCTGCGTGTTGTTTATCTACTGACTGAGCTGATGACTATCTAAGTCACACCAACATGGTTGCAAACTTTGTGCAAAATAGTTTTTTTTACCTTTCTCCTGAGAATATTAGAGAAGCAAAATTAGAAATATAGAATATGCAATCTAATGGTTGAATTTAAGGATGCTATGATGATATCTGACTGCAGTTAGGATTTGAAGACAAGCAAGTGTGGAACTTTGTCTAGCTATACAGAGCCTCTGTATATCTAGATGAACTGCTACATCATGTCATACAAACTTTGTAGCCAGTGGGAGATGAACCCTAACAGTTTACAAGGCCATCGGTAAGTAAGAAATGTGTGACGACTGAGTCGTGGCTAATGTGCACCAGATCGTTCCAAGTTAACATTTGGCCAAGTTTAAGAGCAAAAAGAATACGTGTGTTAATCACCAGTAAAGCTTATGCAGTTTATGCATAGGAAGCTTTAAATGCAAGCAAAGGACAGAACTGTTAAGTAGGGTATTTTGAGTGATAACTTCTGTTTTGGAGACCATATTCAAGGGACTTTATTATACTTCTGCTTTCTCTCCTGCTTCCCATTCACCGCGATTCCATGTGTTAGCGTGCTCAAGGTCTGTTTTTCACTAACAGATGCATTCTTCCCCTTTTGCACAAAGTAACTGCAGCTGATACTTAATCATGAATATCTCTAAGAAGATATTTTTAAATTGAAGTGCTATAAATTACTTCAAAATTATCACACGCTTGAAATACACACACACTGCATTTATTTGTTTTGAATTGATGAATTGTTTTGTGGAGCACATACATACATATCCTTTTGTTCCAAAATGAATGGGTAGAAAAATTTGGAAACATTGGCTGAAAAAGTTCTTTCCATTTCTAGCTTGCCTCTCCCTAGCTATTAGTCAGCTGTGCATATAAGAGCTCTGTCTGAATGAAAATAAATCAGTTGTGCTAGTTGTTAAAACTAGCTTGATTGTTGTCTTCCAGTTGCAAGGATATTACAAAGCTTTCTCCTTCCAATGGTTAAAAAGCTCTTTCTGATTTCTAGCCTAAATTTATTTATAGCCATTGTTTGTCTGTCAGACTTAAGACCTTGTACGGTCTTTTACTAAAATACCCAAAACTAAAGTACATAATAAAAACCAGTATTTGCTCTTCAAAAGAATTTTTAAGAGCCCAGCGAGAAGTCATCTGTGGCAGGAAGTGTCGTAATATCTTGAGTTGGAAGACGAGAGCTCTGTTTGGGTAACAAATCCATTCTTATTTTCTCTTCCCTCTCAGATGTTTAACAGTAATTTCCAGTCACTAGAAGGAAAATCTTTCGTGGTGTTTGTTTTTTTTTTTTTTTTTAGATTTTATTTTTCAATGTCTTTTTGTGTTAGTTGCTATCCAGTATTTCAAAACAGGCTACGTTATGTGTCAGCATTAGAATATTGCTGACCCATGCTAGCAAATCCCACCAGGTGAATAATAGCTACTTCTGTGTAACACCTTATTGGAAAAGGTCTGGTAGTATATACACATAATCGACTTCTGAAGACATTGCAGTCTCCTTAACTAAAATTTTATAGTGTCTGTAACAGGTCAGTAATCATTCTACTTAAGCAAATAAAAGGGTGTTTTTGCAGGGTTAACTTAGAATTAACATAAATGACAAGAGTATGTTGTATGAAAGGTGATTAAATTTCTTGTGCCCGTAAAAGAAATTGCTGCCTTATTAGCTGTTAAATCATACTCAACTTACGTAGGTCTCCTTGAACTCAGACACTGGCAAGTAAAACTTCTTAGTGAAAATACTATAATGTCCAAATTCTTTGCTGCCTAAAAGCCATAGTTGCATCAAAATAAGATTTGGTCCAGATTCCTTCATCTGGGCCAGATTTGGTGTCACATTTTGTAAATACATTATATGGTTGGTAGATTAAAGTGATCAGTTGTGCAGTGTAACTGTATGTTAAAGTAGGAACATGGAGAAGGAAATTCCATTCACAGCCAGTTGCAGATAATACGTCCTGAAGCAATTCTGGCTTTGTCTTTGCCAATTGGCTTTTAATTTGCTTCTGTATGACAAGTAGTTGATACCAAGTTTTCAAGCTGGTATTCATCCATTTTAAATGTCTGAAATGAAGACCTAAATCTTACTTCATGTTTAAACTTCACTCTCATTCTGCCTTCAGGCTCAAAGGTTGATTATGGATACGGATTTTGTCCTTTTGTCCTTCCTCAACTAGAAACACTTGCTGCAGAGGATTCTTACAAGTTTGAGGTATTCCAGTTGTCATTCTGCTTCTCCAGAAGAGACTGCAGTAAGGACAGTCTGTCATTACTACTTGCTGTGGAACAAGTATTTTCATCTGGTAGCTCAGTGGAAACTGGAAACTGATGATCTTGCGCAGGTGTGGATTTTTTAGGTTACATGACAAAAAATGCAGCCTGGTGTGAAAACTCAGCTGCTAAATTTATGAAACACTTACTGATATCCCCAAGGGTCTTCTGAAGCTGTTAGTGCTGAACACTATCAAGGATACCCAAAATAACAGTTTACTAGAAACTCTTGAAATATCTCTGGCTCTGTAGCAGCAAGTAGAAGTTAAAAAAAAGAACCGCATAGTGCAAATTCATTGCTACTACAGCATGTAATAAAATTTTGTGCTGAGAAAATGAATTATCTTTAAAAAACGTGAGTAGAATATTGTTGATTTGTAAGGAAGCCTTTTAAAGAAAGGATACTGATGGGGGAGAGCAATAGTACTTCGAGGTAATGTTATTTCTTTTTGCTGTGTAACAATTGCCGTGTGACTTCAAGTAGACAATTAAGTGAGTACAGTGAATCGTTTCGTCTATACATAACTCTGGCCATTTGTCAGACCACTCTTTATTGCTCCCAGATGTCTTTTCTTCCACCAGTTAGCATCCCAACATCTCCTGCCGAAATCTGTTGTCTTTCTCTCCACTTCCAGCTGATAAACCCATGCTGCTTCAGGGATGGGAGTAAGCCACCCTGGTAGCTTTGCATACTCACAGTAGAGAGTGGTGGTGGTGGAAAAAGACTGGCTATTCCCCCCTCACCCCTGGAGATCTTGAAAGTTAAAATGCCATGGGATATAGGTATAACTAAATTGGTATATATCTTGTGAACTAGCATATGTAAACTCTGAAGTGAAATGCAGTAGAGGAAGGTTACTGCTGCCGTGTACTCCCAAACATGGTTGCACTGAAATTGTGAAGTGTCTGAGAGATCTTTTTGTTCCTGGCATCTTCTTTACAAAAGTACCTTTTTGTTTGGTTGGTTTACGATATGTATGTTCTTGATGAAGGCTTCTTGTTAGTTTTCTCTTAATATATTGTTGTTGTTGTTGGAAAAAATAAATTCATGCAAAAACACCTGAATGATTGCTGCCATTTTCTAAATACCTGTGGTTGTAATAATTCCTAGGCAATGTATTTGTGCAATTTTTAATAACAAATGTTGTGGCTGGTATGACTTTAAGGATTAACATTGTACAAAAAACTGTGAAGCTGTACAATTACTGGAGCACTTTATGACTCTGCCAATCAGCAAGTAATTAAAAAAAAAAAGTTGGTGGATATGCTTCAAGGGAATAACAAGGTTGACAAGACTGCATTGCTTGCCTTCAGCAAGGTAATTTGCTAACAGAATGCTGCGTGTCAGACCTTTGATTCTTCTTTTGACCTCTATGTAGAAGGTTTGAGAGAATCAAAATAAATCTCAGAACAGCAGTTAAGAGATGAAAAAAAGTAGATAGTTCATGTAAGCCGATAGGCCAAATGCTGAAAGTAGCAATGATTACTGGGAAGAGGAAAAAAAAAAAAAACAAACCCCAGAGGACATGCTTTGGCCATTCTGGAAATGGTATTGAAGGAGTAGTTGCCACTGGCCAGACAAAATCAGCTTTTTGAATATGGTAGGAAAAAAAAAAATGGTGAAACTTACTGAGTTGTTCTGAATAAATACTTCACGGTGGATAATATACTCAGTGAAACTAATTTTTTTGTGAAAATGTTTAATAGCATATTACAGTTACCTCAAATATATTTAAATTATTAGTAGAATAATATTGAAGAATGATTTTTAGATTATAAATGGGTTGTAAATGTTTAATACTGAGAATTCAGATTTTTACATACCAGTGGTGTGACATTGTTTGTAGAATTTGCATAACAAAACTTCTGGGTTGCCTACTGTAGCAAAAGTGAAAAATAGGTTAGTGATAGTATATAAAAAAAAAAAAAAAGGAAATATATATTTCCATCAGCATTCCAGCCCAGTCAGCAGAATTTTATGCACAAATGTTCTGAAGAGTGGGAGCAAATGTAGAAAGTAGATCAGCCAGAATCAAGTCTTATTAATGAACATGTAAAATTCACCCCATTGGCGAACTGATAGTGAAACATTTTATTGCTCTCATTTCTACAGGCTGTAACCTGTAAAGGAGCGTGTATCTGGAAAGTAGATTGAATCTTTTTTCCCTCTCCCTGTGTATTGTGTGTGCATATTCTTTATTTTTGTTTCCACATTTAGAGATAGTGTCTTTTGAATTATTATAAAGATGGCTGTTTGTTAATAGACTGAAAAGCTACTCTGTTTATCTTTAAACATCCTGATCTAATAGTTATAATCTTAGACTTTGCACACACACAGCTGATGCTTAACTCTCCAGTCTGTCCTTGTGCTGCTGTAGTGCATCAGGAGATAAACAAAGTGATGCTTTAAATAAAGCACAAATGTTTTTACTGACACTATTCAGAGTAATTCTAGATAATTGTCAAGTGATTGTCATCTCTTGCGTGTATAGTTCTGCAGTGGGTCAGATTTAGTTGGAGAAAGATTAGTAAACTGACTCAGTAGAATACAATAAAGTGTTTTAGAATTGTATATCTCACTACTTATCTTTCTCACTTGGTTGTTCCTTTGTTAGCATCATCTGTAGTTTCTTATATCAAAACAATTATATTAATGCCAGTTTGTAATTAGTAATGATTTCAATACTTGGTGAGCACGTAGGTGCTGTGGCACCAAACACCATTTTGTTTTAGAATTACCAGGCAGTAGTTGGTATCAACAGCTGTAGCACTGAAAATGGGAACAGCTAGTCATTCTGGTTATGGGGTTGTCTTTGGTTTGGGTTTTTTGGGAGGGGAGGTGGTGGTGGGGTGGTTTGTTTGTTTGGTTTTTGTTGTTGTTTGGTTTGTTTGTAAGACAAAACAGTGGTAGTCCTAGCTGTGTCACTGCGGGGGATGTTAGAAGCCGTGTCTGTGGCAGGCTGTGTACTGGTGAGGATCTCTGCCTGTGGCAGGTGTACTACTAGAGGAGTGAGTTGGCTCTACCAGTTGTCTGACAGGGCAACTGCCAAGCGCTTTATTTCTGACAGTACTAATTGGAATATATATAGAGGAGAGACAAACCCTCCTTAAGCTACATATCCTTATAAATAACAATAACAAACAGCATGAAGGGATTAATGATATTGAAAGCACACACACCATTAAGCATAACATAGTTGTTCTGTCCTTGGACTTCTTGTTTCAGCTTTGCTGTGCTAATAAACAGATTATATGTAGTTTTGACCTTACAAAGAATATTTTAAATCAGGCCGCATCAGCTCATGCTGCAGCCAGTCCAACTACTGACTTAAAGCTCTATGCAGTTTTGAGGAAATACACCATTTTTAACAAGTGTGGCAGAGTGACACAGGGATTGTTTTGTGCTTCTATGAGTACAAGTGACTTTGCCTTCCAGCTTTTTCTTGCGCCTTCCTAGACATGTATTAAGGGATTTGTCTAATAACACTCTCCCTGACTTTGAGCTCAAAATTGAATATTTACTGTAGAAAATGTCAAATTCTGAAAGAATTTTTACTTCCAGGTGGGTCAGTGACCTAAATTCTGTTTCTTAGATTTCCACTGGTGAACAGAATATTAGAAATTTTGTAGGTAGCATGATGTTCTTACCATGTGTGACATTATTCCACTTCAACTACAGCTTCAGTAAGCATTTTACATGGATTTTTTAAAATTTTTTTTTACAATTTTTAATCAAAGCCCTGAAGGCAAGTTGCAGCTGGGATGCAAATTTGTATACCAATATTTTTTTTTCTTCTGTCAAAAAGAAAGAGTAAGTTATATTTGCATAAAGAAAATATTGAAATAACGTAAGATCAATATTTTGCTGTCCATTGCAAAGTTGGGGAAAATAAAGAAAAAAGGTCATCATATGCCAGACTAAAAATATAGCTGTCCTAAACAGCTTGGGGGAGGGAGGAGGAACAGTAGGTCTTACTGGACAGTGATGCTATCGGAATAGCTGTCAAAATATATTGATTGTTTCTGTACAGCCGCTTCAAAGGATTTCTGCTCCACAAAATCAATAATAGCTGTTCATCAATCTTAACAAATTAAAATGACAACTAAAAGTTTTAAGAGTTGGTGATTTATTCTTTAAAATTATACCCAAATTAGTCTTCTGTATTTCTACACAATAGAAGGATATTTAAAAAAACCAACCAAACAAACAACCCTTTTTCTTTAAGAAAAAGTCAGCTTATTCAGTTTTATCTCATCAGCTTTACCTAATTCAGTTTTGTGGATTTGGAAATGTTACTGCACTTAGTGTTTGCTAATTTGTTCAGTGTAGAATTTTATCACTTGTTCATCTCTTGTAGTTTTTTTTATGCATCAATGTTTAGCTGCACTTTAAACTATTGAGTTAATATGTGGTAAATTGATACATTTTGTACTGGTTTGCAGTAATTAAAATGAATTAATTGAGCTACTCTAGTGTTTGTGCTAAGTACAATAGTGTGTTAGTACTTAATAGCTTTACACTCAGTTTTCATAATTCTACAGCTGTAATTGGACTTCTACATACACAGTTAAAGTATTTCTTTTAATTATTTTTCCTTTTAATAGCCTAACGTTTTAGCAACATTTTTGGTTGAGTACAATTTCTCCTGCTCCCTGGCCCTTGTTAATGGTACACAAGCAAGAAGCACGTATGTATATGCTTTATACATACGAAAACACTACGTTTTTTGCTTGTGAAAGAGCAGTGTCATACATGCGTTTTTTGATGCTAATGTAAGTAAGTATGATCACAGTGTATTCTGTATTTTCCTTGAGTGACTCCTTCACGTATAGCTTTTCTAATTGGAACCAGCTTAGTGAAAAGACGCAGGTTTAACTCAGCATTACATCTGGTTATGAATTTTTGCCAGAGTTTTTCTCTTCTTTGGTCAGATGTTCCAGCCCCTGATCATCTTTATGGCCTCTACTGAAAACACTGCAGTATGTCAGTGTCTGTCTCAAACTGGGGGGGTCCCAAACTGGCCACAGTACTCCAGAGGTGGTCTCACGGGTGCTGAATAAGGAGAGAAATCACTTCTTTCTGCTTGGTAGCCACGCTTCTGCTGATGCAGCCTGGTATGTATTTGGGTGCCTTCACTGCAAGGGCACAGATGATTCATGTTCAGCTTGTCTACCAGGATGGTCAAGTTCTTTAGCCAGTTACTGCCTAGCCTGTACTGCTGTGTGGGGTTATGCCATGCCAGATGTAGGACTCTGCATTTGCCTTTTCTGAACTTCATGAGGTTCTTGTCAACCCGTTTCTACAGCCTGTCGGCTTTCCTCTGAATAACAGTTCTGCCCTCCCGTGCAGTGGCCACTGCCATGAATTGGAGAGTGCTCTCTGTCCTATTGTCCAGGTTGTAACAAGGCTGTTGAGCAGTTTCAGCCCAGGTTTTGATCCCTGAGGGATGCCACTAGTACTTGATTCGCAGTTGGACTTGTACTGCTGGTTACAACCCGTTGATTGTACCAGTCTGGACAATTTTCCACCCCCATCATAGTCCACGTATCCAGTCCATAGCTCTCAAATTTGGCTATAGGGATACTATGGGTAATTCTGTCAGATGTCTTTCTGACATGTTTTTATCAAAATGGTGTGACAATATGCTTCACTAATTAACAAAAATAATTATATTTTGAGGATAAATACTTAACATTTTACAACATAGTTATTTTTACCTAGAAAAGCAGCAAAAGTTCCTGTGTAGAAAGCTTGGCTTTCTCAGCAAAGAAAAAGTTTGGAGTTTGTATAATTATATGTCTGTAAGGGGGGGGGGGGGGGAAGTCTTTGAAGTCTCTGCAGGAATTGGTCTTCATAAAAATTTACTAAGTATACCACCTTGCGGTTTTAATTGTGTGGGATCAAATGAAAAAATGCAGACTGCTTGGTAGCTCAACAAGTGCTAAGGTACATCTTCCTGTATTAGTGAGCTTCTTGAAGCTGTTCATCAAGTTTGGAAAGAAAAGGAAAAATGAAATGTTAAATGTTTTTGAGGATCCAGCTGTGGTTTAGTCGTGGTTTAACCCCAGCCGGTAACCCAGTACCACGCAGCTGCTTGTTCACTCCCCCCTCCCTCCCTCCCCAGTGGGGTGGGGAGGAGAATTGGAGAGAAAGGAAAACTGGTGGGTTGAGATAAAAACAGTTCACTAAGACAGCAAAGAAAAAATATAATAATAATTCTAGTATATATTAATAATGATAATAAAAAATAATGGTAATAGAATATATATAATGAATGATGCACAATTTCTCACCACCTGATGACCGATACAGCCTGTCCTGAGCAGCAATCACAGGACAATTCCCCAGCAGCGATCTCAGAACTGCAAGTTCCAGAGAGAGTGAGCGAGGGAACAAACAGCTGAACAAATGAAAATTTGTCTAGGAAATAAGATTTCCTGTGTATTGTTAATTCTTTTAAGCATACTGACTTAGAGGCTAGGAGCAACACATGTTTTTCTTGTAGAGTTTCTGATTTTGTTCTTGTGAATGGCCTTAGACAGAAAGTAGTGTGTCTCTAATCAATATTTTTCTTTTTCACTTATCACATAAGATAGGAGAACCACTATCTGTTCAGTTTATCTGGGGATTTTAATAATTTACTGTAATTCATTATTTTGGTAACTATATTCCAAAACTCTGATTTTAACATTAAGTCATGTTATAAATAGAGGTGAACTACAGTTTTGAAGATAAATGACTAAATGAAGATTTCAGGTTAATATTCTCACTGATTAGGGATTTTTAAATTATTACTCTTTTTGCTTCTTGTTTTATTTTTTCCCACCAAATTCTGTTACTGGCACACAATGTGAAAACTCACTAAATCAGAACCCACATTTCTCTTGATTTGTTGATTGTGTGGGTTTTTTTTTCCCCCCCAAACATACCCTAGTGAAAATAAATCTCATTACACTGAATAACTGACAAATACAAACTATTCTAAAAGGAAGAGCATATTTAAGCATCAGATCTTTTTATATGCCTGTCAACGTGAGTCACATTTGTTCAAATGTGTGAAGCACATCAAAAGCTTTCATTAGTGCTTCAGGTCTCACGGTATAATCCTTTTCTGATTAGTAAGATTAAATGCCCATTGTCAAATGCTGATGAAGTAGAAAGAATGCATTTCGACCACAGAAGGGTCACCTGAATGTAGTGAATTCCTCATCAGATACTAAATCCGTGTCCATAGGGTATGAATTAATGGTTTCTCAACAGCTCACACCACTTCAGGTGTGTTCTAACCTTCTGTCTGTGCCATAGGTACTGCTGAGAAATGGTCGCCAGTGCAGTTGACTCCGGTGTAGAGCCCCCACGCAAATGTCAGCAGTCCACTCCAGCCCTGCTCAAACATTCAGCGTGCTGCTTCTACTGGCACACTGAGATGAGGCTTTTAACTGGTGTGCTGCAGCGTTGTCCAACAGGGATAGAGTTAAACATTAGTCTTCATTTCAACATGTGTGTGTTAATGTTGTACGTCCCGTATTTCCATTTCCATCTGAATGAAAAGCCTTTTTTTCTGAAAGGTTGCAGTAGTGGTGACTGGACCACATCAAGTGGTGACTTATTCACATCAAAGTCTTACACATGTGAATTTAAAGCATGTATCTCAAGAACAACACTTTGTAGGACCGGCGTCTTTATTTGGAACAGTATTTTGAATATTTTGTGATTAACTAAGGTTGCAAAGATAATAGGCAACTCTCATCTTGTTGCTGAAGATGAAGCCAAAGCTCACCTTACAAGGCTATAAGAAGTTACCCAGGACAGGATTTGGCATAATTTCTGAAAGAATGGCATTTGCTGTTGAACTTGGCATAGGTCCTTCTATATCGTGGATGGTGGAGGGTCTAAGCATCCCTCTGGAACATGAACCGGAGCGCAGTTTTATGTGACCAGGTGGCCCTAGTGGGAAGAGAAGAGGAATTTGACTAACTTTATACTTGCTAATATTCAAGAGATTCTTTAATTAGTACATGGTGTTTTCTCAGACATATACCCATTCCATTAAATGCCAGTGAAAATCATACCCCTTCATAACATGGAATTGAATCACCTGTCTTTTTGCAAAGAGCAGTCAGAAGTGTTTCAAATTAATTCCTCAGCTCACTTGTTCTCTTATAGGTCTGTTGGAACCTCTGAAAAAGAAATGCAAAGACTTTTATGATCAGTTTTTCTGCCACTGTCTGCAGCTTCCTCAACTTTCAGTAAGACAGGGGGTTTGTGGCTGGGCTCTGAAGGGCCAGAAGTCTGTGATCCTTCTCCTTCTTTAGTAGGAAGGAGAGGAGGTTAAACATTGATCTTGTTATAAAATTGACATTAGGCTTTGACAACTTTAAAGCTGTCCAGAAATGGATGTTTGTGCTTGTTGGCTTGCAGTTCTGAAAGCTTCACTGCCTGTGTAGTTTCACAGAGTATCCGTGTATGCTAAAATTCGAAGTTATCGATGTCACTCTTCCCATAGACCATTGTAACAATGTGTCCCATAATTGTTGCAAAATCAGTGCATTCCTTTCCATGTGATAGATGCCGTCTTGTATTTGAAACAACTTTTCAGACAAGTTTATGGGAGATCTAGGATTCTTTGAACAAAGACTGATGAACAAACTAAAAAAGGGAAATGAAAATATGCAAGGAAATGTAGAATATTCTTCCTGTGGATCTGAAAAATTACTCGCAATAAAATTCTTAGTATTGCTTTTGTCATAGCATGGGGCTGAATTACTAATGTAGAAAGACAAGAGTACAGTATTCTTAAACATGAGATGCATTGTTTCCTTTAAGCATAATTCTTGTAGGAAGAAGGTCTGTCTTAGACTAGTGTGATCTCTGTGTTGTTACTCTTTCTCCTCTGTGATATTTCAGTTCGGGTGCTTTTAAGAAAGATTTCAGCAGGAACTAATGAAACTTACAGTAAGTTTGGGAATATAAAATATATTTTGATTTTTTTTATGGTGTTTTGCACAATTATTGTGCAGATCACTCTAAGCCTTCTGCCTGATGGTGAAGAGAAACAGCCTCTGATCTGATAATTAACCCAAAAACTGTTTTGTTATTTGTGGTACCTTAAGAATATTTTGAGTTCTATTGCTGCAAACTTTTTAATGTGTTCAAATCATAAAATTAAAACTCAATTATCAACAAACTCTATTTTGGATGACATGACACACTCCACAAAAGCAGTGCAGAAAACCTGCTTTTAGAGTGATTACCCGTTAAGTTACTTCAGATTCATTCTCTGTCTTTCAGAATGGATTTGTGAAGAGTTTCTGCTTTTTATTTTTTTGTACTTACTTAATCTTTAAATAAAGTAATAGCTAGCGGTAGGAAGAAAGCTGAATAAATACTGAATAAATACACAGTGTGTACCTTAAAGAGGTTACTTGGAGCTAAAACTGTAACATCCCATGCACAATCTTCATGTGAGGGGGGAAAAGGACTAGTTCTTTCATTCCTCCTTGTGATAAGGCTTTGTCCTTCATGTGCCAGGTAATAGGAATCGAATAACTTTCTTGGCGTATTCCTTAACTGTAGCTGCATTACTTACGGTGTCTCTTGCTTTCTCTTTGGTGGTTATTGTCAACAGACTTCAGTTTTTTGTTTTGATATGTAACACAGACAAAAAAGACTTTTAATAAAATACATGCCAACATCTCAGGTAACTAGCTGTATCCCTTTCAGTGTAATGGCATAAAGCTTCTTCGTAATTATTATTATTTTTTTAATTAAATGATCTTTATCATGTGAAGGATTAGTCTATTGAATCTATTTACCTCCTTGATGTTCCAGCTTTTACAAATATTAAACTGAAATATCTAAAATGTAGCAGAACCAGTAATTCTCTGTCCTGAAAATCAGAGAAAAGAAAGATTACCTGTATTGCTCCAACTTTTCAAATGCTCATTGACAGGAACTAGATAAAATTAGGAGGATGTGTACAAGTTATGCTTTAGTACATGAAAAGTGTCTTTGTAACTATGATTTGCAGTGAGAAGTCGTCTAATGATTAATGTGGACACCTTTGTGACGTACGCATACACTTGAGTGTGCTAGGCACTGACTGGACTAATGCATTTTGGCATCTATATGTCTTAGATAAAAATGAATTTACTGTGTTCCAAAGATGGATTTATTGACCACATATCCCACACACTGGACTTTCAGGCGTGGTGAATTGTGGAAGGATTCTAAAATAATTTAAAAGACCTTTTTTGTTTGATTGTTTTGGGGTGGGTGGTTTTTTTTTTTTTGTATGTGAATATTAGAAATGATCAAGACTTTTGGCCAATAAATAGTCTGGAGAGAGTGCTATAAAAATACCATAAAAATGATGTGCATTTACTGTCTGGGATATGAAAGCCTATGATAGTATACTGCAGCATGATACAGACAAAGATAATGCAGGCTTTCCTATTTATCTTTCAGACAAACAGATAAGATAAAGCAAAAAATAGAAGAGTTGCATTAGGAGACAGAAGATAAATATGGTACCTGTTCAGTCTGTTTTCTGAAAATGGAGCTGAAATTTCACTCTGGTTGCAAATGGCCCAATGAGAGTGTGTCACTAGTTATTGTTCTATCTTGATGTTAATTTGAGTTCTGAAAGCCTTGTAAAGAAAGAAGGACCAACCTGTTAACCAGCACAGATTAACTATTATAGTACTTTCTAAACAAATTTCTAATAGATTTCTGAAATACCACTTAGGAAACCTTCTTCATTGATGATATCGAAAAAGTATGCCATTTGATTTATAGAGAAGTCAGTTAAGTAGATCTACTGAATTAGTGCTGTACAATTTCATGTTTCATTGGAGAGACTGGAAAGAAAATAAATATATTATGAGGGGAGAGAACTGGAAAAGCTGGTGGAGAATGTGGGATGAGAATGAGGGAAAACAAACTGTTTACTTGTGTAAGGGGCTGTGTTTGTAGTGTGGAAAAGGTTGATGAAGATGGAAGGTAATGTTGTCTCGGAGACGAGTTAAATTTGAGAAAGATAATACGATCTTTACATATGCAGAAGGCAAATGTTATTTCTGTTCTTCTGACTGTTGGTTGCTATGGTGATAAAAAGGGTTGACCAGTAAGTTGAAATTCAGTAGCTTTAATATCTAGCTGTTTATTAAGCTGTGCATTGTTAAGACAATTTCAGAACAGCAGGGACATCTATTTTATTAATACTTGTCAATTTTGTGTGTATTTTTACCCTCTTCAGACATGTTTTCAAAGCCCTAGAATATTGATAATATCTTTTTCCTACTGTTACCTTTACTTTTGTTTCCAGATTTTGTTGTTCAGATGTACAAATTGTTTTCTTTTCCTCTTGACGTGAAGGATGTTTCAATTTGAACTGCTTCAAAAAGTTTCTGTTAATGAAGTTTGTCTCTTTTAAAACCTGCAAAGACTGTGTAAGACTAAATTACAAACACTTAAGAGAAACTTACCTGAGTTTATCAGTTAAAATAGATTATGTTGATACAGTGCAGTTACTTCAATGTGTTATGTTACTGGCATGTATTATAACCCTGCAGTTTAAAAGCAGTGGTGTTTCATATTCATAGTAGGATTACTCTCTGTCAAGTTCAGAATTAAGGCCTATGTTTCTTGTGAACTCTGCAAAAGTAAAATGTAATTCGGACTTTAGGTTGGAAGGTATGCGCATGTGTTTCTCAAGTAAGCTATCTCCTATACAATATCCGTGTCTCTCTCCCAAAGTCAGGGTGAACATCATAGCCTTAATTTAATCTTAGAGGCCAGTCCTTCAAAATGATGTAAAAAATGAAGATCACAAGATTGTCAAATAAATTGAAATTTTGAAAGGATACTACATTTTGAGCTCACTTTATTCACTTTCTGGTTTTTCAACTCCTTAATTCATTTTTATGTGATGCTTCCAGACTTTTCTTTGTTAACAGAAGAGCTGAAGCTATTGTTGATACGTTTTTTTTTTAATCCAATCTTCTGATACCAGGAACAGGGTTTTAAGAGAAGCAGAGAAATCACAAGGGTGTATCTTACATGCAACTGATAGAAGATAATGGCTGTGCTTCACAAGCCTTCTGTAGTTGCTTTTATGTCTTTTTTCTTTAATTTATTTTTTTAATAGCCCTAAACAGGTTGATAGAATTGTAGAAAGGTAATTCAAATATTAGATAACTTTTTAGATACCAGAGGTATGTATTATTGTTGTGAAGTGAGTTGTCACTGTTTGGTACAAATAAAAAAATCAATTTTTTATTGTCTAAATTTTATTTAAGGAAAACCAAAACTAGTATACAGGATATTCCAAATTCTGGACAGAAATTTATCTCTTGTAAATGGAGCCTTAGGCCTGGAATGTTTGGTGTGGGTTGTTTTTTGGTTTGTTTTTCTGTTTTGGTTTTTTTTGGGTTGGTTTTGTGGTTGGTAGTGTGTGGTGGTTTGGTTGTTTTGGTTTGGTTTTTCTTTGAAGGTGTCAGTCTGATAGGAAAGATAAAATTGTTCTGTAGAGTTTTACTGGGATGGGCTTACCTTCGTACATCAGCACTGAGTTCCAGTGTCAGTGAAAAGTTAAGAGAAACAACTCTGCCTTTTCTCTGAATCAAACTTGTAATAAGATCAACTACAGTTCTTTTATCTCTTCTGTAGGAAAGGTGAAGGTGAAGCCAACTACTCAAATCTTTCATTAGTGCTCGTTCCCTCCCTGGATGACCACGCTGCAGCAACTATTTAATGAATTAATCTCTGTGTAAGAAAATACAAGAAAAAAATGTTGCTTTTCTGCTTGAGTGGAGGAATGGCTGGGAGTGTAGAGTGCTTCAGTAATGGAACAGATGTAATTCAGTGTACCTTGTGTGCTCTGTCGCATTCACCCTTTCCACGTTGGGAAGGAACTCAGTACAGCTACCCTTTCAATTCAGAAACAACCCTAAGGCATTTGAAAACAGTGGGATGTTAAGCAGAGCAGAGAATGGGTGCTCTACGAGGAATTTTCCATTAGCATCACAGAAAGCTTTGGTTTATTTTTAGTACTTTTAAACTAGTTCTGTTAAAGTTTTGAAAATAATGCACGGGAAGAATAAATGAAAACTGGGATAGGTAGAGCATGACCGTTTTAACCTTTCATTCTGACATTCAACAGTATCTCTACCGTAAAAGGGACATAGATTGTTCTCAACAGCAGAGCTTTGTTGAAAGTTTCTAGTCTCTAAATGCTAAACCCCTCTAGAGTGAGGCTGCCATTTCACTTGATTTTGTGTGTGTGCAATGCTCATTATTATAATAGTCTATACAATTCCTATGTCTATTTCTGAAATAGTGCCGTATTATATGTAGCTGTACTAATGCCTTTGGGAGGACTCCTTATTGCAGCTTACTGTGCTTGATAGCCTAGTGGTTTTTTGAAGTCACAGTGCGTTCATGAATCTAGTAGTTAATATGCAATTGCTTCATTTTTCCAATAGCAGATAATTTAGTGGCTGAAGTTAATGCCAATGAATTTCTTGGGCTAAGTTTCAGGAATTTTCTAAATGTAATTCCTTAAAAAAATATCTACTGTCTTGACAATATTATTTTAAAAACCAAACACAATAGAAAGCTTTTAAAGTGTGTTGATTTGTAATTCCTGATTAATTAAGGGGAGGGAAAAATAATGAGATGTGAAATCATGATATTTTAGTGATCTGTGAGCAATAATTACCAGTAGCTAACTCAGATTTTCACGTCTTGTCAGCTGCACATCTTGATGCAATAGTGAATTATGCTTACATTGCTTACTACTTTGTGCCATGTAGTGACTTCTCAGCTTACTGTTTCATGTTACACGAGCAGGCTAAATGCCCAAGTTTACTTAAGAAAGTTGGATAAAGAAAAAGAGGTTGATGACACATGAGATTCCTTGTACAAAATATGCGAAGAATGAGCTGTCCTCACTCGTGCTTCATAGTTAGTCCTCTTTAGGTTCCTGTGAAAAAGCTTAGGTGGTGATCAGCCATACCTCTGAGAATGTTCTTAACAGGTAAAGGATGTACTTTGGTTTCTGTAAGACTTGGCTTAATCTGTCTTCGGTAACTGTAAGATGTTTCTATGCAAATTTTTTGGGAGGGGTAATAAATAGGAGCACCTGTTTATGTAATAAATAGTGCGGGCAGGATAACTGGTTTCTATCTTAAATTATAATGGGGTTATACTGTTTTAAACATTGAAAAGTCTATTAGAAGCATAGAAAAGACAAAAATAGTAACTTTTCTCCCCTCCAGTGTTGTACTGGTGAGCTATTAAAGGCCAGATGAATTAGTCTTCATAGTTACTTGTGGAAGAGGCGTATTCCTGACTTTATGCCAACAGTTACTGAAGCTTATCTGGTGTTCTAGAAGATGCCATATTGATGTAAATATTGCATATACAGTACCCATGAGAATTATGTCTTTCATTTGAATTTCATATCTTGTCATGTATGACAACTGCAGCAGTGAATCTGACGTATTTCAGACCCTTAGCTGTTTTCCCAGTAATCTTTTTCATGCTGTTTTGGATTTGTTTGGGTTTTTTTTTTTTGATTGCCATACTTTTACAGCGTACCAGGTGGTACACAGAAGTAGTGTCAGCATCTCTCTTTTTTTTTTTATTGTTGTCCAGTGCTGCTTTGACTAAGTGGTAAACCATATCTGTGTTTATCCAGTAATTGCTTTCATGTTTACATTTAGATGATGGAATATTTACAACAATGTATCCCCTCTTCAAAATGTTAGTTTTGTTGTTTTGATTTTTTTAAAATACTTGATCATGGTCTACTAGCTTGAACTACAATGTTCTTAATTTGTTGAAAAAATATACACATCCAACATGAATGTAAAAATATGTTAAGGACAAAAACATATGCATAAGATACTAGAGAGCCTAACAAATAGGTTAATACTACTTAATGTCTTTTAGTAATTGTTAAATTAACGAGGATTTAAAATCTACAGACCTTTGTGAGTATTCTGCGTTGGGTTGCAGTCTATTCACTATGTTATGCTGCTTGTATACGTGTGTTGTGGATGTACATCTGGCTTTGAATTAAGAAACTATATCTCTTCTCCTCTCCCTCTCTTGTCTACTGTTTGAAATATTTTGGCTGAACAGTCTGTTTTCTCACCGTACTGCTGGTATTGCAGTTTGTTACCGTAGTCTATACACAGCATGGGAGGAGTTTCCATCACCAAAGAGTTAAATGTGTTGCTGAAGTTACACTGTGGAGTAATACCAAAGCCAGTATTGCCATCATGATATTCAGAGTTGAATGGATTCATAAACAAAGAAGAAATGGGCTGTCAATATGATCATTGGCACAAAGAAAAGTTTTTGCTGCAAAAGATCTGTTATGCTTTTTTTTTGTTTTTCTTTCTCATAAGAACTAAGCTAGCTGCTCTTCCTGGTCTTTTTCTGTCCTATAGACCTTTCTTCTTCTGGTGGCAAGATAAGGTGTTTCAAGAAGTATTTATCTTGAGCTGATCACAGATTTTCTGCCGTGATCTGGAGTGTTGGAGTTACTTTGCAATGAGATGCTATAGTTCTGTGATTTTCAGGTGACTTTCAGTTCTGATAAATAACTGGAAGCCTTCACCTTTGAAAGATCTAGTGTTCAAAATCCTGAAGTCTGCAGTTAATAATAGAAATAGGCTATGTTGAAAATGAGCGCAGTGAATAGAACTATGGTCCTTGAGTGGAAAGCTCATGGAATCTTCTTTCCTTTATGCACTTTGTCTCTTCACATGAGGAAAACTTCTATGCATCTTCCTTCCTTTGCACAGGTATTACTGGATGGCATAAGGAACAGGAGTAAGGAGGAAAAAAAATATTTACAACTTAAACATGCTTAATAAACACAACAGTCTTAAATGTTCTGTTTCAAGACTTTGGAAGTAAGCTCTGGAACCAAAATTAGTCCGTTTTGGATTATTATTTTAGATTATAAATATGGAGAATGGAAGTCTTCAGATCTAAGGCATCATGTAGCTCATAAGAAAGCAGAGGAGCTAGGACTGCCCGCTGCTTACCACTGATGGAATAAATATATTGGCCTATCGACAGGAGTTTTGTGGTGTTACCATTTAATGTTATTGTTTGCGCCTCCTGGGCATCAGAAGATCAGACAAGGAACTGAAAACATAGATTAGCTGAATTGGGTAAAATCGAAGGTTCATCCAGTTTCACTCCTGTCTCTTGAAGTCAGTCAATAGTGGAAGTCTGTGGGGAGTGTAACAACAGTAGAAGAGCGTGAGGAGGCGTTTCCTGGACAGTCTTCTCAGACATAAGTCTGTATAACAAAATAATACACGTTTCCTGGTGTGAGGTTTGTAGGTGTGCTATGGACTTGCAAATGTGTATCAGCTTTTGGGGCTTGGAAACAAGGCATAAAATGTTTTCCGAACCCTTGGAAAGCTCCCAAAACTTGCATTGTTCTCTTGGATAACACATTGAGGACAGTGATCTCTCACCCTTTGGCACTAGGAGAAGACTGCAGAGCAAATCCTTCTGTGTGAGCAGTTCTGCTGTCAGTTGTTCTCTTGTCAGTTTTGTACTTTAGTGAGAAATGTCACTAGTGACCACGAGTGACATAGGAATGTCTTCTGGGAACTTCATGACCAAGAGGTGGGGAGTGCTGATACACGGTATTGATGATGTCTCTTTTCATGTAACAACAACAACAAAGTAAGTGCTTCTTGCGCTCCATTTACTGTTGTCCTTTCTCTTTTAGGCAGCTTTATTACAAACATTCTTTGATTTTTTTTTTTTTTTTTTAAAATTTGTTTCTGTTTTTTCTTTTCAGAATGCTGAAGTTGAAAGTTGATACTTCTCAGTTCCTAGGTGGGTGGTGGTGGGTTTTTGGTTTTGTTTTTTTTAAACAGCATTGTGATTATTTGTTGGGAATCATCTCCTGATGATGTGTTGAATCTATCCAAACCTTACATCTGGCTGTCTGTAAATATTTTACTGTGTCAACAACTGATGATAAACTACCTGTGAACAAAGAAAAAAAATGGGGCTATCTGAAGTCAGTCCTTTCATCATATTACCTCTTTCTAACTCTACAACTGCTAGCAGCTATTCCAGTTTGTGACTGTGAGACAAGCTGTCAACGCAGCCTTTGTCATTTCAGTTTTTCACACTTTTTTTTCTTTGTAGCAGTCTTTGCCATTTCAATTTTTCTCACGTTTGTGTGTGTGCTTGTCTTTATATGGTACATGTGCTGTAACTCACCGAAGACTCATGTTGGCAGGCAGCTGCCATGGGGCACTCATTTGTGAGAACATACTAGGAAAAATAAAGTAAAAACAAAACAGGCTGACCTCCAGCCCTGGGGTGGGGAAAAAAAGCCAACAAAACCTGGCTGCAGTCAGTGCTGTGGTTTGTGCTGATGTGGTACCAGGTTGCTGCAGTTCATCAACCGGACTGAAGTTAGCGAACACTGCTTCTCTGTCCTGTTTCATGGGGGGTCATCAGCTGAAAGACTTGTTTCTGTTGCCTGTTAAAGAATAACAATCGCAGCAGTGAACTCTAAGTGTACTTGCAAGAGGTACGCAAGGGAGGAAGGACGTATGGTAAATGTAACGAAAAGAGAATTTGCAGGTGTTAAATGGATATAATCTCCCAGCGTTTATTGCACCACCTGTGACCATTTCGCAGCAGCCAGAACCATCCCCTACTGCCAAAATTGGACAGGAGCTAGTGAGAATGTTTGGTTAGATTTGGTGATCTGAATATCAACCTTGAAACTCACAGGGAAGAGTGATGAATGATGATAATGTGATGATAATGAATGAAAGATAATGTTTCACTAACTGCTGGCACAACTGTTACAGGTGAGAGCTTACAAATATGAAATTAAACAGCTGTGCTCCAGATGTATGGACTTGTGTGAGTGTTAGAGCTGACATAAAATGGCAGATTATGGAGAGGATGAATTTGGGAGTAAATCACTCCAGTGCCATACAAAAGCCACTAATTTTTCTCTAAATTTGAGAGAAACTTAAGAATCTTTATCAAATAAATTTGCTTGAGCTCAGTCTGAAGCAGGTTTGTGTTAGGATGTTAAAAACCCCTGCTTTTCAAATTTCTGATTAGAAGTGTCTACCTGGAAAATCTAGATGACAAAACTTGCAAGAAGAACAGTTCAGAGAATATCCAGAAAAATTTGGTGGTAGCTTCTATTTAATGTGGTGCATCATTTTTTGCTTCTGGATTGATGATATATGTATGCAGCGATGTGCTTTGAGTTTAAAAGCTTCGTCTGGAACTTTTAGAGTGGATACCTTTTTTTATAAACTTCCAAATGCAAGGTATTGAAACAGTTCAGCTTCTCATGCTTGCTCATTACCAAGCCCTGTGCTTCTGGCCCTAAACATTGTATCCTGTGTATAAGCATTTTTGCCAATATTTTTATTGAAATATTGACTGGTGGGTCAAAGGCAGTCAGAGGACTCAGATACATGTTTTAAATCCTTTTGGTGTTTTTTCCATAATTCTTAAAGTAATTGCAACCAACTCCTGCTTCTGCCATTTTCTGCGGCCCTTGCTGGTCCTCTTCTTTGTGCAAACAGCTGCCCTCATCTGCCTCCTTCAGCAACCATCGGGCTTTGTCTTGGGCTGCTGCCTAGCGCCAGTAATTGTAATACATTCTTTACAGTTTTGGATTCAGAAAATAAGGTCTTCAAGTCATTGAGCAATAGTTGAGATGGAACAAATGGCTAATACAAGTGGGTTAATATTTAATTTTTATTCTAGTAGTTTTACTTTGAAGCCATGTATGATGGTGTTCAATAATGAATATTTTTCTGTATCTTCAAGTATTTTTTGCATGGAAGACGTGGTATATTGGAATTCGGGAAGGACTGCATTTCAGTTCAGCCCCCCTGGAGGTCTCTGAGAGCTACCAAAAGCTGAAGTACCGCACAGTGAAACGGTAATCAACGGGTCATCAGTATAAACGTTCTTGGTCAGTTTGGGAAGGAACATTTCAACTTGAAGCAAGAATTGAAAAATGGGCCAAGCAAGAGTCACTGAACAATACGGGCCATAGGCATAGGTTCACTGAGGCCATGCTTGTTTGGGAAAAATGCACATAAACAAAGGAGATGGACAGGAGAAACAAAGGAAATGGACGGGAGAAGCCTAGCTGGGTCCTTGCAACTCTGGAACTTGGGAGATAATGCAAACCAAATGAGTCCTAAAAGTTCATCTGACTTGTTGGCTGTGTGAGAGAAAACTAAAGCAGTCTGAACATATATGTAAGCTGCACATATTCTATTATATTTCTACATACTTCTCTTAAGAAGGTTGTTGGCTTTTTTATTTTGAGCTAAAAAATGCTTGAAGGTAAGATTACTAAATGCTGGTAATGAGCAGTTATAAATTGATGGGCTGTTTCCTGGTTCCAACCTGAGCATAATAGTTGAACTTTGAAAGGGATGAGGATGATTTAAGACGGGGCACAGGTGAAATCATGCCTATGGTCTTGATGTGGTGTTGACTTCTGAACGTACAAGGTTTATTTTACTGGGCCATGTAGTTTTGAAAGCTTTCTGCTGAGTCTCTGAAGTTAATTATATTACAGAAAGGTGCTCGGTGGGTGAGAGTGGGTGCCAAGAGAAATTCCTAAATAAATAAAAAAGCACCTGCTGAAACCTTGCTTTTTTTTTTTTTTTAATAATAGTGCTTAGCTCTCCTGCGTTCTCCGAGTCTAGCAGGTTGTGAAATCCTGTGGTGCCCTCTGGTGGATAAATTATAAGTAAATATATTGGCCTATTTGGAATAGGGCTCCTGAAACCCACTCAGAAAACCAGCAAAAACTGTGCAAGTTCTATGACTATCCAGAAAAAAAGTTATAGTTTATGAATTTTGGTAGACATATGAGTGTGCAACATTGGTGAATGGTTTCTATGTAGGGAGCAGTCTTGAGTTCCTCTTGCACTTTAATGTCCTTCTCAAATTTGCTGTTGACTGCTTGGAAACCAATTTTATGTTGTTTCCTAAAGACTTGAGGGTTTTCTGTCTTGATAACATGCGCCTATCGTTATGTGCCTTCTTAACTTAATGTATATTGCCCCATCTTTACAGAAATAACATCAGCTGTTTTCTGTTTTTCTAACTTTTAATACACAGTCTTCAAATTGAGATGCTAAATATGTTTAAAAAACTCCAACAAAGCAAAATCTGAAAAGATGATAGTTTGGATACCAGGATAGCTGTAATAAATAAAGAAACCCACGAAGGATTGAAATCTGAGCAAACACTACTGTGCTCTAGGAGAGCTCTATATAAGCTGTAGAGCACAGGATAAGATCATCTGGATGAATTACTCTTCCCCCCACCTTCTTATACACTACTAGTTGTCTTCATTGTCTTTTCTCTCTATTACTCTATTTTCTACGAGGGATATTAGTTATGATGTCTTACTGAAGAGACCACAGCATTGTACTGGACTTTAAGATTACTGTGTGGTAGTATAATTCGTAGGACATTTTCTACATAAATATTTGATTTTATTTACATGGGGATTTTTCTAGAATGGAGAGAAGGGGAGGGAGGTGACTCTAGACAATCATTGACAATTGGTACAAGTCATTGAGAGCAAAATTCAGAATTAGTCTTGAGTCTAGTTGTGTGCCCAGATAACTTGAAAAACTTAGACAGTGACCAGCAATATGTCAAAATCAAAATAAGTTGCTAAGATTAAAGGAGTCTTTTCTGTAGAGAGATCAAGATGAAGGGTTTGTAGTTTTTTAATTTATTTTTAATTGGTGATGACTGGAATAGTGTGATAAGTTGTTGAAACAAAAGACTTATTAACTTAAAGCAGGTGATACACCTTTCTAGTCTGTTTAGTTTTTAAGTCCAGATATGCAGAGTTCTTACTGCTGTGTGACTGCTATTTTTGTATTCACAAGGTAGTTCTGAGAATGTCTATATGGAGCAATTCAGTATAATGTGAGAGGCATTGTAGGCTATAAGTTATGTGATAGCCTAATTTAAAAAATGAAATAACTTTAATGAACTGTTTGTAGAAATACATGATGCGCTTAAGATAGCTTTTGTATTGTTTATTATAATAAACTTGTTTTGTGCTTTTACCACATTTGCTTTTACTAAATCAGTGGTGTTTGTATTCATGTGTCGGAAGTTTTACCCATAAAGCAATTTCAGGACAGAAGTTGTCACTGTAAATGGCTTTTTGGGCCGTAATGTCTGTGGGAAGTGAGTAGGGTGGGACAATGCCTTCGTTGGTAAATTGGTTTTGCTTGGGGTCACCATGGAAGCCCATCTTCTAGCACTGCACTTCAAAAATTGGCTGGTCTTTCTAGTTTTATCAAGCAGCTGGGGGAAAGGAAACATTCCACTGTAGAAGGAAGATGATTAAAAAAGGGGCTGGCAGCTGGCATCCTGAGAAAGGTGAAATGAAGGTTCTGACTTAATGTGCCTTTATAGCATGTGCTACTAGTGCAGGTGAGTATTCTGGCAGAATTGCTTTTAAAGAAGGCGATGCCCCCCCCAGATGGTTTAGTGTTCTAGTCTCCATTTCAAGGCTGTGATCATAACTACTTTACAGTTTGCCTTTATTTACTAATAATACACGTAACTAAAAATGCTTTTCCACTGCTAAAAGACCATAGAATGAAGGACTAGGATTTCAAAGGTTTATGACTTCCATTCACCACCCCCTGCCCTCCCATTACTAGAGGCTCAGATAATGACTTTTAGGTAGTTGCTTGTATTCAAAGAGCTAAGTGTGAGAATCAGTCAAGTAACTAGTCTCTTACTTAGATGGGAGCCTGAGTAACCTAAGCAAAGGAACTTCACTTACAAGTGATTATTTGATTAACATACTGTACACTAAGCATCTAGTTGCATCTAAATTAAACACTTGAGACATTAATTTAAAATGCTGTTGTTAGGCCACTGGTCAGATTAGTTTACAGCTGTAGTATATCAGAAAATCATGTTTTTCAGTTTTGTATTTATAAATGTACTTTGATAGGTGTGGACTAAGCAGAACAGATGATAAATTGTTATGAATAGTTTAAAAAAAAAATCCAAGTGGTAATGGGAAATAAATTAATTGCCTGCTTCCATACTCTTGACTCCTTTGAGATGTGACTATCTCATTTCCACTAACACTTAAAGAAATAAAAATTAGTAGTCAGTTCTGGCAGCTCTGAAATGGATAGTATATTCAGTTGCTTCAAAAAAAGAAGCTGAATTTTGAGATTTTTCAGGTCCTTTAAAGAAACAATAACAGCCATGAGTGTTCTAACACAAGCCAAGCATTGCTCATTTTGAACTTCTAAGAGGTCAGCTTGTTGATTAAGGCAATTGCAGGTGTTGTATGGCAAAAGTTAGTAAAGTTTAACTCACTAAGGTACGTAATGCATTGAGAAACGTTAAAGAGAGGAAGATATTTTGAATATCCAAAAGCATTTAGTATGACTCCTCATACGCTTTTTTGGATTAAAGATTTCTCAAAATAGTTACATGTTCAGTGAAAATAATAACCAGAATGACCCATATTGATGCAGTTTGAAATGCTGTTGTTAACGTGTGCAGTTAAGTTTCCATGTTATGACCAACCTAGCTATGCTGGAGATAGTGAGTCACATAAGATTTGATACCTATTGGTCATGAGTTCATTTGCTGATAATGGATTAGGATAGCTTTTGTCATGTATTGCAATTTCACTTCTTCTGTAATGTAATTTTAGATGGATCCTCAATTTTCCCCCCCTTTATTTCCCTTCCTCGTGTAATTCTTGGAAGCCTTTGTGTTCTAGATGTCTTATATACTTGAGGGTGAGATTAAAGAGAGAAGTACTTATTTTTGTTACCTTATGTAACAAATGATGTCTGAGATTAGCTCTTCCTTTCATGTTAGGCTATATTATCAGGAGCATAAAATATGGGCTTGTTTTTTACCTATCTACGCACATAAATTCTTAAAAAATAATATAATGACTGTATGTTATACTTACGGGAACAAGAAAAGTGTGGCTGAAGTTATGCTGTTGAGTCACTGTTCATGCACATGTCTGCCAGGATAACTGCTGAACACAAATCAGAAAATTCTCATGTCTCCGTATCTGTGATGTTCAAGTCTGTATCTTTACTTTTAAACTTTATGTAGTCTCTATTTTAAAGAAACGCTGTGGTGGTGTTACACTAGTGCCACCAAACAGCTCTTAAAGCGTCTGTGCTTGTAGCTCTTGGTAAATAGAAGATCATAGAGGCATGAAAGTTGTTTTCATTAGGACACTGTTGTATTCTTTGTACTATTTATGACTAAGAGAACTTGGAGCGCAGTTTAAAAGGGGCAATATTACATTAGTTTACCTCCTTTCTTTCAAAAACTTAGTACAAAGTGTCATCATTTATATCTGGAAAATAACTTTTTCTATGTGAAATAGCCTAGTTATGAGACAAAATAATACAAAATTTTCTACTGGGAGTGACAGCTTAGGTGCTTAGGTTGTGAATAAGAAGCCCTCGAACTTTAGATGATTTATTCAGGAGAAGGATAATTTGATTCAGAAATACTGCTACACAGTCTCAAACCCTCCTCCTGCTGCTTTGCTGCTTGATTTTTTTCTCTCTCTTTTTTTCTATCACTTGTCTCAGGGAAGAGAGCTTATCCAGGGACTCTCAGAACAAAGCATGGTAGGAGATGAAGTCTGAGTGAAGATTCCATGTTACAAAGCACAAACTCATAACCACGAAGGAACGAGGACTCCAGTGAGGCGCCCCAGCAGTCTGCCTGAACCAAACATGACTTTATTTTCTTAAACAGTCAAGCCCTGTGTGTAACTGCATACGGCCCCTTCATCGGGATGCCGTAATGCAGTGGAATTCAGGCTGCACTGGTGGTGCAGTCTGTGTGGGTAGAAATTTCTGTTGCATTAAATGAAGGCGTATGGTACTCTGGTCTGTGTTCCTACACCTGTCATGAGGATGATTGGCCTCTGTTTGGTCTTTGATTCGGGATTTTTGTATTATAAGTGACTTTTCTTAATGACAAATTAAGCTTTCTCTGAATACATGATGTCCCTGCCCACGGCAGGGGAGTGGACTCGGTGATCTTGAAAGGTCCTTTCCAACTCAAGCCATTCTGTGAGTCTATATTATGATATGGAATAGAATGACTGGAAGGAGCCAAGACACTAATTGAGAAGCCTTTTCATTTTGCAGCATGTATTTTAATAGTAAAATGTACCATGAAATGACTGGCATAACACAAAATAGCAAACTATTTCTGCAGTTTACTTAAATTTGAAAATAATTATTGTTAGAGAATAAAAATTATTTCTCAGTGTTAGTCTCATTCAACATGATCTTCAATAGAATTTGTGGTAATGGAAAGAAGTTTAGATCATGCATTTGCTCTAGTTTTAAAAATTGATAATCTGTGGACAGGACATAAACAAGAAAATGATAGTTAATTTTTATTTTCTGAGTAGCTTAGTGAGGTGAATGTATCCCTACTTGCATAGTTTTCATTTTTATTTTGTCAGTTTGCCTGACAGAAAGCACATACTGCCCATTAGAATCACTGTACAGAGGATTTAAAACTCCAGAGGGTCCTGTTCAATTCAACTTTATGTTGGCATAAGTATCTCAATTATGTCAGTAATGTACATTTAAGGAGAGTTGGAGTCCTTGCCTCCTTTTCCTCTTCTGTCCTTGAATTGATAAATCTGCTTAGTCAGTGTAGAAAATTCAGCAAAACTAATGCTTTTTGATTGCATGTCATTGTTTGCTTTTTCCTACTGATCAGATCAAAACAGCAGTCTCTGTCATAAACTATTCGATGTACAGGAACAGTTGTAGTATTTTACTGGGGGGGGGGGAATTCTTTAGTTTGTGGCAGTAGATATTGTGTGTAAATCTTGAAGCAGCTGTGGACAGGAAATGAATTGTACAAGTCTCTGAATTTGGACTTGGCCGTGGAGGAATAAAAATTAAAAGCTGCGTAGAAAATCGCTTGACTTTGTAAATATCAGTGCATTTTTTCTGGAGGCAACAGGTAACTAGTAAGTTAGAGGAACAGAATATGCTAAAATAAAACTTTCTGGTTTATTTATCTGATATTTTCAGAGTTGTAATTGTCATTTCATTAGTAGATACGACAATTACACAACTATGGAGTTATTTTTTTATGTCATATTTTAAAATAGCTGATTGAAGACACTTCTAGAGGGGAGGAAACATTGTTTTTTTTGGAAATAAACCTTCTCTCATGGTTTTATATTTCCTGCATGACATGTTAAATCTTACATTTTGTCAAATTACATCTGTCAAATCATACTGGATAACGTGACAGTACATGAAACTTCAAGCAACGTGACATGATGTATCAAATATAATGCTTCATGTAGAAAGTTGTAAATGTATGGTTGGATTTTACCAAGAATGTTGATGTACTTTTCTTTACCCATAGCAAGGCATGCTGACTAGTGCTTTTTTTGAAGTTACGTATACGGGTATGTATATTGATGCTGTGGGAGAACTCTTGTATGGTTACTTGATGAACTTAATGAGGATTTTCAGAAGCTTTGTGCTAGTTCACAGTAAATATCTCTGCTGATGTTCTCTCTGTGTCTTTTTTTCTTTGTTCTGACCTGTCCACATTAAATTGCAGTGACGTGTCTTTCTATGTAACAAGCGTTATATGACAGATTTTTCAGCTATGGACCTTCGAAACCAAGTCACCAACGTTTTTCATATAAGCAAAAGTCAAGTCTGTAAACCTGTCAGTAGGCTCTGAATCTCAAGTGAAATGCAGTAAAAGGGGGTACAATGGTTTTGTGCTCATTTCTGTTACTCTTTCGTACTTTGCTGTGCAGGGTACAGAATACAGCATCCAGTCAGTGCGTCTGGCACGTACCTGGTACTGGATTGATGGAGGGTAGGCGGATAGTGCTGTCTTTGTCCTCAGAACACCTAGCTCCCTGTAACTGGTCACGTAGTTAATCTTGACCAAGTTTCTTAATGTATTCATTGAAACTCAACTTTAGGGTTTTTTTAGTGATTTCCTGTAAAACTGAAAATGATGAGTTTTTTAAATGTTAGCCTTCATTTAATTTATTTGTTCTAATGCTGTCTGACATATAGTCATATATATTTCTGTGTTACAAAAGAAAAATACTTAATGCTGGACTTCTGTTGCAAAATTAATTGTTTTAATGGAGTCATGATGTAAATTTGCAGGGAAGTCAGTATTAAGGTCAGGTTTTTTCCTCTTCAGCAAGTATGTAAAATTGATACTAGGTCTATAATTAAAATGCCAGATGGAACAATAAAACCTCATAGAAAGAGAAGTAGTCAATAATGAAATGCTGCAGAGCTCTGAAAAAAGACTAGTAATCATAAAATGTGGGTACTGCTGTAGAAATAAACAAGACCTTCATATGAAGCAAAAAAAAAAGATAAATGGATGTAATTCCTTCAAAAAAATTCAGATTAGAAATCTGTATGAGTTACTGCTAGAAAATACTTATTTTGTATTTGAAATATTTACTGTAATATCTTATTTTAAATTTACTATTAAAAATGCAGGATGTGAATTTTTATATTTAGGTATATGTGAATCATCTTTGTAAATACATGGTTTTTTTTCCCATTACAGGATTGTTACAATATTTCTGAGGCACCTTAAAGTGGAGTTGTTGGAAGTAAACCTTCTCCCATGGTTTTAAATTTCCTGCATGACATGTTACGTCTTACGTTTTGTCAAATTACACCTCCCATAAGACCAAATGGCAATATGGAAACTGAAATGCATTCAGATACCAGAACACTTTAATCACAGATGTATGCAATTTTACAAATTACATGAGACTCCCATTCTGTAGGAGACACAACAGAGTCCCGTCTGCTCTCTCAGGACGCTTCTGGATGCACTTGCATTTCTTGATGATCAGTAGGTTGGTTGTGTCATTTGGCTTTATTTCTTTGAGCACGGAAAACACATTCAAAGTTCATTCTGTTGTTTGGGACAAGAGGTTGGTCATATTTCATCTTCTAAAACAAGTTTGTTAACTTTAAAAGTCTTAAGGTAGCAGCTGTGCTAACAGGGCTTGACTCATGTTAACTGCCATAGTGGCAGATTTCGGGCTAGTGTGAAAACGTCTAACTCAATGCGTTAAAGAACGTGAACCTCTTCAGGGTGCTTGGCCTTTTATTCTTCCTCAGTGTAGTGAGGAGTTTGTCTTCATAGCCCTTTTCATTCCTTGTTTTGCATGTGGAAATGATGTTCCCATGCATCTGGGATTTTTGTTAATGATTATTACCTTGTTAATGTATATAACAATGTATATAAGTGTAGCAGTTTTCTTCTGTTAATTTTTTATTTAATTTCTTCCATGAATTTTCTCCTGTTGTAGGTTTTAAAATTAACTCAATTTTTCTGTAAGAGTAGTTGCCTGTCTTTCAAGCTGTTTGAATGTGCAAGTTGTATATTTTAAATTTACCACTGGATACCTTTGGCAGTGCAGGTGAGGGTTCCACCGCATATGCTATATAACCTGCTTGCATCAGTAGAGTTTTAAAAATATCTGAGCTTCGATCAAGTAGTTCTTTTCCTTACATGTATGCCAAAGAAGCGTTTCTAGATTGTAACCACATGATGTGGATAGAAGGATAAAAGAAAATGTGATCTGGTTGTTCATAATATAGCCCATATAAGTGACAACCCAATGGATTAGATGTGAGGAATTGCACTGCAGCATTATTGTATTTGCAGTTCCTCATGGGTTTTGGTAGCAGTGACAAGTGACGACTCTGCCTATCTAGAAGTGTATGATGTAAGATGAAACAAAATTGTCTGTACATCAGTGGCTATGCCAACTAAAAACTTCCTTCGTGTTGTTCATAATAGCAGTCCCTCGCTTTTTGGTGTGCTCGACAGTCTTTACGAGGATTTGCATTTACAGATTAGGAACTGTGGGGGTATGGAGGTGGGAAATGTGGGTTGGTAAGATGGGGAAGGCAATACGGAGTAAGTCCTGATTCGGAGGGGCAGGGATAATCAGTAAGAATGGGGAATAAGTGAAAAAATGGGTTTGGGGGTTGAGGTTGTGAGGTTGAAGAAGAGGGAGGAGGTGGTAGAGGTAAGTTTACAGCTGAACATAAGCAAAGCTACCAATAGAATTCCTCCAACTTTGTTTCATACAGTGTTAACTTACTTTGAAGGTATTCCATATTTGATCTATGTAGCGTTGGATGTCACCTCCAAGTACTAGATACTTCTGTAGTTCTATGTAGAAAGTCTTGATAAGATAAGGATAAAAAACAGGTGGTAGTCTGCTTTGTGAAGAAAAGGTAAGTACTAAAATAGGGGCAAGCTTTGGGCATTAATACAGTAGAAATACAAATTGCAAGTGAATAGATTAATTTTTTTTTCTTACTTCTAAGTGACCGCTCAGCAGATAAAATGTGGGTAGTTTGCTCTTTTTATGTGGCTTTTCAGTTGTCTATTGTGAAAGAAAATGAATATGAAAGAAAAGTTAAACATGCCTTACTGAGTTCTACCTTTGAATCTATTGCAGTATTAGTGCATTGAAGAAGATTACAGCATGAACTCAATTACCACATTTTACTTCCACTGTAATTTTTCTCAATTTAGAGACTGCTTATTCTATTAAAAGAGAAGACTTGAACTAATGGTGATTGGTGATCTGCCTTGCTGACTTTTTTTTTACTGATTTAAATCAAATTTAGTTGTGCCATTGAGGATATTATTTAATATCTATCAGTTCGTTTATCCAATTTAGACACAGAAAAGGATTTGGAACGCACATTTTCAATAACACAGAGACAACTGAGGATAAAATGGGTAAATTGCAAATAAGGGCTGAATATGTACTCAACTCAGATGTGCCTAGGAGATGTCCTGGGTGCTGGGACCCAACTCTCTGTGCCGGCAGACTGTTGGGAAGGTCCCCAATACGATTTTGGCGTGTTCCAACCAGTGAACTATGAAAACAAGTCCCAGACGTGGTTTGGCAGTCAGAAATTCCAGAGAGTGCCTGTAAATGAGGCAATGTGGTGTTCTCCGCTAGTGTCCCAGTACGCTTTTGCAACATCAGCTGTATGCTAAGCCACTGGAAACTGTTTAATCTCTTTTTCCATCCCTGGTGTATTTAGGGTTTTAAGCATTAGAGCATCTTTAATTACCATTATTGAAGGTCTTTCAACTTTGAAAATTGGAAATATATTTCACCAGAGACTCCACCATGGTAATTGGCATGTTGTTGCAATGTCTGCACAATGTTGTTCCTATTTCAGTCTGTTATATAAAAGATTGCTGATTTTCCCAGAAGTATAAAATGAATTCAGTCCAGGCTCTATCCAGTAATTTTTGTTTGTGAAAATGAAATGGTAGTTTTTCTAACTGTGAATTATTAAAGCCTGCTTTGATCAGAAAGATAGATTTTGAGATACAGAGCACCATTGTTTCCTTTTGTTTACATTAATCAGAACAAGATGGTTGTCACAGTTTAGTTTTTAATGTTATGATGGGAAAGCGTATAATAACAAGTGTCAGAGTGCTAAAAAGTTTTTGTAAAATACATGTGACCTTTTTTTAGTAAATCGTTACTTGGTGCTTTCACCCAACCCAACTGTATTCCACTATAACCACTATTTTGGCATAGGATTATGAAAAAAAAAACCACCCAAACAAAAAACCAAAATACTGACAAGACATTCCTGAAGAGTCTGCCTCGGAGCTCCTTCGTGCTTTTCAGTGACATTTTACATACGATGTGGTGGTTGTTCCATGTGAGCAATTAAAAGCACATGTGCAGGCTGATCACTACTCTTCTGCGTTGAAAATTGTGCATTCTGAGGATGGTTAACCACTGGCACAGGTTGCCTAGAGAGGCTGTGGACTTTGTGTCTTTGGAGGATTTCAGTAAACAACAGGGCAAAGTCCTGAGCAAACCAGTCTGAATTCAGAGCCTCTTTCGGGCCGGAGGTTGGACTACAGACCTTCTGAGGTGCTTTCCAGTCTAAGTTAACTTCTAATTTAATTTATTTTTTATAGGATTTTTTTTTTTTGGTAGTATGTGATTCCAACACAAAATTTACAACATCTTGTGCTTGCAAAGGTTAATAACCAGTTAAGTTTTGTTATGAGGAAGATTTTTCCTAATTTAATGCACTTGAGGACCTGTTGTTTGCATGCTGAGATTACTTAAAAAGAAAAAAAAAATTTAGTCGTCTTTTGTTTCAACAAAAAGTGTCTTTCAAACTGAATTACAGAAATCTATTGGAATCCATTGTAGTGTATTATTATAAACTAACATATATCTAGGAAAAAATAAGGCAGTATTGTAGTAATCATTACGTGTAACTTATTCCACTCCCTGTAGATGTGTAAGAGGTGAGACATGCCCATCTTGTTGTAATGTGAGCAATAATGTCACTTGACAGGAACTTTAGAAGAATAACTGGAAATAAAAACTGAGCTGCATTGATGTGTTGGAGAAGGCAACTTTGAGAACCCCCCCATTTCCGTAACAGTGTCAGGTAACCACGCACAGCCGGGGAACCGTCAGTCATGACTTTAACGCACACCCAGTTGCTCCTAGTGCTCTGAAGGCCTGATGCTGTTTCTGGGGTATTCTGATAGATGTCATTTCCAGGACCTTGGATGCTCTGATACACTCTGTTACCTGTCCTTCCCTCCAAATTCAGAGAGGGCCTTTGGTACGCAGCGCCCGGGTGCTGGTATTGGATGTTTCTTGCCCTTATGTCGCGCAGTAAGGGAACTCGCGTTACGTGGCAGAACTGGGAAGTATCGTACACAGAGTACTGCAGGTCTTTCTCTCTGAGTCTTTTTGAGTTTTCTTACTCCACTCTGCTAGTACTTTCATTTGTTTTAAAGAAAAAATTGTAGTACTATTGAAGAGTTAGACTATTAATGTCTCTTATTAAAATACCAGAACGTTCCTCAGGGTTCACTTGGCAAGGTAGTAACGTCTTGGGTGCCCTGGGACCAATTTTGTGAATGCATTGAGATGTCGTCTTGTGTGTAGTTTAAAAGAAACAAAGTACCGTGACAGCATGAAACAGTAGGCATGAAAATGTTTGTCTTATTTTTAGCGATTCACATTTTTCATCCTTGATGATTCAGTGAATTCTTTCCAGATGACATTGGGGGTGGGGGGTGTGACCCAACCACGGAACAGTGCTTACTTTCTAGTCTCCATTACGGAGATGTAGTTTGCAGATAATGACAGCTAAATCTAAGGAACTTAACTCTTTTCCTTGTGTGCTGGTATCTTCCCCTCAGAGGATTGCTAAACTGCTACCAACTGTGGCATTTATTGTTAGTTTTTGGAGCTCCCAGGGCCAGCTTTTATACATTTGAAACAAGCGGGAGGTTTCATAGACTGTGTAATTGAAAGTACTGTGCAGCGTTTTTTCTGAAGCATTGTGGGAAACAACAGAACTATTGTACACAAACAAAATACAGAAGTTTTTTCCTGTCAGTGCTGTGTAAGAAAACAGACAAAAATGAATGGAAGAGTAAAAGTGGAATAGGAGCAGAGCGTGTTATTTATGAATTGTAAATACGAGCTAGTTATGTACAATGTAGCATTTGTTTACTGAATTGAGACAAAAGTAGTAAACTGAGTTGAAGATAATGCCTGGAAGCATTTAAAGACATTAAAAATACGTTTTTATGTCTGCTTTCCCATTATTGCAGTGTCTGTGTGGATCATACTTCCTTGCCTCTTTTCCAGTCAAGATTAGATCAGGAGGAGTGGTTTGTGTTGTTCTGTCACATGTGCTCCCTTGGTATCGGATCTAGAACAAGTCTGGGGCCGTGTCTGTTGCACGGAACTCGGACCTTTGCAAATGACTTGGTCTATGTTGGAATTAGTAAATCCGTATTATTTGAAGTGTTTCTTTAAAACAAAAGGTTTGCTGTAAGCATGGGCTCTTCTTGCCTTTCGCTATTAAGAGTGAATGTTCACTTTTGTCTTTTGGAGATGTGTTGGACTCGATCAGTACAATTAGTTTGGGGTTCTGCTCTGATGGTAATTGAAAGCAGATACTTAAACCACAAATGCATAGAATTTCCCCCAGCAAGACTTGACAGCTCTTGTTAGAACTTACAGAATGAGTCTTCCTTCTTTCTGTTTCCACGTACATTGTTGAAGCTGGCAGCGTGGTATGCAGCGATTCCGAGAATCACCAACTGACCAACTGACTTGTGCAATTTCTAGAGAGTGAGACTGTCTAAGAGCGAGTATCCTCACCCCAAAAGGAGGGGGAACAAGACAATTTTTCATTTATACACACAAAATGCACTCATTCAACTATTAACACACGTGCTTTACTGTGTTTCTTCAGCAATTTATTTTCTTTCATTATGAGCTGGGGTTTTTTATGTGTTTGAAGACATAAATATGAAGGAGTCCCATATTAGCAATCAAACTAAAAGCCTTGTTATATTGAATTGTCTCCTGTGAAGTAACAAGTATTAAACTCTTGCAGATGATCCATATGTATTCGTATGGATCTCCCTGGACTGGGCCAGTATTTTGAGAAACTTTCATGTATTGAAGGAAGTGTTTGGTATCTAATTCATAATCCAAATTTAGGTTATTTTTTTTTAATTTTGTTTAGATAGTGAAAATCTAGAATGACAAAACAGAAAAAAATAAATAATGTGCTTGAAAAAGCTACTGGTTTAGACATAACCTCAAGAGGAAAGAATTTACTGAAAAATATAAGCTAGTATGCTATTGCCACAGAGTTTCTTAAGGGAAAAAAGCATAACCCAACACCTAGTAGTATGTCATGGGCTTAACAATTTAAATGAGAAACGGGCTATTGTAGCATTCTTTCAAAACAGGTAATACTACCTCTGTGTTTTAGTGAATGTTGCAACACTGAACTGCTGTTCCAGGAGCTCTGTGTTTTAACAATGCAAACTAAGGCTGAGCTGGGTGCTTTTCTTCCAGGCAGATGGAGGTAGCATCATTTTACAAATGGTAGATTCATGGCAAGTGAGTTTCCATGAGTTTTCAGAACATCGCAATTATCTACTGGTAGATGCAGAGAACGGATTTTATTATAAGTTGCTGTTTCTGTGTCCTTTCCTGTGTCTTTTCATCCCCTTTTTCCCAGATTTTTTTTAAAACTTACTTTCCTTTCTGTTCAACAGGTTAATAGCGAACATACTTTTCCTCTCCACGTTCTTCTCTGCTATTACACTCTCAAACAAAATGCTGTTTTCTTTTTCTCCTTAAGGAAGAGTGTGTTCATATATACCTACCAAATATGTATGAGAGCACTACAAATTCAGTTTACTCCTTATAACTTAAGACTGTGTTTTGTTTTGGGTTTTTTTAGGTTATAGTTGATGAATCAACTGTTTTATTACTTTGTGAAATCATCAAACATGTTAGGATCAGCAATAAATTGCCAGTGATAGCCGATGAGTGTGTTATTCAGGCCAGTCAGACATTAAAGATTGTTATTGATAGTAGCTATGGACCATTACTACTGTAAATAGAATTTCACTTTTTCTCAAGAGAATTTGCCTTTCTGCTAAAATGCTGTTCGTGCATAGGTAATCATCATCTCCGATTTGATCTTGGTTGTTCACCTAGCAGGCTGTACCATTGAGGTATAAACATGAGATTTTTATCTAGTTAAAGTTTATGAACAATTACACAGTTCTAAAATCCCGAATGGTGATAACCTTGAGCATTAATACTGAGATTCTTGAAGTCTAGTTCGCACTAACGAAGTGCCTGAGTAAAAATGAGGGGAAACAAAACCCTGTCAAAATTCAGGATGTATAAAATAAAATCGGTGATAAGAGTGGTGTATGATAGTGGTAGAACATCTTTCATCCTGATGTATCACATTTGGCAATACAGACATCTTGTGTACATGCTTTCGAGATCAGAGGGATTTTCCTATTGACTCAGATTGATAATGAAGTGACACAAAACTGGTTTCTTATGGTAAGGCCCAAGAACCTTGCTATGCCTACGTAAAACATTTGTGTGTCTCACATAGGTCTTCTCTAATACTAAAATTTCCTTAAACTGGGATGCACAAAGGTTAGTGCCCCTTGTAAATTTGTAATTGCCACTGTGATGATTCTGGATGTTCTTTGTAGCTATAAATATTTAATCAGTTTTTAAGTCCTGTTATTAGTAATGCTTGTGGCAGTGGCTTTTACTGTAAGAAAATTACTAGTTGGTTTTGAGTTTTAAACACTAATTTCATCAGACATCATGCTAGCTCTAGTATGGGTCTATCACCTTTAATACATGTATGAATCCTACATAGTAATTTTTATATTTGTTTTCAGTCATACTGAACTTTGAGATTTGAGATCTCTGATATCTTGAGAACTGTTTTTATGCCAATGAAATACTCCAAACCAAAAAGTGAAACCACAACAGTCAGATAAATTCCTCCCTCCAAAGCAGCTTCTAATTACGTCTTGAATATTAAATAGTGGCTTAACTTCATTGACACTTGTTTGTATATTCTGTTTTTTGCAATCCTTCATGCTATTCCCAAGAAGTAATAATAGTCCCTGTAATAAAACATGATCTCTCCAATCTTGAAGCACCTTCCTGAACCTTGCTGAACACTCCTTGAAGATGCCAGGAATGCTGGTTCAGACTTCCTGTGCGTATAAAGGACATAGTTTCATAGGTCTAAGCTTTTAGCATGTGCTGTAACAGGCTTTTGTCTTCATCTTGCTGAATTCTGTCCTTTCTGTTGTCGTCTTGATGGTCACATTGCTGCTAATCATTCTCCTACGTTCAGGTTTCTCAGATCCATCCTAAGGTTTTCGGACACTTGGGCCAAGAACCTTCTTTTTAAAAAAATCAAAAGATTGTTTTTGTTTAGATCACACTTGTGAATGTATGTTCTTGTAGATCTTCTGGAATTAACTGCTTAGGAAACTTGAGGGGACAGTCAGGACCACCTGTACCAGGATTTATTGTGTGAGGACGGAGAGCTTACTTGGGAGCAAGAAAGACGTAAGATGTGCTGTGCACAGACTTACTATATTCATTGGCTCCTAGTGACTGATGCTGTTTAACTACTAAAGTCCCAAGGTGTGAGTTGTTATTATGAATTATCATATCATTAGATACAGAATAGTACTGTTTCTTATTTGTTAATGATTCTTACTGCAGATAGTGTTGATATTTTAAATAAATCCCTAAATATTCTTGGTACTGCTGTGCCAACAGCTTTGTGCTGTTCTGGACGCATTGCTTAATTGCTTGCTTCTGTCCTGTTTGTTTGCCTGATTCCAGGTTAGTTTATGATGTTAATTCCATCTTGAGACGCTTGGATGACCCTGTTCTCTTGAATGATGTACAGGGTCTTTGCTTTCTTTCCAAATGTGAATAATACACAGCCTTAATCAATTAACTTTTCAAAGTTTGTCATTGATGCATTTTAATATCTCTTAATGTGCCTAATACGTTAAGGAACAAGATAAATATGTTGACAAGAACTATAAATGACTTTGGTATTGACCATCAGTCATTGTAATTAGCAAATCTCTGAACACACTGGAATCACTTTGTTCATTTAGAAGTTCATATAGGTACCTAGTCAGGGTATACTGTTAGTTTTGAAATTCTTAAAATGGCAGTATTAGCAGATGCTAAAGACAAAAATAATTGGAGCAGCTGGAGTAGAAATGGGATATTGTTAAATATGCTCCTGGTTTATCATCTTTTCTTTTACAAACGTTTTCTTTGAAGTGAGATGACAACGAAATTGGTCAGTTACTGGATTTGTCTTGATCATTTGTATCTGCTGAATAATTACACAGTTAATTTTTATGACTAACAGCTGGTAATCCAGGACATAATTTGTGAAACTTTAATTCACTAATTCTAAATTGTTAATTCACCGATGTAACTAATAATTGAATTTACTTCCTAGAAGCTGCTGTAATAACAACACTGAAGACTCTGATTCTTTGCTACCAGAAGTGACAAACAACAGAAGTGGTGTCAAAGGCTGCCTGCCATCTCATTCCTCTGGTGGAGCAGAACCTCTCCCCGTAGGATTATTTGATGTCCAGTGTTTTTAGTCTTTTGTCTTTTCTGAGACAACAAGTAGCAGTAATTGTAACAAGGGCTGTTTCGAGAAAAAATATTTGACTGAGCAAAAATCATCCACAGTTATAAGCCAAAGATGAAGACGTCTTCAATTAAAAAAAGCCAAAACCAAACCAACAAACCCCCAGCCCCCCCAAAAAAACAAGACAACAAAAAACCCCCATCAGATGAGAGATCACTCTTCCTGTTGATTACCTTCATTCTAGTTCCGTTTGTTTCGAAATTCATAATATGCAAATTAAAGGGGGTGGCAGAATATTTTGCTTGTAGATGTGGTTTGTGGTAAGACTTGTGATCACAGAACTTGCTATATTTGAGGCTGTTGTGTAGATCGCTTCAATCCTGAGGCTGAGTTGGAGCTGTCAGTGCGTATCAGTGTTGCATAGAGCTACCATCGCCTCTGCTAAATGGCGGGGTTATTTGTTCCCTCCCTATGTTTTGCAATTGAGGATCGAAGGAATCCCAGCTGTATTCCCTGAACTATTTGCTCTCATGGAAATTAGGGGACAGGAGAGAATTTGGTTTTGCTATCCAAGCACTCCTAAAGTTGTTCCTTTTGTGCAGTTTTCCGTCTGCCTCATGTTGTCTGAGGAGTTGAAACTGGCTGCTGATCTGCAGTTCCTGCATGGGGAGATTTTAAGATAAATGCCTTAGAAATCATGACTGGAAAAGCAGATATTTCTAGGTGTTGGACTGAAGTGTGTTTTAGACAAGTGTCTCTGCTAAAAATATAGTCCGTTTATATCTGGTTAGTTTTTTGTGTGAGAGTAGTATAACCTGGTGTTCACTGCTCTCATTTTTTTCTGCATACTGACTAGTGAGCTGGTAGTGCAGTTTGTGAGATTTCTGCAGCGCTTTCTTTCACCAAGGTCTATACTACTTCTCTAGCAAAGAAGGATCTTTTTGACTTTTAACTCTGCTTATGAATCTTGCATACTTTCTAATTTGTTACTAACAATACTGGCTTGAAGTGCTTCACCTCATTCTGGAAAGGTATGACAGCTGTTAAATTTTCCAGGATTATCTCTTTTAACTAACTCAAATTTCTTAATTCAGAATGCCCAATGTTTTCCTTAGTGATAGAATGACAAATTCTGTGGGTGATGGGTAAATAAAGGAGATTGTGAGAGAATTTCAATTTGACTAAGCTCAAGCAGTTGAATCCTTTCTGTAATACTCTGGTTTTGCTCAAGAGAGAGAGAGAAAGGAGTATCCTTCCATTTCCAATCTCAGTCTCTCTTCAAAATATATATCTGTATGATTGGCAACTGAGAATGTGAACGTTGGGCAGTTGCTGTATTGCGCAAGCCAGTGAGAAAGAGCTAGGTAGTGCAAGTATCTCCCTTTCTTGGATTGTTAAAAATAGCATAGAAATCAAATTGCAGAGTTATCCTTTCATATCTTTCTCATCCTTGCTTCAGGTCACTCACTGATGAGCTTCCTTCTTTTTGTGTGCAAGTGAATTTATCTTGACGGGGTTTTTACCAAGCGACTTCTTCCCTCCCGAAACTCTCACTTCATGCCCTGTGTAGCTCTTCTAATGGAAATAAATTCGTAAGAATTGTAGACTGACTCAGTAGAAAGCAGACCTACAGGAAAGACCGGGTTTATAACGAGGAGGCAGTTCTTATTGTGACACAGACGTATATACAGCAATCACTCGAATGATGACTGGAAGGAAGAGTTCCCATTTAAATGGAATTGCACATCAGATTGATTAGTTTATTTTCCTAAAATACTCTGTTTCTGCATATTTTGATGTCTAAATGTTGTGATTTTTCTGCCTTTATCTAGGCTGATATATTTGATGATACCGGTCATCAAATTTTCTGAGGAAATGCACCTTCTCTTCTTTGAAAAATAGAGCACTCAGGAGATTGTTATGAAAAATTTTGAGCTGGGAATAATTGTCCCCAGGCTATGCCAGCCATTGCTACAGTTGAGTTCGTCAACACCTACAATATATAGCCTTATCTAAATAAACGTTGTCCGTCATTCCATAGTGTTACAGCAAAAGCAGAGGTTTTCTGTGGCTGCTGTGTCAGGCTAGAACAGAATTGTATTACTGGTACTAAAATCTGTTTTAATAGAATGACCAGTTAAAGTCATGGTGAGTTCCCCTACTGTTCTCTGCTACTGTTGCCCCTTTTTCCTAGAGGCCTGCTTGGTTTGATGGCCATCTTTATTCCCACCACCTCCTCAGGCTTCCCCCTGGGGTCCTTGCTCTCAGTATGAGTAGGACTAGCGTGCCAGCATCTTGGTTGTGGCCCCGTGCCTGCCTAAGCGAGCGTGGGGATGCCCAGGGAAGTCCCCACTGCGGTCTCCTGCGCGGGTGCAGTATAGTCCCTCTTTAGGTGGGTTGTGCTGCCAGGCCTGGTGCTGGCGTGTGCATCACCTGTGCTTAGCAGAAGAGGGAAATGAGACTTGGAAGGATTTTCCTGGGTGTTGGAAAGATCAGGGAGGGATGGATCCCCACCTTAATCCCTAGCGTAAGACTAGTCCGTATGCCAGTAGGTCAGAGACTATGGGAGAGTGCATCAACAGCTGTGGGAAAAGAGGGCAGAAACAGAATGCAAGAGTTTTGAGATTAATATCTTAAATTTTGAATGTTGGAAACCTTTCCAGACTTAGCAGAGAAATCATGCAGTTAACTTCACAGAATGGAACAGAATAGGGAACTTCCACGTTTAGTTTGCTTTCAGGATTCAGGTACACTGGAAGAAGGCGGAGATACTGCCCTGTCGTTGTCCTACAGCTGTTGTTTGGATTGTCACCCTGAAATTTTCCATCAGCTTCATGCTTATTTAAAATATTTCCATTACTGAATCAACTGACGTAGCGTAAACATCTTAAATTCTGGTCATACTCAAGTAAAATCAAGGAAAGATTTTCATGTACTGCGTTGAAGTTTGATTTAATATCTAGCAAATAAGGTAATGACAACTTTTAAAATAGCAAGTTTTCTCATTCCCAGAGGAGTTCAATACTGAGAAACTTACTGAAGTGGATGATGCCGGTGTGGGGGAGTGAGACAGAAGATAGGGGAATAAGGTAAAGTGCTTAATTACAACAATCAAATGTATAATAATGGTAAAACCTACTTGGAGGTAGAACCACTGCTTTTGTCGTGTTGTTTTTGTTTGTGGTGGTGTTTTTTTTTTAAATCATTTGTTTTAAAGGAGGCATCAAATTGGAAGCGTACAGAGACTAACAAGTGATATTACTACCCCCAGAGGGGCAGTATGCAATACACAATCTCGAGATATTTACCTCTTATAATCGTACCACATCATCTTGAAGCAACAGATTTCAGACAAACTACTGCTGAGTTTTACAGGCAGCAGCAGTGCACAGTAAAGGAGATTTCCTTAAGATTGGCACATTCTCTCTACTTCTGCAGTGCCAAAATTGGAGTATTTTTTAACTTGACTTCATTGCAAACAGTGTTGAGAAATAATCATGAGATTTACCTGCTTAGACAGTCTATTTGCTCATATTTCACCTAATGGTAATGAAAAATGAGCGCTATTTTCCTTGCTTGTCAAAAACAAGTTATTTAACCCTGATGAATGGAGAGTATGATAATGTAGGTAATATTTTTACAGCTGGTGATACAGAGTTGTAGAAACTAATTTACTGTGCAACTCCAGGACACAAGTATGGTAAGGGACACCTTTTATTTAATAGAAAAATTTTCTTTTATTTTGCAAGAGCTACTTGCACAGAGTTTGACATCTACAAGTAAATCCTGAAGCTATTACAGTTAGCATGAGTTTTGAAACTCAGTTTGAGGTGTGGATTGACCCTGATAGTAAACAGCACGATGAGTCCTCTCTCATTATAGAACTGAACTCTTACTTCATAGGAATCTAGCTGTAAATGAGCAGTGCCTGCCGTGCACTGTGTAAATGAGCAGTAGTCTGTTTGAGCTTGATGACTGTTCTCAGATGGTTAACTTTAAAATATATTCACGACTACTTGCATGAACTTGCTTTGAGCTAAAAACATGTTTATGTATTGATTTCCCAAATGGTGCTGTCGTGTAATGTGAAGATGCAGACTACGTGAGTGAGCTAGTGTAGATGCAATCCACAACTTCTGCAGTCTTTCATCAGTAAATCTAGCTTCAACCTTTTTTTTTTTCCCTGATCAGCAAGAAAAATATGCTCATTGAGCATCTACTGAAAATATCCCCATGATTTTGCACAGTTTACAAATAAATGTGGTGAAATCTGTCACGATTGGCATTCCTACTAAGGATGGAAGGTGGTTGTCCTGGTTCTAACTGGGATAGAGTTAATTTTCACAAGAAGCTGGGAGGGGACGCAGCCAGGATAGCAAACCCAAACTGGCCAAAGGGATATTCGATACCATATGACGTCATGCTCAGTATATAAAGGGAGGACGGGGGCGGGATCATCACTCAGGAGTGGGCTGGGCATCAGGTTCTGGGCGGGGAGCGATCTGTACTGTGAATCACGTGCTTAGTATATTCTATTATTGTTATTGTTTCTTTCCCTGTTTTCTCTTCCTTTACTGTCCTGTTACACTGGTTTTATCCCAACCCACGAGTTTTGCCTTTCTTTTTCCTGATTCTCCTCCTCATCCCCCTGGGGAGAGAGGAGTGAGTGAGCGGCTGCGTGGTGCTTAGCTGCTGGCTGGGGCTAAACCACGACAGTGATGGAAGTTTTGATCTTTGGGAATTAGGTATATTAGTAGTCCTGGATGCAAAGCTTGCTTTATGTCTCTTTGTAGCTAGTTTTATTTTACTGTCAGCCAGGGCTAAACTGTCTACAAATGCAAACTAATAACTTGTTCATCTGGAATTATGACCTTCTCAGGCAGTTTTAATGAAGACCATTTTGAGTGAGAATATAATAATACTGTTTAGAGACCAGTAAAATGTGTCTATTTGCAAGTTTCCTACTTAACGCATTCTTGAGAAACCTGAAGGATAAAGTGTCTGCCTCTAGTGCAGATCTTTGAAAGATTGACAGATACAGAGATAAAAGGGATTAAATATAAGAAAAATAAAAACTGCAAAGGATTAAAAAAAAGTCTGAACTAATAATGTGGATTTAGGAATAAAAATGGTACAAAATTACAAGAGAAGAGGATGAAGGGTTTCGGGAATAAGATCAATTTAACCCTAACAACAATGGAAACTGACAGGGAAAGGAGGGGAAGGCTGCGAGGAAAGATAAAAACTGGAAATGAAGATGTACTAAACTGAGGAGGAAAAGGAAGTCCAAGATCCATTCACAAATAAAAGCACCAATACTTTAAAAAGATGATGTGTTATTGTGGATGTGATGTTGTTTTCACAGGTGATTAGTTTTGTGTCTTGGAGAGTAGTTGAGTTTTTTCTGTCTATTAAATAAAAGTAGCCTTAAGGAAAGTATCTGTATTTCCATTCTTGTGGAAATCAAAATGTTGACAGCCTAGACAACTTTGTTATGTTCCTTCAGTCGTACTGCATATGGGATGAATCAAACTTAACCTCTGTTAAGTTTGTCTGTTGCTTCTGTATGGCTTCACTATGCAAAAAAGTTCAGGAGGAGTGAGATGAGGCAATTGACTTCAGCTGGTTTTCATGGATGTTGTTAATATCCAGTTCTTTCTAGATAAATATTTCTCAGTTCACAAGTGTATTGATAAATACCTGCCTGGATGTAAATATTATCTTTGTAGTCTGTCCTTGCCTTCTCCTATTAGTAGTAGTATGAATACTGCTCTGAACAGGTCAGCCCTGGAGCGGTCAGGCAGTTGGACTGCGTGATGGTCACTGCAGGTCCCTTCCAGCTGAACTGCTGTATTCTACTGAACGTGTGTGCCCAGAGGAGATAAGTCACTGCCAGCACCTCCAAAGTCTCCTCCTGCGTTTTTTGTTTGTTTGTTTCTGAACCTTTCACGTATTTTCTCACCTTTTCATTCTGTCTTAAATCTGATTTGTGAATCTTGCTGTACCTGTTTAAATTGAGCTGATTATTTTTATAAAGGCAGAACATTAATTATTCTCTTCTTGGTTTACCTGGAAAAAAGTTATGTAGGGGATCGTATACTTCTTTCATTCATGTTGCAGGGTTTCATGAGGATTAGTTACCTGTATCTACATGCCTTGTAGCTTTTAATTAAAACTACATTGGGTTGCCATTTTGATAATTTACGGTGTAGTAATCAAATATCAACAGGTAGCAAGATGGATAACATGTTTCTGCATTTTACCAATTCAGTATAAAGCTGTTGTTGTTTTGAGCTGCTGTGAGAGTAACCGTGAATGGCAGGATTCAGCCATTCAGTAGGCAGTGGCACTACACTTATTTTTAATGTAAGGCATGTATCTGCCAAATGGAAGAACACCCACCATGCACGGTAGGTGGGTTTTGACTGAACAAATTGATGTTCTTTCAGCCATTGGTACTGCATTTTTTGAAAAGGAAAAAAAAAGTATATAATTGCTAAAAAATAAAAAAGAAAACAAACAAAAAAGGAAATCCGAGTAGCTTAGGCTCCAGGCAATCAGGTATTTTCTCAGATGCTTTAGTCATGGCTGTGGCATAAATCTGTTTACACTTGTGCTGAGCTTTTGTCGGAGATGCTTACCAGACTGATGAGTTTCTTAGAACAGAGTGGTGTCACAGCTGTGGCTTGTAATGGTAAAACATTTTTAATATGCTATTAAGTTGATAGGGTTTTTTAATCTGTGTATCTTTAGAACTAACTGTCCAGTAAAATTGTGTCTCGTTGTCAAAGTATAGTGACTTGAGTTTATAAAGATGGTGGGAATCTTTTGTACTGGCTGTTACTATTTTGTACACACACAGAATTCTGGCCTTTAAGTGTTTCTAGAGTATATTTGCATGATACTGGTCATAACTTCAAGAGAGTAAAAGCTATATAAAATTATTTAAAACTTCATGTATATAATTGCTTGGGGAACTCACATGGGAGGCTGTGGTTTCATTAATGCGGCTTTCTAAAAGAAAACAGCAGCCTTACGAGGGGCGCTAGGAATCTAGTGTCACTCAAAAAAGTGTTAATCGCTTGCTGTTTTCCACAGCCATTCAAAATATTGTCAAAATTGGAATGCACTTTAGAAATAAATGTTGAGAGAAGAAACTGGAAAGATGGAGATTTTTTTTTGTTCAAAGTGTAGCACTAAAATGAGCTATTACCAAAAAAAGGTGTAGGTAACTGCGGTTCAGCTTGCACATGAAAATGGCAACAATCAGCAATGTGGGATTTAGCTCCGTGTTCATAAAGATGCTAACTGAAATAAGTGGCTCAATTTGTATGCCTGAAGAAGCAGTTATTGGATGGAAATGGCTCTTGATTACAATAGACCTGAGTGCACGAACCAAACGATTGGCCTCTTACAGTGGTGGGTAGTATTGGCATGTGGTACAGCCGTCATCAGAAGTGGGGCAAAGTTTCTGATGATGTGCAAGCTTTTAAGAGACACTTGAACAGTTAAGAAAACCTTCCATTTGAAGGTTCCAGTTCAATTTGCAGTTAATACAAAACTTGCATCAGTCACTTCCAGCTCACAACAGCAGGTGAAGCATATATTACACACTTTCATAAATAGGTAGAGGGAGCCCAAAGACCTAACTTTTAGTATTTTCTCTAAACAAGCATTTCAGACATTTTAAAATGCTTTTTCGTCGTGCTGCTGTTGCTTTACCTGTTTACTGCATTTTTTTTCTATATTGTGTTTGCTTCTTATTCTGCTTGTGGTGTTTACCTTTTGCCTTAACTGTCTTTTGCCCCATCTCTCTTTTATTGAAGTCATGATTACAATGGCTCAAATCTTGTGAGGGGAGACATGACACTTATCAAAAGGTACTCATAATCCTCCCCCGCCCCAAGATTGTTTAATTTTTACCTTCTCCTTCCTCCTCGTTATTTACACTTACTCTCTTCTCCATGTCTAACTGCAAGAGCTCTCAGTAAGTACCCTAATCTCTACTGATGCTCCTTGGTGTGGAGACTTGCGTCTCCAGAGAGTGTGCAGGTAACTTGTATATCCCAAGTCCTCCATCTCTTTCTGGCAGATTATTTGAATCTTCTCTGAAAAGGTTTTTTTTGGCCTATACAGACTTCCTCTATGTGGATAAGTCATATTTTTTTGCCATTCTCCATTTTACAGACACGTGAGCGTGTGCACAAGATCACTGTTTCATTGGGTTGTGTGTCATGGTAGAAATAGCGGGGAACTGAATTGCTGAACGTGACTCAGAGGAGCAGACGTGGAGTAATCTTTCTGGCCTGGTGCAGAAAAGCTGACTGCAGCAGTTGCTCTGAAAGATTAAAACAACCAGTTTCCCAAGCATAGGAAAGGGGCGTGCCCACAAGCTGTCGCTCATTGCATCGGATACAGTTGACGTGATGTCACAGGCCCAAAGAAATAGAAGCACAGAACATAAATAACAATTCAGTCACAGAAACCAAGTAAGAGAGGAAAGCTTAATATGATTATTATTTTGTACCTTTTGTGAGAGGAAAAGAGCATGAAATCTATTTTCAGCAATCAAAATACCTTGGAGGAAGAAACTAAGGACTTAAGAAAGCAAGAGAGAAATGGTTAGAATCCTGGGAAATCATTTCTTGGGTGTTCTGCAAGAGCTGTGTCACCGATGTCATGGTGGATTGGCACTGCAATATTTTTGTGCTGTCTCTTCGCACGATCACTTAGAAAGGAAGTCAGTTCAGAGCAAATTATTTCTAATTACACAGACAGATATAAAATTTTAGAGTGGGGCACGGGGATTTAGCCATGTGACACCCATTAATGTTAATGGAACTCATGCAGCTAAATCACTCTTCACTTTTATGAAAAAGGTATCCTAGAGAGATTGCATAAAGGCACAGTTGTCTGTCACACAGCTGGACTATAAATCATTGCTACTATGTGTACAAGTAACATAGCGGGAGAAATGAACAATTTAGTATAGTGACATTTTTTTCTCACTTTGGTGGAAAGCCACTTTTTATGTACTTGAAGGCTGTAATTTTTCTAATGCTTTTTGGTAATTAGCAAGTTGAGCATATTAATAATTTGGAGTAGTCATGCTGTTGTTCCTCATGACAGCAAGTGATGCACTCACTCAGCATTTCCGTAGTGGTTGTGATTCTAAAGTAAGCTGTAAGGTGCTTGGTACAGTCTTTCAGCTCCTTGCCTAGCGCGGTTCCCCTAGTGACATTACCTGACTTCAACAGCTTTTCTTCCTCTAGCGGTACAGAAAATAGGAGAATTTAAAGCCCAGCAGCTGTTACAGTAAAGAGTAGGGTAGATCTTGGATACCCTGTATGACAGTAGTTATAAGTATCTTAAATTGTGAGTGCATAGTGCAAATATTATCTCAAAAACTCAGCAAGTTTCTCAAAATCAGTTACTTTTTTTTGTCAGCTTGGTGTGTTTCCAGTCAGTTAAATTGTTAGGCTTTAGAAAGCTTTGCTGAGTAAATTACTGTTACATTAAGGTATGTCTGGAGAGCGAAGGGCCTAATTCCAAGACAAAATATGATCAAAACATCAGTCATCTGCCTCTGAGGTGCTTCTGTTTTGCAGAGTTGTGTGATGAAATGCTTGGAACACGAGCCTGTGTTATAGGGGTTTAGTCATGTCCTATGCCAAAGAACACATATTGTGTCTCGTGAATGTACTACTTTGTCCTCCAACCTTGTGGTCAGTTTATTTCAGAAATTCCAAATACCCATGTTTTGGATGTCCAGAGCTTCCTTAGAGCTAAGTTACGGGTATACACGCTGTCTAGGGTGAAGCATAAATCTGTGTAGCTTCAACAGGAATTGGGTCAGGCTTTGTACAACTGTTATTTGGAGACCTTTGATCACAGTATCAACTGCTGCTCTTTCTTGAAGGAAAATTTCCAAATCAAACTTTCGTTGAGGAATTTTTTTTCCCTCCTATTCCTCTTTTTGTTTGCGAAAAAAGTAACTAAAAAACTAGCAGAAACACAACCAAGTGTGGATGAAGAATCCTGTCACACTAATTCCTGAATAACAGATAAAGTCTTTGCATTTTGTTTTTGTAGTGGAATATCTCAGGGAGTGGTATTGCAGATAAAACTCTACTTTCAAAAAAAACCCAAAAAACCACCAACCAAACATAAAAACCCCAATTCCCCAAAAAACCAAACCACCAGAAGAACCTAGTGACAACCCAGTTTGTCTTTTATGTCTTTTAGGATTCATTTGGTGCCATAAGCTTAAAACTGTTAGCTAAGTAGGAAGACTTCTGGCTGGTTTTCTGGTGTGCTGTGCTGTTACCATGAGTTGGAAAGATACTCCTGTTAGTCACATCCTCTGGTACATGTAAATACTCGGCACAACCAGCATCCATCACTGACTCTTTTTGCAGAAGAACACAAAACCAATAAGAAAGTTCATTTCATGTATGACATCCAGAAAACTTAAACTATTGAGTACTACTTTAGTATAAAAATAGAGATACTAAAAATACAAATTTCAGTATAATAAAACCTCTTTCCTTGGGAGATAATTCATTGTAAAAAGCAGATGAAAGTGGTGCTTTAACATCTCATTAGAATTCTCCCTATTCATGTTAAGTCTGAATATCTAAAATCATTACTTTAAATGCCTTTTGCTTTTTATTCCTTTTTATTTTATTGTTACTTTATTACTGTCACTTTATTACTATTACTCATTTTTACTATTTTTTATTACTTAAAATTACATTTACAAAAGAGCAGTTTTCTGATTTTAAGAAACTAAGATTTTCTTTTGCTCTCTGAATGTAGGAAGCTGGAGATAGAAAATTAGAATGAATAAATAGATGATTAAAACAATAAATAAATTCTACAGGTTTTGTAACTTGGATTGAAGCCAAGACTCCAGTGGTTGTATTCATCCTTGACTGAGCAAGCTGCAAGAGGAGAGCACGTGCTGAGAACAGTGGAATATACAGCAGAAGCAGTAATGCAGAAGCACAGCTAATTAGAATTCCTGTAGGCTTTATCAACAGGTCTGCAAAATACAATAATTAAGATTTGACTGTGAAAACATGTCACTTTGTTTTTGAGATGAGACAAACTAGCTTAAAATTACCCAGTTGAAAATTATCACTTGAAATCTTTTTTTATAGTCATATATATAATGCATCTGCTGCTACAGTGATTTCTGCAATTACTGCAATCAAAGCTAGCACTAATTTAATTTCCCAATAAACTGCACAATACATACATTTCCACAGGCTGATACTAAAATGAAGCTAGGTTGGTAGAAAAATACTTTATCTTGGTACAGCAAAAATGTGTGTATTTACCCAAGAGGTACGTTTTGAGGTAGGAACATGGCTGTACGCAGTTGATTTGTGTAAAGACTGCTTGATATTTATGTCTGGTAAATGTTCTGGGAAGATGTAGTTAATAGTCAGCTATTTTAAACTGAAGTTGGTAGTGGTGGGCACAGTCTAATAACAGCTGAAGATTTAGTTTGGAAGGAGGAAATTGATGGTTAAGCTTGACATTCCACCTGTAAATTGTCCTGTTGAAAGGATAGATGGAAAAAAAGTACACTCGTTGACAGGTTGATGTGTCAGTGCCTTTATTAAAATCGTCCTTATGGGTAAGGATGGGGGTCTGCTTTAAGCCTGCAAAGCATTTTTAAAAAGTTCTGCCATGCTATTCTTTAAAATGTTTACGGTAGAATAATGTAGCTATACTCTTTCTTGTTTGATGATGATGCGGCTGGCTAAACTAAGCCGATAGAAGGTGCGAGCGTTGTTACAGTAGTATTGTCACCGTAACTGTCAGTGGCAGTGGTGGTCTGAGGATGAGAGGGGTAAGATGTGTAGGAAGAAAGTGGTGGCTCTTAACAGGTGGATTTTTTTTTTTTTTTTTTTTTTTTTTGGTGGGAGAGGAAAGGTAATGGGAGGAAATAAGCAATGTTTGGTATTTGTATGAGAGAATCTGCATGGTTTTGCTGGTTTTGTTTTTGCTGGGCTCTCTCCCGCTTTCCTGTCTTTATCAGCAGCTTCAGTGAGAAGATGGTTCCTGTAGGTTCCCTGACTGTTTCCAGCCACCTTCAAAATGTTAAATTTAAGTGCAGCAGTAACTGATCGGGCTGCCGCTGCTGCCGAGTTTCCTGTATGTGGTATAGCAGACAACACTGACCTCGGATAACGTATTACTGGTTAGAGTTTTGCTTTAACAGAATTAATACGTGACAGTACTGGGAACTCTGTAAGAAACTGTTTCCTTGTCTTCCCATTTTTTTGGTAGCTGAGGATAAAAGGGAAGGGCAAGTGACACTTGGCAGTGCTTTCCGAAACAGTGATACAGTGGTGGTAATACTTATGTAATATTACGTGGTTTTGAGTGTTTGTATTAGTTCTCCTGATTTAAAAAAAAAAAAAAAAATAAAATTGAAAAGGGTTTAAAAAGATGGCCTTATCTACAGGCTGTTACAGAAATATATGCATGTGATTAGGTTTATGGATGTGAATATAGGCATGTAGAAAAGGAAGTAACTTTGAAGGAATATTACTTGCAACACAGCATGTTTTCATCTGATATGTGTAAGAACCCTCTGGATTTTTTAATTACTTCTGGTAGTTCTTGCTGTACTTTAGATGAAGCAGGCCTAATTAGAAAAGATATTAAGAAAAGCCTTCTCTCAGGGAATCTTTTTTTTTTCCCCTCAACTATTATATCAGTCTTTCAGGAGGCATTATTATGCTATCAGCCTAATAACTAATGTATAATGGAGTAGCTGTACAGTTCCTCCCCCTGCTCCGGCTGCGGCGCAGGGGCTCTGGAGCTGCAGTGCCATCTACTGAGGAGAGCCCGGAACCGGGGAGCAGCAGTGATGAATCCAGCCCTGGATTCCTTTTTTAATGTAACGTTATTAAAAATTGTAAATGATTTTTACAGTGGGGTGTTTCACAGTGTATATGTAGACTGACTCTCCAATACATCTTAACTACAGAAAGAATATAAATGCTACCATCGGGAGTATCTGGTGTTCCAGACAGGTTTTATTTTTTCAGAGAACGGTTTCTTTTCAATGTGGATATAAATTTTAAAGGAAGGCTACGCTGTCATTGTCACTTTCATAAGAAGTAGTTTCTTATGGAATGTCAGCAATCACTGGAAGGATAGGTTTATGTATAGACTAAAACTCTGAAAGAAATACTTTTTCTATACCTAACTTGTATCAGAAACCAAGTAAATTTTGCTGCTAGCTTTCCAAGTCAAAACTGGCGGTAACACTCGGTTTCATTGGGCTGTGAGCAAGTTCAGTGTATTTTCTGTCTGGATACCATAGGGAAGCAAAATTATTGAAATGATGTATTTGTAGAATATTAAACCTACTATCATGTCAAAGCACCAGCTGGAGAGTTGTCTGTAGTTACACACGCACAGTGAAATCAGGCCTGTCTGACTTTGTGTGTGTGATGTGCACTTAGGGCTGACAAGTTAATTTTGAGGCAGTATGTTCTTGTGACACTTCACTGAGATTAATTGAATTTTGGCCAGTTTTGTCCAGCTTGGTTAACATAACTAATATTTCGTATATTTAGAGAACTGTGGTAGAATTAACTCCTGCATCCTCAAGTCACAGCTGGCAAAACACAAGGCAGCTGCATTAACCATGTTTAACAAGTGTGGCTTGTCAAAAGCCTTACTACCCTTAGTAGGCTTCCTCTGCATCACAAGTAATATTCTGCTGAAGTATTTTCATGTCTCATTCCCTCTACAAGGGTGTGTCTGTCATCAGTGCTATTGGAAATAAAATACATGTATTCCTGAGTTTTTATGGTTATCCTACTACTTTTCTTGTCTTTTGAGTTGTGTTAAGTTCTGAGGTAATGTTTTTTAAAAACAATAGCTCCATGGTGTTCCCTTCCATGATTCTGATTCTGGCTTATAATACAAACTTGTGTGTAATGAATTCTGCAAGCAAACAAACAAACAAAAAAAAAAAAAAAAGAAAAGGGGACCAATGCATATATAGAAAGAGATCTATATCTGTTATAGCTTTTATATATGTTACTGGGCTTTTTTGATCCTGTAGTTCTTTGAACTGTATCTTTTTGAAGACCATAAGTAATGTATGAAAGCAGATACTTGAGGTATATTTGACAGATAAAAATAGCATTTAGAAAAGGTGTATTTTACTTGAAGTTGTAAGAAATCCTGTTTTGCAATGAGAAAAGAGAACCAGCTGTTACAAGGTATTGCACAACTTTGATGTCAGTCTTCCATTCTCGGTACCCCATTCCTTCTCAGCGCTTTCTCTTCCCTCTAACAAGCTTCAGCCTTTACTGGAAAAGAAGGTCTGAGAATGTTTATTTACCTTTGAAATCCTTTCTGTTTGCTTAACATAGCAAACATCAGACCCTACGTGTGTTCTTAAGTATTAGTAGATGAGTGAGTTGTTTTTTAAAGTAAGTTTACAATAACATTTCAAGCACAAAAAGCTTTATAGATCACTTCAGAGTTCTCACTGGCAGATATGCAGACTCCTTGGCTCATTCTACTCCTATAATACTAGAATAAGAATAATTTAAGGAATTTCTGATAGAAAGTGCTCTTTCCTTAAGGCATCGTTCTCATCCATTCCAAAATTCAAAGAATGCAGCACTGTTTTATGTTTGTTACAAAATGGCTTTAATCAAGCCGCTGAGGTTTTCCCATTCCTTATGCTGCTGGTAAAGTCAGGTTTTGCCGATATCTTGGTTAGGTATAACAGAGCTTTCTGTCAACGTTCTTCCATAACTCTGCAGTGGGTCCTCAATATATTGTGTTTGATCTAGACGGGATGTTACCAATCTTGCAATACTGTGATGTAAAAGATAAAGCTACTATACCAATTGCCTATGTAGAGAATTCCTTTGATGGCCAAGTAGTATAAAAAAAAAAAAAAATCTGAAAACTCTCCCAAACTGATAACTTGTAATATTTTAGAGAAATACAGATGAAGTCCTGTCATTATTGGCTCCATTTGAAAATCAGATTGTGTGAAGGAAGTATTGAGAGCTGTCAGCTGGCATTATAAGCACCACAGGGTTTCCAAGCTTAGTTACTTAGAGCAATAAGTAATTAGTAATGTCTGGGTAATGTAGTAAAATTAGGCCAGTAGCTCTTGGACAGTATGCCGGGGGTCAAGAGTTAAATATGCTAGCACAGTGCTCAGTAAGAAATAATTCCCCCAAATTAATATTTCCTTGAACCAAACAAAAAAGAATTTGCAAAAATCAGGGAGGGTGGTTATTGTTTTTTAAGGCTGTAAATTCCCGTAGTGTGATACATACTGGATACCTAGATGATACTGTTAGGGAAGACTAACAAAATAAACAAAAAGCAAAATAACTTCTTTAAATAGTCTACTTCATGATTTATGCTTGACATTCAGTGTAAGAAAAGTCAAGTTCTTATTAAATATTTTGATTTACTGGTAAGTAAATAGCATATTTCTAACTAATGTGTGGGATGAAGAAATATCAGAGGCAAAAAATGCTCTGTATGATGACAGTTCTTACACAGAATATATTATACATATGTCCCACAAAGACAGCTTTTTGGTTGCAGTCAAAGCAGTTCTACAACAGAAAAAACCCTCCTCAAATTAATCTCATTCATCATCTGGTGGCTTCATGGAAAGAGGTTATCAAGGGCTACTTAAAATACAGTAATCTCTTTAAGATTTTTTTTTTTTTCCTTCAGAACCTTCAACAAGACTAGGAAATGTCGGCTACCCTGCGGTTGCAGAATGAAGTAGTGATTTCAAATACTTACAGCCTTGAATACTTAAAGACATACTGGTTTTATCAGACTTTTTGGACTCGGATCTACTCCAGTGGTTGTTCAGAAGATAAATAAGTCCAACCTCTCTGAACTACTTGTGAAAATTTTCCCAGAGGTTCCTGTTATAAGGTTAATATAGACTGTTGTTATGGTAAAGATACCAACCACCTAGAAGTTTCCAGAAAACAACCCGAAATGTCTTTGTCCCTTGTACGTAGGTGAAGGTGCTATCCCGGTTTTCTTACAATAATATTTCTAACCCAGAAAGTGTTAATCCATTTGTAGGATTAAATCTCCTCCTAATGTGTTACATTGCTACTATGTCAATTGTCAAAGTACTGGACAGATTTGTCAGTATCAGTTTTTCATGTTTGTTTTTGTTTTCAACCTTCCTCATAAGGCTTGAATAGGCATTTAAAGAAATACTGTAGGATGATGCACTTGTATATAATCTATACGTAAATGAAGCTGTACCTACTGCAAACTTAATTTCTTTCAGCACTAATAATGTAAAAATGGTATAAAACTCAGTTCGTGTTTTGAATTCAGTTCTAGAACGCTCATTTTTCCTACCCTGACCCCCAAATTGAAATTTTAACTAGTATACAGGTATTTTCCTCCAAAGGCTGAAAACACGGAGCTAATGCTGCGTGCTTAAGAAGCTCAGGATGCTATGAATTGCACTTCTGAGTCCTTTTTCCTAGTTAAGTACCACTTTGCAAGGAAATTCACACATACCTCGGTTGGTTGTAATACTGCTTAATTTGATGATGTGTTTAAAAATTCTTTTTCAATGAGTTCTTCAGAGACTGATTTGCTGCAGTGCCGAAAATCTGTTCATCTTCTGCTTTCCACTATGAATGGAAATAAAGCTGTCCAGTAACATGAAGTTATGATGCTGGTTATTAGTCTCCTTCCTCTTGAAGAACAAGAAAGCTTAAATTACCTTTAGAAGACCTTGAATTGTCAATAATTTGTATCCGATTCTATCATAAAAACACTCTGCACGGTTTGGGGGGCAAATAATGTTAACTTCCTTGTTGGAAGCGCGTTCTTTCTATTGGCATTATAAAAACATGTATAAAATCGGTGATCAAAATTGATGTATAGAGTTACTGTAGCTGGTTTTGCCTGTGACCAAAGTTATGTCTGATTCCCTGCTGAAGGCTGGATACATCAAAACACAGTTTTTCCTTAGACAGTTTTCTTGAGATGAAGTATCTGACGGTGGATGAGATGCTGCAAAACTACAGCTGTTTGTTCTTTGTCGTTTTGAAACTTGCCTGCTGTGTGGTCCTGAGGTGTCATTACAAGAGTTAGGTACAGAGCCCTGAAAGCGTGTGGTGTCTGCGTCTGCAACCTAATGAAATAGATTTTTGTGTTTGCTGTGGGACATAATGGCAATCAAAGACAGAAAAATGAGACTTTTAAACATGCTTGAAACAATACGGCCTGTCATAAAATAGAAGTCAGTATCAGATAATACAAAATGAAAATATTGAGCACAGCAATGCCAAATGAAATATTCCAATTTGAGAGTATCGGATCATTGTTCCTATTTCAACACTTTCCTGTTGTCAAATTGAGTTTTCTTCTGCTTTTACCTTCCGTTCCATTAAGTATGTTAGTGTTTCAGTAGAAGGAAAATAAAACTTGGATATGAGATTTCTGACAGCGTAGAAATGGTGATTTTTATTCTTCCTTAACTTTATCATGGATGCTATTTACAAATGTCACCAGCTGAGGGTCTTAGGACTGCTGGAGTCCCTTCTGCAACCTTAGCGTCCAACCCGGCACGCTTGCGGTGTCCTGCGATCCACTGTTCTTCCTGCACGTATGTGCGGCTCTTGTCGGGGCAGCGACTTGGGCTTCATTAAGGTAGTTTAGAACTCAAAAAGATGTGAAATTACTAGTATAGGGCGAAAGGGAGTCACTAGCTTGCTTGTGAAAGATACAAATCATGGGCAAAAATTGTGCTAGTTTGATGTTTGATGTGAGCTGAAGTGCTTTTTAATTTAGCTTGAAATAATTCACATGTAAAACCTGAAGAAAGACCAAAAATGGCCAATTTTTTACTTTGCCTAAGTTATTTGCTGTTTCATGGGTGGAAATGCCATCTTTGCAGGATTTTATGGTCTTAGGAGAAGTGGAGTAGAATGTGTGACTCGTCAGCAGTGATAGGCAACCGCTAGTTTTCTGATAGATGATATGACAGCTGGTAGTGGCTACTGACTTGGCAATGCTTTTAAATTAATGACGTTTGTGAAAAGTATTAATGTTACCAATTTCCAGCCCCTCATGTTCTGACTTTTGGGTCCCTTAGAACTGATTAAATGGAAATAGGATTCATCTTTTACAGTCTATCAGTAAGTCCATCATATTTTTAGAAGAGGATATACTTTCTAAGAGACATTCACTGACTCAGGATTATACTGATTTTCTTAGCTGGCAATTACAGATAGTGTGTAACAGAGAGGGGAGCAAGACGCCATCATTCCCAAGCCATAATATTGGAGAGGAGATGAAAAGGAATTATACTGGCTTTAAATAGATTGAATTTTTGTGTGAAGTAAGTTGGAGCTTTCCTCGTGGAATGGTTTTTCTGCAGTAACTCATCCAGTTGCTCCTATTCTGTTCTGGAGCCAGAGCACTAGTATAAGTGACGGGACACAGTACTGGGAAAATAGGTTGTCTCGTGTCTTTTACGAGAGAGGTACCACTTTTACGGACCTATCTCACTGGGTAATTTGCTTCCAAACCACAGTGTTTCTAGAAGTAGTTATGTTGCTCTATTGGAAGATGGAAGGTCTTGATTTTTAGGCTTATTGGTAAAGAGTAAAGAAAATAGTAATGACAAAATGGTTAATATACTTACAGTCGTACTCAGCACAAAGTGTATTTAAAACAAGAGAAAGCCTGTCAGGATTCCAAACCTGAGAACACAGTAGTTGATTGTAGCCCTGTAGCTATGATAATAGCAGACACACTTTATTTTGGCATTTATAAATGCCGTTAGGTTAAATATCTCCAGTAGATTGTCACCCCAGCTATGGAGGAGAAGTTAAATTAAGTTGATCAAATAGCTGACCTTGTGGCTCAGCAACCAAACTGAACGTGTGGGGAGGCATTTTAGTTTCACTTTAGAAGTAAGCCACGGGTTTTCTTCTACATTGTTCTGAATGATGACGTTCAATAAATACAAGCTTGGATTTGGTGTATCTAACCCAAAATCTCCACGATGAGTTGAAGTCAAGTTGGTAACCAATTAAAAGTGAAGTGACAGTTGGCTGCATAGAGCAGAGTGGTTGCCTGTATTATAAAATAAGAATCAAGCTTGAATGAACAACATTTAGTATCATTAGGAATGTTAGGCTTTTGATCCTGTATGTCTGAAGAGTTCTCTTTGGTATTTAATTAAACCTTTTAGTGTGTTTTATTCTATGATTAATGCTGATGTCATTGATGAATATGAAGATTATTATTGTCCTTTTATCACTTAGCAATTGAGTTTTGTGTGTAATTTACTCCTCCACCTTTCATTATAAAATAGATCAAGGGAAGTTTCCATTAATCTTGTTCTTTTGGCTGTAGTCGACTTTTTACAGAGTGAATAGCCATCAGTGGAGACAGTGCCTTAAAAAGAACGATGACAAAGAAAATTTCATTTGCTCAATGGCTTGGTCGCAAAATGCCTTTGGAATGGTGTAGAGATCAGTTCTATATTACAAGCCTAACGTGGAAAAATTTGCCAGATGTGTAATTGCAGTGTACCAGGTAATACAGATTATTTTGATTCTGCTACTTTATTTGCTATTTCTCATCTCTTCACAGTTACTGTTTAATAAACAGGAGTGGCTTGGTCTTGTTTATTAAGCAAACGCTGTCCTGTTTGGCTGCCATCGTAACTGAAGCGTAACTTTACCTATTCTTTGTGTAAACAGAGGTCTTGCAATGACTTAGAGCTAAATAACAAACCAGACATGACTGCCCAGTGCAGTAATGGTTTTTAAAGCCTCCTTCACCTGCTACCTATTGTAGAGGATTCTTAAGTCCATAGGCTTAATTTTAATTACCAATTTCGAAGCTTTCTACAGTCATAAATGCCTGCTTTCCCATTTCCTAGCATATTTAATAAATTGAACTATTTAAACAGTGTTACTAGGTTGATTTATTTGTTTGCTTTGTTTAAAGAGTATTTGCTATACATTTGGAACCCAGAATACAATTTCATGGTTTCGTGGTAAGCAGTATCTAGTTAAATAAGTTTGAACATAACATATGTTTATGTATTCAATTAAGAAATTGTATATTTAGCTGATATTAATGCTAAATCTCCAGCTTCTGGTACTTGAAGTAGTCTCAGCTGCAGCTGGGGGCTCCCCCCACCCTCCAGGCATAAGTAAGATTTGGGCAGAAATAAAGTTTGCTATATATGCTGTCCTATTGCCAAAACTCAGAAAATGAAGGTTAATGGATTGAAAGCAGGTTTCATTCAAAGCCAGAACTTTTAAGTTCGAGGCATTAACTTACTGGAGTGGTCATGATGTTCCTCTGAGCCCCTTAAGCCAGCCTGCTGTCCTTTGTCCGTAAAATGAACATGGACTGTGCGCCTTTGTGTGACGTGTCAGCGGAGGGTTGAGTTCAGCGAGTCGGCCGGGCAGGTGCACCCGGACTTCACGTTGCATTGGTTAGTCTGTGCTTTGCGAAGTTGATGTTCTAGTGTTGTGGCACTGGAAGTCAGTGCTGTGAGAAAAGAGAAAGCAGCAATCTTCACGGTTTCATTTTGTAATGCAGCCACGGTGTCTTTCTCTTTTATTTATCCCAGAAGGTAGATTAAGCAGTAATGTGTTGTATTATATATTCATATTTTTTTTCCCTTGAGTGATTCCTAAGCAAAAACTAGTAAAACAGGAAATAATTCAAGCCAGGCTTCTCCCTGTTGCTTTCTCAGGTTTTGTGATTAAATACATAAACTTTAGAGGAATGAAGCACATTAATCCTATCTGTTATTTTCAACGTGACTTTGTAGGGAGCCAACACCTTTTGAATTTGGCTTTCCTTTATCAAGTGAACTCTATTGGATCAGGTAAAATTTCACACTGTTTAAGTAATCCTCAGTAACAATTTTTTTTTAAATTTTTTTTTTTTTTTTTACTCAAGTAATACATTGGAAATATTCACGGGTTTTTCTAGTGGCTGGACTAGTATTTTTTTGTTGTGGTGGAAAAATGTATATAAATAACGTCAAGGTGCAATGCAGGGGTAATTTTGTGCAGGAATCGATGACCTGTCTGCAGATGGAAACCACTTACTTGAGCAATATTTAGAGTCATCTCCAAAGTACAGTTTGAGGTGTGATCAGGGCCAACTTGGCATAGTTGGGTATACTTCGAAAATAATGTTTGAGTAGGTTCCAGAGAGCTGGAAGTACTGTAGTGGCACATAACAAGATACAGTGTGTACACGATATTTTTCGTCTTGATAGGGGGAAGGAAATGATACCGGATGATTACATCCTAGCTACCTTTTCAAGTATTTTGATACTGTAATGATGATCGGCTCTTCACTCGCGATAGCGAGAACAGTAATGATTAGCACATCTCTTTAAGGATTCAGTTTTAAGTGGAGGCGGTACTTACGTGTGACATGTAGCCAGGGATTGATGAAGTGCCTAGACAGCAGCTGAAGAGTAAGGTGCTACATCTAGGAGGTTTTTAATTCCTCTGTCTTGATGTATTGTTTCTCAGGGGATGATACCTTTTGTTAAGATTCCATTTTCCTAAAGTACCACTTTTGTTCTGCTGTTCTAATGTAGATATTCGAGGCAGCGAAGAGTTATTCTCTAATTTTTTGTGAATGTAGAAGCTACTGACTTTTACTTGAAGCTCTGAACAGGAGTGGGGGGAAAAAAAGCTACAGACTTCACGAGGCACAGCGTAATTCTAATGATTTCCTATTGCCCTACAAGTAAGAGGACAAGGGAATACGAGTCCATATATTATCTTGATTATGAATCAGTGTGCAGATTGAACTGATTGCATGTAGAATTTTTTGAGGTATTCCAAAGAAAATATTTAATGTTTGTGAAATCGCTGAGGAGAAGAGACATGCTGAACTCAAATAAAGGATTTAGTAGAAGACTTTAATTCTGATGTATGAATGTTTTATGCGGACTGTGAGCACAGTATGCTAGCTGTTCACTGGAGTTGAATGGTCTATAAAAATCAAGGTTCCTTAACTCGGTGTGGGACCAGCAGGAGACCTAAAGAAGGAATAAGAAAGTGAAACATGAATCCACTGGCGAAGCCCGAATTCATCAATTTTTCTGCAGAAGCAAATCTCTTCCTGCTTCCAAAAGAGAAGAAAGCTGTTTAAAGATCTTAAAATAATGTGATCTCTGGAATGGATGGTAAATTCACAGGAGAATAATCTATTAAATAAAAAACTGATACAAATCTAACAGCAGGTGAAAATTACTCATCTTATTTGCCTGTTTACCTTTGAACTAAAAAAGACTAAACCTATATTTATGCACTTCTCTGGCAGTTCTTATTACTGATTACAATTATGTTGACCAATTGTAGCGCTCGTGATGTGCAGAGTATGTGTCTTTCCAGGCTGATGCCCAGCACCTTAATTTACCACTTTATTATTTTTCTAGCTGATGTACATTATCCTAATTGCACGTTGCAAATCTCCCATTTCAGGCTTGTTTGCAGGAGGGAAGGAATTCCAGACGATCTATCTTTGGCAACTAACTTTCACACTTAACTCTCCATCGACCTGATGATTATACAAGTGGAAAATTACTTCCTCAAAGCAGTTGAACTGCATTTTTTGTTAGAATATTAGGATCTTGCAATTTGTTACTGATCTAACTCATGGATTATTTTAATAGTTTTGTGGGGTTTTTTTAAGAATAGACAATGTAGTCGCAAGTGTTGCACAAACAATTTTTAGGTGGCTGTTTAAAGAGAAATAATTTTCTGAAAAATCAAGTTTAAAAAACAACACACAGTATTTTTATTCAAAGCAAGGCACAGACCCTTCAGACAGATATGTTTAGGTTTAACATGAGCAGCCCTAATAAAATGTTTTATGAGATACAGTAAAATTTTTTTATATTGTCTATGCACTAGTAATAGGATGTGTTATAATACCATAGGAGTTGATATGATTTAAGAATGTGGCTAAACAGGGAAGAAATGCATGCAGTTAACACATAGCTGTATGTGGGATCAGACTGTGAACTTCCATTAAATAAGAGTTGTTCGATCTTACTGTTTATTAATCAGCTACTCGGTTTTTGTTCCTGTAATTTTTATAGTGCTTCACTTTGTAATTGTATGCATTGTGTCGTATCTGATATCAGTCTTTGTCATTCACAATTTTTTCCTCGTAAAATGAAAAAAATACGTATTTTGAAAAAGTTTTTTATTTTCTTCCCCAAAACATTTTAAGAACATTAGAACACATTACTAGTTTTTTATTTATAAAGCTCTAAAATACTTACGGTCCTTTATTAATAAAGCTTTAAATGGCTTAGGACTTACTTTTAAGACAATTGGATTACGTGGCACCCTATTGAGATAGCTGGGAAATAAAACCATAGAGTTGCATGAGTTGGGAGGGGGGCATCTGGAAAGGAGTTTATAATGTTACGATGTGGCTTGGCCCGGATGAGGGATGGTGAAGGAGGTAGGAAAGTAGTGCTCCCTCCTGGAGGACTGATTCTGGGTGAGCAGGATTCGGCTGTTGCACCCTTTGACACATCTCGGGAGTCATGGCAAAAAGGCCTTTGCCAACCTAAAATATGTTTCTGTAAAATGTAAAATACATTGTGCTGGGAAAGGGATGTGATAGAGGAACCTTTTCTGCATGGGCCGGTCTTGAAGTTTCTTTCTCCTGGTTGACCTGCAGGGCTGGAAGGGACTCCAGCTGTGGTCGCGAGGAGTGCCAGCCCCTGGGGAGGCCATCCAAGGCTGCCGGCAGAAGTAGAGGCATTGAGCAAGGATTCGCGCTCCTGCGCGCTTGCTGGGAGGCCTGGCTGGGGCTTAACCTCGTTAGATTTGGGCAGAACCAAGTGGGATATGGAGCCACAACTCCCTGTTCAGTGATGGGTCAGACAAATGGTGAAATCTAAAGAAAATTGAAGGTGTGGAGGGAGAGTGGGAACTTTAATTTCTGTTATTGCTAGTATGGCATCGAGATCATTTCCCACCCCTGGCAGAAGAAAAACTGCAGGTCGTGCTTTAAACTGTGATCGTGGCTACTAGTATTTTTACAGAATTGATGAACAATAACAGAAGCAAGCACAGCAGTCTCTGGAAAAACTCTCTAGGGTACGTTGTCTAAGAAAAACTTGGGTTTTTAAGGATTGTTTTGAACACAGAAATCCAACACACACAGAAGAATGCTTTGAAGTATTTTATTTTAAATTAGAATTGTATTTATTGGAAAATCATCATGAAACATCTTGATCAATGCTGACCCCCTTCCCTCCATGCCAATTCTTGGTATTCAGGCTGGACTTCCTGCCAATGTGATAAATTTAGAGATAAAGTACTTTTTAAGGTTTAACAGCTAACACAAAAGAGAACTGGCGTTTATTGACCACCTGCACCGATCGCCGCAGAACAGCCGTTGGCGGAGCGGGGGGTACAGAGAGGGGCACAAAGCGTGCGTGCAGTCTTGTACTGACGTGGTGGGATCACAGTTTGGCTTTGTCATGTATTTGGAAAATAAGTAAGTGGAACGCTCTTCATGGTACTTGCTCTTGCCATATTCATACTCCCACCAACCAGCAGCAAGGTTGCAGTGAAAAGCATAGACTGATAGCGTTATCGTAGATAAAACAGTCGTTTCCAGAACTGGTCTCGGACATTGTGTGGTAGATATATAGAAGAGATTAAATCAAATCAACAAACTGTTCTATTTTCATTGTCCACGTCTCTCTTGTATACCATTATGCTGGGTTACAGGTTCTGTATAACGCAGGTTAGGAGGCCACGTTAGTTCCTTGCAGAGGATTATTCAATCACACACGTTGTATAGAACTGCTGCTGAGGGTATTGAGTCCTGTGCAAAAAAAGATGTGAACCAGGTATTGTGGTTTTTTTTTTTTAAGGGACAAAACAAGAGCCAGTGACAGCTGGTGTAAAAGTCCTTTGGATTTATCTGGATAAATTCTGAAATCCGAAAGGAAAGTTGCTGATAGTGTTTATCAAGAAGTCAGTAGCCTGTTATGTTTTGTTTGTTGATATTTCTGAAGAGGATATGTTGGTAATGTGTAAAAGCTTTGGGTGAGAATTTAGGTGCCAGGTGCCCTATTCCCCACCCTCACTTCTCTGCTGTGCGGCTGTTCGTTGGAGACAGGGCACGGGGTTACGCGGGTGATTGGCCTGACCCAGCAGGGCAGTGCTGTGCTTAGCTGATACGAACAGGATGAAGCCCAGTCCGTGTGGGGAGCCCTGGAAGGACAGTCCCTGTGCTGCTTCCCTTTGGTCACAGAACAGAAACTGAAGGAAAATCTGAAAAAAAAAAACCAAACCCTAAACCACTAGATTTTATGTGTTTGCTAGAAAAAAATAATAATTCTGTGGATTGTTATTTTGGTTGACTTCTGGTTTTGTTGTGTAAATTTTTACAGTTACACACCTTGAAATGCTGTCGCCTCAAAACTACTACTACTGCTAGCAACGAATTTACATCTTTGGGTCAGAAGAGAGACTAACTTCCCTTAGGATGATACAGTGTCATTCCTGGTTTTCTTCCTGGAAATATGGTGCACATTGGTAAGTCTGTAACTAAAATTCTATTTCAAACCCTCACAGTGCAGCGGGTGGGTGTGGTAAAAATGAGGAGTGGCTGTACCGAATGATGTACCTCTCTGCTTCTGTGAAACAGCCCAAAATGGTGTAGTACAGGAAGCGTCTTCTGAACGCTGCGTGGATGAACTTGCAAAAGGGATAAGTAAGCCCGTTACGAGAAACACAGGATGATCTTACAAGGATTACTGTCTTGTTCACTGTGTCTGCTTTGGTGTTAGTCCTGCTGGACTCTTCTAGATGCCTCTGGGTGCTGCCATTATCCTTATTATGGTTAATCGATATGAAATTTATACTGTAAGTAGACTTCGTTAGATGTAAAATTTCAGTGTCTGTGTTACAAAGACAGCCAGCTGTCTCCCAAAGGGGAAGAGATGAAGAGGAATTACTGTGAATTTTGGTGCGTAGGGTGAGATTGTAAGAATCTGATTCTGTGATACAAGATAAATAGCAGGAATGCTACAGATCTAGTACTAGGGAAGGTGGCACTGTGGGGACCAGGGACACTGACCAAAAAAAAAGACAAAAAAAGATTCTGCTAACTCGATAGCTTAGGTACTCCCTAAACGATTGGGTTTATGGTCTTTTTCATCCCATGCAATCAAGGAAATGTCCAGTAGAACTTTCAGTATTGGCTGTGTTATTTCTCAATTTACTATTTTCTAAATGATGTTGAACAAATTGTAGAAAGTAAATATATTTTATTAACATTATTATGGAATTATGGAATAAAATGGTGCTGGAGTAAGTCAGAAGTAGATCCAAAGCAGTCCTTATCTCGAATATAGCTGAAGTATGGCTAAATCCCAGATAGGAATCAGAAGTTGTACTGCTGAATTTGCTTTGAGCATAACTGTATCCACTGAGAATATTTTGCTACCTAGAGTATAATCGTGGTTTTCCTCTGTGGTTGCTAATGCTCTATCTAGATTAAGACTAGCACTTCAATAAACACTGCATAGTTATAATGAACACTTCTTGATTTCAGCTCTGAAAAGCTTGGGTTTTGTCATCATTGTTAACTTAATGCCAATTGTGATTGTAATTATGGCTGCAGTCCCAAAGTACTTCATCCTCGCTGAACACCTTTATTAAAACATTGCTATTGCTTTGACAGTGCGCACAAATTGTGCTCAGGTTTACATAGACATGAGAGCCTAAAAAGAATTTAGAACCTGTAATCAGAATATTCTTAAAGTTATATAAAATGACTTCCTATGTCGTTCTTATCTGTGGCTAAATCACTGTACTGTGAAATAAGGAGTAAAAAGTAACTTTCCAGGTTTACTGTTGGGAAATGCAGCTCTACTAACTTGAGAATGAACTTCACGGTACCATTATAAGGATGAGTAAAAAGCTGTTGGTTGATGAAGGCAGCATACTCTTAAACTACTATTTTTCAAAGATGAGCATCACTCCAGGTAGGAAGGTGTTTCTGAAAGCTGTTTGTTCAGATTTTTTGTTTTAATGTTTTCCAATACCAATTATCAGATATTTGCAAGTAGAAGATCTCTTTCTGAGATGTACTGCCCGTCAAGTCACTAAAATTTAGGAGGGATAGGAGGCTTCTGAATGGCTTTAAAAGACAGGGCACTTAAAAGTGATTCTGAGTCCTTGTTTTTATGATAAAATTGATGCAAAAATGAAGACTGTTTGTACGTGATACCAGATCGTAAGCTGCAAACCAAAAGTCACTTAATACAGCAGGGACCATGAAAGCAGAAGTAAACTGAGAAGATGAACGTGTGAGGTTATTCAAAGGAACAACAAAATGTTAGTGGGTCTTCTGGTGTCAAGTTTCTGTTCAGGTAGGGAAATCGGCCTCCCCCCAACTTTAGGACATGGCCTTCCAATCTAGCAGTCCTTCACCGTCTAACTTTTATAAAAGTGCTACTGCTGTTTATTATGCTTGTGCCATAGCTAATGTGAAAAAGGACAACACAAGGCAGGAGAATATGCAGCCAATTAACCTTTAGATGGAGCTGTTTCTCCTTGGATGATGGGAAGGTTGCAAATACTTAGTGTACCTAATAAGCGCAGTAAGAATAGACCGATTTGTGCTGTAGCTCAGTAATGGATATTTAAAAAAAATGCATGTTTATCACTGCCAAAGAAAGGAAAGTGTATCCTGTTCATACCTGTTCAAATGTCTCTTAGAAGAACTAAATATTGATAAGGAAAAGATGATGTATAATAGTATTTTGGAAAATACGCAAGTATATTTTGTATAACTCAAGTTAGGGATAGTATTGTGGTATGAAAAAAAATGTGAACACTGCATGTAAGATAACGTTATGCAGTGAAGCGAGCTGAGCTTCTGAGCATTTAAATATTTTCCTTGGAGATGAGAAAAAGTTGATTTTTCCCTGTGAGTAGCAGTGTATTTATGGGAGTGATCCTCAAAAGGCTAAGAGATGGCTGTTTGTTTCCTATCATGATTAACACAGACCTCTTTCATTAACAAGGCTTTCACGGTTTATCAGCATTAACTCCAGCATACCCAAGGCAATTCTGTTAGTTGGTCCTTGGGAAGTTGTCTAATCAACCTTTGAATTAAATACTGCTTCAGAATGATGTGTTCTCTGACATGCATAGTTCCAGGTCTCTGCCCTTATGCAAGATAAACCTGTTCAAGTGGTCTACAGATTCAGTGGTGCCCACCACCAGCTCCTCAGCTGCTCCAGAGCGTGCAGTTAATCTAGCCTGAAGTGGTTTTGCTGTCAAGAAATTTCAGTTTGGCTATGGGCTATACTAATTGTTCTGGCAGCAGTAGCAGCCTGCTTCTGCCTTTCCCGTGCCACTCTGTTATGAGACAGGGGCGCATCCATGATTTGATGAGAGAGCAGAATCATCCTACAGAAGTGTCTAGAGTTGACCTGGTGGCACACGAACAATATATTGAGCCCAAGGACATCTCCCGTTTTTCCTCATATAGCTTGAATTGTTACGAACAGAACTGACTTGCTGGATACATTGGTCCATATAGGCCAGTATTTGATCTCCGACAGTGGCATTTTAGGCTAATGCTGTTTAGAGCGGTTGCATGAGCCTAGTCACTTTTGGCTATCCATTCTCTTCATAGTTCTTCTGCATCCACACCTGATATATTAGGGATATTGGATACATCTCTACCTATTCCCTTTATTATGTATTTTGGTAGTGCAGGATTATACAAATAACAGTTCCATATTCAGATGGATATGTCGCCTTCATGATTTTGAAAATGTTCATTGTATATCGCCTTCAGCCTTTTCCTTTCCAGATGGAAGAGGTCTTGCCTTTCAGTCCTCCCTTGTAAAAGCAACTGTGCTCAATCCCCTTGGATCAGTTCAGTTGCCCACGTCTCCCACCACTGTATCATCTTGAGATAGAGGTCAAAACTGTACCCAGTACTCACAATATGTCGTAGCCTGGTAAATAGGTGTTTGCCAGTACTAGTGGGCAACAATATACTTTACAGCGACCTGCCAGTGCGGGTTCTTGGGACTTTTCTGGGCTTGGTCTGGGCCCGAGCCACTTTCGGCTTGTTCTCAACCGTTGTCTAGTGGGCAAGTGACTATCGCTTGACCTAGTGTAGCTTTGAGATGAGCATTTCTGGTAAAGGCTTGAGATTGGATACTCACTGCCTAGCAGCCAACGGTCCTCTACGGCAGATGGGGCTGCGGGGAAGCTATTGTGCCACTGCAAAAAACCCCAAACAACAAAAACCCAACCCCCCAAAACAACCAACCAACAAACCCAAAACAAACAAAAAAACCCAACCCTGACCATCTGTGGGAAATGCATTAATATGTGGTCCAGTTGTTTTCATTTTTCATTTTCTTTAAGATAGCATTATTCTTAAATGGAGACAGGATAACCTCAAAGCAGTAAGAAGCTAGCAGTCTTCGGGCTAGGGACAGACACTGTGGAATGCAGTAAGTACATTTTTAATGATTTTTTTTTAAAATTATTTGCTTAATAAGTATTTAATCATTAAACAATTTTAAATATAAATTCTATTACTTAAACTTTAAAGGTGTCTTTAAATTATTTGTTTTCGGGTCACTTTGATGTTTTTTCAGCCTTGCTGAAGGCTGTTTCTGGGAACAGCACACAGTGCATTAATAAGTGACTGTGACACGTTCTTACGGAGAGCTTTCCTGCTTACTACTGGTTGCTACACCAACTCTGGCCAGTGTATGTGTGTAACAGGGCCCATTTTGTTGCCCTTAAGATACAGCAGGAAAAAGGCTACACAAGTGAAATACTTACCAAGATACCCAATGCTCTGACTTCACAAGCTTGTTGATTAGGCTCAGAGTTAACATTTATTTAAGCTCTACTGAAATAAAATGCAAAAACCCTGCCCAAGCAACCAAACCACAAAACCCAACAACCAGATTTGCAGTTAAAAAGGTTTATGAAAGATAGAGGTGATGAAATGAGGGGAACCATGCTTGAACTGCTTCCACTGAGGTGACATCAGAAGCGGACTTACTGACAAAGCGGTAGCTAGGCCTTCAGTCTTCATGAGGCTCAGTTGCATCTGTTGGACAGATGCAATTCAGAAGCCTTTCTAAGGAATTCCCATGTAAGGCTGGGAGTGAGCTGCTGTCGTCAGAGGATGGCTTTTAGAGGCTGCGCCTCAAGATTCTCACAACACCCTTCTCGATTTCCTTCCTTCACAGAGGATATTAGCTCTTACAGGTGGTTTTCCACTTCAAAACGTTTTTCAGAGTCTAGATGGATTCAGTGTTTTATCCTGAAATATGATTTTCTCTGGCCAGGAGAGCACCTAGCTGTTCTTACTTAAACTAAGGATTGCTTCATTTTTTTTAAATACATAGGTACCACTTTGATATTAACTCCAGGCAATGCCTTGTTCAACATTAGTTAAAAAGTTTCACCTGCTTTCTGTTGATTCAGATGAGAATGAGTATTTCATTGAATCTTAGATTTTCATCAATCTATTTTTTATTGAAAATTATTATTAATAATCTAAATAAACTAAATGCATGTAGCTCGTTACTGGCTCTTCATTGGGACAAGTCACAAGGCACAGTTAATAAATTTAAGATGCCTGATTCCTAACTGCTTTCTACTAAGCATGTCATAATACCTGTATCTTTAAACAGCGTGACTCAGCAGCATGCAGAAGGAAGAAATACAGCTATTATTATTATTATTAAAACCCTTTTGTTTACAGCTTTGTAGACTGACTCTTCTGGAGAGCTTTCGCGTGGTTCTTCAGTGCAACAGGTGCTAAGTGTGTTTATTAGTCATTGTCAGCTTATTTGGGACCTCCAGTTGTGGGCAAACAGCCTGGCTGGGTGTGTTGTCTTTCTCTCCTGGTGATACCAACTGAAATTTGACGTGGGAAGTGTTTGTAAGTAGATCGGAGCCAAAACTGAGTAAGCTGGTGCTGTAGCAGCTTGGAGAATAGAAGGTGTGTTGTAAGGACTGTGTTCTAGGGAAGCAACCAGCTTGTTGCATTAGTACTGCAACTCCCCTGGCCCTGCAAAGGGGGAGCAGAACGGATGAAGGCAGTACCACGCTGCAGAGTTTGAAGTGAGCTACAGGACCATCAGCTGGTTTTCCAGGCTTTCAAGAGGGTGTCTTGATGGGCTTCCTCAGAAACCCCCTCAGAAAGTGTGAATTCTGTACGGGAGGAATCCAGGAATTGTATTTGTGCTGGTTTTGTATGGGTTCATAAACACCCGTCTTCCCTTTGTGAAGTAAGTTTTTAACAGTAGTGGACATTCGCGGTTGTTTCAGGAGTTCAAGTAAGCTGCTGACTGACGGTAGAGCTGAAACCAGGCAGCGTTCTTCTGTTTCACAGTAAGAAATCTGAAGCGCAAGAGAGCAAAGGAAATGTAGTGTTGTTACGAAATTGGTTTGAATCTCTCAGCAAACACTCCATGGTATCACGTTAAGAACACTTGAATGCTAAATAACAGCTTTTTAATGATTGGATAATGAAAAGCATATTTGTAGTACCGTTCTTTATATATTACTGGCTTTGCAATAGTTGAAAAGGATGGTCTGTGGTGCTCTCAGAGGTAGACAGAATCCAGAACAGATTACTAGAAAATATGTATTGAAGAATGGAAATTATGCACAAATTGGAGACATCAAATTAATTTGTTCATTAATACCAATATAATAAATGGGATTCTTTAACAGGAATTAAAAATCTTAAACTGTCTTGCCTGTTAATATCAAACTCTTGAGAAGAAAGAGTATTGTCTAAAGCCAACAATATAGAGGAGTTGTGTCAAATTAATCTAAAACTTGTCAATGCCCTTTGTAAACTTATGTATGGGAGATATTTCTAGCAACTCAAGATAGCTTGAACCAAAAGACACTGACATAAATACTGTTTTCTGTTTAATTGCCAGTGCGGCCCATGGTTACGTATCCTTGCCTGGATGTTACCAAGTCTTTCTTTGTTTAGCACCTGCTCCTCTCTTGACTTTCTGAAGACCTCCTGCAACCTAATTCAAATATTCTGTCTGGCTTCTGGTAAGATCCCTGCAGGTTGTGATAAAGCTTTATTAGTTTCATTAGACTTTCATTACAGAATAATCAGAATCACGCTAACAAATCGTCTCGTTATTGCTGTATAAATCTTGCATCATAGCTGCTTGTTTCTTAGTAGTGAGTAGCTGAATGTTCTGCAAGCGCAAGAGGTAAATAAATCTTGGCTGGGCAAAGGCCTGTCAGGCTTCTATTTATTTCCAGACAATCCTGAAACTCTTCCTCAAGCCTTAACTCATACTTATCTTCCGTGAATGAAGTAATTGAGTAGCTGTTTCACCTGTTGTTTAGCAGTGTCCTGGAAGGGACCCAGTCACTGTTTAGAGCAGGATGTAATGGGAAGCAGCGCTGCCCTGTAAAGCCCAACCCGTGAGTAATAGGCAGAACTTTACTTCTCTTTTAAATTTGTCTTTGTAATATGGAGAGAATATCCAAGAACTTTCTCTATCAGAGGTGTCTTACACAGATATTTCAGATTCTATATTCCTACACGGTGTTGTAATTAAAGAAATTACGTGGTGACAGGATGAGTTCTAACCTTCTAAAATAATTTGTCTTTTGATGTGATAGCAATTTAAAACCACTTTAGAGGTGTGATCATTTGGAGAAAAAGCAGAGAATCAGGCTCAGACTTTTGATACAAAGGCAATCTAAGTTTCAGTTAAAAGTACTCAATACTACTTTTCTGGTTTTTTTTTTAAACACATGATTTCAGCAACATTTTTTATATACTGATGATCTCTGTGTGATGCATGAACTTGCATATTGTGTTAACTACTGTGAAATTAATCACATTTTGTACCGTGCTTACACATCCTTGTCTTCTAATCAGCATCCCTGCAGATTTCTTCTAATGTTGGATCATTTTTAGCAGAGCTGGTTTTTTATATTTATGATTCTAAAGATGCTTCCCTCCAAATTTATTACTTTGGATTGATTGTCAAATGTGAATATGGATTTAGCTCAATGCTTCTGCTCAAATTCTGATTGCGTAGTGCTGAAACGTTGACCTGGACAACAAGTAGTTGTGTTTTCCTTACTGTGGTGCATTACTACATCTCTACATTAATAAAACATAAAGGCTCTCCAGATTAAAGATTATATGTCAGTAGTAATTCTTTGCCTATTCTGAGAAGGAACTGAGCTGCTCAGGAATGCTGGAATACAGACTCCTCTTCTCCTGCTCAGTGGTGCTGCCAGGTCATGCTACTTTTATCTAACCTTACAAGCCGTAGTGCTGTTTTTTAAAAGACAAAAAAAGCCCCCTAAAAAACCCCCAAAGACATACATTTGAGAGTATATCCGTATTTCTAATTAGTTAATAGAGATTTGCTTATGGTACTTAAGGAGCTGTGAGCAGAGTCCTGCTCTTTATGCTCAAGGTCATATTTTAGAAGGAAATTCCTGGTTTGGGGGAAAGGGGGGAAGGACCGAGGAGGTAGAGTTTTTTTAATTTACATTTATGGACTGTCACCACAGTTGTTCCTAGCTGTTTTCTGTATTCCATCTTACCGATTATGTTACAGAAGTCATTTAACGTGCGTATGTTGCTCTGTGTGACTGACATTGCCTTCCTGGTACTCTATTACGAAGCAGCTCATACTCTGCTCTCTGCCACTTCAATTTGCCTTTTTGTTTTTTGCAATCAAGGAACACTGTTTACTGTATTTTAATACTGCTGTGGTTGAGCCTGTTTCAAAAAGGATGTGTGTTTCTGTTTGTGAAAAAGGATTGATTGGCTGTTGCCCTAAGAGATTCCATTATTAAGATTTCTGGAATGTTTTTCACTAGCAAAGCATTTTAGTTGAATGTCATTCAAACCTGCCGCATACTCAGTCCAGGGATCAACCGACTTTATTTCAGAAGCCGACCTGATGCGTTCAGACATACGTTCTGTCACTTGTTCTGCATCTTCTGCGCAGGGATAAAATGGTCGGGGTCTTTTCATTAGTGCGAAGTAGGACGCTGCACAATTCCTGGGCCTCCTGTTCAGACGATGCAGCTGAAAGAAGTTTTGCTATAGTAATCTTTCAGGAATTGTACCTTATTTCTATTAAATGTCTTTCCTAGAGTGGTGTACTTGTATGTTTATAAATCTTCCTTTTATGTATACATTCATAGTTTAATCCTCCTGTGATTCAAACACTGACCTGCTCAAATACTTCTTCTATGGGAAATAAAAGCTTTAACTGACTGACTGTAGTCTGTTCAGTTTGTGATAAGTTTTTGAAGTTTCGGATTGCTTTGCAAGGCGCATACTCTATTTCATGATGACATCTGTATCTTAGAACTGGGGAGTAGGGTGGGGATGAAGAGTAATTTCATATTATAAACAGACTTTTGCTCAGAATCTTCAGAAGGAAACTAATTTATATCAAAAATAAAAAGGAAGAAAAGCAAATTTATGGAACAGTGTAAGGTGATTACTTTTTTAATGATGTGAATGGCTAGTTACTTGTCTTCATTTCTAGTTTTAATATTTGATTTTATTTATATTTATGTATCTTCTATCCACATTACTTTTCCAGTCTAATTAAATTTTTTTTAGTAGCATAAATATTTAGGAAGTTCAAAAGCTGGGCAAATAAATCTCCTGTGCTATATTACTTTAGAATTTGATTATATTGTTTTCTGCTTTCTTGAGGAAAAGGGATGAAGTAATAAGGGGGGAGAGGGGAACTCTTGAGTTTGTGGAGAGGCCTCTGAAGGGCTGACGGGAGTATTTCCGAAGTACCCCTCGGTGTTTGAGTGTTTTGGTCACCTAAAACTGGCTGCTAAGGTAGGAGTATGAAATGGCTCCCGGCACTGAGATGCTAGGTGTTTGGTGGTAAATAGATTAATCCTACTGACTTCTCTAACACCAGAAAGTTGCAGGCACGGAAGAGAGCCTGCTACTCCTGCCGTTTTGCTGTGATAGCTTCAGTCAAAAATCTTTGTGTTGCTCATAGAAACGCATTTGCAATTCCACATACTCTTCTACTTATATCCAATAAATTCAGGATTTATGGCTTAATTTTCTGCAGCAAGAGAAGGTAAAATACTTTTTGAAAAAAGGAATGAAGATAAAATAGGGAGGCTTCAGCCTAAAGAGAATCCTCTCTTCCTTTCAGGCCTGCAGTTTAGTTTCTTAGAAAGTAAAGGCACATCCTAAAATGTGTCGTTTGTCAGTGATTCCATCATTCCTTATTGCTCAGTGATGCTGAAAACCTGGATAAAAAGAATCTAAAAAAGAAATTAAATGCCTGAGTGTTTAAAACTGGTATCTCATTGACCAGTCATTTGTATTAACCAGCCATTTTCACTAATGAATATATGCAGTGGCTGTGAAACAGAAATTGTATTAATTGCTGGGAAGTGAAGGATTTGGTCTACGTACTGAAAACACCTTGTTGATGGGCGTTGATCAGTAAAAATAAGCGTTCATGTCAACTCATTTTGAGAAGAACAACTGTGGTAAGTACTCTGAAAGCCTGAGCTAATCTTGAGGTCAATTACTAACTTCTCTACTATTGTAGAAAAGAAACAATTATTTGGTTTGTTTTGTGCTTTGCTTTTTGTGTCTTTTTTTTTAAAGCTTCAGAACTTACAGCTGGCATTTACATTTATAACAGCATTTCATGAAATCTAGTTTTAAAATCTGCAATATTTATGATGACTTCCTTTACACTTTTCTTTTTTCTAACATTATATAAGAAGGTTTCAGGTTTCTGAACTTCTAAAAGGTTACCTATTTTCTTATTTAATGAAGAAATAATTGCTGTGTAACAGCTTAAAATAATATTGGTAAGAAAATAATCAAGTTAAAACATGGAAAAGGAGTGTCATATTTTAGCAGATGGATAAAAAAGTAAATGTTGTAAATAGCCTTATTAAATTTTCCTAGGGTTTATGTATGTAGATGCTGAGTACTTGTCCTTTTTGAGCTACTCTGTTGAAGGACTTAGAATTTTCTTAGTAATCCCTTCTAGATAAGTGGCTTGTTTTTCTGTTACAGACTTTGTGCTCTCCGTAGATGTTAAAAACCATTAGGGATCCAATATTCCATATTTGGTATATTGAAATATCTTGACATTATCATTATCTAATTTTAAAAGATTGAGATATCTAAATATAAATAGATATCTGTAAGTCCAAAAGACTTAGCTGGTGAAGGGTCTGGGGCACAAGTCCTGTGAGGAGCGGCTGAGGGAACTGCGGGTGTTTGGCCTGGAGAAAAGGAGGCTGAGGGGAGACCTCCTTGCTCTCTGCAACTCCCTGAAAGGAGGTTGGAGCGAGGTGGGGGTCAGTCTCTTCTCCCAAGTAACAAGAAGAAATGGCCTCAAGTTGCACCAGGGGAGGTTTAGGTTGGGTATCTGGAAACATTTCTCCACTGAAAGGGTTGTCAGGCACTGGAACAGGCTGCCCAGGGAAGTAGTTGAGGCACCATCCCTGGAGGGATTTAAAAGACGTGTAGATGTGGCACTTAGGGACATGGTTTAGTGGTGGCCGTGGCAGTGATAGGTTAATGGTTGGACTGGATGATCTTAAAGGTCTCTTCCAGCCTAAACGATTCTATGAAATATCATTATATATGGAATTTCTTCATATTCTCACTATTGTCCTGTATATTCTAAGGGTCTTTCACAGCACCTGGTTTTGTTTGTGATTGTAAATCTCATTGTTCACATTACCTTTCCCTGTACTTCTGCATATGCTGCCTCTTATTTTTTTTGTCAGACTGTATATTAGAGCTCTCTCCCTGCTGCTTTAGAAGACCAGAATGTCTTAAAATGTTGGCATCTCCTTTTCTGACAGAGGAAGAACATTCATACAGACAGAAGGGACCGCAACAACTCGGCAATTGGTGCATTTCCCTTCAGCATGGCGAAGCGCTTTGAGAACGTTCTGACGTTGGCTAACACCACGCAGTGACGATTTCCCGGGTTCGGAGGCTCTGTATGAGAACTGGAACTGCCCAACGCTCGCATCCTCAAACGGCAGCTGAACGCCGGCCGCTCGCTGGCTGCCGCCCGAAGCTGCCAGGCTGCCTTCTGGTCCACGACGGCCTCGCGTCTGCCTGCCAGCCCTCCGCCCCAGCGCTGCCTGCGACGCCGCTAGGCTGCCCGTGTGGGAAACGCGGCCAGCCACTGCGAATGGATAGGCTGAAAATTGCAGATGTTTTCCAAAGAATTTGAAAAGCAGTCTGGCACAATAATGACATTTACCAGAACTTGTCAGTAGAGGCTTCAGCACTACATAATATGCCAGAACTTCATTGTTCTCTGATTTACAGCACATATCTCAGCTTCCATTTACATGCATATATGGGTATATATGTTTACAGACACATATTTATATTTAGTCTGTATAATCCCCCCCACATATGTATATTCTCCCAGCTTGAAGTTTATTCTTGGCTATATACACCTTTACCTGATAGCAGCACAGGCCCGTCATACTGCTTTCTGGTTTGGGTATGTAAACAACCTTTTCCACAACTATAAAGTGTGCTTTGAACCACCACCTAGAGCCTTGAGAAAATTCAAAACGAATGGAAAAGTATTTTTCTATTGACAGTGCAAGACACACAGAATTGCTGACTACTAGGAATTGTATAAAAGTGCTGTCCGTATGCGTTAATTTCCAAGGATGTTTTGATGGCCTGTGGCAGGAGGGAAGAGGAAACTGAAGTACAATGGCAGAAAATGCTGTGTTTTCAACCAGATGTCGAGAAACTTTCTTAGTGATTTTTTTTTTTCCCCCGCCTTTCTCATGGAAGAAGCAGAATAGTAATAGATCAGTAAATCTAAGTAGTAAGTAGATCATAATCTAAAAGGAAATAGCTGATATCTGAAAGTAAATAGATCATAAGTGTCTTCATGAGTATCTGTGTAGAACAAACCATTGTACAGAAATACTTGCTGTGGTGAAGGTCAGTAGCTGAGGGACCGGGATCTGCTAATGCGGTTCTGTGGCCGTACGAGCTGGATGGAGAAGTGCTGCTAAGCGTTTTGTCAGCCCTTCTAATTTCTCTCCAGGAAAAACAGTCAGCTTCATTCCTGGTTAGGGACGTGTACCCCTGTCCTTCCGACGCAGCTTTGGTGTGGTCCTTAGTACACTCTGATTTCTAGGCGTGGGCTGTTGAACGTACAGTTCAAAATCACGTCCCACCGAGGAGTATTGCTCACAAATGTATTGCAGCGCCCTGGTACTGCAGTTCATCTGCAAAGAGTCCAGAGGAGCTGCCTGCCTGCGTGACGGTGCTCGTGTCCCTTAGTAGTCACGAAGAACAGAACAGAAGGCTCTGTAACCACAAAAACTTGTAGTTTCAGTTTGGTTATTACATTTGTTATGGTTTGAGTACCTTCAAAGGAAAGCTCAAGATCACTTGCGGGAGGCTACTACAACCTCTGAGGCAGGTTTTTAGATGACAATATTAGTATACCTGTTATGTTAGGTGCTAACACCAGTTTTAGGTGCTAACATCAGTTAACCTTTCTTGATAGTTCATTGTTTCCCGGAAAAATTGTTTTTTAGTGTGTCACTTTGCTTCACACAGAACAGCTATTCTTTCACGTTTCACCGTTCGTAGCTGCAGCGATCCATCTTACTGTAAAAGTATACACTGGTAGAAAGCTAAACAATTTTTGCAGGCTGTCAGTGTTAATAATTTGTTCCATTTTGTCATAAGTATAAATCTTATTTCAATGAGTTTCGTAAAACGCTAAGTATAGCACAGGAGATGATAGAGAATTTGGGGCAGGTAATGATACAGTGCTTTTCTCTGGAAAAGATTATTTCTGCGGAAGACGATGTACCTATTTTTGTGAATTTGTGTAATCTTTTTTTAACTATTTGACGTTCTTGAAGTTTCTGAAATTTCCTTACTTTTATGAAGGAATACATGCATAGTGTAAGAAATCTAATTTTCCAGAGAAGACAAGGTCATAATGGAAGTGTAGAGTGTTCCTTCTGTAAAGAGACAGTTTTGTTTATTTTGGGGTGTGTGTTTCTTTGACCCAGCAGTATTTATTTTAAATTCCATTGAAAAGTTTTGAGGAAAAAAATGATTAGTTCTCCTTCATGTCTCATTAGTCTTTACTAAAATTCAGAATTGAACAGTGACTCAGTCCTTTAGAAACTAATGCTTTAATAAAGTTTTATTGTTTTGAAATTCTTGTTTAAATCAAGATTCAGGTAGGGAAAACCTTTTCTAGCAATAGAGAGAAATATTTATAATCCTTTACTCTGTTGCCTCACAATTCTTGCTGCATTTCCTGCATAATCTTTCATGGCTCCCTTCCCATAGGAGACCCGTGCGTAAGGCTTAGGGTGGTTTGCCAAGGGCTTGAAAAGTTTGCTCGTTACGTTTTATTAATGATTTTCTTTTTAATACAATGAAACGATCAGTGATGCTGTTGGGAGAAGAAAGTCTGGATTTAGAAGAGGAGAGTGATCTCTGTCTTCCCATCCTCCTTATTTGTCATTTGCCTTGTCTTTAGGGGGATTCTGTCCCGTCCCATGTGCGTCCCCCCCCTTTTCTTTCTTTTTTCTTTCCTTCTGAGATTCAACATCAGACGTGTTAAGAACCCAGGCACTTCTCAGAACGTCTGCCAAATCTACTAAATTACTCTGGTGCTCACAACAGAAGATATTATGGCGGCTTTTGGAGAATCAGCTGGAGAAGAGTCTGTTGCTGCAATTTTTTCCTGTGGGATGCCAGGATGATGGAGTGTTCCATGCTACCACATAGAGCTATAAGCAGTTTATAGTCTAATAATTGCAGTGCAGAATACTGAATGCACAAAGACATGTCATTTTACAAAGTCGAATTAAAGCATGTACAACTGGCAAGATTTCATTGCATCCTCTATATTTTGGACTTATATTAAAGAAGATTCATAGAATGATGTACTTGTCTATAAATTTTCATATACTGCTAAAGCCATATGAAAAATAGTAATGTTTTTGTTTTGTTTTTTTAACCTGGCAGAGCGGACTAAAAGTATTTGGAGAAATAAATGGTCCTGGGTTTGATCAAAGCTTTCCACATAATGCATCAGAAATTGCTTACTTTATTGTTTCTGTCTGGACCATTTCTAATCTCACCTTTGTTTAGTCATGAGTCCTCTGACAGACCATCAGTAGCGTCTTCTCAAAGCAGACGGTCACCTGTCTGATTACATTTAAGGCTTGCCTATGCTTCCAGATACCAGCAAGTTCTGTGGCTTGGTCTGTGAGACGAGCCTTTTTTTTCTCCCGGTATCCCAAGAATTCATGTGTGTTACTATACCATGCAGAAAAGAACCTTCTGGAAATGAGTATTTCTGGTGATTCATTGGACTGCTTATGTTTCATTAGTGGTGGGAACAAGTCATGTGGTGGTGGTGGTGGTCCAGCATGCTGCTCAGCTGCTGCAGTCGGCCCTTCTGGGTGGAGGCTCTGGCGACATGTTGCTTTCCATTGTTTCATATATTCTTCGGACTCTAACAAATGCCATCTGATTGCATGGGTGCTGTTAAACATGTTAGTGCTGGGCTTTACTGTAACTTAGGTGGTATTGGGGTTACTGATATGATAAAATGATTTTCCTATTTAAGTTGCTGGCCACAGCGTCTCTGTTTGGTGTCCGTACAGGTCCACTGCTCTGCTGGCTGGATGTCAGGAGTCACAGAGCCGCACTAGTTGACAATCGTGATCTGTTTTGAACCACAGAGTCACTTGCTTTGGGTAATAATCTCTTCTGTGTAGAGGACGTGTACGTATCTATGTAGCTTTGGATTCTAGGTGCTGGTTGGCACAATGGCCAACAGTGCTCTGGTCTTGTGTGCTTTTGCCATTTATTGTGCTGCCTGGGTAAGGGAGGCCTGTTGGGATGGGTTCGAGATCTGGTTTTGGCTAGAGTTGAGTAGCTTCTCAATGATAGGAGCAAGAGAGAGACTGCAGAGTAAGAACAAAACCAGGAATGGCTTTTTAATATAGATGGCCAAATGGCATTTGTTGGAACTGCGTTTTAGGAGTTTTGTTCAAGTTGGTGCATCTTTAAATCTTCTATGTGTATAAATGACTCGGTGTGTTAGCCTATGTTTATTTAATCTGCAGGCATGTAATTAGAATAGAAAAAGGAAAAATTTAGGTAAGGAAGAAGATCAGAAATATGTATTCACCCTAGAATAGGGTAACGGTATAAAATAAAAACATATTCTTGGGATTTTTTTGCTGCTTCAGTTAGTAGTATACCAACACTGAGAGTGAGCGTGCAAGAGGAATCTGCGTCAGTGTGATTTACGCTGCTGTTTAACCCTAGCAACTGCGTTTCCATTGAAGAGATTGATGCAGCCTTCTACCTTTCTTCTCATCTGCCAGCACAAATACGTGTGGCCTCACAGTGAATTTGATGCATTTGCGTGTTGTTATTGTTCTTAAACTCAGATCGCTTGCTGGTTCAGTTCACCACATGTGGATGCTGACACAAGAAGGGAGGTGGCTCTGGGTTATGAATGAGCAACTGAATGAGGGAATTGCTTCTTTTAGCAGCAGATTGATTAAAACAGTTGTTGATATTCCACTGTCTTTAAACTGTGTCCAAGATCAAAAGCTTTTTCGGCAGCTGAAAATGGTATTTTGGAAGCAACATACAAGAACTAATGATGCTGCCTCCAAGCGCAGTTAGCTCTAGTTGCATGTCTCTCACATTTTGATATCTCTGTGCATGGGAGCTGTTAGGGATTTAAGCTTGCAAGCCTACTATTTCTGCTTTGAATTTTGGCTTGGAATCTTACTTGATGAATGGCATCTGAGTATTGAAAATTCAAAATGTGTCTTTGCTTGTCACAGCTCATGCCTCTTTCCAACTCCAGTAATTAGATGTATTGGTGTATTTTGTATCTAGTCAGACAGTTATGTGTAAAGGATATCCATTTTCCAGATTTCTTTACTTTTTAAAAGATGATAAATCTCATGAGAGTTTCCTGCCTGTTATTGCAGTTCAATTTTTGAAGAGTTTTTTTGGCAGAGGAGGAGAGAGGATGGTTTGTAGAGCTGTGTTTTGCTTGAACACAGGTATATCCACATTAATATTTTCTTTTTTTTTAAAAAAAAAAAAAAGGCAAGCAAACCAGAGGAACAGGAAACAGTTAAAAGCTCAAACCTAAAATGAAATACATGCTTGGGTTCATTTGGAGAGAGAGATCTTTTTCTCAACCACATGGCAGGATTTATTTCTTGGAATAACCTTTAGTTGCTATTACTTCAATTATATAGGAGAAAGCGTTCTTAAAGGCTTCAGGATAGCTTAGTTGCTTAGCTTAAGACTTCTTTCACATCCTTATATATCCTTCCTTTCATGCTAAAATATATAGTACAGGCTTTTGGGTGCAATATTTCCTTTAGCAAAAGTACTTTGCACGCAATGTAAAAAATGAAAAATGGCTGAAACATTTTTCCAGTTTTTCCTTCCATCGTAGCCCAAGTTCTGCATAGGCTTCTGCTTTGCCTTCTTAATCAAAACCAAAGTGTCCTGTATTTGTCTGGTTTAGGACAGAAAATACATGCTTTTTTTTGTTGTTTGAGTGTCAGTTGCTAGTTCTGCTGTCTATTTTTCCTTAAAAATGAAGGTTGTTCCCTAGAATATATTCCATGTACAATAGTCTAATTTGTCACTAAAGCTCTTGATTTCCTAAATAAACTAATAGTTGCAAAATACAGACAATACGATCATTAGTTTGTCTTAAAATTGCAGGGGATTTGTGTATTTTTCTCAGGACTATTATTTTTGTTGTTTTAGCCATCCGTATTTACTCAATATTTCTTGTACAGATTTTCTTCTGTGTGTATACATATATATACACACACACATACATAGGCACACACTGTCTCTCTGACTTTCTTGTAACTGCTCTACTCCTCTAGTGTTGGGGATCAATTGGTCTTGAATACAGAGCAGTCTACCAACATTTCTCTGCTAGACCACCTCGCAATGCTTTTACTGAGTGGTAGTTCCACTTTTTACTTGCTTTATAGATATCTGTGTTAAAGTATTTTGACATACTGTGGTATGATTTTAGTACTTTGTGTCAAAATAATCTCCAGGTAATTAGACCATACACATGAGATGTATTTGATTCAGATTTTGTAAGTCTATGACTCATGAGGTCATAGCTTCTGAACAACAAAACAGTGTCTCAAAGAGATGAAAAAAGCCCAAAATCTTTGAAAATCAATGTTTTGAGTTCTCCTGAGGCTTATGCTTTGAAGCCTGTGTTTAATTTACTACTTGTCTAGTAGTTAAGTTCCAGTCTGGCTCTTCTGAGTTAAGTGAGCTCAGTCTTCTGATTCAGCAAGCACCTGCTCACATAGAGGCAGAGGCTATTGGTAGTTTAATGAGATTTTTGGGGGTGTTTTTTCCTACATTTGTTCCTTTTTTCCTATTTCTTTCATTTCAGGCTAAGAAAAATGTGTTTTCTGTTTAAAGCCTTCAGCATCTTCAGAAATATGTATCATTATGACCTTCTCATACATCTTTGAGAGTAGACACTGAACGTACAATATGCAGTATCAAGTCTAGGACACTGTACTACATCTCAAGACAAATATGCGCATTCTATTGCAAAGGTAATGGGGAGGAGTTTTAAGCCATTTTGAAAAATAACTGTAGTTTGGGTCAACCGCAAACAGATGAGGTCCTCTAAGATGAGCTAAGATCTGGGAGGTCAAGGAGCATTGCACTCTTCTGCCTCTCTTAAAAATTGAACTTTGTGACTTGAAGCTGTTCCCAGGCTGGTAATCTTCTGTTAATAGGTACTGAATTTGCTTCTCTCAATTATTCCAGAAGTACATGCCAAAAATATCCAAAACAAAACAGTTTCTCTGTTCACCTCCTTCTGCCTTAACTGTATTTCTCTTGAACGCTTATTAATTCCGCTTTGGTAGGATCGTACAAAAGTCATGCTATGATTTTGTTGTAAATCTTTATAGAACTCCAAAGTTAGTGACATCAGAGATGCACAGTCAAAAAAACCTTTCGGAAGTAAATAATAGTATTGACAGTCAATTTTGTGACTTAATACCTCCTCTTATCTAGCAAAAAAACCTTGTGTGTCTCATCTCTGTGAAGATCAAGAGGGTTGTTTGATCACACTGTGTGAGACGCTTTCGTCCGCTGCGTACTTACTACAAAACAGAGTTCATTCTGGTTTGAAACAGTTCGTACAGCGTGGAGCAGCTGGGCAGTATTCGCTTCTTGGGTTAGAAAGCCCACTGTCTCTTACAAGAAAGACCACGATACAGTTAACATGTAAAAGGAGGTAGCTGTGAGGGGATTTTTTCTACTTGTTTAAGAAAACCAAAGCATTTTGCAAGGCAATATTCCAAAATTTTGCGACTCAAGAAAATGTTGAGAAGCAGCAATTAAAAAGTTGGCTTAATTTCTAATAAGCTTCATTTTCTATTTTCATTTACTTGGAGAATGTTTTTCTGTGTCTGTGGAGATTGGGGGTGGGGGTGGTCTGTTTTCTAAACTTTGCCCATAACAAGCTTTTAAAATACAGAAATATTTGTAACAACTTCTACACATGTATTATGCATGCAGATGTGAAGATTTAAGGTTGCTTAAGACTTTATATAATCCCCATTCAGAAAAAATGAAATATCAGATTGGTGGAATTCATCCTGGGTTTATGACATAGAAAAGGGTGAACCACATTCCCATTTAATCAAACATTTCAGAACAAAGTATTTGTACTATATTCAATTCTTGGAAATCCATTTCTTTGAGAAGGTAGATGCCATTACATTTTATTATTGTTTTAATTTCCATGTACTTTGTCTTCTGCTTAATACCAATTGAGTCTTAAGTCTGTTTTACCACGCTTCTGTCATCCGTGTGTTATGACAGAAACTGAATGTGGCTCTTGTAATCAAACTGGACCAGGTTATTGTGATGGGGACCTCTTAACGAAGTTGCAATTTTAGGGATGATCAAGTAGCATAATAGAAATATTCATGTATCCATGAAGCCTAAAGTAATTATTTCAGCCTTTTAATCTAAAGTTACTAAATCTCTATGAATAGTCAGTTTGTGCATATATCCAATATTTATGGCATTTTTTTTGCTTGCTTGCTTTATGACACTGGACATTACTAAACTCATGTTTTCTGGGAAGATGTTTCAAATGTTTCCAAAAGACAGAGTCAGAGAGCTTAATCAGACACTAAGAGTGAAGGTGAAACGAGTCTACTCCTTCAGAAACAATGTCAATTCAATTTATTTTCATTAGAAAACACTACAGAGATCTATAATCCCAAAGTATCAGTAATTTATAATGCTTGCATTTGAAATTTTAATTATATCCGTGTTGAACCAAACACTGTGTTATTAATTACCAGAAGCAAAGGCTAGTATTTCATTACTAAAACTAGTTTTAAGTTTGCACTGTGTCTTTCTGTCTCAGTTCTATGGTGGAGACATAAGGGACAAACAAATGTATGTTGAACTCAATTTTTTTGAACCTGGTAAATAATACGCCTTCGTATATACACGCGTAGTGGGTAGCAACTGAAGTCGGCTCCCTGTAATCCTGCCTGCGTAAGTCTTAACAACGGAGATGAGCCAAGCTTTGCTTCAGAACTGTTTTAGGAACTTGAAAGGTTCCACACAAATTTTCATACTGGGACAGGCAAGTGTAACCCATTGGATTTACTCCAATTTTTTTGTGAAGGTGAACAGTTACAGTCTTCAGGGTGTCTTGGTTCGCACCATTAATCGTTAATTTCTTCTCTTACCAGGCAGTTTGTTGAATAATTTCTAGATAGATTTGAGACTTTAATTTTAGCATAATAACCGTTCGTGGCTCTGTTTCTCCATGGTCCTGTATGCTGTGTGAATTCTGAGCAGCAAAAATATTCACCAGGCTTTTATCTTTGGTTTGAAAACTTTAAGGAAAATGTCTGTCACTGACAGGAATTTTATTTACTAGTTACACTGTGAGATTTGTCACTCAAAACAAATATTGCTGCACGGTTATGTATAATTTTATAGATAAATAATACTGAATACCATAAGGAAGTCCTTTTGCTCTTATCAGTAATAGAAAAGTGAAAAAAAAATGCAGTTCTAAACCATCTTGTTAAAAATCAGTTTGGTTCTTTATTACGTTAGATATGCGTAATTTTTATATAATACTATAGACTTGACCCCCCCCCCCCTTTAATTTGGATGTTAAGTACTGCAGACAGAACATGTGGTCTGGTTTGGAAGGTACATCTTTACTGAGCTTATAAATTAACAAGCAGTAGATTTTTATTTTTTTTTTTAACCTCTTCTGCACCATTGACGGCCCAGGTTCTCACAAGAAGGAAGCCTCTGGCTTCTGAAGCATTTCTGAAAAGTAGAACTGTGTCTGCCTAAAACCTAAGTTCCTCTTAAGAGGTTTACTAAGATTAGTAACCAAGGTTTTTTTATGCTTACATATATATATATGTAAAAAAACCCAAACAAACCTTGTTGATATGATAACCTCGCTACACATTCATGTACATCTGGCCTATAGGAAAATAAGTCAGTGCGTGCATATCTTTTGGATAGTGTCATACGAATTGCTTTGTATTTTCTAACAAAAGCTGAAAAAGCCGACACTGGTAATACAACTGTCATTCTGTAGCACTGAACTTGGGCCAAAACTGCTTCATGTTCAGACTGTGCGCTCTTGGATCCTCAGTACGGGTTTGATCCAGGCTATATATGAATACATGACACGATTTCTGTTCCGTTAGCTAGAACATACGATTAGGATTCATGATGGCTTATCGCTTCTGTGTTGGATGTAGAGGGATAGATAAATGGCCGTAGAATGAGAGGAGGGCAGACAGACTGTGGTAGAAAAGCTAATGTAACAAAGCTAGTCTTCACAATTTTTGAACAAATTTGAAATGCTCTTAGGCTGGTGCTTGTAGTTATTTAGTTGACGTAATCTTAATCTGTCCCTAAATATTTATTTACTGTGTCACTATACGATGGCATGGATTATTTTCAGGCACATGTATTCGGTGTGGCCTTTACAGTACCCAAGATGGATAGTCTATAGAAACACAGGCATTTTCTCATGAGTTTAAGTCACATCTTTGCAGCAAAGGCAGATGTATTATGTGTGTCTCTTTCCAACTCCCTTGATTCTTTACCTCTGTGATACCCATCTCTGTTTGTTCCACTTCCTCCGAGTTTCACCTCATTGCCCTTGAGCTTCTCCCCTCGTTCACTGCAATTTTTTCCTGCTAGAGTTCTAAGGGATTGTCTTGCTGTTGTGCCTGTGTTTTGCTCTTCTTTAGTGACCTCTATTTCTTCTGCTGCTAAAGCTAATGTTTCCCTTTGCTACTCACCGATGGGGTTGGTGCCCCTGTCTCCCTGTTTCTCCTCTGACTCCATTCTTTCCCTGCTGCTGAGCATAAAAAAATTCGGAGTGGAAAGGTAGATGAGGAGGTTAGCGGATCAATGACAATTTGATAACCTTCCTCCCAACCTGGAACTCCCAAACTATGAATTTTGCTCCAATGTGTCAGCCAAAAATGAATTCTATAGGAAGATTTTAAAAAGAATGTAGTAAAAAGAGCAAAGAAAGTAACCACCACAGGGAGCTTCTACCATTGTATCTATTTCAACAGAACATTAGGTCTTGGAAGCTGTACTTCTAAAGCTTTCCTTGGAAAATAACTTTCTTTTATTCTCTGAAGAACTTTATGCCCTCAGGATAGATGCCAACACCGCGTAACACACTCCATGCAACAACCCCGTCTCGGGGAGAGGTGTTACACTTCGCTGAATGCTTCACGTACGGGCGGCAATACCTCTTGGCTGGACTGATCTTACCGCTTGGTTGGTAAATGAAATAGAAATTTGTGCAGCTGCTGTAGGAACTTGCATTTGCTAAGACAGAACTTTACTGTGTTCAAGAAGTGGGTTTTGTAGTGGCAGTAAAGTGGCGGTTTTAGACCTTAAAAAATAACGTACAGAGCAAGCACAGTGATTAACTAAAATATTTTGTTAGGGAACAGTATGATGTCTCGGGAGCAGCATGACATCTTTTGTGTGGGGCGGTGTGTCTTCAGAATGAGCCTTACGTCAGCTCTCCTCTCCTGTCACTTCCCGAGTGGATCAGTGGTGCTGCTGCATAAAGTGGTGTATTCGTGTGCTGGGAAGCTGGCGCGTCTCCGGCTCTTTTTTTTTTTCAGGGAGGTTCTAGGTATGGTCAGAAGTGCTCCAGAGCAGACAGACAGCAAACAACTATGTTGGTTGGTAAGATATGGCTAGAGCCAGTCTAACAGTGAGACTATAAATCAGGATTTTCAGGAACACTGCTGAGGAGCACTTAAGTTCTTTAGAAGGGTCCATCGTTTCTCAAGAGAAACAGCGTGACGAGGTCTCTCAGTGAAAAGCTTTGTGATTACAGTAGTACCACTGTTCCCTCTTAGCCCCTCCTGTTGGGGGGAGGCCAAAATTGTGTAGATGTCTGGTAAAAACATGGTAGAATCAGTCTGGCTTTCCTTTACGTCCTAGCAGAGAGAGACAGAATTGGACCTTAAAATTTCTAGTTAGTAAGGGCATGGAAATGGATTTGGAACAACCTTTGTGAAAAGAACATTCCAAACACTGTTTGAATCGAGGGCTGGAAAACTACGTCCAGCAGGCTTAAAAACCAAAACAGCAACAAAAATCAAATCTCAGCCGGGGTGTTAGCCTGTAAGATTTAAAGATCAAACTTTTTTAGACTGGGCTACTTGATTCCCCAGCGTACCTTTTCTGAAGGATTTCTTACAGTGTTAAGGAAGCAGTGTTCTCTCACCGGCTAATTGTCGCATACTACAGTAGTGATTAGAATCTATTTTCCGTGTTGCATTGCTGGCCGCTGAAAGATGTGGAAGATGCACTTTGGGGGGGATCTGGGACCTTAAGAGTGCAATCGTTAGAGGCAGCAAAGGGTCAAAAGAGCGTTAATCTGTCTCTTTAGAACTTGAGGGCTCAGTACCTTACACTGTGTCCCACTGAAGGATGTGTATCTCCCTCAGGAGTTGCCTCAGAAACTGAGCAGGTTGTGTTAGACATGTGGCTTCACTTTTTTTTTTTTTTTTAAGATGGATTCATGAGAAACAAAGGACAGGCTTTGTTATCAGTCCCAGGAAGACCATCTAGTTCATTAGCATCTCTCGCATCTCTTTATAGTGTGGATAAAGACAACCATGGGATAGAAGACTATTGGAAGACTCTAATTGTCATCTATCCTTGGCCCTCTTAAAAGAACGTAAGAAGGGAAAAAGATCTATGCACATTCCCGTTGTGAATTTGTATTTTTGCTTGTCTCTTCCCATGCATACAGATCGCTAATATTTCTGAGATTTCCTTATCTTCTAGATACATAAAAGATAACCGATACCTACTTGAGAAATGTGTAAATGAGTTTGTGTTCCTAGATTATTTTTGAATACAAGAGGCGGCATATTTTATACCAGTACATATGATATTTTCATTTTTAACAACTTTTACTTAAGCAGTGTTGCACAGGTAAGCCCTTTCATGCCTAGATGCCCCAATGTGTATTACGTGGGAGAAAACGTGTGCTTCTTGGGATAGGGGACATACGTTAGCTATCGCATCTTTGGTACCATATAAATATCAGTTGGATTTTATTTTGTGTGGTTTTGTTTGTTTGTTTGTCCCTCTATGAGGACACGTAAACCTAGGTATTTTACTTGAACTCACCGAAATTCCAACCACGTGAACGTAGGTTCTTCACAAGCTTATTAATTCCTGTGTCAAAATTGGGAGGGAAAGTTCTCAAAACTACTACTCCTGCTGTTTCGCTTTGCACAAAACAACACTTTTTGATCCCAACAGCCTTTGCTAATATTTCTTTATTTTATTTTGATTGGAAGTATTCCTTAATGGAAGATTCAAGTCCAGAGCCCACAAGCTTTGTAAGAGAGTGTTGAATCCAAAATTAAGACACTTTTTATAAAATCCTGATACTGAAGTCACACATGGCTTTATTGAATACATTTCATTTTTCACATAGTGAAAGAATTGCAGATGAACTGGGTTCTAGCAAAAGACCAATTAATGAGAATGGTTATAGAGAATTAAAAATCAAGGCAAAAGATTTTGAAACCACCGAGTCCTTTTCTGCTGATGGACAAGTGTGTGTGTTTCAGACTGGAACGCATTTGAGATGAAACTAATCAGCAAAAACCTTTTTTCCTAAATATGCAGTATCTTGACACTTGAGATAAAGATGTTCTAAAAACATCTTGCAGTAATGAGCATAAATGATATTTTCCCACCAGATATTAATTATAATATAAATACTGTTTCTCATTAATATGCTCGTCTTTTTCAAAGGTTTCAGTACTGTGTTTTTTCTTCAGAGCATGTATGTGAAATTGTATTGCTCTTCCTTTGCATTTTTAAATGATTGTAGTGGATCACACAAAAATACATACCAACAGTTTGATTTAACAGCAAAAAGGAATATTAGGCAACCAGAATCTTAAAAATCTTTGTATCCTTGTTCTTTTTATGGACCGTATTAAAATGTAAGAATAACAAGGTTATGCAGATAATTTGGTGTTACTCCAGCCTCCACAGTGTTCTTTCCCACACTCATACTCGAGGGCACCAGAAAATGGTTTGATTCCGTCATTTCACGAATCTTGGATTTCTGGTAAGCTGTCCTCCTTGTAAGCTCGTCTCCCACATACACGTTTTTTTCATATGCTGGAGCTTTGTCATTCGGTGCATGTGTTCAGTAACTTTGCGTCTAGGAATTTCTCCGGTCTTTATGAAGTGAATGCTTTCAACAGTTTGGTCAGGGATGGACTTCAAAGACTATGAAGAGTTGGCAACGAGAATAAAGCTTCTATTTTTAAATGGAGAAAGGCAGGGCTAATTCTTTCTGACATACCTGCTGTTGATTAAGCAGATCATTTGTATCTCCGCCTTCCTTGACTCTCAGTTAGTTTGGTTGTCTTTTCTTTCGCTGTTAAATCATCCTTTTAAGAGCTATTATATGCATCTGGTCATTTCCACTGCTGTGTTCTGCTTTACATCTTGCTTCATGATCTGCATGGTATTAATCGCTTTTTAGTCACTGATGCGTTAAGTTGGATAGATTTTTTTTTGTTGTTGTTGTTCAAAAATGACTGAGGACATAGTGTTTATATTTGTGGTTTGTTCTTTGGAAAATGATGATGGTATATTTCTAACAGTAGGGGAGTTACTGCGAGCTAGGTTTCGACAGCTGGTTAGTAACATTCATAGCACGTTGTAGAACAATCCCAAGCAGAATTCATGTCGGGTTTAGGTTTTAATACTCCTTTTTTGGAAATTCCGAGCAGAGCGATGAGAGAGGTAGGGTTACAGGAGGTAAGAAGGACTTGGATAGAAAAATAAAAATAATGGGGACCCCCCCCCCAATAATAGTGAAGCTAGTATATAAACGTAGAGTATTTAATCAATTGTAACTATTAAAATAGTACAGTACATCAGTACGCAATCGATACTGACTGCTAAGAATTCCTTAAAAATGAACATTTTAATCAAGAAGTCTTCTGCATGCTATTGCTCTTTCCTAGCAATTTTTCTTTTTATGGGATGAAAGAAGAGCTGCCTATTTCAGGCATTTCTTTCTCCTCATGTGGTGGGCAGTTACTGTGGGATGTAGTTGCTTGGGTAGAAGACAAAAGAAAACTGAAAATTTATTTCTATAATCACGCCAGAATACCCCTGGGCTTTTTTCAGAAGATGTTCTAGGATAACTCCTTTGCTAATGTTGTTTTTCCTGATACTGTTTTTTCTATATGACGTATTCATAGTGTTTAGGAATAGCAAGAGAAAAGAAAGAGTAGGAGGAGATGAACTGGACAAGGAGAAATTTTTATGTGTTTTTGCATGACTGCTTCTTTGTTTGAGTATTAAAGCCTAAGGCCGTGCTTTTGAAGTGCCTAGTACTTTTGAATGTCCACTTAAATATTAAAGTGGCACCTAATTCTTAACAGATATTTTGCACGTAGTAAAATGTGACTCTTTAAATGTGTTTTAAATTGGGTATCTGCAATCGGTAATAATTTCTGAAAATTGATTAATCTTTCTGTGATGTAGAAATACGTGCTGTCCTGCTGCTTAAGTCTGTTCCTGCTAATACGTGAGAACCTATGTTGTAAAGAAACAAATCCAAATGTTGAAAATGAAAGTATTTTTCTTATTCTTTATCCCACTTTCTTATTCATGATTTCCCTTGTTTTATCTTGGTAAAAAATGGAGGATGATTGGAACACCCAAAGGGATGAAATAATGATCTCAATAGGAAGTTTGCGAGCTTGGAGAAACTGCTGTTATACAAATGCATATTGTAGGGATGTATAAATCTCTATGCCAGTGGAAACTAAAGCGCTGCAGTAGGTTTTGCTTGGTACTAGTTCAATTTACAGATGCGGAGTAACCACAGTGGAAGGAGAAAATGATGAAATAATGTGATTTTTTTTTTTTTTTTTTTAGGCAAATGTTTATTCCTGACGTTCCCCGTTTTCCGCGGGTGCTCTCTGGCTGACTGGTCTCTCAGCAGGCTGCGTAACGAGCGCCACGTGGGCAAGGAGCGGGCACAGGCAGCGGTGGGGAGGCATCTGTCACGCAGGCACAAAAAAACCTGAGAACACAACTCAGCTGGAAAAAAAATACATTTTGTAGAGTAAAGACTTAATTATTCTTTCACCAGTTCTAATATAACGGGGAATAAACTTGCTTACAGATGGCAGTAAATTATTTCTGATTGATGCTACAGGAGTTTTTTGCTTATGAAAGGATTCAAGGAAAGTGTTGTCTATGAAAGAGGTGAACCTTATTTAGTATTCTGTCCTACAGGAATAATTTGGGATGCAAGATACATGCAGTACAATGCGAACTGAATAGCTTCCCATGCTAGTGCTCTTTGAAAACATGCCGCTTTCAGATCTCTCTCACCACTGACATGTTGCCTGCATAACTGTTTTTAAGATTAATTTGGGCATTCTGAAGTATTCGTTTGTGTGACTTAGTGTGACTCAGGAAAACTGTTCTTAGGTTTGGGTAAAATTAGAAGGTGATTAAGGACATTACAGAAAGTGAAAGGTATATCTAATGGTCTGTCAGCTTTGCTAGTGCGTGTTTTGTTGTTTCATTTATTAATCCCCTACCTAATTTTGAGGTGTTTATATTTGTTTGAACTGGACTTTGGTATTCATAAGTAGAAAGAAACACAGATTATTTGTGGTACCTTAATGAGACAATTCTGGACATGACCTTTTTAGAATTCTAGAGATGTGAGATAGATACCTACGTGCTGGCTTATGTAAAGGTAACATTACAATGCTACTGTTAATGTAAATGCACTTGAAATTACATAAATTTAATAAAGCATGGTATCATGAGTTTATTTGGAGTCACAAATATCAGACAGTAAATTTCTAAGTTAACTTGGTAAAAGAGAAAAAAATTTTAAGAATAATTTTTGGCGCTGTTCCTCAAGAGAAAGTGTATTATATCTCTTGTACAGGGTAGCATATAACTGTATTAACCGTATTTATTTCATTTAGCAACACATCCTTTCACGTATTGTTTACACTGGCCATTTTAGGGCAGTGAAAATGGATGTAGCAGTGCTGTACAGGCAATTTCTCCTTTGCAGTGCAGCCAACGTTCTCTTTCACGTTGCTCATGGAGAGATGAAGTCTTTGATATTTTGGTCTATGTTATTGTATCTTCTGAACAAGATGATCATCATCTTACTTTCTGTAAGAAATTACAGGTAAACCGCTTTGCACAGTAGCAAGACAGTGACTTGGCTGGATCCTGGGGAAAATGTGTGTGTTCAGATGGCTGCGGCGGAGCGAGCGGAGCGCCCGCCTCTGCTCCCGGGCGTTGTGAAGGGTCTGGTCGCAGGGAGTGACTGCGTTGGGCTGACAGGCGCGGGTAGCACCCGCATCCCGGCTTTTCCCGTGCTGTGTTTAGCTATTGATGATAGCTGAACACGTTGCCAGCAACCCTGTGCATCTTGTTCTGCGCTCGGGCAGGTGTTCTGCTTACATGTTACCTTGTCAGGTGGTTCTGTGCAAAGCGATTGCCCACCCATCTTAATACACACACTTAATTCTTTCTCACTTGCTCTTTGGTGAAATCTGTTTAGTCTTATTAGAGCTCGTGGGTACTTTGGTGTGTTCTCAAGCCTGTGACAATTATGAACGACCAGATGGCATCGCACACGTTTTTAGCTTGAATGATAAACACTTAAAAAGCCCTTGTAGCACGGCTAGCCAGGCAGCATAGCTCCCTCCTCAGCAGGAAAGACAGTAATTTTGGCTTGTAACGAAGCTGAAGTCAAACTTTGCCTATAAAGCATATTTAGTATTTGAAGGAACTCCAAAGCCCTTGCGTGATGTTTAGCTGCTTAAAACTTCTGGTAGTTTTCCTACAGTTTTGCCCATTAAAAGCAGTTAATTGGCTTTTCTATGCTGTTTACTCATTCTGAAAGACTGAAAATATTCTAATGATGTTCCTTCAGTCTTTCGTAACCATATAAATTTAGGAGATAATGTCAGTGGAACAGAAAATTATCTCAGGTTAATAAGTGCCTCCTGCTACTTAAATGTCAGGGCAAATATGAAGATTTTATGCACAATAAAAGTTGAGGCTATTTCAAATGCATTGAGCAGTGAGAAACAGTGGTCATTTCTGACAATTACTCTTACCATTTGTCTAACCGCTTTGCAACAACTGATACCTGAACTCATTTAAGTCCGTATCATCATACAATAAGGGACTAAAGCACTTTGTCCCTATCACTTTATAATTAAAGGTTAAATGTGACCTAGAATATTGGACACCTGTTTCAAAAAGACGTAAGTACTCTTGAGGTCTTTGCTTAAATAGTAACCGCTCACTGGGATCAGCCTGCAATAAAGCAGTGGGTGTATGTGGGGAGGGGGTGGGGAGGGCACCGACGACAGAAGAGGCCCCCACCTGAAATCAGTGGTATTGCGACGTCAAACAGGTCTTAATCAGCACCTGCTAAGCGTCCAAAAAGATTATAAAGATGGTGAGGGGAAGAAGGAACGATCCCATCAAGAGAATTTATACCTAAAAAAGAATACTTGCTTGTGGTTTTGCTTGCAAAAAACCACAAAACCTAAAGTCCAGTGTGACTGTCCTACTGAAGGGTAGGCTTCGTCGTTTGAGCGAAGTCCTGAAAGAAAAAGACAACTAGATTTTAACTTTGAGTAATTGCATCAGGTCACCTAATGGGTACCTGGCTTGTCTGTTCTTCACTCTTCCACCAAAGGAGAATACAGAATAATAAAAAGAAATAGACGAAATACCATTTCCAGGAGAAAAGTTTGGTAAAAATAGCGTCATAAATATTTTGTCTTTAGAGCATCTCAGCTGTCCTGACCGAGCTGCCACAGCTCTTCACACAGCCTGAAAGACACATGTAGGACGTGGTTAGTGGAACATTCTTCAAAAACTGCAGACGCTCAGAGTTGTTTCCAAGGGACAGACACGAGCACAACACATTGGTACTCCTGTGTGTGTTGGGCCGTGCAGTTTCATTAGAAGCACAAATGCAGTAAATTCTCAAAGTGTCAGAAATTGGACGAGACTCCTGTTTAATCTGGAAGAAAAGTTTTACTGCTACTTTGCAACCTTGATGGTTTTTCTGCATTTTGTTAATTAGCACTTTATTCATCTCCAATAGTAACGTGACCTTCCCTGACCACCAAGGCTCGAACGTGTGACTGTGCGAGGTACCCAGATGCTCCTGTATTACAGAGCCAAGATGACTGTGGTCCTACAAGAATACTGAACAGAACGCTAGCTGAGATACTTGACTCATTCCATAAGTCAAGTTATTTTCGTTACTTTCAAGAAAAACGCATCTGTGAAACTGCTAGGTGATTTGCAAATAACTTACAACAGGTGCAGAGAAGAATTTTTACTAGACATCTGCCTCCATTTCGTTTCAGGGTTTTTGAAAAGAACTAATTATTTTTCTTGCCGTATAGCTATCTCTTTTGTCCTCTGAGTGTTGGATATATGTTAGCACATTCACCATACTAATAGGACTGTGTGAAAAATATAGTGGTGTGCCTTTTGTTTCCACAAATATGTATTAGGTGAGGAAAAATTTGAGACAAAAATATCTGTTTTTTGTACTGAGCAGTTACCTGGTTTCTGTTCTTCCATTTCCCAGACCAGAGAATAGTATTTTTGTCTCTGGGCTTTTCTTCTGGGAACTTACTTGCTTTTTGAACCTTTGCAGGTTTAAAATATCCACAACATGCTGACAGCAGATGGGTGGGAAAATGGTCGTGTGAAGGGAAAAAAGTGGTCTCTTATCTCCGTTTCCCTTCTGCACACAGTGTTATGCCCTGTGACGGTAAGATTTTATGTTCGTACTTCCTAATCCTTCGTATTTCTCTTACTATTCAGAAGAGCTCGTGAATGTTTAGCACACCTAGGTCACAGTGATTTACCGGTGCGCTCTGTTAGTTGCGTACTGTTAGACTTCTCCCTGTGACAGTGATGCACGTTGTGCGCTGCTCAGTGATGCTTACCATGTTAAACAGGCGTATCTTGGAGAAGTTACGCAGTCACACCAAATTCTAACATAATTAAGCAGATCATATATCATATTTTGAAATGACTTTAAAGGGCAAACTGAATGACAATGTTTTGTTTATGACCTTTTAATCTTGTCTACAACAAATTAAATTTTGTCTACAGAAAATAAATTTCTAAAGATGATGAAGTGTCTTATGGCAAGAAAATCCATTAGGAAGTCTTGAGACTGTCTTGATAAACATAGCTTTGTAAGCTTCACAGCCATTTGGCATTATATCTAGCGGATTCATTTGTGTTTGTATGTGTTGAGAGGCGGAGGATGAACAAGAGGCACTTCATTTGATCTCATTGTGAAGAAATATTGGATTCTGTGATTTCAGCCACCTCAGAGGATAAAACTTGTGTATGCAAACTTTAATTGAAAACCAGTAAGCCATCTTCAATTCATGTCACAATCTCCATTTAGAAGTAGTTGGAAAACATTGTTTAGCGAAGCAAGTTATAAAGTCATAGATATTTGATTTTATTAAAAATAAGGCACTCATTTTCTAGGATTGTGTAGGAATATTGGTGCTAATGGAAATTCCTCCCATTTCATTTCGTTGCTGTTATCATAGACAGTTCTGTCATATAATCCTTTCAGTAAATTTTCAAATTCCATCACAAAGTCATCATCGTAACAAAGAAATTCTTCTAAACTTCATTCCTAGGTTGAAAATGCCTTTTAAATTTCCAGCTTAGATTAGTTCAAGGTCCATCAAAACCCTCTGAATCTTATTGCAAACATTGCTCTAGCGATCTATTCAGAAGTACAGAGTAAACAATAAGCAACAAACAGCAGAAAGTGTCTTGGCAGGGGCAGAAGCGTCAGTTTACCCACAGAAAAAACAGAGTATATAACAGGTATTAGTAAGATTAGAAGATTAGAGTAAAAAAGCAATGGGCAGTGTTCCGTACAAAGCTAACCGCCTTGAGATAGCCTCCGTTTCGTTTCCAGTCCCACCTGCGCTGTGAAGGGTTCAGAAGATGAGATGGATACTCTCTGTTGCCTTCAAGTTGTAGGCAACCTGCACAACTCAGTATTGTTCCATACTGGAATATAGTTTTTATTTCTCGAATGACAATACTGAAAACGGAGGCAGTTTGCATGGCTCCCCGGAGAAGCCAGCTTCTCACACAAACTAGAAGAGACTAAAGAAATAGAAACTTAAGAAATAAAAGAAGATTTAGTGCTAAGATATTTTGAGCAAGTACTTAAAATCTTAGAGTCGTTCAGAACCTGGTTTAGCTAAAGAGAAATGGAGCATTTCATTGGCCTCACTGCAACTCAGTCTTTCACCGTTCATATAACTAAAGAAAATTAAAAAGTGACCTGAAATATCAGCGGAAATTTCACGAGTATTGTTTCTTTCTTTAGTCTTTTCTTTAATAACCCTAGAAGTGAAGTAAAAAATGGCAACAAGTGTGTTAATCTGTTTTCTTACTTGAACACAATTTATGCCTTTTCGTAAGAACTGTATTTCCTGAGACTTGTGAAATGTAGCATTCAGTATGAACCAAATGAACATTATAAATGATCCTCCTTTATCCTTACTATGTAAATGTAAAGTTAAACCCAGTATTTCCTGCATAATCCAAGTGGGCTTTGACTTCAAGGATATAGAAGTTCAGTTTTCAAAAAGGACACAAGAACTATAACTACCTTAGTCCTTTTGTATCATCTTTTCTATGTCATTAGTAGAGAAATGGCTTGTTACACCTGGGAGTGATAGGTATTAGCAGGTTGAGCAGCTACCCTAGCAAGGCGTAGCACTGAAATAGCTACACGAGAAATGCCATTTCAGAAGGGTATTTCAGAGCGAAGTGTTTCAGTTGGAGTGGAGAGGGGACCTGTTTTGATACTAATAGCGTTTCTGCTCACTGATTATATCCTTTCGCTGCATTTTCCAAAGTATTAGCGTGAGTAAATTTTACTGTACTCACTATGAATGTGTGTTGGAGCTGAATACATGTGTTCTTTCCTCAGCAACATTAGTATTCTATGTACACATTTGATCTTTAAAGTGCTCTGTCAGCTTTGAAATATATGGCTCAATACAGTGTTCAAAGAAAAAAACCCCACAGCCTTATTAAACAGGCTTGTTAATGATTGTGAATTAAAATAATATCAATAATTAGCCTTTTACTACTGAGTGCGGTATGTGCTGTACCAGTGTAAGAAATCATTGCGAAATATCCCTAAGAATATTCTGAACAGAGTATTAACGTTGGCATTTCTCAGCAGGTGGGGGCTCAAAGAGTGAGTTCTTGGCAAAGCCTGGCTCACCCCTTCACTTGCACCCTCTTAGAACGGGATAGCTGTTACTAAGGCCCTAACAGAACTGTTGACACAAGAACGGGAAGAAATACTGAACTAACCATGCAACTGATAAAAACTGTTTGGAATAATAACACTTTGGGTCACAAAAATAGTAGGTGCGTAGCAAAAGCCTCATCTGGCCTTATGACAAGAACTGGGTTTTTATCATGACAGAACTATCCCAATATTGCATTTGTGGTATTGCACTTTTGCTATCCAATGTTGCCTCTATGTTGCTCATTTTTATGTCTTGAGAGAGAAGAAGAAGGTAATAGTGTGCTGCCGTATGTTCTGCGTTCTTCCGTATAAACCCGCACACTAGGACATTGCGCAAGGTGAACTTAAGCTCTCGGGTGACGCGTGCAAGGAGCTGCAGAAGCTCTGCTTGCTCGGTGCTCTCAAAACCAGCAGAATTGATTGTTCTGTGAAGTTGGGCTCTTAAAGCAGCAGAGAATCACTGCACAGATTAGGTTTAAGCATTTCTTGTCCTGGTCTTTAATGCCAAAGGCAACTGTACAATTGGTTATTTAGGCATGTTTTACTGCTGTGAAATTTGTAATTTCTCCTTTTTCATAGTATCGTGTTCATATTTTCACGAATTGCATCATCTTAATGCATGCAGGAGTTCGCACTGTGCAAAGTGGGCTTCTCTGCGATTCAAGTAGTTGTAACAATATTTAAATTATGTGTAAGGTACCGTATTTCAGCTGCTGATATGATCATTTATGACTAACCTATTACAATTTGTTAGCACAGAACTGACCTTTTTCTTGTAAGCAAAGGGCACGTTTTACAGCTTCCTGAACATGTCTTATCTACTTAGAAGGTTTTACAGAAAAGTAAGATGTAGTGACATTTAGTTTTATTCTAGTTCACTGCCATTAACCTCCTCCTACTGACTTTTACATAGTTGGGTATAGTGCTTTATCAAGAGAGCGCAAATTAAGCTTCTCTGCGTTTGAGTCTGAAGCCTGTTACCGTGCTACCTCTTACAGAACTGCAATATTTGAATACTTAACGGTACACTTTGTGTTCCTCCTGCCTACGACACACATCTACACAACCGCTTACAAAACACAGCTTCATCAAGTCAAGGATCGCATTTCTTCATTGCTCTGAAACATCATTCTTTTAAATATCTGTTGACTTCCCGCGAGGAGTCTCGGCGGATTGGCCTGCATCCATGGGCTTGCTGGTACGCAGGGAGCTAGCTAGGAAACCAGTTTACGTGGTTAGGTTCTTTTGAATATTCATATTTCACTTGGTTTGCTTTTCCATTTATGCCATGCCGTGCTATTTAGTATGCTCAGTGCTTTGCGTTGCACCCCATGGATCAGTTCAGCTATGAAGTTAACAAAGTATGGAAGGTTTCTGCGAGCGCATATTCAACCATGAATTTTCTATACTTTTTTTCCAGCGTGTTTAATGGATTTGGGCATAAAATCTAAGGCATTTCACAGGCTGTTTGATATGTATGGGAAAGCACAGTTCAAAGTGAGGTTTTCCTTTCAGTTAATTTAATGTTTGGAGTCTGTCAGATTTACTGAAAGATGGGTAGTTATACTGTGTGAGTAACAAAGGAATCATATCATCCCTCCTCCACCCCTATGGTTAGCCTTCCTTGAATGTGTTCATTAAACTGATAAACGATTTCCAGCAGGGAACATTAGAAATGCTCCTAGACTAAGGGAAAATAAAGTCAGAACCACATAAGAAGCTGTCTAAAGCAGATTGGGAGCCGCCTCAAGTTTTAATTATGGCTTTGGATTGGTATGTTTTTCTGGTGCTACTACAATTTCCAGTATCTGACAATGTTGATGGATTTTGAAATAATAGCAGCAGCAGATACGAATTCAATCTAAATATGAATTATTCACTGTCAAATATGTATTAGTCCTTACTTATTAGCACTCACTAATGTATTGCTGGATAAAGAATGTTTCAGATTTCAGTCTTATTCGAAGAGCTTTTTGCTAAATGATTAATATGCAATGTGCAGTGCCATTCCCTGTGATGGGGGAGAGCTTGCAGAGGACTGTCACTTCCTTTGAATACTTTTTTTGTCCTTTAAAGACATGTGTCTTAAAGTATTTTGAACTTGTCTTTGCACTACAAAGCTAAAATAACAGGAATTTGTATTTGAGTTCAGGCAATTAATTTAGCCTGTCTCTTTCGCCGTGTGATGTGGTGTTCATCCTTGGGCCAAATTGTGTGTTTGGTTTATTCACAAAGAAAGAGGTTTATGCTTGTACTGGTGGGGTTTTTTCAGCTGGGTTGTGCTACGTCGCTAACTATCAATGTCCTTAGCATGTTGCTTTTTACCCATATGAGACTCTTTAAATGAACACACTTAGTGGCTGGTTTAGAGCATAAATTCATACTACTGTTTCAAAAGACCAGCCCAGCAAGTAAGGGAATAAAACTAAGAACACTAAAGATAGAAAAGCTGAGAACTTGTGTGGCAACAGCTCTATTTTTTTGTCACCAAAGAAACAGAATTTAGTAGTGTCTAAGTGGTGTAAATGCAACATTATGTAAAGAGGGCAGGCAAAGTTTTATTTACGTGTATTTTTCATTTAGGTATTTTGTGTCAGTAAGAGAATGATGAGCTGGATTTCTGAAGATTCGTCTTGAAGCAGAAGTTCCTTATTTATGTACATAGGAGGAAAGAGGTGGATTTCTATGGCAGCATTTATTTATTTGCTCCCTTTTGATTGGGTGCAATGACAGGGTCCTTCCATGAATTTTGCGTGAGAAATTTTGCTTTCTACAGTGCTTTGGTAAAAATGAGATTGCAGCAGATATCACCTTGATAAGTAGCTAAAATAATTTTGTACAACATAGTGAGATCTGGCAGCTAATGTGAGTTTAATATCTAATACATTAGACACGTATTAAAAATTTCTGTGGCTAAATCTGAAAGGAAGTAGACAATTTTATGGTCACGTATTAATAACATCTACATATAGAACAATAAAGATGAATAGAGAAAGATGTTTTCCTACCATGTACAGAATTGTATAGCTTGCTTGGTATTGCTTGCTCTTTTCACTTCAAAAGGAGAGGTAAATAGTATTTCTGTCCAGCCTTATGCACGGTCTGTAATGTTCGTTTCTCCTGAAACAACTGTATGTGTCTGAATTAGGTTTTCCTCCAGTGAGTTATGTTTATTATATGGGAGATATAGGTCGAGAAAGATTAGGAAACTGAACACAAACTGATAGTTACGACACCTATTTGGAACATGGGAGTAGAGTTTCCTGGCTTGCCAGGCCAAAAGCGAAGGTGTGGAAGTGTCTCGGGTGAATGAAGGGGCAGACGGGTGGGTTTTTTTCCATTTGACCAGAACTTCTGTAGTAGAATAGAGAAGTCTGTTACGCTGGGAAGCACATTTTGCTAAGATTAGGCCATTTTTAGAGCTGTCATTTTCAGGCTTGTTGCTAGACTAAGGCACTTCTGAGCATATTGCTGTTGCAGGTGAATAAATTGGAGGTTTATTATACTGCAGAGCTGTTAGCCTTGTCGCATCAGTGCAGATATCCTTCAGATAGGCAGGCATTTAGACCCCGCTTAAATGGTTACAATTATATCGAGAATGAAAGGGGGAAGATTGGTTTTAGTATTTGGAAATTCTGATGTTGAATTGGGAACACATAAAAAGACTCCAGAGCTTAGAACGTAAACTTACAGATTATATATGAATGCATATCGCTGCTTCTGCTTAAAGGTCTTCCTGTATCTTACTGCATAGTTATCCTTAGCCAAAGATAAAAGATAAGATCATTTCTCTCTTCTCTCCCTTTAAAAATATTTACATTAACGTGTCTGAGATGGAGTTGGCTCTGTGTTTACATTTCTGGAAAACTAGAAAGTATGATGTTCCTGCTAGACAGTTGGGGGTTTTTTATGCTTTTTATGGCCCAATTTCAAATAAATAGCATTTTTTTATTCAGTACTCGGATGTCACTGAAATAATCGAAGGATTAGTTTAGATGAAAGATTAACACCAAGGACTACAGCGGACTGCATGTGGGCCAGTAGTAAAATTGAAAAATTGTTGAAAAGCGTAGCAGAGAGCACAATGGCGTGGACTTTATGCAGAAAAACAAAGGACATAGTTGAGAAAGAAAAAAAGATGTGGGCTGGTGATTTTGGCTGTTGGAAGTAGTAAACAGTCCTCCAAAAGAAATCGCAGAGGTTGCATCTTCTTTTACTCATTTTACCTTTAAATTTTTAATTACTTGTTTATCTGTTTGGTTTAAGATAAGTGTGTTTGTTTTTCATTCTAGTGTCCTCACCCCTGGTTCAGGCATAAGCACTTTAGTTACCATCATGCATTTGCCGTGTTAATCTCTCGACTATAAGCTAACTTTTGACTGTTCTGTACTTGAGTCATGGTACTTCTGAACGCTGCTTTAGACACTTTTATTTGAGAATACATAGCGCTGAAATGCTGTTTTTTCTTTTCTGGTGTATTATTAAGACAGCAATCAGCTCGCTATGTAGATCTCTTTCATAACTGAATCACGGGATGCCATGTCTTTAAGGTAAAAGTATATTTATTTTCAGAAGATACATCTCTCTCATCTGAGTATTTTATAGAGTACTTTGAATATTTTGAACTATCACCCACTGACACAGAGCTGTGTAAATAAAATACTTGTCCACCTGACTCCTGATGCTAGGAAAAGGTTTTGTATTTGTGATGGAAGCATGCATCCTTTCAGAGAGGAGACGTGCTAGAATGTGATGTGTAGGGGTCGTGTATATGAAGACAGAAATTTTCTCAGCACAGAATTCTGAAGGCTGTTCTCATCATAGTAGCCACTATTCCAGAGTTCAGTTTTTGGACTCCTCCAGCTGACTCCAGAGGAGTTGTAAATGTTTTGTGTTACAGCTGGTTCACACATTTAGCATTTGAAGGCAGCACTTAGAATATCCTGATACGGAGAACAACAACATCAGGCATCATATTTGACCAGCCTAGCAGCCTTCTACAATAAAATGACTAGCTCAGAGGATGAGGAGAGAGCACTGGATGTTTTTGATCTTGACTTCAGCGATACTTTCAGCACTTACCTTCCTTATGGACAGATTGGTGAAGTATATACTAGATAAGTGAACAGTGAGATAGACTGAAAGTAGGCTGAACTGTCAGGCACCGAAGGTTGTCATCAGCAGGATGAAGTCCATGTGGAGGCCAGTCGCTAGTGACACATCCCAGTATTGATAGCGGGGCCAAAACTGTTAAACACTTCCATTAGTCACCTGGATGGAGAGTACAGTGTGTGCCCTCTGCAAATTCACAGGTGATAGAAAGCTGGGAAGAATGGTTGATAGACCAGGTGGTTGCCTGGACAGCCTAGATGTGGGCTGACAGGAACCTCATGAAGTCAAACAGAGAAGTGTGAAGTCTTGCGCCTGGGGAGGAATAACCCCATGCTTGAGTACAGACTCAGGCTGACCAGCTGGAAAGCAACTTTGCAGAAGAGGACCCAGGGGTCTTGGTGGATGCGAAGTTCAACGTGACCCACCAATGCACCCTCATGGCAAAGGAGGTCAACAGCATTAGGAAAAGCATAGCCAGCAGGTTGAGGGAGATGTTCTTTCCCCTCTGTGCAGCCCTACTGAGACAGATATGGAGTGCTTCATCTGCTTCTTTGCTCCTCAGTACGAAACAGACACTGGGCTGAGTCCAGCAAAGGGCCACAAAGTTGATCAAGGGCTTGGAGAATCTGACATAAGAGGAGAGATGGAAGGAGAGAGCTTGCATTGCTTGGCCTGGAGAAGAGGAGCCTCAGGGCGGGGGGAAGGGGACGGTTAGATTTTATATATATGTATAAAATACATGCTTTGATAAATACCTGATGGAAGGGAGTGAAGAAAACGGAGCCATGCTCTTCTTCCCATGGTGCCTAATGAATGGGCAAGATGCAATGGACACTAATTGAAACACAAGAAATTCCATTTAAACATAAGCTTTTTCACAGTGAGAGTGGTCGAACACTGGAAGAGGTTGCCCAGAGAGGTGGTGGAGTCTCTGTCTTCACAGATACTCAGAGCCCAAGTGGACAATACCCTTAGCAAGCTGCTCTAGTTGACCTCGCTTTGAGTGGGGGCGCTTGGACTCAATGGTCTCCAGAGCCTCTGTGGTTCTGTAATCCTGCTGTGGAGTCGGGGTAGACTCCTTGGTGCCACCATGTTAGTTAACTGAGCTGCTGTTCCTTTTCAGTTTCTGTCTGTCCTCAATCATGGTACTGCTGACCCCGGTCAGAATTAACAGTTTGTCGAGGTGATTACTTAATCTTCCACACTTTGAATTCCATTGGTTTTGTGATAGTGTCTACACAAGGGAAATTTCCTTCTGTCATAAAGAAACACCAAGATGAGTTTTTATCAAGACTCGCATATTTACTCTAAAAGCTGCTGATAGAGCAGCTTCTAGCTATATTAAGTTGTTTAGTTGGAGACACCAAAGAAATATAATGAATCATTTTATAATCTGTAGTTTCAACAAGCGTGTAATAAGAAGACTCCCTTGTCCTCTATGGGTGTGGTTAGAAAGCTGTCGAAGTTGAAGTACAGCAAAAATTCTACCCGTGTCCTACTTACTGAAGTTTACGAATCCCTCTGAAAAGTCACTTATGGTAAGAGTGTGTGAGACTGTAAAAACAGGGTTTGAAGGAGAGGTGGGGTCATCTTTCCTTTGTGTTTCTACCCCCCCCGAGACAGATTTAACTGGCTAAAAATCATTGAGAGTCTGCTTGGTATCACAGTTAGAAGTATCTGCTTTTTCTGACCAGTATTAAAGCACAGCAGACTTCAGACTCCGTCAGTTAGCCAACCTTGATTTTACATGTCCAGTGTAATTAAAATAAGATTCTTAAAACAGTCAGGGAAGCTTAAGAGTTAATACTATAGATATAAAATCCCTGATTTTTTTTTTTTTTCTTGAATGCTGTTACTGCAGAAAGCTTTAGGAGTTATCTGAACTGATGTTGTTTTCAAAAGCAGAATGTGCCCTTTAAAACAAACCAAGGGCATGTCTCAACTCTTAAATTTTTTTGAGTTATTACTGTTGGAAAAGAGGTCAGATTAACTGGAAGATGTCTCCACTGGAGTTCTGAAACCTTGGCTAGTTTCTCACTTCAGGCCTGCTTTAGAATAGTGGTATACAAAGAAATAAAAGGAATCTCAAGGTTTTTGTTCTTTTTTTCTGAAGAATGATATGACCTTTTCAGGGAAAGAAGTCTACAATGCCTGAAGTCACAATATATCCACAAACAACTCTAAAAATAATGGCTTACCATGTTTTATTTAATTTCCAGTCTGAATAGGTTGAAGATTGTGTTTAATATGAGTGTTACACTTGACTATTTAAGTGAAAATACGTACTGTAATTAAACACTCATCCCTTTCTTTTGTGCTGTGAGGTATGAGTTACAATAAAATATACATTAATAATTAAGTTACAGAGCCAAAGAAAGAATGATTCTGGGTAAAGTGAGCAGTTAATCTCATTGCAGTAATAGATCCTAATTGTGATTTTAAATACGGTCTCCGAAGGCTGTGTGTCCTTAGCAAAAGCCCAGTAGAGACAAAGGCGTAAGTTTGGAACGTGCCAAAGACCTTCCTTTTTCTCAAGGGCCGTCAGGTCCCAGGAAGACACAGCCTGGCCATGGCGTAGAGCTAGAACGGATGGTCTGTACCTGGGAGCAAACTTGTCCCGAGCTTCACTTCTCCCGTCTCTCTCAGGAAATGGCGTTTTGGCGTTAAAGGCGGAGTCCACAGTAACCAAATCTTCATGGGTAACGCAGGACACAGGCAAGTATCTCTACTCTCTGTAGAAGAATTGGTGGTCTTCTGGAAACGGACGCAGGAAGAAAAGAATTCCTGAGAGTTCAGGAATTGCAGTGGATTTTCTGACTATTATTTCAGCCAAGATGAAACTTAAGGGGAAGAAAACCCATAAGGTTGCCTGTAGTTTTGAGTCTTCAGGCCAAGAGTCAAAGTCTGAATTAAAACTTATGCTGAAGAAGGGCAATTTGAACTAAACCAGATAATTAGCTCTTTCTATTTAATTGTTGCAACTGGCAATTTCAGAGGAGGGAGCATCACCTCGTGGCAGTGTGATGTAATAGTGTCTTTAAAAATAGCTAAGATTGCAGAAAAAAGGTTTACTGAATGTAAATGTCTGACTCCCTAATGCCTTCAAATTAGCTTGAAAACAAGCAGAATAGGATGAATCATTTGTTGGTAACCCAGTGGATCTATTGTGTATGACCCATATTCTTAGTCAAGATGTCAGCAACCGTTTTATTATATACCTACATGGAATTATATTTAGAAATTAGTGTAGAAAAGGCACGTAGGCTGTCGGGTGGTTTGTCTGCCACTGTGCCTTGAAGTTATCTCTTTGCTCACCAGCACTGGCTGTTTTCCTTATGTCAAATTTTTTAAAGTAGGTTATACGTTCAACAACAAAAAGGATAGTAAAGATGAAGAGCAACAAAGATTATCAGACTATGTAGCGTTACTTTACATCAGAAAAATAGATTATTGTATCTAGGGCCAGTCAGGTATTTTTCAGCAAAGCAGTATTTTCTTTTGGGAAGTGTGGATTTTGTTGAGTTTGAAGTGTCTTCTTTGAAACATCTTGGCTTAAAGAACTTTTCATGTACAAGGCCCTGGGAATTCTGGTTCATACCAAGTTTTTGAGCCAAACCTATCCAAGAGAGGCAATTGTGAAAAATAGAGTGTTAAAGGGTAGCACAAATCAATCTGGAAAACTAAGTTAAAGAAGTAGCAAAAGTTTTCTTTGAATGGGGTCTTAATCTTTTCTCTTATATCCATTTCTAGACTTTTAAAGATTATTTTAATTGTTACTAACTAGCTAGCTGTGTATGGAGGCGAGCGGTACCCAAATTCTCATGTTTGGATAATTGCATTACCCCACGTTTCTCTAGAACAGTACAAATGAATCTTGGGTTTTGTAACAGGTTTTGTGTTATTTTTATGTACTGGGCAGAAAATGGGAGTTGGAAACCTGTTGCTAAATGTACCTCTGAAGCTGATGTAGACGTTTTACAAGTTCCAGTGCTTGCTGGTAAGTTTTCTGTTGTAGGTGGAAATAGTATTTGTAAAGATCATTATGACAAGAATTATCAGAGCTGTGGAACAGCTTTTGTGCACGGAGAGTGACTTCGCAGGCTCTCGTAGCTTGATTACAAGGATGACGGAGAGTTTTGAGTGATGTATACAAGATTGAGAATGCGTTGAAAATGTGAATAGGGAACTAAGTTGACCATTTTTCAGAATACGAGAATTTAAGAGCACCTATTGGATTTACTAGACATCTGAATAAGATTATCTAAAGCAAAGAAAAGGGAATACATTTTTGTCCATGCAGTATTAAATTGTAATACTCAGTCTTGTGGTATATTACAAAGTAATCTTAAGTGCTAATTACATAAGGAGCTAAAACCGTTTGTGGATATTAAATATAATGCCTAGATGCATTTTATGACTAAATGAAACTGTAAAGTTTTGAAAGCTGAGTGATCATACATATACACCTGTTTCTAATTCTCCTTTATAGATGTTTTTCAAGGTCTGCTACCAAAATATACCTTTCATCTGCTCTGATTTGGCAGCATTTAGGTTTGTGGAGGGTGTATATGTTTGTTCATATATGTGTACACAGCCGTAGACAGAGCTGTTGTAGAATTTCCATTGTAAATAACACCTTCACTACATACTTCAGTAGTTATATTCTTCTAACTTTCTATCAGTTGTCAAAGATTGCAAAATAGAGGATCTACTTATGGCTGTGTGCTATTCAGGGTAACGTTAATTCTAATAAATTGGTCTGTTGGTGGAAGGGCTTGTAATTGAAAAGCTGTTAACTGTTTCTGTTAGGTTTGACGTAGATCTGGTACATCATTGCTTTTTAAATCTTCCTTTCGGTATTCACAAAGAAAATGGCTAGTTTTGCTGTGATTTTTATAGAAAATGTTTACTTTGGCCCACTTTAACACCGTGTTGTTGGAATGTTTTTTACTTAGTACAGGCAAATGCTTCATTCCATGTTTCTGTCTCTTCCTGTACGTACATGTTCTGTTCAGGTATATGATAACAGTGGAATATCAACTAACTTCTGTTAGAAATATGTATTGAAGAAAATCGTCTCTGAAAACTACAAAATACTGTACGTAATCTTAACAAACGTGGTGGCTATAGTTGCGGGAAGGTCTACACAAATACATGCTTTGTATTTATTCCTTTGAACGAAGGCAATGTCATGTTTTGATTGTATGTGAAGAAGTTTCCTTAAGAGAACTGAAAAGGAAGGTAGTTTTGCACTGTCTTCCTTTTATTGACACTATCTTAAAAAACGTACATATTTAAATAGCCTCTTACATTTTTTGCAGTAGCTTATTTTTTAAGAAATCCTCTGATGTTTTGCCCTAAATGTTTGCCTCTAAAAAGAAAACTGATCTTTACCTTTTTATCCTGGGCTGACCATTTTTCCAGTATTCTTTGCGCAAAGCAGTCTTACCTGAGCTCAGTTTCTGTAGACTTTCTAATTAATATTTTTTTAGTTATACGTTATTTTATATACTTTGTAGTAGTCTGTAAAGAAAGACAAAAGAAAACTAGGACTGAAAGTTCTACAAAGCAAACGTTTCTTAATGTGCTTTATCAAAACATTCATTCTAAAGTATTTTTGTTTAATATACACAGAAACTAAACAAAGAGTTTCTTTTAAGATCCCCAAATAATTCTAATCTTAGCAGTTTTCACTCCTTAAGTAATTAGGTGAGCGTTGGGATGCTTAATAGGGGTCAGAATATATTACCTGACCAATATACTTGGACAATGTTTACAGAGCCTATATTTTAAGAACCATTTTCACTAAATTGCCTTGTTTTACTTTAATGAATGGAATTGATCCAAATTTTAATAAATGGCAAGTAATTAAAACCTAATTGAAACCTTTTGGTTTATCATGCTTTTTAAAGAGGGAAATGAAAGAAGAAACAGTGAACAGTTATCGACAGCTGATGTTTTCATCTCTATAGGATGTAGTAGAAGAAAGAAACTATGTGAACAAAGAAATGCTTCAAGACTTGAAAAGTAATAAAATACAGATGTAGTTTATTGTATGAACAGGTTATGTTACTGTTTGAAAACAAATACGTGTTATTGGTAGAAGGAAGCTCTCATGTGAAGCTTTCTCAGACCAGGTTGTGTCCTCCTTGGTCCAAATCAAAGTTACAAATTTGGGAGATGTAGTTGGGACAGAAAATGGTCAGACTATCACGTAGAGAAGCCTTCGTGACCTTGCAGGTAGGAGAAATAAAAGGAAATTCAATACTATACCATGTACATAGGTAATGAAGGTCATGCATGTAAGGGCTGAAGACTGTCAGTAATAATGGATGAGAAGGTTCCTGACTTGATCTCATCACTGTGAGCTGTCAGTGCAATGCTGATAATAACAACCAAAAATATTCTGAGAGGGAAATATTTATGCCACCTTATCTGGAATACTCTGTACAATTTGTATCAGCTATATTAAAAGGATTACTTTTGGCTGGCATACATTTATGACTGAGTGATCAGAAGGCATATTATATGGAGCAGCAGTTATAAGAGTAGCATGAAGGAGCTTGATATTGTATGGTTGTTATTGACAAAATTGTTATAAGGATATTATTGAGCTCTAAAATAGATAGAAGAGAAGAGGGAATAAATATCACAGTGAAAAGCTTTTTCAGCACATGAACAAATAGGAGCAAACTGGCTATATCAGTGTGCTGGAAATGAGAAGTGACCTAACTGTCTTAATTTCTGCAAGGGGGTCAGAAAACTTAAATGTTTTTAAGATGACATTCAGTTAACTGTGAACAAAGACTAAACTCTACAGTCCAAGTTTTTGTCTCGGAATAAGTGGAAGAATGTCAGAAATAACCCTTCGTCCCCAAGGAGCTGAAGTAATCCTGTCCCAAGAGCCTCTCTCTTCTGTTCAGCAGCATAAATCCATGAGACGGTTTGAAAATAACAGCCACTTCTGAGACTGATATGTGGGGGTTTGGAATGATGTAATGTCTCATACATGTGTCCAGTTACCTTTCCCTTGAACGTAAGTTAGGCACTCGCAGCCTGGCTGAAGAGTGAGCATTGCATTTATGGCAGGTTTTTCTCAGTTGTTATGCAGATGGATGCTCCGTAGCTTCAAATCCACAGTAGCAGGGCATAGAAGCAAAATGCACTGTTCGAATTGTTGCAGTTACTTCTGTGGAACCTTTGTGGAGCATCAGGAAGCCCAAATACTCATAAAGTGAATCTTTGAGCCAGCATAATCGTAGATTTGGATCTTGAACAAGCTGTGAGTAGTGGTAAGTGGGCTTACTGAGCCCAGAGCTGGCTGTCAGGCCAGTGCGCTTGTCCTTTTCACAGATGAGAGATCAGGGATGCTTTTTTTTTTCCTTCTTCTTTCTCAAAATAATGCCTCATCTTCCACTGATTGTGATTTATCACTACCAGAGATAATCTACTGGGAAACAGGGAGACTTGAGGAAGGATTCCTGAACTACTAGGTGCTTACGGTCGTCTGAATCGAGAATTGCCCCCACTCCCCCCTCTCTTCTCAGACTTTCTGTTCTCTGGGACTAATTTGGGCCCTGCCCATTTCCATGAGATACTAAACTGTATGTTAGAAAGAAATTTGTTTAATAAAATTTCTACAGGAAGGTAGTTGCCCAACTGCTGGATGCTTACCCCCACATGTCATCCACTGCAGATCTTTCCTTTGGTAAGGGTGCTTATTTTTTCTATCACCCAAGAATCACCTGCGCACAGTCGGTATTGATGACAGTAAAGTATTTCAAGGTTTGATGAAAAGTTTAGCAGAAGCTTTGACATTCTTTAGAGACAGTAAGAGATAATACTAGAATAAAAAAACCCCAAAGCCCTACCTTTCAGAAGCCAGGTAACAAATAAAATGATTCTTTTTAAAAAAGATATTTAATTGCTCTAATCGTAAATCTTATTATTTTTGTGTCCTGACTCATGATGTTTAAACTTTGTGGTTGGCAATACTGAGACTGACAAAAAGAAAAATACCACCTAGTAACTGTTAGTATCTTTTGATAAATAATTCTTTGAGAAATTGCTTAGTTTTCATAGCTTACAAATAAGAAAAACAATAAAGAACTTGAAATTGTGTTCAAAGCAAAAAAAGATATACTTTTAAATATGTATTTGTATTGAGTATTTTCAAAAGTCAAACTAGTAGACACTATATTCTTTCTGAGTAATCTATTAGTCAAATTAAATTGGTTTCAGTGTAACTTTTTTGGAAACTACTGGAAATCATGTAATTAAAGACAATAATGTAAAAAATCTTTAAATAGTTAACATAGATGGATGTGACAACGTGGGCAAAAATTAATTATGTTCGTTTGGAGAGAAGTTGTTTCGCTAGTACTAAAGCATGTCACGTTGTTGAGGGAGGAGGCAGCTTCTCATGCAGTGTGATGTTCGTCCATGATAAAGGTGCCTGAGCCATGTGTTAATAAACGCAGCAAATAAAAGGAAATTCATTTTGAAGTTGGAATTTAATAACTTAGCGTAAGAAACGCGTGGCAGCAACATATAACTGGAGGAAAGAGCACATAGGATTTAAATTTCTTTAGTTCCTAATATTACCTAAAAGGTTGCTAGGCTTCCCATCTGTATTTGTAACTTGTGACTCTGCTTGTCTTCCACGCAGCAATGCTACAAATTCAGTGTCTTCCAGGAGTTAATTGAGATAGGAAATAATTTGCATTTAGACATCTAACAGCCATGTCTTTACTTAAAGTATTACGAACCCTTTACTCTCTTCAGACTCGTTAAGCTTAAACACTTACTCAGGGCCTTTAGATTTTTGTATAGCATCCTGCAGCTGAAACTTTACGTCTCCTGTAAGGTGCATTCCTCTATAAAAACAACAAAAAACCCAACAAAAAAATACCTACCCTTTGCCCGTGGTTTCTGAGCTCTTGAATTTTGTCCTTTCACAGGCTTGTAACATTATTGTTGCTTCTTACATTACTATCTTTATGTGTAAATATTTATAGTATATCTTCCTCCCGAAAAAATACCCTATATCTCATGAGATAAAAGGGCTAAAACAGGATTGTACATAATGACCTCAGGTTCACCCCTTCAGCTTTTTCTGACAAGCAGCAGGGACATTATCTAAAATGTCTTTTCAAGTTGTAATGGAAATAGGAAATCCTTTTAATTTCTACGTGTCGTCTTTGAAAGTACAAGAATGTGTGAGGAGATCTTCATGGGAATTTTTAGAGAACCTGGGTACCAAACTTTATGAAAGCAGCTGTAAAATTTGCAAGATTAGAAGGATTTGCTCTAAAGGCTAGAAAAGAATAAGACCGCGTGTAGGTGAGCTATCTAGGTTCCTGTTGTAAATAGGTGATGTATAAAATGTGTACAATGTAAAAAGAAATACTGTAAGCTTTACATTTTTTAATTCCATTTTACTTAAGAATACGTTTCACCTGCTGAAGCTCGTTTCTTGAAGAAGTGGGTGTATACAACAGGTGACCCGTGGGCTTACAGAAACAATGGCTACAGATTTATCCATTCTCCTGGAGTATGTTAAGGAAAGATATTCTAGGATTAAGAAATCTGTCCAATCTGATGTTGGTTAAACTTGTAGACATCCATAATGTTCTGCACCGTGCAGCTGAAAGATTAGCGACCTGTGCATCACCCCGTGGTTAAAACATCAGCTCTCTTTTCTGAAGTTGTCCTCTGTGCGCCAGTTGTACCGGTGAAAGTAAAATCTATGCGCTTCCGAGGGAAGGCAGGATATAACAGATCACCTGCTTGAAAACAGCTGTCTGGATTAAAGATGCTATTACCTTTTCCAGGTTACCGTGCTCCGGGCTGAGGCACATCGAGAGTGACACAAGGATTTCTAACCTATATATAGAAGTACACCTGGTGCTCAGAAGGGGTATGGAAAGGCCAGGTCTAGGAGGAAAACTACTTTGTAGTCATGTGTAGCTTTGATTTAGGGGATCTTTAGCAGCTGAGAGCAGAAATCCGATTCATCTGCCCAAACGATACCCAGAACAACTTGGGTGAAGTGCAGTGTGTGTGTACAGCAGGCAAAGGGGGGGGGTTCACCAGGCAGCACTCGCTTCCCTGGCAGAGGAGATGGTTAAATCCTGCCTCACAGCAGCCATAAAGTGTAGAGAGACTCCGGATTTGCTCATGCCACAATCCTAGCACCATTCTGATTACAAAATTGATATATTTGTTTTTTTCACAGAAGCGAAGGTGGAAGAAGCAGCTCTAGAGCCCACAGTGACTTCTGTTGTGAAGTTTCCTAAGATGACAGGCTCCCTTGCTGCGGATGTCAGTTTTATGGTGCGTCTCCCCGTAATGGCAGGGAATCGTATCTATTTTAAGCCTGCCCAACTTGTCTTTGTTTTCACTTTTTACCTCCTGTTCAAATTTCCAGACGAGGCACAGAGCTGCTGTTTGAGCTCTAAGTGAAATTCCTTCTCTGCTCGACTGTTCTCTGCCAGCCAGTGCTAACGAGAAGCCTTCCCAGCACGCTCGGGTGGAATAAGCTCTGATAACCTGAAAGAGGACTTTTTGCTGCGACTCCTCTAAACCCCAGAGGTGTGGGCTGTCTTTTCCTCAAAGCACACGCTCCTCTAAACCCCACGATGCTGGATCTTCTCTTCCTCAAAGAACACAGTCACAAAGCTGAGGGGGGGGAGAAAAAGACTTTTTAAGAGAGAGATTCCTTTTTTAGTCCTTTTTGTGCCTGGGAAATGGAAGCAATGGAAACTAATGTGCCAATCCTCAAGTGCAGTCTGCAGGTGGATTCCTTCTCAAAAGAAAGGACGGAGTTAATGCATTAGCTTTACTTTTACTGTAACCCAACCTCTGACAGCTCTGATACTGTCAGTAACCTGCAGTTTCGTTCCTACTGTGGAAGCCCTGAGAGGTCTCGGGCTTTTTTAACCACCCGGGGGGTGAGGGGCAGAGGGGAACCGTACTGTTGGGAGAGCAGGTCTGCACACTCAGCCCGGCACATCCAGATCCTAACCGTGTGAAAGAGTTACTTGCTTCCTTGCTATCAGTGTAATTTAGAGGCAAGTTAGAAGTAGATGACTGCTGAGTGTTTTCCCTGTATGCAGGTTCTTTGTTAGTACCTGCTGGGGAGATGTCTGGTGGTATTTGGGATGCTAGTATGGCTTAAGGTCCCAGTGTTCAGTTTTTTGCCTGGGCTACTTTCTCTGTCTTTTTGTGGCCATCTTCTGTTTGCCTCAAGGAGCTAAGAAACGGAGGGTAAAACGGAAAGCAGTTCTTTTTTGAAGTGTATTCATGGTTGTACTTGTGTAGAAATCAGTGAACGAAACCTGTGTCTAGAATGAGGCTTTAAAAGGCTGTTGTGCAAGTGGTAATTTTGATTTCTTTGTTCAGTATTTATTTTGATTAACTGAAATGAATAGTTCCACCACAAAGTATGTTAAGCAGTCAGGCTGTGACCGTGGTGAATAATTTCTGCTTTCTGAAGCTTGCTGTAACTTTAAATGGTTTGATGTATTCGGACTCTGTCACTTGCCAGTGCTGGATGATACGTACCCCAGGCCAGGAGCAGTGGAGATCAGTAACCCAAGGGGGTTTCCATTCGCATGAGAACATCTTGGGACAGGAGTGAAATGAAGCGGAATGAGTCCTGCCGAGCTTGCGTGGAGGGGCTGGGAATTTAGACTGAATCTGTAAGGATGAGGATTAGAAGCAGGCCTTAAAAACAACAGAACCTGATAAACCCAAGGACATCTTAAACACGTAACAGAGAAATGGTTATCTCAGCTTTCTATGTGTCTAACATGTGAGGGTCGCCACTGGGCAATGACAGGAGGATGCATCAGCTGTGTTGGATCCAGTGATGAATGTAACTGTCTGTGAATCATGTTTGGAGAGGCGGCTCATTTGAAGAGGCAGGACCTGCGTGGCATCACTGGGAGGGCAGTTCCCAGCTTCAGCTTAGCGCTCTGGTTTATTTTCAGCTCCAAGTCGCGCTGCGTGTCGGGCACAGCCGGTCAGTTCCCGTGTTTGCCCAAGACAGGCTTTGCAGTGGGATAAGAGGTCGGATTGTGTAAACCTTGAACTTATGTATGGAATTTTCCTGCTTTGGGTAACTGGCAAAGTGCACCTCCAAGGAGCGTATTGGAGTGACTGGAAAAACCTAGGCACACGCAGGCCGGGATGTGCAGCCGTTTGGTAAGTGTCATCTTGGAGCGGTGGAGAGAGGTGGCTGTGTAACAGCGTGCAAACTGCCTCGAGATCAAAAATCAGTTGCGTAACATCTTTCAGATCATCCCAGGAAGCAAGACCTAGTCATTAGCTTGCTGCTGTTGTACTAGCCAGACAATTTATTGTTAAATGCTTGTCTGTGAAGAAAAATCTGCTTTTTCTGGGAGCTCTCGATAGCGCTGACATTTACTCAGAGTAAATCTAACATGGATTGGCTCAGAACAGTACAGCTTGACAGACATGACATTTACTGCTGCCATACTTTAACCAATATTGTGATGATAAGGTCTTGGATATCCAATGGAATTGGTGAAATACAATTTTAAACCTAATGGATAGTCTATTTACCTTTACACTAAGCTGTAAGAAGAAATAAATTAAGGATCTTTCCATGCTTCTTGGTATACACTGAAAAAACCTCATGAATTAAAATTTACCCTTATTTCCATTGTCTCCAGACTTTAAAAGTACAAGTTAGATTTTCCTGTGCTTTTTTGGAGTTTGTAAGTCTGTTTCCTACAACCTTGCTAAACTGTAGATTATACATGATCTTTAAATGCTATATGATTATTATGAAAAAGGAAAAGGCATTTGTTCACATTCAGTGCCGTCCATAAAAACCAAGAGAGCTCTTGTTGTAAGTGACCTTTGATAGTTTTCCAGACTTCTTGAAAAATTCAGCTTGAGTTATAGTCCTCTCCTGCCCTGTGCAGTTAACTTCTGTGTTTTCTGCGAAGTTTAATATAATAAATGAAACAGCACTTAATGCACATCTAGTGCTAGGCCCCTTATAGCTGCGTGCTGGAGTTGCAAACATGACACATTGCGTGTTTTCTTCTGTAGGATGCTAGGAAATGAATTCTGGAAAGAGGCTAAGGTTGACAAAAGGGTGTAGCGCTCATTAAAGAGAACTGTTGGAGGTCTGTATGTGCTAAGGGTTTGTATTGCTTAGAAAATGCTGTTTCCCCACCTGTTGGTCTTTTAGTGATGGTGCAGTAGAATAGATTGATGCTTTCCAAGTGTAAAACCCCAGTTTCATTTTGTCCCTCTGTGCCCATAGCAGCTGCTTTTCATTCTGTTTTCCTTCCAAGATGAAATCAGTGACACAAACTGGAATTTATCCACCGATGGGCTGCAGTAGAATGGCAAGTGGTATTGGTACACGGTTACTTTGAAGTTTCTTAAACCAGCTTTAGTAATGCACCTCTTCTATTCTTTGGCGTCTTCTGACAGCTTGGAAGAAGTTATTTTGTGAAGACCAAAACAAATGATTCCAGGTTTCTTAAGGATTTCTCTCGGGGCATTTATAAGGAATCATGCAGATACTTTAGTTTCTAAGAATGACTGGCCAAGAACTGCAACCTGCCTCTCCTCTTGGGAATGAAAAGGAATGCTTTGAGGGAGTCTCTCCTTTTCAGCTTGGGGGGATTTTAAGCCACCTGTCCTGTGAACAAACTTTTTGGGGAAACAAAAAAAAAAAAAAAAGAATGGATTTGCAGTGGAGAAGACATACAGGTTCATACTTATGCACCTAAATCAAGTTTTCAATGCTACCTTTTTGCCTTTACTATTTATTTCTTTGTATTTTTCTTTGCAATATTTGAGCTCCTCTTGAAGGTATATACATATAGTAAGTAGTGCCTCACATTTTCTTGTTGAGGTTAATTTCTAGCCAGCTCTTGTTCTAGCCAGTACTTAGTTTTAGCGTCAGTGTTTTGTAGTATAAAGTGTATATATTGAAGTGTTAAGATATGCCATGTAGCACTGAAGACTTCTTTTCACAAAATTTTTAAAAAAAAGTATGTATCTAAGTGAAAGGTGTGTATTTTCTTCATAGTGAATGCATTAAAAAAGAAAAGAAAAGCTATGTCATAATGTGACTAATGAGCACAGAGAGCTACAAGATCTTACCCAGTTTCTGAGTTCTAGAAATGTTCCAAGTTTTCAGTCTTTGTACTTTAACTGGCTCAAGTGGGTTTGCCACGACTTGCTAAAAGGGAGGTAGTGAAAGCAGTGCCTTGTATAGCTACCCCACCTTTGGGTTTGCATTTATTGTTATAGCCATGAAAACAGAAATTATCTTGAAGCAGGCATTTTAATCATAGACCCAGTTTTGATGCAATATTTGAGAAACTTCAGTGAATTCCATAAATTAAGGTGAATCTATTTTTAGATTCCCAAGTAAGCTTGAGACAGTGTTTGTGTTTTTTAAGAGTGCCTATTGAGATCAAATGTTTTGGTGCGGTGGGAGATTGAAACACGAACCAAAGACAGTGTTTAGAGACTTCATTAGTGAAACCATTTTCCTTACTCCAACCACATGAAGAGTTTCTAAATGAGATGAAACTGGCAGACCCCTGTGGTTGTAGGGCTTAACGTGGTACCGCGCGCAGAAGAGTTCTTGCCAAGCTAGGAGCTACGGTTTGATGCGCAAACCCCATCGGTGCTGATCTGCGGCCCCTCACAAGGCTGATCCTGAAGGTGAGCCGTGGCAGCTGCCCTGAAAGCAGCCTGGAGTCCTCCCCTCACGTACATCCACCCAGGTCCCTCATCCTGAAGCAAGTCATCGAATTTTCTTACGGTAATTAATCAATCGGGAATAAAAGGTCTTGGGGAAAGAGAGGAGGAAAATATCGAGTTGGAATTACCGCTTTAAAAGCAGTGTGCTGGAAAAATATTATAAACATTGCTAGTATTCAGCATCAGTGGGGAATATCTTAGAGGAAATGAAATAATGTATTAATAAAAATATGGAATAGTTTTATTTCCACCAGGAAATGAGAGAGTTGCATGAGGAGATCTTCTTTAGCTTTTTTCATAAATCATTCACATAATATTTCTTTCTTGCTATTAGTCATAAGTTCAATTATCAGTAGTGTGGTGTGTCAGGAATTAGTTATGTCTTGATGAAATCTAATTATTTATGAGTTTATTTTGCCAGATTTTTTTAAAGTGTGTTGAAGTAAAGGTTAGTGTCCTTCATGGTTTAAGATAATCAAATTACACACACAGTGTTGTTGGGGGGGTAAGCAATTACCAGTCATGCACACACAATTAAAATAAGGTTTGAAGCCTTCAGAGAGCTTTAACATGTTATTACCATTCTCAAGTAAAAATATTGTCATAACGGTTTATAAAGCTGCTAGAAAATCAGAACCTATTCTTTTTTAATGCAGACTGCTTATAAATTTATTTTAGAGGATCTTCCTTTTGAATTAATATGTCATCTTTGGTGAACAGTGTAATAGTTCTGTTGAATTATTCCAAATTAGGAAGGTAGACGTAGGAAGAATTAAGAAAAAATTTACTTGTACATCACCCTGGAAAAAGTAAAAAAGATTATTTTAAAGCCATAACTAACGAGATCCAATTGCTTTTCTGACTCTAGTAGATAGCTCTTGCTTAGGGAGGGGGGGTGGGCCAAGGATATTGAATGAAACCTTAACACTTTGCAAGAATTTGAACTCATCCATGTTCTACAAAAAGTGCCCTTTGAGCATCAAGCCCTTTGAGTGGTAATGGTTGCGTAATATTTTTGGAGGGACAGGAACATTATTCCTAAAAACACATTGAATCACTGTCCTCATATGGCAGAATAGTGATTAGTAATAGAAATGACACAAGGCTTAATTAAAGAAATTAAAATGTTACAAGAACGTATCAGCTAGCAAAGCGAACAGGACTCTTGCAAGGCATCTTAGGACCAAGTGCTAGACCTGGGACGAGGGCAAACTCTGCTGGCTTTGCCAGGTGCTTGCTATGTGTGGTTTTATGGAAGAGGATGCTGCGGGGTGCTATTTACCATAAAACATCGACATGTTGGGTTTCTTTGAAACGTATGCCAATGAAGGAAACGTAATGCAGTTTATGTCAAGATGGTGGCCGTATATCAGAGAAACAGAATTTTCCTTAATACGCTTTAGAAATAGCAAAGACTAGTCCCAGTCAACGAGCTCAAAGAGCAGCTGTTCGGGAGTTTTCCTTTTTCAGCCTTTCATAGTTCAGCGCCATCGAGTCCGATTACTCGGAATGCACGCAAGGGAACCAGCCTGCTCTCCCAGGATGAAGTAGATCAGTGACCCATTTTACAAAAGCAGGACCTTTCTGTTCAGTTTTGGATTTTGTCGGAATTCAATGTGCACAAAGAATTTCTCACTACGGTGAACGTAGAGCTTGGAAAAGCTATTTTTACCCGCTTTTGTTGTAGTCTTGTTGTCACCTGCAGAACAGATATTAAAGCTTGTGTGTGCGCCGTCTGCTAGCTTCAGCAGGCGTTTGCTTCAGCTGATGACTTTCCTGTTTAAGTACTTGATCACGAGTAAAAATTAGTGTATCCAGTTTCACTCTAATATTCTACAGTATTGCGTACATGAAAAAATAAGTCCTCCAATACCACAGCAAGTGAGAACGGAACCCTTGTTTCATGGGTTACTGAAGATGGTGGAAGTTACAAACCATTAGTGGAATGGTTGAAAATGCTCGTTTTATTCCCCTTCGCCCCCAAGAGCTGCAAGCTTTTCGGCTAAGGCCCTTCTCAGCAAGGTGCTGCTCTTATTAGCAATTAACACTGGGTTTTAATTTAAGCCTATCAGAATAACTGTCATAATTCAACTCGGAGATCTTCAAAACTAGTTGAGCTTTAAAGAATAGGACCAAATTATATGAATTATGTGCCTAAATCTATGCACTTCAATCCAGACGTAAAGTGAAGAGAAGGGGTTATAAATCAGCCTGTGGATAAATTTTAAGTTATCAGTTTAAAAACTGTAAACTTCTGTGTACTTAGAAAATGATAGTTTATCAAAATAGAAGTGTTTATAAATTTCATAATTGCAGAAATAAAACCTTGAGGTTGGGGTTCGGGAAGGGCTTGAATTTTGTTGTTTGAGACTTTCTCAAGTTTGGTTGTTTTATGTCAAAAAATGTTGAGCACTTGATGATTTTTGTGAAGTTAGGAGGCCCTACAGATACTTGTTTCTTACAGAAATGGTATCACAAATCCATAGTCAAAGAGCAATATCTGTGATCTGAATTTGAATGCAGAATGTCACGGTCAGTAATTTAGACTGTAATTTGGTCTGTGACTGAATTGCTTTATGGATTTTTGTGATGTAGAAAGGAGAATATTCTGTTAAGTGAGGTGTATGTATATTTGCAAATTAAGTAAAATTTTCGAAGGCATATGTTAGGACAAGGTTGGTAATAGAGTTTGAATCTTTTGTTAGACTAATTACCATAATTGTAAAAAAGTAGGAAAGCGTTTAGTCTTACAGACCCTTTTGCAGATCTGGAGAGAATTTGAGAAAAGTCGGGCCCCATTTCTGCCCATCTTCTTGCATAAGCAAAGTTACAAATAAACCATGGAAGATACTGAATTTTGCCACTTGAAATGGGGCTTGCACAACAGAAAAAAAGCCAAGCTGAAAAAAACTGGGGCTTGCGTGTGCACTTAGGCTATTACGGCAACAGCAAGACTACGAAAATGAAACGGGCTTTTGGAGGAATTAAGTTCCTTATTTCTTTTACGCATATTTTCCTGGTACGTGGAAAGTCAGTATAAAACAGCATGTATGTGCTGTTTTGAAGATGTGAGCAAGGATTGCCTTCCTCAACAATTCATAATTGATGAGATTCCATTAAGATTTAATGATTCTTTCAAAAGTAACTTCAGTTTCTTTTGCCCCCACCCCCCCTTTTTTTGTTAGCCTTTAGCTATTTGAGGGTTATATTTTTACATTGATCTTTGAAACATGGGGAATCAATTGTCCCCCCCAAACTGAGCTAATGTAATTAAATTATGGTTTTGGCATCATTATGCCAAGTGAGCCTTTCCATACAGTAAGAAAAAGTGTTGTGCACTGGAAAACCAATTTATGGTGTTCATTGGATAACGTGCCAACTTTTCCAAAGATGACTGGAAAAGCACAATGATTAGTCTACAGTATAGTCTTCTTTGGGAGCTCTGTTTTCTGCAAAGTGTTATCTTCGAAATATTTGAGATTTGGAAAACAAAGATTACAGGAACTGTGTTCGTTTCCCTACGGTTATGAACCTGGTTGTCCAAGTCTTTCTGGGAAAACCTTTGATCAGGAGGTGGAGAATGTCCTGCTAAATTTTTAGAAGGTTTGAAATAGCTTTTTTTGTATGTAAATATTACAGACCGAAATATCCGAATGTCGAAATCACTGCATTTCTGTGGGTCCCTCTTTATCCATTGTTTTTGTGGCTGAGGTGTTAAAGCGTGCCGCATTGAAGCCTTCTGACTGTGTGTGGCTGGGAAGTTACTGGTTGAAAGTTAGAAACACAGAAAGTAATGGCCAACAGCGGAAAATAGGAACTTTCTGAAGCTGCGCCCTGACAGATACTGACGTAGCAAAGCTGTAAGTAACGGTGACTGGTGACATCCCAGTGGGAAGGTACTGGCATGTAAAGGTATGTGCCGAATCATTTTAAATCCGCAGTAGATCAAAACAAGGCAGGTATAAAATGTCACTGTGGTATTGCAAAGCTGGAAGAAGCTGACGTTCTTGACAACAGCTGCCACTGCTGTATTAGTGTTACTTCTGAATGTCAGTCATTCTTCATTTGAAGAGGGAATGACCTACTTGGAAAATCAAAGTAACCTGCTCTTGTCCTTCGGGACGTAATGCCGCTTTTTTTCCGATTGAGTTACCACCAATTAGGAGATGGTGTATGAAACTACACCACACAGGCTTTGCCCTAGGCTGCAGAACAGGAGGAGAATTCAGAGGATAACTCTGTTTAATGGTACCTTGGCACATCTGCCCGTTTCTTTAGGGTTTAGAGCACAGTGTTCCATTTAGGTACGATCAGCTTGTGAAGGGCTAACTGAAGAGAGACACTGTGTATCTTTCAGGAGGAAAAAATTAGAATTACTTTTTCAGAATGTAGGATCCAGAATGTTAATGATGAAAAGATAAGGAACAGGGAAGGCTGTACCCTAATGTTCTTACGGTGAGGAATACTCCCCTGGATGGCAGTGTCCTTTTTTAAGAGGAGTATTCTAACAAATATAGCCAAAACTGTCAGGCCTTTCATAAGCCAGGCTTTGAATTCCTGGCAGAGCTCAGTTGGGGTCTACGTGAGAGCACACATTTGATTGTTTGTTTTTATTGTATTCCAAGGGGAATTTGATACCGAGCTCTGAGTGCCACAGGGAACGTTAGCAGCCTGCTCAGGAGGAGGAAACATGGGAAGAAATGCTCTGGTAGAAACCAGAATCAATGCAAAATCTAAAACTACTGATTTCGAGCTTCTGTTTTAAGCCCAAGATCATCACCCTTGTAAGGAAAAGGGGGGGGGGGGGGAAGTGGGACAGTGGCAGAAAACCTCTTTACCGTGTGCAAAATAACTTGGTGATGTTGGTTCTGCTTTGTTTACTGCACGTTACTAATATTGAGTGTAACAGAAGGAACAGTCGACCTCATTTTTCAGCAGTGATTTTTTCAGTTTTTATCACAAACTTGAAAAAAAGTTGTGTAACTACTTTTAAATGTAAAGGAAAAGACATAAAAGGGTAAATGGAACTAGAATGTGTGTTTCTTACTCCCACTGTCATACAGTTTGTCCAGACTAAGGTTTAATTCACCTTTGCTCAAATTGGCAGAAGTTTGTTTACTGCCGTTTAAAAATTAGAAGGAAGATGGTAGGGTTCATAGGGCTGGCTGGATCCTTTAGGGGATTATAATTTTTATTGGTTTTGAGTCTCCATAGGCAGAATAGGATCTGTCAGAGTTTCATGGTATAGGAGCAAGACAGGCAGCCTTGATGTTTACATTTGTAGTCCTTTCCCGGCTGTATCATTGCAGGCTATGGATGTTAGACAGCTTTTGGTCACGAAGGGGACGGTATGGCAGTTCTCCTTAACCTTTTTGTTGTTGACAGTCTCATCTCTGCCGGTGAACGGAAAGGATGCTGGACAATCAAAGCCGGCTTTAATACGCGGACAGTGGAACCACAGAAGCAAGTGGCGGTGAAATGGAACGGCTTTGGAACGTTCTGTTTCAGCGTGCAGGAGAAGAAACAGGGTTTGTACTTAATTTTGCTGTCCACCATTGAGGACTGAGTGTCTTCTCATCCTGTAGTGTCCACAGAGAAATTAGTCAAAGAAATCAGTGCAACAACATAAGAGAAGACAATATCAAATAATAGAGAACAGTTGTTTAATCCAGTGTCAAGCTCTCTAAGACAGGATCAGCTCTATCTGACTAGGAACCCCACTTTCCAGAGGTTTATTATCCTCTTCAGGTTGCTAACAGTGGTTCTCGGAGGTAATGAAGAAGAAGAAGAAGAATGTCATCAATCATCCCACATTGTCTGCGTTAAACCCTCTGGTTGCTGTAAGAAGAATATTGAGCTCCTTTCTTTTTTGACTGTGAGATTCAATTCTAGCACACTTGAAATTGTAAGTAGACAATGAGTAGAGAGGAGAGCTGTTCACAAATCAAATTCTTTCTAGTTTAAATGCTATTTATTCCAAACAAAGTATCTGAAAAACAGCTGAAGTTTTGAAAGTGTCTGCAAGAAGGAGGTAACAATGGTATTTTTTTTTTCCCCAAATATTGAAAGATTTCCAGTCAAGGATAAAAGAGAAGAGGCATCTATTGTAGTACTTTCTGGAGTTCCTGGGGTTAACGTTCTTCAGAAAAGTTGAGGAAGAGACAGTCCTGTGACAGAACAGATTTTGGAAGTTTACATCTGGACACAAGTCCCCGTTTCCCAGTTCTGTGAAAATTGCAGACGTTTTTACCGTTGCAGTTAACTCATCAGAGGCTGGGAAGCCCTGAAACTGGAAGTGGGGTCCCACGAACCCTGGGAGAAGCTTCTAGACAAGTCTTTGCCGTCTGTGAGAACCAGCTTACCCCGACGCATTGCTTTCGCAGACCCCTCTTTCTCACTAGCTGAAGTGGGGAGACAGAGAAAACCCATGAAAATATTCTGTACTTAAAGTGAACATCTGGGTTGTGGGAGAGAGAGGAGGTTCCCCTTTTTAAACCAAGAGCTGAAGCTTAGTGACTTTCCAGTGCTTTTAAGGAAAAGTTATATATTCCGTTTAATGCCATCAGTGCGACTTTAAAAGAAACCTTAAGAAATCTCAAACTGTGTAACAAAACCTGGAATATATGTAATGTGGGCTATGCATTTGTTTTTATTTGTTAGCTAAATATTGTTGTAATAGTTAATGTTGTAACTAATAGTTAATGCTGTAATTTGTTAGCTAAATGTTGTAGCTAATAGTTCTATATTAAACTCATATCCAGCATCCTAGGTATTTAATGTTTCAGTATTTTTTTAATCAAGGACTTTTGAGCACCAGAGTAGTCAAAAGGTTAAAGAATATTTTCATTAATTCACCGAAAACCCTGGCAGTTCTTAAATTAGTAGGTACATGAAAGCATTAGCTAGAAGTTGCCCTTTTACAGTCAAGTGGTAGTCACTGAAGACTTTGTGATCAATGATAATTTCTGCTTTGATAACCAAAGTCTGATGAAATTGTGATTTGATCAAACCAGCAAAGCAAAGCTCTGACATCATAATTTATTTCTTACATTATGATTATTCTATTGGGAAAAAAAAAATTAAGCGTGTATTTTCTTTCAAGAAATACGTTGCATTTAATAAAATTTAAAATATAGGTAGAGCACAGGACTTTAATGATGAATATCCTATAAATTTCTTTATCTAGTAGCTTTGCATGTGGTGATGATGGGTTTTTTTGCATTTACCAAAATAACTGTCTTGAAATAATATAGAAAGATTTTCTGTTACTTAGACTGCAGAGGTTTAGTTTGTATTGCCAAATCAAAATGAGAAACAGTTGTTAAGTGGTAAGCAGCATTTAAAAATTGCTGGCCTTTTGTACCCATGTTTACATTTAATGCTCAGTCGGAATTTTCTGATGCATTATCGTAATAAAAAATGCACTGCATCTCCTCTAATAGCAGTAGCCTTTGACCCTCTTGGCATCAAGAGATAATAACAAGCAAAGTGGATAAACAACATATGCTTGCTGCATTGTTAGGCTTGAAATTGGCATCTGGTGGCGATGGAACAAGTATTCCAAAGCAGAATTGTCCCCGCTTTAAGATTTTACGCTGTTCAGTGGCTCGCAGGAGCTGAATACCTCGGCTGGTGTTCTGTTTGAAAAAGTTGACTCTTTCCTCTTCCTCTCACAGGAGGACAAAGCAAGCCAGGGAATCCTTGTGTTGGAGTCATGCCGTCTGAAATACAAGCTGAAAGGCGGTGGCTGCACGGCACGAAGTGATACGGTGCGGGGATTGCTGAGGCAAGGCTGGAACAGAGCGCTCTGGGTCCAGGAGTAGCTGTTTGCTGCTGCTTTTCAGAGCTAATGAAATGGGACTTAGCGCCTTTTTCCCAAGCTAGTATCACTAGGTGAGTATTATGTTATTTAGTAACTATCTGCCTCCCTAGTTCAGACCTGTAGTACAGCGCTGGGTCCCTGAAACCTTGCCTTTCAGGTCAGTGTTGGCATCCACACAAAACCCATAGCCCGTTTTAAGAACATAACTTTCAGAATAAATCGGTTTGATGTTGTATTTTTGTCATGAAATAAGAGTGACTGGCAGTGGAAGAGGCCAGTCCTAGTCTCTCTTAATGAGAGCTGTAGGAAATGAGTATGGTCTTCATAGGCACTTGTCTCTGGTAGCTGGAAATTCCTGTCCTCTCTCTGGTACCATTTCATGTTCACAGAAGGAAGCAGACCTTCCAGGCTCGTGAGCTGTCAGAAAGTCCAAATAGACGTAGAAACTGTACTGAAGAAAGCATTTATAGAAAGAGAGGACTGGAGTAGAATTTGTATATGGATGATAAGGATGAGGACTGAAGAGTGAAAGGCTTCTTTCCGAGGACTTGAAGGTGATTGAGTACTTGAACCTTAAACCATTAATGCAAGGAAGTGGTCAGTACTGATTTGTTTGGAGAGGATGATAAATACTTTGAATGTATAGATTTCTTTCCACCAACTACTTTTTTCCCCTCCCATACTCTTTAAGTAGATCACTGTATTTCCTAAAAAGGAGTGTAATTTTTGCCATTTCAAAATGAATACTGTAGCTGGAACTTGCAGAATAATTATCATATTTATTATAATACATGATATGAAAGTAAAAAATAAGTGAAAATGGCGGTTTGGGGGTAAAGTATGTTAACATGGGATTGGCAGATTATCTCATTATCCTTATTCTTCAAAAAGTAAAGCATGCAAGGCCCTGTCTTCCTCCTTGTTTGGAACATAAAAATAGCGAAAGCAAATTTTTCAACTCAGTCTTGACAGTTGAACAGCACAATTACAAACACATGAAAACACTTTGTCATCAGTGATAAGAGCTTGGGGTTCACAAAGAGATTTCAGCGGTCACATCTTCTTCATGCTGAGTCATAGAACTCCTGGTATATGAAAGGTCAAAAACACTTGCTGAGGGCTACTATGTAAGGAGTAAGTCCAGAAAGTTTCTCGAGTACAGGTATGTGTTAATCTAGGACTAAGCAAATTACATGTAGAAAAAGTTATTGTTGATAGTATGAATTAGTAATGTGAAGGCCAAACCTCAAGCAAGTAAGATATTCTATGGTTGCTTATGAAAAAGAAGTTTAAAAACTAAAATACAGTTTAAAAGAACTGAGAACAACTTCATGGTTGAAGCACTGCCATTACAGTGCTCCGCATACACGAATCACCAAACCTCTTTCATAAAATTGTGAAGTTTCAGTTGGTGGATCTGGGGTAGATTTCTTCCAAGCTTGAATCCATATAGGAAACCTATTCAGCCACCTTTGTCACCAGCTCTCAGCTTGGTGGTTCTCTTAATCTCTACAGCTTTCAAGCTCTTTCTTGTCTGACACCACGTATGCTACGCTGGTGGCATGTCGACATTTTTATTCTCTCAGCTGCAAAGGAACGTAAAAATGATATGAAAGAAAGATAGAAGCTGTTATGAGCACCTGACCTAGATTTGAATCCTTTTTAAAGCAAAATGGTTCGTGGTAACTTTGAATATGTCCTGCGTTTTCTGGGCTTTGTAAATCTGCTGTGGAATCACTGCTCCATGGACTGCTCAGTCTATGTATTAACTGATTCCTTGTCGTCTCTATTAGCTTGGAGTAAAGCTAAAAAACCCTAATGGTGCCATTGAATACTCATTTTCTTTCTTTATCCTGCTTCTTTCTTTTAGACTGTGCCACTCTGAAATACTACAGCAAATGTTTCTTAGTCTGTGCATTTCTTAAATGGTACGGTCACACCTTGGTGATGAGTTTGTTGTATGAGAGCAATGGGGTAAAGCTTTGGTTGAGATGCGGGAGGTAAAAGAGGCAAATTTCTGGAGCATTAGTGACCAGAGCTTGTGCCCGTGAGGGTACAGTAGGTACCCAGACAGAATCCTGAATGGCAGGAGTGATTATGGTGGAAAAGCTTTTTCTTTTGGTCCTTCAGTGGTAGGACTGTTTCCTCAAAAATCTTCATTGTCTGGCTTGCCTCTGAGGAATGTGAGGAATGTAGCAGCGTAAATGATTGCCTCTTGTTCTTTAGTTTTTTGTAAATTTTCTAACAGTGGTGAACAAAATCCTGTTCTCGTCTATCCGTATACCCACAGGAAATTGATCTGTTTTATTAAGAATATATGCATTACATATGAAGTTAATGTGTTCTTAGTGTTCTGCCTTTTCTTTCAAAGGGTAATGTCTCTTACCAGTCTCCACTCCAAAGAAAAACTAATGTGCAAGAAATTCTGAGATACAGGTCCCTCAGGGTTTCTTTGGTTTGCTTGCTGTGTGGTGGTTTGTTTCATTTTCTCCTTCCCAGTGTTTCTACATCTGTCCGGTGTTGGGACTGTGGTGAAAGGGTTAAGACAGTGTATCTCCATGGCAGTTAATGAAAGCTTTTTGTGCTAACACTTAAAAAAACGAAACAAAACAAAAACCAAAACCTAAGAGGTGCCTCAAGGGGCAGAGTTCTTGCACCTATTTAATGCACATTACACCTTTATCTTGCAAAAATTTGATAGATTCCTTTTACTACAAGAATTCACAGTGCCATACAACCAAACGAGAGTAACATAAATACTGATCCAGTTACTGCTTTTGTGTACAGCACGTGATTACGTGGAGGGACTGTCTATGTCAGAATTGAAATACAAAGAAATATTGTCATGTTTAAAATTTCAGAAGGCACCTTATTCCTAGCGGTAACAATGTGATGCTTAAAAGAATTCTGGTTGCTTGTAGTTCTGCATTCAGCTTTTGCATTCAGATGTTTTGTTAGGCGGTTTCAGTGCTTGGTTTTGTTTCACAGCAATCATTTCTCAGTATTCACAGGTGATGAAAATAAGTTACTTGTGTAAAATGAAAAATAACTTTGTTGTTCTGAAGTCTGTTTTGTTTGGATCATGTTTTCTCAAAAGTGTTCTAGTTATTGAAGTGCAGATTGCTTGCTCTATTAACTGAAGCTACCGTTGAAAAGGGGATCTGATCATATCTGAAATGTGCATTTGAAAACTATGTAGTAAGTAAAGGCTGGAACTGAATATTGAACAGAGAGTTGAGGATTCATGGAAGGAAAATCCATCAGCGACTTCTAAGAGAGTGGTCTCTGGCTGACGAAGCTTTTGAGATCTCATGGATCGCTGCATGCTGGCAGTGTGCCCTTACGCTTGTCTTGGCAGCTGCGCTTAGTCCCTCTCATGGTACTGGGTTACGACAGCTTTTACTAGATAAAGCTGTTCTTATTTGTACCCTGCATGCTTTGAACAAAAAGAGGCTAGATCTGGAAGAAAAATTATCGTGTCAAGATTGTGTCATAATCTGCAGAGGTGCATGTGTGTACATGGATGAAGTCCTTCACGTAACGCAACGGCAGCAACCTCGGGATGTTTCACATCTCTTCCGCTTGGGAGGACCTGATGGCACATGTACCAGAATTACTGTCTTTTAGTACTGTTTTAACAGAGTGATTCTCTAACAGGTTGTAGCTGGTTACCAACACAGCCGTATTTTTTGCAGCCTCCTATAGTTATGACACAAAGTGAATGGCCAGTGTTTCAGCTGTTCTATTTCTGCTCTTCCCGGCAGAACAGGTTATAAATATGCATCAAGAGTCAGTATTTCTTTCCTGTTTAGACTGCAATAATTAATTTTATACGTTTTTCTCCATTTTACTGGCTCCCATTTTCTCTGTCCACTAAGTTCAGAGGCTTTGGCCCAGCAAATCTTCCTGGACCTTTTATTTTGAGAGTTGCCAAGTCTGGAAACTGCTCATGACTCTGGGAAATGTTGTCTGTGTATTTATAATCCCCAGACTACAGGGAATTTATTGTCCTTCAGCAAGCTTTCCTGTAAGCCTCCTATGTCATTTTGGAATACGATACTGGTTAGGGAATCTTTTACATTTGGCAGGAGTAGTGCAGCTTGCGCTTTGAACATTAAAACAGCCTTCGTGAGTTTGGACAGTCTTTCTTCACTGCTGGTATTCCTTGTGAAAAGGTATCCAAAACAAAGATGTTTGGGTTTTTTTCTTCCTTCCTTCATATTAGACATGGCATGTTTAAATTACAGAATAAAATTATGATAGTGGTCATACTGTATACTGTGCTGTGTTAGTAGGATAGCTTTCAGGATAGGTATGTTCATTTTAAGCCATAGAAATATTACCTTAAGCTCCCAGGGAAGCTCATACCAGGGATTCATACAGGCCAAAGAAAAGATTGTCATGACCCTTTCCAAACAGTGATCACCGTTGTACGTTTCGGGGTTTTGGTTGGGGTTTTTGTGTGTTTGGTTGGGGTTTTTTGTTTGTTTTTACAGAAGTGCCTTGCCAAACTGTAGAAGCTTTCAAATTTGTTCCTGTTAGGGAAGATGTCGATGATGGAGGATGGTTATCTCCCCTGTGCTGTTCTATTTGTTTTAGTTCAATATATGTTCTTCTTTGCTCCTGGAATCAAGGGCATCTCTGGCTACACGCATTCTGGCTTTGCCTTCCTTCCCTTGCTCCCTTTTGTCCTTTGTACCTTCTCTTCCCCTCTGTACAGATACAAGCACGTGCCTGTGGTCTAACGAATTTGATGGCAATTTGTCAATGATCAATACTGCTGTGGGTTGAAACTAGATAACTCTGGATATAAAGTAGTGTCAAACTTTGTTTTAATTTGGTACAGTATTTCTATGTCAAGTATTTATCTGTGCATTCAAATCCTATCAATAAGACTTAGACTCATGCTTAATGCTGAAGAGGTTTTCTGGATCAGTACTATAGGCAATAAAATACCTAAGCACATTCGTACATTTATTTTAACTGACTTTTCAATTACTTGACGAACTCTTTGCAGAAGGTGTGTAACGTCACAAGGAAATGCTCGGGATACTCAAGCTCATTATTGCTCAATGTCAAGCTATCATTAACTCCTGTAGGGGAACAGCATGTCTCTGCTAGGGCAAACAGGAGCCTTCCAAAATTTCAAAAAGTTCTGGAAAATGTAGGTACTGCACTGCGCTGCTGAACACTTAGATAAGCTTAACTCTTTGGTGTTGCCTGAAGTGGATGTAAGATAAACAGAGGCGTTTGCCACTGTAAGATCCAGTATTACATACAAACTTACTGTGCTGAGAGGTCGCAATGTTTAGAGTTCCTGGGCTTTAGTTTGATAAGGAAGCTGATAGAGACGAATGGAGATGCTAATAATTACCCAGCTGTGATGAAAACTTGCCTGTCCAAGGAACTTTGCCTTGCCTTGCCTTTTGTTGTGTCCTGTTGTGTAGTGACTTCAGGAGGTAAGTGCATGCTTATGAAAGGGAGACCAACGTCCATTTAAAAGCAGCTCTCCGTTAAGTAACAGCTTCGTCACATATGAAATGGCTGTCAGGTACAGGCAGGAAGGAGCTACAGCAGGAAGAGACCGTTTCCATGCAGGTCACTGCCTGACGGATCCGCCTGAGCCCGCAGACGTACTTGTACAATTAATTTGAGTGAATACCTTAAAATAGTTTCTTGGTTCTATACCAGTTTTAAGTACACTTACATATTGCCTCTTGATTTTGAGTGATGAGTAAATGCACTGAATTCATTGGAGGTGCTGCTGCTGAGTATTTATCAAGTGCCAAAACAGTTTTAGGGCAGAAGCATTTGCTTTTAAAATATATAAGCAACTGGCCATAATTGTTTCCCAACTGCATAGCTTCTATCATCTGACTATTTCTGTTCAACTGATTATTTAATTAAGAATTTAATACTATTTGTATAAAACAACTTGAGAAACTATAATATTTAGCAATAATACTTTAATTAGTAAAATCTATGTTCTTGAGAATAATTATTTAACAACATTTTGAGTTTAATTAAGTTATATTATTCTGCCTTTTATGTTAGAATAATTAATACATTACTAATTCTGTTGGCACAGATAGAAGAAACTAATTAGTTTAAATCTTCATGCCTATAAAAAGATGAAATTCATTAAGATTACCATTAGAATAATTTTTACAGGATTTTGGGTAACTAATATCCTGGTTTATTTTCCTTCTTGAAAAAAAAATTATAAAAGAATAATCAATTTCTAAGAAGTTACATACAGAAAAATTATGTAATTTAATGCAAGTATGTTATAAATGAAAATCCTATTTTTGGTTTTATTCCAAAATCTTGCATTTTGCGGTTTTCAATATATGGTGCTTGGCCAGAATAGCTTTTACTGACAAATGTATAAGCAGGATTGCTCACGATTAAAATTATTATCAGATATAATTTACCATGGTGAATTATGCACCTGTGGATAAGAGAATTTCAGAAACAGCCTAGTTTATTTATACATTTTAGCTCTATTATGTTTGATTAGTTTATGTTACTAACGTGTGCATAGGTGCAAAGTACTCTCTGGCAATAACGTGAGGTTGGATGACGTAATATTCGTCTGTGAATTGTTACGCCAGTGTCAGCGTAGGCGTAAGAGTAAAACCCTGAAAGATTTTTATGTGAACTTGCACTAATGTGTGGCCATGAGCTCTCCCTGCCGTGGGGTGCCCGGCTTTCTGAGCACAGAGAGGGTCAGGGTACTTAATTGTGCCTGGAATGATGGAGCGAAGAGGCAGTGTGGAGAATTTTGGGGGGCTGAAGATTAGGAGCTCTGTTTTAACGATACTGAGCTTGACGTGGTACTGAGAGCGTGATGAAAGACCTCCGGGACGGGAAGGCACGCTGTGAGGAGTTTATCTTCCAGGACTTTCTGCAGCATCTCCTCTTGGGCAACTTGAGGCTTGCACATGGTGGGAGTGGAAATGGTGTAGTGTTTGCTGGACATGCTAGGGAATGTGTCGCTAAAAATCAGGATCTGTTTGTTGTGATCTACCAGATGAAAAGAACATCCCGTGCATCTGTTTGTACCGGTGCTATGCTATGCACAAAACAACCAGAAATTCATGTAAACTTTGTACAGTCTTGCTTCTCTTTCTCTCCTTTAGCATTTCTGAGCTCAAAAGAAATGTTGAAAATTAGTTTTGTGATGAACTAATGATACGGCAATATAAGAGAGAGAGGGCTCTGCTAGAGTTCAAAGAATCACAGAGTACTTGACGTTGGAAGGGACTTCACCTGGATGGTAGCCCAGTGCCCACTAGTTTAAAGTAATGAGCACTTTTATGATCTGTAGGCTGTTGGGTTTTTTTAGATCCACTCCATCAAGCGGAAAAATATAAGCAAGGGAATGCAGTTCTATCTTCAGATAATGCTGACATTTTATTCTTTAATTATACTGGAGCAGAAGGGGTCAATGGATTCTCACTGGGACTGTTAGCCACTCTATAACAGCAAGACAGCCTGTAAGGTTTGCTATTTTTAACCTTTAAATAGATGTAGGTGAAATGATATCATTTTCCCATTTCTCTCCCACTTCTGAATCCTAGCTTTATCAAGCAGTGTGCATTTCGACTGGTACGGAGCTGCAGTACTAATGTAGTGGTTTAATGCATTAAACTCTGCCTCAGAAACTTGGGTACGTGTTCAGTTTCTCAGGTAATACCAGTTTGTTAATCCTCGTCTTTTGTCCAAAAAGATTTTGTGTGTGTGTATTCACACACAGACGCACACACACAAATGAAAAATAAATGCCTCCACAGTTTTCAGCGCAATTTATGTGATTAGATCTTCTATTAAGTTTAGAGCTTCGAAAAGGCAAGGGAGTGCAGATTAAGACGAAGGCACATTAACACGGCTGCGAGTGATCCATTTCTGCCTCACTTACCTGTTGCTGTTTTGCATTTAATTTCAGGCTTCTCTTTTCAGGGTCCTGCTCTCTCATTTTTGCCTTATAACCATCCATTCATTGGATAGCTTGTTTGCAAAAGTCCCTTTTCCTCTCAATTTCAACTCAACTAGGAAGAAAGCCACTTTAAATCGTAGTGGAGATTGTGGTGATGTATCTCCTGCTCTCACCGGCTCTGACGCTCTAGAGGAAAAGTTTCGGTAGCACAGATCTTTCTAGTATCCGCGACAGGTTTTGCTCATTTCAGCCTGCTGGTTTTGATGTCTTTACGTGAAACGTATTAATACATTAATTGAGGAACGTTCAGGAAGTTATCAAAGTACTTCAAGTATCAAAGCAGTTTTAAGTGCTTAAATATTTTAAAGCGTGATATGGGGACAAGGGAGGTGAGAGCAGTTCTTTCTCCTAGACCCCCAAAGCCAGCTGCCCTTTCGCTCGCTACGTTCCATCGCAGGGATGCTGGAATACGTCCTGGAGGAGGTTCCTGCTTCTGGTACGCCCGCGGTGCTCGGGTGCCGTAGGCTGCCTGGACTTGCTCCATAAGGCCGGCGATGTGTTGGAAGCCTTTAGCGTAACACGTTACTGATGGGAAAGTTATCATCACGACTGGAACTGAAACCAAATTATGAAATAGAAAAGTTGTGAAGCAGAATTTCAGTTTTGCGGGGTGTTAAGTTCTGTAGGCGCTGCCAGGCGGCTGCTAGCGGCTTGCGAGGCAGTGAGCTGGAAGGGCCACCGCTGGCATGGGTGTCCTTCGGTAACGTAACCGTGGGTCTGATGTTCAAGCCTTTTTGGTCAGTAAGAACAGGAGGTCCGCAGTTAGCTGTACGTTGACTAACGGCAATGCTCTCTGCGTGTTTAAAAATTCTTGTCTGGATCTGCAGGGTGTACGGCACGCGTGGGCTCTTACCCTGCTTTTATTTGAACAGGCTCCTAATGTAGATGTTAGGTAGAAACCTGTCAGTCTCTGTTATAACTGCTGATCAATAAAACATTCCTGGGACTTTTCTTGTTGACATAGAGATTAAAGAGCTTTACTGACCGAGCCAATAGAAATACTAATGAGTTCGTTACCTTTTAGAGAAGCGGGATTGTTTGATGACATGACTAGCAGTCACCATTACTGAGGGTGGTTTTATGGAGGCTAACGAGTAACCTTCTGCTAACATTAGTCAAGTTTATTTTTGTATGAAATTCTGGCAGAGGGGTTGTTTGGAGAGGGAATTCTTGGTTGTTGATGGTTTTGGGGCTTTATTTTGTTTTGGTTTTTGTTACTTGCTCTAGTCTTTACTAAACAGCCATGAATGGACTCGGACAAAAAAACCTGCACATGTTAAAAAGAGTTTTTCTGTCTTCATATTTAGCTGTTAGTGATGGGAAAATTCATTTTTAATTTACTCATATTCTTGATATATCTACAAATATACCTAATTATTACTATTTCTAATTATCTCCAAGTATCTGTAGATAATTTTGCAAACATATTATTGTATAATTTAAAACTTCACTGTCCTCAAAGCATCTGGGAAGAACTAGCTTTGTTGAACTGAATTCTACTATAATCTGTATTATATAGGAGTAAAAAAACAAGGCAAAAGCAAAGGTGATGGAACCTTTTGTTGCTCATGAAGTATGTCAACTTAGAAGAATATTATACTTCTTTCTTACCTTGAATAACTGCTAATATCCAGCCATCACTTGATTTTTGTGATTATAATGAAAGAAATACCATGTAGTGTTACCATTTGAAAAGATTTTGGTACTGTACTTTGGTACTTTCCCTTTTGACTCTATTGTTTACAGCAAATCTGTTAATTTTGCCTTTTCTGGCATAATCGTAGTGGATATCTGAATACTAGAATACGTACCCATTTCTCAGTTCTGTTCCTTTTACTCATACGGACTGTTTACATACAGAAATCAAAGCCTGTTTCTGAACACGCGATACCTTTCGCTCATAATGGTTTACATACAGAACCGCGTATGGTAGTTCTGGCTGTTAAACATGACATGTATCACCTTACAGTTTCTTTAGAGAAATGTCAAGAAAAAGAAAAAAGCAGTGGTATTTGCATTGAACTACCTCCAGGAAGCACACCTTGTTCCTCGAGAGGCATTTCTAATGGGATGGCCAATAGATTTATATTGCTGCACTGTATAATGAAATTTCTAAGTCTTCATTATCTGAAGAGAACTGTGATTCATGCTGGCAATTCATGGAGAATTATAAAGCAGGGGAGAGGAATGAGCTCTTAGGTTGCTGATGGCTCTTCAGTGCTCTACTTATTACATAGAAACATACTTCTGTACTTTCTTTTGGCATCAAATTCTGCAGGTCTGTAAACGGTCAATAGCCACAGGTGTGTGTGTCTGGAAAGTGGATTTTGGTATCTCTCTAAACGCTTTTTGGTTTAATATGCTATATGTTTGTTCAATATTTGTCTTCCGTCAGTAACAAATAATACAAAAGTGCTTTGGAAATTAAACAAAATTGTATCATGATTCTCTCACCTTTTTGTAGGGGTTCAGTTATGCATGAATTGGTAGAATTAAATTTAATAGTCAGGTCACTCCTTTTCGCTGTCTTACCTACCCTTCTGCACACTCAGAACCTCTGACAGTAAAACTTTTAACCTCCTTTGCCGTTTATTTAGATGCTATCAAGGATTTCAAATGATTTAGGACAGGTATTGCTACCTTACCATGCCCATTAAAAGTGTCCTTTTGCATAGCAGAGAATTAATGCTTACTATTATCTCTGTAACTAACATAAAACAGGCCAAAATATCATCAGGAATTTAGTATTGTTATAAATTTCAGCTTATGTATAAGCTAAACATTTGTATAAACTGGTGAAATGCTTGTTTTCTGCAGTTGCATGAAAGGTTAAGAATTTAGTGTTAACGTGTTTCTTACAGAGAGCATTTCATTGTGATAGGAGTCACATACCACTGGATGGCACTATTTAATAAATTATATCAGAGGAAGTTGATTGCTGCAATATGCAAACTTTAGATTTAGAGGACGTTATAGAAGTGACATTTAAAATTGCTAAATATATTGTGTCTCTCTTTTTTTTAATGGAGAGCACAAAACACGTTGGCCCAATGAGCCCATGAAATGACCAATGAGGCCATCTTAGCAGCACGTGTTTTATATGAAACTACGTAACTGTAATATCATAGGTCTGCCAACTAATGCATTTTATATATTATTGAAGTTCCGATCCTGACCCCTTCAACAGCCTAGGTTTTTAAAAGCCTAAATGTTCCTTCTTTTTCTTCCGTCAGGAGAAACTGATTTTAATACAGTCTTGATGATGATACATGGTGTTGAGATCTGTTGCTATTTTATTATTCCTTAATATACAATGTCAGCAGTTTACCATTCAGTGAGTTACCAGGGGTTTTTTCTTTTTTCTTATGCAGGACCTTAACAGAAAAGCTGGCGTGCAAACTTGGGCAATTCAGAGAAGAAAGATTCCAGATAAAAATGGAATGAAATCAGTTTCATTTGCTAGAAAGTAAGAATGCTGGAATGCTTTTTTCCAGTTTTTGAAAGATGATTGCGGAGGAACTTACACCGTAAATAGGCAAGCCTGAACTTTGTGTGCAAAACGAAAATGAGTGTTTTAAAGAATTCATTTAAGGACATGTCAAGCTTCATTGACAGGTAGTCAAGAAATAAAAATTCAGTAAGGGAATTCAAGAAAGGCGACTATCTCAGGATAATGATATGGCAGGGATGTGCAGGAATACAAGCAGCATGATGATAGCATAGACTCTGCTTTCCTCTCCTGCCCAGTTGGTGCAGTGGACACACAATTTCTGCTGACAGATGTTAAGCATCTATATAGAAACAATGGCTTTTGTTTTCAGAGGGTGGTGCTGAAGTTGAAAATAATCAGGATATAGCCTTGTGTTTTCCTGTTAATATTTACCACTTTCACTACACTGAGAATTGGGAGATGACACTATAAGCTCTGTATCTATAACAGCAGCATCTTTCCCTGGCGCTGTGAGTTTTGTGGAGAACCTGTGCTGAGCCTGTACAGCGTTACCTTCCGTGGATGCAGCGCGTTGTGCGTAGAACCGGTCGTGCTCCTCAGCGCAAGGGAGAGTAACTGAGCAAATCGTGGGAAATGTTTACCGAACTAAAACTGAACTTCAGCCTTTTTATTTTCTGTTTGATGGGCTTTCAAAAGGATTCAGACTAGCATGCAGCACTAGCAGCGGCAAGGGAAGCCCTGTTCTTCAGTAGCTCTGCACGTGTGGTATGTCACTTCTCAAAGGAAGAAGAGGTTTCACTTCTGATTTAGTGGGAAACAACAGACCAGTGATTAGCTACACAGTCAAGATTTGACAATTGAAGGCAATATCCGTGAAGTATTTCTCATAAAGTATTACATTTTTTGATCCAGGCGACTTCCCTTTCTTTCCCATGGCACGGTCCTCGTTTTTAGTCTCTCTGAATTGGAGAGTTGATTTTTTTTGTGCTTTCCAGATAGCAGTAATAATTCAAACAAGGTAACAGAATGCCAACCAAAGTTATAATTTTTCTTTAGAGGTGGAAGAACAATTCATTACCAACGCACAGAAAACAGTGTTAAGTCCTAGCAGATTTTAAAGAAATGGCTAAAAAAAATACCAACACTCAAAAGTGAAAGTGTCAGTTAAAACGCTTCCAAGACTCTTGTACTTACTGTTCTGCCTTATTTTACTTTTCTAATCCATACAGAATGAGCTTGATTCTCTCTTCAGCAACATCTTCTGCATTTCAGAGGTGGTGTTCTGGATGTGACACGACGAGTAGAGTCCCCCTATAGAGAAATTATGTTATCAACTCTGTGAAATAACTATTGGCGTGTATGTTTCCATTCTCTGCAGCTAATGGGAGTACGCTCATTCAAACTGGGAGTGGGGAATAGTATCTAACGTTACAGTAAGAAATGAGACTCGGAGCCGTCTTGGTTTTCATCATTGCGGAATGCATGTTGCTTCCTTAATCTCAGAACACGCTGCACTGTTTTCTTTATACAACTTCTTACCTTCCGATTTCAGAACCGGGAAGGATCAAACAGATGACCTTTGAAAAGCAAAAAGCAGTTCGCCAAGCATCTGTTATGAGACCGAAGGCTCTCGGACTCTAGATCTACGGCGAAGTCAATTTCCTTGTTATCAAACCACTGCTACATTTCGAGTGCCGGCTACTCGTATCATCCGACATTTTAACATCAGTTTGAGCGATATCGTGGCCTGCTAAATCTGTATGTTATTTCTGATAAAGTGAGTTCAACTCCATATTTCAATTTCTTCTTTTAACCTCTGCTAAGTCTGTTCGGATGGGGGGAGGAGGGAAGGACAAAGTCTTTGCTCTGACACCAGACAAGCTTACTTGTTTATTCACCACTTAGCTGAGGATGAAATTCCGTAGACTGAAGCCTCTCTAGGCTTCCATGACATGGCTCATTCTGCGTTCATTAAAATTAGGAGAAAAATCTATTAATGTTTGTTTACAGTGAAGAAAGCAAATGAACAGTTAATATTTAATGAGGATAACAAAATGGAGCTGCTTTAACCAGAAAGACCTACTACAGAATACCTGTAGCCCCATGAAGAGTGGGAGTTCATCCTTCCTTCAGAATAAGGAGAAGTTAGCACCCTCTCATTCCAAGAGAGCTGTCAAATAGACCTGTTTCTTAGAAATACTTTGTGGGGAGAGGCTTGGTACTAAGTGACGTGGGTATCTTAATTTATAAATCCTTGCAGAGCCAAGGACCTGAGTACCACGAACTGCTTCATTTAGGCTGAAGTTTAAAATGTGTTTGGGAAGAACTTGACTGATGTTAGGAAAAATGCAGGCACTACTGGAATGAGAATTTGAGGAGGTCTTCCACATCTAAAACTTGGGTTTAAGTTAATGTAAGTTACTCCATTGTGAACCCTATTTTCTAACTTTTTTCCTAAATGTTTTTGTCGGGTAAGCGGCTACTGTTTCATAACATATTTGTTACTCATTGTATGTTACAAACCTGTTATGGTTAAGTGAAGGCTAAGATTTTTATAGACTTTGGTTCTTAAACATGGCATAATGTCCTAATAATATATCCTTTTCTACATAAACTATGATTAGTCTTGCCAGTTGTTAGAAACTGCTTCTCAAAGACTGCCAGAAGTTAGCAGAATTTAGAAGATAATATAATCTAAATAGTTCTTCTAAACTATTTTGTACTAGGATGTAGCAAATGTTAGATTCTGAAGTCATATTATCCTATACTAATTCAGCCTAGAAGTATTGTCTAAATTTTAAATAAATGCCAATAATGATAACTTTATGACTTGCTTTGTAAAAAATTCAGATAATTCTATAGAAATTGGCTGTGATTTGTAACTTGGGTGAACAAACACGTATCTCTAATCTCTCTTGCTTCTGACTGCTCAAAGTCGGTCTCTCAGTTCATCTCTTGTGGATAGAAATGTAACTAATTCAGCTTATTTAAGTTTTGAGTTAAAATATTGCAAAACATAAAGGAGTCTCAAGTTCATTGGACCTACAAGAGCTTCCTTAAAACTGACTAAAGGCAAAAATACCAAAATATGATTTAAAGTCTATGCAATTTCAAAATGTTATTTTCAGTTGTAAGCTTTAAAATGTTAAAGCTCCACTTGAGGATCCATTATAAAATCCCATGTTTGAGAAGTACAGTTGACTGAAGTAGGAGTGAGTTTCCTTAAAGGAGATACATGGATGCTCTCTCCCAATTCGTAATGGATTTACTTTAGAATGATCATCTTGGGTAGACTTCTGTGGTATCTACAGGACAGAAAAACAGATTATCTAGATTCAGCTTTACCATATCATTACCATAATTTCTGCATCCATTCTTACACTCTTGTAGCTAATTTAATCTAGGTAACTTAATATGTTACAAAGCGTTCTGCTACCCAGAGAGCCCCGTAAATTCTATCTACTCTTTGATTCATCTTTGATTCCATTTCTATTATCCATTCATTAGATACCTAAGGTCATGATTCTCTATGGAAGGGTTCACAGTCGCTGGAAGTCACTCTTACGCAAAGCGTTGCGGGGTGAGATTAAGTTTTAAGCACTTCATGATAAGAGAGTATTTTTATGTGTGCCCAGTAGAACTATAGGATATTCGGGACTTTCTTGGTTGCTCTCTACAGATTTTCCTAAGCAAGGAGAAGGAATAATTCCCATGTGTATGTACACTTATTTCTCTGACTTTAAATAGCAGCTTTAATGTTCAAGTTTGGTAGGGACATAGGAGTATTTAAAGGATATTTCTCCTGTGAGTTTCTTCTCTGGAAGTACTCTGTGACAACTGAGGATGGTAAAAGCTCTGTACAGTCCTCAGTGCTACTGAGCCTATGAAGTGGCAGTAAAAGAAGCTCAGCTGTGAACACTTTACCCACGCTGTATAAACTATTTATCTGACCTACAGCTGGTGAACATTCGTGCGCGCTGCAGGGGACCCGTAGCGCCAGCCTACAGCCCCTGCAAGCCCCATTTCCACCTGCAGCACCGCTGCAGAGTGTAATGAAGACATTACACATTAAGGAAAAGATTATACCCTGGGGCAAGAAAATGGTGAAACAATCACTGTAGGAGCGTTTTGGGTTTGGTTTGTATTTTAAGTGGTGGGTTTGTTCTATTAATTAGTTGGAACACTTAGCTTTTAAATTTCCATTGCAGAAATACCACCGTGATTAGCACAGAAGAAGGGAAATAGGTTAGCTAGATTATATTGGTTTTTTATCTTTTAAAAAAGACAGAACTGAGTGACACTTTTCCAACTCACGTCATTTGGTTTCACTCCAGGTTTGGCGTATCCCCTGCAACCATTCATTCTCATCCTCAAGTTATACAAAATAATGTTTATTACAATTACATTGTAATCTATTTGATTTTTTTTTTTTTTCAATGCTGATGATCTTTTTAGCTGATATCTCCGTTAGGCAGATGGCTGGGTGAAAACTGCATATTCTGCGTGCTTTCAGACAGCGTTTTAAAAATAACAGCTTCCCTTTCAAAGTTACGCAAGCCTTCCTCTGAGACTCTTCTTGGGATGGTAAGTGTTAAGGAATTAATGAAAATGATACATCGATAAATACTTTGAAGGGTTTTTTTGTACTTGTCTAGTTATGTAGAAAATGTTTGAAAACAACAGCAATACTAGCATATTCGAAAGAGATGAGTAAAAAATGAAACTAAAAGTCAAAAATAAATATCTCCTTAATCACAATCTTAATAGCAAATAACATTGTAACTATCATGTCCCTTCATGAAACCTGACAGTGAGACTCCTGTTGCAGCTTGTTAGGCCAGTACAAAATGTTTTATTTTATGGTAAATACCGAAGGGAGAAGCTTTGTAGAATTACCTGTATTAGTGCTACAATAACACAATCAAAGTAGGTGTGTATTTGCTGTCTTTACTTTTTTAGAGCACTTGTGTAGTACACATAAAGTTTTGTAGAATGGTGTCACTGAGACATATAAAATGATGCTTGCATAAAATGCGCTACTTCTACAAATGACTTTTTTTTTCCTTATTCCTATGATTAAAAACCAGCTTCCCTCATTAGCATGTTCCTCATCTAGTTGCAATTGTCATACGGATTTGTTTGGAGTACTAATGGAGAACTTTGCTTACTTCAGCTTTGGATTAGGAGATTTTCAGCTTGGTGGTACTAGAATGGAAGACATCAATTCCTTGTAACTGTTTGATAAGGTGGAATAGTACTTTTGCCACCCGTTGACTTAGTACAAGATTGTATTGCATTTTGAATTACACGTACAGGTTTCAGGCTGCCGCGAGCCTGAGGGTTTCACCGGCATCTGCGCAGAACTGGCTAGAGGTGAGGTTGTGAGGTGGCCCTGCGAGGCATTCGGGGGTCAGGCGTGAGCTGGGTTAGTCCGGAGCGTGTCGGAGCTTTCTGGGAAACGTTGGATTCTCTTAAGAAATTGGATCACATATAGGCCTCTGATTACTAGCTCCCAAACCCACGTGTTCAGTTAATTGCGGATATGTCTCTTACTACTTACCCAGGAGAACCGTACGATGTTTCTGGGTATTCAGACCACCTGGAAGTAATTTTGTGGAACACCTCAATTTGAGAAATTTGTTTTGAAATCATCCTTAATCAGATTCAGTATAAAGAAACATGAAATACTTTCAAATATTTTTAATATTTGAATACTTTTAAATGGCAAAATGGAATGGTAGTAAGTTTGTTGGTTTTCTAGTGCAAAAACTAGCAGTTCTCATGCAAACTCTCAAAGATAATTGAGAGCATTCAGAGAAATAACTTTCTGTATCATATTTTATTACACTTTCAAAAAGTAAACTTTCTTATTCTTCCTTTGTAAGGAAAAATAATTTAAAGCACTCTGTAACCTTTGGCATTCCAGGAATGCATTAATGTGTAGAAAATATTCTTGAGTAGATGCTGCTTCCCTTTATCTACCTTGTGTTTTTTTCCGGTTGTTCCAATTCTCATTCCTCCTCGAGTGCTTTAAGTCAATTGCCTGTCATTTCCTTTAAGAAAGGAATCATTAATACAAGACATAATTTGAGAATAGATTAACCCGTTATTCCTGATTATTTTCCCAACGTGTATACATAAAAACTAAGGATGGAAAAATTACTGCTCTCTGCTGCCAGCTGGGCAGTCCCACCCTTTCCGTTTTCCCAGCCCTGGTGCTTGGTACGCTCTGGGGGGTACCTTAACTTGTTAAAATGGCATAAACCTTTGCGGTTTTTTGCTGGGTTTGTTTGCTGCCGTGTTAGAGAGTTAAATTGCTCACAAAGGGCCTGGAGCGAGGCACGTCGTTGGAATTGCATAGCAGGAAGGAGTGGGAATTTCTTTTCTGATATTGATGGACAGTTGTTTGAGCTCCCACTTCCGAAGCAGATACCCTGACACATCAAATGGAGTAGCTGAGCTGTCATGAGAACGCGTGATACGTTTTCATAGCTGTACCAGAGCCGAAGCAGAGCCTAGTCTCTGTGCGGGGTACAGATTACGAAATGCGGATCTTCATCAGAGTTACTGCTTGGAGTTAACCTCCCGCTATTCGAAAGCGTTCAGTCTTTGATGTGTCTTTCTTCAGCGTCTTTGGAAACACGTTTGCTACCTTAACAGGTAGTGGGCCAGGGAGTTTTTCTGTTGCTCATTGCTACATTACCAGAGCAATCCTTTCAAAGAATTGATTTCTATTATATTGCAGCGCAATGCCACCTATTAAGAAAAAAAAAAGGACTTATTGCTATGTTTTGTTTGACCTGTTTATTTTAGCTTTGGCCTTTGTGCCATCACTGACAATTGGCTCTCAAATACAAAGCCTTATTTTCAGCTCAGTCAGTCCTTTTGTAATAATAAAGCCAGATTTGTGGAGATAATAGAAGGAAAGTTCTTCAAAGTTGTAGGAGTTTCTTATGTATTAACAGCAACATTCTACCACAGAGCCATTTTTTAATTTTAATTTCTGGATTCCACGAAGGTTAGTGCTGATATTCCTAGAATACCGTGAGAACAAGCGTCTTCTCAAAAAGACTTGGCAATTGGCGATGGAAAAGGCTTAGCAAGGCATTCGCTATCTAGCGTACTGCTTTTTTTCCATGTAGTTACGCAGAAATGTACTCCTCTTACATTTCAGATAAATACTTTTTTCTTCAGTGGATTCGGCTAGAATAAATTTTGTAATACATAAGGGGGGGAAAAAAAAGCCTAAGTCTAAATCAGCCGTAGCTTTGTGTCTGTCCTTGTGGAATAGGCAGTTATTGATTATCTATACATCAGGTAAGCCTCTTTCTAATGCCAGGAAGTAATTTTATTATGTCTCAAAGCATGCATTTAAGAAGTTATTAAAAGTTTATTCAATACTGCGGTGAATGATGTGTCTAGCTACTGCTCTGTATTAATAAGCGCTTTGTTTAAATATCTTGTACTGGTGAATTTTAAGTACAGTATAATACAATTCCTTTTTTTTTCCCTTACATTTTCTAATTCTACTGGGGTGTCTTTTTAACATTATGAAGAACTATGTCTACAACTTTTCTCACTCAGGGAGTGTCATGCGTTCTACACATTTTAGAAGAAATCACTATGGGACAATAGGACAATTCAGGTGCTTCATAATTAAGAATGTTTCTGGACAATTTCTTCGGTGATTAAGGGCATGAGTGTTTCATATTTTATAAGGAAATAGGCAAAATCCAGTAGTAAATTTACTTGGCTAACTTTGTGTATAAAAGTCGTTCAAAGACCGTGTAATGGAAAGGGAGTACTATTGCTGGGCTTCTACTTATTTTGGTTTAGACAAAGCTCATAGGGAAACTCCCCTAAAAGAGCAAGCTGAACGCTGAACGTCAAGGGCAGGGGTCCACCTGAAGCCGTCTGGGTGGTTTTGTCACACAATTACATGGGTGACATTTCAAGAAGCCTTTGACTGTGGAGTCCAAATGACTCTGTACCAACTTAGAGATGGATCAGGTGAAGGCAGCTGTCAGTATAAACCAAAACTGAAGCTCAGGCTCACCGTAGAGTTTAATGAGATGCCAGAACCTTCCTGCTGCAGATTCCCAGTAATACCAAAGGAGGTCTCCCCTGTTGACCTGTTTTGTGTATTCCTAAAATTTGAATCACAGCCCTGACTAGCACCTTTATTTATGTGCCTAAAAATGTATTTATGAAGAACTGAATACTTAGTTGCTATTATCACTACTTTAAATATTTATTAACTTGGAACCTACAAGGACCTTTTTAAATCACATAAAAAAAATTTAAAAAGTCTGCTAATCTCATTAATATATGTTGCTGCCTTAGACGTTGGCATGTTTACCTTCAGAGTGGACCTCTGAAACACCTGGTATTAATGTCTTCCAACGTAGTTACTAAATAAGAGGTGTAAACAGCAGACAGTCAAACCAGTACTTAAAACCTAGAGAAAAAAACAAAAATAGTGACCACAGAAACCCCACTGACTGGCTGTCCTGTGGACCCAGAGGCAAGTTTAGGCCCTTGCTACAGTCACAGATGTACTGTCTTCCAATTTTCAGATTGTCTATTTATTAAGTTATATGATAAATACTGCTATTTATGTTACTAATGGTTCAAACATACAAGCTTAAGACCAAATGTTTGGGATTTTATAGGTTGGGAATGTGATACTGAGCCTTAAAGGTTTCCACAGAAGCTGTTTGAATAATTTGTACAGTTTCTTGAGTATTATTTTTTTTATCCCTTGTGTTGATTCTGATGAGTATCTTAGAGTCTGTCTTGTTATTCAATATCTGTTAAGTACGTAGGTATCTCTGAATTTTCTGGAGGATACTTTAATTGGTTTTCCTGTTGTTACAGAGTAAATGTAGAATCTAGGGCTCAACAGTGTCTCATTGAAATGTCCCACACTTTTAGTCTGCAGTGCAAATTAAGGTAGACGGACCATAATAGGGCAGTTGTTAATTGAATTTTATGTCTTTTCTTCCTGGTTTTAGCACTGCTAAGCATGAAGATGGATGTTTGTGGCCATATCTCCAAGCCAAGATTAGTTCTTCCAGCCTCTACTGATTGTTTTGCTGTTCAGATTTAATTGTGGTTTTCCTTTCCCGTATTTTGTATTTTGTAATGTGTTTCCTGTTTTACATCGTCAGTGGCAGAATTACCTTTATAGAAAGCTTATACGGTGTGCTTTGGAGAAAGACTTAATACAGTATTTTCCTGTGTATTGGATAATGTATTGCAAAACGTGGACCCACCATGTTGACAGAAATTAACTGTTAAAATTTGGGGTTTTTTTCACATCTCCCTCAAAGGGCTGCTTAGCCTCCCTCCCGGCCCTTCTGTAAAGCCTCCACAGCACAAAGCCACGTTTCTCTTATCGATATGAGCTTTTGAAACAGTTGTAATTCCCACGATTACGTATCCGTCTCTGTTATCCCTTTCTTTAACGGTGCTCCCCGTGTCGACCCCTGCTGCCAGGGCAGGCTTGGCAGCAGCACGACCGCAGGCAACGGGACAGGGGGTTGGTGCCGCGGCTCTTCTGGTCACCTCCACCTCCCCGTTGCCTGTCCTCCCCGAGAGCACCTTTGTGTAGCAGAGGTAAAACGCTGGCGGCAGCAACCGCCTAACCCTCATTAGCACTGCTAATATGCCTCGTACCCTAATGATTGACAGTTCCAGAAGGGTTCTGTTATGTTTTCTGCCAAGAATAGAGTGCCGCTAATAGAGGTATGCAGACTGATCTAAATACTGATTATTTAGCCTACTTAGTGCATTTATATCAGAATTTCCGGAATCCCTTGCTGCTGGAGGTTGGAACAGTAACCAGGGGTGGTTGTATAGAAAGTTGCTTCTCTTTTGATCTATAAGAACTATAGATCTATGTGGCAATCTTTACTAAACCAAGTCACTACAGTTCGCAAAGATGCGATGATCTGCCATACCGAAACCCTTTCATTGCAGTAAGTTCAGTAGTAGGCAGTTCGGTTCTGTAGTGCGTGAGGTGCTCAGGACATGCCGAGAGACAGTTGTACAGATAAGAGCTTGGCATAAAGGATATTTTCAAATACCACATATAGGATCGCTGCAGTTTGTTGCAAAAAAGTGTTTGTTGGTGGGGAAAAAAATGTCCTGTAGCTTTAAAGACAAATTGATGCCATTAGTTCACATTCATTATTTCATCTAGCAGCCTGGTGAGGAAAATTACAATCCCCATTACAGCACCATTTGGTATTTTCTACGGCAGCTAAGAATTACTGCTGTTTGGTGTCTCTTGGTATAAGCGAGTAGAACAGTTAACATGTGTGCATGGTGTGTTTCCTTCTGTGCAGTCAACTTTCTGTTCCTTGGAACTGGATATTCTTTGGAGTTGTTTTGTTTAAAATTTGAAGCAGAGAGTCTCCTATGAAACCACCTGCTGTACTCAGCGTAGCTGGCATACCAACGTACCGCTGTCACGTAATTTGGCACTGATGTCCTTGTCTGAGGAATGCAAATTCTTTTTTTCTAAAGGGATGTAGGATTAAAGTTGTAGAATCGTATTTGTGCTCCAAAAGAGAGAGTGTTCGTAGGCTAGGAAGTGTCTCAAATACAACAGAACCCTACCCCTGCCTGCTAGTAACTTACCAGGGTATTACGGGATGATAAATACGCAAGTTAGTGGCTTTTAGGGAGAGAGCAAAGACTAACTATTAGAACTGACTTCATCGGAATATTTATTATACTTTGGAAAAGTATTTATTTATTCTTGGCTGATAATCATTCTCAGGATTTTGATTCCTTTGAAAATAAAAGAAATGAAATTCATGAGTTTTTCTAGCTATCCGTTCTGCTGCGGAAGTCCAAGTGAATTCTAGGTGGGTGTTCATACTTCATTTGTTGGACTGCAGGGCACAGAGAATGGCTTCTCCAGACCAGTGCTTAGATTTTGGAGTCAACTTGCATGGACGATACCTGGACTTGTGCAAAAAATCATGGGAGGCATGGAGAAGAAATGCATTGCCTGTTGCCCTGGCTAAGAACCCTTAGTGAGGACAACAACAAAAGACAAATTGGTGAGTGCTCAGAAACTAATTCTCCTCCTCAAACAATTCTGAAAACTAAATGAACTTTTAGAACAAGTGAAGTTTTATCTTGCTTCTTCCTGACAACCTTTTATAGAAACAGGGGTGGCACACGGCATGGTTCAGCATGCTCTTCGTTCTCCAGCGCAGGGGGCAGTGAGCGAGTGACTTGTTTAGCATGGTGGTTGCTACAAGCCTAAACAGAGACCAAGTAAATCCTATCTAGAATGTCATTTTACTGATGTCTAACAGAATTTTAGGCTATATTCTTGACTATCATCTTCAAGGAATTGTTCTTTGGTTTAAATTATCAGCAATACTTTAGTGCATAACAACATTAAGTGTTCCCAAAAGTGATTAAAATGCAGAGCTTCTGAAAAATTTGATAAATAATTTTGAAGGAAAGTACTGTAGCATTTCTTTGAGTTTCTTAAAAACTAGTTTCCATGGTGTTTTGAATCTGGTTTAACACTTCTCTATTTTTAATATCCAGTCCAGAAGATCTGTTTTCTTACTTACATTGAGTTAGATAATCATTTTGTCTGTGCTAACTGTAATCTTAAAGGACGTATGCCCTGACAGGAATTGTCTGCTTTACTGCATACAAAAGATAGAATAATTACTTCATGGTTGTCACTTCTGTTTATGAAAGGCTATAACTGAATGGCCGTATTTGCAGCTCCCAGCAAGTAAATAATCTAGGCTGCCGATGCCAAACAAGCACTGACACGTGACGGCACAGTAGTAATATTTCCTGGAGTTTGCGCTAACGCAGCTGGTGCCACATAAGAATGATTTGTGAAAAAGATGGATACAACAAACATTACCAACATCATCAGTTGTTGTGACGGGTGTGCTCGACCCCTTGGCCAGACTGGCGGTGGTTTGGTGCGGGCTCCAGAGGAGGTGAAGGCCTGAGCCGTAGCCGGGCCATGAACTCCTCTAGTTTCAATCTGGTCTCTGAAGACCCACAGAGGAGCAGAGCGACACAGTGAGCATCGATGCATATGGGCTTGGAACACCCATCACGTGATTAATACATGAATAGCGGGTGGCTTTTCCAAGACTCATTTATCAAGGAACAAAGAAAGTTGTGGGTACAAGGCGGCTCATGCATACCTTTTCCATCGCATCTAACTTGACTATGAGCCAACCACTTTATCCCATAAATATGACAGCTTAAGTGAGCCTTCTCTGCGCCGTCCCTGCACGGCAGCGTGGCTGCATGGCGGTGATCTCCCCTTGAGCTGGGACACCTCTCAAGGTCGCTCCTTGAGGCGGAGAGACCTTTTACCAACAGCAGATCTTCCATAAGCGACCAATGTAGCGCATGACCTTGTAGTATAGTATCTGTATAACTGTGATTCTGCCTTGGTAACTTTGATTGCATGCTGAATGGATACTAATGAAACATTACTAATCCACACAGAACTTTGCATATATAATCCTTTAGACATAAACCATTGACCAAGTCTGGGACTAAGTTTGGACCTAGCAGCACCTAGACTCCTCCCTGAGAAGTTTAGAAAGCAAGGGGGTCCACTCTGTGTGTCGTGACTCGACAGGAGGGTCTTTCTTACCCTTTTGCGTCTCCGGTCTCTCTGTGAACTCAATTCTAACTCAATTTTCCTTTGTATGTTTCCTCCGTGCAGTAATTACTAGAGTGAACCTTGCCATCGAACTTTGTTAAGTCGCACTTTTACATCATATTAAAACCACTTTTTCTAATACCTTTGACAGTGGTTCTGTAAGCAATCTAAATCACCCGTTCGCGACAAATTGGCGTATTCGACAGGATCCTAAATCAGGATTTGCGACAGTTGTTTAATTTATGTTAATTTTCCCTGCTGAACAATATATAAATATTCATGGTATTATCAGTTTAGTTTACATTTTGAGATGTTACCAGAGATGAGAGAGAAGTTTGGCATAAATATTTTAACTTTTCTAAATACGTAGTTCCTTTGAATCCCTGATGGTAGTCACAGGGACATTAGTGGAAGAAAAACTTGTATAAAAGTTTCATTTGCGGGAGTAGTCACTTGTGAAGTTGAAATGTATTTATTATGTAACTATTCGTGAATCCAGTGGAATTGTCGTCTCGTAGGTCTTTCTCTTCTTTGCATGCATTTGATCAATAGTGGTTGAACTATGGCTAAACTTTGAAGAAAATAAATGAGTTCTTAGTTAGACTCTCATTGCCGCTGGAGTGTATTGCTGAGAACTGTTGGAGTAGTATTCATTTTCATACTTGGGAAAGAAGCACTGTAGCAGGGGAAGGTTATGGAAGCAAAATACAATTAACTCCCAGTGAAGGGGGGAACTGGTATTAATTTTACTCTCGTAGGTAGCAGCCATTGAAGTCAGTGTGAAACTTTATGGGCTTATCTGTATTATCGGATGAGGGTGATCCCTGTTTCTCCTGTATTAGCCTCGAACTGAAAGTGTGGGAAAGCTTGGTAAAAAGCTTTCTAAACTGTGCGGGCGCCAGTTATGTGGCATTTGTTTTATAACTGGAACTCGCTGGCTTACCTTGCCACTCTAAAGAATATTCCTTTGAATTGGTTAATTTTTTTTTTTAAAGTTGATATGTTGCTCTGAGAATATTTTGTATTTTTAAATTATTCAAATGTGTAAATGTTTGAAATGTTTTCTAAAAATATTTGAGAAATTCAGTACAACCATTCAGTTTCTCAAACAGTTTTAGTTTTTTCCCAAAGTTGCCGCTTTGTGCAAAAATCATTTTATCAGAAAGTTCCTTATTAGTCTTAGTTAAAAGAGTTGGCATCCTGCTCTACCTGTTAAGTAATGCATAGCTTTGATCATCGTCTCGCCTAATGTGAAGAGTCTTCGCTTAGCTCTTAATCTTTGATATTTTGTGGTGACGCTTCTGCTATGGCAATGGATAATTAAAATGGAAGTACAATGCCCTGACTAGTTATTACTTCGGTTCTGTTTACAGAGCTTTAAATTGTCTTTTCCTAAGGAAAGATTTTTAGATTCAGTCATTTAATTAGTTTGCGTCTGTGTTTGTATGCACATGTGTAATAGTAGTAATAATAGCTGCCAGTATAACAATATTGGCCTTAGAATTTGTAAATATAATCTTTTACTGTTTACACTCTGCCGTTTACAAGTTTTGATATTTTAATGTCTAACGCAGAGATTTCCGTAATCCTGACCGTTTTGTTATTGGTTTGGTATGTAAGCTAATGCTTCGATTCTTTACATGCCTCACCAGCCACAGGGGGATGATGCTTGTATTTGTAATGGTTGTGAACAATTTAATTAAGCACTATGACGGATTTTTTTTTTTAAGAAAGATTGCTGATGTAGCTACATTTGATGAGATAGGTAACAGTAATGGTGTCATGGTCCCAGGTGGAATGTTCACTAGGAGGAGACCCGGCAGCACTTCGTGAGTGCAGTGTCCCTGCTGGGTTGGAGGGGCTTAACCATTCTGGAGTGGAAAAGGGAAACACCAGGGGAAACACTATGAACTTCAGAAACAATTGGAAGTTTAACAGCAATCACTGTGGGCCTCAAGATACTCCAGGGAAGATGATGAGTTTTTCTGACTGTAAAGATGGAAAATAGACACAGAGCGTCTTAAAGTGACATGCTAAAAAATGACAGCCTTTGGCCGGGCTGGTTTTGAAGACCTTTGTTCCTCACTCACTGTCATCTGCTTTAGCTGTGACCTTTTGTCCTGAAACCTGTGTAAGTAAAAGAGAAACCACTCTTTTGTCAGAAGCTATGTAGCCTTGAAAGTAACAAGAAACCCAGTTGCATTTGTTTGTGTATACTGTGGAAAGGAAGTAATTAATCTCTGATGAAGTTTCATGGTTAGTTTTGTGGAGTTCTCAATACCAAGAAACTCTCGGTGTTTTAAATGATTTTGGACTCTGCTATTAATTTGTGCAATGATTGCTAGTTAGGTCTTTTGAAGATTGCTTCCATCGTTTTAACTTTTAGTTGGTAAGAAATTTCTTAACTATTTATTTTATTGGAATTTTTAATAGCTTTAATTATTGTAGTTTTAATAAGGACTTGGCAACGGTATCAGAAACCATTAGTATTTGACAGATGGCTGTCACGGTAATCAGTATGTAAGAAATACCTGGGCAGATAAAAAGAATCTTGTCACATTTAAGCTTCTGTATCGTTTCACTTTACATAAACAGAGAGCGAACATCTTGGAAATCTTACAGGAAGTTTCCTGACGTAAGACACTATTCCTTGCCAGGAGACACCGTTGATATTTTATGATTACAATACAAAGCCTGGTTCTGTCACATTGTGACAGATATTTTGTCATCATCCTAGTCATTCCTATTCACGTGTCTTTGAATGCAGAATAAAATGTAAAGCTTTAGCTCTAACTGGTTTTGATCTGACACAGTTTTTGCGCGGTAGAAATAAATCCCGTGTTGCTGTTGTGCCTGTGCTCGACGCTCCCATTCAGCCCGTCAGGAGCAGCGGTGCCATTTGGCCTCCTTTTTGCTTTAAGAAACAGTCGAGTGTTTTCTTCTGCCACCTTACTCTTGTGAAGACCTTCCCCTGAGCTTTGGGAGAAACGGATTGTTATTACAGTAATTGGGTAGTCTGTGACAACTTGCTGTAATTTCTTTATTAATAATGTTTCTTAATATGGAAAAACGACATCTTTGTGTGTTTGAATTCAGCTGCCCTGACAAAGCTAATTGCTCCTCAAGAGATGCCATCCTGAGATGTGCTGGGAGTGTGAAAAAGAACAACTGCTGACTTCAGTAACTTTTTTTCCCAGCAATTGAACATTTTTCATATAATTAGCCCTGGTGTTCTTCTTAGATTAACAGATCTACTAATAATATTGTGCTTTAAAAGCTGCAAACCGAGGAGAACAAAACATAGAGCATATTCGAAGGGTGCCAGCTGATTACACTGACAGGTTTGGTAAGTACAACATAGTTAACCCTTAACCTTCACAAATGCTTAAATACGTTTCAAATGCAATCTTGATCACATATTGTAAGTTTATAGATTTGTATTTTACTTGAATAATAGGGTAATCTACCGAAATGAGCTTTCTGATTATTTTGATTGCAATCAGATTCTTTCTAAAGAGAAATTATAATTTGTCTGTATCATCCACTTCATTAACTCAAAAGCTAACCAGAGGAAAAAGGGAACACCCCATAAATATATCTGTCTTTATATATTTATAAATAAATTAAAAAAAATACACACACACGCATATCAATATATATAGATACGGCACAGAGTTTTTTCTCGTTAGTCCAAATAATACTTTAAAAGTCTAATGATCCAAATGACCTAATTAATAGAGAAAAGCTCTTTAACAGTGTAGGTGAAGTCACACAGACTATTCCTAGTGCCCGTCCCCTTTCTCTGGTGTTCCCTCGCCCTGCCGGCAGCCTGCGGGCCGATAGTTCAGGGCTGCTCACGAAGCCCCACGGGGCTGGCGGGGGCTGACAGCCGGCGCTTGGCAAGGTGAGACCTTTGCCGAGAGGACTGCAAGGCGGGGATCTCCTTGGCCTGGGGTCTGCTGGGGCTCCTTATCAGTTGTTTCCTTCTCCGTTGTTCCCAGGCGCTGAAGGCCTCTGCCCAGCCTCCGCGGCCGTGAAGGGCTGTTGGCTGTTAGCAGATGGGCCCAGGCTTGCCAGGCCCTTGCCGCAACCGGTGCCCACAGAGACTGGGCTACGCCAGGAGTCGCGTGGCTGCCAAAGGTGACTGCCAAAAAAACCAACGCCAAGCCTGAGACCTACCCTGCCTGTCAGGTCAGTAAAGAGCCCGTGGCTTTCTGCTTGTCATGGCAAAAATCGTAAAGGCAGGGCTTATAGCCCTTTTGCGTTTTTCTTGTGTAATGTTCAAAATCCTCAAGAACTACAGTCTATTATACAGGGAAATGCACAGCCGAATATTCTCTTCCGAAGCCCTTGCAGTCCTTGCAAAGCATGCTGGAGCTGCGAGGGAGATGCTTAGGAAAACCTAACGTAAAATCAAGTGAATGAAACTATTCTGAACTTCAGTAAACAGATTTTGGAAATAATAAGCATCAGATTATTTGATCCATTAGAAGTTATAACCGCCGGAAAACTAGGAAGGTTAATAGCAAAACCAGCGTAGACCGCACGAGGAGATGCGAGGGAAGGGATCTGTGTTCCAAAGGATCCGGCGAGAGTGTGTGTTAGAGAGTCCTGCTGCAGAAACCAATTCATGTGATGATTGTGAGTAATAGATGGGCTTCCAGACACTGAAAGAAGTTTGCTTGCCTTATATTAAGAGCTTAGGGGGTCTTAGTAATAAAGAACAAAAGGAAAAAAGGTTGAATTGAATCTTTAATTTGCATTAGCATGTCAGCTCAAATACTTGTTTACAAAATACAGACTTTCTTCAGCTCAAAGCAACTATCTTTTTGTTGTAACACAGATGTATTAAAATCTGTGTCTGAAAGTCTTAACCAATTTTCATTGGTGGAAATCTAGATTTTGAAGTAATACAAGCATGGCTAGCAAAACCCACTGGTTTAAGGGGGTGTTGACATAGATTATAAGATGCTAATTTTATCAATGAAATGGAAAATGTAATATAAAACAGTATGAACACAGTTATTTACCTCGAAGGAGATGGGCTGGAGCAGACCATAGACCTTATTAACCTTAATTATAAGCCCTTGGGGTGTCCTAAATTCTTAGTCCATTAAGTATAAAATGGTAATCTGCAGGGGCTGTAGACTCATCATGTGCAAAATTATTTGAAAATGCAAATGGGAGTTAGAAGAGAAACATTCATCCACATCTGATTAATTCTTCACTGCTCCTGTCTCTATGGATATGTACTCCCTGGTGTCTGACCACTAGCAGCTTGCCCACTTCTAGTCTGTGAACTTGTTGTTGAAGTGCTCTGCGTGGTCAGATGGAGGCTAATCTTCAGACCGTTTATTACGAACAAATACATATGGCAGGGTCTTGGTGAAATTTTACCCCAGTTCGAACAGCAGAGGACTTTCGAGTCATTTATAGTACGTGATTTGTTCTCTGTGTATCCTGCAGACCTACTTGTGTCTACTCCTGTTTAAAATGGCTCGGTGCTACCTGGCTGGATTTTGCAGCTCGTCGAAAAGTGACTCATTTGTGATGTTCGTTTTCCAGTTATATATTATGCTTCCTCAGTGTGTTGTGTTGTAAAGTTTGCTTGTTTTAGTAATGTAAACTCAAAATACGACGTGGAAATGAACTACGCAAAAAAAAGCACTAGAGAACATTCTCATACTGAAGCACAGAAATGCTGAAAAATGTTTAGTCTATGTTAATCACAGCGGTTTCTATGAAATGAATACTATTGACTTGTGAATGCTTCCCATGTGAGAAATGCTGAGATTAAGACCACTGTCATGGGCCGTTAGTTCTTACTTTATGGAAACTGACTCTGTGTATTGATATAAATGGATTTCAAGCTTTTAAAATATGAAAACATACAAATGGGGTATATATCTTCACTAGTACTGACCTTACTATGGTAAAGGGTTTGAAAAGCTGTTTGGCAAATACTGGTTGTCTTTTTTGTTTCATTTCTGTTGAGTTTTTTACTAAAGTGTCTTCAATAGATGAGGATTTCTTGATAATAAATTTCAGTGAGTTGATATTTCTCTGATAAGTTGAGAAAGAAAAAAAAAACCCACAGTGAAATTAAGATTTATTGCTTATGGGCCTGACAAGCTATGATTTCCTTGGCAACTGGTTACTCCAGTATACCTAATACCAAAAATAAACCAGGAATTGGGAAAAAGTAGCACCAATCAGGAATACGTTTTATGTGTAACTCACAGAAAATCTTTTCCAGTTGAAAGTACAGGTCGTACTAAATTAGGAAGGATAGGAAAAGGAAATTCTATCAAATAATACAACAGTTTAATGATGCTATAATAATGACCTTTTTTTCTCTGCAAACATTTACACATTTTGATAACTTTATGTGTGTTTTAGATTGCTCAGTGTTCTCAAAACAAATCCGTCTCAAACTTACACACACAAATTCATGATGAGATCTGCAAGACAGGAAGACTGACATTGAACTCTTCTTTCTTTGTTTTGCTTTTTCCTCAGAGAAAAGCGTACAAGGATGTTTATTTAGGTCCGTGCTACCAGAAATCCGTCTACCTGTGCTGCAGATCTCATAATGAGTTTATTGAATCCGAGAACTCGGGTTTGCTTCTCAACCATTGGATTTACTTCTGGCTGTTTGGATATGAGTTGGCCCATATGATCAGAGTATTTCCCATCTTGTGAATCAGACCTTTGTGTACCGTTGTTTTAAAAGCATCTCTAAGATTCCCGTTACACCTGAATTTTGAAAGACAAACATTTTACAAGGGACAAATTATGCTTTGTATTTCTTACTTTCACCAGCAGTCCATTGCAAGGTCCGTTTTATCCTTTTCCTTCAGCAGCACAGTCATTGCACTGAAACAGTTTTCCTAAGATTTACTTCTAGTACAGCCATTTCTTTTACTAGGAAAATCAGCATTGAAACAATGGGAGTTATTTAATGCTTAAGTTGCATTGATTCTCCTCTAATAAAAATGTTTAGTTTTTACCTATTTCAAATTTTCATTTCCTATCGTATTTTTCATATAATACAATAGTCATTTCGTCTAAAATGCCTATCGTATCTATCAATTCATACTCATTTTCAAAGATGACCTCATGTAATTTCATATCTATGAAATAGGTGATTGCATCTGATACTGCGGCTTTGCAGAAATAAGTTGCAGTATGTTTTCCTTAGCTAGATCGTGACTTGAGCCCATTTCTGAGCTGTAGGTTGGACTAGATGATTTTCAGGGTCCCTTCCAACCACTAATCCTGTGATTTGCGATGCCCTTGGGAGTCCTCCAGTCTGTAGCTTGTTTGAGCAGGAAATTACTTCTCCAAATTCATGGAGCCGACTTGGTTGTGTTGGCAGCCGGAGTCCAAGGTCTGGCCATTCCTGATCTAAGTCTTTAATTTGCCTTTTGATTTGAACAAAGAAAAGTCTAGAACATAGGAATGGTCATAATGGCCGAGACCAAAGGTCTGTCTAGCTAATGCCCTCTCTTACCTGCGGCCCTGCACAAATGGAAGAGAAGGAAGAGGGCAAAGCGTAGGCAAGTCTTCCTTCAAATATTCTTCCAACCTGCAATTACTTTCAATTCAAAGATCCTGAGCTAGATGTTTTGTTTAGGTAGTATGTTAACATGGATTTTTCTGCCATGATCTTTTCCAGTCTTACTTGACATCTTTTATCGTTAGATGAGAAAATACATTCATTGAGCGTAAGGTAAAATGAAAGAGTATTTTTTTATTTAAATTACAAGAATTCAGTAATCTGTAGTGCCAGCGGAGATCTAACTCTCCTCACATTAGGAAAATGCACAGAGGAAAGTAACTTAATGCAGTTGCTGTTTATCAGTTCAAATGTTTAGCTGTATTTTATATGTAGGTAATAAAGTTAGAGATGCCTTTAGCGGTCCACAGCTGAATTAGGACGATTGCCTCTGGTAATAAATGGAGATAAAGGCCAGCTGAAGTGATGTTTGGTGTCCTTGCTTTGGGGTGTGAGGGCAGCCAAACTGAAGATGTGTTCGTCATTCTCCTCTTTCTCAGACTGCCTTCAGTTGAGTAAGCCCTCAATTTTTGTGTTTTCTGAATTGCAAGCAGATTTGGGAAGAATGGATGCTATTTCAGCATATTATCCTAAAAATAACATTCTGAAGGGTGTAAACCACTCCTTTTGCATAATCAGTGTTGCAGATATACATTCAAAATACAATGTACAGAAGGTAACTTTGGTTATGCACTGCAAATGCTTAGATATCAAGGGTTACTTTTTTCCTCTAGAAAAATCTTCATTTATTACATGAAAATTTTAGAAAGCTCATTTTTCATGCTACAATATGATGTTCAAGGTAACTTTTTTCTTTAGTGTAATTGGTCTGCATAAGAGTTACAACAATCTCATGTGAATTCTTGAATTAAAACACTTTTATCTTCTAGGAATGCTCTTCAGAGCTGTTCTTCAGGGTAACAAAAATTGTGAGGAATTAATTAAGCATGAACTATGTAGAGGCCACATGCTGGCAGTATCTAACTGTTAATACTAGATGAATTGCAGTAATATTATAGTTTAGGAAAGTTGATAGGACTATAGCCTTGAAACAGCTAGTGGAATAAAACTTCACATTAATATGATTTCTTAACTTTCTTAATAGCTTCGTTGCCATCTGCTTTATTCAGCTTTGTGCTGATTCAAAGTAGTTAGCACATGTATATTCTAGTGAAGAAATTAATATAAATATCTTGCTTTCAAACAATTTAAACAGAATCAAGGATGACAATGATTAGAACACAGCAGCGCCAGGTAATCTCAAGATACTGAGAAGATTTTTCTGTTTTTGACAATTATAACAGTCTATGATTGACTTTTGAGGTGTGAGGAACAGGCTGAACATCTGCAATCCTGTTGAGTGAAACAGAAATTTTGAAGTTACTTAAGTGTAACTGATCTTTTAAACTTTTGAGTGATCGTCATCAGTGTAGGTTTGGGGACACATGCCTCTAATCGTGAACACTCCAAGTCTTTATCCTTCCAGATGTCTAGTGCTCTATGTAAAGTCCGTTTGTTGTAGAAATACCCTAAAGTAGGACGTGAGACATGGAACTCTTAAGAGACCAACATTTCTTCCGCTATTAGTATTGCCTGCCAAGGTTAGATGTTGTTTCTGTTGATAGTCACTCCTGCCTGTTGCTGTGAGAAATGTAGACCAAGTCATCCAAGAACTACACAGAAACAAAGAGAGGTTATATGGACTGATAAAGTTTATTCCTGGAGGTTGGTTGGGCTTTTTTGTTATTTTTGGATGTCAAAGATTGCCAGCGTGTTAAGTCTGCGAACTCTTCTGTCCTTAAGAATTTATAGCCATAATTTCAGCAAGTGCCTAACTTTACATGGGTGCATAATCTTAAGTAGACCCAAATATACCACGGATAGATGAGTTTTGATAATTTCACAAACAAGGAATTAAACATACAGAGGCTTAGTATTTTTTTAAAGTATTTCTCTCTCGATATTATGATTAGTGATTTCTTTGGGAAATAAGATATGACGGAATTGCTTAAATAAACATATTTTTTCTTTACTTTCCTGAACCTGTGCAAACTGGTTGATGGTTCCATAGGTTTGTTTATCTAACAAAATCATTTGTGACAGAATACATGCGTGTCGGTGCAAGATGTTTTTCCTTGCATTTTTATTTTAATTGTATCACTTAAAATGTTACTAGCTACTATAAACTTACTATCTGCTGTTATGTTTACAGCTCATTAGAGTGGTGGATAACTTATACATCAGTTTACTGCAATGATTGTTCCCACAAAGCTGAAGACTAAATGTTTGTGTTGCCATTTTTCTCCATGCCAGAAGTGACGCTTAATTATTAAAATAATTGCTTAATTCTTACTTCATTGAAATAGATAGTTCTTTTTATGAGGCAAGCAATCAGAAACCTTTATGCTCTGTTTTGTTGTACATTTGGGCTTTTTTTTGCACTTTGTGCAACTTGGGCTGCTGTAATTGTGTGTAATTGTAATTTCAGCATTATGTTTGATACGTTGTCTTTGTTGTTCCCCACGGTTTTCTCTACAAACAGTAATAGCCAGGAATTGTAAAAATTTCTCACGTATTTCATTTTTGTTGTAAAGGGAAATCTGGTTTTAAATTTTAAAAATATTATGGGAAACTATATTTCGGTAGTATCCTCATTTCATGGTAGATCATATTTAACTAAGAAGTTGCAAACAGCTAAGGAAATTCATGCAGTTGTAGAAATTCTCATCTATAGTATCTCACAACTCATTTTAATGAAGAAAAGCTATAGAGTTATTTGCAGACAGCTGAGAGACAATATGAGCTATTGGTAAAGAGGAGCAGAGATTTGTCTACACCAGATTTTGGCGTTTGTAACCTCTGTGATGGTAGAATTGAGATTTTTCGTCGTAGTTGTGCACTGTATCTGCAACGTAGCTCTGCGGTTGTCAGCCACCTAACTTACGCTCGCCTTTTTGATTCAAACTGATACTACTACCATGGTGTAGGCTTAAGTCCAGTGTAAGATTAGTTTGTAGGGCTGATCTCTGGATCTCATTGGAAAGTCTTTCTATAGACCACGCCTGAATAACTGACTCTTCTGGGAGTGATCCATTCTAGTTTCCATGGCCAAGTATTGCTTACATAAGCATCAATGCCATATTATTTGAGCAGCACTAAAATACAACTTTTATTTTGTATCATTCTTACCATATTTGAAAAATTGCCATTTCATGTGTACAATAACGGTTTTTATGACATGTTAGGGCACAAATCAGTGTCTGACCTTATAAAGCAATTTTATGCTATACACTTTTATAGGTGTAATATAGTGTCAGAGACTTTGAGTCATAAGAGGCTATGAAACTAAGTAAAGAACGTTACAACCAATGTCAGGTTTTAGATGAGAAAGATGAGTTGCATAATTACTATGTTTTTAGTCTTGACACTTTCTGCTGCAAGATACTTTTTATGCATTTCTCTTCTAAAAGGTTTCTTTGCAAAAACAGTTCTTAAAGCTGAGGTTTCAATTCTAAACAATCAAAAAAACCCCTCGGAAATTTAGGGAAAACATTTTCCATAAACGCTCTTTTAGAAGAGCTCGTTTAAAGGCAAAATTTGTGGAAGAGACATCACCGTTCACAAGCTGGACAAGTTGAGGCGCGGCTTCAAGCCAGCCCATGACCGGCTGCACCGCTTGCCTGTCAGCAGATGGCTTGGCGTGAGCGTGCCTCTGCCTGCACGCGAGGATGGACTGGGCCAAAGCACAGTCAAGGGGCTGTTCCTGTCGTCTCAACTGGGAAATTTAATGGGGAAAATGGAACACCCCATATGTACGGAGTTGAGTTCTTGTTGTTGGTCCAAATAATGCTCTTAAAGTCTAATAATCCAAATGATATAATCAATAAAGAAAAGTGCATGTGCAGTTGTTACACAAAGTTTTCCTAGTGTCTTCCCCTTTTCTCCTGTAACGGTATGGACAAGATCATGCTGTTTTGTATGAGGTGGTAAAGAACTTGGCAAGTTTTGCCATACCGTTTTTCCTCAGTATGAGTAAATGAGTTACTATGGCCTTTTCTATTTACTGTGTGTCTGTCTTCAGCCAGGGAGAAAATCAGTTTCTCTGAACTAATATTTAACTGGTATGAAATAGCATGTAATGGCTTCTACAGACCAGTCGTTCAATAGCCGCTGGTTTGGTGGTCAGAGCGTTCATCTGGGACACGGGAGACGAAAAGGTGGAGGCTCAAGAGGTCAGCGCGAAGCGCCAGAAGGAGTGTGCCGACCGACGAACAGCGTGCGCGGCCAGCGGCCAGCTTGCCTGCGGCAATTGTCTGATCCTGTTTCGTGTAATAGTTAACCTAATAAAGTGTTCATATAAATAGAGCTCTGTAAATTTGGCCTGAAAACGAGGGATTTTTAAGTGAACCGCTTGGACTAATGAGGTTCTCTTGTGTCTTGATGCTATGATGGAAAACTTCAGTGGGCTATGCAAAATATTTTATGCTTTACTATTGGCTTTTCTTATATATATATATTTTGGATGTTAGAAATCTGCTAGCATCCCCTCTCCAAAAATAAGATTCTTTTGAAGTTCTCCCGTTTAGTGTCATTTCTTAGCTATTTTTGAAAATCCTGGCCATAAATGTGTATATCATTAGGTAACAATTAAAGTCAGAAGTAGAAGGCAGACAGAACCGTCACAGCTAGTCAAGCCAAAATGATTGTTATTGAAACACAACAGCATGTTGTGCTGGTTTTTTAACCTGTTAAGATCTCATTTTTTCCACTGGCAGAGCATGCAATGGTAATTTTGCGTCACTTTTTTGTGCGCTTATGTGGACAGATGTTCATAATTCACAAAGTTTGCTGTCTGTTAGCACAAATGATTTTGTTATGGAAACATATTTTTAGATAAGCAGACACTGAATCATTATGCTATCTTAAAGGCAATTACTCAAATAAGTAATTAGACAAAAGAGCCACAGTACTTTTATTTCCCAATTATAATCGAAGTGAGAGTGACTCAGTAGACGTTTCACTTTTTCTAGGAGCAGTGACTATAGTAAGCCATAGCTTGCGTGATTCAAATTTTTGATTTTTGGCAAATATTTGGAATTAACAAATGTTTATTACTATGTTTGAACTGATTTGGTAATTAATTAATTATGTAAATAAAACCAACAGCAACAACAAAAGCCAGCCTAGAAGTGAGTGGAACATGCAAAATCCTTATACTGATTTTTCACTGCACGTTTGTGGATCCCACTGCTTCTGCATGTATGGGAAGGATGAGGTAAAACCAAAATATTGCTGGGGCAAAAATTCTTGGATAAAGCCCACGTGACTGTTACATTGTCTAAAGAGAGCTTGTTTGTTCTCAGCTGAAGTAAACAGCCGTGAATATGCCAGGACGCTTGGTTTCTCTCAGTTCGTCACCTAATATAGTCTGGTTAGTGCTCTGGATTTCTAGTTAATGTCAACATGAAATGCTTCACCCAAGCTAAACTCTAAACATCAAGAAGTTACTACTGATAAATGTGTTCCTTGTGCGTAGGTTTTAAATCTGTCTCTTTTTATATTTAAATCTACATTTTCGTCTTTGGGGTGGTGGTGGTGTTCCCAGGCTGTATCTTCAGGAAACCCCTGGGCTTTTTTAAGTAGGAAATCCCCGAAGTGTTTAGTGTTTTATCAATGTCTATTAGAGGCAACTTGATAGTTTTTTTCACCAGAGAGCAGGAAAGACTCATTCCATTATAACCATCAAGATGTATTTCTCTGTCATACAGTGGCCTGTTACCTCCTTAAATGCTTCTGTTTAATCATCGTGAGTAAACTTTTACAAGTCTCTGAGATAGAATAAATAGGATTTTTATTCAAGTATGCTGGAAGCATTTTTCCATTAAACTTGTCTAGGTTCATTTGAAAGGGAGGATTGTGGTACTGTGCTATGACTCTGTCATACTTACTCCATGTCGAAATGCTATTTCTCTGATTCCCCCCACCCCCCGTTTAGTTTATTAGATCTTCTTTGAGTACATAGAAAGCAAATGGTGACATGCATCAAATTTATAGTGTTAGGGCATCAGCAAGGCTTCTGTTATATATGTTACCTACTGGAAGTTCTTTTAGAAAGTCTCTATTTCCTAGATGTGCAAGGATAAAAAAACCTCACAAGATAAAGATTCCTGTTAAAATATTGTGAGTTTTTTGATGGCAATTGTTTTCGTATTTATTGAAATGTTTGAGAGCACACCGAGCAAAACAATCTGGAATGGCAGATACACAAGGCAAGACTATAAAACCTCGATGTTTCTTCCCCATTCAGACGTTAAGTTTTGTAGCTCTGCCTGCGGCACAGCGCTGAGAAAGGGTAGGAGGGAACGCCAGGAACAGCGAAGGGAGAGGGGGGAAAGGGCAGAAAGGGGACTGGGAGTGCGGCGCCAGGCTTGGCTGATCACGGTGCCGATTTCACCCATCGAGTAACACAACAGCAGCGTCGGTCAGAAGTGTGAGATGAATCAATAATTGTTTCATTGTGGCAGGGCATGAACCAATTAGTGGAAATAATAGAAAAAACTCTCTTCTTTTCAAGAAGAAAGGTTTGGTTAGTTGGAATGAATGAGTATAAATAAGGAACCATATAATCCATGTTGAAAATTAACTTTCTTAAAAGGCTAACTTTAAAATTCCATCAAAAATAAGCATCAATGTAAAGAGAGCAATACTTCTGTCTTGAATGTTTCTTTATATACCTTATGGAGCTGTGGTGTATGTCATGCTTCATATCCCTGAATATGCAGAAGAGACTTGGAGTCTCTACAATACCCAATAACATATCTCTGTCATCTGTCTATCTTAATTTCATTAAGAATGAAATTCATTCTTAATCCTTGGAGCCTAGTTTACAGAGCAGAAACCTCCAAAGTGCTGTGTAAATCACTTTAGGATGGATCCTGTGATACACTGGTCTGATTCATTGTTTCTTGCCATTGTCCTGAAGCATTTTGGAGAAGCGGGTATGGGGCTAGCAGAAAAACGTGGATTAGGAAAATGATTGTGTGATGGGACTCCCCCAAAGCCTGAAGCAGGTGTACCTAGTAGCAAGTTTTTAACCAATATATGTAGACATTTAAATGTGGTTTTGCCTTTAAGAAGTGAAAAATCCTTGAGATGTCTTTGCTTTTAGAAGCTGCAATAACCCTCCAAATGTGATTTGTACTTTAAAAGCTTATTTACAGAAGACAGACCACTGTTAATGACATTTGCATGGAAATTTCCCAAATGAATATTTATAAATATGAAATACGAATACTGTACAGTGTAGTGTGCGTACTGGCACAAACATTTCTGTATACAGATGTATGAGTTTTGTTGAACTCAGCGTAACTGACAAATCTCTTGGGGAAACACCAAACAGCTTGTTCCACATACAGATGTCCCTTTGGCATCTTATTATAAAGACTTGAAAACATACTGTTTTACTGGCAATAAAGCAGCAATAATGTCTTAATAGAATCTGAAAGAATAACTAAGCACTTCAAATGCCTGAAATAAAGGGATAATTGAAGTTGTTTTGGGTTTAAGCCTCAGCAATTTCTTACTTTATAATAACTCAGGTGATTGTTTATATCTAATGAAAGGCAATAAAATAAGAGCACATTATTGATTGAGACCTTAAACATTTGCTTGTATCTATAGTGTGTCTCATTGATACACATCATTGTAATGGAAGAAACAAATTATTTAAATTATATCTCATTATGCTTAGTACAAACCAGTAACTCACTTGCACAGAGACTTTTCTTAAACTTTGCAAAAATTTCGATGAGTATGTTGCAAAATAAACCCCCCAAATAATTTGGACTCGTGGTTTTCTTGTTAAGGTGTGATCGCTGAAATTGTCAGGATTATTTATCTCAAATACTCGAAGCTCTGGAGTTAGATTTCTATTATCATATTTAAAAAATAAGATTGATTTTTATTGCTCTGGGTATCGTAGTCTTTATGGTTAGGCTCTAAAGCTTTTCTCTGTAGATGCAGGCCCTTCAAGTATAGCAAGGAAGGCAAGCAGTTTCCACCCTAATCCAAGAACTGACAGATGGTGTTTAAAGAAAAGCAGTGAATGTGATATGAATAAGCAGCTTGATTTCCAACATTAAGAACCAATTTTATGCCTTTAGATGTTTTGGTAATGTAATGGGTTACAGTGGAAGCTCTAAAGATGTCTGGTCATGATCTGCTGGTCAAAATGTAGGTAGCATCATCTCCATCGTAACTATGGAAGTCTGCATTTAAAATTTTTATTGTAGGCATTTGAACTTATCCTGCTGCAGTATAGAGAGGCGCGGGATATATTACTGCCACAAAAACGATCAGAGGGCTGGAGCACCTCTCCTATGAAGACAGGCTGAGAGAGTTGGGCTTGTTCAGCCTGGAGAAGAGAAGACTCCGGGGAGACCTTACAGCAGCCTTTCAGTACCTGAAGGGAGCCTACAAGAAAGCTGGAGAGGGACTTTTGACAAGGGCATGTAGTGATAGGACAAGGGGTAATGGCTTTAAATTAACAGAGGGGAGACTTAGACTAGACATAAGGAAGAAGTTTTTCACCATGAGGGAGGTGAAGCACTGGCACAGGTGGTCGAGAGAGGTGGTAGATGCCCCATCCCTGGCAACATTCCAGGTCAGGCTGGACGGGGCTCTGGGCAACCTGATCTAGTTGAGGATGTCCCTGCTCATGGCAGGGGGGTTGGACTAGATGGCCTTGAAAGGTCCCTTCCAACCCAAACCATTCTATGATTCGATGATATTCATTAAGGAGTTAATATGGCAGCAGCTCCTTTGTGGGCATTGCCTTTTGGAGAACTCTACTGCCGGTAACGTGACAAAGGGTAGAGAGTTGTCAGTGCCCTGTCGACATAACAGCTGCAGCCAACGCTGGCAGAAATTCTCTGTCAGCTCAACTTGTATGAGAGACCTTGCTTTCCAGTTTGGGGGGGGGAAGGCAACTGTTTTTTCCACTTCTGTATGAACTGCTCTCCCAGCGTTCCCCAAAACCTGTGCAGCAGAAGGGGCGACGTGCGCTCTTCTGCACGGAGTGTCAGTTAGGTCCTGAGTCCCACTTCTTTAGTGTGCCTGCGACAGTGTTGGAGAGAGAATTGCTGCCTTTTTGCTCATGGTTTCTGTTTCTGATGCATGAGGAACTTTGGAACAGAGGAACTAGCAACCCTTAGTCTGTATAAACAATGATTTCAAGCTTTTTAGAGGTTCTAATTTTCTTTGCTAACTTTCACAATGTAAATAAAAATCTGAACTGGGGCTATTTCATGTCTTGACCATTGCAAATCACCTGGACTTTTTCACCAAGAGAGCAATGAAATACAGATGAAGAATCTCGTAGAAAAGATGCCAATATACGTTGAGCATTAGCTGTCACTGTAAAGTAACCAGTGGGTTTTTCAAGGGTGAGCTTAATTTTCAAATGTCTGGAATGACAGCGAATAGCATATGCCTTCATTTCACTCCTCCTTATGAGGCGGGGCAAACAGATCCTGTGCTTTTTCACGAAATTTAAATTTAGAGACCAGTGTGTGCAGGAGGGTTAATGGAAAGAAACGGTGCTGAGGCAACAGGACTGTGGTCAATTATTCAACCATTTTGAATCAATTATTTTGGGTCATTCTGGCTGACCAGGGCTCTGGCAAAATGCATCGACATAATAGCAATGCCAGCTTTCTACAGATAACACAAAGTTTAATCAAGCTAAGCTGTTACGACTGACTCAGGAAGAATTTGAGAAGCTATAATACAAAACCAGTAGAAACACAGTTCAGTATTTTACTTGTGAAATGGTTCTTCACTGGAAAACTATTTCATATAATTGCCATGGTATTTTCTGCCATGACAAGTGTGGAATCATTTGTCAAATTTTTGTAAAATAACAATATGAGGTCGTCTTTTGTAGTTATTGTGCGGGAAAGATAATTGAGAAACAATTTTTTTCTGGAAAGTGTTCTTCCCTAATTTGAATGAAGAAGTATTTAGTTTTAAAATCAACGTTTCTTGGCACACTTAACTTCTTTTCCATTATTTGAATCTGTTTTCTAAAAACCGAGTTGCCTTAAAGTTGGTCTGTTTATTACTCTATCCTTGGTGACTCATACTATGATGCATCATTTTGGGTTATTTCAGTGGTAAGGAATAGTCCATAATTCAACATTTTGAGTAGTTGGTGGAAAACGGTAGAATTGTGTTACTGAGGGTAACAGACAGCAGCTGATAACACAGTTATCCTAGGTGGGATTTATTGACGGAGAAAAATGTAAATAAGAATTGGTATTTCAAGAAATAAACTATAACATTTAATAGTATACAAATAAAGTAGTTAGGTGATCTTAACAGGATATTTCTGCTATAAAATTATAATGAAGTTATATTTTAAGTTACAAACTGAGTTTGAGATGGAAGCCTTAAATGTTCACATTTTCTCCAGCAGGAATAATTCAATTCTGCTTTTTCTTGTTTCATGAAAGTTCTTTCACTCTTCTGGTTTTCCGGAGGTGCCTGGACATTGTGGGTTAGAGCCGGAAAGGCTACATCTCGGAGCGAGTCTGAAAAATAACCAGTACTGGATTTGTGTGTCGGAATCCACTCTGAAGGGAAAGGGAATCTGAAGAGGAAGCTTGTTCAGTAGATACTGCAGGTCAGTTCCTCATATGCAGATGCAACAGTGACTTCTGAACAGAAAAAGTAGAATTTCTGTGCAAGGACTGCAGGAAAGCAGCTATACGGCTTTAAATACATCTCTATATATTTATTCTATACAAACAATGTCACTAAAACTACGTAACAGTACATGATGGTATGGTATTAAAAAGAAAAATCGGGGAAATTTACTATGTGCTGCAGCTACAATAGCTGCCTGGCTCCAGGCGATGAGTGTTGGTTTTGTGTCAGTCACCCTGCCAAGCTCTGCGGGTTTTTCTACTGAATGACCAAAAACTGCTGAACTGATTACAATCAGGGAACTGCTGGACCAGATTACAATCAACAAACTCCATTTGACTTGTCCCTAATAGAATGGTGATGAGAATCAATTTCTTGTATGCTTTCTCGGGTGTCTGTTAGTAAATAAGGCTAAAGCACACTAGAGTCAGCTGAATTTTTATTCATCATGTTACTCTTATTTCTCTGCATCCAGGGCTGGCACTGTGAATTAATGTAAATCATTCCTCGAGTGTGTTGTTACATTTCGAGGTGTTACAGTCAGACCCTCTCTCCTCCCTCCTCTCCCCCTGGCCCCCCAGGTGTTAATTTTGTACCTAAAATACGTACCCGTCAGTTCTCATAGGCGGGCTGAATGCGTTCTGAAGTGTGGCTCCCAATGATTTTATGCAACGTAAGAAACATTGCAGCGTTAGTTGAATATTAACACAAAAGTTCTTGGTTTTGAGGACTCTCTTCTCTTAAGCAAGGTGATAAGCTTTCCAGGTTTGCTAACAAAGGAGTAAACTGTAGGTTATTAACTTTTATCTGAGAATATTTTTAATACAATATTTTCTACTTATTAATTTTGATGCAGAAGAGAATTACCCACTATAAATTTAACACTTCACAAATTCTTCACAGTGAGCAGCAGAATGTTACTTTCTAACATCTATTTTTTTTTTTTTTTAGTCAAAACTAGTCATGAAGTTGTGATATCTGTCTGTCCTCCTGAGATTATTGTGTAAGAGAGATTCATGATTGGTTTTGGTGAAGAGGCCATCTATTGATATTTTTTTTCAAATAGTGTTTGTCCTCATTCTGTATTTGGGGAGTGCAGTTTTCTTTTTCCTGTCTTCTTAGTGCATAACATAAGGGACTTAAAATTTGTAGTTTTAACTTCATAGAAATGTTGATGTCATGGTGTTACCTTAGAGTATCTCAAAAATGGGTGGTAGCTATTAGGGTAGCTTTCAAATAACCCACAACGCTCTATTTCTAACCTGGTGTTCATCCTGATACACGGATGAAAGGATGTGTGTGCACGTAATAAAAAGGTAAAATGACTTTTCTCGCTCATATCCATGGGCGGATCTGTCATCTTCATACCGCTGAACCCAACGCATCTCTGCGCTTGTGCAGTATGTGCTGGCATTGGATGGAGAACCTGGCCAAATGGTTAATGCGGAGGTGGTTGCCACCTAGAGTTGGAAGTTGCGTAGTGGTTAGGCAAGTTAGGTCAAATGCTTAGTTTTGTCCAGACTGATAATTAAATCAGTGTGCTTTTTTTCTGACGTCAGTCATCGTTTGTGTCATTTCACTAAACTGAGCCAACAGGAATTCCTGAAGGAGAATGGGATTGATCCGAATGCCATAAAAAGAGCGTTTGCCATGTTGTTTGTCAACCACTCAGTGTCAATAGTCAGAACATCAAAAAAAGTCACACTGATGGGATTCAAGCTTCCCAAGCTTATGTGTGAACAGAAAATCAGGCCATAATTCTGCTCCTAATTTCAACAGAACTTTCTGGTACAGTTCTTGTACCGATAACACCATCTTTCAAGGAATACTGAGCCACCCCGTGACATCCCGTTGGCTTGTTCAGTGCAGTGAATCGAAGGTTGGACCGGGGTCCATGGAAACTGCCTTGCACAGCATGTTAAATTTAACCATTTTGTCAAAGCGAACGAAGAAAAGAGCACTCTCGAGGGGAAGCTCCGGTTGATACTTGGTCTGTTTCTCAGCTGCTGCTGTGAAGTATGTCACAGGTTCAAGATGTACAAGTTACATCTGTCCTGTGTATTCGTATAGTCTCAAAGCCACTTTTAAACCCAGCTTTTCTTGATGTTGGAATTGCGGTGAAAGCTTCAGCTCAGATGGCTTCAACAGGTCTGTAAGGACGTGCCTCCATGCAGTGTGCCTGCCCCAGCCACGTAATACTGCAGGGAGGTCCCAATTCTGTGTGCACAAGCTCAAGGTATTTTTTGGCTGGTGAACTGTTAGTATCTACTTGCCCCCTGGGTATAGGACACGTGTCTATATGCAAAGTGAGTATGTAGTGTGGGCTGAGTGAGTATACTCAGAGTGTCAGTCACATAATACTATTCAGAAACACTCATTATAGAAAAGATTTTCATTAGAAATAATAAAATTATTGAATTCTAATGGTTGCTGCATCTGGCATTATTGTCAAAGTTGAATAAATATAGTTTTGACATCCTCCTTCCTGCTGTCAAGGCATGATACTTGTGTTCTCTCATAAAAACGTAGTCTTCGGGGAGAAACAAGGGTTTGGTTTTAACTTCACTTACTGGCTGTGGTCTTTGTTACGGAAGTTGATCGTATTAGTGCTTTTCGGTCCAGTTTAAGCACAACAGAGCAGGGAATAAAAGCAAATTGAGAAAGTACAGTGAATTTTTCCTACCGTGCAGGATTTTTTGAGATTGAGTTGGTGGGTGATGTTACGTCACCACAACACCCAGAAAAAAAAAAGAGTTAAAAGACTATAAAAGTAATTCCTGGCAAAAGTGTGTTTTTGGTGACTGCCCAAATATATACTCCTCGGAGGGCACGGAGCTGAACGTGGCTGACCGACTCCAGCAGCGATTCCTGCGGGACACCGACTGGACGCTGGTGTTGGAGATAGCCCTTTGTGAACACGTACCCCTTGCTGAAGACGTATTTTAGATGAGATACGAAGATGTTCATAACAGTTCTCGTTCTGAATCGACACGCATTGCCTCCTAAATGAAGTCATGCTTAGCTCCTTAATGGTTACAACTATCTTACTCATTCTAAAAATAGACCGTAAGTTCTTCAGGTGGAAGTGTATATGTTAAGGTGTAGAGAATAGGGATTTTTTTTTTTTTCCTGACGTTAGTGAACAATTAAAAAGTTTTCAAAGCAGTAAATACATTGTTTTCTTTATATTAAGAAGTAGAAAGGAGATGAGCAATTCCATTAGAATTTCTAAGCATTAATTCCTTTGGATGAACATGGCATGACTTCATTTGAATATCTGAATGTTAATTGCGTTGACATTGTTATTAAAGCAATTAACTTATCAGCTATTTTTGACTATGGCTAATCAACTGCAATAAAGTAGTGTGGCATGAAACTTTATAGAGCTATATTCACAGACTGATGGTCAGATTGCTCTCTATTAAAAAAGACAACAGGGATTTATTTATGAATATTAATTTTAATTAGTACATATTTGTTGAGAAGTAATTCGGCAATCATCCTTAATAATATGTGATCTTGCCTATAAGCTGTCTGTATATATACACACAACTGTATGTAGGCAGAAGGTTTTATTAGAGAAATAAATTAATGGTGTAAGTATTGGTTTTGAAGAATAATTTACTATTTACCCATTAGGGAGAGTTGTTGGTCCATCTTAACATGGTGAAAATCTAATTTTCTTTTAAAAAAATATTAATTATTCCTCCTAGCCAAAAAGGACTACATCATTAACCCCAAAGGAATGGTAATAAACAAAAATAGTTTAAAAGCTTTATTAAGTTCAATTAATTGGTTGTAGCAGACTAATTTTGTCATGCTTTGGTAGACAGTGTATTGTAAGTAATTTTGATGATCTCCAATTGAGTTGGGCAAACAAGCCTGCACACTAAAGCAAAAATTGAATTGTCTTGATAATTACAAAAACCATTGGCCTGTTTGGTATTTGTGATAAATGGGTTAATTAGCTACTTTTTTATTACATCTAGACTTTCAATGCGGTAGAACAGTGGTAATTTATTTTGCTGTGTAAACTAGTGTAGTCAAAATTCTATTGTTCTGATTTGTTCAGGATAAAAATCTTTAGAGCTACTTGATTTAATATTAGATAAGTATCGCTGTGGATGTACTTTTCATTATTTGCAGTTGGTTTACGTAATCTATGGAACTTGTTTTTATGCTAGTCATTCTTCAGTCTGTTGCCTAACAGTAAAGCAAGCTTTGTCTCCTTTCAAAGGGCCCGTCAAAACCATCCTGAAGAATAATTAGATACTGATACTGTAGAGTACGTTTTGATAGCGTATACATCGTGAGAAAGAATTTCCAGGAACTGATGTATTAGCCTGGCGGGCGAAACCTTTTACCTGAGCACTATTTATAAGAAATTATCTAAAATGGTAGGTAAGGTCCTGTTTTAATTTTGTTGTTGTTGTTGAGCTTGAGGTAACTCACAGAGCTTTGAAGCAGATCACATCATCCGAAAGTATTCGTCTGAGCTCAGAGGAAGGTGCTGTGTTGATCCAAAGTTTTGGTGGTGGGTTTTTTTTGGTTTGCGTGGTTTTTGTTTTCTTTGGGTTTTGGCAGGCCTCCCTAGAAATCGCTTTCTTTGTGTTCGCCACGTGAGCGTATGCTGCTGCACCCCCAGCCCACTTCCTTCGGTTCTGCCTAGAGAAAATCGTTAGCTCTATTCTTGAGAAAAAAAGTGTCAGACTGTAGAGTATTTACAAGGGATTTTCTTGTTCCTTTTCCAGTGGTAACTGGACTGTACTCTGAAGCATTTCGGAGCATATACTATATACTCACTGAAAAATCTAGGAAAATGCATTTTTTTTTTTTTTTTAAAGTCTAATATTTTTATTTGATTAAATCTCTAATGCTGAGATGATAAGTTACACTAATTTTGCCATAATGAAATGACTTTTTTTTAATTTTCTATATTTTTCCTTTTCTGTTTTGACTGGTATCTTCCTATTTACATTTCATGCTGTGTTTTATCTGACTTACTGGTGTGATCCATTCCGTTGTCTGTCATCTCTTTCTGCAGCAAAATCATCTTAATCATTGTTTCCTCCTTGTGGTATTTTCCTGGCTCTAAAATGCATTGGCATGTGACAACTGGCTTGATTTCTGTTTCGTTTCAGAGGTAGGAAAATTTGAAACTGAACACTTTTCTTTTTGAGTACACTTTAAAATGATAAAGTAAGGTTATAGTTATAGAACTTCTCCTTTTCCTTATTTTTCTGTTTGATTTGGCTTGTGGTCATTTGTACAAACTGACAACGTATTTTGAGCAGTCTTGGTGTACAGCTCTTCCTCTGACTCATAAGTAATTCGAAATATAAAAATGATTCATTCAAATTACAGTTCGTTAGGAGTCTAAGAATTAATTATTCTGTTTATATGTCATCTTGCATTTGCCAAAATATTATTTTGATCAGTCATTTTGTTTAATATTTGTTTAACTGTATTGGGCTATTGTGAATGTCGTATGAATTATAACTTGTCAGCTTGGCGTCATCGTAATCATCGTTCAGTGATGAATGGCGATCTTGGCCTTCACAAAATGTTTTGAAAGATGAGATAATTTGTGTCTTTCCTGCAGCATAATTTTGATATAAAACCAAAAAGTCTTGGATAATTTTTTGTTTTGGAAGTTTCCAAATGCTTAATCTAAGATGTTGCTTTTGATGGTTTTATCGGTTTTGGGGTTTGATCGGTTGTTTTGGTTTGTGGTTTTGATTTTGGTTTGTTGTTTTTTTGTTTTTTAGAATCTTATTTTGACTGTAGGTCATGAGAATATGGCAATCTAAAAACGAGAAAATGGAAAGCCAAAAGAAAACATCAGGAGTGTTTGTTTATTTTAGAGGAAATTCTAGTCATTATTTCTTCCCCAGGTTCTTTTTGTCGGTATGTGGGGTTATGTTTTCATATATTTGTTTTGATTCAGCAGGGTTCTGCTGACAGTCAGCGTGTGAAACGGTGCTGTGCAGCGGACGGTGCATTTACGCTCTCACCATTTCTGGTGGCACGTATAACTTGCTGGATGTGCGCCACTGTTGGGCTAGATGGTCTCCAGGGGTCCCTTCCAACCCCCACCATTCTGTATTTTACTTCTCCGTTGGGCTGAGAGAGTCCTCCAGTACGAGCAGGTGTGTTTATCATGGCAAAACCTAGAGCCTGTGCTCCTTGGTACACGCCGTACGTTGTGGGGCAGTGGCCAGGCTGCTTGGAGAACAGCCACCTTTCTCTTAAATTAATGCGGTTCTTGCATACGTGTAAATAAGATGCTCCGTTATTTCATGTGACCGATTTTTCTTTCATTGGGAAGCAGGCTTCCGAAACCAAGGAGGAATGGCACCTCAGTTATTTCTCCTCTCTCTAGACAGTCACATACTTTTTTTTTTTTTTTTTTTAAAAAGTGGTATTATCATTTTTAGAACACTTCCAGGCATTAGTATAATGTTTATTATAAAGCTCTGAGTGAAAGCATTTAATTTTATCAAAAGGTGTTACTTGTTTCAGTTTGGCATATATATCTGACAACATACAAGCGTATTAAGTCTGAATTAAGTTTGTGTGCGTGTTTATACAAATAAATAATGTGCTTTTTATGGCAGGAACAGAATAACATCCTTCCCCTCTTTGAATATAAAAATGGAAATGGATTTATTGGCTAATTTGGTCTACTATCAAATGCATACTATTTAAAAAACTTATGTATTAATCAGGAAGTAATTTGTATTTTGAATATATTGGCTAAGGAGAAAATGTTGAAAGATACTCTCCAATGTTGAATAGAGAATAGTTATAAATGCAACTCTAGATAAATAAATTTATTTAATAGTATAGATAAATCTAGGAATTCTAGGAAATGAGCAGGATTGGGGCATAATTTTCTTCTAGTGCTTCTTATCACTAGCATTCTTTTCCAAAAAATCGTAAAAACATCACCAAACTGTTTTAAAAGTTCCTGCTGTGCTCTTAATTAAATTTAGTCTTCTATATTTAGTCGCTCTTTCAGGTGTGGATTACATGGACATATGTTAATGAGGACTCAAATACATTAATTTCTATATACCTGAAATCTCTCTTTATTGCACGCTAAGAGCAAAATTCTGATCTTGTTCACATTTTACAGTTGTGTCTAAAAACAGCAGTCTTACGTTACATCGTAATGGTATTTGTTGTCTTCTGAGAAATTCTTACCTTTAGAAGGAATTTATTAGCAAAACAACATCTAAAAACAAAATTAAAGACCTGGATCATTACTTAAAATTTCAGCAACAGCCGAATTCCAGAACACAAAACGCAAATATAGCACTGTTTGCATATATCCTAAAAACTTAAGGAGTATCTGCAGTGGATTAGATGAAAGATCTGTGCATTTAGTATCTTTTCTACAGCAGTGGTCAGCAGTAGATGCCTGTGGAAGCATGTAAGAACAGGGTAAGCGTATTTCATGTCACTTCCAGGTACTCTTCCAAATGTCAGGCATTTGTGGCTTAGGGACCTCCTGAACGGGATGCGGTTTCTACTTACTTTGCATCCCGATGCTAAGAGTGGCAATACTAGTAATCGATAAATAGATCAATAGACATATCTTCTCACGTACAGGTTGCAGTGAGAGATGGGGGTTAAATCTCCATCCTTGGAGATACTCGGAGATCTGAACAGCCTGAACTAACTCAGGAGCACGTCTAGCTTCGTTTGACGTGTTAGTTACCGTGATGATTGCAGACCACTCTATTGCTCCCTCCATTGTGTCTTTTTTTTCTCGTCGTCGTCTTTGTTGTCTGTCTCAATTACAAGTTCCCTTTAGCAAGTACTTCCACCGACTGGAGTTACGGTGACCACACAACTGAGCCTTTGAAGTCTCAGGGCACTGTGGAGCCGATTAGAAAACTGGCAGACGTTAGGGAAGCTTATTTCTACTGCAAATAGTTTTACAAGTTAATATCACATTATGCGTCCTAATGCCATTGACTCATTTGAGCCTGATAGGCGTTGCTGAGCGGTGGGGCTTTCTGTGGCTTAGTTACCTCCAAACGGCGTGAGAGGGGCAGCCCGCTCGCTCTGCTGCCTTGCTCGGTGCATGGAAACGTATATCGGTAAAAGCTATGTATGATAACAGCAGCATATGTATATGTGAAAACAGAGTGTAGAAGAGCATCATTTCTTGGCACATAATTATTAGTATTCACAAAAAACTGTAAAAGGGGAAAAACGCCACAAAACCTGTTATTTTTTTAGTGCAGTATTGAGTTGAGCGTAGCAACTAGGCAGGCAGTAATGTGTTGAGGTTTATTTCAGGAGGAACACAGGGATGATGAACTGGGCTGTTTCCTCTCTTTGGACTTACTAAAAAGAGATTTTGGGGGAAAAGGTATGGCTCGGAAGCTCCTGAACAACTCTTAGTTCTTGATGCTGCATGTAGCGAAATGTCCTCGTCACTGAGGTTGAAGTTACGTGGTGTGTGTTAGTTCCTCGCGCAGGTCCCCACCATGACACGACAGTTCCGCCTGTGCCTTCCCCTCCGTTACCCTCCCTCTGTGTGTGCCGCCGGCTGCGCGGTTTCGCCTCACCCTTGCACCGACTCTGGCATTTGTCAAACCCTTCACAAAACCAATTCAGGAGCAGCGTAGCCATTTATTTTCCAGGTTAGTTTTCCTGGGTAGGTGAATTGAATCAGGTTACCGGGGAAGAGCTGGAGTTCTGTTAATAACAAGCAAGAAACTTCATTCCAATGCAACCGGTTCTGATTCTTATATTATTTCATTGAGCTGTACGATAAGAAGTCAAGATTAAGTCTCTCTGTTTCTGTTCCTCGGTTTAACTGGCCTGTTGAGCTGCCTCTCTCCCACTTTTGATCCATTCTCCTTGGAACAGGGACTGTTTCTCGGGGGATGTTAAGCCTGGCACGGTAGGGCCTGGAAGCATTAATCTACGTAAATGACTGATTTCAGCAGTGAGTGTAGAAAGTTTAGCTTTATACTCGCAGTCGACAACAAAATAAAACCAACATACTATGTCCTTTTTTTTTTAGGGGAATTGTGTTTTGAGATAATTAAAAAGAAATACATAAACCCCCCCCCCTCCCAAACCTGTGTGTTCGTTAAGTTTAATAGCATTTTTGAAAGTGATAGTATTTCCAGACACTCTGATTCTCTAAGAAATCTAATTACTTCTTTCTCCATTACAACTTTGGAAGGATTATTCAAATATTTTATAGTCCTAACTGCACAGAGCGCTTTAATCCTATTGTTTGTAGATTGTCATTCTCCTGCCTTCTTTCCGCTTGCAGTCTCCCATCAGACAGTACAGGCACATCCTGGTAATCTCAAAATCCAGGAAAGTGCTATCAGGCAATCAATGTCTGCCTGCCCCCTCTGTTTACTTTCCACTCCTTGCATATTTTAAAATAAAAGAACTAGACTCACAATCTTCTCTCTAGTACAGTACAAACTATGACTTAAAAAACCATATATAATTGGTATCTGTCCTTCTTAGTCCTGAGCTTGTCGATGCCATCTCTTCTCTTGATCCTTTATCTGCCTTCTGATAACTCCAAAGGATTCACCCGTTTGCTTTCAGACAGGCACGCTGCCCTGAAGAAAGTATTAACTGAGTAAAATAAGATTCCGGTCTCTTAGCTGGAAGGGAAAAGGCTGTGAGTGTATATCTCCAAGTAACGGGGCCTAAATCACAGCTCCTAAATTTCTGTGTAACGTACTAAAGTGAAAGGGCCATGAATTTGCAAGAGCAGAAAGTCTCCATTTACTTCTTGCTCCCAGACCTCCCAAAGAAAGGCAAGGTCAGGTTCAGAGCGTTGGGGCTTGCAGGGTGGAAGCTGGGTGTTGCCATCTCTGGTGGAGGCACTGCAGCCTGCTTCTACGTAATCGCTTGGTCAGGTGCAATACCAGCGATTTCAGGACAGTGCTTTTTTCAAACTTCCACAAGAATCGTAAGACAAGTTCTACTTCTCAAGATGTTCTTCACCCCCGCGCAGTTGCCGCTTTTCATTTTTAATAGACGTCTAGAACTGTGTGGGTACATAAACATTTATGTTTATGCATTATGTACATAACTTACATGTATTTTAGTAAGAAAACATTGCCACTGTTTATAAGAACATTGAACAAGTGAAAAGAGATCCATGAAGACAAAGATGCATAATCTTTTCTCTGAAAGATTTTTTTTTCTTTACAGAGGAAGAGCAAGTGCCGTCGTCTGTTAATGATGCCAGTAGCTCCTGCGCAGATGGCAGAACATCTTCCTCTGCAGTAAAATTCCCTCCTTTTGGTTGTTATCAGTTCTACCAAATTACTCCTTTTATTGTCGCCAGTGCTGCTGAACTGGTGCAGAAAATACTTTGACTGGGATTTATGTAAAGTAATAAGGAAGAAGAGTTTCCGGACAAATACTTGGCATTTTGCAGGCTTCCGTAAAGAAACGGGGAGGTGAGGTATGCAATAGTCACATTGCTCCAGCTCTCATTGACTGTTTTGTGCTTCAGGAATCAGAAGTGTGTGTTTGCTGTTCAGAGTCATCATTTGCTGTCACCGTGGAGCTAATTTTCAAGCAATAAGTGCCTTTCTGGGTGTGAAAGGGGCGTTTGTTCTGTGGCACCACGTGACTACTTCTATTTATCACACAACTGGGATTAACTGGAGCCTTTTTTGCACCATCGTATCTTGCTGTATCATTATATACAATTTCAGCTCCTGGGGTTTTTACCTGTTCTGCTAGAGCAAATTAAGCAAATGAAATTAAGGAGATCAATCCTCATTTCCTAGCAACCTTTGAAATTTGTTGGGAGTGGGCTAAACGCCGCTTCAGCCATTCTAATTTGCTTCTGTATTTCTTAACTCCACTGTTCCAAAAGCAAAATGATCTGGGACTTAACAGGACTGCACTTTTTATAGTCCCACTGTTCATCAGCTGCGTTTCACAGCGTGGCACGTCAAAAATTAACTTATTTCTGTCTGCGCTTCTGAAAATAAGCGTTTTAAGCCCAGTGTGCGGTCCCAACTTTTTTCACTGTATGTGAACTCCAACCTCTCCCATTGCTTGACTAATAAACCAGTCTGTTTTTCCAGTTCGACAGATTTGTTTCACAAGTACATTACTGAGTGAGAAGCATTCGCAAGTAGCTTTGCTGACAGGGGAAAAGGCTGCCAGAGCGGATTTTAGAAAGGGGGAGCTTTCGCCCCCGGTATTGTTTGGAGATTTCGGAAGCTAACAGACCGGCTAGCTGACTTGCTGCCGGGCCTTCTGATTGCCATCTGCCACGCACACCTTGCGTGACAATTTACCAACAGGGACGAGGCCTCCAAATAGATTTACGGCTGGCGTGTACTTTTTACAAGAATTCACAACAACTGCTTTCAAGTAAGCACCAGAAATGCTTTTATTTTATTTCATGTTTTCGTATAAGGCGTGAATCAGTGGAACGCCCATCGTTAAATGTGTGACAACAGCGTGACTTGGTTTATGTTATATAAACATGGCACATTCAAACGAGAACCTTGTTCGCTGTGGAATTGATTCTTCCGAGCGATGAACCCTTTTCCTGATTCAAAGGAATTTCTGTTTGTCACAGTGTATATGTACTACTTCTGCCTTTTTTAGGGAATTCAGGTTAGTTGAACCCTTCTGCGCTTTCTTTTGCGCTTCTCAGGTTTTACCTGTTGTGCTGGACCAAATTAAGTGGGTAAGTTTTTTTTCTCCAAGCAGCGAAGAGGACGGATTGTGGTTGTCGTCCGTAATGGGCGAAGTGTTGTGCAGAGGCAGCGTTGCAGTACGCGGATGCGTCTCTGTCAGTTAGCCAGCCTCACCTCCCCTGCTGGAGCTCGTGCGGAGCGCTGCTTCTCATCGAGGGAAGGAACGAAACGTTAAAAAACGTTTTTCTACTGAAAGGCTTTACTTTCATGTACAGATTATTCTCTAGTGATAACAGAATAATTAAATTGCCTTTGTTCATCATTTTTTCTTAGATATTAGTAAAGTATATGCGTGTTATCTTGAACATCCCACAAACTTCCAACCTGCCAGACAATGGAGATTTTGTTGAATTTATTTCTTTATTTTAGAAGTACCTTACTTTGGACAAGGGGTAGAAGGAAATGCTGTTACTTAAGAAACGGGGTTATTCTTTCATGGTGATAATTGGACTTCCTATCCCATGAATATGTGCTAAAGAATTAATGTCGAAAGACTTGACAGAAGGAGAATATTTGGGATGCATTTCTGATTATCACGTATTTTTTGAAGTATCACAAAGACGCTACATAAAACAACTTCTGCCTAAATGTTGCATCAGATTGTTGAAGCCCATAAATTCATGGAAGCTTTTAAGTGCAGTGGAGGTGAGTTTGGTAAACAATATGTTATTTTATTTTCCCGTCAGGTTAAGCAACTGTTACAGTTGTACCACTGAATGTTCTGCCTGCAATCAATGTTAAAAGAAGGGATTAATGCTTGTCGTTTATTCTGCTCTACTTAATTCATTATCTGCCAGAAATATAATATCTCTTTTATTTGACATTTTCAATATTTTACATTGTGACTAGATGTCCGTTGTGCTTGTTCTCATTGCGTATGTGGGCTACAAAAAGACGGGGAGAATTCTATAACGGACTGTGTTTAAATTGTACCATAAGGGTAGGTGGTTTTATATACCGTAAAGTACAGTTTGCTATATTTCACTGAATTTCTGATGGGAAAATTAGGTTACTTCAATAAAACCATAACCTAAAATCATGCAATATGAATAAAATTCTTTGGTAGTTTTGAAGGTGGCAATATAAGAAGGTTCCAGGATGTCAGTGGCCTCATATTTGAAGTACTTGGTGTAGTATATTGGTGGCGTATAGAACAGAAAGAGTTAGAATTTTTTTCCTCATTTTGCCATTATAAATGAGAAGTGCTAATGATGCTGTAATGCTGCCACATATTTTTTCTACTTTAGTTGCCTCAAGGACATGTGTCCCACTATCAAAATCTGTCTTAACCTTTCATTAAGAAAAGAAAAATTGATTTGTAGGAGGCAAGCATCTGGCCTAGAATTTCTTACGATTAGGAAATAGTCAATATATGGGATTATTGTTTGATTTCCTTCAGTGTCTCTGTTTTCTTTTAAAGCCAGTTAAACGCATCTCTCCGTTCTCCTTTCTTCCCTAGCTTTTTTGAAGCTTTGAAGCTGTCCCTGTGATTCTTTAATTTTTTAATTTTCCAGTAGGCTGTAGGGCATAGTAGACTGGTGTGATATTAATGGGCCTAATTGAGATAAAGTTTAATGGTTTTTCTCACACACTTCATCATTAGGCCAGTGGCACATTTTATTGTCATCTCTGTGGTCGTTGTGTTAGCTGGTCCTAATTATACGTTTCAAGGCTAGGTAGAATAACACTTTTTTTTTTTTTTTGATGCCTGACTCCTTCCCCACCCCCCCCTTCTTTTTTCCCCCATCATTATAAGGGGTTTAATTCCATTCTGCTTACCACTAGCTGGAATAAAATATTTCTATTTACGAACTGTTTTCATTCATCCAGTTCATGGCTAAACCAAGTTGCATATAGCTCATAAAATCTGTTAATCATCTTTGACTAACATTTAAAACATACTTTAGGCAATCACAAGAATGAGTGTCATAAATTATCTCATGGACAATTCTAGCCTCTTAAACCCCCCTATATCGAGGAAGGAATACGTCTTTCATTTCTGAAATGGTCAATCATGTCTACAGTGATCCTCAAGGCATAGAAGTAAAAAATTTTTATGATTTATCCCCATGCTACTAATTCTGATTATTTGTGTGATAGTATTACACAAGTTCTCTACAAGTGAACTTGTTCTCTTACACAAGTGCTCTACAAGTTTAGACAGGATAATACCTCCCAATGGGTAAATTTACTTTTTAAACCTGCAACGGAATGCATCTTGTGCAGTCAGTCCTGGTTTTCTTGCAGTTATGTTGTCTGTATAGTGGAACGGTTGAATAAAACATGTGAGGTGGCTGTTTCATACTAACAGAATTAGTTTTCTGGTGAATGTTGTGATATTAAAAAGGTGCCTTGAAAAGGCAGCTATTGGATTCACGAGGAGTGAAGGGGTTGTTCAGATGCATACTTCTAAAGTATTACTGACGTATAGTCATTAGTAGCAGTCTTACTTTAGTCCCATTGTACAAACTGAGCATTCATTGTGGGCAGTCATGCAATTCTGTCTTTAAAGCAGATTACTAAATATGTTAAGGATTAAACTTGTCTTTGGCCCTATGCAGAAAAGAAAAGTCCAGTGACAGATTATGTATCAACATTTAATGAAAACATTAGTAAAGGCTTACCTGTGCCAATATGAGGCATAATGATTATGCCTTTGAGTAGTCTTGAAGAAATAAATAAAATTACCATCTTAAGCAACTTGCAGGAGTTGTGCTGAGGATTAGTCAGCTGTGTCATTTAGCTCGCATCGTCATTTGGAGCCGCTGCAAGAGCCCGGCTTGGCAATGCATCAGAAGGAGTTAAAAGAAGATAAAGAATACAGTCAGAACAATGCTACTGTATTTCAACACCACAAAGTATTTTTTACTATTTTGTGTAGTTTACAAGTTTGAAACAAGAAATGATGACAAAAATTCTTTGGTGGAATTCTTAAAGAGGCCACATGACCTTACCCCTGTACATCCTATAAGCACATTTATTGTTGCTACCTGGGTACAAGGACGGCCTTTTAACACCTCTAAAGCGAAGCAGCTTTCTCCAGGTTCTATCAAACTCAAGCGCTGTTAGTTTATGTTCTCCAGTTTTATCTGCTAACGCTTAGTTAAGTCCCCCAGCTATACTGGCCCCTGAGAGATCCTTCCTCTGATGACAATAGTGGTGATAATGGCAATAATCATTTTAGGTAAGGGTTTATGCTTATAGTATATTAGTGGAGGTAAGGCTCTGTGTGAGTAGTATACAGGTATCAATACCTTTGCTGTTCTTCAAAGCGATTCTAAGTTCATTGTCCCCTTTCTTTCTGTTTCTGTGTTAACAGTCTACGTACACTTGGCAAATGATGGTGTGTGAGCAAACAGGATAATCCAACTCTCTTTCTTTTAGCTGTTTTCCTGGCATCCAGATGGATTACTGAAAGTTTAATTTAGGCAATACAGTGAAAACTGGGAGTGAAAGTCGTCTTGGAGAGCAAATCTGAACCAGGAGGTGTCAGTTCTGACAGGTATTCATAGCTCAGATCTACGCTGTAAGCAATGATTCAGTTTTCTTGCACACTGTTTAAAAAAATCTGCAGGTATTTCTGGGCAGCGTTGCCAGGACACAGTAGCTAATTATAAATATGTTAAATGTAAAATAAATAGAAGTGAACTTTTCTGGAATAAAATTTAACGATCAGATGAGATATGGGCATCTTCTGAATATAAAGATGTCTTTGCACATGGGGTTTTCCACAAATGTAGCTTTGATTTTAATTCACTGCCTTGCTTTGTCAAGTTTATTTGGGGCTGCTGTGTACATACTAAATCTGAATATGGTGTGTTCCGTACTTTCAAAATGCAGTTGTATGCCTGGCTTGAAACTTGGTTTCCAAGTGGAAGGTGTTGAGGCCTCGGTATTTATCATGGTTCATCTTTTGCAGTGCCATCTGGTGTCAATTAACAGAATAGTAAATTCCTTGTTTTCTAAGTATTCTAGCTGAAAAATAAAAACGAATGAAAAAACACAACTAAAGTTCAGTATAAAACCAGCCTAAATTTCATGTTTCTTAGACATGTATTTTTAAAAAAGGAGGACTTGGATTTTAAAATAGAATCATGGCAATTTATCGTTTGTTACTCTTTTGAAGTATTTGTGGTTAGTCTAATTTTGTGTTACTCATTAGGAAGTAATCTGGGAAATACGGTTTGTGGCAGTCAGAAGGCATTTTGGGTTTCATTGCTAACTTGGCCTGCAAATAGCATCATGGCACTATAGTACCTGGCTTCAGTTTCTGCCTTCCACAAAATAAAATTTTCTACCTGAAAGGCTGATAACAAATTTTATCACTTTCCATTTTTACTTTAAAATATTAATTCAAAACTAAGGTGGTATTTTGTCCATGAAGTTTTAATGTATATGATATGAACATCTAGTTGAATTTTTGCCTGTGGGAAGACACCTGGTGACCATAATGGATTATTTCATGTGTTCCTTTGACAGTAAATTTCTCATAAAGAAAAGCATACCTGTGACAGAACTCTTATTATTCCAGAATACTTTTCTTAGATTTAGGTTAAAGATATTGCGGTGATACATTATCTGGGTAGATAAATTATTAGCTGGCATTGGCTGAAGCAGGCTGTATCACTTTATGGCGGTTAGCCAAATGACGTGCAAACGAGCACGTTGTCTAGAAACTTCTCCTGTTTTGCAAGATTGAAGAATTGGTAACAATTGGTAACAAATTGGTAACAAATTTTTTGTTTGTTTGGGGTGTGGGGATGGGTGCGTTGGTACTGAAATTCATGCCAACTTGGATATGCTGTATATTTATGGACTTCAGCACTAATATCATCTGGGATTTCTACCTGGAGATCTTCTTCCTATTTTTTTGTAGTCTCAGAGGAATTTGTTCTTTTGAAGTTAATAAAAACTAAACCAAAATGTATCGTTCTTTGCTGACAACGGAGGTCTTGGTTTTGCTTTATTCTGAATCTAACAGATGGTATTTTAGAGGACAAAAGGACTTGCTGCCTGTGCAAAAACTTGATCTCAGTAAAACTCTCACTTGAGGTTACTGTAAAAACTTACTAAGCAGATTATTCTAATTGAACTGATTGACCCAATCCTTTTGTCTCTTTCAATTTATCCTTAATGTATCCATCAAACTGTGCCTTAGAAAATGTGTAATTCCGAAATGCTAGCACTTGGAAGACATCTACCTTGATTCCGGATACTTCTGATGAACTTAAAATGGTCAGTTCTTTTTGATTAGTGAGAAACTTTAAAAAATAGCACCACAGAGTAGGACCATTTTCAGTGGTTAAGCATCAACATCAGCTGTTTCATTTTGCTCCTCTGGGCTCAATCTAGAGTTTATCATCGAAGTCAAACACAGATGTTGATATTCTAGCCTGAAATAGGATCAGAACCTGTTCCTCCTTCATCTTTCTGACTGTCTTTACATCACTGATAGTTACGGCATACACTTGAGGTCACGGAGCTAATGAGAGCTGCACGGCTTCTGCCACGTCTCTCTCTGCTGTTAGTACCAGTCACAGCTGCTGCACTGGCGTCATTCTTCTCACCAGCACCTGAATCCTCTTTAGAACTATCTCACAGTCTTGCTTCTATGTAGAGTTTGTAACTGTGTGACTTGAGTTGCTGTAAAGCTTTAGGTGCTTGTTCATTTAGATCGGATTCAGAATTCATTAAAGGAAAGATGGAAAAAGCTATGTTTCTGTCAAGCTCAGTGTAATAATGATGATGGTAATAATAAATTCACCTGCTAGGCTACCTAGCTAGAGTTTAGCTAGGCTTTGTGCTTTAAAGTGTATTGTCTAGGCTTACAAAAACATAGATACCTTGAAAAGCAGGTAGGAACAGTAACTAACTCCCATTGGAATAAATACAGGCTCGCCATGAAGCTTTAGTAGAGGAAAGAAAAATTGCTGCCTGTATCTGCAGTCTCTTGAAAACTTGACCCTTCCCTTTATCTATTTTTTTTCTCCTGTATTGAGAAAATCTCTTTAAGTATTATAAGATTTGGGAATTTGGGGAATGTTAACGTTCAGCATGTATCTCGCCCTTTTTGTAAGCTAAGGTTGTAGCAAGAGGAAAAATACAGTAGACCCAATTATCCAACTGTAATCACATATAATTATGCATTTCATATAATGTAATCGAGCATTTCATTTTAGCTTTTATTGTTATTTCGTGTCAACAAATGGCTGCTCTGCACTCTCCTCTTTGCCAACAGATGGCAGCAAAGGATTGAAAAGTAAATTTGGGTTATTTTGTTTGAACAAATAATTATCTACCAAGGAGCAATCAAATATCACTGAAGGCATGTTTTCTTCATCTCAGCTATATAAGATAAATTTTTAAAGATGCTTTTTAGTGATCAGACAACACAAGAAAAATAAAACTCGCAATTATTTTTCAAGATGGTTTTTAAGCTCATCTATCTGTTAATGTGCATGCTTCAGACTGAAATTCTTTCTAATATAATACATTAAGGAACACTGACATTCTGTCATCAGCATGCACAAGGAATGAATCATAGGCTTTGTTTTTTTCACTAAAATCTATATTTCAGATAGGCTTATGGCACATGACAGTTTCCATGGAACTTCCTGACACAAAGGCCCAGGTTCACAAACGCTTCAGGAGCTTGGCTTCCTGCATGAAGTTCCCAGCAGATTTTCCCATCCTGCATGGATGCTCAGGAAAGAAATTTGCAGTAGCCGGTATTTTTGAGTGGAGAGCCACTGGAGTAGTTGAGAAAAAACAAGGAAAACATACATTTGAAATCCTGTTGCTCTCCAGAACTTAGGTGCCTACCATCTACCATAGAAGAATTTCCTTCGCTGCCTGGACAGCCTTTGGCAAGAGACTTAGGGCAGCACAAGTTACCAGAACCTGAAGCTGTAGGTGACTTCCAGTACTGAAAGCGTTCTTGCAGGTGAGCTGGGCTGTGTAACTCTCGCACTTCCTAGCTTGGTAGCAGCATCACACTGGCGTGGTTGTACTCCTTCCAAACAACAGCTAGAGTTTCTGCGGAATACTGCATTATTCCATGTGGCTGTGTAAATTTAGATTAGGATTTTTGGACAGCTAGGTATTGCTGCAGGGCTGGGATGTATTTTATGTTGTTCCGTAGCCCATGGAAGACTATGCTGTGCTTTGCTTTGAGAATTCAGGGGTAGATGGTGGTGGTTCCAGCTGGGTGCGATTGCCAAGTTCAGCAGTTACCAATCTGTTTTAGGCTGGTGGAACTACTACTTAGAGCTGCTTTTTCTCTTTATCTGATCACTCTGTTTCTTTTTCCTCTTATTTTCTTTTTTAATCTCTCCGTACCCAGTGCCTAACTGCCTTTTCAATCACCCTAGTCTTTTCATGCTGCCTCTTTGCTTTCCCTAATCACATACCGCTGCTCTCCTGTTTCTACTGTGTCTTTTTGGCACTTCCAGTGCTGCAAGGAGGCACTAGCAATATTAGAATAATGATGTAATTACGTCTTTAGCTCCCTTTCACATCCTTGCAGCCACCAGCTCCCAAGAGCAGCAGATCTTGCAAGGAGCCAGCAAATCACGGTGGTGCGTACTGCCTTGTACTCTGCCCTTGTGCGGTGTACCAGTAAAACCGGTGCTGGGTCTGCTGAGGTACCACTTAGAACAAATTCCCAGAAAGTGAAAGATTTAGGTTCAGTTTTAAATCAGGTAGGGTCACACATATTCACATATTCCACCTCCTTGGAGAATGCCCAAGCCACAATTATAAAGGCTACTGTGTCACTGGTAAAAGAAATGCAATATAGTCCTGAGGTGAAAGACGGGGTACAAAAGTAATGAGAATATATACTTGTATGACAGAATTCAGTTGTTCTCTCTTCCAAGGCCCATTTCTGGGTTTTATCTAGTAGTTGCTTGACTAACCCAACTGGCTATGATTCAAGTACCAAAGTATAAGACTTAAACATGTAATGTCTTTGAGGAGCTGGGCACTATAGCGGTGTATTATACAAAACAGACTGAAATACAAACATCGTGTAACTCACTTAACATCTGTATTACAAGAAATCTTTTGAAGGTTTGCTTTGCAGGTAAGGGAATGTTAGCTTATATGGGTTCATGTGTAGATTGTTCTCGATTCGGTTCAACAGAGAGCTGAAAGAGTCATATATTTTAATCATTTTCCTTAGTACGTAATTTCCAGTAGCCAGTATAGGGCCAGGATAATTGGTTCTACTCTGAATGTTGACATTGACATTATTATTATTGTGCTTGACGGGAAATGAGGACTAATGACTAAAACATTGATAAATTGAATAAATTGATGTAAATCATATTTAATTTGCTTGCTTGCTATGTACTGTAGTGAAATATTATGTCAGTCTGGATTTGTACCATTATTTCTGCAAATTGCTATTTTTTTTTGGTTATACAAAATATCTTGCTTTGGAAAGGCACATCATTAGATCTGAAAGTTTTGTTGATGTCTAAGTGGTATATTTTGTAGTACCACAGTTATAAAATGTGATATTTCAATCTTGCTACTTTGAACATGGTTCTTTTTCAGAACCACAGAAGACATTTGGTTTTGTTTGCCTTAACCAGAGCTGATACTGTAGAAGAAGGAGGGGTGGGAACTTTCCAGTTGAGTTTGGAAAACAGTGAGTCAGTGAGAGTTGATATAATCTGTTACAGAGGATTTGTTCGTTAGTGTGGAATGTTCACAAGAGAGATGATCATCTTTTTTCTCATATAATGCAATTCTATCCGTAAATGTACAAACTTCTAATTTCTTAGTTTGTGAGAAAGAGTTGCCATAAGTCTACTTAGGAAAAAGTTCTGATGTGCTGCGCTAATAGATTTGCCGTCCCATGAGGTGGTTACTTACGCAGCTGCCAATAGTGTTGTCTTTGATGGAGGGCTTCAAGAGTAAGGAGTATGAGACATTAGATACAAGACATACATTTGAGAGGTCTGATCTAATAGTGAACCACTCAAAAGGATAATGGTTCATCTTGAAAACATACTTCAGCCTTGATCATTTTTGCCTGAAAATATTATGTTGAATAGTAACTCATACCCGTTATAATGAAACATCATTTTCTTGGAGATAGGAACAATAATTTAGATAAATGATCTCGAATGTTTTTAACAATTATTATTTTAGAAGCTACAGTAGAAAGAAGTTGCAGAAATATACATAGCAAAGTAGGCTGAGGGGGGAGTAACAAAGAGAAGGGAGAAGAAACATGATGGTGTCCGTGTGCTGGGTGGGGGTAAGATGCATTTCAATTTCAGACATCCCCAATGGCTTTACTCAGCAGAAGTAGTCTGCATCTCCTTTGTGTAAGCAATATCTCAGCAAGCCTTGGAACAAATCCTCACACCCTACTGACTTTTAATACTTAGCAGAAAATGAGTTGCTGAATAAAAGATGCGACAAGTTAAAAGGGTCTTTTCATCGGGAGTCAAAATAAATGCTGGAGAGAGTTGGTGCTTTTGCTGTCAGGAGCAGGTGAATTACGTCTCCGCTCTCATCCCGTCTCACGCAACTGCATACAGCTTTTCTAACGCATACCTGGGGATCTCTCTTCATGTGAAACTTAATCCATTTATGTGGAGGACAGTTAAGAGACTAGTCTGCTGCTCATTAAGGAATGTAAAAGGAAGCCTAGGATAAGGAACATGTTTTAAAACAGTACCCAGGAGAGGAAGGAGGTAGGCAGGGGATTGGAGTGAGAGTATTAAAACAGTTTTAACTGTCATTATTTTTTATTAAGCATTGAGAAGTCTGAGGAGACTTTATAATAGTAAAGATTTAATTCTCTGCATGGTTTAGGGGCTGAGAGAGAGGATTTGTTTTAAAACACTGAAGTGAAAAAGAGTTGCATCATGTTTCTAAAGGGATAGCGAAGATACAAAAGGGAGGCTCTGAAAGGTAGTAAAGTCATTGATTCCTACCCCGTCCCCTCCTTTAAGCAACCATTAACTGAAAGTGCCACAAAGGCTCTAATATTTTTATAAGGGGAGATCTGGATTAGGGTTCAGCTGTGCTCATCTGGCAACGTGTGCAGAGCTCACCTCATGGAAAAAATGCCGGTAAGGTCTCTAGGAAATCCCTCGGAGAAAATGAGTTTGAGAAATCAGTAGCTCACTGAAAATAGATTGTAAACATTTATGACAAGTTAAAAGAGTTTCCATGGCAGGTTGGCAGCCTTATGCCATTGAATTATTGCATGAAAATAATGCATTCTTTCATTCCTGTAGTAACCTGCAAACACTCCTTTTAAGTATGTTTTATTTATCACATCAAATTCTTATTTTCATAATCCTAAATACTAGTGTTAGAAGTCTCTTGTGACAAGTATGAATGAAGCATGATCTGCAAAAGAACTAACATTTTTAATACTTAAAATTACCTTGTATCTGTTGTATGTTGCCATAATGTAACAGGTTATTGTATCAGCAGTAGTAAATCTGGATATTAAAGGCAGCTTTTCATCCCTGGAATCCAGAACACATCAGTTTTATTTTAGATAGTACTGATAGCACTTTTCTGGCTAATAAAAAAAAACCCCAAACCACCCCCAACAAAAAAACCCCATGCTTTATTCAAACTAAATTTAGAAATGTCAGCCACAACCAGGACAAGAAATTAAATGTATATTAGTAGAAGGAAACATAGATAATGACATTTTGTCATCTCAAAAAATATAATTCCTGCAGAACTATTGTTTAACTTTCCTTTAAAAAACCCCCACAGAGGCTGAAATCTGTATGTGTGTTACAAAATGCATTTAAATGTGTATGTTCTGTCCAGTAGCCACTGGAATCTGTGGCACCCACACTGGATGGTTGATCTGTGAACAGAACTCCAGTATGTTGAAAATGCTTTGGATTTGCATGACCTCAGCCCTGTCAGCACAGATTAACTGTATTTCACACGTGATTTCGTGTCCGGTAGTCTGTATAGCTAACCTTGAACGTGGGAGGAAGGGAGGACATGCAGAGAGAACCCGTAGAGTCCGATGAGTGTTGTTGAGGCAAATTCACATCTTAGTTGCTTAGGAGGAGGGCTTGGAAGACCCAATGCTGAACAGTAGAATTGGGAAGAGTCAAGTCAACGCTAGAGGCTTTCAGTCCACAACGCCAAAATACTTTGTTGCAGGTTTCTTAACTTTGCAGGCTCATCCTCAAAGCCTTGCGCTACGACATGTTTTCCCCCTCGACCTTTGAGGTGCTGTAGGTTAGTGAACAACTTCATTCTTTGTTCCTTTCTTCTTTTCCCCGGGTCTTCCTCTCGCAATAATTGTCTGTAAGTAATGGAGTTTGGTGCCAGATAGCAACAGTAGCAGAAACTTTCTAGGAAGTAATTAGCTCAGTAGAATTTTTTTTTTCTTTTTTCTTCCTGAAAGACTGACTGTTTCCTTTTTAGATGAGAATTTACAGATCCAGTTTTGTGGTGGGTAGCAATTCTGAAATAATGTCATAGTTCAGAGATATGTTTTAATTGACCCGTGTACAGGAAAAACGAGTGTGAATTCTAGAATCTATTGAAAAGCCATAGACATACAAAGTAGAGAGAGATAATATGGTTGCCATAGACACAATTTCATATTCTCTTCTTTGTTTACTGCATTGATAACTCCTTTATTGAAACCCAGGAAAAAAAAAAAAAAACACAAACTGTGGATGTTCTGCAAAGTCTGTTGTCCTTGCTATCATAACGAGACTATTTTCAGAGCTCTTCAAACCACTAATTACCATAAAGACATTGTCCCACAGAGCTCCAGTTGCATATTTGCATATGCAAGAATACATTAAAGATCAATATGTAATTATGATATGCATAGAAAGATTTCATAGTCAAATTTAGTAAAAACAGATGGACTTGCTACATATGGCTAGTAGAGATTTAAAGTTAGTAGGAAAAGTATAATTTCTGTAGATGCACAACAAGAATGTAAGATTCCTTATTCTTCCTTATCAGGAAGACAGTATGCTGGTTCCTCTGAAGCCTGCTGCTTTCTGCTTTTGTACATAATACCTAAAATGTCAGTACGAGTTGCTACATATGTGCATGTGGGATAGAGAAATCTAGAGAAGCTTTTCTCATAGTTTTGCATGTTGTTCTACTAGTAAAATTCTCCATCAAATCACTGAAAGATATAATCTGTTCTTATGCTATTTGGATGTCATCACCATATCCACTAAGCCCTTGAAAACGCTGTTTATTGGAAATAGATGTGAGATAGAGAGGTTTTTAAAATATCCAAGGGAAGACTTTATTTTGTCTAATATAAAGAGGAAAAAAAGCCAGACCATTCATTTTAAACCTTTGGTAACTGGAAGCTTGCAAGGATATTATTGCTTAAGAAAAACTTGACAACCCAACGTGTGGGGATTTAGTAGGTAACTCCATTAACTCTAATGGGAGCAGTTCAGCTAATCTCTGACATTGCAACTAGACTGCTGACAAGCTCAGCTGTTCTTTCAGATGAGGGAATTGTGGCAACTGAAAAGGTGAGAGTCGCGTAGTGAAAGATGGTGTCTGAAGAAGAGTTGGGCAGGATTTTTTCATTAACGTTAAAGAGCTCTTGCTATTCATTAGGTAACTTGCTCTCAAGACCGTGTGAGAATTGTCACTCGTAGCATCTTTTCATAAGAAGTGTGTGTATCGCATGGAATTGCACTTTATCTGTTTCCTTATGGAGTTTCTGCACAAAAGCAAAATACGGGCAGTTTGGATTTTTTGTTAAAAGAATGTATTTTATCCTAAGTTTTAAAGTGATTGACTAGAATTAAAAGGCCTTTTATTGTTAGACTCGAGTTCGCGTACCGTGTCCCGAGCAGTGGTGGTGGCAACATTGATATATAAGAGGCTGCACCAGACCACGACAAAAATGCAGGTGCAGCTTTTCTGGGCCAGGTTCGCTTTCCTGATGCACTTGCACTATACGGCATTTTCCTGCTGATGCACTCCGTACCAGCATCTCTCTGACACGTGGGAGGGTTAGTCCTTGGTTGTAAAACGCTCCATTAAAAGCCAGAAATGGTTTCTAGTTACACAGGTCATGTTCAGGAGGGCTGAAGATGAGACACTCATCTCAGCTGTACAGTTAATTACTCGATTGCTCAAGACAGACACAGAACAAGCAGCTGGCCGGCCAGAAATTGTGTGGCCCAGTTACCGAAGTCCAGTCTACCCAGGTCTTCTGCCTGTTGTTCTGACCTCTGTAAGGCTGTTGTAGAATATGGATGGTCAAAGCAGGAAACACTTAGAACACAGACATCAAATACGAATGCTTCAAAATAAGAAATTGATTGGCTTCCAGTCCCTCTTTAAACTGTGGCTAAAATACTTGCGCAATTAAAGATGCGTAATAGATGTATGATAGAAGATGCCATGTAGGTAAAAGGAAGCGGCTATGAACTGAAGCCATCGGTCTTTGCCATGACTTCAGTATCAAGACTCCACCACGTGCATTGATCATCAGTACAAGTCCCATGCTTGCCCTTTCTGTGTAGCTTGAATAAAGAACCTGAGTTAAGAAATAGCACTGGAAGAGTGCCTGGTGAGGCCAAAGGAACGGGTGCATCTTCAAGGGAACAGCCAAGAGTACCCAGGTATAAAAAAGATAAAATGAAGCTATATATAGCCCTTTCTAATTCAGAAGCATTTTGTTCAGTAAATGACTGCACAGACGAGTGAGGGCATGCCAGGTTTGCGCGGGATTACGTGGCATCACAGATTTATACGGTTGCTGTGAGAATTGCAAAACACAGAAGTGTTTCTTCTGCTCCTGATGTTTTGAAGTTTATTTTGAAGTGCACCAAACTATTCCTGTCTGAAGTGTTCTTCAATAACAGCAAAATGAAAAATATTATTTCTGAACTTTATCTGTGTATCTTACAATTTTGGAGAAGTCTATAACATTGTATTGTTTACAAACAACTATGACCTTTTTATTCTTTTGAAAGTGTTCCTAGCTAATGAGAGGCATTTGTTGTTACCAGTCTCATCTCCTATGCAAACTAGATTATTCTGATGGGATTCTGTTCGGTTTATGCTTTTAAGGAATGAGTTTGTAGGAACAGACAAGAGAAATGAAACTGAGAATTAGTCGTTTTTTAGAGATACATTCAGGATAGCATTTCTTCGGCAAGACCCAATTAAAATAAGAAATGGGGTTTTTTTTCTTCTTGCTTTCTTCCTTTTGTTCCTTTATCACATTCTTCCTTTTAAAGTGGCAGTTATAATTATAGGGGTGTGCATGTAGTCAATATGGAAACTTTCACCAAAATGGAGTCCCAGAATTGGAGGGAATGCAGAAAATGTCACATTAAGGATTGTCTTGTGCTAATTTTACTATATTTTCATTTTGTTCCAGATATCCTTTTGGGTACATTGCTTGAAGGTTATAAAATCATTAAATCTTTAATCTAAAATTATTATTATCTAGGAGTAGAATAATATGAAATTATTCTATCTCAGTAGAATTACATGAATACGTGAATTGCTATTTAATTAAAAAAATGTGTCAAAGCTATGCTGCAATGCGTAAGGTTATACTTTTGGTGTTTAGGGTAAGTAAAATACATGCACTGTGTCTGTCTTTTTACATCTGCTCTTTATAGGGCAATAATAAACCTTTATCTAGATACAGATTACTGCCCTCCTCCAGTAGTCATTTCTAAGCTTTTATTTTAATTTCTTCCTTCATGGTCTTTCCCACTGCATTTAAATGCGGAGCTGTGCTGTGATGTTCCATTGGTTTTTTTTTAATTGGCTTTATCATCTATTGTGTAGGACTTAATCAATTCTATTGGATGTTATCTGCAGGTGCCTACAGTAAGGGCATATTACATTGATTTTTCATTTTTCACATCAAACCAACTGCATACATATAGTTGTTGCTGTGTTTGCTATTGACAACAGGGTTATTTACAGGCACTCAGGGTGTAACATATATCAGGACAATTACAAACTCCATAGTATAGATTTATTAGACAACAAATAAGAAAATAGTAACTTGTGGCAGCTGACTATCCAAGATGAAGGATTCACGGGGCATGGAGAGCTTGGGAAAAGCATTCAGCATCGGTGTAAGAGTTCTCCAGCTGAAGGTGAATGTCTGGCAAGAAACCGTGGGGATGAGTGAGGTACGATGCTGCCTCCCTATTATGAGTGTCCTTATGCAAGTGTTTGATTTTTGTCAGACTGCAGGTCAACATATTATCCTTCATGTTGAAAATTTTATAAAACCTATAAAAACAGTTAAATTCCAAAGACGGGACTTCTGAGGTAGATGGAGAAAATGTATATGCATACTAATCGTAATTTAAAATTCCATAGTGCGTTTTCACTGCGTACACAAAAAATTCTGGCAATTCATCTTAACTAGGAGGAAAGGCAAAAGAGGTAAACCTGAAAAGGCAGATGCAATGTGTAGACAATCCTAATATCAAATATAATCCTGGCATCATTCACCGTATTTTGTCCTCTAGAGCACTATGTCACAGAACGTTATACCTGTATTTTCACTTCAGAAATGGCTGATTCAGGTGCCGGTTGTCCGTCTGAACAGAGCTTTTGAGGGAGGTGAACTTTTGCCTGCAGTTTGGAAGTGGCCAGGCTTGAAAACTACCTTTGTGTCTAATACAACAAGTTTTAAATAGCTAATTTTAAATTGTGCTCCCTAGTTGCTCTTCTCCCAGAGAACAGTATTCTATGCAAAATGGATAATTTTTTCCGTTGTGGTAATTGTTTATCGAGGTTTCCAAGGTAATCTTAGAAATCCTAGATTCTCTCTGCAGTCTTTTTTCTGATGCTGTAGTCTACACAGAGAGTTAGGTATTATCAGTTTCAATTTTTTTTTTTTCCCCTCCGTATAGTAGAGGTTAATAAAAATCTACAGCCCAATTTTGCACCCATTTTTTTTTCTGTTGGTGAACACAAAGTGGATTGATTAGAGTCACACAACCATTTGGGAGTGTAGCTGTGTTCTGACTGAAGAAAAGGGCTGTAATCAAGCAGGCTGTCAGTAGACGCTAAAGAAACGCTGCAAAAAAGCCTGTATTTGTGTCAGATTTGCTTTCTAGGCCTAGCTCTGTTCTTTTAAACCCTAAATAACTTCTTTTCTCTTGCTTTGGGTTCTTATCAAACTGTGGAGAGGTTTGGAACGGTTTAAAGGCCAGGTTTTACATAAAATCACCTGTTTCAATTGACTACAATTGGAAGAAAATAATTTTGGTAATATGTAAAGACTTGCTTGGCTTGATGAGGAGTTCAGCAAGGAGTTTTTCGTCTTTGAGATATTTTGGATGCCAGTGAATTTCCTTAGAAAGTAGCCAATGTTGCCTATGAATCTATGAAAGTGACTTTCCTTCGTCTTTGACAGCACATCTGGGCAGCTGGATGCAGTCTGGCCCATACGCTGCATTGCTGGCATGCTGTAAGTAGGTTTTACCTTGCATCTTTTAGAGATGCACTATTTCTACCCAGTCTCTTTGTAGGAGTGCTGAAAAAGAAATCTGTTTTAAGCTCCATTCAGTTAGAAAAATCGATGTCGGAGAGATTTCCCTGTCATAGAGAAGCCACTCGTCTCTGCTCGCTGTATACCCTTGAACAATGTTAAGTATTGGGTTGCATCAGTATAATGCATTACTCTTTCTGATAAAAAAAGCAGTGCATTTCATTGCTTAAATGGAATTTGAATAACACTGTTGAAATCAATAGTAGCTTCTTATCCATATAAAGATAATTGATCTTTTTGAAGCTCTTTAAATACAATGAGTATTTGATTGTGTTTCCTTCCATTGTTCAGCTTAACACGTTAACATAGTAAAATTAAATGTTGCTTGTAAAATGACTGTAACATTCAGTGGTTTTCACTTTTACAACACTTCTTTGCGGTCTGTTTTAGCAGGTTAGCTGTAAATGAAGATAAGAGCTGCTGCTTTGAAATGGGCAATATAGCAAGCACGTTTCTTTGCAGTATACAGAAATCAGTCGCTTCTGTGGTCTCTGGTCATCCTTACAGTATGCGCTTCACACTCCAGCATTGTTGGTTTTACTTTCTAACGTTAGCCAGATACCTATGTTAGTCCCTCTGTGTCTGTCTGATCGAAACTTGACGTTTGGGACTGGAGATGCAGAGTATCTTTTGTATTTCGAAAATACATATATACACACGCCTTAATCCTGCATTGACCCAGAAACGTACAGTTCACTGCAGAAGTATGTTAGAAGCATGAAGCAGAAGTAACCTTGGAGGTTGGTGGGAGCACAGGTTTTCAGACTCTCTTTTCCCTGTGATGATACGGTAAAGCAACAGCTTCAGCTAGTGTGTGTGTGATGGGTGCCATCCTCTTCCCGCTCACAACGTTAGTTCCTGCGAGGATGTAATGAAGTACAGAACAAGGACCTGCCTCGTAGCATTGCTAAGAGGCAGCTTTTCTTATATATCCTATTTCTTTTAGTGTTCAAGGTGTTCTACAGGTTTTTAACTGTTAAGACTGTTAGAGAAAATCCCACATCTTCTTTTGTTTCAAGGTCTGAATTTTCATTTATTTTGGATTTGTGTCTACTGAACATCAAAGTTTGGTGTTGTGTACTAGTCAGAGCAGAGGGTAAAGATCTTTGAAATTTTCACAGTGGATCGCCTCCCATAAACAGCTGCCAGTGTTAATCCATTAGCACTTTCCCAAGAGAGTGCCGTTTAGTTTAATTTATTGTTAACTATCACCTCAAACTTCTTAGTTTGCTTTTGCTCTCCATTTATCTCAATCAGTTGGTTGTTAAACAAAACCTACTGTGATCAGAAGTAGAGCCCTGTCAATCCGCACTACAACAACTCTGGGTTTTGTGTCACTTTTTGTTTGAAAAATTATACAGTCTTTAGACTAAGGAGGTGAAAATGTTGTTGAAAATTTTAAATATATGTAACAGTCTGGAATGGAAAGGGAAAGCAGGTCTTTTCGATGACATACACGCTGAAACTTTTATCCTAAGATTTTTCTATTTTTATCTAGTACTAATAAATTTTACATTACCTTTCATCCCACCGCAGGTGACAAAATTTATCACATACATTCTGACGGAGCCTATGGCTGATGAAGTGGTCTTGTTACTGAACTGACGATAGGTGATCGCCGCTACCTTGCACGTGTTCTGTCAGGTAAGTCATGCAATTACGAGCTGGCCTGGGAAAATACTGCCCTATTCCATGTCAGCACAAACATTTTGAACCAGCGTAGCAGCAAATAATTCATGTGTAGAAGATGACAGAACTTCAGAACTTCTTGCAAAATACGTTTGCTTAAGTGCAGGAAGCGTTAGTGAACAAGCAAATATAAAAAAGAAGCTGAAATGAATGATTCACTGGATACTGTTTGGGGTCCCTGGGCATGGTAGCACGGTGGAGATGAGGTGGGCGCAGCTCTCTGTTCCCAAGTCCAGGCAGTAGCGAGGCTGGACGCGTGTTTGCGGTAGGTGCACACGCACCCCAGAGCTTTCCAAGCAGCTCAGCACCCACGGAAACGCCTGCCACGCGCGCAGACGCAAGTAGGGCCAAAAGCCTCATCTTCTTCCCTTCTCTGGCTGATCAGGCTGAAAGTCTGTTAGTGCGAATACGAATATTATATATACATATGTATGCATGCAGTGTGCGTCTCTTCGGTCGCTGGCCTTAGGCTAGCCTGTGGCCGTCCCTGGGTCCCCGGTCTCCCCAGCTGCTGGCATCGGGGCGTATGAGCCCCCCGGGCCCGCGGCCCCGCTCCAGTTGCTCCAGTACAGACCCAGCTGGGCATGAGGGGAAAATTCCTCTACAACTGAGCGAGCGGAAAGAGAGCTCCCGGCTGCCGAGAGGAGCTCAAACGAGGCCTGACGAGCCTCATTCCTGAGGCCTTACAAAGTCAGCACAAAGCCTGTGGCCTGTGACTGGCGGCGGCAACACTGTGCTTATGGGCTGCGAGGCTGCGCGCTGCGGCGCGTACAGGCGAGGAGAGCTGAGCCATCGATCTCAAGAGTATAAAATAATGCCTGTTCTGCTGGAAACGGAAGATTTTGCCGGGAAGCGTACCGTTCAGCTTAGTAGTTTCACTTAAACATATTCAAACGTACTGAATTTGGCACCGTAATTTGACAACAGATTTCACTAAAAACATATGCCATGCAGTGGGTTGCAAACTTGCTCAATAAGGTAGCGTATTTGTAATAGTGTGGTTTAGCAGCGTGGATTATTTGGTCTTTAGAAGTAACCAGAAATCAGCCAGTCCTATTGCAGCTCTTTTTTTTTAAGCTTACATTGCAAATCCAGTGTGACCTACGCAAAACAGTTTGCTAGATGATGGTGATGATGATGAGCTTTGCCATAAACAGGAAAAAGCAGTGGTTCTGAGGGTTTCTATAATGTTTATCAGTACGAAAACAGAAGTGGCAATTGCTTTTAATTGCCCAATAATTTTATTATTCAAAAGATGGAATTTACAGGAAGCAGCTGCAGTTGTAACTGAACCAGCTCTTTTAATGTGTTCTGGTTTTCTCCTGTATTATATTATCTAATGGCGATAAGCTGCGGGCTTCAATCAAATTTTCGAATACACTAAGAGTTGGATTTATCAAGCCCTGGGATGAATACTGCCGTACTCTCACTGAAAGAGAGCTTTGTGTATTTGATGGTTCTGAATTGTCTATAGAAATCCCATTCCTTAAATTAAATCAACTTTCACTCTTTGTTCTCTCAGTACACAAGAATTTTAAGATTCATAACCTATTTCTGTTTGGTTTTTCTCCCTTTGTAGTTTTTCCACCCATCTCTATTTTCTTATTCAGTGTGTAAGAAAATGCAGCCCTACAATGAACGTGCACTCTGAATTAATTAGCTGCTTTCTGTAAATACAAATAAATGACAGCAAGATCAAAATGAAAAGCAAAAAGGGGAGGACTAGCTACTGTCTAGTGTTAGTGTTCCTAATTTTAAAAGATGTTTTAAAAGGTACTATAGTTCCTGTGCTGCTGAACGATGTCCCCTGTCAGTGACGCTGCTCTTCGCGTGGCAAGGTCCCACCCCACTGCGTTGTCCCTGAGGGTCGCACTGAACCTAAGGCAGAATCAGAGAATCATAGAATTGTTCTGGTTGGAAGAGACCTCCAAGATCATCGGGTCCAACCATTAACCTAGCACTACCAAATCCCCCACTAAATCATATCCCTTAGGGCCTCATCTAAACGTCTTTTGAATACCTCCAGGGATGGGGACTCCACCACCTCCCTGGGCAGCCTGTTCCAATGCCTGACAACCCTTTCGGTGAAGAAATTTTTACAAATGTCCAATCTAAGCGTGGTTTCCTTTGAGCATCAGATCGTGTTTGAAGGATTGTGAGCAGCGATTCAGCTGATACGACTAATGGAATATAACTGACTCATCACAGGTGACCAGAATTGTCAGTAGACCACAAGCTCCCCTCAGCACTTTTGAGATTGTGTTGAATGTGACTTGGCCTGCTCGACAGCGAAGAGCGAGGTGCCAGCTAATGTGCGTGTTCGTAATTCTTTCCCAATATGACAGCTTTTGTGCCACGGTAGGCAAATGCAAATGCTCCCCGTGTGATCAGGGAAGACTGTTTGCGAGAGAAGCGGAATTTAATGGAGCTGTCTTGTTCATTGCAGGCTAAGACGAGAGTTTACTGTTCTTGTTACCGTGCTTTTCGGGGGTTTCTGGTAATAGTCCTGATTTGCTGGCCTAGTCTTGGTGAAAATCCCATTTGACATAATCTTAATTCACAGCTGGCAGTAACAGTATGGAAAACTGCAATGTGGCCTGGTACAGACCAAGCATATACTAAATTTGCAGCATAAATATAAAAGATGGGAAAATGAATATTTTAATTTCCTTATCTTCAGATAGTTTTGTGTTTATTTAAAAATAACAGTGTTCCTAGTTTACAGAGCTGAAAAGCTTGTGGCATAGTATTTTTATGGAATGTGAGGAAGGTAAGGGTTAGCATCGTGTGCCATGTTCTTCAACCAACTTGCCTATGTTCCACATTAATATTGAACAGGACTCCAGAGAGATATGTCTGTACTTTTTGTTAATCTGGACAGGCAGCCATAAAACATGGTTGTAATTAAATTTCTCTTTTCATTTGAGTGGTGGAATTAAACAAATATTTTCCTTTGGAGAAAAGTAACAATTCGATGTTAATTGCTTCTATCTGTTTCTCAGCATTGTCAAATAACCTATTGTAAAAGCTACTTAATATTTCCAGGGGAACGCCATATATTGCATAACTTATTTCCTTTGCTGGTTATTTCATTTGATGGTTAAACGGTAATTGGAATGAAAGGAATAAAGAAGCACTTGTGGGTTGGGAACCACTCAAGGGATTGAGAATCTAAAGCAGAACAATGATTTAACATTTTTTTCTTTTGTTAGGCTTTTTCTTTTCATATGTGAATTACTTGCGAGTAAGAGAGATTATAGGGAGAAAAATAAAGGGAGAATGCCGAACTCATTTAGATCAAGCTCCCTGTGCCTAATAAGCAGACAGAAAATCTACAAACTGTCTAATCTTTACAGTTTGTTCTTAGCCTTCCTAGATGTAGAATTCACAAAATCATTCTGAGAAAGGAAATTAGCCTATTAAAAATGAGAAAACACAAACCCAAAGCTTCAGCGTCATACCAAGAGATATGTGGCTTCTAGTTACTGTGGAAGGGGCAATCAATAGAAAAAGCAGGAAAGGAAAGAAAGAGCATCCGCAGCAGAGATTTCCTGGAATGAAAAATGTGCTTGGATTGTTACTTTATTGAATTTTGCTACTGTAGGACATATTAAAGGACAAATCAACTCTCAAGCATCCGTCCAAAATATACAAGGTATTTGCATGTGAAAAATGTCTATAAATGTATGTTCATTTTCAAATACCCAGTATCAGGAGAGCTTATGGGCTATGTAAAAGGCAGTAGAGCCGATTCCTTACAATTATTTATATATGTAAATGTGTATGTTATTTTTTAAAAGGTGTGGCTGGGCAGTAGGCGGGAAGGTCTCACTTATCTTGTCCTAGCTGCTGGGTTTTGAGTCCAGGCAGATGTGTTCAGGGGAGAAACGGGTTCTTTCCTGAAAACAGCCAACCGTATTCAGCTTGAAGAATGTTCGTGGAGTACAGGATGGAATTGGTGGGGAGACACAGAGTAAATTGCGTTTAGGAATGGGGCATCCTAACTGGAAGACCCCTGTGAGGATCAGGATGGTTCCATCTCAAGGCTCTGGGTGTCTTGGGACCTGTAGAGAGTTTCTGAGCTGGGAGTTACAGAATTATGAATCCGTGTTTTAGTGGAGACATACTCGGCTGTGCATGTGACTGTCGTTGAAGGGAAGCTGAAGTTGTCCATGACACGTGAACCTATCTCATTGTTCAGGTGAGCTGTGAATCAACCCGTGTCACCAGGTTTTTTGAGGTGCAAAGTGAGATTTTTCCCTACATTTCTGTCACAACTTGAGTCTGTCCTCCCTGCTGAGTGCATGCTGGTTTGTGAAACCGAACGAACCATGTTGAAGAAATGTAACTACTGATTTTCCAGTTTATCATAAAACCAAAATCATTAACCATGTTTTTCACTTATGAAAAAACATTTCCAGATACTTAAAGATTAATTATTTTACATAAAAAATTAAAATATACAGGTAAAATTCAAAGTGGAAAAATGCAGATATTGCACTCCATAACATATTTGAAGTGTGTTCTATCTTTATTTCGGTGTTCTGAAAAAGAATAACCCTGACTTTTTGTGTGTGTGCGTGTGATTTTTCTATTAACTGAATTCTGTCAATTTGACAAATGAGTGAAATTTTGCTGGGCCAGTTTTGCATCTTTCTAACCAATGAAAGATGTGACTGGTTTTCTTTGTCCACCTTTATTCTTGGTAATATGGATTTGGGCAGTACTTGATTATAGTTCTTATATCTGACTGCCTTGTGAATATTCCTGGAGACGGACACTTTTCTTGGGTAGTTGGTTCCTCAGACGAAGTGTTTCAAGCACTGGAGCTGTTGCCAGGGCTGTTTTTTTCAAATCTCACCTCATTCTCAGGACCGAAAACTTCCTGCACGTTTTCTTCAAGGGCATCCTGACAAGATGGCCATGGATACAGGCTTAGCAAAGGAAGCTTTTCAATGCAGAGAGTATGTCAGTTTGTGGTGGAATGTGCTTTGAAAAATCTTCTTCATAAAACTAGCCTTGCCGCTTTTGTTAGCGTTCCTACAACAGACCTTACATGGTTTTTAACCTGAGCTTCTTACATAGTCTGATAATGAAGAGCAGTCAGCATTCTTTCTTTGTAAAGCTCTGCTTTATTAAAAGGCAAAGCAAAACAGTCCTTGCCCTTCTCCATTAAAAAAACAGAGGAAGAAGCAGCTCTAACGGGCCTGTTTTATTTCATGTGATTAGCTGAAGGGGCTGTAGTCTATGCCACTCCCCAGTCTTGTAGAACCAGCTTAGTTTCTGTACAGATTCATCTTTTAGGTAATATTTCTATAAAACCCACCTCTGTATGGGAAATAGCCAGCTCTGGTGATCCTCAGCGGCATTGACACAAATCTTCTGGTGTGGTCTGGCCAATGTGTCAGCTTCTGTCCTAGCAAATGACTGGACTAATTCACAAAACCTACGTTAAGGATCGCGCTGCTGTTCGGAATACAAGGTTGGAGGTTTTGAAATGTAATAGAATTCACAAAACACCGGGGCCCACAGTTTGATATGCTAATATGTGTCTGGTAGGCTGGGATTCCATTTTTCTTCTTCTTTGATATGGAAAGTCACTTTTAGCTTAAATGATACTATTTATTTACTCAAAAGAACCCAATTTCCAAATGCCTAAGTGAATCACAGAGACGTTTTTGCTTCAGTGAAATGGAAGGAGGCATACCTCAAACTGGGGCATTACTGGCCTGCATGCAAATCTCCAAGTTATTCTTGGCATTTTTTATGTTGAGGACTAAGAAAAATTAGATATGTTGGAGCATTTTTTCTCTTTCATTAAAAAAATACTCATTCAAATACTTCTAAGGATTTCAATTAAGTATATTTAGACTTAAATTGAAATGTTGCTGTTGTATTTTCCTTCCATATTCACCTTTTAATTAGATATAAGAAGTGTATACATATTTAATCATACCTTATTTTAGTAAGAGTATTTTCCAGAGAATTTTTTTTATCACCTCTTCTGTCACTTTAAAGCCTGTACGTCCATCAGGTATTTAGAACACTTAACTTTGTTTTTCTGTCTTTTAGTGTCCTAGTAAGGTAACTAAATACCCAGCAGATGCGCATTTGCACCTTAAGGTGAATGTGGATACGGAGCCAGAAAGGTAAGAGCCAGGAACATAACCCTCTGTGCTTGGATTTCACTTACTCACGCAGCGAACTCATGGAGCTTTCATTGCCTGCTTGTACTTTCAGTCTCACAGTTGTTATTTCATTAGCAAAGGTTTTTTTCCTTCAAAGCTTTACCGTGCTCTCTGCGTTTTTTACAAATTATTATATAGACTGCTGTACCTCTTACAAATAAATACTCAAGTCTAAAAATACAGGTTAGCAATTAAAGAATTAAGTGTGGTTTACAGTTTCCTTTTAAGTCTTCATCACAGGATGTCTGAAAGCTTTTTTGTACTACAGCCAAATTTGGAATGGCTCGATCGCCCATTATACGTAACAAGTAAGAAATTTGAAAATGGAAGAACTCTGAACAGATTGCAGTAGGTCAGCCTGGTTGCACCTGGAACCATTATGCAGATAACTGCATGGCCACGACTTCCTCATCTCAGAGCAAACGGACTCGGTCAGAACTACTTTCTGAAGCAGGAGGAAGGATGAGGAAAAGATTGACAGAAGTTGGTATATGAAGTTCTGCGCCCTTGGAAATTAATAGCTTATTGTTTTCCAATATTTTCCAAAATAATTGTAATTGGTGTTTGGAACGGTAATTTCTCTCCCCGGTAGATTAGGGCATTCTTGGTCTTTGATACAGCATTAGCCATACCCTCACGACTGGTACTGTGGTGCAAAAGGATCAGCTCATTAGGTAGAAGCAGTCGGTACTGAGGCCTCTACGGCAGCTCTAAATGCAGTTTGGGGTTTCACTTTGCTCCCTTGGCGCAACAGCCCCGTCATGAGTGCGGTTCAAAGCTGTGACAGACCAGTTACCGATGTGGATCCTTACGTTCCCGCAGAGCCCGTGAATCGGGGAGTTCAAGTTTAGCTTCCCCGGGATGGTAGTTTGCACGCACCAAAACCACGGTGTGACCTGACCTAACACACGGGGAGTCAGAACGATACCGCTCTCAGCCAATGCATTAGTATAGACACGGTCACATCCCCACGGATATTCTGTACAATGAGCAGGGACAGGGGAGGCTCAATTTACATGGGACGCAACATCCTCTTTCTTTCCCAGCAAACGCTGCAAGCTGTATCTAAAAGCTGCTTATTTTTGTTTGGGTTTACATCCTTCTTTAGGTGAGGCCAAGCCCTTTGTTTTATAAATTTTTCGAAAAATTTGAAACTTTATTGGATGTGGGTGAATTTCCAGGGGGGCTGTAGAAACAGTTTGTTTTGTGAAATAATGAGTTCTTTTCTGCTTTGATATTTTGTTGCCCGGGTGGGATGGGACTGTGTTCTTGTTTTGACATTTTACAACTGTCATGGTTTAACCCCATCCGGCAACTCAGCCCCACACAGCCGCTCGCTCACTCCCCCCGGGTGGGATGGGGGAGAGAATCGGAACGGGAAAAGTGAGAAAACTCGTGGGTTGAGATAAAGACAGTTTAATGGATAAAGCAAAAGCTGTGCACACAAACAAAACAAAACAAGGAATTCATTCACTCCTTCCTATGGGCAGGCCATCCCATGGATGGTCCCATGTGCACATTCCCACGTGCAGCCATCTCCAGGAAAGCAGGGCTCTGTCACGCGTGACGGGTACTTGGGAAGACAAACATCATCACTCCGAATGTCCCCCCCTTCCTTCTTCCCCCAGCTCTATATGCTGAGCATGACGTCATATGTGGACTCTCCCTTGGGTCAGTTGGGGGCAGCTGTCCCAGCCGTGTCCCCTCCCAGCTCCTTGTGCCCCCCCAGCCTCCTCGCTGGTGGGGTGGGGTGAGGAGCAGCAAAGGCCTTGACTCTGTGTCAGCCCTGCTCAGCAGCAACGAAACATCCCTGCGTTATCAACACTGTTTCCAGCACAAATCCCAAACGCGGCCCCATAGTAGCTACTGTGAAGAGAATTAACTCTATCCCAGCCAAAACCAGCACAACAACTAATTCACTAAGGAATAATTAAAAACATGTAAAATTGGAAAATTCTCTGCCCTAGAAATAGGTATTGTGCCCTAATGGAATTGAAGACCTTCATATAACTACTTAGGAATGCGGTGGAAAACAAATGATGGAAATATATTTGAGCTTTTGTAACTACAACATCTAAAATTCAGATTATATTAAAATACTCTCCATTTTGCAATAACGCTGTTGTAGTCGTGCAGTTAAAACATCCTCTTATAGGCTTCTTTTTTCTACAGATATTTCTTGAGCTGCTTTATCTATTCATTTAAGGATGACATGAGCAAGAATTTGGGCTGCTGTACCTGGAGGCAGGAGCAAGAACTGGGGTTCAGAATTGACCAGGCAAGAAGCAAGACAGGAGTTGTCATCTTTGATGGAAGCAGAAGTCAAGATGGGCAGTGGTTTAGACTGGCGCTAAAGCAAAGGTACAACACTGCATACTGACTGTTTGGCCTCGGGGCCCCTCCGTACTACAAAGGTTCCCCTGCAGGAGACCATCTGACTCGCTCACGGAATACAACTCAATGCTGAGCACTGCACATCAGTAAAGGGAATTTTTAAAATATATGACCTGTTCGCGATAAGGCACTATGTGACTACTGCAGGAGGAAGTCTTTGCGTTGGAAGGAGAAAGCTATTTTAAAAAAATAAATGCTTAAGAAATTGTGTTACTTCAGAAGTAGGATAATGGCAACATTGGACGTTGCTTTGGGTCTAATCCTGAAGGAGAGCAAACACGAAGTGTACAGGAGTTTGTGTCAGGAATCAGCACAGGTGAAAATACAGACCTTGGGTCACCTTGCTTTTTTTTTTGGTAAACACACTTGTATGGTGATCGCACCTATTGCTGACTCGGTTAGTAAGAGTAGAGAACAGTAATAGGAACATAATCTTACCCGCTTAATCAGAGGAGAAAGTAAACTAGCACACCCTTTCAAAAAGTAGCACATGTAAGTTTAAGGTGCTGGAAGGTGTCCAGCAGCAGAAGGGGATTCGCAGCCTCTTGCAACCCGTGTAATTACCTGCCCAGAGGGTGCGTGTGGTGCAGGCACTAACAGAAGAGGTTCGTTCTCTGGAGGAGAGAGTGAAGCAGAGCAGGTAGGAAATTAGAAGCTCTTTACAGAGATGTTGTGGATGTGGAGATACTGTCTGTGAAGAATTTGTATCTTCTAATGCTAAAAAATTCTCACGTATTGTCAGTGAGTCAAATTTGGGTTCTTCCTGATGGGGGCCTCTCCGAGGCAGAGATGGCAGTTCCCTTCACGATCCGTAACACGTAGTTGTCTGACGTCGGCTGGCGGCTGCCCCTTTTGCAGGGCTTTCACAAGAACTGCATGTGTGCCCTCCTTTGCGTCGCGAGGCTGGGAGAGAGATTTGGGGACAGATTCTGAAATAGGGGATTAAACTAGCAATGGGAGAATGGGCTGAAATTGAAGAACAAGAGTAGCTCCCGAAGTCTAATAGTTTTGCCAGGCATATGCTGGAAACTGAATTTTGACTTTATAGCTGAAGTTGCTTTGAGAGAAAAGTCTTTCAGTCTTCCGTTAAGAAACTTGACCCACCAAAATCTCACTGTCAAAGTCCTTCCCCTCTCCTACCAAGAGTGTGTGATAAATGTTTTAAGTAAAGGGTTTCAAATGATTTTTGCAAAGTCTCATAAATGTTCCATATGTCACTTTGTCTAAAATTATAATCTTTTATCTCACTCAAGTGGAATAATAATGCATTGAAAAAACTAAATTTATCCCAGGTGCCCCAGCAGGTTGATTCTTCATTATGTGTTAATCGTTAATGGCAATTTTCCATGGAGCATCTGCCAGTTCTAGTGAGCAGAGCTTCCAGAAATGATATTTTAATTTTAAGCATAGACACTAACAGAAGATAAAGAGTGGGGTTTTTGCTAATCAATACTTACTTTGTCTCTGTGTGTGTGTATAAACTAGCTGGGCATAGATATTATTTCAAGCAACAGTACAAAATATTTTGATTTATAGACCTTAATAAAAAATTATTCTTGGGCTGTTCTAACATAGTGGAATGCTTTTATTTCTAAAGTACTGAGTCTTCACTACACTGTGGGTAAGACAATGACAATTATCAGCTGAGATCCTATACTAGTATTTTTATATATATGTATATGCTATACCTGTATTAAACAATGACATTACAGCAGATAGATTTACCACGCATATTAAAACTGTTTTTTAAACGATGTCCAACTAATTACCCAGGTAAGGAACAAAAGGAACAGCGGGTTCGGGGTTGTAATTCCAGTGTTGTGCTAACTACTTTCCGAGTACGTGGAAGCAAACACATTATTTTCCCGATTGCCTCCAGTCTAAACGGGCAAAGCAAATAGCAGATTGGAAATATGGATCTGAGAGAGATGGAGAGCAGCATGGTACGGCCAGTTGTATTGACGGGAGACATCGAGTCAGTGGTTACTGTCTACCAGTAAGACTCAGCTGCTGATTTGGGGTTTTTTTCCCACCTTTGAAAGTTGAGTCATTGAATGGACCAAGGTAAGGGCACCCACAGATGAGCTGTTGGAGGAAGTGTGAATAAGCAGTTACGGGCAGTAGCGTTTCTGTCTCAGTTCTTTTGGAGAATAAATTATAAATGGAGGGCAATAAAACAACTGAAAAATTAAAATACATTTAAAATTTCATAAAAATGGCATATCTTTTTCTGTGTAATCTAACGTATATATATAAAGGTACATAAAATGAATTAAAAAAAAAAAGTTTTTAAAAAGTGACTTGAAGAGATTCCTGATAAAAAGAGTATAATGATGTTACTTGACAAAAATTCAGATTCAGTTCCTGTTTGTGTCACTGAAGCATGTTGTATTTTCCAGTACCACATTTCTTTCACATCTTTTCATGTTCAGTATCAACTTCTGCTGTGAACCTTGTTTATATCGTAGAATTTATAAGCAAGCTTTGCTGTTTAAATGACCCAAATAACCAGGAAACTTATTATATAAAACATGTTAAAGATGATGGGGAGAAAAAGCAGAATATATTATTCCCTGTTTGTAAACTTCTGCGTGTTCTTTTTAATGATAAACGCGTATTTGAGTTGAATGTGATTCAACCTGTGAAAAATATGTCAGTATTTTCTTCATACATGGCCAATTTCCCTTGAAAGTCAGGAAAGCGTGTAGTTTTCTCTAACAAATACTTTTGTCTTGTAAAATCTTTTTTTCACATGAACACAAGCCAGACTAGTGAATTAGAGAGATATAAAGGAAAATGAGCGCTCAGTTTATAGGTGTTAACAGTTCAGTTTTCACACTGTCTCAATAGAGGCAGAAAGGCTCTTCGTTACGAGATAACAAACACCTGAAGATTTTCAAATACTTATTCTGCTGAAACCCAACACGAAATTTTTGGGAAGGCATCCGTAACAAAAAGATCGGTTCTCTTTTGCCTATTTGCAATGTAATTAAATGCATATAATTTTATCCTGTCAGGAAGACGGCGGCCAGTTTGTTCCCGAGTTCTGAGTGTTTGTATTTGATACTCGGGCATCGGCTTTGGCTTTTCACAGTCTGGTTGAAAAGAATTGGATAGATATCTAGAGTGTGTGTTTATGCAAAAAACCTGATTCCGTTTCCAGTTCACAGAGTTTTGTTACATTTGGCAGGAACTGGACAAAGACGCGGTATAACCAAAGAGAATCGACTGTGGGAATACAGAAATTATCAAGATGAGCTTTTTGGGGTAGATCACAGAGCAATCATGTCTCAGATAATGAAGCTACACTTTAATTCAGATTTCCCAGAGTGGCTGAGAGGATTTCTAGGATAGAACTTGATTGTGGGGGGTACTCTACGCAATCAGGCTTCTGGATTCCTGTTTTTGTAAGCTTTTATAGGAAAACTGCTTGAAGATCTTGCAATTTGTATGTCAACTTGGCTGGTCAGGTGAAAATGGTGGATATAATGTTAGGATTAATAGGAGGGAGTATAATGGTAAAAATTATGCATGTGGCAGTGGTGGGGAGTCTGGAGGGAACTGTTTTTCTCTCAGTAGTCCAATTAGTTGTTTTGGAAGGGAGATTCTTAAAAGTAGCATTACTTTTATTCGTCAATTAAACTGTTTGCCTGCTCTAAAATTGGAGGACGTAATAGCAAATCTTTGCTGTCAAATCCTAGTTCAGAATTTAATACCTCACAGGACTCGAGAGGTTTAGGAAGAATCCTGCATATAATGTGAAACTAATGGTCTCTGATGGTTTGGGAGTTTTCTGTTGTTTTGCCAGTATATTTATTTATTTCTCTAAGTAAGTGAGCAATTTAAAAACATTGTAGGAAAGTCTTTTGTCCACCATTAAAACTACCAAGGTCGAGTAATAAGAAGGGCACGGTATGATTATGATAGCGATTGCTTGGTCTCCAAGCTTTCTTTTCAAGCAAAGTTTGAGCTTGTGACATTTTCACATTTATAAATTAAGAAATACACAGTACAGATGCAAAGAGAATAACGGCCTTGCTGAAGAACCGGACAGGTATTTAAAGAATATGTTGATTCTCTGTTGAGTAGAAGGTGCTCGTATAGAGGGAAGGCTTAGGATTTCTGAGATACCAAACAGTTGCTTGTAGGGTTACTCTAAAATGTTGACAGGCTTCCAAGGCAGCGTTTGCGTTTGTCTGTAAACTGGAAACCGCATTTAAAGAAAGAAAAATCAACATGGGAAAAATCAACCCTTGGAACTCCAAATGGTGCCATCACAATTGCTATGAATTTGTCGCCTCGCAAGCCGTGCGGTGGGAAGATACGGTGCAGTATTTCCCCCCAGCGCTGCTGCTGCTGTGCTCGTGGAGGGGGAACGCTCCGGCGTCGTTGGGTTTGTGCAGGGACTCCGCGTGTGTCAGCAAAACTGTGACGAGCCATGTTGCTTTGCTTAGCTTTGCTGAGTACTGAGTTACAACTGTATTATCTTAAGTTCTAAAATGCTTAATAATATGATGTTTTTATTTGCATAAGTGTACCTGACTGGAAAATGTCATAAGCTTTTTTGCAGTCTTGAAGTCGTTACATGTCCGTAATGCAGAATAGACTAGAGTAAACCTAGATTAATCATGTGCTAAAGAACAACAAAAGGGATGACACACTTTTTTTTTTTTTTTTTTTTAAACAGTTAAAGACTACAACAGTTAGAAATGTTTTGGCTACATCCTTGTGAGGATGTAGGATACATAAGTCCTGAGAAAGGAGCCTGCCATCTTCCATTGACATCATGAAAAAGCAACGCACGTTCCGATTCCTTTGTGTTACAGGAGTTTTATGGATTCATAAAGCTCTTGCATAGAATAAACAGCTTAATGGAATATTACCTGAGAGTGTTTCTCAGGTTTATGACACCACAATATGTTTATGGGTTTCTCTAATGTTTCAAAGATCATTTGGGTTCCCATACAAGAGATGATACACTTTTTGAAGTGTTTTTCCATATACTTTTTGGTATTTCAACATTGGCCATTTCCTGTGAAATTTCCTGTCAAAATCTGGAGATGTCAGATGGTTGTGTAAATAATCAAACTAAGAGGAAAATTAAGGAAGGAGACTTTCTTCTACGAAAAAAAATTTATTCTGCCAATGGTGTGTTTAGCCCAATTAATATCAGATGTGTTTTATTTTATTTTCAATATACTTTTTCTGTCTTTACTGGTGAAGTCATTTTATTTTCCAGACCATGTTGTGGACAGTAGTGGTTTGAGTCTAGATGAGGACTCTCTTGAGTTCTTGTTTAGAAAAACTTGATTCCTTTGAGGACATGGTCTAAAATAGAATTAATAGGCTGAAGTCTTGTTGAAACTGCTGAATTCCTCTTCCATGAGGATTTGCAGGGAAACTGGAATGACTTTAGAAGCAATACTTCCCCCCCAGCCCCCCTCCCCATTTACCAATATAGTATCTAGATACAGTTGCTAATGATTTTGCGTGTGTCAAAGACTATTTCTGTGTGGTTTTTTTTTTAATGTTTACCTTGCTTTTTGAAAAGTACATGATTATCCTTGGCTTATTTTCAAACCCACTGTATTACTCTTGCATAATAATTAATCAATTCCGTTGTCTGATTTTTGGTCAGTATTGGAAGGTTGCTGTTTGGTATTCTTTACTGTATGTACCCTTTTTAAGTATCGTATAATGTGACAGTGACAATAGGTTCTGAATGGGAATAAGTGGTGGCAATCTGTTTTGAGAGGGTTATAGCACAATGGGAGATGATCTCTACTAATCATGGAGGACCACACTTCAAATAATTTTGTTCACCAGGGATGACTATTTATTTGCAGTCTTGTAGTGGCTGGAGCTATTTATCATTTTTAAAATGTTTCCATCATAGTATTGGTCTCCTGCTGTTGATCTAACAGACCAAATTGAAGACCCCCTGTATTTTTTTTGCATTTAAAGTAAACTCAGTAAGAAGGCAGCAGAAAAGATTCTGTAGTCTTCTATGAAAAATTGTCTGTAAGTAGACCATATCCTTATAAAAAGTAATCTTCAAAATTAAAGATACTTAAGCCTTTAAGACCTATAAAAATGTTTTAAAAAAAATGAGTAGCAGAATTTATGGAATACATCCTTGATGTACTTGAAATCGCTCTGACATTTTTTTAACTAAAAATACCAACATCTCAACCTCTCTGAATGCAGTTTGTTATACAGTGTAAATCAATGCATTTTTACTCATCGCTAGATCATTCTGTACTCAATGCTCAGAGGTTTCTGAGACCAACTCTTATCGGTGCTCGTGGGAATTAAATGAAGTTCCAAATACAAAGAGTAGATGCTAATACGGGTGTATCTTTTGCAAACACAGTTATCCTTTCTGCATTGAGAAGGAACTTCGCCAGGATACCCCGTGCAGATAGCAAGGCACAATCTTTTCAAATCCATTTAATGAAATGTGTTTGTCCCAAATTCCATGTGATTTGTTCAGCCCATCTTTGTAGGGAAACACTCCTATTGCCTTTGTTTAAGAGAAGAGCCACCTCGTGTAAAGACTTGTGTATATATACACATCGCACAACATTGAATTTTATTAGCAATACAGTTTTTGTATGGCAAAAACACTGATCTGGGTAGTAAGTGATCTATTGAGACTAGGAAACGCAACAGCTACTTAGCCACTCGAAGTTGTAAAAAATAAATCTCTCTTTTTGTAATTAGTAGTTTCGTAATCTCAAATTTATACTTCGTTGGTAATTGCAACAATATTTTCTTTCCCTGCGCTGCATTTGTCCACACACCACCAAGCCTACAAAAACATCGGTTTTCAGGGAGCTTCATGCTGCTTGGCATTTTCTGAAAACCCTTCTCCATTTAGCTCAAATAATACATTTTACAAATAGCTCACCATAATTTCATGAGCACTTCTTTACATTCAGCTTCACTGGCCACCAATTTAATACTTGGGATTTTTTTAGTTCTTTTATTATTTCTACCAATAAAATAAGTAATGTTGCCGTTTCATAACACTATTTCTAGTATTGTCGTTCTGTTATCTTATCACTGAGAAAACCAGAGTGATGCACTAGCTCACTTGTCCCGTGTTCAGTGTACCTGAGACTTGGACCAGAATCAGCAAACAAAATCCCATTTTATCAAATTTCAACCCCTCATCACGATTCAATTCTGAGGGGAGGTGTTCTGTCCGAAAAGTTGATAGTAGTTGAACATATTTTTATAAAAGGAAGAAAAAAAGTAAAAAAACACCCTCCCTGTTGCTCAGCAGAACTTTTGTTCTTTGTTTTCATAATTTAACAATACATGGAAGCATTGTAAGCTTAAAAATTACTTATCTGCCACCTTAAAAGACCATATACAATCACATTTCTTGCTGTGATCTCTGAAGTCAGAATCCCCTACACTTTTCCTCCGCCATCTAACCTAGGAAGCTTGGAGATGCTCTTTTCCCCAACTGTTCAGATGTTCTGTTATGGTTTTTTTACCCATTTTTTCAGTTTGCTTTCTTGCATGGTGCATTGGTTCTGTGTCATTTCTGAGGCATTTCTAATGGTGCTCTATCCATTCTTTTCACCTAGTCTTAGCTTCTCTCTTAGAATTCAGATCCTTTTTAGAATATGTTATGCTTGGCTCATATTGTAAAATTTTAATAAGTATTTCTAGATTCTTGCATTCATATATTAGTTGAAGCCAGATCCACAGGGTATTTTGTGATTGGGAGGCAGAAATAGAAAACAGTCTGCTGGACAGTAATCAAACACTTCGCTTTCTTCCCTGTCTGTTAAATAAGGAGCAAAAAGCAACATACTGCATTGTCTCCTGAGCAAAATGTACAATAGTCCCAGCCTGTGAAGTGAAGCCTCACAATGAGCTGCTCTTAAAAGAGAACCCCTATACCTATGCGAGAGAGTATAGAGCTTCTGCCGTCAGATATGAATTCATGACTCCTGCTAAGAATACAGGTTATTTTTTTTTTTTAAAAAAAGAAACCTGATAAAGAATGAAAACATCCAGAAGTCACAATGTTACAACTCTAAAGCAAGAAAGAGCTCGTATATTTTATATGCTTTTGAATAAAATGCAGTATAGATGATAACACAGTAAACTTGTTTCTGAGCATAGGAGAAAAATGGCAAGATCTTTCCAATAAACATTTAAGTTCTTGAGGTATAAAGCGATATGTTGGACAAATAGAAGGCTTTTTTATACATCATAAATACAAACTTTAAATACAATCCACACGTGCAAGCTACCTGATGTGGTAAGTGTAGCAAGTAGGTCAAGTTGTCAGTAGAGAGAAGCAAGTACTGAAATTGTATTCCTTTGGATAATTAGCTTGTTGCATTAGTTGACTGGAACATCATGGGTGATAAGTTGTAAAATAAGGTTCCTATATAATAAAATACCTTTAACACCCTCAGCTCTTTATAAAGCAGAGCCTGTGAATCCTCAGGAGAACTTCGTGGTGCATCTGGGGACAGAGCCCGGTGGATGCTTATGGTTTTGTCTGTCCTCACCCCACTTCCAGGAGTGACTCGACACCCTCTGTCCATGCAGCTGCCATTTGGGTCAGACCTGCTCTCCTTCATACTATTTTATTTACTCGTTCCTAACCCTACACACACTCCTCCCATGTCTTGTAAAGTTGTGGTTCGTTTCTAAGCGTTAAAACACCACCATGCTGTGGGAGCCAACTGACCCAAAGGGAATCAGGTCGGTAAAGAAAGAATCCTTGAAACAGAGGAAGAACAGAAAAGGCCAAAATGAAAAACGACTTTAGAAATTACTACCTAAACCAGAATTTGGAAGTCTGGAAAAGAGATGCCTAAGAGGGATATAGAGACAATGATAACATTAAGATTGGTGTAAAGTAGCGATTAGTGAATTATCCTCTACATCCTCCAATCCAATAGAGGAATCCACCATTGGCCCCACGAGAAGCAGGACAATGTGCTGGATTGATCTTGGTCTCACACCGTGTGACTCTTCTAATGATTTGTTCATTACTTGCTCGTTCTCATTCTGTTGATTTGTCTGTTTAAAAGCTACGGTAACACCAACAAAAAAAAGGCAGCAACAAGCAAATCATGGAGAGGTACGGGTACAATCAGGGTATTGGGTTGAGGTTTCTACACAAGGAACCTTTTAAAGGAACCCTTTGATATTATTTACAGATTTGAGAACAGATTATCTCTCAAGATATTTCAGTGGAAAGGCTTTCCAAATGGTTATTGCTCATTTCTAATGAATCTTCAGGGTTTTTATTCGAATTAGGACTCAATCCGCAGCATGCAAGTCCAGCACTGGGAGTTTCTTTGAGAGAAAGAAGCTACTGTGCTGTCTGTCTGTGACGCACGGGGAGCAGCAGCCTGCCGCCCTCGCCGTGCTTCCCCTTCAGGCACTGGCGTCTCTTCTCCTGGCTGCGACTGCATCGCACACCCACCTCAGCGTGCCATGTAAGTGCTTGCAACTCAATCGAACCGGGATATTTATTAACAGTCTGTGGCAGGAAAATGCTTATTTGTCTTGATAATTCCATCAGACATGTCTTTTAGCCTTGCTACAGATTCAGAGCTGTGAGTTACTGAGGGATCTGAATGGTACCTCAGCTCTACTCTTGGGACAGGACGGAGGACACTCAATATGCATGTGCAGATCCAGTGGTCAGGATCTAGATCTTGGATTCATGGGATATGTGGGTAGAGAGAGAAGACTGTATGTGAACAAGACGTGTAAAACCATAGTAAAAACTGTAAAGAATAATGATTCTGTTTGCTCTCTGTCACATCACAACGTTACAAACAAGGCACTGTGTGTAGACCATCGCGCTGTGCTAGTCTTAGCCATGGATAGCCAAGGAAATAGTAAATTTTTGTGGCCTCCAAGCATAGAAGTAACTGTCTGAACTATGAAACAGTGACACAGAGTAAGAAGCGTGTTGCTGGGGGTTGCCTAGCAATAATTCATTATGGCTACTAATAGAATGATAGGTTTGCTATGAAGAGCTTTTAAGAAAGCGAGGTGGGTAGGTGCAATGGTGTTGTGTAACAGGGAAATTAAGAGGAAAAATTATCAAAAGCGACAGGACTAAGCAGAGAAAGCCTATTGCAGTGGGATGCTGCAAAGATAATATAATCACAATTTTAGCATAGGAATTTGCCTCGGGGCAATTACTGTTCAGTCTAGTTGCATAGGAATAACTGGCTTTAACCCTAGAATTTAACCCGACTTACAATGAAAAGTAAAAATGCTTCATTATTCATATTAGCTTAAAGTAAAGCATTTTGAATGAAGTAGTTTTCATCTGTATTATCCAGCTTAAGTGCTCAGTTTACACGCACAAGAGAAATTAGTAGTGTATGAACAATTGCTAATTAAGTGTATAGTGCGTATTACCTGCAGTTGGAATAAAGGCTGCGTGTACGTGTGCTCTTGCAGAGAATAAAGCGTATGTATAAGCTCGCAGAGGTCCCATTCCATCATTTTGTCACAACTTCATGCTCAACTACATTTATTTCCTGCTGTATGCAATGTGGAGCACTTATTGTTTTAAATTGTTTTTATTAAATATCTGCTGTGTTTCCTTCCTGACGGAATTGCATTTCGGTTCCTGAAGTGATACCGATAAAGTGCTTTGGTATCCTTTGGAATAAAGGACGTTTTACAAACACGAAGTGGTAATTAAAGACCACTGGTAACTTAATGGTGACCGTTAGGTTAGCTCATAGTAATGAGCCACATGGGAGTCTTTTATATTCGCCTCTTTTACATTTTTACTTGATTTGTGTTTTTATTTTGTGTTTCAGAAACAGTCTGAAAACAGGCCTCTGCTACAAGACTAGTCTGGAACCACGCTCCTGGTTGCCACTCTAGAAGTAATGAAAACATACATGAAGTTACAGCTTCATGCTCAATTAGTTATTGCTCCTGCAGTGTGGGTTTTTTTAGGGGGGGCGGGTTGGGGTTTGGGTTTTGTGGTTTGTTTTCTTGTTCCATGGGCAAAGATCTCGGCAGGATTTTCATTTAATACTGAGAATACTTTAGAAGAGAAATCATAAATAAATGAGTGGACTAAAGATCCCAAAGTGCTTCAGGAGGTGTTAAGAGTTTTGAGTGGTCTTTGTTACATCCTGTAGTTGTGTTTTAATTCTTCCAACCTTTATGTTTCTCTTACCTCTTTTGTTTCAGTATAGGAGCTCTCTGATACAAGCGTTTGTGTTTCATAATTTCTCAGAGTATTTTAAGTTCCCTAATGGTCTCTAGGATAAACTATCAATATAATAGTATATTAAAATTTCCCTCAAATATCTTTGTATGTGAATATATCATACATTTATATACATTGCATGTATTAAAATTCATATATTTCTATAATAGACCATGTATGGAGTGCTACCATCCACTGGAGTGCTGGAATTTCAGGGTGGATGTAGACTCTGGCACTTGAAATCTCTATGAACTCTTAAGAGTTTCCAAAAATCGTAACTTGTAATCTTTCTGTGTTACCAGCGCAGTGAGGTAGTGCTGTCATTTCAAACTGTGCTTTCAGAGAACACCTTTGTTTGCTGAAGCAAAAATAATTTTTCCTGGATTTTTGGACCGTCCGCAGGAAAAGCCAGATCATATGGCTATTCAGATTAGCTTCAGTTTGCACAATATTGTGTAAACGTGGATCCGCAAACAGTCACATCCAGCCATTTGCACGTTCCCCTTCATCTCCGACTAAATGTCTTGATTAGAACATGTTAAATTGCTACCTATCTGTTTCAGTTTGCGGGAAGGGAGTGGTGATAGTCTTTGCTGCTTAAGATGGATGGTTCACTTGTTGTTCACAGGAGGAGAAAAAATTTCCAATCATTCTGCACCACTGGAGTCTGGCATGAGCTGCTGAGAAAAAGGAGGATGAATGCCAACAGAAAAAAAGGCAGATGTGACGGTGCTTTCCAGTGTAGAAACTTACTAAAACAGGTGGCTAAAATGCACAAAATGCCAACCTAAAAGTGGTACGACTTAGAGAGTTTACCTTGGTTTAAATAACCATCATGAATAATTCAGCACAACTGACAAATATTTTTTTTTCCCGAACCATTTACGTATTGAATTCATTCAGTCATAACAGTCTCAAGGTATGTAATTGTTTATTTTCTTCTCATTATGGGTTTTTTCATTGTTTAGAGAAGTGCTCTTTTGTGATCATATGGTAAGTAGTGCCATGAAATTATTTTGGGTTAGTTGTTGTCATAAATATAAAAATTTTCAATTCCAGGGCAGCACAACTTTTCCCATCTTCCGTGCTTCTTGTGGAGAAAGCTCTGAGGATGTGGGCGAGTGGTTTGGGCAAAAAATGCAGGCTTTATGTTAAATGTTAGAGCAGGCTTTAGTCTGGAGTTTCTGGCTCTAGCCATGATTTTGTACGTGACTTGTGGAAAGCCGTGTCTGTTTTCTATGGCTGGAGTTGTTTGCTGCAGATAGGAGGAAAGGAGCAATAATTTTTACCCTTTTATTAGAGTGCTTACTACTCTGCTCCTGATCAGACATTATTACGAATATTATTGTATAATTCACCAGTTCAGTCCAAGGATTAAGTCTTGATGAAAACGGACTGTATCAATATGTATGCAGGAGAAGCATTTTAATTACTTGAAAATACAACTAGAAGCTTCAGGGTTGCCATTTCCTTTGTCGTTACGGAACCGTGCTTTTTTAGTCGTCTTCCTTCAGCTACTCCAAGTTGCACTTCTCCATCCTGCCTGGCAATGAAACCTTTTGCACCGTGTGCTGTGTCTCAACCAAAAGAGGAAAGGCTTAGATCTGGGGTTGGTGGCTTCCCAAACAGTACCGATGCGTCCGTGTGGCTGGGAGAGAAACAGTCAAACTAACTAAGTCTGATTTTGCTATTTCTTTCCAGTCTTCACTGTTCTAGTGAATGTAGCGTTTGTCGCTTCTTGTGTGTCGAAGTCTTCTACCACATGCTGTTGCTAAGAAACAGTGCTATTATAAAAGTGATCCAAATAAAACGGGATTTTCAATTTAAATACTCTTGATAAAACAGTAGATGAAGTCTATATGTTGAGTGTTTGGAAGAAGATCCCAGCTCAATGTATTGGAATGATCCCTCCAGCTGAAAAGCCCGTGAATACTCTTTAAAGAGCTTGTAGCTGTCTGCTGGGAAAGCGAAGCCGTGTAAGTTACAGAACAGCAGCGCTCTGTGAATAACTGATCCTTTTGGTTCCTTAGCTGAAGCAAAATAAAACAGGAATGGTCCAGTGTGACCCGAACCTTGAAAAGGGTGGAGAAGTTGACATTTAAAAAAGGAAAAATATTTTGACTCAACTTTAATGTTTTGATTTTTTTTTTTCAAAATTAAAAGAAAAACTTCATGTCAAAATATCACAAAAAGAAATCAGCACATCATGAAAAAATAGGAAATGCATTTTTCCAGGTAAATCTCCTTGACAGGTTTGTCATTAATTAGCAAAGAAAAGAATTGTTTAGCATGAAATGAATTTCTAATTAAATAAGTTCTACCCTGAAACATCTTCTGAATAAGGGAGAGGGCTTAGTTCTTGGAGATCTTCCGAATGCTCACAGTCAATTCTTCAGATCGTGGCTTAGCGTGTGGATGGCAGCAATGCTTTTGGAGCCAAAAATGACGTCAGTGATTTCTCCAGAGAACTTGATGACAGAATTCCGTAGTATTTTCCAAGGCGTAGATCATAAATTACAGTATTCCTATATTAATGAAATTTTGTAGCATTGCTATAAAGTATTTTTGAAAGCTTTTTTGCTTTAATTTCTGTCTGACTTGGAGTGAGCCTGAACTGTCTGTAGCGAGATGGAATAGAGTGTGTACAGAGGAAACTAATTAAATACTAGCTGTCACTCTTCATTTTGAAGCCCGGATTTTGTTTTTAGCTTGCTGTCTCAACCTTGATTATTAAAATGCAGTAGTTCTCACCCCACGTTACCTGTGAGTGTTAGTCCTCTTTACTAATTAGGTGTCAGGATGTCAGTGATTAATGTAAAATCATGAATAAATTACAAATAAAAGCCATACATATGTACAGAGCCATTTAACTAATTAGAATGCTATGCAGCACGAAGTACACTACTGATAACCACTTCTGACCTTTGAGTTGGAGCTTCATTTGCCTGGAATTTCACTGATTGATTAAGTAGATGATAATAGTCAAGTCAGAGGCACAGCTGTAAAACTCATTTGTCACGACAACGCAAAAGACAATCTCCATCTGTCGTTATTGAAGAGAGTTCAGCAGATTTGATCTACTTTTCAGTCCTTTACCTGTTTGTCATTCAGCATTTACATAACAGGGGAAAATATGATTAAGACTGTAGTCCCAAATAGTGATTAAGACGTAATCATGACAAAAACAAACAGGTGAAAAATAGAGATAGGTCTGGGGAAATCGTGCATTCTTGCTTAAATATGCCTACCTACTTTTTTTTTTTTTATTTTTTCATTGCAAGGAGGCTACAGACACCAAATTAAATGTGGTGAGAGATGGACAGAACGCAATTGTAGTCGTTCCTGGTATACCTGAAGCAGAAGGAAAAGTAACTTAGGAAAAAAAACTGTGACCAGTGCTTAGGTAGATACATCTCTGGGCTTTCTTAGTGTCCTGCGGGGTTTTAGACCAGCATCCAAGTGCAGTGGCAGTGGCTAAAGCCTAGACGAATTGACGATTAGTAACTGTGGGTCACAGAATCCAGTCCGAGGTGCATATTCCTGTGCTACTTTTGCTAGCTAGTATCCATGTCGTCCTGTCTACTTAGCTGTTCTGTAACTTCAGGGAGCACAGATCTCATGTCATAGGTTTTCTGAGGCCTTTTCCCGGGACTGATGACTGTTGTTTCCACTTTGTCTCATCTATTCTTTATCAGAGCCGTTATGACTTTTTCATCTTGTGAGTTGTGTTTTGGGTATTTTGAGAAAAGGGGAGATTTTGCTCAGAGGCCAACCTAAAGTATTTTGATGTTTCTGTTTCTTTTGAATGAGGGATTAAAAAAAAAAAAAAAAAGGCAGCTAGCAACAAAAACACGCCTATCCCCCAAACTCAGGAAATAAAATATAATGCTTCCAAACAATATACGCTCTCTCCATAGCCCAGCTGCTCTGTAAAATTGTTTTTTGTGTTTCAGTTTCTCTGTTCCTACCCGAATATCAATTTCCCTGAGCAGATGCAGGGCTCTCCGGATCTGTGCCTTGTGGCTGCTCTGCCATCCAGGCTGCCTAAACGCTCCAGGACCTGGGAACCCAGCCCAGAACTTCCAGGCTTCCAGCTCTGCGGCAGGGAAGCCCCGAGAGTCCTGGATTCAACCCATAGTTTCAAGGTTTACAGGTTTTTTAATGCCAACAGAGAACTGGCTGAAGCGCTGGCTCCCCAGGCTCTTGGCGTCCTGGTTCCGGAGCGGGGAGCTCGGGGAACCACAACTAGTTCAAGGGAGCGCAGCACAGGGGCACCTCGGGTGGGGGCAGCCGTGGGACTCCTATCAGCCCTCCCACGACAGACCCGATCGCGCTTCACTAGTGAAAACCTTGGTATCAGATGAGAGTGCTGAACATCTCTTTCCTGAATTCAGTTCCACCCTAGATGCCTAACAGCTTCTGGAGGTCTGTCCTTCCGTGGTTTGCAGTTAGTCGCATGGCAGGGGTGCTGTGCAACAGACTGGTTGCGTAAGTCCAGGTCCCTGTATCATCTTGACCAGTCCTGTGTCTGGTGGGTGCAACCCCAAAAAGGGGCCTTGGGGAGGTAGGGGGGGCTATGTATACTCCGATACAGGATCAGCTAGGAGTCTGCACCTGATCTTACCGGTATCATTTTACAGAGATGCTTTTCATCAGATTCATGTGGGATCAATGTCTCCTTAAAATATAATCTGCTGGAGAATTGTAGTTCTTTTTGTTAAAACACAGAGCTCTCAGCAACACAAAAACCTTCCCGGTTACCAGATCCAGGATTTTCCGAACATCTGGTCATTCAGCAGAGCTATATAGAGAAATGAAATAAGTAATAGAAAGAAATTGAAATAAATTTTCATTACAGATCTGAAACTTTAAAGTCCAAGATGAATGGATTTAATTAGCTCAGGACACTTTGGTTTTCCTGTAACTCAAATATGTCAACTTTACAACATGCCGGCCCTTAGGCCATCATTTGAAGTGAGTCGTCTTTATTTTACAGTGTTTAAACTGGGCATATATTCTGGGTTTTGTGATACTCTGTAAAATCTGACAGATTGTGACTGGGGGCTTTATTTTCATACCTGTAAATAAACAAAGAATTGTTTTACAATATTCCAGTAAGTCTGTTTTATGATCAGTCGTGAAAAAGCTCAGCGAACCATTTTTCGCACAGGCCGTGGCTCTGCATTATTATGCTTTCAGTTAAGGTAATGGGAATTCGATAGAGTCCTGTCTGAAAGGACATATCCTACCAGTGGTGTAAGCGCAGTAAGGATCAATTTGATAGGCTTTAATTACTGTAGTGCTCATCTGGTGAAATTATTTTTTTATTTTTAACGTGAACTGTGTATCACCGATGTAGTACCCATGCACAAACCTAGACTTCTTTCTTCTCACAGACTTTTAAGTGGTGCTGCAGCCAGAAGGTGCATCCAGCAGTGTGGGGTGGGGAAAGAGACACGCGACGTTAGTGGGAACTTTGAGTTCAGGTCATCCCCACGTTGGATCATTTCCTTTTTCTTCCTCCAGGATTATGTCGCAAACTCTTTCCCTTAAGAGGACAGGGCTTGCACCAGATTTCGGTATTGATGTGAATCTGAAAATGCGTGAAATAAATGAAGACATCAGCCAGGGGCCAGTTACTTTGCACACTATCGAATGATACTATAAGAAGACGCGAGCTTCCCGTTCAGAAATGATTCTAAGAATCACACTTGTGAGAATATTTGATTTGCTTTATAAAAGGCTGGTCAGAAAAAGAAAAAGACAAGCTAAATTGCTAGTTTTATATAGCTGTATAGACAAATTAAAGTAAGAGATTCTAGGGCGCTGGAAAATAGTCCTTGCTCTTTGGCTTCTGTCCACATATATTCTTTGAGATCTTGTTTATACTGGGGATTTGCTTCCATTTCAGTCAAGGACAAACTGCTGTCAGAACAGCTAATCTGCTGTAAATGCCAGGCTGCGCAGGGTGTCCCATTACCACGGTCTGTCCTCTAACGTACTGTGGTTTGAGGGGGGAGGCGTTTGTGCCAGTACAAGTAGCAAACTTCGTTACCTACGCTAAGACTGGGGCCAGCGTGCGGCTCCGGGCTGGGTGAAATACGGCTGCCTGCGGCCGTCCCTCGCTGCTCTGTCCCAGCTCTGCCCTGGAAACGAGTCCCTTCCCGCTCCTCCCGTTCGGCTCTGCCGGAGTCGCAGCACGTGCGGCCGTTCCCTGGCCGGGGCGTGCGCAGCTGCGCGGGTGGATCTGCAGGAGCGGCAATTCCGCCCCGGGAGAGCAGTGAGGGCAATGGGACGCCTGGGGTGGCTGGTGGGCTCAGCTGCGGGCAGGACTGCTGATCTAACCCCGTCCAAAACCGCGCTGTACAAGTAACCTGCGAGCTGGTTGCTGCTGGCTGTGGGGCCTAGCGATGTTCTTGCTAACACAGGCTTTTTAGAGGCAGCGAAGAAACCTGTTCCTAGTGCATGCGTTGGTATTTTAAAGGAGCCAGAATGAACAACTGTGAGCAAATAATCTTACGGTAATCTGAAACGCTTCTCAGATGATATCACTTCTTGTCTGTTTGCAGAGCAGAATGCCAAGCTTCTGAAGTGGACACTTTCCTCATCTCTGCTAAGGAGTAACTTACTCAAAGTGATGAGCTTTTGCAGAGGGGTCTTACAGAAGAATTCAGTTTGCCCTGTTCCTTCTTTTCGGTTTTAATCTGATTCTTATTGCCAAAAAGCATGAATAACAGCTTGAAATGCTGGAACCAATGAACAGATAACTCTGAGGAGGTATAAAATGTTTTAATTCTCCTGGTTCGGATACATAAAACAAGCTTCCCAGGGGAGGTGTTTTTCCTTGTTAACTCATTTATAAGATAACTGAAGCTACAGGTGTTCGGCTTTAATAAGGCGTTAGTGAACCATTATATAAGACACTAAAAATACAGCTAGAGTCTTTGCATGAAGGAAATGAACACCAAGTGAAAAAATATTTAACAGCAAAACTGCACAATCAAATAAGGGAGAAGATTTTTAGAAAGTAAAATTGCTGGATAAAATCTTTAATACATATAGAAAAGATGTTGTTGAAAGAAGGAAGGAAGGACTATATATTTTTATGTGCAAGATATGAAAAGACACCAACAATATATAAAGGAATAACTGGTGCTAACACTACTGATAAAATCATTTTGTGCTTGGATTAAAATGTTCTTTAAAATATTGCTGTAGAATAGCGCAGAGCCAGCTTTCTGCTAACAGGGAATATTGTGTTCCCTTGATTTATGAAATGTCATTTCAATTGCAAACCACTGGCTCTCCTGTGTTTGTGCCCGAGCGCCGTATAATTCTGCAGACAGCTCAACTAGCAGCATTGCTAAGAGAAGGAAGAAATTAGATATATTAAACCTGAAGAATCAGTGACATTCAAATAACAATTTTGCTCTTGTATTTCTCATTTGTTAGAAAGCAGTTCCTAATAAAAATTCTAACATGTCTTAGCCTTGGAAACAATGATCTGTTTTATTAACCTCAGCAGAACAAATTTAGGACAGAAGTTCTGTCACTTTCTTAATTAGAAGAAGATATCTAGTGAAGTGCTTGGCTCCCGTTTGTCTGCATCTGAACTTGCCTTTTCACTCTTCATAGTGGCATCGGACTCCCCCTCAACTTCAACTTTAATGAGAAACAGTAAATTGGACCAATGCTCATTTCTCCCATGAAATTCCTTTTAGAATTTGTTTTGTAGTGATATGAAGTTGAGACAGAGGGAGGTGGGAACTTTAACAGTGTTTAGTATCATAGAAGCGCAAGTCCTTCTACCGTTGGTGCAACTTGTACTCGTAAGCCACTAAGTATGTTTGTCAAGTCGTCTGGAAATACCCTACCTAAGATCACGTAAGATGCTGTACCTCAATAGTTTATTCATAGGGATGTCGTTAGGTGTAAAGAAGTGAGCTCAAGGTGGCCACTTATCTATTTGATGCTCTCGGGCGAAGTTAAGGACTGTATAACAGAGGCACGAGTTGTGCAAGACGCCTGAAACAATTCAACGTGTGTACACGGCTTTGAAAATACAAGAACGAGTCGTCATAACGAGTCAGTGCACATCGTTGTCCAGAGTTGTGAGCTCCACCGTCTGCAGCTGTGGAAATACCTCTGCAGTGCTGCTAACAACAGGGCTTTGTGGTAACTTAAGAATAGAAGGCATTGCAGTTTAAGATGAGGGGGGAAAATGCAACATTTCCTACGTTTCTTAGTCATTCCTCAGCAAAACAGAGAAAAAATGGTTGATCTTACCTTTGTAATCTGTGAGAACTACTGATATGGGGCTTAATATTTGTCTATTCTTACAATAGATGCGAGATATTGTCCAAACATTACAGTTATTAATTGGAGTAAACTGTAGTAAAAATTGATGTTTTACTTCTGTTTAAGTTATCCTTGCCATGTGTTTCAATGCAGGTAGATATTTATATCCCTGTACAGACATAATATATATACGTGTGTGTGTATACACACAGACGCAAGTTTCTCTTTCTGATCTTGCAATAGATGCATCTACCTCTTGTTAATACTGGAGACTGTATGGTAATAAAGCTTTTTTTCTTTTTTAAAAAATGTTTAAGGCTGGAATTGGGCCACTGTTTTTTATGTCAGTCTCTTTCAGAGACAGTCAAACTTAAAATATTTGGCAGCTGTACCTACCTCTTTTTGAGAAGGTAGGAATAACATTATTTTCCTCAAAAGCTAGTTGTATTTTTTGTTCTTGCTGGCTAATTTCTTAACTTGGCAAGCTAAAGTTTCAGATTTAACATAGAAATATTATTCTAGGGTATTCTTTGAAATTCTCATATTTAATGCCATTTGTAGATACGCTGTTTCATTACAGAAACGATACCTTTTTTTCTTATACCCTCCTGTAAGTTCACTAAAAGCTTGGATATGTTTTCAGGTTATTAATAGCTTGGTATTACTACCTGTAAGGCATAGCCAAGCTGAGAAAATTCAAGCAGCTTGAAATAAGTGTGAGAACCTGGAGGTAGTGTTAGGTACACAGGTATTTTTAAAAGATAACTTAGGTTTGGATGAACATCTAGAATAATTACATTACACTGGGAACAGAAAAGCAATCTGTTAACTGTTACTTTTGTCCTGATCCCCTGCTCTTCTGTAAAACCTGGAATTCTATGGAATTCAGTTTTATATTCTATGGATTTTATTTGTTTCTTCATTAACGTAAAATCTCAACTGTTTCTGTTGCATGGGAGAAGGGTCTTAAACCCATGCTCCCCCTTGAGAGACCGAAGTTGTAATTGTGTTTGGCCAATTTATACGAATTTAATGCTCTCATATGTATTCCTTTCTGTTTTTTCTTTCAGTTTTTCATTAGTTTTGTATCAAATTATTTGTATTACAAAGTTAGTATTAAGTATACGCAATTTGTGGTGTGACTACAGTAACCGTTCTGACAGATCCGTAAATTTTGGAATTTCTTACTTCTGTATCTCTGCTCATTGCAATTAGACCTTTCTGTAGCTAATGAAACGTATGTGATTTGTTTGTTTATGCCCGAGGACTGAGTTTGTTGCTGAATAATGCAAAAACATATGCAAGGACAAGTATAGTAAATGGAATTAGGAATGTGTGCGTAGAGGATGTGTGAGCAAAGTCAATTGAAAGAGATGTTAAAGCTTTGGCTCTAGCTCCACCTGCTCGGTGTAGGTGGAAGCATGTTTATGTTAATGCTTGTTAATTATGTTAATTACTTGAATGGGTAATGCTGTTTGACAGAAAAATAGTAACTCATATGGATTTTTACCTTAAATGGAATTAAAAGCAGCAATCCGAAGGGCTCAGGCGTCGATGGGCTACGTGGCAAGATACGACCATTTGCTTTCCTGCCCTGTGCTCTGCTGGCAGGTTCGGAGCAGAGTAGTCTCTTTATACAGCTGCCTAGAAAAGGCAGCAAACGAACATCCCCATTTCACTTTCAAGTATGTTAATATTTGAAACCAGGCCTACAGCATAAATATTTTGCTAAAATCTGTTTTGTGAGATTTCAAGGCAGCTTCTTGTTTAGGAGAAGGCTGATATAATTCTACCCAGGACCAACAATTTGAATTTCTTTCCCTGACACATCTGATCATTGCTAGTCCACACATAATAGTAGTAATCTCCTTTTTTAAAACCTGATATTTTTCAAGCAGTGCAGATAAGATGAAGGGAAATCCAGATTGTTTAATTAAAAGGTATCAAAATGCTGCAGACTTATGTTAGTGGATTAGATTTTCTCCCAGAAATAACTTCAGTGGAATTGCATCAGGAATGAATGTGGTCCAGTTCATTTTGTAATTATATTTTGAAGGAGTGTAGAGGTAAGGAAGACTGGAGCCTTATATCAATCTTGTATGAAAAATTCTGCCTTTGATGTTTCTTTGATTGAGAAACCGCTCTGATTTTTATAGCAGCGTAGTGGGTGCAGAAGTTGCATTTCCTTCATCCGCAACACCTGCTTTTCTCTGGCGTCTATAGCGATGTGCAGTGTCAATACAGTTTTGCTCATAAAGTTTGACGGATTCAGTCTATAATCTCTGCCCCTGCAGACAGTCTTCAGCTCTGCTGTCCATGTTGTGGAATTAATGCCACACGGCTCGAAAAATTTGCCTTGAGCGTGTCCTTGTAATATTTGAGCGGCCTATCTCTCAGTCATTCACTGCATTTGAAATGGCCATATAGAGATAGCTCTGAGCAGTATTTATCCGACATATGTACTGAATGCCCACACCAGCACAACTAAGCTGAAGGATCACTGGTTCGATGCTTAATATTGTACTGTGAGTTTAATTTTACATTGGCTGTAATATCAGCCGAGTATCCTCCGCGGGGATTGTATTGTTCAGCTAATCAACTAGCAGAAATTAATTGAAAGTCTTTGTCCCTGGTTATGGATACAGAGTGATTTTCTTGCAATAAGGAGTTCAGCTAAGTTCTGGAGTACAACAGAGCTCATGTTAATTTAGAAAGGCACTCTCCTCAAGTATCCTTAAGTCTTCATTCTCTTATACAGCACCTCGTTGTATATTTACACACAAAAAAAGTCAATGCTTCTGGTTTTACAAATGCAAACCTGTCTTCTGTATTTGAAGAAACTTCAACTGATGCATATACTTTCCCAAAACAACCTAATAGAAAAAAAACCCCACCAAACTTATAAGAGGTTATTAATCGAATTATTCATATGAATATATAATACTAGTGATCATGGGGTGTGGCGAGTGGATTGTTTCCCTAAGAAAGTATGATTAAAACCAATGCATATTGGACACTGTATTTGTAAGCAATAACTTTGATGAGATATTAATGTTTTCTGTAAAGAAAAGGTCAGTGGCTTTTTAACACTGGTTTTCCTATAGGAATAGCAGTCCTGCCATACACAGTTCAACTATTTTTGTCTCATAGTTTAATATGTAAGTTCTTATTAAGGAGGAAGGGCACCTCCTTACAGGCTTTTTTCATTATACTTGGAAAACACAGTATTATTTAGGTACTAAAAATGGATCATTATTGCTAGTAAACTTGTGTGCTCAATAGATTGCTTGTGTGCTTATTTCTATTAATAATGTAGGTAATATGCACTAGATGGAAAAAAAAATACTTTTATGAGCTCCAGGTGTCACAGAGAGATGATAAAAAGGGCAGCCCAACCCACTGATACCCACTGATATCTGTTACCTTGTTTTAATAGCAACCTGATATTTTTCTTCCAATACAAATGACCTGGAGGGGAAGACCTTTCCCTAACGGGTAGCAGATATACTTATGAGAAACTAAAAATGACTGCAATTGAATTGTTTTGAGAAACTTGCTTTCTAATTTGTGAAACTCATATTTCTGCTATCTAATCTTGGTTTCAGTCACCTCACCTTAAACAAACAGAAGCAGCATGTGAAAATATTCATTACTTTCAGGCAGCTTTCTATTGCTTGGATGTTTGCAGAATGAAATAAAATTAACTATGATGGATACTTCTATGTATTATGATCAACTTCTCAACATTAGTGAAGGTAAGTTAGCTGATGCCTAGTGAAATGCCTATTCTAGATACGTTGCTGCTTCATTGGTAAGAAATAATACTTGTTTAATAGTTTTTGTGGGTTTGTGCCATTAGTGTCTTGTGCTGGTGGCTACTTTAATGCAAAGGATTTGTCTTCCTTCTTGCCTTTTTTCTGTTGTTTTCTCTGAGGGAAAAATAGAAAACAATCAAAAATGAAAGGCTGGGGATTTTTCTTAAGGAAATCCACAGATATACATTTCACAGTAAACCAGTCTATCCAGGTTATTTTATTATTTGCATGTAAGATCACACTGGTGCTTGTGTGTGTGTATTTCTGCATGCATGTATGTTTGTATTTCAACATGGATTAGAAAGTGCAATGTAGTAGTTGGTACACCATTACTTGGGAAGGGAGTTACTCAGAGTAGGTATCCCCTGAGCCATACACTTGTATCTGCACTTGTTGAGCCAGTTAAGCCCAAGTACCTGAGATCTTCTCAAAAGAAATTGTTTACTGGTTTGGGTGGGGTTTTTTGTAACTGGGACTATTTTATGCTTTATTATTTTAGGGGGTGAGCATGCCTCTGATCACACGCCTTGTCTCCCTTTCTGGCTGGTTTCCCATCTCGGTGTGTTGCCTGAGGCTGTTCTCCTCAGGTGAACGTCGGATGCTGAGGTTGCCTTTGAATTTCAGCTTTACCATGCATCAGATCACAGCGTCCTCATCTACTGTGACATGGAAAGCAGTTACTTTCTATCCTGAATTAAGACAGCTTGCATATGCTTTGAGCTTTAATTATTTGAGTCATATTGAAGTCATTAAAGAAGATGTAGCCTGAAGTTTTATATGCATATGTGGGCAAATGTTTGCAGAATCAGACTCTAATTTCACAAATGAGTTTTGTGGTGAGACTTAAGAGACAGGCAGAGTCTTATAGATTGAGGGGAAGGTGGGAAAAAAAGAACAGGTTTTTGAGAAAAGGAAAGATTAATAGAAACCATATGTAGGACTCCAAGTGATTCGGCGGGGTCTAGACAGTTGCCCTTTCTTTCTGTTCTAATGTCTTGTGCAACAATGACAGAAGCCATATGTGAGCAGCAAAGCAAATAAACCCATCCTAACTCATGTCTTCTCTGTTTAAAGTTTAATCAGTCTATTTTAGCTGAAAGAGGATGGGTGTTTAAGAGTGAAAATGTCACACAAACAGCCTATCAGCGTAATAAACCATGAGGTATGTTATGAAACTCACATCATACTGTGTGTATTAATTCCTTAATGAAACTGGATGAAAAAAGTAACTCCAAAATCTCTAGCTATCTTATGATGGATACATCTCAGTATTAACTATTCCATATCCTAACCTCTCCCTGTATTCTGATTTTCTTTACTTCATACATTCCCTGCTTTTTTAACTGGGTGTATTTCCTCATCTTTGTTTCTTTTTATCATCTTCCTGTGGTTTTTTCGGCATGCTTTTTCCCATTAACTTTTGTTATTGCTGATAGTTAGACAACTGAGTGTGTTTCTCAATCCTTTGTCTGCCTGCCTCTTTTTTTATATGTGAATCTCAAATTTTAAAGGAAAAAAGAAAAACTTTACTGCCTGTTTAAAAAATTTTCATGAACAGTTACAATTCAGGAAGACATGAACTTGTTAGGAACTTCAGTTCCATTTTCAAGACTGATTTCAGCATGAAGAAACCAATCTTTGCTATCTAACTTTTCCTGATTAGACTGTTCTTTTAGGTAACATTTGAGAAAGACTATAGGTTTCAAAATTGTTGTGGTTTAACCACAACTGGTAACCAAATATGACGCAGCCGCTTGCTCACTCCCCTCCCTTCCCGGTGGGGTGGGGAGGAGAATCGGAAAGAAAACAAAACTTGTGGGTTGAGATAAAAACAGGTCACCAGGGCATCAAAGAAAAAGATAATAATAAATATATATTAATAATGATGATAATAAAATATAGCGATAATAGAATATGCAAAATGAACAATGCACAATTTCTCACCGCCCAACGACCCGATGACTGATACAGCCTGTCCCGAGCAGCGATCACGGAGCGAAACCGAGAGCGATCTCGGGACAATCCCGAGCAGCGATCTCAGAACAGCGATTTCCACAGCAGCGATCTCAGAACCACGAGTTCCAGAGAGAGCGAGCAAGGGAACAAACAGCGGAACAAATGAAAGCACGAATGAATGAAAGGCCCCTGGCCCACCGGCCAACCCCCACTTATATACCGGGCATGCCATCTATGGTATGGAATACTCCCTTTGGCCGGTTTGGGTCAGATGTACTGGCTACACCCCTCCCAGCTTTTTGCACCTGCACACTGGCAAAACCTGGGAAGCTGGAAAACTGGAGTCCTTGATCTCTTAGCAACAATGAATAACATCAGTGTATTACCACCATTCTTCACATACCAAATCCCATACTAAATCCAAACCACAGTAGCTACTGGGAAGAAAAATAGCTCCATCCCAGCTGAAACCAGGGCAAAAATCTATTGTAAAGGATCAAAAAAGAAAGAAGGAAAGAAAAAAAAAAAAAATCATAAATTCCTCAAAGTTCTTACAATGATGCCGTGATTATTATTTAAAAGGGAGGGGCATAGAAGAAAGAACAGAAAAAGTACTCATTTTCCCATGAGGTGTATCCAGTATCGAGTTCTCAGTATTTAAATGGCCTGTTTTGTCCTTCAGTTTCTCATGATCACAAAACCTTCAGTTGCCTGCCTCCCATACAAAACTGTGAATACTTTGTCATGAAGTGCTGATTTTGCAGAAACTCTCTGGCATGGGTTTTTGTATTTTCCTGTTAGTACATGCCAATATCCTTGCATCTTCATCAAATGAGGTGAGTGATGTTTTCTGGCAGACTGGAGTAGTAATATAATGCAATTTTATCATCGTACTTTGATATTTCCAAACTATTACAATTATGATAGCTAGTTAACACCATTTTTTTTCAACATTTTTTCAAAGAAAAGTAAGAGGTAAGTAAGGTGAACAACGTTGTTCTTAATAGTGCCATGTATCAGCAATAGTGTGGCCAGCAGGACCAGGGCAGGGATCGTCCCCCTGTACTCGGCCCTGGTGAGGCCGCACCTCGAGTGCTGGGTTCAGTTTTGGGCCCCTCACTCCAAGACAGACATTGAGGGGCTGGAGCGTGTCCAGAGACGGGCAACGGAGCTGGTGAAGGGTCTAGAGCCCAAGTGCTGTGAGGAGCAGCTGAGGGAACTGGGGGTGTTTAGCCTGGAGAAAAGGAGGCTGAGGGGAGACCTTATTGCTCTCTACAGCTCCCTGAAAGGGCCAGGCAGATGATCAGAGGGCTGGAGCACCTCTCCTGTGGAGACAGGCTGAGCGAGTTGGACATGTTCAACCTGGAGAAGAGAAGGCTCTGGGTAGACCTTCTAGCAGCCTTCCAGTCCCTAAAGGGGCCTCCAAGAAAGCTGGAGAGGGACTTTTGACAAGTGCATGCAGTGATAGGACAAGGGGTAATGGCTTTAAACTGAAAGAGGGTAGATTTAGATTAGATCTAAGGAAGAAATTCTTCACTCTGAGGGTGGTGAGGCCCTGGCACAGGTTGCCCAGAGAAGCTGTGGATGCCCCATGCCTGGAAGTGTTCAAGGCCAGGCTGGATGGGGCTTTGAGCAACCTGGTGTAGTGGAAGGTGTCCCTGCCCATGGCAGGGGGTTGGAACTAGATGATCTTTGAGGTCCCTTCTAACCTAAACCATTCTATGATATTTGGAAAAATTTCTTCACTGAAGGGGTTGTCAAGCACTGGAACAGGCTGCCCAGGGAGGTGGTGGAGTCCCCATCCCTGGAGGGACTGAAAAGACGTGTAGATGTGGTGCTTAGGGACATGGTTTAGTGGTGGATTTGGCAGTGCTAGGTTAATGGTTGGACTCGATGATCTTAAGTGTCTTTTCCAACCTAAACGATTCTATGATTTTATTCTATGAATGAGAAAACTGTTTCCTTAATTAGCATCAGGTTTTGTATATCTTGCCAGGACTAACAGTTTGTCAGTTGGTAAATAAATATTTGACTCAAATGTAATCAGTGGCTTCAGCATTTACACATTGTATAGCTGTCATAATATTGGGAAATTAGATTTTTTTTCCTAGGCCAGTGCAAGCCTTAATGTTCAATCCATCAGAAAGCTTAGGTAGGTCCTGACATACTTTTAAGGATTTATACTGTAACAGTACATTTAGTAATGGTAATAAACTGACTAAATATTATATTTCACTGTAATGTGCATTTCCAAGGAGTTGTAAGTTATTCAGTCACTATGTAAAGAAAATGCACATAGATAGCAAGACATGAGATGTCTGAATTGGTCTCACTTTTAAATCAAATTATGTGCTATATTAACAGATGGCAGTGTTAACTGAGGCAGAGTAGAATCAGTCTGCCAAAGTAAACGCTCTAAGAGCTGAACTATTTTCCTTTGTATCACGGCAACTTTTTGTATAACTGGTCTAAAGAGCAAGGAGACTTTCTGCTCGTTGGCTTTGTGGATATAGTTCGGTTTTCTTAGGATTTATAAGTGATCCAGGTTTTCACTGCAAAGTATTTAGAAATTCAATTAATTGCAAACAAATATAAAAATATTTTCTTATTAAAATAAATTTCTCAGTTTTATTACTGAGATTTGGAGCTTGACTTTAAGGACGCGCCACAAGACAAAGCACTGAACATCTGCACTAGCTTAAGAATCTCTTGTCCAGCCTTCGCGCTATTACTGTGGTCACGCTGTGGCGGGACATTCCCTCATTTGGGCTGGAACGATTTCTGCAGGACTGTGCTCTGAACCGCTTCAGGGGTTTGCTGCGTTTTATTTAGAACCTGATTTGGGTCACGGCAAGGCCTTACAGGTGTAAACTGAAGGGGATGTAACCCATGAAGAAAGCAAATTATTAAATCAGTTGTCACTAATCTCTATTGGGGAACTGTTTCCTGAGCTAATGGCAGAAGAGTCTTGCCACAGCCTGAGGTGGACTTTCACACTTCTGCAATATTGTGTACGTCGTGTGAGGTGTCTGTCGTTCCAGAAAGTGTCGGTAGTTTTCGTAGCGACTACCCCCAACTTTTGGGAAATAATCGTTTGGATCTGTTGAAAGGCTGTCTTTCAGTAACGGAGCTTACTAATCGAATATAGATTTCAAAACACTTACTCAAGTGAACAGTACTGCTGAAGTAAATTTTTAAAGACTAAGTAAATCTGTCACTTCAGAACAAAGAAAAATGTCCTGGAAATTACAGAAGATGATTTTCCCTTAACACTCTAAAAGGGTTTTTATTATAATATGGAAAACATCCCCCCCCCCCCCCCCCCTCCCCCAGCTGAAGTACCTCATTTCTGTGGCTTGTTTGTCTATACTGCCTATATCCGACTTTCTCTTGATAAAATTTCCAGAAAGTTATGCATATTCTTAATAAATGTGTGATCAGACCCCAATATTTATTCCAGGTAATGGAAAAAGGAGCGGGAAATTGGATTTCTGTATTTTGCAAAACACACAGAAAATAAATTATCCTCTAACTTACTCTAATCTTTAAGCACTAACCTTTATATTATTTACAGTTCAGGAATGTTCCAAAAATTCTCATTTAGTGAATGAAATTATTTTTGAGAGGTTTATTGTCAGTTGCCTTGCTGCTTGCTTGGGCAGCTCGTGTCAGCTCCACTTGCTGTCTATAAAGGCTTCAAAACCACAACTTTGATTTTCTCAAAGGACTTCAGAAGTCTTTTAGAAAAGTTTACATTTTCTGTTGAAAATAATAATCAGGTAAGTTCTATTAAAAGACCCCTTTGAACATATTGGACTCTGCCTGTTTCCCCAGGACAGTATATGATAGAAATTGTGAAAAGGAGTCTGTAGATACCTGCTGCCGAATGCTACCAAGAAGCCTGGCTTTGCCTAGTAAGCTGTCAGCCCAAGAATAGTCCAGGGCCTTTCAATTTACTTTAAAATAAAATACAGTTCTCTTGGTACCTGTACCAATTTTTGGTGGTGAAAAACATCAACTATAAACTTTGTCTTGGATATACAAATAAGTAATATTTCACTAATGTTCCTCAAAGAGTTGAAGACAACTGATGGTAAGCAAGTCAGTATTTTTGTGTAGTGTTAATATAAACTGATAAACTAAGCTAGACTTTTGTTATCAAGAATGGGTAACTAGGGCCTTTGAAAAAATCTCGTGCAGCGGGATGAGAAGACTGGGCCTGTTTATGTTGCAGAAAGAATGAATAAGAAGGGGCACAGTAAAAGAAATCACAATAAACAAATGTGTGCCTAGGTAGATTAGTTTATTTGTTCAGGGCTTTATTCACTCTTTTTAACAAAACAAGGCACCCAATCAATTTGAAGTATATGAATGAAAGTAATTTCTTTACCTTTCCCAATTAACACATTGAATTCTCTGCGGCCAGAAAAAAATGGGGACCGTTTCTTAAGATTCGAGAAAGGGAGTTGACACTTACAGGGTAATGATAACGTTCGCATTTCCGACCTCACAAAATGTACAGTACTTCTACAGTATGATTAATCCTGTATCAGAAAAGTATTTTACAGGAAATATATTTTCTTACTACTTAAGCAATGAAAAACTGAGGCAAAGTATAGAGACTTCTCTTCAGCAATTCACTTTTTGCCTGACTTGACAGTATTCCTAGGCCCTGAGATCTAGTCTGGTATTTTCTGGGCGCTCTGCTTATTTATGGACACACTGCTTCAGAAACAACATCTCAGCAGTTTTGGCTGGAGGGAACATGTAAATGGAGCAATTTAAGTTGGAACAATCTGGACACTGTGAACTTTCCTTGGAGACATCTGCTCTTGTCCGCTTTCACAAACGTGAAACGGATCATGGAGGACCACTGCTGTGGTCGGGCATGGTGGTACTGTGCTACTGAGCTTGGGAAAAACCACCTTGTTATTCCTGCAAATACCGGTAATATGTCCGTTTCCACGTGTTCTTTCAAGGCCTGGTGTCTTTAAATATATCGTATGTCAGTTGGTCTAAAAGTAGGCATTTTGTACCTCACTGATGCATTGTCTTTTCTTTTTGCCATCTGGTAAGAAATCCTTTGTTTTTCTCCTTCTGTCCCCTTCTTTTAAGTAACATTTTAATGTAATTTTTCAGTATAATAGCTTCAAAAAAATGGAAACATTTTCTTCAGAATTGTAGTTCGGTTGTGTCATTTTGCTATGCTACTCTGTTTATCCAAGAAGTTCAGTAATAGGGATTGAAATTGTGTAAGATGGAGTTGGAGACAAGAAAAGTAGAGTGCTGAGCAGCCGAGAAAGTCAACTGAGAATAAGGCATAATAAACTAGGAAAACTTAGAGTGAGGAAAAAGGAAATAAAAAAGGAATTAGGAGAGTTAGTTGTGATGGAAGACAACAGTGAAGAAGACAGAGAAGCAAACGAGGCAGTTCACACACGCTGACACGGGTAAAGAAAGTATTTAATATCCTTTGTCCAGCAAATATTTGCCGATGGATTAAGAAGTCCAGAAGATACGATGTCTAACAAATCTGAACTCCCAAAACATCCCGTAGCTGTAGAGAAGGAGAATGTAGTCCAGATCGATGCTGGTAGGTTGATATCATATTTCCCTGCCAAAGAGTTAATCCCAGGCTCTCTTTTTATTCACTGTTCTCCCTTTTGTGTTATGAATGGCTAGCAAGAATGTTTTATACTTAAGATGTTTTTAGAAGGGAGCAAAAACCCTCTTTATTTTATGTTTTACTTTGCTGATCACGCACAGTATATCTTAGTGTGGCGATACTCTCCTCCTGTGAATGGTTATTGTGAACAATTACACACCTAATCATGAATTGTTGTCTTTAAACTACACTTTAATTAGTAGGTTTCACTGATAGTTTTACATTTCCTAGATTTGTTCCTTGATATCGGCAGTGACTGAGTCCTAAATGGCATCTGTAACTAGGAAACTTAAACACACCAGGCTCCCACTCTGCTTCCCAAATTGAGCTCTTTGTTTCTCCCTGTGCGTTGGTACAGGGGGTGACTTATCTTACTTGTTAATGCAGAAGGCTGATAGAGCTTAAGATATAGTCATAATATTTCTCAAGATGATGCTGCAGTTCAGGGGAAACAAATGCAGTCATCCATCAGGAGACCAGACTATCTTGTTTTCACATGCCAGGATCACTTCTGAGTCATCTCACCTATACGTTTATTTATCATTGCCTTTAACATTCCCTTTGTTAAAGCAGAAATTAATAGTGATTAACGCATTAAGTGCTGCAACTTGAATGAAAACTGTCTGCAACGTAGCTAAGATTGGGGAGAAATAAAAGGAAATCAGTGTTGGGTGTCTGCCAAGAGCAGACAACGGAGCCTAAACATGCATGACAAAAAGTTAAGCTGAGCTAGAAAGCTAAGCTTAAGGAAACTCAAAAGAACCAAGCCCATGGTTACATTTTAAAGCACTGGATGCAAATTCAGGCATCCTATAAAATGATGAAATTATATCATTGTGTCTGGAAAGCAGCCAGCAGTATTCTGCACATGTTGGAAAGGAGATGAAGTAAGGACTGCAAGAGTCTCTTTAGGAACATTGAACTGTGCAGGGGGAAAAAAAAATCAGGGTCAAGGCCACACTGTCCTGTACTTGGTTTTATTCTGTATGTAAGGGATATCAAAAAAAGATTTTCATCTCTGTTTGGAAGATACCCTGCCTGGAACATTAAAAAGACACCAAAAATTGAAATGTATGAGAATGCCCTATACACCTCTATCATCTAAGCCCCTGAGAGATCTGTATTAATGTGTATTTTTCTGAAATAGTGCTAAAAATCAAGGAGACGAATCTTGTGGCCTGAGTGTTGCTTGAGCTACCTAAATCCCAAAATTGTGTACCTCCACTACCAGCCGTAAAGTCCCCTTGATCTCCAAATTGTCATCTTAAATCTTGCCAATGTCAAAAGGTAGGTGACTCTCTCAGGCTTAAACCTCCAGTTCCTTTGTCACTAATACAGAATAAAGTAGCAACACGGCAAATATATTCATGAGACATATATAAAACAGAATAAAGAACAAAAGAAAACTATTTTTGTCATAATTAAGGAAAAGTGCTAATTAAAAAGTTTTGGATATGTCTAGGCAAATTAAAGATAACTTTGTGCCTTGGCATGCAGTAAATTGTGTGTCATGTAGTGGGACACGGGAGGCAGAGTCACTTGTACATATCTACATCGGTTTTTGAACTTTTTCTTCAATGTATACACAAGCAGGGTTTTTTCAGCAGTCTCAGGTCTGCAGCAGCAAACTTTTATAAAAGGAAGAACAGTGTAAACTTTCTGTTAACTTTCATTCAGCGTTACGATGCTGGGAGGCGCAGGGTACTGAACCCATCGGTTACTTCGACATGCTTAGCGTTTTGTCATTGCGCAATGGTTGGCATGTGATGCCAGCTTACTCACCGCATTTTTCATTTACAATGCTTAGCTTTTTTTTCCCTATGACACCACTTAAATGGCATTGATTTTAAGATAACCTGAATATCTACTAGTGAAGACCTCATATTGGCATGTAACGTACCAGTGACATGAGGAAAGTTTGATTTAAGTTTCTACTGCTTCCTGCAACGAGATAGGAAAATTCAGAACTCCAGCCTATACAAGGTTTACATAGTCAAAACCAAAGAAAATAAGTAATAATAGTAAGGAAAATCTTAAATATTTTTTTTAAAACAAGTGCAGTAGCGAAATGAGAGGACGTTTACTACCTCTGTTTGAACACAATGTGTGTGAGAACACAATGTGAATCTGTGAGTATCTGCGCTGAGCCATCCTGCGGTTTCAATTCCTTCAGCTCCTCGGTTGTAGACAGGAGTTGAGACTTCAGGATCTGAGGACATTCAGAGCCAAGAGAGCTTTACCAGCTAGCTACATGAATTGGTTAATATCAGGTGTAGTTTTACAAAGCAAAAGCTAATCTGTAGTAGTTGCCCTTGTGTATGTTTTTACTGTACAGGAAATAGCAGGTAGTCGCTCACTCAAAGTAGGTGATGTATTTACATTTACAGCATGAGAACAAAATGCATATGGGCAGTCACTACGGGATAGTTAGTGCTCCGTGTATGTGCATTTTGGTATATTAATAGTTACTGAATACGTAATGCTTCCAGGCACACTAGGGAATGCCTAGATTCCTTAGGTTCAAAAATGAGAAATCCTTTACCCAGACCTTTAGTTGTTCATTCTGTTGCATAGATGCTTGTGGACCGAGTGCTTATTAAAAAAAAAAAAAGGCAAATTTATTTGGATCTTGACATAGGGTAACGCTCACACAGGGAATGGACTCCCTTGATCAGGGTTGGTGGTTGCTGTCTGGGCGGTAACAGAATTCTCTGTTGCAAGGGTCCTTGCAATGATGTATTCAGCTCCCCAGACTGTTGTTCTGCTGAATCTTTATCCAGCTGGCCAGCAGTCCTACATGACCATCACGTCATGTCAGCAGCGCTGTCTTTGGGAAATGATTACACAGAGAAAAGTTCATTGTACTTACTGTAATTGTGTCCAATGTCTGTTGTTATTAACACAAGTAATTTTCATAACTCGCTGGGCATCGTACTGAAAACGCGCCCCTCAATGTCACCGTAACAAAGATGTGTGATAGGGTGAGGCTCTTCAGTTCTGCCTGCGACGTTTGTTACACTAGAGTTTGTATTTCAGCTCGAAGCTGGTTGGCGCATAGTGACACTGAAGACCAATTACTGTTGGGGTTCCTGTTGTGATGTTTAGTTTCTTCGCCTTTGAGAGAGTGAAAAGAAAAAAAAAGAAGTAATTAGTTTTATAAGTGTCATAGTCCATTTCTTAGCTTGATCAGTCAGAAACAAGAAAACAAATTAAGTAGGAAGAGATACTAAATTAGGGAGAAGGCAGTATTGACATAAGAGTGGGCATGCAGTATTATCTTCTGCATTTCCTTTGCTTGGCAGTGGTACGACAGTACAGTATCACAGCTAGTAGGAGTTTGGGTTGTTTTTTTTTTAATTTTCAGTCATTAAATTAAACCAGTTTGTTTCTACAATAAAGATTATCAATAATAACAGAATACTGCTATATAACCAATCCTGACACGCTGTGGATGCGCAGACATTTCAATTATTGTAATTTGCTGGCCAAGCAAAGATATATTGCAGCTTGGAAGATTTCTTTGTTCTATTATTTTCAAGCACATTTATCAGGCATCTTTAAGCAAGGTGTTATCACGTGTCTGTGCCTTACTGATGAGATTATAGTAATTGTCCTGTTTGACAGTTGCTCTGTTGGCCTCATACATTACACCCAATTCTGAAATGAATTTGTCTTGCTGTGCCCAGGACAAGATTGGGCATAGTTTAACTGAAAGTCTTAACCGCTGAACTTGCTCCGTGTAACATACTTATTATTAATATCACTAGCATTTGTCTTTCTTTGATATGAGATAATATGTCTAGAAATGAATGGTATTTCGTATTATAAGTATGGACATGTCTGTATCTCTTTTCATGTCTGTCAAGGAAAATATCTGGCTTGCTTTCTTCCCGAAGCCCAGACTGCTTTTATCTATCTAATTTGTTTCATTTACAGCAATGCGTTGCTTGGAGAATTTCACTGTTACTAATAGCTCTTTCGTAAATCCAAAATAGATTTTTTTTTTTTTTTTTTAAATAGTGGTTTACACTTTGTTTTCAAAGATTAATAAAGCAGAAAACTTAGCAAGAATGTTTATAAAGCAAAAGCACTAGAGCTTGTAAGCGGTTGAGAGAGGATGGAGTTGCAGGGATGGAGTACTGCTTCACCACGGCAGGATCATTTACTCAGTCCTGTGCTCCCAGTCTGCGTTCGTGACTGAAGGCTGAGTTTTGAACAGGCGTATGGAGCTGAAGGCAAAGTGTGTCCAAACATCAAATTGCAGAGGTGTAGTCACAGATATTTATGACCTTTCCTGCAGGCAGCTTTTCTTCTCCTGACCCTGATATCAAGGGCTCAGGGTCTTTCTGCTGCCTGTATAATTAGTCCTTCTTTTGTTTTGAGGGAGTAGAATCTATTTCACAGCTTTTTCCTTAAAACCTTGGCTGAAATGATTCCTGTTTTTTGTTTGGTGGGGCTTTTTTATACAACTTAAGGGGAAAGCTAGATGTTATCTGTGATGCAGATATTCTTGTTTGGGCTGGAGTGACACCATCCTCACTCTGAGAAAATTGGCATCAAGATATTCCAGAGCTTCTCTGAACTTCACTCTCTTTCTCTGACGTTTGATTCCTCCTGCAGTCCTGGCATTTGCTGAGCTTCTAACTGAGAAACAGCTTCATGTGAATAGAATCCAATCTTGTATTCGTTCGCTGTACAGCTCAAAGTGCAGGCGGTCAGCTCAGCCCATCAGCTGGTTTTGCCCTCTATCCCTTGTCAGCATTGCCGTCTGGCAGAGGGTCACCTCCTCGTCGCTGAGGAGCAAAGTGCCCTCTGTTAGCTCTGCTGGCCTGTCACTTTTAGTCACCGGGCTCTTTGCAGTAAGTTGGAGTGAATTTGCATAAATATTCTTTGTCAGGTCCTTTGTTTTGTCTTGATTAGGTGAAATTAATATTTGTTCCTGTGCTCTCACCTGAAGATATTTTCCTCTCCTTAGTGCAAAAGCCATATCTCCAAATGTTTGTAGTCCCTGTTAGTATTTGGACATTTCCCATGCTAGTATATTTGTCTTGTCCGAGAAGAGCACATTGCAACCTCTTAGCACACGTGGAAACTCAGGGAAATTAAATTAAGTGGTTAAAGTCATGCAGGAGGCTGTCATAAAGCAAGTCTTCCAGATTTCTGATTTTCACACTAATGTTCTGAGTTGTTGGATGCTCCTCCCTCCCTTGTATATTTTCTAAGCAAACCTCCTCTCATTTTTTTTTAAGCTCTTTCCAAAATATCCTTTATAGCATATACAGGAACCCGTTCTGTAACCAAGCTGACAAAGGATATTCTTTCCTGGCTAACAGTTAAGGTCATTTGTATATTTGCTCTGTCCCAGTTGAAACTAATATCCTTTTCCCCCCACTACTCTGCTCTGCGGCATCTGTCTTTCCTGGCTGCAGTCCTTCTGGATTCTAGTTAGGCTTCCAATGGCTTGGCTCAGGGTGTAACCATAACCAATTTATCATTCTCTTCATCTCCCTCCGGGACACTCATTGAAAGAACAGTACCTGAATATTTCCCCTTTATCTACAATTTCCAGTCTATATCAAACATGAAATCTTGACAGATGGAGTCCAATCTGTCACAGTGAGTTAGTGTATTTTTCTTCTGATTGAATTTATTTATCGCACAAAGAAATACGGAATATTTGTAAAGGTGAGTATTTAAAATTTGGGATATAGAATGGTTGGGTTGGATGTTTCTTTTGGTTATTTATTTTTTACATCTGAGGATGTGGATTATGTTAGATGAATGAGAAAACGATGCGAGACTTGTTTTTGTTGTGATAAGAGGAGGGACAGATCTGATCATAACAAAAACAGATGTAATGGGCAAAGCCAACATGGTCCTTCATGTTATCTGCTACACGCTCTCGCATTGACCAGCAGAGAATGCAAGGAAACGTTCTGCCTTCTGCCAACGGAGCCTCTGCCAGTGGATCAGTAAGATAGCTCCTGAAATACATTCTGCCATGGAAAAGTGTGATAAAAAATTATTCTGCCAAAGTGCCGGGCCAATCAATCAAGTGTTAATGATGGATCATGAAACCCATTTGTTGACAAATAAAACCTTGCGTGCTGTGCCAGTGAAACCAACTGTGTCACCCGTCTCCCAGTGACTGCCTGAAATATCATTTGCAGGAGCAGAATTTATCGACGGAAGGGGCTAATGCTGCAGCTAGCCCATCCAACTGAATTTGCAGGTGCATTGTAGTCTTAACTCTTAATGGTGCTTGGCCCCACAGAGGACATTGAAGTGTTCCCTAGACCACGGGTTCCAGGGGAGGGAATGGACCAAGACCAAGTATAACACAGGCTCGTTCATTTAGACCTTGCAGCTCGTTTCAGTGGTTTTGACCGTGTGATGCGGTTAGCATGGCTGCAGGCTTAAACAGGAATACTAAATGAAATGTGTTATTGTGGGAGGCAGCAGAGTTGAGCAATTATGTTTAAAACCTCAGAGGTTCTCCAGTAGAGATCAGAGCTGGAATTCCTTCTATTGCCATGCCTACAAGCAGGGTTGGGAGGCTTTCGTGGAGAGACTGAGTCAGCTGGCTATCAATATGTTGATGCTCTTTGTTGCTCATGAGTAGTTTTTTCTTTTCCCAGTGCTTAGCTGACAGGAGCGAGGAATAACTGACTGTCCTAGTAACTCGGAGTGATGCTATGCAAGATTGCCAGTGTAGGAAGGCGAGGATTTGACCAAAGGGTTACTGAGGTGTGCATTCAAGGATCCCTGGCTCTCTACCTGCCTTTACATGCTAAAGCAGTAATGCTTTATTCATAGAAATTGAGGAAGGAAATTGTGTGAATATAAACCTTGTCACTATGTGTGACTTCGTATTTTCAACTACTTTGACCCAGCCTACGCGGAAGCAAAAGGCTAGGCTCTTGAGGAACTTCAGTGTTAAATTGTAAACCACCTAAGAAACAGCGTAGTCACCTCCAGGATAGTAGGTGATGCCTGGATTTTCTGAATTGTGGTACCTAAAGACCTGTGTATAATGGCATTCGTTTCTTTGTTTTATCACATAGTTTCTGCTGCTGATCTGTTTGCTTTTCTGTGCTGCGTTTTACCTAAAAAGCAGAATAGCATAAGCCCTACCATTGAAAGAAAACATATTTCTTATTGCCTTCCTATCCAAAAGGACTGTTGGGATGAAATGTTTCCTGGGAGAGAGATTTCTCAGGAGAATTTCTGAGCTCTCAGGGTTCCCTAAGTGAGGTGAAGACCCTTTGAGTAATGAACTGGAATTTGTTGTTAGTGCCCACATGCAAAAGAATCACAAAAAGCACTCATTAATAATACCTAATGTTAGGAGAACTAAAAGGGCAATCTTTAAGCCCTCAGTATTATTACAGATTTTGAATTCCCTAAGCAAAGGGCAGAAGCTACCTTCTAATGGAGAGCTTGGGCGAGCATTGGGATTTCGAGGTTTATGTGCCAAATTTTTGATCTGGCACTTGCAATTCCTTTTTTGTGAAGACACACAACCTTTCTCCCCCCCCTTGTTTCCCCCCGCCCCCTTCCTTAGCTTTGAGAATATTTTGTTAGTATCTGTTACGCTATATCCTATCTGGCTTTATGATGACTAAGGAAATAAGAATCTGAACCTAAAAAGTCCAAATTATTCCATAAGTGGCAAGTAATTTTTCAAAAATAATGCACATCGTCTGTTCTGCAGTCCAGAAAGTATTTGACTGATTTGTACTGGACTCTCACAAAATACTCTTTTTCTTACTTGCAGCGAAGCATGAGAATTTCATTTCAAAAGATTTGATTTATTCAGCACGGTGTTAGGTGATTGATGCCATATTCTGGCATAAGCAAAAATATTGATTATAACTTAAATAGGAAGCCAAAAGCTACAGTCGGGAAGCTGAGATCCCTCCGTCGTACTTTTCACCGGCAGATACAAGTGGTTGCAAGGAGCCGCTGTTGGAGATACTGACGCTCACCATGCCGAATCCTTCAGCGTGCTATTCAGTATGAAGGACATGGGTAGGATGTAAGGGTTCGCTTCACTGACCGACTTGCTTTTGGAAAAAAAATCCACGCTTTGTTGTGCATTCAAATGTTGCCTTGGGTTTTGGACACAGACAGACCATCATATGCTGCAGCAGCCTGTGCTCTTCCTAGCACAGCACAACCCCCCTTTCTCTCTCATAATCTCTTATGTTAGAGCAACAGCTCCCCAATCATTTACAGGCTCATAAACACAATCCAGCAGCATCCGTCTGCCCAACAGACCAGGGAAACAGCTCAGAAATGAAAGCCAAATAAAACAATAACTCAGGGCAAACAAACAGGCAACTACAACAATCAGATCATGCTGCAGGAGCTGTTCCAACTACCCAGACACTTCATTAGGCATGGAATAACAAAGGAAAATAGACCAGAGTCGTCTCATTTAACTCTCTTAGGCAAGTTACCGCTCTCATTTTTTCCCCTCCAACTGCTATTTATTCTTATTTTCTGCTTGAGGTAAGGAAATGCAACTTCTGTCTGGAGACAGAACGAGCTGTGTTTTGCAGCCACAGGATTGGGGAGTGAAGAGTTCTTGAGTTCTAGTTTGGCTCTTTCATTGACATTTTTCACAGTCGTTGGCATTTTAGTAATTTTCAAGCTCTTTTTTTCTTTCTCAGTGTATACTTTGCTCCACACTTGACCATAGCTTTAAATCCATAGTAGAACTATGTAAAAGAGAGAGAATTGTCCTTCACCACATATCAGTTATGGACAAAATGCTTTCTGTTTCTCCCAATATTGTACCTGGGCTTTATTTGACTCATTTGAATTATGCACATCCTTAACTTACAAGCCGTTTCAAACCAAAGTTTAGCCTTGTCCAGAGGGGAGTTACAAGGTTAAATCAATCAATGAGTGTATATTATTTTTCTGATAAGAATTTCAGTTGAAACAACTGCGGTTATTTTAACTATAATGGTGAGATCTGCAGTGCCCCCTTCTTTTAATGAACTTTTCATGTTTCATTTCATATGTTGGGGTTTTTTCATTCGTGAATGCTGCGTTTTGTGGCAGCCTCTCCTTTACGGAGCTGGTTCGGAGTCTAGGAAGTCGGTTGTTGCTGGTGGCCCCAGAGGAGCCCTGTGGCCTGTTCCCTCCCTCCTCTCCTCTTCCCGTGTATTTGGGTGCGCACCCTCATTCCCTTCAACCTTCTCGGCTGAGGGGCTACTCGGCCTCAAGTGTGCGGTGGGGACTACCTGGGAACATAAACAGATAATATGTCTGGAGTTCTGATCCTTGAAAACCCCTCCTCGCATGCTACCTAAATATTAGAGACAACGAAACTGGGTTTTAGGAACCTTAATTTTTTTAAAATGTTTTTTTTAACTTAGAAGATAAGAGTTTATTAAGTGGTGCAAACCTGATAGTCATGAGTGCTTAGGTGTACCTAGCATGAGGTACCCTAAAAATGCCAAATGTTCAAAATGCCAATAGTTTAGCAAGATAAAAGTATTTTAAGTCTCCTAAGGGAAAATAACTGATGAAACCAAGACGTGGATTAAGACTGCAACGCTGATGCTTGTACCAATACCAATATACATCATATGTGGAAAATACTTTCAAGTCGTTATCGAATAGAGACATTGTAAACAACAGATATTCTAAACTTTGGAAAAGGTCACAAACATCTACCCACTTCCAGCGGTTTGTTGAACAGGTGGGTGGAATAGTAAATCTGCGAGGTACTTAAAGCAGTACTAAACCCGTGAGGTACTAAAGCTGATTTCCTTACCTCAGAGGGAGCTTCAGATCTGTGAAAAGCAATTTGGAGCCCAGGGCTTTGGAATATCCACTGCTGCAAAGAGACAATTTTTATTAAAGAAAAAATAACAAATATAATCTTTAGATCTTCACAGTCTGTTGTTAGGATCTTTCTCGTTGGGTAACCGATCTAAACACACTTCTATCATTTAATCAAAGCTGACAAGCTTTAAAAATAATGTTGATCAGAGAACACCTTTTCCCAGTGTTATGGGAGCTGGGATTTTTCCACAGGAAATCCATGTGACACTTTCCGTGACTTGTTTGTGAAGAGGATCACTTTGCATGCCCCGGTTATTGAACTGACACTCGCGGCGTTTGGTACTGCAAGCAGTGGAGGACAGCGATGGCACTTCTGGGGCTTTCTAAGGCAGTTTTGGCCGGCACATCTCAGCTTCAGCGCTGAACGGGCCTCACTGAGCCAGGCCATTTGGCTGACAGGCACGTCGTTAGATAAGTAGATATTAAGGGAGAAACGGAACAGCAGAAAGTAACGTCAGTCTCTTTTTGTAGTCGTTGAGCGTGTAGATGGTTGGCTTTACAGCAGGCATTTCAGGTGTGGCAAAAGAATAATGCCATTTGTGAATTATCCAATTTAAACCAAAGCGAGTATCACTGGTGTGCAGTGCTCAGCTGGTAACACCTACCCATGTGCGGAAACTTAGGGTAATTTTTATTGGCTTTGTGACTGGTTGCGTATCAGTCAGTGAAATGCTAAAGTTCTTCCACACCGACGTAAGTTGTATGTGCAAATGTGAGATGCTGTGCTAGGGCATTGGTGATTAGTGTGAATTTTTTTCTGTTTTGTACCTGTTAATTTGTCAACGTGCTGGTTTTAAAGTAGATAACAAAAGTGCATCATTTCGGCTTTAGAAAAAAGCTATTCTACTAAAATGGTCAATGCTTGTATGTAATAGTTCATTCGCGAATCTGTTCTACCCTTAAGTATGTAGAAGTAGGAAATGCTCTATACATTAGGCATATTTATTTCTTTGGAGAATGCTAACTTACGTTCTGTGGAACAGTAAATCATTGACCTGAATCCTAGCATTCAAATCTGGATCATTTCTTATGAAGATCTCAAAGAACCGTGTACGCCTGGGAAGCATCCTGAGTCGAGGTCACGGAGCAGCCCGTATCAGTGGCAGAGACAAGGACACTCCGGTGGAAAGCAGATTGATTAAGCCGTGGCATTACCCAATGTGATACAAAACTCCTGTGTAGTATATGTGAAAAATAAAACAGTATAGCTAGGTTTCCTGAGTGTATTTGATGTATGAGGCGTGGAAGGGAAGGGTGTTTCTGTTTGCATGAAAGTGCTGCGCTCCCCTCCCCTCCGCAGCGGCTCCGCTGGGTGCCGGTGAAGGTGCCCTACCTGCCGCCTCTTTAGCATCTCGGTGCTGCGTTTTGTGGAGAGCGACCCGAGTGAAAATGCAGCCTCTGACCAACACCTTTGGGGAGACAGGAGAAAATACGGCTGTACGCAAAACGGGAAAGCCTCAGCTCAGGAGGAAATCCCATCGGAACCTGTTCCTGAGCACTTTAAATATTTAGTTTAATTGCCCGGGACCTGGTTAATCATTCCCTGTTCTTCCCTGCCTAACTTCTGTATCCCGTACTGAGCAAAAGTGCCCGTGTTGCTGGGTGTTCAGGTGCTCTGCTGCCCGGGTTCTTCTTATCTCTCTCCACAGACCAGTCAAATTCTCTGCAATATAAAAAATGTTTTCTTCATCCTCTCTCCAGCTAGATTTCTGGCTATCATCATTCATGTGAATGAAGGCAATCTTTCTTTTAGTTTTTGGACTGAAAGCCACTCTGTTCCAGTTCAGAGACGAGCAATCCCTTACCTTTATTTATCTTCCCTGGTGAAAATCCATTGGCTTTTTCCGCAGGCGCCCTTGCGTAAGCCGCCGCTTTTGCGGCTGCCGTGGTGCCTGCCCGGTTTGTACCACGGGCAAACTGTCGCACCGGCACGGTTCAAGGTTCAAGGACACATTAGGGTGCTGCTGTTAAACTGTGGTCGTGTTCACAGCCCGTCCTGCTAATTTCCTTGTAGCAGCTAGATGTCTCTCTTTCCTCCGTTATTAAGAAATAATAGCAGGTGAGCTGCTTTTGCCTTTGGAAAAGACTTGTTACCCTCCATCATTTGTCCATTTTAGAGGCAAATTTAAGATCTGGATTTGGCTATAAATCTGTGACTCAGTGAGCATGTGGCTTGATTTTGCACATAGCTTTTTCAGATCATTGATTGTTTCCCTCTATTAATCTGTTCTGGCCCGAGGCTGACCTGTGTTTTGCTTTCCATTTTCCTCTGTGCTTTCCAAGTGGGATTGTAGATCGAGACGCTTTCTGCCCATTGGCATTCTTCTTTTCTCTTAATCACAGCTGCTTTCCACCTCATGTAATAATAGTTTGCATTTTGTGATATGTTTTAAGTCGGGAGCACTGTCCTGGTGCAAGAACCAAAATCTTTGGCGCGAGTGACGGGTCGCGCGTGCGCGGTTCTGGAGAGCGATTCCTTTCGCGCGATCCACTGTATGTACGGCAGGGCTGGAACTGCTGCTGGGCTTGGTGAAGCCGAGTGGAATATCTGGAGCCTGGGAAGGATCTGGCATTTTCTGCCATAAAGTGGGAATCTGCGGGGTTTTCTTTTAGTAGATCTTTCCTCTTGCTTATGCGTCCTCTTGCATTTCTTGTGTTACCTTTTCTTTATTCAGGGTGTGCTCAGGTTGTTCCTGCAGGTGTGGAATAACTGGCAGAAACCAAAGCTGGTTCTGTTACGTGGCGAAAACGATACGGTTCCTCTCGTGTCTTTCCCTAAGCTGTTAACTCTGAGGCCAAAATACCTCCAGCTATTCTAGCCCAGCCAGTCGATGAACACTACAATTAATAAATGAACACCGTAATTAATAATGTACGTTGCTATTCCCCTAATCTGAAAAGGAGACAGCACAGATATAAAACTTTTTTTTTTAAAATCTCTATTTGTAGTTTTAAATTTTTTCATAAAAAGCATCTTCTTCAAAGGGCATTCAGAGGTGGGCCAAGGAACATTGTTCGTTGTTATTAAGAGAGAATGATTTCTCAAAGCACGGGAAAACGGAATACGCTGGTGTTTGCTGTGGCACGTACAGTGCTAGAAATAGCATTTTCTAAATATCAAGGGTCTTGGTATTTAAAACAATTTTTCAAATATTTAGTATAATTAACGTACTTTTCGAATTCTGAAGGTGTTATAAGGCAAAAATAACTCTGTAAGATTATCTGTTTCCAGTGTAAAATAGCATTTATACCACCAATATAAGGGAATACATAAGTCAGTCCACTTGTTTCATTATAGGTAGTGATGCTGGTATGCAGTGTGCTTATATATTGTATTTATACTAGGGCTTTGCTAATAAATTTTATGAAACTTGTAGGATAGTATACCCTTTGTAACATGGCTGTATGTTATTAATATGTAGGCTGTATCTAAAGCTGCATCCTGAATCTCATCGATTTCATATTTAAAGTTGATTTTGGGTAGACTAAGCATATGAGTTGCTTATGTCAGGATCAAGACATAACTGTTTAATAGAGTTGTATTTTAATTCTAAATATCATTCAGCAGCTGATTAGTTGCTTATGCTCTGAATTGAAATATATACACATATATATGACATATTTAATATATAGTAAATATATAAAGAATATGTATTATGTCATATGATTGTGATGCATTTATATATTTATATGTTGCATAAAATATGTATTATATAACATGTAGTGATATGAAATATGTACTGATGTAATTTATTAGCATACTATTGACATGAATACATATATATATGCCCATATACTATGTATTGATATATATATGAATATATATTAAAATTTTGGTTTGCATGCAGTGATACATCAGTGCAGGCTTATGGTACTAATTTGAAATGAAAGTCCATCCATGTAATTAAACATCAAGCTTTTCTGAAAATTTCTGAGTGTATTGTACTGTAGCGGGGGCAAGAATCAAAACAGATGCAGCGTTTTTAAATGTTGAATTATTAGTTTGGCCCAGGATTAACTCTGTAACTCTGGTTTCCTAGTATTTAAAGTTTGGAGATATGTGGCTATGTGGGCAGATACGTGTAATATGTTGTAAGTGTGTAAAGTAAACGACACTTGTCACACTTTAATGTTCACTTTTGTAAGTGGTTTTTAGCCCTTCATTTTTGTTGGTTAGCAAATAATGTTTAAAAGCAGTCATTTGCCTAAATAACGGTATTCTAAATGTGTTATTCAGAGAAGGAAATTAGCATGTATTTGGTAAGAAGGTATTGGAATTTATTGAGATCTTATTCATGGAAAACAGAGACCTGTAAGTTTTAAGAGTGTTTGGGTGAGCACAGCTTTACGGCCGAGCTCATCTATTAGACTGTGTTTTTGAAGCCACCGGGGCGAGGGCGAGGCGCTCCCCGGAGCCCCGGGCTGGCGGGCAGCGGGCGCTGCACAAGGGATGCCGTAGGTGCCCTCCGCCTGGGGCAGGGGCAGCGTGGGCGCACGCCTCCTTCTATCCCCGCGTCCGTACGGGGCCGAGGAGGGTTTTAAGCAAGAGTGTTTCAATCAGCAACGCAGTGAAGCCGGTCGCTGGGGTCAGGAGCGGGAGGGGAGGCATTTTCAAGGACATGGGTGAGTTCTCTGTCCTGCGTGTACTGATGTCCGTGGAAACTTGAGTTGCACCCGAGCAGCTTGTATTTTTGAGAATATGTCCACTATGTTCATGGAAGTTCGACTCCGAGCATACGTGCTCTATGCACGCTGGGCAGCAAACCTTTGCACCTTTGAAATTTCATCCCAGTATCTTCTGCCTGCTCTATTGCAACCTACAATAATAACCATTAATCAAGTGTCACCCTTCCTAACACAGAGGAGTTCCTTTTTTATTGCCTTCATTTATAATAATTTAGTTTATACTTTACAATGTTATTGATTTTATGAAATGGCCCATTACATTTACACAAAGCTAAATCATTCAATTAGATGCTTTAAATTAAGTCATATAAATTTCTTACTAGATTTATTGTTGGATTGAATTGGAAATCAAGCCTGAAGAAATTATTTTTTGAAATAATTATTGGGAAGACGTTTTTACTTATGTTACAGGCTAGCAAAAGAATATAAATTGCTCAGCAAGTTTTTGTAAATTATAAAAGCCTAGATTCCCTTTTGTAAACTACTGGGTGGCAGAAGCAGTGGAAAGTTTGCTTGAGTTCCTCTGCATGAACTTGAAAGGGGAAAATCACCATGAAAGGGGATTTTCTGTAGGTTCAGGTAAATGAAAAGAAGCGATATTCAGGAAAATGGTCCATCAGTCAGCCCTGCGTGTAAAAGTATATGCAGAGAAACTGGAAAGGGTCTGTGTGTGGCCTTGGCCTCCTCACGCCTTCTGTGCTGCCCGGTGAGGTAGGGGTGAAGCTGCTCTGCTTGTCTCGGCGGGGAGGAACCCGTCCGCCCAACAAAACCCCATGAGTGTCGATGCCATTCACGAATGAGTTCAGTGGTTTTAAACACGTCGTGGTTTTCAGCTTCTCCTTTTTCCTCCCTGGTGATGCTATTATGGAAGTTTTTATAATATATGCATTTAAGAAAAGGAAACGGGTTTTTTTCACTCTTTTAAAGCTGAAGTGAGGAGGAACACACATCGGAGGGGTCCAGCCACCTCAGGCAAGTCTGCTCCGAAATGCCTGCGTGAGTTGGGAGCTCTGGTCTTGTCATCACTGATCGTAAATAACGCAGTGCTTTTGGACAAAGTAATCTTCAGTTTAGAAGCAGAGCGAAAGTCACATTGTAGGTAAAATCTCAATAACTAAACCCATAATTATTTGTAATTCAAAAGTTATTCCCCTTTTATTCAAACTTGTCAAATGTTTTCCAAAGGGAATTCACTTTAAAATTGTATTTGTCCTAAATCAGCTATCACCAAATCACGGTGATAGAGTTTGAATATGAGGTGGCTCATTTTTAGTTAAGATACTACTTTTTCTCCATTAACTTTTCCAAAACTTTTTTCTTACTCCAAACCTGTCAATTTTACAATTTTCTTGGCAAGGAATTCCTTTTACACTGTCTCAAGAAAGCAAAAGGATGCAAGTCCCTTCCTTGCGTTTGTTCCTAAAGGTGTTTTTTCGTTCTTTCTGCCTTTGGGAGGGGCTCCTCCAGACCGAGCCCTCCCTTCGTAATCGTTTCTCTGGTGGACAAAAGGAATTGTGAAACTGCAGAGTTAATAAAAAGTCTAAAAGAGCAGCTCTGGTAAGTAGTGATAGATCCTGTTGCTAGGAGGACTGGTGGGGAACGGGGTGACTGCCACACGGCAGAGGCAAGAAACTTTTGGCACGGTGAAAGGCAGCGTGTCCTTGAGTGCAGCCACGGAGCTCAGGGCCGTTCCTGGGTGGATGTCGGGATTTAATGCACTGGCACCTCCTATTCGCTTTCTACCATGTTAGCTCTGCAAAATACGTGTTTTGTTTATATTCCTGTGTCATCCTAACTATTTCTTTTCTAGTTTTATGTCTTATTTTTCCTGTGTTTTCTTTAGTTGTCCTTATTTTATCTTTTTTTTAATGCTAGCTGCAGTGCAGTTTTAACTATTTGCCTTTTTATTCCCTTTGCAACTGTTTGTCTTGCTGATCTTCCCTCGACTTCTCTTTGTCAAAGATGACAGGCTTACCATCTTTAATTTTTTTGAATAATTAAAAGCCTTGAATCTTTGGTTACCCTCTGCTGGACTGTCAGGATTTGTAGCTTTAAATAAAAAAATAATTAGGTGCTCTGAGCTCTTCAAAGTATTCCAAAGGTTTCCTCTCTCTGGTAATAAAAGTAGCTGTTTGTGATAGAAGAGAATCTATCTATTCGTCACGAGAAATTGTATTTTGTGAGCACGTGTAGTTTCTAGGGGATATTTTTTAATTCTTAATACATACTAACTGCACCTTTTTTCACTTTACCTTGATTTTTGTTTCCAGTGTTATATATCATATGGCTACTGAAGAATTGCCCCTTTTCCTTTCATTGTCTCATGTTATAAATTGTCGTTATTGATGTTTACTGTTCTCCTGTGCTTATTCAACATTACCTAGATGCTCTGGAAAAATGTTTTGTTTCTTTTTTAACCTTCCTCTTGTGTGTGTGTCTCTTGCCTAATCCTTAGCAAGCCCTTTCACTGTGTCACCTTAGAAGCAACTATTCAATCTCTAATCACATTTCTGAATTTAAAAAAGACACTCTCTGTTTTTTTTCTGTGATGTTAAAGATTCTCCCCCTTCAGTGCTTTTCTTCACAGTGTGATGTCCCATCACCAGTGCTTGACCCATTTCTGCTGCCTGTGGTGCGGTTCTCTTCAGCCTGTCAGCTACGAACACAAAAGACCTTAATCTTAAAACAAGTCCTGCATCCCTGGCCTCTCCTGTTGTCAAATCAACTTTGGGACAGTCACATCGATGCCCTTGCTAGGACAGAGCCCCTTGGCTGGGAGATCAGCAGAAGTCCCACGGATCGTCTCCTCTTCTGCTTCTCTGTTTTGGCTGGAAATGGCACCGCCACTTAACGTCCCACGTCGCGGTGCCACCTGCGGCATTGCGAGGGGCTCCCCGTCACTTCTGAGGACTCGACGCGGGTGAGTTGCGCTGCTTTGCCAAAATCGGAACTTCACGGACTGCACAGACACAGTAAGATGGGGATGCACTGGGTGGAAATGGCTTATGAAATGCATCTGAGTTAAAGTTGTCAGTATTCCAGTCAATGGAGAAAGGGAGTTGGGTAAAGGGATTAAGCGGAGAAGGAAAGAGGTCAAAACCACCTGTTTGTTTTTGTTCGTTATTGGCTCACTTCATGTGTACTGTCTGGTTCAAGCAAGCATCTTATCCCATCCTACACTAGAGGGAAAAGCACAAAGCTCTCTGGATTATTTTGCAGTTTTTCTCAGAAGGTTTTGATTATTCCAACCCCAAAGTCTCTGATATGAATTAGATTAGAAGTCTCTCACATCCCAGTAGCTAGCATCATGCTGTCTTACTACTCTGAAGTTGGTCCTTTTCATACTTTTTTGTAATTGTTGTTCCATTACATATAAAGTAATTAAATATTTGTTGACTTAGAGCTTTTAATCTGGGTCTCCCAAGATCCATCTCGAGAGTCTTTACCAGCAAGACAGTTAGCATCTTTTCTCTCTGTGTCCCGCACTGAATTTGTAATTATTTGTACAAAAAGCAGTGGTTGGAAATCAAGAAACATCTACTCGGACTAACCAAGGAATTGGTGGTGAGAGTAATCACCTAGGAAATGGCAGCGGCAGCCTAATTGAATTGCCCACCAAGAGGAAAACTTCAGTCCCTTCGTTTTCCAGGCGAGCTCAGAGCGGTCCGAGGAATTTGCAGTGGGTGAAATCCTCCTTTTCCCCCTGTCTCCACATGCTCTTTCCTCTTCTATGCGATCGAAAAAGATTTTTGGCACTATGTAGTAATAACATTTTTTTTATTTCTCAACAAAAAAATATTTATGGTGAATAGCTTGCTGAGAGGTAGAGAAGAATGGAAAACATTTATGTAGCAAATAAATCACATAGCAAATAAGTAGTTTTGGAACACTGCGTTTCATTTGCCTGTGGGGCATTAATGCCAATCCTAGAGGACAGAACAGAAAGAATAAAATTGAGTTAAATAAAACCGAAGTGTTTAGCCTTACAAACTCACCAGCAGCCATCAGTGCCAAGCATTAATTCCTTTCCTGCTGGCAGCAGGAAGGTGGGTGAGACAATACCCTCGGTTGCACAAATTAAGTCACTGTGGCAGAAACACAACGCAAATAAATAGGAAAAACAATGCAAAGAAAAACAGACTCTTGTTGCTGCATAAACGTTCTTCCAAGCTGGAGGCGCAGAAAAAGGAAATGTAACGACTTGGTGCATGTCGTCTGGTAGCCTGAGGAGCCCTTTCGGGATGGAGGAAGGGTGGGGGATGCCAGGAGAGGTCTCGCTCCACGTTCTGATAGAGAAAGGGGGCTCGTGGGCAGCAGCAGAACCCCCTTCTCAGCAGGCTGAGAAACAGAACAAGTCAGCTGTGCTGGGCCCTGGAAAGCTACCGGAAACCCTAGTCGGGATTAAGCTGAAAGAGAGGAAAGATACGTGGTAAAAGAACACACATACAGGGTTTTTTACTCGCTGTCACTTAACTGGCATAATATTACAGGCCCAACTTCCAAGACCCCTTTTCACAAAGAAAAAAAAAAATAAACCCATATTTAACCAAAAGATCCAGAAGTTCCCTCTCCTCTAACAACATAGAAGCTACTTTTTCTCTTCTTCTATCAGATTATAAATTTATGGAGGGAAAAAAATATTTTCAATCATTTTTTACCTTTAATCATCATATTTCTATACATTAAAGTTATCTCTCAAATTTAAGTTTGTTTTTTTCAACAGTATTAGGACTTTCCACAGATGATCCTGTTTGTTATATTCCCAACTCAGCTGTTTTCAGAGAGTTCCATTACGGGGCTGCAAACAGAAGTTGGGGATAGAAATAATGTCAAAGAACGGGAATTGAGTATGTGTCCCACGTGCTTCTCGCAACAAGGGACCGAGATTACTGCGAATCAACTGTAATTCTTCTAATTACTTCCAAGTCCACACTTGTATGGTATTCATTACCTCTTCTGTTCCTAAACTAATTTAATCTAGCCTCACTGATTTGACAGTAATGCATAAAATCCCGTACCCAAAGCAATCTGGTTGCTTGCTAACTAAAAAAGTACTTCAGGAGTCCAAATCGGCGCTTCTCCTGTAACCGGCACTGCAGACTGACAGGCGCGCGGGGGACGGGGGTGTTGCTAGAGACCTGGAGAAGAGCGAACACCCTGAGGGAATGCTGATGTGCGTATCCTCATTGGAAACCGCTGGGTTTAAGTTTTTTAGTTAGTAGATGTCAAAAAAAATCATGTGTCACAATAAACAAATAACTGATGATACAGACGACAAGTTTCTTTGAATGTGTGAATTCTGCCTTAATAGCTGGGGTTGCACGTGGGCTTACGTGTGCTGTAATGCTTCATCCCGGGGTTTTGCCTCTGCTCTCCGCGTGAGCAGCTGGCCTTGCCGGGTCTGAGCCGCACGTGGTTGGCAAAACTCAAACTTTTCAACTCATCTCGTCTCACACTTATTTTGTCTCCCATCCACAGCAAACTCTGGGCAACGTGGGAGTGATCGCAGGTGACCTTCACTGCATGAATCCCTGTTGTGGTGCTACACTAAGACCAGGATGGGTAGGAGTGGGATCTGAGAACAAGAACAAGATTGTTGAACTGAGGGGCTTGGTTTGGAATGAGCCAGGTCAGTGGCTGCATCCATACGGCTTCTGGGGCAGCAGGAATTTCACACCATTTTTTTTCCACTTAGCGAGTAAAAGTTTCCCCAGCTGATGATCCAGTTGTCTCATTCCTAACTTGTGCTGAACTTGAACAACGAGGCTGTCAAACATTTTGATTTCCAGTGCGAGCTCAAACTGTGAGCCAGCGTAAGAGTACAGATATCCCCTTCCGTCTTGACTGAATTTGTACTGTAGCAATGCTTGCTGTGAGGTGCTGGAGGTGATCGTGCTTTTCTGAATATGATTAAGTAGATCATCTTGTTTCTGCTTTGCTGTCATCTCTGAAGACCCTATCCACTGAGCACACAGCCGCGAAGTCCGAGAGGTCATAAGGTCTTCCAAGCCGAAAAAGGTCATTATTTTATAATGCCAGTTGGTAGCTGACATCCAAAGTTTATATTTATAGCCATGCTTTCTTATAAAGTGTTCTTGTCCTACAGGTCTAGTTGAAGACAATAAAAGCTCCGGCTTTGAGGATTCCATACATTACCAAATTAAATTGTTCGGGTCATTAGTTTTACTGTAAGGCAGGCAAATCATTTTTCTAGGAGTTCAGAGGAAAATTTAATTCTTATACACTTTACAATTGGTTCTGGAGAACGTTATTCATCTCATCCTCAAGAAAAAGGTGTCGATATCACCCTAAATGGAGCACGAATGTAAGCTCCAAAATAAGAGAAAGGCACCTAAGTATATTTTTTAATTTGGGACCTAATGCTCTAGGAATTCTCAAACAAATACGCTTGGAATTATGGAGGTTAATCTCTTAATGAACTTTTGAGAATACTGTAGTCTTGGGGTTGCAGTTTAATAGTTTCATAGTTATTACATTTGCTTTTAAGTTCACCTTATAGATAACCTTGAAAAAGAGAGCTGGCTGTTGCAGGGGGTGAGGAACGAGCGACTTGCACAGGCTGCGCAGGGATCTTCGAGAGGTCGAAAAAGGAAAATGGGGAGGAGGGAACCTGCGACGGGAATGGATGTCACAAGTGGGAACGTGATACCTTTTGATATCACATATTCTAAGCCTGTACAAGTTTCTGGGATACCGCTATAGTATTTTAATCTTACCAAGTTGAAACATTCTGCACATAAGCCTTTTCTTTTCTTTTCTTTTTTTTTTCCCCCTGAAAGGAACTATTTTAAGAATTTACTTCAGTACTTTCCATCAACCACATGCTTATGGAACATGCTCTTTAACCACCATTAGCTCGGGCAGGTGTTTGATTTGCCAGTCCAAATCCTTTGACAGCACGTATTATTCTAACGAATGCTTCGTTTGAATTTTTAATTCTTCTTCATAATTCACTGTGTTTGTTTGGCTCTCTTGTCATCAAAGATATTAATGGAGTTAATTTAACCATAATTTGCCTCATTTAAGGAAGAATCCTTTTTTAACTTGTCATACAGTTAACAAGTAAATAAGCATTTAATTTGTAAGCTGCCTATTTTCATCTAGTTTATCTCATTTGAAGGTGAAGATTTATTAGCTTCTCTCATGTATAACTGGATAGAAAGAACATGTTTAACAATACTCATTGATGAGAAAAATAGGTTGTCACTTAACCACATGTATTTAAAGTTACCTGAAGCATAAATCTAAACAGTTAATATTTATTTATAAGAACTGAAACTTAAGTCTATTCAAAATGCCTTTTATTAGATACTGATATTCTAAGTTTATATTGGTTGTTAGTGATGTATGGACAAACAGGGACTTCATCAAATGAGCAGAGAAGGAAAATTCTAGAAATCAAATATTTATATGTATGTATATGTATTCCTTCATATGTATTATAAGGGCATTTAGAATTCAGAAATTAACAAATAATTTTGAGTGATTAATTATTCATATTGCACCAGCAGACAGAAAATAAGAATGTAAGATTCACTTCATAATTTTTTCAATAATTTTTCATAAGCTGTCATGACAAATTTCAGGGAAAGAATCCAAATGTTTTAGTATATATTTAAATTAAATTGTGGAATATATTAACCTAATAAAATCCGTAATTATGGTATGCTGGTAAGAAAGATACCTTCTTCCAGTTAATAGAAAATAATGACAAATTTCAACAGCAAGCAAACCTGTAATAGTAATAATTCAATTAAACTAGTTCTTAGCTTAATCTTTCCCTTAATAAATTCTTTTGGGTTTGTAATTGCCAATTAGAATATTAATTAAAAAGCATTGTCTGATATTGAAATGGTCATGATATACCGCAGGGGAAAAAAAGCATGAGAAAATATATTCTCAATGCTACATTTCACTTTTACATATTAAAAAAAAAAAAAAAAGAAGAAGAAGAATTGATCTCTAAGAAGCTACAAAAGGCTCTTGAATACAAGGTCAAAACTTGTGCTAATATACTGGAACAAAAAAAGAAGCGTTCCTTGCCAATATGTGACAGCTCCATGAACAAATTTGTGAATACAGATAGGACCACTGGGGTTTCCTTCCTCTCACATTAGGTTTGCAATAAGCTCTGCCAAGAATCTTGTTTGTTAACTATGAATTAGAAGCCCAGGCTTCTGATCAACATTTTTGTTGATAATTAGTAAATTTAAAGCCTGCAGGAAGTGAGTGGGTTTTTTCCTATCAGGATATGACTTTTTTTGGCAAATGCGTTACTATCCCAGATCTCAAGTTACATCACTGGAGTACGGTGCTACATCAGTCCCGTGTGAGAATAAGCAAGGATTTATTTTCTCCATAGAGAAGGAAAAAAAAAAAAAGAAAAGCAGTGTGAATATACTTCTTAGAAACGCTTCCTAACCACAGTGGAAAAGCAAAAGGACCTAGCTGCTGCAGGGGTATCCGAGAGATGCGGGTACCACGCGGTTGGCTGTAGCAACCCGTTTTTACAGCTGATTCGTCTGCAAAAATTTTCAGCTTTATATCACAGTCATGGGAAATTTGGGGTTCGGGCAAACCAGTCTCAATGTGAGCTCACTCGTGGAGTGGTCCCTGCTTTAATTTGCGGGCAGGGTGAAAGGGGGCATCCTCCGGTTCTGGAGAAGCAAAGAGAATGAATTCAAGTTGGGATTACCAAGACTGGGTGAATATGTTGGAGGGTGGCGTATGTCAATGGTTGCTGAATTTTTGTGGTTTTCTGCTTTTTCTTAAGAAAAATGAGAAAGACGGAGTTAGTACAGCTAGCTTATTCTTATTTTTTGAAGAGGAAGAGAGAGAGTGTGTGTGTGTGTGCCTGAAATCTGGACAATCAAGCAGTATTCCTGAGCCTTCAGTCAGCGTGAAGCAGTGCATAATTAGTCTTCTCCAGTTATTGCCGTGCACTTCCTCCAATCTTAGTTCAGTAATCATAAAAACTCGACGTTTAGCATTTGCTTGTCAGCCTAGTTTTAAATGTCTTCCTCTGCTATTTATTTATATTACTAATATATAAAAATGGGCATCACATGGCACTTTGCGTGAAAATAAATGTCACTGAATGTGGTCGGGTGGTAAGGTGGCAGATTTTAGCAGAAGTGTCTGAAACAATATTCCCAGGTAGCTGCAAGAACTGCAGCTCCCAAGAATCTGAAGTAATCGCTGGCAGCCTGTCTTTCCCAAGGGCATTTTAGGAATATTTAGCATGTGAACACATATGAAATCTACAGTGGGCTGAAAAGAGTACTGAATTGTTCTCAGCGTTATTGAAACTGAAAGGCAGTGAAGAGGTGTAGAAATGAATGGGCTCCTAGAGGCTTTTTTATAGATTATGGGGGGAGGATGTGTTATAATAAAAGGTAATAAGAGCTTTCCTGCCTCCGATAGACTCTACCTTGAGCTAACCTACAGCTATCAGGAGTCAGTAATCCATGTTGGATAAAGAGACTTTGAGGAGCAATTTTATTCTATTGGAATGCACCAGTTTGCACAACGGATTTGTTCGCTCTTTGCAGGCAGCCTTCCTGAGAGACAATATTTCTGAAGCTCCGCAAAGCACCGTTTCTGTTTTCGTTCTGCAGTTCTTTAATCGGATGAATGGGCTGCAGGGGCCTAGAAGTTGGACTGAGTAAAATTTGCACGCTTTAAAAAACCAGCCAAACAAAACACGTCAAGCGGTTTCACATGACACTAGGATAAAACGAACATAAAAGGAAAGCCTATTTAAAGAACAGTGCGTTAATGTTTCAGTGGTGTTCACTTCAGGCCAGTACGTTTTACATGAGTCTTTTTCCCTTATGGGAAAGTAATATGCTCCAAGTTGACTAAGTGCGGATCCGTTTCATGAGAGGTTGAAGGAACAGGCATTGGGAATGCAACAACGGTGGTGTACTGAACGCAGAGTTGGGATATAATGCCATAAGGCTAATTAACATCATGTACTCCCATCGTGTTCCCGTAGGGGGAATCGTGGTTTTAAATGATAAGTATGTAGATTGAGACGTTCTTAATCTAGGCAAGTGGTGCAGTAAAACATTACTCACTGAATAACAAAAGGAATACAAAATTGAGTGGGGCAGTATATTTCAAATAAAGTGCAGTGTCCTTTTTCTCCTTTTCATTGTGTTTAGTAACACTGATCTATTCACTGAAGAGAAGATGGAAGATGCAGTATTTTAGACTTGGAGTATGGGGTTTGTTTTATTGCACTCTATAAAGAATTTTGACTTCTGATGGGTTTGCCCTTTGGAATATTTTTTCTTGCAATCTCAATGTTCAGCAATGACGGGAAAAGTCATGCAGAATCTTTTTGAAGGGTCAATAGAAGTAAGTCCTTCAAGAAGCATTGATGTGCAAGTTTTTTCCTTGCGTATGTTAGATGCTCCAGAACATCCCTTTTGGGGTACTACTGTAGCGGACTCAGTAGTGCAGCCAGTATCTCCTGCTACTTCTGGGAGTTCCTACTTTTTAGGTACTAGGTAGAAAAATGCTTGCAGAGACATGATATCTTTCCTGTTCTCATCTCATGTCCCAGTTGGCACCCAGAACTTTTCAAGAGAGTCAAGTTGAACCGCTGACCTAGGATACATTTTTTTCTGTAACCAGTTATGACTCTGAGTAATTTATCCTCTTATTAAAGACTTTCCTGGAGAACTTTTGCTCAATGTAAAGAAACAAATCATGACTCTAGATATATACATGCGTGTGTTCAAATAAAGCACCATCACCTTCAGAGCTGACAATAGAAAAATACTTATACATGGATTTAGTGGTGGAACTTGTTATGGACAGCAGTATTTGCAACTTTAGCTGGCCACTAACGCCATCCTCATAACTGAATGCAGTTGTGCATCATCTGTGAAGAGTTCTGTTCATGGACTGAATATATTCAAGTATGTGGTGAGAAAAACTCCTCACCTACACACAGCAAATGATTGAAAAGTCACGAGTGAGGTGGGGAACCGTTCCTCCAGGAGGGCTGGTTAGTAGGCTGAGACTTTAGCACGGTGCTGAACGTGGCTGCAAAAAGGGCAGGAGAAGGTGCATTTTCTGGGGAGATGCGAGAGAGCCATTCTAGAAAAAGAGGAGACTGCGAGTGTAACAAACAGCTTCAGGGTAAATCTGGGAATCAGACTGGGAACAGGAGCAAGAGAAGGGTCAGAGAAGACATTGCTCTTCAAGGGTGAAATATTCGAAAGCTGCACAGGTCAAACAAGCATTGGCATGGGAAAGGGGCGTAGTAGATGAATCGGCACAGCTGCTGAGCCGTGCTGGTGTGATGGGGAGATGAGAATACCTTGCTCTTTGGATTGTTCATAGGCTTTATGGCTTTGCAGGACTTCTTTGCCTTGCACAAGGTTTTGTCCTATTTTTTGAATTAGGCCGAATCCACGTAGCTCTAGCAGAGCTGAATTTTGTGACATATCTAGGAATAGCAACAATTGTAGGTCTGAGTCCAATGATTTTGAGCTGTGGTTCAAACTTCAAGTGTAGTGCAGATCGCAGTTTAAAATACCTGACAGTTTTTGATTTGTCTTCTGTCACTGAAGGAGAGAGCAAGTTAAATGGTCTGTAGTAAAAAGCGATTGAACAAATCATTTTAAAAAAAGAACAAGAAGAATGTATTTCTTTTTCTACTTGATTACTAACAGTAGCTTTTGGGTATTTTCAAAAATTCATCTTTTGTAACAAAAAAGTAGCACTATCTGTTTAAAAAGCTGTTTGTTTTTATGTTTACATATATATATATGCACCTGTATATGTGCATGGCTTATGTGCGAACACAAGCACACGTTCTAGGCGTAAGTAACCGTAGCTCACCACTTCTAAAGAGTATGCAAAATATTTTCAACTTTTCCTTCATTTTCTCACTCTTCCAGAAGACTGAAACCAGAAAGCTGCCATTTTCTGAAGTAATGGGTAAATACACAGAAGAACACAAATCATTGCATCTCTCGATTCTTTTCTGTACAGTGGCTCTTGTCATATGTGGAAAACAATATGTTTAGGGTTTGTAACAGTGTTGTCCTTTGCATTCAAGAGTACATATGATCTGTTGCAGTCGCAGAAAGGTGTATGGTTTGGAGACCATTTCTCAGTGCTTGTAAACAAAGCTTATACGACAGAGACAAATTAAAACTCATGTGCGTTTCATTGAGTGATGGAGATTTTTAGATTATATTTGACTGAAGGCTGAATACTTGCTTCTTGGGTGTCTGCTTGCTTTTAGCCTTTTTTTCTGAAAGAAACAGTTGTGTGAAGGGTTTTTTATCTGTTTCTTAGGTTTGAGGTTTTGGTCATTCCTACTACTGCCCCTTCCTTTCCCCTTCTTTTTCTCTGCAGGATGTAATACTTGTTCTCTGAATCATGCTGGGACATATTTTGGGAATTCATGGGATTATCACCAGGGCTACTGCTATCAGGCAGAACACATGCACATTTTATTATCTCATCCAACAGGTTTTCATTTTCTATGCACATTGAGTCAGCACAGAGGGGGAAACATGCTGCCATTACTACTGGCAGAACTCAATAAATATTATAACAGTCTTTTCAGCGCTGCAGAAGCTCATTCTGTTACGGTAATTCAAAATCTAAACATTTCTTATAGTCCTTATTTCCTGTTTCTTCCTTTCTCTCATCTGCCCTCCCAAGATGGTCGGTATCCTGACTCTGAGCAGCCTATAAGATGGTGCATGTTTCTAGGCTGTGAATTGATTCGATTAGTCAAATGAATTTGTGGAGCCTCTGAAATGTAAATATGCAGCTGCAACCAGTGTCCCCTTTTGGGAACTGTGATCTCTGACAGTCAGTTTGGAAGAGAAGACAGGCACATTAAGTGAAAATACCTGTTAAAGAAACTAGTTACATTCGTTTTCTAATACCCTGAAGAACATCAGTCTGGTAGTTTAATAAGCTACTTGGACTGAATTATAATTTTTTGCGTATATACAGACTATAGGGTGTGGATCTCCATTTTGAGGTGACTAGCTCAGTAAAGTCTGGTGGGGCTTGCGAGAAAAATACAAGAGATGAGACAAGGTCAGCTCATCACAGAAACCGTATCCGCATGAAGTTGACTGTAGGACAGTCCTTGTATAAGTGTACGCGTCTCCCGTGGACACAGAGTGTGACCCCAAACTGCTGCTCCATACCAGTAGGCATCAGCAACTCACATCTTTTTCTCTTCACTTTGGCTTTTCCCTGTTCTCCCCTTCCCCAGCAGGAAAAAATAAAATAAAAGCAAGTTTTTCTGGCAGCATTTTGTCAGTATGAGTGCACGTGCCCTAAATACAGCTGGCTGCTCACAGACCAGCTTTCGAGGCACTGCTGACCGCGTTGCCTCTCCCGCGCAGCCTGAGGACTGCGATGGGAATCAGCACTGCACCACCCAGTGAGCGCGGACAGGCTGCTCTGGCAGAATTACCTACCGAAAGGGTAATTTCCCCTCACGCAATCTGCCTCTGACGCTGCCTTTGGAAGGCTCTTGTATAGACGTGGTTCGGTATTTTAAACAGACGTTTCCTTCTAATGTATTTGTTAGAGATGATGTCACTCGGTTAGTGTAAGGATAAAAATTGCTTCTGTGATGATTAACATCTCTGCACATCTGAGATTTAAGGCTTGAAACTCTTGGTGTGACATGCAGTGCAACCTGTCCAATTCGCTTAGCGTTTTCGTTTTGACACAAAAGTGCCTTTTTTCCTTCTCCTATTATGGTTTCTTTCCTTTATATGTGACTTCTGGGTCTCGGAGGAAATGTTTATATTTTTGTGAGTTTCCTTTGGTGCTTGTTTCCTCTGAATCTATTTTCATAACCGCTGATACCACTCCTTTTCTAGCTGTTTGGAGTGTGCGATGCTTTTTTGCATGGATTTTCCCTCTGTCTTCCCACTTATGCCCCCGTCACTCACCTCTCAGTCCATCATGTGCCATTTTCAGCTCTGCTGCCTTTTTTTGAAGTTAATCCACCCTTCACTGTTCTCTTTTCCAAACCTTCACATCCAAACACATGCACAGAGAGTTTGGAGACTTTGCATGTTCTAGGTATGACAGGACAGAAGTTGGGTTTGGAGTTTGTGTACCTCCTTGACAAAATTTGAGGAAGGTGTTCTGAAACCTTTCATCACGTTAGCGATAATAATTCTGTCTGTCTATTTCAAAGGGGAAAAAAGAGCGTTTAACTAGTCAGATCATCTTTTCACAATCGGAAACAAGCCCATCTGCAACAAAGGTAATTGGAGATACTTTGCAATTTGGGGGAAACCCCCAAAGCAATCATTTCATTGTATTGAAAAGGAAGCATTCAGGTGGAAGTTAACTCTGGCAGCAGGAATGAGGCACATGGGTAGGGAAGAGAAACTGCGCTCGTAATTCAAGGGCATTATGGCAACAAGCTGAGAGATCTATTTTTCTAATTAAGCAGAATATTTTAAAAAATAAATAGCATATACTTTCTTCTATAGCACCTATCTCTGATGGCTTAATCAATGACAGCACCGTGAGAGCAAGCCTTTATTATCCCTGATCATGCCTTTCTTGGGTTTATAGTAACAAGACCCAAATTCTAACTCTATATTCAGGCACTCTAATTGATTCTTCCCGAGCACACACACATTCACCCTGTGCATTTCTACAAGGCAGGCCTTGAAATGAAATGCAGGATTCTGAAGACCTAATTTTTAGCTTGCTTTCCCCTGGAAGTATTTGTCTTGAATGTACAAGAAGAAGTGCTGTGATGTGGGGCAGTCAGCAAGTACAAAGCGTTCCTCTTCGGCTGGTTGGAATAGGTTGGCGTTCTCTGCCCAGCATACGGCAGAGAATCCCTTACCCTCCATAACCCTCCAGGTAGAGAAGAACCTAAATTTTTCCTTTTCCAGCTGTGCCCTTCTCTGTTTATGTTTTTTCTTTTATGAGCCTCATCATAGGTCTTTAAATATGGGATGTTGTTTGCTAAGAAACCACTCCATTATTCCAGGAACATATGTTCGTGACAAGTACAAGTCATGAACATTTGAATAGTCTCCATCTGGCATGAGTTAACGTAGTTTCATAATAAATGAGAAGTGTTAATACTAAGAAGCTTGTCTGGGAATTCTAGATTTAACCAATATTTATGGTTTATATATATGGAATTTGGGTTTGGTTTTGCTTTGAAGAGCATAGATAAAAGTATGATTTACCGTACCAGAGCTGACTGCAGGCCATGGGATGCTTCCAGTAGTGTAATTCTTGAAATAACCTGATTATAAAGTCAAGTCTCTGTGAAATCCCTAGGTGCTTTTTAGCTCTTAAAAAGACTTCTAAAGAGAACAATAAATGAAAAAATAGAATATATTACTTAATGCTGTGGTGAAGACAACAATGCATGGGTGCCAACTCGGCATTATTTGTTAACATATGCACTTTAAACCCTTCAACACCCCTTGAGTACACAACATATATCTAACATCCATATGGCCATATGGAGACACTGCACTCATTTAAATAACAAGTGCACAGTAAAATTATCTTGGCCCCTGAGTGCCTGTTGTTTTTAAAAGGGAGCTACTCTTACTTCCTAAATTAAACAAAATTAAGCCTAAACCATTAACCAATAGAAATTTTGAGACACGATGAACTCTCACCATAATATAACAGACACTGGTCTTTAGTCACTACTGTGTATTCTGTAGAACAGCCAAATGTATTGTAAAAAGTCAATGTTCCCGCTGCAACTTTGTCTATTTTGAGTATATTTGAAGTTCTGCTGTGCACTTCTGCAGTCTTCGTAAAGCTTCCTCTGTTCTGTTTTCAGTTTATTTTGATAATCATGCAATATTTTTGAATGCATGGAAAAGACAGTCAGCATAATACCATTATGGAGCCTGCGCTTTTTGTTGTGATCTGTGCTAATATCGATGCATTTAAGAACACAGCAGCTCTGCCACACTTGAGTCAGACATGGTTTTTTCCTAGCAAACTTTCCTTTTCTGGTTATATTCCATTTAAAATGGAATTTCCTCTGCCAGTCAGACTGCACACATCCTTGTGCCCTGCATACACCTTCCGTACTGCCTGAAGTGGAATCATTTACAGTACGAAAATTATCCTCTCTATTTAAAAGGAAATGAAAAGGCAAAATTATAAGGTAAAAATCTTACAATGTTCAATGTAAAAATGTTCAGAAAAGTATATTAAGATCAGCTGTGGCCTATGGAGCATTTATAAATGATAAAAGTGTTGAGCAGGACTTCTGAAAGCGCCAGAAAGGTTTAAGCCAAAAGACAGAACACAATTTCATCTAGTGACTGGGGTAAAGCTTCCCCAAAAGGGCAACAAGCAAACAAAAAGTAATCTTTAGTCCCAAAGGAGCAAAACCAGTGTGTGTGGGGGGGTGTGTGAATTGTTTTCCATTTCTTTAATCTTTCTTACTCAGTTCTGCTTTGCAACACTTGAGAATAGCCCAGCTCAAACGTAACACACACGTTGTGGTAGACTGTGCTGCAGCGTGTTGGTTAGTGATGTAGTAAGTTGCTGAATCCAAGTGTCCGCAATCGAGAGCAAATTACACCTCTCTACAGCGCGTTTTTCAAACGTGTATTCATTCTATATAGCATGGTATTGTCCAACTGGTCAAAAAAATATAAATATGTTAATTGTTCCCAAAAAGATAATTTGGAAATTTCATGTAAATCCATGCAAATAGTTTATATAGCAATCCTGTAGCTCAGTAGGTGATTCAAGGTATTCACTTTTTCTTTTTTTTTTAATCCGTTCTCTCTAGTTTTGGTTAAAAGGGCAGACGGTAATATTCCAAATTCCTTCCAAATCTTTGTTTTGCCGTAAGTCTTTGGAAAGGAATGCTTCTTGGAATAGTTCTGGAATCTGGAGCATCTTGTTAGACACAGACAACTTTCCCAGCGTGTCACCAAAATTCAATTTTGGGTATGCTCACAGGCCCAAGGCAGCCTCGGGTGGAGATCTCAGCTGGGGAGTCCTGGACCCCTTCACCAGCTCGTTCTCCAGCCCACGTTTCTGTCATGCTCTGCTGCAGTGATGTCCCCACACTACTCCACGGTGTAGCGCTTGTGAGGAGACGCACCTTTGTTAGGAGACATCCCTTTGGATTCCTTTGCGCTTGGCTAAGTTATTCTCTATCATGACTTTCATTCTGAGGAAAATCAGAAAATATGCTGGCATGAGGACCTGAAGAAATAGAAATACACGGAGTCATGAATTTTCTAAGAATTTTCAACAGCACCTCATGTATTTTGGCTGAACCTCCTGTGGAAGCCTATGGAAGAGAAGCAGTTTTTTCCCTTCCTCTAGACGCGAGTATGACACTACGTTAGAGTCAGCAGTAGGAAAGGGGCAGAGTCTGGCAAATTGCATAATTCAAGTCCTGTTTTTAATAAAGGTCCCAGGATTTGGCAGTGTGGAAGAAGCAGATGGGTAGTGAGATAGCAGTCTCGGCTGGCTGCCACCCACAAGTAACATACAGCCGCCTTGTTTAGTGTGTCTGGGCGTCGTTTTCACTGACATACAAAGAAGTATTTTTAGGAGTGATGTCAGTTCATTGGCTGAACAGCATTGTTTGGCTTGCTGAAATGATTCCCAAAAGCTCTCGCTGCTTTTGAGAATGGCACTTTCCTCTTTGCAGAATGTCGTTATTCTGTATGGTAATGACTGTTTTGAAGGGCAGGTCAGGTAGTCAAATAAATGTGTGGTTGGTGCTTTCTGATTGTTTCTAAAATAGGCAGGCCAATTTCTGCTGAAGGAGAGCGAGTCTGAAGTGTGCCAAAAATCATTCTGATTTGCTAGAGACATTCCAATAGCTGTAAGCACAGCCGGGGGAGCCGGGCTAATGCGCGAAGCAAAAATGATCATGTAACGTTCGCAATGTGGTCATCTTATCTTTGTGCCGCTGTGCAGCCCGTGCAACGGAGACGAACAGGGAGAAGCAGCAAAACTGGCTCCGAGTTGTGACCCAAAAACAGGAGCGTAGAAATGACAAATAATTGTGCTTGTGATGTGAACGCTGCTTGTGTAGGCATGTGTGCAGCGTTTAGAGACACCAGCCAGGAAAAATAATTCATTTGGGTTATTTTCGATTTATAGCAATAAGAAATAACAGAGATTTTAAATAAGGATGATTCCTATTTTTGAAACTGTGTGGACTGAGAAGGCTGCATTACAAAAACCCTTCCCAAATACCTGCAAAACGTTTCTGAACAATTGAGAAACAGGTTCGTCTGGATTTCTGAGGGAATTACTTTCCTAAGTCACTAAAGCAATCTACAAAATTCCATCCGTAATTACTGAACGTGGTCAAAGAGTGAGGAATAATAAGAGGAAAATATGCTGAAAGTTGTTGCTCTCTGACAGTGTATAATGAGCATGTCAGGTAATACAGCTATTCTGTATGGCAGAGTACAATCTTTCATCCTGTGTCAAAAAGCTTCTCTAAAGTGCTTTTCATATTAAAAGTGTCAGATATATATCAAGTTTTTTCTCAATTTTATGAGGCAGAAAGTGAAGAATGAGTTAGTGATTTGCTAAGATCACTAAGAAATCAAAACCAGAATGAGGAGCTCAATCCTTCTTTCAGTCCCTTCCTTTACTCTCATGACATTTTAGGAGTTTTTCTTTTTAAATAGTTTTAGAAATGTAGGAATGATACATTTAAAGACACTAGGTATTACATCCAAGCCAGTGGGGTTAATTCATTTCAGCATGTGCCTGTCATTTTGTGCCACTGAATGCTAAGCCCTCATTTTACAATTCATCTAAATGGATTTGTTCTCAGCTTCCCAGTAAATCTATTTTATAAAAAGTTCTGAGCTCTCAGCAGTATTCTTGACAAGAATCAAGATGAAACCAAGATATTTTCGGTTATACTGTGAAAACCGAAAAAGCCAGTGGTTGAGTTGTCTCAGAGCGGTGCCGGCCATGAGCTTTCTCTCCCTTTTGGGGGTTTTGTTTTTGTTTTCTTTTTGAAGTGTCCTTCCATGGAGCATGGTGGTGGTGTGTTGTTGTGGCTAAGGATGAAAGTTCTTTTATCTTACCTTTCATCAGACCAAAATTATTGTTGGAAACGAGGCAGCTGCTTCAGTGCAAATGAGGTCGTCTTCTCGTCTGACGCAGAGCTGGCAACTCCGAAGAACCTGGCGACCGAAGGATGTGCTTCCTGCGGAGCCTGGGGGGATGGCCGACTCCTTTCTTGCCACCCTTTAATTTTCAGCACGTGCTCACATATATGTTTCTCTTCATCCCGCGGAGGCTAGCAACTTTAACTGGTCATATTAATCAGTTCAACTGTTAAAAGATAAAAGCAGTTTGTGCTTCACAGCAATAAGGGATGTGATCAAGGGAATTAATGCTGACCTTGTTCCTCTTGACAGTTCTTCCCAACCTGTATTTAAATGAAGTTGGCTTCTTTTGTTTCATTTCCCTAGAAGTGCTTGTGTGCCTGAAATAATGAATTGTTCAAATAGCAATTTTAACCTAGGTCTTGAAGCGTGAAGATTCATGACACCTTGGAGTTCATCTAACAGCTTGCTGCTTCCTGCTGGGCTGTTTCTCTTTCATCCCGTAGTCCAGGCACTCCTCCTGCTTCTCCTGTGCCAACTCCAATGCTTGTCACTTGGGGTTTTTTTTTCCCCTCCCTCCTCTTGAATTATTATTTTGCTGGCAAAAAGCTGAACCACTTCCCTGAGAGGTCAGATGAGCACGTGGCCAGTGCAAGAGAAGCTGGGAACAGCGGGACTGCCCCTCTTGACATCAGCAAGCCCTTTGATCTTCTCAAATGTCTCACCGGGTCCACCGCAAGGTATATTTTGGCAAATGGGGAAAGCTGCTGCCAACAGCAGTCCTGCTGCCTCCTGCCCCAGGTAGCTCGTTCCTTCCCGCGTGCCAGTTCTGGAGACCCTGGCATGGTCCCTTCGGAATGGAGTCAAGGAACTGATGTGATTTAACTAATGAGTTTAAAAAAAGAAATAATCTTGCTGGAGTAGTTCTCCTACCTGTTTCTCTGCAAGACTCGCCAAATAGTTACTCGCGTTTCACAGCTCCTGCTGTACTTGGGGTTTCTGCTGACGGAGGGGCAGTTACATGAGATGTTTTCATTACTACCACCTTGGCTCTGCTGATGTAGATGTTTGTGGAACTATTATGGAATATTAAAGCAAAAAAGTGTCATTTTTTTAAACTTCTGAGACAAATCTGACATTTTTTAACCCAGCCAATTTCAGTTATCTGCCATAACCGTAAGAAGCAGTGAGCTGCAGCTTAGAGACAAGAAATTCCAAGCAGCTCTGTAACTGAAGAAAAGAAATCATCAAACTACAGAGTAAACTAAAGTAAATTGACCCATTATAATTTTAAACAGACCTAAGAAAATCTACTTAAAGCAAGTGTATTCTGCACTATTAGAAAAATCGTCTGCGTTTTCTGTGCACCCCTGCATACTCTCCCCAGACTAAGTAGAAAATTCCCAACTACTATTGCCTACTCATAGAATATGTTTACTGCTTTTATGATTTTCCGACCAGTTCTACCAAGTGAATTGATCGTATTAATGTAAGAAAGCTGTGATCGTAGAAATTTTGGAAGCTTTTGAGTAAATTAGAGGATTGCAGTCTTTGACTCCTGTCCAGTTTATTAGGATTTCTTCTACCCAGCCGTCAGACCCTCAATCCACTTAAGCACCCTTTGCTGAACGCACGTGTTTGCAGAAGGCAGTAAGAGGTCTACGCGCCGTTGTGGTGGCCGTGGCTTCACCTTTTCTTGCAGCAGTAGGAATGTTGTTACTAACTGGCAACCAAAACAGCTGATGTCGGCAGAAAAGAGTTTGCGAACTTGACTAAATGGGATTTAACAAATTAGATTGAATCGGGTTATGTTGCAGCTTAATTTTGTTTTGCATTTAAAAGTTGTCCCGTAGTGATATTGAGACACAATGCACTAGTATATTAATGCATTATCATATTAAGGCTTCTGAATGTATCTCTTAATTTTATAAAAACTGGGTAACAGCTTGATGGAGTGCAGATTCTGCAGTTGTTACTGGTTCTAAAATACATTTAACTGTCTTCAATTCAAGAAAGTAAATTTCATTTATTTTATTTATTATATTTAATTTAGAAAATGAAACTTTGTGCTAAAGCTCTTTGATTCTGTTCAGAAAAAAAGTTCAGCTGTATCAAAAATTCTAGCTCCAAGTGTCTTTATCATAAGCTAAAATTTTGTATTTTTTTAGTAGTGCGTAATTTTGTAATTTTACAGGTGCTTGGTATAAATCTACTCTTAACTCTTAAGTTTTTCATTAGCTAACTTTTATCCTGACCATTCCTTTATTTTATCCCCTCTCTTTTCCCAGTAAGATCTTATGGTGTTGATATGAAAATGCCTTTTTTTCCATGTTGAATTGCTTGAATAAGTTTGTTCTGGATTTATTTGTGAAGTGCAGAGAGTCTGCCCAACAATGTTCCTTCTACCTGACTCTCTTCACAATGTTTGACGATCACAGTGACGAGTAACCTTTAATAAAAACATAAAGAGGTTTTAAACAGGTCGTTCCAGTGATTTGTGCTTCTACACAGCTTGGAATTTGCTGCTCGAGCTACTGTGTCTTTGTTGACCTACATATAAATGAAATGAATCGGTATTTGTAGATACCTGTTTTGATATATTGTAGCTTTCATTGCATAATACGGAATAGATGAGCTGTAGAATCCTTCTTGCAAAATACAATTTTTAGAAGTTGGGCTGGAGATATATGAAGCATTCCCGCCGCCTCGGTTATCTGTACCCGCATAGTGTAATGTGCGCGTTCCGGGTGTGTTTTTCCAGAGAAGACAAAGACTTCTCCTCCCAAGCTGGTCACAGAACTCAACTCTGCATGGTGCAGAGAGCTTGTGTAGCAACTCGTTTGAGATTTAGGGAGAAAATATTTGAGTTGTCAATAGAGATGTAATGAGCCACCTGAAGCCTTAATGCTCAAACTGCTTACTTTATCAGTCAGGCTTGTAACTGCCAGGAAAATGTTCTTTCAGCTATATTTATGTAGAGCATCCAGATGTCAGTTAGCTAAATCACAGTCATATATTCTCTAGAGAGATTTTAGGTCTTGTTTCTAGTTAAGCGATACAGCAGGTGGTAATCAGAATTCAGATCAGACGTCAACTACACCAGAAGTTTTCGTCATCTCCCTATCCCCCCATTTTTGTGCGTGTTTTTGCGTGAGGCGGACAGAGGAAAACATAAAGCAGCGTGATAACGCTTTGATAGCTACAGTAAAAGAAATTTTACTATAAGGAAAAAGAAAGAAATTGTAATCACATTTCTTAGCAGTTTATTTTGGTTTTCTTAGTTTGAAGAACTGACTCCATAACCTGTTTTGATAATTAATATATTGTGAAATCTAAAGTGAAGAATTAGAAAAACGATAAGGTATGTGTATAAAATATTTGAAATGAAATTAATTTAATTTGTTGTTCTGAATTTTATAGAGAAGCAGCAAATTGAATATTTTCTATCTCTTCCTCCTTCACTGATACTACTTTTTCTTTACAAGTGTACAGTTATGTACTTTATCCTTAGTTTTTTCTGAAACCACCATTACTTTTTGGAGTAGATAATTTTTAATTTCATCATAACTAAATCTGAAGATTCCGCCTGTTTGAAGTCTTCGTGGTTATTAAAAATCTATGAGGGTGGCTTGATCGGGAATGTTTGGTGGTTTAACAGGTCACAGGTTTGTCATTTCATTAGGTCTTTGGTAGAAACCTCTTTCCTCTTAATTCCTAGTTACCAATTAAATTTATTCATTAACCAATATTTTATATGAAAACTATAGGTATTGCATGACCACATGTAGGCAAGAGTAGTCAAGGAGGATACAGTTAAATAAGAAGCTAGATTCTTGCTATTTGGAAAAAGAAAAAAATATATTTTATTCGTTGTAGCGAACATACTTATTTCAAAACTTTTAGACCGGTTTTGTTTCTGGTGCACATGTCACGCTGAGCGTGAGCCCCAAGCAACAGAAGAACACTTTGTTTCAAAGGAAGAGGCTAAGGGGTGTGCTCATTAGATGCAACGCATGAATTCCTCGGGAAAAAAACCCACAACTTTTTTTTTTAAAGGTAGTGCATAACTTAAGGCTGTCCCTTGATGGCAGTAACTTTTGAACTGAAAATTTATATACATTCCACGTGCTTATTTTCCTCTGCAGTTCATGAATAAATGAACTGGTAGTGCAACAACAATATTATAGCTCAGTGTGCTGCAGTTTTTGTAGACTGCCAAGTAGGTGGTTTATGCTGCACGAATGTGGCGTATGAGCTCTGTCAGTGCCTTGGTCACCTGACGAGGAATACTAATAAGCCTTAAATGCTATAGCAGTCAATTTTGTATAATTTTCTCTTTTACTAGATCTGTTAATTTTTAGGAGAAAGGAAAGAAAAGGAATAGTACTGCTGCCCGACTTTGCATCTTTCTCTCTCCTTGATCCTGTTGACATCACACTACGGTGGGTTATTTTCCATTAATATAACAGTAGGGCCTCCAGCTGGAATGTGTGCTGCTCATCGCAAACCTTTGAGCCCAGAAGTCCAGCCAGTTTTCAATCCGCTTCACTGTCTGCTTCTCTGGTTCCTGTCTTGTCAGTTTGTCTACCAGGATATGATAGGAGAGAGCGTTGGAAGCCTGAAGTCACGATACACGTCAGCGCTGCTCTCCCGTCCTCCACCGAGCCTGTCTTCTCATGGGAGGGGGCTTTCGGATTCATTAAGCATGATTTCCCCTTTGTAAACCCATGCTGAATACTCCCAAACATCACCGTGTTTTTATTCCATTATTTCCGGTACTACAACAAAAGTGACTCTTTATTAGAAAAAGTTGAAAAAAAATTAGTTACGTTTTGTCTTAGTGCCTTCGAGAAGTCAGACTTCGCTGTAATATAACCTGTAGGACTATAGGTCTGTGACTTTCAAAGTTGTAGGTGTAAGTAAGTATGGCCATAAATCTTCACCTTCAAATGTTATTTTTAACAAACTTTATTGTCACACAAAAAGTATAAATACATGTATTTCCAATATCTGGAACAAATTGTCACGGTTAGGTACTTTATTTGGTTCCATAGGTCTAGTTCACACGGAGATGCCCTTGAAGTGTAAAACCATATTTCTGTTAGAGAAGTATCAGGGCTAAAGTAGCAGAGTTGGTATGGGTTTTCCTAGTATCAAAAGAACAGAAAATGTAGCATTTTTCACTGTTTATAAAGCTTGTTATTTAACTATGTTAATTGGCCATTTCCACTCTATTTATTATTAACAGCTTGACAAGTTTAGAAAAACTTTTCAAGCTCTGTAACAGTAGCTGTTTCTGAGTTTTGCTAATTAATAGTGTCCAATGCATTAATTCTTTATTTTCAAGTATGTTTAAAATGCCCCAAGGATTTCTTGTTGAAAAGTGGGATAATTCATGCTGCCCAAAATTAATGTGCAAATGTTATAAGACTGAAGATAGCCAGAAGCAAGCTATTTGACAAGGCCTGCAAATCTCATGTGTGTGCGCGAACTTCAGCGCTTCCATGTATTGCTTGGTGCTGCTGCCTTATTAATGTGATTGTCTGTATTAAGGGAATCTGGATTCGGGGCTTTTTCCACCCTAAAGAAATGCTGATTAGTGGGTATTTCATGGGGTTTTGTACTTCTGTCAACTAAACAGAAGTCAATTGTAGTCATATTTTCATAGATTGTGACTCAGAAATGCATGATGTTTGTTGTAGGAGATTGGCTGGTAGAGGTAAAATTTTCAAAATAATATTCTCACAAAGCCCATGTCTTTTATCTGAAGCAGAAAATATATTAAGAATATACTCGGAAATGTGCTGAGAAGAATGCCTGTGGTGAGCTACGGTAAGGAAAAAAAGGATTTGAATATTCCGAAGTGGTTAGTCTGAGCCAATACGCTGCGTGAGGATACTTAAACCACAAGGAAGCTCAAGGATTGTATCAGGGGTATTTCAGCGACAACTATTAGAATGATCATTGTCAAAACCTGCTGATGATTTTGTGCTCGTAAACGTCTTTTGAAGCAGTTGGACAGAGGCTGGTCTGTAGACGTCAATGGTGGCTTTTACTGGCTTTTATTCTCCGAAGCAAAAGGGAGTGGATCCTGCCCTCTCTCATTTAGAGGGGAAAGGATTTCGCTGTCATGCAGCGACAATAAAAAAGACAAACAGAACCAATGAGGAAAAATGTAATCTTATGCACTTTTTTGTTTTCTGCAAATGAATTCATGTCTTTTGTTCTCCTGTCTCATTGTGTACAGGGACTGTGAAAGGCTTTGCCTTTTCCCCAAGGTGTGTTTCTGGGAAGCAGTACTCATTTTCCATACATACAGTGATATTCTAGCATCTTTGCTAGCTTTTTTGTTTTCCTAATTACACACCTATTCATTTTTAAAGAGTTTTTAATAAATTTTGCCCCACTCAATTTGGAAATTACCCTGAGCAGTACTCCCTTCTTTTTTGAATCCAACTTCTTTTTTTCTTTATGCTGTTGCTTATCCTCCTACAAAAATCCAATTTTCTTATGAAAAAATATATTTCAAATTCCAGGTACATTGAAAACTGACATTGATACTTTTCAGCTCCATTATCTTTGTTGGATATAGTCTCTGTCTACATACATGGCACCGACAGCATTTTTAGATTTAGTTGTAGAAGTGGAGCTATCTTTCCCTATCTTTAGTGTGGCCATTCAAAACCAGCTAAGTCCTCTCTTTGTCTTTTAACTTACTAATTTTCTGTTTGTTTCTGAGGCTGCTGAGATGTTCTTTGATACAAATGTTCTGGTTCTTATGGCACACGTCAAGGTAAGGGACCTGAATGGAAACAGAATAACGAATCGGCGTTGGTTCGACTGCCGAACACGGAGCTGCTCTGTGTTTGGCGCGCTCAGCCCTGGCCGCAAAGCCTCTATCCTAGTCATGAATGATGTATTTATGTTACTGTTAAAGAAATACGGACAAAGGCGGTGATGCTTGTTCCCCTACTTTGATATCAACCAGACTAATTTTGTATGGTTTTGTATAACCAGGTATGGACGGCCCATCTAATTTTAGCCATGACATTTATAGTTAGTGAAAAATAACTGCGCAAAATGTTTTAAAATTTGCCAATTCATGAACGAATCCCAAATGGCTAATAGGACAAAAAAAAAGTGGGGGCTTGCACCAAGAGGGCAAGAAGAGTGAATTATCGTAATAGATGAGATGCACCCCTGCACTGACTCTTGTTATTCGTCATGGTTAGATTCTCAGATGGAGTGTTCCATGTTTAATGTATATACACTTATGTTTTCTTGCTTATTGTGTTACTACAGTCAAATGGTTCTTTTATTATTTCAATTCTGAAGTAAGTATATATACATTTATAAAACTAATAAGCATCATATTTAGACAGTAGGAGAAAAACGACAATGATGTACCTTATTTATGCTTTGAAAGAACCACTAATCTTCTCTGTTTCATTACACTTAAATCACAGAGGTGTGTTTTTTTCCTGTGACTGTTGAGCTATATTTACTGCAGTTGTACCTGGATAGATAATGAAGTGTTGCACTGAATTTGAATATTGGCTTATGTTGACTTTTGTTTGGAGTGCATTAAACACTGTGATCTTGAATTGTAGCCCAGATTTTACTGGCACTTAATGAGGTTGATGGATTCTGGAGAAAACTCTGCTATCAGTCTTTAAAAAGTGCAGCTAGTAATAGTTGGAATGCAGGTGAAAATCTATTTTCTAACTAGACTTTAAATCCTGTAGTTAATCAGGAGATGCCTATACCTCAAGATACATTAGGAATTTATTTGACTATAAGATTTGTCTTCAAAATTCTTTTCTCTTGCAACACTGAAGACGTTGCAAAGAATGTAATGCAAGCCCGACACAATGTAATACAGACTGTAATTTATCTGTTACCCAGTCTTCCACCGACTTACTTAAACTATGTCATTTGAAAATTACTTGACATAGAATTCTTTAAGATCTCAGCAAACAACTAAAACGATAATGACCCCCAAATACCCCTCAATACTGACAAACTCAGTTACACAGTGGTTCAAAGTATTTATGTATGAAACAAAATACAATAGACATTTTAATATTCATTGAGCTGTTTTAGAAGATTATTTTTAAAAGTGGACCACTTTTTATGGAAAATCAAATGTGGATTTACAGCAAATTATTTTGTGTAAATATGGTCACTTCAGGAGGTTCATATCATTTCTTATCACAGGGTAAGAACTTACTGAGATAAAATGATATGCTTATGTATCTGATATGGGCATCCCCGTATTTTTTATTGGAAAATCGGAATTTTTAAGCTGCTAGACCTCTACTTTTTTGTAGAATTGTGGTAGATGCTGAAGCTCACAAACTACGAAATTGCTTCTTACTGTAGGACTATAGCATCTATACCCTGCTATCTGGGTGGAGAAGTTCGTCAAGCATTCAGGTGTCAAGTCTGGCAATAGGAAAGAAATACCCCTTGAATTGCCTATATTGTCAGCTCAGACATCCCTTTCAAAACCCGAAGTCCAGTCTGAATACAGATGTATCAATGCTGTGTCCCACTCGCACAAACTAGTGTTCAAGAGATTTGCTTTTGTCCCTGTGTAAACACTCAAAACTCTGTCAAATGTGCATGTTTTGAGAACTCCTAAATTACCGTAAAATGGAATTTCACCTTTTGCTTAGCTGTAGTCAATTGATTTACATAGGTTTCAAAATGCAGATAATCAGTTTTCAGGGCTCTGAGAATGCTTCTAATGCATTGATTGTCAGTAAACCTGACCCATTTGCAGTGTTTGCGTTAAATATGTCTCTATTGCTATAATATTCTAAATTATTTTAAAATAAAGATCACTTAAACTTTCTCTTAACGCAGTTCCAATGGAATAAGGATATAAAATTCTTTACAGAAATAAGATTTTTCTTTTTCTTTCTGCCTTAAATCTGCTTTTCAGAGAGCTTTAGAAATCCGTCCAATGTGTTTGTAAGGACGTAGGCATTCAGTTTTACCCTGCTTTCCGGAGAGCAATCAGTGCAGATTTGTATCTTTTGATTGCTTCAAATACTTTTCTGTCTCTCCCTTTGGGGAAAAAAGGTGATCTACTGTTTAGTCAAACCTGTTTTATAAAAGTTTTCTGTTTAATATCATCCTGGTATTCCTGAAACACTTTTGTTTCTCTTAAAGCAATTATGCTCCACCTTGGATTTTCCATCTTTCGGATACCGCGTTCGGAAACTACTACCTACCTTCTGACTTCATACCTGTTTGAATTACATGTGTCCAGACTTGCTCACTTTTGTCCTTGAATATCATCTGTATCGGTTCTTCGGACTCTCTCCGGTGAGTTCAATTGCTGGTATTGAAGCAGAGCACAAGCCAAAAACTTACTCTGTAAAACTTGACAAATGAGTTACAGAGATGATGACTTTTGATGGATACTTTTGACATCGTAATTTGGTAGTGCCGTCACTATAGTTTTGTCGAGCCTCTCTTCCAGAGCAGCCGGCCTGAATATTCCGAACTGCCCAAGGACTCATTTTATCCTACAAATGTTTATGCAAATGTGTTCTGTACAAGTGAACATGCTACATAAACCGAGTTTTATTCTCAAGCTTAGCATTTCATTTTATCAGTCCGTCATTAAAAATAGCCAGTTGCAAATTAGCAGTGCTAGCTGACTCTCTTTAATCAATTTCCTTCGCAATTGTGCGGTTCAGAATTACTTTCAGAAGCATTTAATAATGCCAGCGTTACATTTATATGGCATCTCAGGACAAAGGAGTTAATCATGACAGAGAATCTAAACTGCAGATTGACAGAAATAAATCAGATGAGGGAGAAGAATTCCCACCAATATTATTTCACCAACGGTGGCATCTAATTGCCTTCCGTGTGTTCACCAGGACTGCTCTGAATCTTGTTTCTGGATGATTGATTGCTCAGCTTGGCTGTTAAACTGGATTTGCAGTTTATCGAAGGCTGTTGTGAAGTGAGTAAGCCTTGAAAATGAGTTGAGCGGCATCATACATTACTGTTGGCTGCTGTGTTGGTTAATGCTGCACATCTAGCCCTCTGACATTATCACAGACATTATAATCTTCTATTACTGCAGGGGAATGGCCCGCGATCAGTAATGTGCTCAGTCCTTGAAAGATTCAATATCAAAAGCCATTTACTTCTGTAGGATTGCAAGTTTGTTCTATTGCCTTATAAAGGCATAGACGAGTTTTTGGCCACTGTCTTCAGCTCGGAGCATCTTGAGTAGCTACCTCTATATGTACGTGTAGCATTTAGGTTTGACATTCTAAACGCTGCTGGCCCCATACGTAATCTGTGTATGCTTATATAGAATGACTTACTGTATCATTTGCTTTCTCCTCTCTGCCCCTACGACAGTGATAAACCTGTCTCACCATTATCCAAAGGTCTCCAAGGGCAGGCAGTGAAGTCCAGAGCACAAAACACATCCCTGGTCTTCAGTTGTACGCTCATGAAAACAAGTACTGGGTGGTACTATGGAACCACGGAGACAAACCAGAGTGATGGAGAAGCTTGAAAAGTCTGAGGTTTGGTTCAGAGTGTACCACTATTCAAACACTGGAGAAGGGACAAGATTTTCCTGCTTTCTCGTGATCATTCAAGCTGACTGAGAAAATAACTGTGCGGTATGGTATCTTGCTTTTCAGTCTAGGATTAGCTTGATGAAAAGTAATGCTATGTTTCAAATGGATTGTTTTAGGTATTTCCCAAGTATGAATATTTTATATGAGTGAAATATCAACTGAACACGGCCCCAGTCACAGATCTGAGCTGGCATATACAATATATTTGAGTCCAGCTGGTAGGACTAATGCAGAACACTTGTCACCATGTCTTATTTTTATTTAGAGAGAAAAAAATATAAAAGATTGAATATATGTGTATAATATACAAATATATATTTATGAAGAGACAGTGTTGTTTTACAGTAGAAGTCAAACGTTGTCCAATCTCTCATGAATTTGCTGTCCAACATTTACCAGTGCTCTTATGGCTGTTTCCAGTGCTTGCTGTAGGCTATTCTGACATCTCCTACTACGGATAAAGTATTATTCAATGTCATTTTAGGTCACTTTCACAGAAGAGCAGCACAGTCATCTAGTGTGGACTATATGCGCTGGCAGCTTGCCCAGCAACAAAACCAAAATATTAATTGGGAAGCAGAAATGCAGGTGGGGAATGCTGTGGGCACTCCTCCATTCTGCGGATCAAATGCGAGGTTTTGATTTCAAGAAGGATTTTTTTTTTCTTGAATATCTCAGGATTCTGCTTACTTTAGCTTGATGCCATCTTGTTCAAATATTTTCTGCATCATTCTACATTAAAATTTAAATTACTTTTCTTCCTGTAGGTATTGCTTATGGACATAATTTGAAGAAGCTGATTAATTTCACCATCTTTTGCATGTAAATCAATAATGGACACTAGGAAGATTAATGTTAGTAAAAGAAAAGATGATATAACAGTAATAAATCTTTTGTGGGAGTCATATGTCTTTTTCAGTCACCAGTACAGAAATAATCAAGTTAGATCTGGTGCATAATAAAGATTTCTTGTTAGTCATGGGGCACGACCCAGCAATGGTGGGAGAGGCAGGGGCGGCCTTTTTGCTGACCTTGGGTGGCCCCAGTTCTTGGGTGGCAGAGCTCTTGGCGTTCCTTCCTCGGCGCCGTGTTCGGGGCATGGTCTTGAAGAATTCACACAGGACTTTTAAAAGCTCTGTAGAAATAAAATAACTTTCATTTTTCCATTGGCTTTTTTATCACCAAACCCACATAAAATTAAATTTTAAAAAAAAGAAAAAAAAAGAAAAACCTCTCTGAAGTAATGTTTTGAGGAATGTGTCCCTTTCCTATTCCTTTATCATAATTGACAGGCCGTAGAAACTCATCTCCCAAATGTTTCATGAAAAATGTTTTGCCAGGACGGCTGAGCAGGCTACACTGAAACCAAGTCCCAGCTGACATGTGAATAATCTCCACCCTGAACAATTTGGAGCTGTAGTGAAAGTGTCGTCTGATAACAGATGGGTGAGTCCATGGCACAGCAGCTGAGGGAGTTGCAAGACATGCCATGTGGCTGGATTTTATTTATTTATTTTTTCCAAAGCCTCTCTATTGCTTCCTTGCCACAGAAACCTATTCCCCCGGCTTTCAAAGTGAGAAGGAAATTTTATTGTCTCCTTAATCTCAAAGTCCTTTTCCACCAGTAGTACCTAGAGAGCAAGGGGATGAGATCTATGCTGAGACACGGCAAAGCAGTTTTCCTTCACTCAAGAGGTTTTATTTGCGAAGTAAAACATCCATCATAAAGGTCATTTTTACTCCAGCGGTTCTGGCTCCCTCCTTCTAAACAGGTAACGATGTCAGCTAAACCCAGCTGCACAGAGCAATTCAGATCCTCCTTGTGAGGTCCTACACTCGTACCGCTCTTTCAGGGGTCACGGAGAAGATTGTTCTTTGGCCATGGATTTCCAAATGAAAAAAATACAGACTCTATGGACTACGAAGCTTGATTTTTATCCTGCAGTTTCCCCTTCGCAACATCCCTATAGGCTCTCTTTAGGGGTTATCCTGACAAACACTTAAAAAAGATGACAAAAACACAAAGCAAAAAAGAAATAAGAAGTCAAAACAAAGACACTCGTGAGAGAATTGCCTCTGGAGTGGGGACTCCCCTTGGCACATCACAGATTCTCAACCAGCCTTCCTAAAATTAACGCCAAAGGGAGATGGTTTTATTCCAAACTGAAACACCAGAAAAAGCCTTAGAAAGTTGACTTTCAGAATTCTAACTCTTCCTGAGCTGATACGTGTGAGTGGGATTAAGCCAACGTGGCAATTCATGAGCTAGAAGGTGAGCTCTTCAGTGCTCCTTGTTTACCGCAGCCTGCCACGGGGACCTGGGGAAGCGATAGGCTTCTGCCATGAAAAGATGTTCGCTAACACCAAAGTTGGATACTTCAGGCTAATTCCTGAGAGTATGGCCTGAACTGTTTCTCATACATGAGCAACTCCGAGATTGCTGCGAGGGTGCTCAAAATTTGGCATAAGTAAAATCCATGTTGGATTTCTTTACCAGATTGGGGGGGGGGGGGGGCAGTGGTGGTGTTTCCCTAATCCCGGGGTCATTGTCCATTCATAGTCTTCCAAGGAGCTGCTACGTGACATTGGCATTGAGCGCCGCACTCGGATAGTGCTTATGGACGTGGGTGGGGGCAATGCCGGGGTGGCCTGGAAACCGTCGGGTTTCAGGCGCTTCCTCTGAGCCAGGGTTTCCCAAGCCCGGGCGTCTGCTTCTCTTGAGAGACCTCTCAGGAGTGAGATACCGACAGAGCCACATGCTCCTCCTCAGATCCGTTTTTCGGTGAGACTCTTTTTCGTGGAGCGCATATTCATTTACTTCAGCATTTAAACAGGTCTGTTAACAACAGGTGGATTATTTCCGTGGATTATTTCTGTGCTCAGCCATGGCTGCGCTGAAGCCCATTGCTGGATGGAGACAAGTGCGAGCTGCAGACTGGCAGCAATACGCTGCAGATACTTCTCTTTGGGTGAGAACAAAGTTTTTATTTCCAAGCGCAGCCTGCCAGCAAACGTGAGATTAACTGTTCGAAGTTTCCATCGGACTTTGCAACAAGATTAAGTTGATTCAAAGGAATTATCTAACATCAGTTAAATCACGTTAATGCTGTTTTAAGGAAGAGCTTTTAAGCTTTTTGCAAATGGAATTTGGTTGAATTTACGCAGCTTTATAATTTATTGAACATTTTTATCCACGTCATATTTTCTCCTTTTGTTGTGCAACAAAATGCTATTGAGATAATTAGTGAATGTCCATCACCTGAACGCGTTGTGGATCTCTGGTGCCATCAGAAGCTTTCTTTGAACAGGACTGAAATGCCCTTACATAATTCCTTTTTCATCGCTCGCAAAATCAGCTGTGTCTTTGTTTCAGTCTTACTGCGCTGGGGTATTGTAAGCAGCAGCTCCTCACACTTTCAACCTGAAAAAGTACTCTAACGTTTTAGTGTGAAGCATTAGGCAATTGTAACCTTAATTACTGGGAATCTCAAGCTTCATAGCTTTAATCTTGAAATATATATGAAATAGAAGCATTAATATTTATTTATTGGTATTATTTATAAAGTGCAACACAGATTTATGTGTCCAGGGATTTCTTTGCATTTTTGATATATACTTTTAAACAGGACAAAATTAATAATTAAAAAATTCCTCACACGTCTAAATTACACTAGATAATATAAAGATGCACATTGTAGTAGCTCACGAGAGAATACAGTTTGAGAAAATTGTCAACATAAATTTGTCTGATAAGGTCAAAGTAATGCTGCTGACAGTAGAATAAGGAAGAGAAAATATTTTACTGCTTCCAGGCATCTTCGTGTTAAGTCAAGTAAAGAATAAAAAGAACAACTCGAGATATATAAGGAAAAAAATTCACTCAAAGGAAAAAACATAGAAAACATTTTGTATTGTTAGTACCCTTGTAACGCTCTGCATAAACGAAGTGCTGTAGCATATGCAGGTTGTTTTTCGTATGAGCTGAGACTGAATTAGGCAGCAGATTTAGTTATGTCTGGATCAGGTAAATGCATCCTTTGCAACCCAAAATCACAATCAGAGCAAGGGTTTAAGTCCTGACAGTCAATCTTATGATTTAAATTCACTTTCATATTTGCATTCAATTTTATTCACTGTGGACAAATCTTAATACTGTGAACACGGATTGAAGGTCCGGGGTTTTTCCCTTAGCACCCCCAGTGAGAACAGAATGTAGAAGCTACCCTCGTGCTTTCTGGTGCGCTGTAAATACAGGACACTGAACAGGGCTACTCTTTACTTGCCTCCTTCGACTTGTGTATCAACAGTTTTTAAAAACTTTATAAAGATCTAATATAGACCTATGAATCTATAAAGAATTTACATGGCAGATATGAATATTCACGCGCTTGTTCCTAATCTCTGGACTGCTCGCTCTGTTTATGTGCGTTATACTGCACATGCTTCATAGCGTAAACGTGTTTCTCTGGAAATGTAAGTTGACGTTTTTAGGCACATTCTGGAGAGCACTAATTGTGTTCTCACTGACATTAATAGAAGTGGTTAGCTCAGTACGGAGCTCTGCTGCTGCTGCTGGGATGCTTAAGAGCAGGATCAGGATTTCCTTTCTTAGGTCTTTACAAAGGATGTTGTGTCAGATTAACCTCAGCCTGTTCACCCAAAAGTACCCTGCCTTCAGGCTTTTTGTTTTTCTTTAAGCAAACAATTCCGTCCTGCAGTCAGGTTTCTTGCTCCCATGTACCTGTGGCTCTAGCACCCTCCCATGTGCCTTTCCTCAAGACACTGTGACATTATTTTGGGAGGGAATGAGCTCGTATGGACAGTGTCCCGGTGATTGGGGCGAGTCGGGTGCTGGGGAGTCACCGGAGCGGAGCAGAGCAAACCAAGGACAGCAGGGAGCCCGAAAATACAGCGACTCCAGAACAAATGGAAGGGGAGGATTGAAGGAGAAAGCAGCCCAGATGTTAGGAGCGGAGCAGGAAAAGTTCATTCAAAGCAAATTCCCACAGAAGAATATAAAAACCAAGGGCAGAAATAAGACCTTCCTCTTGTTTCCCTAATTGTGTTTTGGTCAATGATGCTTAGAAAAGCGTGGGATCATACCATTTTATGTGACACCAGAAAACAGATTGCTTTTATTTTGTGGAAAATCTGTGTTTTCAGTGTTGGTAGATAGTTTTGGGGTTTTTTTAAGATTCAGATTAGTTACTAATATCTGTACTGAAATAAAGCTTCATCAACATTTTAATTGCATTATTCAGTCTTGTTCAGGTAACAGTGAACTAAGGACAATCTGTGAGGAGAAAAAGGTGATCATTTTAATACTTTTCTTGCTGGTAACAGATGTTTTTAGTCCTCTAATAAAATTTCCAATGTCTAATTTACTTACACGTACCATTTAACTCTTGTTTCTTCGACACGTTAGGGATTACCATCGAGATGCCTCTAAACAACGCCCAAATTATCTGTCCTCTTCTGCTCGGAGGACGTCGTAGTTGGGGTAACTCCAAAGGCTTTGCGAATGCTTTACAACGTGCTTCAGTGAACTTCTGTCAAATGCTTTTAAGAATGCGTCTGTAACTACCAGCAGCTGCCTGGTTTAAATTCAGTTTGCAAATCATACAGACCTAGTTAAAAAAAAAAAAAGTCAGGGAAATCCTAGGGGAATATTGTCCAGGTCCCCGCTGGCAATAATGATAACGGTTAATGGGTAGCAACATGAAATTTCACTCAGGGACGAGCTCTCTTGTGAACGGATCGCTGCCCCGTTCCTGATAGTTTCCATGCTGCATGAACTCTTTGTTCTGGCTTTGCTCCTACGGTTGCAAAAGGCAGCGCCAGGAACTGCTTGAAAATAGTCAAGTTTAACTTCCTTTTCTTTTTGCCATACTGCTTTCGCTTTAAAATGAGCAATTTCGTCAAACCTTTGTTAGGTTTCTCATACGACCCCTGTTAGAGGTCCTTGCCCAGTAACACCTCCAGGTTGTTACTTGGAGCAAGATTCTCCTCCCACTCAAACACCCTGAGGAATTTTTCTATCCCCTCTGTGTCTCTCTGAATAGGTGTTTAGATTATTTGCGTCAAAGCTGCTGTAGTCCACTTGTTCCATTTCTGTTATAATTTCAGTTATGGTGAATTAACAATTTTATTTGTCTAACTTTAGCCAAAGAGCTCTGTTTTCTTTTCCAAAATTGCTTGTGGTCTCTGGTCTTTTTTTTTTCCCTTCCCTGATCAGATGTCCCACATAACCTTAGCTGATACATAAGAAATCAGAACTTTTTTTTCCTTCTTAAAAGTGGAGTGCAATGTGAAGAAATAATACCTTCAAAGGGTACTGAATCTGTACAAAAGCCTTTTTTTTTTTAAGAGTGCTTGCAGTGGCATATAACTTTCATATGTTATAGAAAATTATTTAAAAGTCTATAGAAAACTAATTACAAGAATGTCTCCCTTTGTTAACAGTGTAAGATGTTCTCTCTTTACTTTTATAATTTTTTGATATAATGTATAAATGAGGGATTTTGTCCCTTCCCTTCCCCCAGTATGTGTCGCCACCGTGATGCTGGGCTTGGTTCCCGAGAAATAAGCTTATCCCGCTCCTCTTTTGGCATATTTCTCAGCAAACGCAACCTTTCCTGAGGCATGAGTTACAGGACGTGAGGATACTGTTCTTCAGGTTTCTCCCACCATAGAGATTGCTTTTCATATTCTTACAATACATTAGATATTTTTCACTTCCAAAATCCATTCATATTTCATTGTTTCTGTCTGTATTTCCTCCTGGTTTGTATATACTTTATGCATATTTCAGGGTGTTTTTCATATGATATGTGAAAATACTTCTACTTACTTTCTGCACCTAACTTTGCAGTATGGCATATTGATTATTGTTTTGAGTGCTTTCCGTCCCTGTTACAGGGACTTACGTACAGACAAGCTGAAGTTAATTTTGTAAGTAAGATTTACGAAAGAGCCTATCATCTGTTGGATTCCTGTGATTGATTGATTGCTAAGAGATTGGACAGATTTTTCTTTTACTGGGGTAATTAAACTGATATTGTATGTTAACTACAAGTTGTAGGCTACGTTCGAGAGTTGTTGATTGAAGCCTACTGTGGGTATCGCTACGCAGCGGCTCCGTCTGGAAGATCACAGTTGCTCCTTTCACTCTCAAACACCAGAGTCTTTTTCAGCCAAAGCTGTAACAGTCTTATGGACAGCTTTCTTTTTTAAACTAAAAATTCTACCATGAATAGTGGTCTCAAAAAATGAAACCACGAGAACAGCGTAGGATCTAGTCTTCAAGTAACACTTTGTATATCTAAGAGCCGTTTCAGACTGAGTTTAATCCTCTAGCAACCTCTGGGCCAGGAGGGCTCATGGTTTACTGGTTGAAGCATGTGGAAGGATCCCAAGGGATAATCCAGGACTGAAGTGACTTGCACAAGATTACACATAACAGATTTTATGTACTGAGGTGGTAGTTATTGCGAGGTGTGCCACAAAATAAATACAAAACTAATATTTACTCTCACTAGCTTCTCTAGACTGCATGTAGAGTAAATTAGTTTGTACTGCCCACCGGTGAAACCCACTGGGCTGGATTATCCGCTAGACAAAGCCCACTGCCGCTAGGCAGGAGTAGGGCTTAATTCATTTAAAATATGTTCCCAGAGAGGAGTCAATGGTCTCGATGTCCTCTGATTTCTGTACTGCTCGGGATTGATCCTCTGAGGGGCAGAGGGGAGAAAAATGGTTGCTACCTGGAGTAGGCACCTACTACTCCACCTTTCTTCATTCACAGAAAACCGCATTGTACAGAAAATCATAATTTAAATGCAGATTAAACACTCCATGTACATCCCTATCTCTGCGTAGCAGATAGATGTGCGAGCAGTATCACAGAGCCGAGTGCAGTTTTTATTCACTCCACGCTGCGGGGTTTGTACACGCCAAATCCTCTCAATTCTTGGCAAGAAACAGAGGGCTGGGTCTCCTGCCTGGATGTCACTGGAGAAAGCTGCATGCTGGTTTGCCCTTGGCTTTAAAATCCTGCAAATTCCAGGTGAAGTTTTGAGACTCTCAATGTAAAATACAAGCAGGCAATTAACTAGTTGCGGTTTTTGTTTTGATTTGTTTTTTTTTTCTTTGTAACCAAGGGGGGGAGATCAGTTATTATTTCCTATAGGAGACTATAGGAATAACTTGTAGAGATTGTTGAGAAACTGATAACAGCTCAAGGTCTTTTAGGTAATAGAAGATAGAATGATACCCTTTTCATTTTGGATTACAGTAATTTATGTGGTGTCAGACCCGACAGCATAGGCTGTCAAACCTACTATCTCAGGTATTTATCACTTTTAATTTAAGATTTATTCTTTGAAGTTGAATCATAAGGTCTTTGTTCTCACGTGACTCAGATTGTATGCTAGGGTTCCGGCTATTTGTCAATGTTTTTAAACTTCTGATTGAGACATCTGTATCTTCATTTATGCTTACTTTTCCATGAACCGTTTTTCCTCAGTTTGATTAAATATGCTTACCTATGTTCATTAAATATGAGAAACTTTCTAGATGGTTCTCACCATGACGAAAATACTAGATTAATATTGTCTTTAAAGACTCTAGATCATTTAAAAATCTAATAATTGAGGGGAAAAAAATCAATCTATTTTATTTGTCCTCTTCAATGCTAGACAGGCACAAAAAAATCCTAAATATTTTACTTCGTTACTCTACTCTTAATATAGGTCATATATTGACCAAATATTGTTTGGGGGTTTTTTTGGTTTTGGTTGGGGGTTTTTTTGTGAGCTGAAATAAATTGTTATGAATGGCTTTTCTGTTTAGAAAAATAATGAGCAAAAGTTTGGCATGGTTATAGTCCTATGAGTTTTCACATTGAGGTACGAATATTAACAATGGTAAGAATGTGCTCAGCAAAAATAGATGTCTGATCTACAGAAACTGAAACCCACGTGCATGCATCACACTGTTACTCTGTGCAGTACAGTTGCTTATTCAGCCCAACATATCAGCATTTTAAATTTGTCGTCCTTAGTACTTATGTTTTGCTTATCTTTTCACTTGTTATCACCATATAAACTTCCATTTGCTGAAACAATCATTATTTAAAGAAAATAACCGCATCACTAGAGTAATAGTAACTGTTTTATTCATGCGTGAAAAAGTAACCTCTGCAGCATTGAACTATGAATGAAAAAAGTATGTGTGTCATTTGTGGATTGTAATAGAAAATACATTGAAATCTAATGACGTTTCCTAGCGAATGTTTGATGTGTGTGTTTAGTTCATGTTAGTGGACAAAAACATATGGCACTTAATTCTTTGCTTGTAGTAATCAGCAGTGTCACTGGAAGTGTTTGCAGATCAGTGGGGGACCTAACCCACAAGAAACCACGTCTACCTCTTTGATGCAGTTGTCTCTGAAGTTTGTCGTGTGACTTACGACCAAACTGCTTGTGGAACACCTACCAGTGGTGGAGAAGCTGGTACGTTTTGCCTTCACTAAGAAAAATACCACTTCTAGTCCTGAAGTAAGGAGAATGACAGTTGCAAGATCACACAGAAATTTAAAAAATATTTTCTGCTTAACTCACAGTTTAAGATAACTTATTTCAAATAATTACAACAAACATTATTTAATAAGCAAGTATTATCATTAGCACGTACCATTTTCCATTTCCAATACACCTCCATTTGAAAAAAGTCTTGCAGGTATTTACGCTGTGTCCAGCAGCATGATGGCGGCAAGTGAGCCCATTAGAAAACTGTCATTCAGCCTAGTACATTAAGTAATGAAATCAGAAGGCAAGAGAAAGAGATTTTGTGTGTTTGCAACCTCTGACAATTTGAAATCAATAAGAATTTGATAATGTTGAACTATACTCAAGGATAATTTCCTAGCTGATTTTTCCCCAGCCATACTGCTTTACCCATACTTTCTTTTACCTCTCAGCTGAAAAGAGAGATATGCAAGGCAGGGTGTATTGATAATTTACAAAAAATAGTGTATTGAATGGGATAAATATAATAAGAAAAAAAATTATCTTGTTTATAGCTCGCGCTGTCCAAAACCAAATATATTATTGGCAGTCTTGCAAAGCTAGGTGCCTTTCCGTTTCTCAGCGGAGCCTGCCTCATGTGAGGTATAAAACTAAGGAAGAGATTGCTTTTTTTAAGTAGAAGTAGGTCAGTAGTACTGTTTAGTGAGTGATGTCATTTATCAGGTTTTGTGGTACAAAACGCACCAACGCTTTGGGAAATTTGGATAAAACAAAGAGAAGTTATAAAACTCTATAGCTTTAGAGTTAAAATAGGTAGTAATAAATGTAAGGAACCATGTGTGATTCACATGTTAAAATAGCTTTGTGATGGCTGTGCTATGTACCTAGGTGTTTGCTCCTTATTATTAGGGGCATCTTTTGTCAGTGGGATCCCTTTGAGTGCTTTACATCTCAGGAGTCCTTAATAATGCATGAGATTAAAAAAACACACCCCATTGCCACCTTTTGAGAATAAAGTGTCACACAAGACAGGATGCATGCGGTGTTATTTATGGTTAGCTAACATTTACATAAAATGTTTTTAAAAATATAGTCGATTTGCATATCTTTCTGACAGGGAAAGAAAAATTAATAGCGCTTTAAGTACAAAAATAGATATTTTTTAGGATTTCTAGAGCAACTGTTTGTAATTTTTTCAATCTCTGTGCTTTGCTGCTGCTCAAGGACGTCGTACGCGGCGACCTCAGCTCAGCGCAGCAGCACTTTCGAAGGAACTTGCTTAGAGAGTGAGAAGAACAGAAGGATCTGAGGATATGAATTCCCCTGAAAAGGGAAAGATATTTTAAAATTAAATATTTTTAACAAGAAGTAGTCTTGCTCCTTCTGATTGGTTATAATTAGAAATTACTTGATATTCTCACTTTGATGTTCCACTGAAGAGCTGGACACATTTCAAATTGTGAGTGTTGTTGACTAGAGTGGTAAAGTTTGATGATGAATCTATTTCATGGCAAGGTAATATTAAAAATAAGGGAGTTTGTGGAGGATTAGAGCTCATTCCTTAATTATGTTTCTTTTTGTAGTCCAAGCCTTGGATGAAAGCAAACCCGCTACTGTTTGTGGAAACTTCTGGCTTGCTCAGCGGTGTCTACGCCAGTCCTGATGAAACGGTGAAGACGTCGGTCTTTGGTTTAGACTAAAAAAGGGAATGTAAGATTAAACTTCAGCCTCTTGATTAACAGAATTAATTATGGAAATGAGAATGTAGTGAGCCCATTAAAGGGAACCTTTGCTCTCTGTGGAAGCGAGTGCACTATACGCTCGCTTTCTTTGTTGAAATAAAAAATGTTCCCATCTGTTTTGCTGATGTGAGGACAGCTGTAAAGTTCCCCAAAGGGAGAGAGCAGTTACAGAGAACCGAAGTCACGGATCTGCAGGTTCGGTGCCCGGCCTCGCTGGCAGTTCCATGAACTTCTGCAAATCAGCCATTGGAAAATAGATTTTGATGATACAGCTTGTAAGGTTGTCAGGTCACAGACCTGCTTGAAAATTACGGTAATGGTATAGAACACAAGTCTACTTTATAAAGAACAACTCTGTAAATCTTGATTTTTTTCTTTCATACGCTGATTTGTTTGGAGTTACTAGTTGGCAGACATGTTAGAATCATAGAATCATAGAATTGTTCTGGTTGGAAGAGACCTCCAAGATCATCGGGTCCAACCATTAACCTATCACTACCAAGTCCCCCACTAAATCGTATCCCTTAGGGCCTCATCTAAACATCTTTTGAATCCCTCCAGGGATGGGGACTCCACCACCTCCCTGGGCAGCCTGTTCCAATGCCTGACAACCCTTTCGGTGAAGAAATTTTTACGAATCCAATCTAAACCTCCCCTGGCGCAACTTGAGGCCATTTCCTCTTGTTCTGTTGTCTGTTACTAGGGAGAAGAGTGACCCCCATCTCTCTACAACCTCCTTTCAGGTAGTTGTAGAGAGCAAGAAGGTCTCCCCTCAGCCTCCTGTTCTCCAGGCTAAACATCCCCAGTTCCCTCAGCCACTCCTCATAGAATGTTAGTTCTTCCTCATGTTCTGTTAGTAGAGGTAATGGAGTTAATTTCTTCTTTCATCAGCTGGCAAGAGGACACTGAGGTTTGTTAACACTTGAGAAGCGCTGCTCAGTATTCTATTGTTCAATGAAAGCTTCCAGAAACAAAAAAGGAAAGAAAAAAGTTATCTCTGGCACTTATCCAGTATTTCTTAAACAAGCAGCCAAGTCAAAATTAATCAGTCATAGTGTGAAAATAGTCACATAACATATGTTATTGTTCTTGTTCAGTGATAACACCAGTTTTGCTGGTGGGTAGTCTTTGCAAAGCTTTGATCAGGTATTTCTGCATTAACATCAGCTGATGCTTCATTGGTCTAGAAAAGGATTTATTCTGCTGAGTGATGAAATTCTGGGAAAAATACAAATACATCAGAAAACTGGTTCTTATTTTGTTACAGAAACTTTTGCTAATCTTTTAAGTGTTCCATTACCACACCATGCATAAATGTGTATCTCTTATATTAGGTATTTCACATAGCAAGGTACTTAATTTTAGTATCCGTTATTACAGAAATGCAAAAATAATTTTTGTTTGAAATTTTATAGCAAAACCATGTTCTGGCAGGAGAATTGGCACTTCTAAATATCCTGGTTTTCTCATAGCAGTTTTAAAATTATCTATGGGTTCAGTTCAGGTTTGTATTATTTAAATGCCTTTTTGTCTTTAGCCTACTTTTGTGGACATAATATAGAATATATTTAGGAAATTACCATGTTCTTAGCTCTGTATTTAAAATAGAAGAATCATTGCTCATCCTTCTCATCATGCTGGAACTAGCTACTTGTATACTTTCTAAATTGTGTTGACCATTTATTTTAAAACTGCCTTTTTCAATGATTACTGATATCTAGTATCCATTTATGTAAAGTATATGTAGTTACCACAGAAACATTCAAAGACAATTCAAAAAGTCATAGTACCACAGTATTTTCTGATTACCTCGTGACTCAAAATGAACGGATGGCTATTAACTAGGGCATTTTTCTGTATTTGCCAATAAAACCATTCTGCTCTAAGTAGTTAAAAGTTTATTGGAACAGGGAATTTATTCTCTTATCCTTTTTGATTCAAAATAAGTCTTTCTGGCACAGTGAGTATTCTTTTTCTGAATATCAAGTTTTTTTTTTCTTTCTTCACTCTCAGTTATATTTTGATTAAAATAATAAAAAGGCTATAGTTACATGCAAAGGTAAAATTTTTAAACCTTGATAATTTTTTTCTATATGTCATCAGAAAGCAAAAGAGGGACAATGGTAACATTTGGAAAAAATCAGGTAAAACTTTCTTTTTTTCTTAGGATTTCACTGCAGTGACACTTGTTACTGCGTATCTTTTTCACTTTTTTCTTCTAACACATAAATTAATATTAGAAACTCTGGCCACCTTTGAAAAATTACTTTTTTCATCTATTTTTTCCTTGTTATTTATGAGACACATGCTAATACCATCTGTTAATGAGTATGGTGATAAACTACATCTTCTGCTCTTCCTATCATGATCTCCTTTGAAGATGCTTTCAAGAACTCATTCCTTGATAAATATTATCAGCCTCAGACCAATTTATTATGAAATTTTGATCAAGGTATATAAGAAGAAAGAAAAATGTTTGAATAAGGTATATCCTATTTAAAATGTGTTATTGTATGCTCTGCTTCTGTGTAAAAAGAATTCTTTACAGCAAAATTTAACTATTTAACTTGTACTCTGAGTGAGGTCGTTTCCCCACACAGAACTTACCCTTATGAACAGAATATGGGCATGATAAGGTTTGTGTCATCTGGTACTTCAGGACTCATATATGACTTGTCTGTCAGGTGAGTATGTGGTTGGCACAGTGAAACGTTGGCACAATTCATTTTCTATTTGCAGTTAGCACAGTACTAACAGAATAACTTGGCCCCGATTTTTACGAAGCTAGCCCAACTCCCCTTGGTTACCGCATGCTGACTAAAACTATCTCTGTGCAGGTGAATATTGTGTAAGTGAACATGGCAAAAGAAGTGCACGTTGTTATCTTTGTAACCAAAAGAGTGTTCTTACCTGTGCGTGGACTTCAAACACGCTTACCCAAAAGCTCATCCAGCCAAAGCCCAAGCAGATGTTGGCCTTTGTCTTGAATTTGTCTTATTCATCATGAAAACAATCCTGGCAATAAGTGCTGCTACCTCGCTCTCCACATAAACGAACCGCTCATTCACGGAGTCCCGGGAGGGCTGAGGTTGGAAGGGATGTCTGGAGGTCGTCTTGGTCCAACCTCCCAGATTCCAAAATCTGCCAAGTGCATGTTAAGCTCATGTGGATTTAAAAGTTGTAAGCCACTCCGTGGAATCTGTATTCTTGCTCAAAACAATTCATTGTAAGAAACTCATTGTTTCTTGAAAGGCACTTGACAGATTATGAGATCAACTCCTTAACTACTGTGGTAGTCAGCAATTTGTTTATAAGTAGTTACTTTGAAAGAAGTACTTCAGAACAAATATGTCAAGCAGATACGGTTCTTACTGAGGCCATAGTTTGAGTTTTTCAGTCATTCATTGTCACTGTTGGATCTCCTTGATGCAAAGGCCTTTCTTTTATCCTTCTTTATAAATAAGTTACAATCACATGTTTAAGGTAGTGCAGCTATGAAGTACTGCAGGTGAATTTACATTCAATGGTCTGGGACTGTTGGAATCAATAATTGTAACATACGTTTCAGTTTGAGCAGTTCTTGAGAGTGTCTCCCGACTATTACAGGAGTTGTTTAGAGAGAGATCAGATCCCCAGATGCTCTATTCTGGCATATGACCATGCAAGTCAGTCAAGATACAGTGGTGCACCGGTTAAGGATATGGTCATTTCTATAACACTGAAACAAAACACATTGAATTTCTGCTGCACGATCTGATGGGAAAATAAGATGCAAATAAAAAACTAAGTTGACTACTTGAGTGAATAAAAGGGCTCATTGTAGCCCAAGATTACAGTAATTGCATTGTTCTCAGCAAAATCTTCTATAAGCCAGCAGCAATACAAATGTTTCAACATCGCTTCTCTTTTTTTTTTTTTTTTTTTAAAAAAAAAGAAGATTCTTAGAGATTTCACCTCCTCTTTGGGGATGAAATTGTTTCCTTGACAGTTGGCAAAGGCAGGAGATTCACAAGTCTCAGCAACTGTTTTCCTGGTGGAAAAATCTAAGTGAAATGATTAGAACATCTGGCAAAGCTCTTAAATAAAACAGTACTTTGAAACAGAACTGATTCAGTGTATCCTAGGACATTACATCAGTGACATTAGAACAATTAATATTCAAGATGTGCTTAATTATAATTATACTTCACAGATGTTCTACAGGAAAAAGTGGAACATTGTGATTTCAGGTTGAGCTCTCATGCAGGCAGACTAATGCAGTGACACTTTACTTTCTTCTATAAAAAATATTAACAACATTGACTGTTAAACCAAAATTATGCATGAGAGTCTTAGTAATAGCAAGTGCCCAGCATTTGAGATTATGTAAACAATAAATACAGTGTTTTATCAGCTGCTCTATCAACTGTATTAGACTGAAAAATTTGGTGGCACATTTCTGGCAAATCTTTTGTGCTTTAGGCTTGTCTAATGTAAGGATAACGGTAAACAAACCAAGGAACTCTCTGTGCTACCTTTCGCACAAGTCTGTGCATTGTTTTTTGCAATCCTCTGTACCGTTCACTTGCTACCAACTAAAACTGGGGCAGTCTGCAGAGTGCTGCTACTTCAGGAGGTGAATGACTCCACAGTAATATAGTCAGTGAAAAAAATGGGATATTAGCATGCTATTAAAAATTAACAGTATTTAATGGTGCCTAGGAGGTAAACCAAGGTCGAGAAGGAAACCTTGGGGACGTTTCCTAGCCTTCAATACTTGAATTAGCAATTTTAGCAGTGGTTTTAACTGTGAAAAAAAATTGGTACGTATTAAGTGGCTATGAGCTAGGTAATTTAGCTAAGAACGCACAATATATGTCATTTACAATAGCTGTAAGAAGTCATTACAATTTACTGTTGAAAAGGAGCAGTTGCCAAATCCAAACATGGGTCGGTACCTATAGTATTGAAGACAAAGATATGACGGCTCAAGGCGTGAGGTGTAAAAGGATTCCCTTAGCTCGTCATTGCTCTGAATGGGGGGGGGGGGGGGGGGGGGGTGGGTGGGTGGGGGGGTGGGTGGGTGGGTGTGGGGGGTGTGTGTGTGGTGTGTGTGTGTGTTCAGAGACAAGAAGTAGGAGGCAGATACAAGGCAGATACCACTCTAGATGAAAAAACAACTCCGTGATTTCATGAATTCACTTGAGAATACTGTAAGTGAGTTGAAATGCAACCTTAACTCGTCTGAAAATAGAAAGTACTTTTACAGGAGGTCTTTTGAGACTTGATTAAGAAAAAAAAAAAATCATTTACTGTGACTCCATCAAGCTAACGTCTTCCAACGACGAGCTGCAGATAACGCAATGCGAGCCCCGTTCCACTCCTACTTAGCCACCTGTTAATCAGGAACTGTTACAATAATTCATGGTTCACGAGAAAAATTTATGGCCATAGCCATTTAAAATCAAATAGTGAAAATATTTGAGTTCCAAGAAAGGAGGATAAATTATTGAAAACTCCTGCTTCCAGACAACTTGAAAATATGTCCAGTACTACTAATTAAAATTACTCAGCTGAGCATCTGAATTTAATTAACCGAATGAGGTTGTGATGGATGCAATGTTTATGGTATTTTGCCTGATATTTCATATCTAATGAAACTTCACATTTGTTTTCCCAACTTGTGAGAAAAACAAGTGTTCGATATATTATTTAATTACATATCTCTAAAAGCACTTTAAATAAACAGGGTGGGTTGTTCATAAAACTGAAGTGTTCACTGCATGCTGTATCTTAAATAAATCCTTTAGGTTTAAAAACCCAAAGAATCGGTGGTGTTTCTGCAGATCCACATGTTCTTTGCTTTCAATCCGAAAAGTCTCAGGGGTGGTGCAGTGTAACATTGCTGGCAATACCGTTTACTCTTAGTGGTAACTATTTTCATACAGTTGGTGATTGGCACTGCGTTTGGCTTAGTTTGAATTAAAGTAAAATTTACACCAGTACCCAAACCGTGATTTCTTACTTCTTTCTTTCTCCGTAAATTTTTTACCTAGGCAAGCCCTAAGATTTATGAACAGCTTCATCTAACACCTCCCTGGTTGAACGGGGGAGAGGAAGAGAGAGAGAGAAAACTATTTCTTCCTTTTAACTTTTATTTCTCTTACCTAGCAGTTATTAAACTATTTTTATGTGGGAAATGTTGTATTATATTGTTTAGTTCTGCTGACTGTAGTTTATAGAAAGGCACTAAAAGCAGCAGGAGTTCCCATATTTACCTCTTCTCGTGCAGAAAGCCTTTTGGTACTTCTCTTGAAGGAAACAGCGCGAATTAGGGTTTTGTGGGGTTTGGTATGTTTTTCAGATGCTTCTAACTTCTTTCTCTCATGAATTTTAAGGTCAGAGAACAAAACTAGCCATTTCAAAATTGCTAGTTTTTGAGGGGATGAACTGTTATTAGCGTTGCAGTTTTCCATAAGCTGTTGTGTGGTTTTCAGTCTCGTCAAGCAAATCTCTTCAGGAGCGTCTTGGGACTCAATTTTATACGTGAATCCTGAAAAAGCCGTTCTGAGGAGTGGGTATATGAGGCTGTGTCAGAGCTCCTATTTCATGTTTTGCTGCCATAAAGTTGTGACGTGTAAGACAATACTGTCTTAGACAGTAAGCTCAGCCTAAGCCTGTGGTTGAGCACTTGGCAGGTGGTTTTAGACTGAAGTATCTTAAATTTGATCCAAGAGCTTATCTGGCCTGTCCTTAAGTGATAACAGGAATCAAGGTTAGGGAGTTTTTCTGTGTTCCTGAACCCTCCATCTATAGGTGAAATCAGGGCAGAAACATCCGAGACTTAATGGATTTTCCTATGTGCTTTTTAATACTTATTTCAATGGTCTTTCGATAAAAACTTCTTATTTGCAAAACAAGGAAATAAAACGCCAGACGTGTCAAAATTCACATGTGGATTCCTTGTCAGCCAGGCACGCTTGTTGACAACTTGTAAAATAACAGTAGAGAAAGGGTACTATTTATTCTGAAGTTTTCTCTGAACATAAAAGTAGTATTATTGGAGTTTAAAATAAAAGGGGAAATATGCTCTGTCTTGTGTTCTGTTGTGAGGTACTTGCGACTAGAGACATTTTAGCTCAAGGTTTCTATATATTGCTTATTAGAAGTCATTTTATTACTCTGCAAGGTTGTAGCCTGTATCTCTGAGATTCTGTTGCATAAAATTCTACACCTCCCCTTACTGGGCTCTATGACAGGGACAGTAATTAGCACTAAACTCCAAGGCAATTTATTTTCATAAAATTAATAATAATGAAGATAATTTCATTTTTGAAAGCAGCTCTGTGAAAAGGCATCTCAGATCACTGCACGGAGATCTTGATTATACAGTGAAAAGGAGCTATTCACAGGAGGGAGTATTAGCATAGCCACAGTCCCCTAAAAACACTCTTTCTCTTGCCAAGTTTCTGTGCATAAAATCATACGCATGCTGTGTTGATGATTAGCTTCCATCGTTCAAGCTGCTGCAGTCCCCTCTGTATAAATCTATACTGAAGAATCTTTATATGCCAGGGAATATGATCCCTAAACACTTTAAAGTGTGATGCATTTAAAAGAATGCAAAACAAAGCATGTCAAAATCGAGAAAAGAGGACTGGGTGAATGACTATTTGAATTATTTCTGTTTCCTATCTGTGAAATTGAATTGACTGCAGTAGAAGGAAACACTTAACTGTTTTTATTGTATTAACTTTTTTCAGTTGCTTGTCTTTAAATTCTGTAGTTCCATAATCAAAATCCTGAAGTGAGCAGCCCGAGACATTATGGAATCAATGTATAAATTCAAACCCGATTTGAAAAATGCTGCTCTTGTTTTCTTTCAAAGCAAAAGTAGTATGTGGCTCCTAATGCCATTGCAACATGTAAGAATAAATCACTGTACTAAACTGGTGACTGACAGACCTTTTCGTTCATGAATTTGTGGTGCCTGAATGTCTTCCTGAACAGAACATATTGGCTCAGACATATTTTGTGAGTCTACTTAGAAGCCTGATTTCTGAAACACATATCATAGGGAAGTAGGGAAGAAGCTTCAGGCTCCTCCATTTATTATTCGTGCAGTTAAACTGTATCCACAGCCTCATAGTTCTCATGCCATTCATATGTTAAAAGATCAAATCTCCGATTTTTTGAAATGCAAAAGAGGGAAGTAGCTCGGGAAAACCAACTACTTACTGAAACCAAAACTGTTGGTTTTGGAGTTGGTTTTCTGAATATACAGTATATTCTGGCATGTGCGAAGTCTCTCCTCAAACTTCACCATTTTTGGCCTTGCTGTCTCAGCTCTCACCCACGTGGCTGAGCCGGGGTTTCACTGCACTATGGTATTCCAAGCTACATCACTTTCCTTCATCCTTCTCTGTTGCATGTTCCGAAGTTTGGAAACCCGTAACTGGGCTGATCGGTGGAGATGCTGTGGGTCAAGGGACGGAAAGTCAAGATTAAATTACTGGGAATTTTTAGGTTTGCTTTTTGTTTGTTTAAGCGTAGGGAAAGCTATTCACACAAAACACGGCCAAAGGAAACCAAGATTGCAAAATCAAACCCCGAGTTTAGAATTGTTAAAACTGAGGAAGTCTTTTTGTCCCTTCTAAACGAATTGTGATGTACTCTTCAACAGGAGACTTATCGTCTTGAGCCCTTGCTGGGAAAAACATGTCTGGGAGTGAATCAACCCAATGAATGTGGAAGTGGTTTTATACATAAAAAACTTATTTGGATTGTCATAAAGCTGCAGAATTGTCAATGCATGATGGAGTGGGAAATTCTGAGTGAGACAGGGTAGAAGGATTCAGAGCACAGTCTCCCGATTGAGGCTGTTCAGATTGAATTTTATCCAATTCGGAGGTTTGGGAATAATGTTTAAAAATACTGAAACAAATATTAATGCTGCTTTCCTCTTTTTTTTTTTTTTACAACTTGAGAATTTGACGCTGACTTCCAGTTTGAAGTAAATTAAATCAGTGATTTTAATGTTCACTGTGCTGTAAATGTAAGCACTCTGAAAATGGATCCCTGAGTATTTTATTGGACGTCCTAATTTAAAGGAAACTTTATTTTTCTCTGTCTCTCTATCCATCTCTAAAATGAAGATAAGACTGTTGCCTCATCAGGCCATGGTGGTCCCTGTTGTTAGGTGTTGGCTGCTACAGTCAGAGGATTCAAAGAGCTCAAGAAACAAATTATTTCATATTCCAGAAATGAGTTGAACAGAATGCAGTGAAACACATGGATGTAAATATTAGCAATGGTATTTACACACTGATGAAAATGATAAGTCAGTTGAAAGGTAAAAATATTTGTATGCGCTTGTTCACAGATTGGTGTTGATCCGGAGCTTTTAATGAGTAAGGTACCAGTTCTGGCATAGCGCATTTCCAAAATTTAGAATATTTATCTCTCAGACTTTTTCATTCTTTTAATAATTTTTTAAATCTATAATCCTTACAAAGATTATAGAAAGACTGGAAAGCAAATTCATCATTAAAAAGCTTCAAGCTTTTGAAATAGTTTCAGTAAGATAAAATAAACCTGCTTGTTATTTAATTATTTAAACTCAGTAATTTGATTAACCTTATAGAAATGTATATATAGATGGCTTATTTTGAAAACTAAGATTTTAAGAAATATTTTTAGTATTTGGTTTTTGACAATAGAATATATTGAATGTGGTGTAGTCTTTATAGAAATAGCCTAAATGTGTTCTGATTTTTTTCCCCCAGATGATTTGTAGAGAGTTTCCCAGGTTGTTCATGTTATGCCGACTATCAGATGAACCAATAATGAGAATTAAACGAGCCCTCAAGATGTGAAGCAAGTGTGAGTTAAACAGAGCAAGCGGAATAAAATGGCATTTTTCAATGTGCAAAAAATTACTGAAGTAAAGCGCTGCTGTAAGACAGTTCCTTTCTTGTCGAGTACAGATCAAACGCAGGTTCTTCCCGTTGTTGTTTCATACGGGTGCTCAGAATGATTACAGAATGACACAAGCCAAAAACATGATGGAGAACCAAGAGGCTAGAGCAATTCTCTAACATCAGCTCCCTCCAGCATCGCGGTGCCATGGAGCGTTTGCTATTAGAAGAAGAAAGAAAGTGGGTATTATTTACTCTAACTCTTCTTTCTTCCTCTGCAGAATTGCCAGATGTCAGGATCATTGTCTAGCATTTTAGGAGTTGATAGAGGAAGCTAGAGCAACTCAAGACGGATGCAGTGGGAGATACTACTTGATGTCGATGAAGGTAGGTTGTGGAAAGATTGAGGCTGCAGGCAAAAAAAAATCTACCCAGCTGAACATGTTAGCAGAAGACTGTTTTGTTCTCATTGCTCACGTTTTATTCATGCGTCCAGAAAAGTTAATGGCCAGGATATGTAGCTGCACATTTGACATGTTTTACATGTTTATTATAAATTTAATGTGACTAAACTTTGAAGGCATTCTCAAGTAGAATATAACAGTACGTGATGCAGTTTGATTACTTGGTACAAAAGTTTCCGTAATATACTACCCCATTCTTCATTGTCCCAGATTCTCATTTATACAAATTCCTTGTATCATGAATTTTGTACAGATTCCTGACAAGGTCCCCTCTGTCACTAACTTGCTACGGTCTGTGCTGCTCCGCGTGGTACATCTAAAATCAATTTCAGTCACATTTGACCATTGTGCAGATGGAACATTATTCATGCATTAGACTTTCTAAGCGGGGTAGAGCAGAACCTTACATTTATTCCTTACAATTGTATCTGCATTTTTGTATTTATATGGTTCAGTAACCTTTTGTAGAAGACCAGAAGATGCCTCTGGAGGCAACGCAATGTGCATCAGAACTGATTTATACTGTAACATCTGTCACTTTTCCCTAGGACCTAGTTGTGCCAGGATACACATGTCATCTTTTCTAATGACTTATCAGAAGATAGAGACTGACTGTGGAAAGGGATGTACCACGGGAATGAGTCTGATGCTCCTTTCTGCCATTTTTCCAAGGAATGGTGTTCAACGGGCATTTATTGGCTCGAGGATTTGTAACTCGCGGTTCAGTGTGCATTTTGCCCATAGGGTTAACTTTTTTCCTTAATGAATTTCTGAAAAGAAGGCATAGAAATGCGTTGCAAAATGTGTAAGTGTACATGCATTGAATTTTGAAAATATTCAGAACAACTTCATTTTCCTGTCCTATGAAGTTCATTGAAATTTCAAAAAAATCCTCAAACCAATGTCCATATATCTTCCTCTCTCGCCTAGCACACAAAAGCAGGCATAGCAGGGCTTAGAATAGCCTATGTATTTTATAGCACTGATTAGCGGATGGACTTGAAAATAGATCTCTTGCATCTATGTGAACGTTTTGCCTACTTGAATATTGCATCTCTCTGTCGTTTGTGTATAACTATTTAGTATGCCAGGTGAGTGACAGCAAGATACTCAGAGGAGTCACCAGAACTGTAAGAGATGTAGAGCCTCCAATTCCTTCTTTCAGTTTTATATCCATTATCCGTTTATTCTATAGGTATTTTGTTTTCTTACTCTTAATTTAACTAGAATTTCCATCCTAACCTCAGAATCCTTCCTTAGCAAACTCCAGATAATAAAGCACCCTTTACTACGGAATGTTCACATTTTAGCTGATACGTTTCGTCAAAGACAGGAAACGGAAAACCGATCAGATCCACAACCGTCCCTTTACAAAGGACTGCGTCTTCACCGTATTAAAAACATAAACTCTGATTTCCTGCTGAAAAGTGCATTGGTATTAAAATAATTACTCTAATATTTGCATTATGACATATCCTTTTTAGGAAAAAGAGTCTTTAATACCGTATGTGGGGTTCATTGGCATAGACATCTCAGATCCTTGAACTGCCTCAATCAGTCAGTTCTGTTGTCTGTGAAGGTGGTGTAAATATGAGCACCTTGTTATGGGAGGTCTGATTCTGTCTCTTTTGTGTTGGGGTAATCACTAGCTGCACTGTGGCAGTTATGAATTAAGTATGTAAATAAGCAGAAATTTTCCTTTTTCTTACAAGAAAGGTTGAAATTATAATTTAACATACACTAGAGAAGTCTTATTTTAGTCTGTCTTGAAATATCTTTAGTCCTATCTGTAAGTAAAGTTGCAAACTGTAAAATGGCTTTTTATTATGATTTCTACTTGGAATTTAAATTATTTGGTTAATATTAGTTAGACCAAATAATAAATTTCTAAGATTACACACAGTGCATGCATACATATAAAAGTAAAAAGTAAAATTCAAATATAACCCAAGCTGAGTATAACTTCGGTTGTCTTTATAGATTTTAATTCTGCACCATGTTTTGTGTCTTTTTGTGATAGTTGGCTTTACTGCTTTTGTATTGATTCAGTTTAACAGATTGGCTTATATGTTAGAGTGATTTAGGGTGTTATATATTTTTTATTTTCCTATTTAGATCTTGCTCGTAAGTGAAAACACACTGCGTAATTTGTAGGACATATATTATGAGTTAACTACACAAAGCTGTATTTTAAAGATTGAACGTAATGTTGTAGTATAACATAGTTACGTGTTTGCAACAGAATGTGAGGTGAAACTACCGTTCCACCTGAGCTGTACCGGCCATTCTGGGGACAGATCATCTTATTGCCTCCTAGTAGTTGACCACATTCTAAATAATCTAATCTTCGTCAGTTAATGGAAGAAATCTGATCGTAGTGCTAATTAGCTTAATTAGTGGAGTTACCTAGAATGTGAGGCCTGGCTTCAGTCTCTCACAAAGCAGAGCAAATCTAAAAGACGACACTGAAACTTCCCTTGCAACAGAGAGCGTCCAGGACGTGGGACATCACCGAAATATTGGCAGGGTGAGTGACGGGCACTTTGGCGAGCCTTTTTCCAGGAATTCTCAGTTTACTCTATGCAATTCTATACTGTGGCACTTAAAAGCCACCGTGTATCAGTTACCAACAGCACTGCAAGGAGGTTTATCGGTTTATATATGGCCCATAGTCTCTGTGATGGAGTTTCCCAAAAGACTTATGCGCTAAGAAATTTTAGCAAAAAATATACTTTATCAGATCAACCGCGTTTCCTCCTGTCCAATCTTTAATGCTTACTCATTTTGGAAAATGTAACAACATAGGGATATGACAGGATCTCTTATGTAATCAAAATGAAAACCTACATATTACAAGCAAAAGGAAAATTTACATTTTGTTCTTTCTTTTCTTTATAAAATATTTCATTTACAGTTTTACAAACATCTGACCTGTGCAATCTAGTAGTAGATCATTTGTTAGAAACTAGTTTGCAGGTTGGGTCCAGAGAACCATAGGGGTTCAATATCTAGCTCAAAGTCGGTGGAAAACACATCTATTAATGATTTTCTAGCTGTGTTTTTTTTCAATCTGTTTATTATCGCCATTTCTAGAAGCATTCTGTTCTTGTCCCTTCTTTTGTGTTGCAATGCACAAAAAATAACATTTAAGAAAAATAAACATTGTGGTTTTCTCTCTCGAGATGTCCACAATTTGAATGAATAATGGTGCCACATTATCCTCAGAAGGTCAATGGGATCAGAATATTTTATGAAGCTCTATCAGACAACATTGACTTGCCATTAACTTTCTGTTCCAGCTGTATTACATTAAATCTTCAGACCAAAGCTGTGGTATAATCCTTTTATTGTTTTGGTCAAAGGAGAGGATTTTTGTCTGTAAACTTTCCAAAAAACTGGTATGTGGCTGCCAAGCCAAGTATCTGTCTGGCATTTGTGAGTTAATGAAAGAGCTGCTTTAGCTTATAGCTGCATTTCAAAATACAGAATCTGGAGAAGTATATTGCAAATGTAATGTTACCCAATCCTCTCCTAATGAGAATTTACATAAAGAATGACCCAGCGGAATTGCAGTAGCGTATAGCGCTGCCATTTAGGAGAATGGAATCGTGTCTCAAGCCTAGAGAAACTTAAAAGTAGGGAGTTGAAGCTTTTGCTCTCAGGGGACAAAGTAAGTGCTTTTCAGTTTCTCAAGCCATTCACTGTCGACTGAAGTAGCCTTCGATAGGTAGCTGCTAATAGTGACTAAGATTATCAGAATATGCCTAATATACGGAAAAAAATTGACAGGCGTTTATTTTCATTGTGCTTTTCAGTCAGTGAAGAAATAACACAAGATGAATGCATTTTTAGAGGACAATGGTACATATAAAAAAAAAAAAATACAATATGAAAAGCAACAGCTTATACCTGAAACATTGAGGATTCCTAGGTGATGCCTAATTCAAGTACTAGGTAGGTCTGTTAGCACTTAGCTTCTGAGAGCTTCGTGCTCCTGATATTGGCCACATTTCATCTGCCGCATCTGTGGTCACGTGTATAAACAGACTGGAAGATACGCTCGAGTGAGAGAACAAGGACCCACCATTCTCCCAGCTATCCAAGGTTCCCAGATGAAGAACCATATACCATAGATTTCCTCTGCTAGTCATTAAGGAGAAAGAGAGACGCACGTCTGGAGAATGGTAGTGATCTCAGAGGAATCGTATTCTGCAAGTCCTGCATCTTATTGTTGGCTGTGCACGGAATCTGCAGTTCCTTTGAAACTCTGCGGTTTAAATGCTTGAAGTTTGATGGGTAACTCTAGGTTTAATAGTTTCACTACTATTCCTACTTACTGTCAGCTTACGAAACAATGTTACATTAATTGCTTTAGGAGAGAAGATGAAAATGAAGGGTAGTATGAAATGTAAAACAGTATCTCAGAGTTGTTGGCTGGAATCTCTTTTGACATGTTAAGTTTCCATCCGCGTGTTTTTATAATGTAAACATGAAATGGAAATATAAGTGTACCAAAAATAAGTCAAAAAACCATTGACAAACTCAACGGGGAGACAGACATATATATGCACACACAAGGCTTCCCAGTGTGGGAATACTTGCTAAGTGAGGAGATTTCAGTGGTCCTGCAATACATCACCATCATTCTTGCTGAGAGAATTCTCCCCAGGCACAGGAAGGGTGCAATGTTTGATATCGATACATTTCTTTTATACTTCCTTAGGTCGCTTTTGTTTTCAGTCTGGAAGTATAATCAGAACTTAGGTTAGTTTTTCTAGTGCCATGAACTGTTTAGAGGTAGATTTATGAAAATTGCAGGCTTTTTAAAATACAAGACTTGAGCAAAAGAGAGATTTGTTACCTCAGAAAGCTTACAAGTCATAAGTAATTGCCCGCTACCCCTCTGAAATAGGTTTATAGGAAAATGTACATCCTCCTCCTTATATAAATGAAAAAACCTGAGATAGAAATGAAGTGATTTCCTCAGGGCCATAAGCCGCGATTAGAATCAGAATTATTACAGAGTAGTTTGTGATGCCAGCCCGATACCTGGGCTGTAACAATGCTTCAGGGTCTCCCATGCCTGTCTGTCACTCCTAGAATTACTGGCCCTGGGAGCCAGTTCTCCGTGAATGACGATCGTGGTTTACAGCCTCAGCTTATCACAACAAGTTTGGTGGACGAGTTCCCTTTTTTAATCTGTCCAATGTTTCACTTCTAGATATAAATTGTGATTGAATGATTTAGTTCAGATTGTTTCTAGTGAAAATGCCGCTTCTATAACTTGTTCCATGAAATATTTCCATTTCTGTTAGCAAGCATCAAGTGTTTTCTAGTACTTGGGGAAAAAATTCTTCATTTCAATGAATATTACTGCTTTGTGCAATTGCATGCTGTAATATCTTTTATTTAGCTGACTTGTAAAGGTTGAAGAGAGGATCGGGACTTTTGGTTTCTTTCTGCTTCTGGTGAAGTTAAAAGTGATACTTTCACCAAGGTTAAGGGAAAAAAGGTTTGATCCACAGAAATCAGGGGTCTGCTCCTGACGCCTCCCAATTCACGGGAGTTTCTGTTACCAGCTGCAATGTTAACAGTTTTCCTGGGGTTCATTGATTCCTGCGACCTGCCTAATCATCCCTTTCCTGAGGTGACTGAGACATGCAAATAGTATCTGGGCCTCGCGGTCTTCCTCGTTTTCACACAGAGCCACTAAAAAGAGATCAAATAAACTGTTTTGAAAACTTAAGAGAGAATTCAGTGGCTATTTTCTTTGGGCCATGCAAAAATTGACCTGCATTTGCACCTCAATTATTGCAGTATTTGATGAATGTAGACCTTAAAAAACACCGCCTGTGAAGATCTCTTGGCACAGCTGAGTTTGCCGTCGCTAGAGCTTGCCTCTGGCAGGAGAAGGTTTATAGCTGCTTCTCAGCATATTTGAAAGAAGATTATTGCTGCTGACGCATTGCAAAAAGGTAACGTTTGTGTGCATCAGTGAGTAAATTGCCCTCATTATACCACATGCCATAAAATGACAAACCTCATCAATAAAAAAATACAATAAAGAAGGTACTTTGGGATTTGTGTAGCTGTGGGGAACTAGAAGTACTTAATAATGTCACATAGCTATCCAGTGGCAGGTGGGAGGAGTGTACTGGTTGTTATTGGAAAATTACCGACTGTGGGTGATTTTTGGAAAGTTTTATCTCGTTTTCTAATTTCCCAGATAAAGAAAGAAATCGTTTCACGCCACCAAACATTAAAAAAGAGGAAGAAAAATCTATTCAAAAGCGAGCAAGTAACAGACAAGTGCTGAGAGGAACAGATTTTTTAAAAAGTTAACATTGAAGAACAAATTGTGTGCAAGCTTTAAGGGAGGAGTGGAGGGGGGAGCTAAGAAGCAGATAGCTAAGTACATCCAGAAGAGGTGGAAAGAAGGAACAGTCACGAGTGAAGGAAGAAGGAACAGTCACGAGTGAAGGCTGGTTATTGCCAGATGACCCTACGGGTTAAGACAGTTGGAAGAGCAGTATATTTGAGGAGGTTAATATGACTCTGAAGTAGCACCTCTAGTTCACTGGTAGTTAAATTGCCGTGTTGATCTTGTTAAAAGATAACAGCTTTAATTTATTTTATTTTTTCAATTTCTATAAAACCAATATTATTCCTTATCTTCAGCTGTGACAAAGCGGTACACGTAGTTCGGCCTGAGGTGAGTTCAAGAAGGTCACATCGCAACGTGTGTTTCCATGACCTGCGACTTCCCTGTTGTCTTCCTTCGAGCAAATCCAAGGAGGACAAAGATAACTTTCTCTTAAGTGGCTCTGTTAAGCTCACCTACCAACAGTGTGCACCAATGCTTCTTTTTAAAAGTGTAAAACATTACAGAATGCAGAAAATGAAAAATACTAATAAATATTAAATACCGGTGATTGATTTCATTTAAATATCCTATATTTTGGGTCTTAGGTCTTAATCTTATCAATGATTAGACATACTCTTTTCATCATTGATCAGAGTAATCCTGTTGATTACAGTTTCTATTTTTATGCCTGTACAGGTGGTACTATGTGCATAGTACCACCAGAAATTAAGCTTGCTTCATGCTATATTTTTGCCTGCTACAATGCAGAAATTCTTAACTGTAGAATCTGTTTCTCTGAAGAGGACCAAGTACTTGGGTAATTTTGCTTTCATAGTAGTGTGCTACCTGCCTATGGAACATGGCAAGTGTTCAGGAGTGGTTTTTTTCCTCTAGTCTTGACATAAAAATGTCATAAAGAGTCGTAGAATTAAGGACAAAATAGAGCATTTAGATCTTTTGTTTATTTATCAACAGACATCTTTACATTTCATGATTGACTAAAAGGACATGAACTTCTTTTCCACATACATCTAACAGGTCAATAAGCCCTAGCCTTGGAGTGGATAGGTTTCAAGGTACATGTTTTGTACCTTTCATCTCTCTCTGTTAAAGAAAAATTAATCTTTTATTCTTGAATTTTAGCCAAGAGTTACTTTCTATACCACAGCAGAAGTGTGATGTAAAGTAGAAAAGGCAATAAAAAGGGAAATTGGGGAGCTGAGTACAACTGAAAAGCAGTAAGAGTCCTGCATGGATTTAACTTTGGTATTTAGCTCTGGAGGTGATCTATTCTCGTACATTTGATATCTGCTGTTTCTGGTATCCTGGCCTCAATTAATCAATGAAAATCTGGAGCAGCCTTGAAGGCAGAGGCTTGCTTCTTCAGGTGCAGCTGCACTAGTGCTTTCTCTCAGGTTGCCCATCATTTCAGGATTACCTTCTCCTCCCCTTTTTGGCAGAGGTTTCTTTGAACCAAGCGGGATCATCCTACTGCTGTTTCCAGCTTTTCTCCTTTCTAATGTGGGTTTTTCTGAAGTTTATGTTTTAACAGCGAGTGAGTTACAAATTGACCTACGCTTTCACTGAACTGCAAAAAACTATTAACATTACATTGTTATGGGGCAGGTATGAAAACTGCTGCGGGAATTAAAATCTGTAGCATTCAATGCTTTTGAGCATTGAGAATTTTTTAGATTAATTCTGTTTATCTGATAAATGCCGCTGAATTTCAGAGGGAATGATATCTTCATCTAAGCTGCTCTGAAATACTGAAACTTTATGAATGTTACAACAGATAATCTAATGGGAAGAGGCAGCAAGCCGTTCATTGTTTTCTTACTAGTCGAAAGCTTAGCTTTACCCGTTGCTATTTTAGCACACTTGTGCAAATATTGAAAGTTTTTGGGGGTTGGGTTTTTTTTTTTTCTGAAAAACACATTTTTTTTTGATTACACTAATCTTTTGATATGTTATCAAATCCTCTGCTACTTTTGTGGTGATTATTAGCAGTAGGCTTTCTTTTGTATGTCAGATAAATAACTTTCAAATGCGTGACTTTTTTGGTAGCAGACAATGCTTTTCTGGCCGCCTCATGTTGCTTTGAATTGACTTCAAGTTTTTAAATCAAGGGCCTGAGGAAGGCTGCCCTTACATAAGCTAATCACTGATGAAGCTACCATTGATTAACTGTTGGGCTTTTATTGATTGCACGGTTACAGTTCCACAGGAAGATTTCAAACTTTATTTGTGTAGCATTTCTAAATCATAAAAGAGCATTTTGTGTATTGTATGCATTATGGCATGATTGACAGATATAAATCAGGAAGAGGGAAGAATTTTTTTTCCCTTAAAGTGCCAAGAACTTTTGTATGCTTTATTCCTGATTTGCTAAAATAAAGGTTTCTTATGCTATTCTCTTAAAAAAACCCAACAAAAAACAAAACAAAAAAACCCCAAAACAGTAGGGTTTCCAGCATTATAAAGGGAAGTGGTTGGTGCTGCTATGATTCCATTCCATAAATAACTGTAAATTCCACTGTAAATAACACTGAATTAATAACATTTTCCATCTGAAGATCTCAAAACAGGTCATCAAATACGTATTTAAAACTTGCAAAGAAGACAATGAACCACAGGAGGAAAAGTTTTGCTGTGGAAATGGAAGAGCAGCCCGCTTCCACATGTGCTGTAGGCTGCCCCGATGCCTTTCATACAGGTCCCCGTCGGGTGTTGCTCTCCTCTGCCTTCTGGGAGGCAGCTAGGAGGAGATGCAAATGTGTGCAGAGGAGTATCTGACGATGCATCCTTTTTGGTGAAGTTCTCCTCTCCTTTACAGCCCCTCCTGTGAGAAGCAGTCTTTCTCAATCTCTTGCTGTCCGTAATGATTTCTTTCACGGACGCCAGCTTACTTTTTTGAGAACCTTCGCACTGCAGAACTGCAGTATTGCTCTGTTGAGAAGACCGAGCAGGTGACCTTTCACACCATTATTTTTGCAGTTGTCTAATCAAGGTTAAGCTAAGGAGTTGCAAACCTGTTTCTTCTCCCCTTTTCTGTCGCTCACACCTCTTGCATGTAGGGCACAGCTGGCTTTATCTACGCTTCTGAGTCCTGGACGATATTTTTCATGGCTATTTGATCCAGTTAATTATTTTGCAGCCTCCCAGCTATATCCTTGGCTCTCTCCAACAGAAGGCCAAGATATTTCCTTTCAGAGGAGCAAAAAAGGTTGTGTCGCTAATGTATGCAGGATGCATACTAGCTACTAACCCGTAGGGAATGGAGTCTAGTATCCCGTCCTGGACTTGCAAAACTGAACTTAATTTCTGCCACTTCATTTCATTTTCTTCTTTGCTTTCATGACAAAAATTCTACTGGCTTTTTGAGACAGAGATTATTCCCGTCCTTTGACTTGTGGGAGTAAGCAGAGCTCCCCAGTATGCCTATTGCTTGGAATTAGACGTTATAGACTGCCTCATTAGTGCGCTTTCCTAAGGGGACTCAAGTATTTTAAGCTCTGTTCTGTTTTAAGCGCTGTTCTGTTCTGATCCTGTTCTGCTCTGACAGGTGAGCCTTAAAGCCAGCATAGCTGTGCCGACTGCTCCAATTCCAGCCCTTCACTTCTGCAGGCTGCAACACCTTCTTCTTCAGTATTAGCTGTGTCAGAGCTTTCACGGCTTAGACTGAACTACGAACTGCCCAGAGAATTGCAGCTGAGCCCGGCTGTAAGCGGTGTGATAGCAGCCTCCTGAAAAATATGGGATGCTCTTTCCCCCTTCTCTAAATCCACGTTCTTTTCTTTTCATGTCATCTTATCCTTGTTCTAGTAATGTCTTGTCTTCATTGAAGTTCCACCAATGAACTCTCATGTACCACCATCTACAAATGCTACAGTAAATAATTTTTTTTTTTTTTTTTTTTGCATCTACTTTGCCTTTCTGCGTTTCAGAAGGTGGCCTGTTCTCAGCGGGTGCAGTAGCAAGAGCCCTCAGCTGAGCCCGTACACGTTCCTGAATATAATGGAAAGGATCGTGTGGCAATTTGAATGTGGGGGATGTACTGCAGATGTATTTCTGACGTAATTTCAGAAAGAGTAGCTTTGACCAGTATGTGATCATGTTTCTACTATTTGTGGGGATCATATTCCACTATGTCTTACTTCACAGTATGGTTTTTGGTTTTCCTATCAGGCAGGGACGTATAACCAGTTGTCAGAAAAGCAGTCGCGCCATTTAACAAATGAAAAATGTCTGTAATTAACAGTATTGTGGGATGGATGTCTGAGATCACACTTAGGTTATTTGGGGATTTCAGCTAGATTATTTTCAGTGGTGACATGGATAGGAACATGCTTTCAGTTGGACTGTGACGTGGTGATTGCCTGGGTTCATAGCTGGTCATGAAATGGGAGGACACGGGGAGATTCATACCAGCGAATAGTGCAACATGCAGGAGTGAGAAGATACAGCTCCACAATTTTTCTTCTAGGAAATGAAAGATAAACAGTGAAGTTACAAGGAAACAAATTCAGGTGTTGGTTTGCAGAAGCTAAATAAATAATGAGCAGCTCCCAGCTGCATGGATTTTATTATTGAAAGAAGAGAGTTAATATTATTGGGTTGACTTAAACCCTTTTATTTCATAATTTATGATAGAACTTTATAGTTAACACTTGTATAAAGAACAGAGTGGCAGAGGTTTATGACTTTTAAAAACACTTAACGTATTTTGGCAAATAGTGTGGTGCAACTATCATCTCAAATAATGAAGATCCTTAAATAAGATAATAGATTATTCCTGTTATCATTTTAATGCCTATATTTTGCCCAGTAAAGTTGATATGAAATGACAAGTTTATCGTAATCTTCTTCACAAAATTTTAGTGCTGTAATTTGTAGCATGGTTATAAACTTGTGACTGGGATAGAAAATAGATGATAGTATTTTTTGCCTGGAAGAAACTTTTAAAATCAAATAGAAGTGAGCCTGTTTATATGCATATAATTACGATCATATTTTACAATCTTTTCTTTATATGAACATATTGGCTTTGGCAGATTGTTAATTTTGCTTTTAGGATGTGCAATCAAATTTAAAGAAAATGTTTTTATTGAAGCTATTATAATCCGAGTCTGTTACATGGGGCCAGTGGCTCACTTCTTTTCTTCTCAAGGTAGTTACACTCCAGGGCTGAATTGTTAAATAGTATGAGAGATTTCTAAATAGATTAATCATTTTATTATTAAAATATATATGGGAGAAAGCTTAAAATGGAGAGACTATACCTTGCCATATGCACTTACAGAAGAGAGACATTAATTATCTCTCATAAACTGTCTTTGATTTCTTGGATCTAGCAGCTTTAAAACAAAAGTCTGGCATAAGCAGTGAATACTGCGGTATTTAAATGTTAGAGTCATAAAATATGTGGGTGCGTGAAGGAAAAATTGGGAGAAAATATAGAGAAAGGCCATTGTCTTGCATAACTGAATCCTTCTTTTAACTTATTCCAAAGTATATTTGTAGTCCGGTCTGCAGTCTGTAACACCAAAGGTACTGTAGGAGACAGCATATGGCATTAAGGACTATTCTATGCTTCATATACATGAAGGAAAAGACTTATGCTTAGAAATGAAACCATTAATGTTATATTCTGAATCATGAATGCTTAACCAAGTAACCCGCTTGTGTGTAACGATGCTGAAGTATTTAACATATATATTCTTATAGCTCTCAATCTACATAGAGTTCTTAAGCATTCTGCAGTACTTAGTGAAGCCAGTTTCAGAGTGATGTCTATTAAAAATAAATGTTAATGTTTCAGGAAAGTGTAGATGCTTAAAGGTGATTCATGGTTTCTTTCTTTTAAATGATGAGAATTGTGTACTACAGGACAAGTTCAGGAAGTATGAAAGCACTTTACAAAGGAAAGAGCTTCAGTATGGTGTAAAATATTAAAGCTTTATACTGACAGATCTGTTTTTATTTAAATTTTTATTGAATTTTTTCTTTGAAGTAACGACAAGAGACATATACTGTTGGCAGATAAATGATGCTGTGCTGAATGAGTGGCTACTTAACCCTAAAACTGTCAGACACCATTATTTTCAATGTCAAGGAGCTGGAAAACTTTATGCGATGTATTCTGTTCTTCAAATTAAAATGGTCAAATTTCTGTTCTTTTATACATTTCTATGCCACAGCTACATGTGATATCTAGACTAGCTCAGCAGGGAATGCTGAATTTGGCTCTGGACCTGCTTATGACATGAAGCCAAATTATGCTTCAGGTTGTCTTGAAAGCTCAAGCAGCAGTGCCTGAAGCGCTGATGATGTTCTTCTTTTGCTCCAAGTTTTAAAATGTACTAATGTCTGAAGCAGACATGCTACTGTCCTAATTAATAAGTACAGCAATGTAAAGACCTCTCAAGAGCACAGTGTGTAATTCTATGAAGGCCTAATTTGCAATATGTTAAATTCTACTCCCATAGTTGATATTTACCTGTTAAAATTAATTTGAGGTCATATTAGTATTTTAAATTAGGGATGGTCATTATATACACCTCTGATGAACTTGCTATCACAAAGGGCTTGTGCATTGCTCTTGCTAGCATTTCCATGCTTGACCAGGGCATGTAGGTTCCCAGATACCTGACAGCTAACCCCCAGAACGACTGCATAGGCCAGTGCCTCTGAGCGATGATAGTGTGTACTGTCATCATTCCAGTAAAACATCTATTTTATTTTATTTGACCAAAGGGTGGATCAATAGTATGGTAATCACAGAATGGTAGGGGTTGGAAGGGACCTCTGGAGACCACCCAGCCCAACCCCTGCCAGAGCAGGGTCACCCAGCGCAGGCTGCACAGGACTGCGTCCAGGCGGGTTGGAATCTCTCCAGAGAAGGAGACTCCACACCCTCCCTGGGCAGCCTGTGCCAGGGCTCTGGCACCTCACAGTGAAGAAGTTTTTCCTCATATTTAGATGGATCTTCCCATGTTCCAGTTTGTGCCTGTTGCTCCTTGTCCTGTCACTGGGCACCACTGAGAAGAGTCTGGCCCCGTCCTCTTGACACCTGCCCTTGAGATATCAATAAGTGTTGATGAGGTCCCCTCTCAGTCTTCTCTTCCTCAGGCTGAACAGCCCCAGCTCCCTCAGCCTTTCCCCACAGGAGAGATGCTCCAGTCCCTCATCATCTTTGTAGCCTCCGCTGGACTCTCTCCAGTAGCTCCTCGTCTTTCTTCAACTGGGGAGCCCAGAACTGGACACAGGACTCCAGATGGGGCCTCACTAGGGCAGAGTAGAGGGGGAGGAGAACCTCCCTCGACCTGCTGGCCACACTTAATGCACCCCAGGATGCTTTTGGTCTTCCCGGCCGCAAGGGCACATGGCTGGCTCATGGTGAATTTGTTGTCTACCAGGACTCCCAGGTCCTTCTCCGTAATGCTGTACTGTGCTTTTGCATTCTGATTTAACGTGAATGCATTTAGTAAATACAAAATAACACATAGGAAAACTATGACAAAGAGAAGTCAGAATTTGTTATGCGCTAGGATCATAGGATCAAAGGATAACTCAGGTTACGAGGGACCTCGGGAAGTCACATAATCCTACCTCCTGCTCTAAACAGGGTCAGATATGAGCTGAGGACTTCACCCAGTCTGTTCTTGGAAACCTTCCACAACCTCTCTAAGCAGCCTCAAGCAGCCATTGCTCGAGTGTCCTCATGGCAATAAATACCCATGCAGTAACTGATTCGTTCAATGCATTGAAAATACTTTTGATCATTATATGATGATGAGCTGATTTAAGCCATTTTCTGTATGTGCAGATTTTTCCTCTGCTATTTGCTTTTCTCTGTTTTTCATCACACTGCATTTTTTATGTTTCCAACCATATCGTTTTAGCCATGACACCTCACTTTCTTTTCTGCAACGTATAACGTGCAGGTGAAACATTTCTTTACCTTCATACACTAAAAGGAATCTTTTCATATATATTTTTTATATAATTGAGATAATAATTGACAATTGTTAGAGTCTTGATGCTTTCAAATATGAGGCAGAAAAACGTGAATTATGCATGTATCAGTCCTTTCACACATCTTTGTTATCTTTGAATATTACTCAGAAACTTACATCAACTTTTGGAGGCCTGATATGGCTTTGGAGAAAAAAATGCATGTGTGTGTAGATATCTAGAGCTTAGCTTTTAATGTTGAGTCAACCTTGGTGATCACTTTTGAGTTCATAGTATGGTGCATACACAGAAAACTTGCTGATGGCATTTTGCTTGCTTTCAGTGTTATTACTTTCCATATAGAGAAAGCAGCTTTGCATAAAAGGATCTGGGGGTTCTAGTACACAACAGGTCGAACATGAGTCAACAGAGAACCTTTCCAGTCAAAAAGGCCTGGGCTGTGCAGTGAATTCTGGATGTATTAGGAAGACTGTAGCCAGCAGGTTGAGGGAAGCCATTGTTCCACTGTCTTCAGCACTTGAAACCCCGTCTCGAGTATTTCCTCCAGTTTTGGGTTCCCAAGATAATGGAGCAAGTCCAACAGAGGCCACTAGGATGGTGTCAGGGGGCTGGAGCACAGGGAGAGGCCAAGAGCTGGGTATGTTCATCCTTCAGATAAAAAGCTGAAGAGAAGATCCTATTGCTGCCTACAGCTGCATGGTGGGAGGGTGGAGAGAAGAAACCAGATTCTTCTTGGAGATGCCTGGTGATAGAAGGAGAGGCAATGGACACAAATTGCAACACAGGAAATTCCAAGTAGGTGTAAGAAAAACTGTTTTCACGAGGAGGCAGGACACTTGGAACGGGTCCCTGAGCCGCTGTAGAGTCTGCATACCTGGAGACTTTCAGGGCTTGACTGGACTCAGCCTCAGCAACCTGCTTTAGGTTGGCCCTGCTCTGAACAGGAGCTGGACTAGAGACCTCCAGAGGTCCCTTCCAAACTATATTAATTTATGATTCTATATTAAATTAGGGGGTTTGTAACTATTACTAAATGTTACTAAACTAGAAGTAAAAAGAACCTTGAACTCTGTCATGTCTGGAAATTTCTTCGATACTTTATCAAACAGTAAGGAGCTGGTAAATAAGGAAGTAACCTTTAAGGACTTCTTGAGCATGATTCATCTGAATAAATGTAAAGTGCCCGTACTGAAAAGTTTCTACATCTAAGCTAGTCATCAAAGCCCCTCTTTACACTGAGATGGGACCTGTCAGTACAGTCTGTGGAGTTGCCTATGTTTTGTTGGGTGAATTATGCTTTAAATTCCATTGGTCTTATTGCTTACATCTCCACTGACTGCTTTTGGTGCAGACAGCTGGTTGAATGACATGAGTTAGACCATTTCTCTCCTATTTTGGTATGCTTTGGCAACTCCCCCTTTTTTTTTTAAATTCTGTAAGCAAAAGCCATGCATTCTGTGAGCTTTACTGTACTGGTTTTTACAGCAGGTAAATTGTAAGCTCCTTTGTCAAAGGGTGTGATCTACTTTACTGGACTGCAAGTAAATGGGAAAACATTTCCTTATGTTGCTTGACACTTTGCAGGCCCAGTCATCAGGATTGTGCTTGGAATAAAAATATTAGATGAGATGCCTGAATCTGATGCGTTACAGTGAGTTGTAATTGGTTGGTGATAAAGACGGAGAGCACAGGAGAGGCCACATCCCCAGTGCTCATTGCCATATATGCTCTGTTCCTTGTGATACTATGGCTGCATCCATCAATGTCAATCAAACTTTATGAAAATGCAGACTTTATTTTTTCCTTTGTAAGACGGAACGTGTATGGCCACGTACTTCAAAATTCGTTGCAAACAGTCTGCCAGGTTGGACTGCAGATATGAGAGAGGACACCGATATTCTTTTAGTATTGACAAATATTTCAGTACTACTATTCAAGTGTATATCATGGCAATATTCATAAGGATTACTCATACTAAAGTGACTTAGTATATTCTTGGATGACTTTTATAGTTATTTGTTGTGATTGTGTCCCTCATTTCCTTTTCACTCGTAGGGTGCAGGCCTTCCTCTCGTGTTTTGAAGGAAAGGGTAAACTCAAGAACGCACACAGTGCTTTTACCCTGAAGTTCTATCATCAGCTCTAATTTACCCTTAAAATTATCTGATCAAAAGCTCTGCATAAATTCTTGTCAGAAATTCTAACAAGTGTTCTCTCCATTTGCTCACATCCTTCATTTACCTCCCAAGAAGAAAACTCAGAACATCAGTGCGATGACGAGAGAGGGTGAGTTTTAAGCTCTGCTAAGAGCTTGAGGAATCAAGACAGAGCCGTGGAAACAGGCATTTGAGCAACCCCTGTCAGCTTCATCACCTACTTTAATTCCAGCAGCACAGAGAACTAGTGGCTGAATTCCTTCATAGCAAACTCATGGGAATAAGTGGGTTGTGTCAATCTGTGGATTATTTTATAATGAAGTATGCTCAGTTAACAAGTGTAATGGGTTGGCACAGAGCACCAGTGTGTGTATGGTATGGAACTTGGTGGACAACACCCACAAAAAGTTTCGAAGCTGGTGAGGAGAGGGCTCCTGCACCAAGTCAGTCCCTTCCCATTCTCCACACCTGACTTGCTCTTTTTTAATATATTAACAAAACTAGTGGGGAAAAAAAAAGTATTATATTAATGAGAAGTGGTTACTTCAGCCATTTTTCTACTTTACTTGAGGTGGGGACAGGATTTTCTTTGCTACATTCTCAAAAGATAGAGCTGTAAAGTGGTGAAACGCTCTGCAAATACGGCAAAGGCAGACTTGTGGTAGTTGTGTGTTGTGCCTGAACAGCAGGAAAGGAGAAAACAGGTGCTAAACAGCAACGATTAGCATATGTATACCAACTGATGAGGTGTTAAACATAATCTCATGCAGAGGTGTCAAAACCCTGGCCAAAGGATCTGTTATAACCTGTTATGTGAAATAATACAGATGATATAAACCACAATGGAATGTAAAGGGCTTCGAATACCAAATGACCTGGTCAAAATCACTACAACTCATTTCCCAGGATATGTATTTTCAGGAGATTTGTAGTGTGCGCGTTCAGAAACAATGCATTTCTCAACATGGTTAATGCTCAGATAATTTCATGATGGCTTCAAAACAAATTAATGCTTCATTGTGTACTACTGCAGCGTAGCCTTAAAATTCGATCTCATTTTTTTTTTTTTGTCATTTGTATCATTTACTGTGTAATATTTTTTTTCTTTAAGGATTGCTTGCAGTGGAAGCTGGAATGCAAGATTTAGTGATCTTAGTTTAAATTGTTGTCATGGTCTGCTGCTTTTCACACACTGAAATAATCAGGTTCTATTTGAGACTGTGCTCTTCTCTTTCATTTTTATGCCATATATTCTTTATGATCATTTAATGAATGCACTTAACAGTAATACATGTGAATCTGATAGCCGTGCATCTTTCATGAATTTTTCCTTTAACTTTTGCTCTCCATTTCATGCCCCAGGCATGGCTTGAACTTTTTTCCTTTCTATTGTCAATATAACCTTCATTGTCTCAGTTTTCATTTTGTTGTCTTCATGATAACTGAAGGATTCAGTCCCCAATAGAAGAGCTGGCTACTTTCAGCTATTACTATCTACTTGTATGTAATATCCAAGCCCTTTTTTTTAATTACAATAGAGTAAAAAAGTCCATTATTAAAATAAAATATTGCTTTCATTTTCTGCATCTCTTCCTTTCCTTTATTATTTTGGTATTTTTGTGAAAAATGGTACTGTTAGAAACTGCCATATCTCCGGGAAGATGTCTCTGGGCCATATTAAGAGAGCTATTCTCACAGTGAGACAATATCCCGTGCTGCAGTAAACTCTTCCTCCTCCCAGCCCTCATCTGGCAGTCTCCTCTCGGACAAAAGCCATTCTCCCTTAATCAGCCATTTTTTACTATTGTTGTAGAAATGAACATCAAAAACGTACTTCTGGAATTAAGTTGTGACTCTCTCTTGAAAAATAACCAAACGTCTAAATCTGAGGCTTAGTCTCTAGAATGGTCTTATCTCATTTGATCTTGTCTGACCTCGCTTGTACCCAAGTGAAACTTCCAGGTAGGTTCTGCTGCACTTGATGATCTCAGTGTCTCCTGTACCATGGTGGCTTTGCTGAGAGTTGGACTTCACAGCATTTTGAAGATGTGGCCGAAGTAGTATAACATGACGCAGGCTGAAAAATGGAAGATTCCATGTGGACACTGTGGGATACTCGCCAACATAAACTACTTTAGTTTGTCTATTAATCAAATGCATTATCAAACATATTGTCAATTGCACTTTAATCTTATGAGAAAATTACAGTTTTGACTGTAGTAAATGAGAATATAATAAAGCATAGAAGTAGGAATGGCACACTGTTTAACCTAGTTCTTTTCCATCTCTAATGAAAAGCACATATTCTTGAGTCTATCTTGTGTATTGTAATCAACACATTGTGAAGAGACTGATTCTGGTGGGTGCTGAGCACGTTCACGTCTCGCTGATCTTTAGCGCTGTGTAGCAATGATCGAGGCAATGGGACTTCCATTATTTTTCAGTGATTGATTATTCCTAGTTGGCAACAATTCAGGAAGCTTTTAAGCATACGCTTACTTTTTCCTATTTGGGTTAGCTCATAGTTAACCATAGCAAGAAAGTATTTAAGGACACAGTCAGATGTAGTTCTTCAGATCTTGCCGGTCAGTCTCGAGAATCACAGCTAGTCATCTTAACCTGCACAGAAACGGCGAATTTTATTTGGCTTTACACTGACTTACAGCCTCAATATGAAGCTTATACCTTAGAACAATGAGCGTGTGTTTGGAGGGAGAATGTGAACTAGTATATAGCTAGACGCCTGAATTTTTTTATTTTATTTTATTTTTTTTTTTAAGATTTTGCATTTAACAAATGAGCCATTCATTAACATGAGATTGCCACTTTCCTGGCTGATTCACCAGGCACTAACTGAGAATTTCAGAACTGAAAGTGTATTCTTATAAAATTGCTGCAGAAAAATACTTTCCTGCAGATTCGAAATTAATTGCCAGCTTCCAATTAACTAGATTTCTGAAAATATGGTGAGGTGGGCAAATTGTGCTGTACTGTATCATACGAAGGCTGTGTGGTTTAACTATTATGTCTCATGTGAAAAAGAAATCTGAAAAAAAAAAGCAGGGAAGTTATATGCTACTTTTCTATAATAATTTATTTCCTTTATTTTAAAATAAATTATTTGCTTGTTGATTCTTACAGTCCCTGCAGCACTATAAAGGGTGGGATTTTTAAAAAGTAGACAATATTTTTATTCTGCACAATGTTCCTCTTCTTTTTGTCCAGATTGTTAATAAATAATGTGGATACAGGTGAGGGTTAGCAGACTTCCATCATGGTGTTGAAACCTTACTCAAGTTATGAGACGGGGCTGGGTTTTTGGAAAGGGAAAGAGCACCAGATGGCATCCGTTAATGTCCACGCAGGTAATAGCAGAAGCGCTCATTGCCAGTAGGCCTCGAGACATGAAATAATAAATCTTGCTTGTTACAGTGTCATTAACTGTTAAAATGTTAAGTGAGGTCTCATTTGATATTTTGGATGAGATTTAGAATATGGGTAAAAGCGTTGGTGTGTTTTCTGTTAGTTACTGCATGAAATCTCGGCTGGTAGATACGGCCGCCCAAACAAGAGCGAAGTGAAGCTTTGCGGCACCTTCCACGGGGTGTTGCAGAGGATTAAATAAAGGTAATTACCCTCCGCTGTGCTATTAGTATTTTGGGATTCTTTCCGATATAGTGAGAAGGAGGCTGCTGTTGCGAAGCCCTTAATCCCACTCGTAAGGGAATCCATCAGTAGGAGCTTCTGTGGGACACCTTCTTTTTTGTATCGGTGCAAGGTTTAATATCTAATTTTTCCCATAATAGGTCATTGTGCTCCCACACACGTTAACCACAAATTTCATTTTCTCTTTTTTGATGGTGTGTGAGACGCGAGGCAAACTTCCCAACAAATGTAACTGACTAATGTTTAAAATCTGGTGTGAGGGAGTTGAATTTTCATAGCTTAATTAGTGTCAGCAGGTTGCCAATTAATTAATGAAATTCTTTTGTGCTATCTCCAGCTGTATTTAATTAGACTGATTTTAGAGGCGAGAAGGCTATTGTCTAAATGTAGCTGGGTGATGAAGCTTTTTTCAAAAATTGTGCTTTGCACCTTGTTAAAGGCTTTTTTTCCTTTCAAATTCTGAATTCTTCACATTCTGCAAATGAGTACAGTGTGTTCCGTCAGCAAATAAGTAGTTAGCAAGGTTATTAGCTTTATGATATGACATGGAAGCGTTTCTGGCTTACAGTGTTTTAGATAAACCGTTGAAGTTCATCAGGCAAGAAAAACCAGTGTGATTAATTAAAAATGTATTTGTTAAGATCTGAGTTAGATGCTGGTATAATCCAACCTAATGATTTGGCATTTTAGAAGAGGATTGTATTAAATTACAACAGGGAAGACTAGATCTTTATTTATTTTGTTAATTTACAAGACTTAAAAATGTATAATCTAAAAGTAATGAGCTATGAGTTAGAATTTTGCACAAGCCAAGACTTGTCAGAAACATCTGAATATTAAAGTTGTTGGATTTGTAGTAACAGAACTTGTATCTTATGATAAAGTGAACTTTTACTATCTCCCCATAGTTCATAGTCGGCTTTCCAGTTACTCCCAGTACACCTGCGTTAAAAACAGTGATTTTTCTCAACTTTGTTTAAAGCATAAAATGCATTTTAAAAAATCAGAAGAAAAATAAAATGTAGAAACTTTTTAATCTTGGTAATAAAAGTAACAGCTGTGGATGATCAGGATCAGGAAGGCTGTTTTCTTTTCCTAACTTTCTAACTCATTTACAAATGCAAGCACCAATTATCTGCATTTTACTCTTTCCTTCATACTTAAGCATCCTTTATGGTTATTCTAAATCACCATAAATGGAAGGGCCCACCCTGGGTATTGGTAACAAATGTGGAAGATTTCAGCATCTCCATGGAGAAAAGATCTCAAACGTTCCGAAAATTAGCAAAAGGCAAGGCATCATTGTGTCCAAACTTAGTACTTCAGAGTCATTTTGAAGTGCAAGAGTATTTAACTCCATTTTTATTGAAAAGCGATAAAGAAAATAGCTGTGAGTAAAAATACAACTCTATATTTACAGGAAGTTAAATTTAAGGTGTAGCTTTAATTATTTCCTTTCCCAGATCTAACGGCGCATCACCACCCCCTAAACTGTGAACGAGGAATGGAGGCATTTATCCAGCTGACGGCCCCCGGAAGCAAAACTGAGCTTGTAATTTGACAATCATGACATAAAGAGTTTCAGACCAGGATTCAGAAATTACGTATAGATAGTCTGGACACAGGTCTGCCTGTGCCTAGTTATATGTGCATGGAGAGATATCAAAATTCTGTTTTCATGAAAACAGAATGGCTCTAAATTGTTTTGCTAAGTTGTTTAATTTGTATTTAGGAAAAAATGCCATTCCATTGTAGACTGTGCCTTTACATATTTATGGATCGGTGTTAATCTCTTCAGGATTATGCCAAAACATTATTGTTTAAAAAGTACGTGCACAGGTGGGAGCAGCTATTTACTTTCTGCGCATTTTGCAATAATCTTGTCAGTTCATCATAGAGTTCCTTGGGCTTCTCCATCCAGGTGCACTCAAATTGCAGTCGTTGCAAATTATATACTTTCCTTGGCAAAGCCTCCTTCCCTCTGTACCAGCATAATAGCTCCAGCTAACTAGAAAATTCACTCCACTGATTTTTTAAATTAAACAATACAAGCATTTAAGATATTATTTATATCTCTTAGCAGGGAAGAGTACTGGGAGGAACACCCTGCATGACCGAGTCCAGTTTCCCGCTAGTGCAGTCAGGCATAGGAAAGGGATTGTAAAATAAATTGATCAAGCTACATCTCAAAAGCAGTTAGGATCTTGATGTTGACTCTGCTGCTTCGGAATGCTGGAATGCTGCTCCAGAACACCACAGCCCAAAGAACTTTAATTTCATTTCAATTTATACATATACCCATTGACCTTCATTTATCTTACTGCATTCAACAGGATCTTTCCAGTTCTTACTTTATGATATCCCACATACCTGCTTCACACTTATTAACTTCATTTTTAAACCTCTTTAATATCTTTGTCAAGTTATTTCCTTCTGTGTTGAAAAGTGTGACGACGCGAGGCACATAATGACTGAAACTGAAGGGCGTGTTTTAATTCCTCCTAACACGATTGGTGTTGGAGTTACCTCTCAAGGACATTAAAATACATCGCCCCTAAAAGCCTTTGCTTTCAATTAGGTAATATAATCATCCTTTATTGAAATCTTACTTTTGGACTTAATTCCAGAGCTGTGCGTACTTAAAAGAAAACAACTTTCAGGTGGTGTTCGTCACTATTTATACAACATTGCAGTTCCTTGTTTGCAAATTGTGTTGTGATCACAGGTAAGCTGGCGCGTCGCTGCTGACGGCAACTGGAGCGGTCTTGCTTAGTCCAGCATTTAATCTGGCTTTCTGCTGCAAAGGTACATGAACAGAGGTGTGCGCTATAACGCATCCGCTAAATCGATTCTTTATAGTTCAGCGGGGAGGTAGTTGACTCTTTTATTGTGGGAAAGACTTATACTTAAAAGTTAAAGGGCCAGTAACAGCTTTTGAGCCTAACATTTAAGTTGACTTAGTAAAATCGCCTCTTGACGTTTACTTGTTTTAAGTTATAACTTTATAAGAACTAGAAATAAAGGCTTTTTAATATATATCTATATATACACACATATCTGTAGAGAGAGGGGCGACTAATCTAGGTACACATCTTGTTTTCATTTCGGGATAGAGTCAAGCCTGAAAAGCTGTGTAGCTTTTTAGAAGCCTTGTTGGTCTTTTCAGGAAGTTTCAGCGCAGAGCTGCTGAGTGCTGTCTGTGCCTGACGCTGCCTTTGTCGTAGTGGCTGTGAGGTTATCATTTCGGATCTCGGTAAAGATGCTGGTGGTTGTTTTGTCTTTGTTACTGTGTCACGGAATGCTATTTAGGTTCCTGTGTCTGGAATCATGCAAAAAAACTTTGTGAACTGGGGGGAGCCAAACTGGAGTTTTCTGGTTAAAACAAAGCTTTTTTCCAAAATGAGGGAAGAGCAAAAATCTGTCAAGGTAAAAACCTGGTCATGCTACTGTGGTGAAGGGCTGCTTGGATTTACAAGCAGATTGAATGTCTTTCCAGATGGTCAGTTCTTTCCTCAGCTATTTGCATGTTTTACTTTAATTGTCCTACCTAGAGTGGTGAAATAAGAGTGCGTAAAGGTCCGAGACTGAACAGTTATTCATGATAAGCAACTAGCTGAAATAATACAGCTCGCAAAAGCTAAACAGCAGAGGGATTCACTTAAAGAGTTACGGATCAGGAGAAGGCCAAGTCTTTGGTTTTAATTGTGGTAAGTACACCACAGATTATTTTTTTCCTTTACTATCCTGTCTGCTGGCCTGGGCAGTGTACATCATATGTGCTCGGAAAATGAGAGTCCCGTTGCCTTCCCAGTCATCGCACTCGGTGTATCAGATGACAGATGGCTCCGTATGAACTGTCTAAGGCATAATTTCAACTCTGAATCCAACATAAGTATTACTTTTTAAGTTCCTATGAGATTAAGTACGTTAATTCAGATCTTTCTTCTCAATATGAGTTTTGCTTTTGTGCATGGCCATAATTGAAGTACTGGGGTTCATTATCATATCGCACCTTGTATTTCTAAACTTTGGTATTTTGTCTTCATCGTTACCATCAAATGGCAACAGGCCATCAGTTGTGTTCTTAAAGAGATTTTATGAAATTTTGTCAGACAAACTAAGTCAAACCCAAAATGAAAAATGGCAATAGGATTGAAGTTATGTTTAAAATAGGAAAATGCAAAATCAGGAACTTGCCTTTTAAAAATGCAATAAAAATCTTCCATTGCTGTTAGAAAATTCTCAGAAGTTAAACTGGCGTCGTATGTACAAGGCCTATTACGTGTTATAACTGTACCACAGGTGGTAGAGTTTCAAACTAAAAACGTAAGCAAAGGGTCCCTCTCTCCACAGCTTGGATACGTATTGGTGACAACCATGTGATAAATTGCATTTTTTGTGGTAAACTGTTTGCTGTTTCCTCTGCATGTCCTGGATACTTTCTGTGCAAAACTACTAATATGCAAAATTCTCAAGTGTTGCCAAATAACGTCTTCTGCTTTTTGTGCTTGATTATGAGTGTTTTTCTTCCTCCAAAATATAAAATCCCCTTCCCAAATGTCACAGAACCCAGACTGTTCTTTCAGGTCCAGACCTGTCACATTTCTATGTTCCTCTTGCTGATGAGATTCGACCTGTCAGAGCTTGCAAATACACTTAACCAAATGAAAAAGAAACCATACAGAAAGACTGCCTATTGAAGAAAGCAGATCATGAGAGTCACACCTTTAATGTGACCAGAAGACCCACACAAGAGGCATTTTACATTAGTATTGAGGAACTGAACTGTTCAGCACTACAGAAGGTTGCAGTTCTATCATCTGCACTGCAACAATATGAAAAAGTAACAGTAAAAGTGCTCTACCCTATTTCTGAAATGCTGTTTGGCAAACACTGCAGTCCCAGCTAGCGGGAGTAAAGCTGCTGAGATACGCTATTTCCCTCATTTTTTTTAGCCCATCTGGTTCACCAGTTTTCAGTCTACTGTTCAGTTTTTCTACGGAGGAGGAATAGGGGATGACGTTTCTGTGACTCCCCACAGGCAGGCAGAACTGAACAAGAACAGTGCCTTTCTCTGCTCTTCTGGGCTTGTTTCTGGTCAGGATGTTGCCCAACATCTTCCAGGTTCTCATGGTCCCCCTGCTCCTCTGTGCTCTTCAGCATCCTACAGGTTTCCTCTCAAAACCTTTCATGCTATTCATACTCCCCTCCTCGCTCGTGCCTCCGCTGCTTCAGTGCCCTGCAGAGACCAGCCTGTCGGCATAACAGTGGCACGCGGGGATGCGCGATTTCACGTGCGGGTGTTTGGGGTGATAGTTGTGTTCTTTCAGTGGCTTGTGAATGGAGACACGTAACTTGTAACAGTGGCTTTAGCAAGTTTTGACCGGTAGCAGTGTTATAAGATGGAAGAGTTGCTTCTGAGCTTTAGTAAACAGGTACATTTTATCTTTTTGGCATCTGGTCCTCCAGCTTGAAGCCAAAGTGCTGCAGACCCATCTGTCTGGAAAAAGGGACTATGCAGTGATGTAATAAATAGGACAGTGCTCAATCTAACCATAAGTTTTATGATTTTTATGCAGATGAGCACTAACCTGTGTTTCATGAGTCACTAATATCTCCGTTCTGAAGACCTGCTCGTGTGACTTAACTATATGTATACACATATATATGCCCCTGAATCTTGTCAAGAAGAAAAAGAAAAGGTTCATATGATGTATATAACTTGGGATCATCTGAGGTGACACAGATATTTTCTTGTGCACAGACTCTGCCTTGCAGTGCTGGAGCGGAGGGGTGAAAAATTCAGAGGCTGCACCTTCGTGAGCACTTGCTTTCGCTTTCTTTGATAAGGCCTTTTGACTTACAAGACCGGTTGCAAAAGTTATTGGAAGAAAATGGTGGTGGTGGTCCTTATTTGTGACTGCTGACTAAGTAGATTTCTGTCTGTGTATTGAAGTTTCCATTAGTGTCAGATTTTTAAATTTAAATTTTATAGCATGCATATTTGCTCCTGGGAATTGCAGTCAGTTCATTGTAACAAATAAAATCACAGTAAAATAACTTTGCTTTTTCACAGATCATAGATTATTGAATTGATGCTTTAACATGGAAATTTAGCATTTAAGATGTAGGTTATTACTGTCATTTCTGCTCTAAAGAAGCTTCTCAAAAAGTACTTTCACTTTAAAACTGCCTAAGTGCTTTGCACTACACAGAATAAGGCAAATCTAACTTTGCACTATTGAACAGTAGGACAAAAGCTGCCTGTTAACAGCACAAGGAAATGATTGGGAGAAAAGTGGAGTAGCTGAGCTTAGAGAAACTTGTACTTTTTTCCTAATGAGCAGTTTAACTGCTGATTGATCAGTCACGCAGCATTACAGTAAGTGGTCAATGAAATATATAATGATGCAAGACCGCACTTTAACAAGTCCGGATCACTCAGCAATCGGAAATGCTTAAGGACAGAAAAATAAATACAGAGCAAATTTCTCTCTGTGCTTACTTTTCAAAAAAAAAAAAAAAAGCCAAAAGAGCAATAACAGACATTCAGGTCGTTAATCGATGGTATTCTTTATTCTGTGTGGTGACGCGCTTGCTCATGAATTTCCATTTTGTGCTTTTGTCTTTTGTTTGCTTCTGTAACGCTATAGGATTTTTTACTGTTGGATTTCAGTCAAATCTGACTGCTAGAGAATGGTTGCGTTATTAAGGTCTTCAGCTTACAAATCTTTAGGTACTTGCTTAATTTTATACATGTGAGCTCACGGCAGCTATCCAAATGGATGAAACTGAGAATATCGGTATGTGTTGCCATATTAATTCCTACATTAACATTTAGGTAGGCTAAGACTCAACGCAGGGGAGAATTTCTATTTTTATAAATTTAAAAATATAAAGATTTTAGTTTTCAGAAGAAAATCTTAAATTCTAATCAGGTAAAAATCAGAGCACATCACTGTCTTTCTTCTCACCAAACCCATGGTATCAGTCCTTTGACCAGTGACATCTGCTAGTGTGAATGAGAAATACTGGTAAAACAAACAGATTCTTTTTCTTCTTTTCTTTACATGAGGTGGGAAATGTACCATTATAGGCAGCTGTCAGTGTGAACAGGTTAACATTTACCTAATTTATAATGTGTGAACATAGACACCTACTAGCAGAACTGGAATGGAAAGGGAACAGTCTCGAAAGAGCACAGTTCGCATAACGTTTACCCCTCTTCCCTGACTCAGGTCCTCTGGCACTGAATACACTGTTTGGAGGGTTGTTAAATATTTGACTTTTACGCTGTGACCTCCTCTTCCAAGTGTGAAGGGAAATAGAAAGGCTCAGTTTGACATCTCTCAAGAGATCAGGTGGAGTAATGGGTAGCACTTACCTTTTTTGATTCCCAAGTTAAAGAAGAAACTTTTTTTCCCTAATAACTTGCAGTGAATGAAATTGCTATTCACACCGTGACCTAACGATCCTGGGAGCCTAGGAGAAGTCATAGCATACATATAAAAGCAGCTTTTGACAGGACACAGGTGAGTGACTCTGATGCATCTTCCATTGACAATTTTCATCTTCAGAAACGCTCAGATTTCTGGGTACTATCTACTTATTTCTGAGCAAACTTTTCAACGAGCTTGGAAGGAGAAGAGAATCCCTGTGTCTCTGCAGCCTCAGGTATGTGTACCGTCCATGAAGAGCCCGGCTTCCTCTCGCAGCAGGTGCAAATAACAAATTTAATATTCACGTAGTCTGCAAAAGGTACAGGGGAGTTTGGCAACTGCAGTATGAACCAAACTAATTATGATAGCATTAACAACTCTCTTCTGCACGCACAGCTTTAATTAAATTTGATTTTGTACCTAACAGAACTGTCTCTGGACTTTGAAAAGAGTAGTAGTTCTGTTATTGATTAAGACTGAATGTGATTAACATTAATTATTGATTAAACTTCCCCCTATCTTCATATAGCATCAAAGAGAGATTTATTGATGAAGTCTGAAAGGTCTTAAAACTGTAGTTATTATGCTGTAATTCCTTTTGACTGCAGCTTAAGTGGAGCATTCACAAGATACCTTTATGCATGTGGAAACTGAGCATAAGGTCCATCTCCTAAACGTTACCACTTCAAGCACTTTAAATATCCTTGAATTATCTGTCTTCATTGAAGCATAACTTTATGTTGGAGGGGTTTGTTTGGAATTTTTTTAGTGGCGAGAGGGGAGGGAAATGAAGCAATGTAGACACTGGATTACGACACTAACCTGAGATACAGGAGAAGGAGTTTGCTCCTGATTATATGTCTGGAATAGGAAATTCTGCAGCATTTCAGGCAGTCTTGTGGCTCTCTGTTAATAACTGCCTTAAGAATATTGTCTCTTGTTTATTTAACACCCTCCTCCAAACATAAAGCACTGGAAAATGCTTTGTCTTTGACAAATCATATTGCAGCAAAAAAAAATTTAAAATTGCTGTATGAATAAGTAATGCTTGGGTGAGGAAAATCCTATACCATTGATCTTCAAGACCTGTGGGAATCGGAATGATTGTTACATTGAATTGTTAATTAATGGAAGTCTGTTGCAGAATTCTGTCTTCAAATAAATTGTCATAACTTGTAATTTTTCAGGGGAAGTGAAACAGCAATTTAAGACCTTTTCAGATTAATTGATCTACTTAATTATCAACTATCCCATGTGTTCGGCAAATATTTGAATGATGTCTTCTGAATGAAACAAAGAACAATAGTTTTGTTAAACAAAGGATGATGCAACAGTGAGATGAAGAGGGTGTTGCTTTTGAAGGGTGACTGTATGACCAGTGCAGCTTCAGGCACCTAGCTCCAGGTGGGAATTACAAATCCAAACAAGAGGGTACGGATAATGTTAAGACAGCAGCTCAGGGGGAAAGAAACATCCCTTTCCTTACTGTGTCCTGCTGGCTAGACTGGTTAGGCAATTTTGGACTGGTATCCATGACTTTTCCTACACTTTGGATAGGGAACTCATTACCTGAATTGCTGAAACTCTGAAAGATGGATGCTCCTGCAACATGGGAACAAACTCACAACAACGAATTTTTGGCTGTTTTCCCAGTGTGTTAATTTTCCAGCCTTTTGATGGAGAAAAAATCTTAGTGATTTTGAGGTTGGTTGGTTTGGTTTTTTTCTTCTGAATAGCCATAGAGATAGAAAAGAAAGAAGGCTATAACTAGCATCATATAAAGCAGGATGGTTTTCATTTTTCAAAGTATCAAGATAAAGAAATACTTCTTTGGGAACAAGTGTACCAGCACTGGCAAAACATGATGTACTTGTTAACACCATGGAAGGTCACCATACTCTTGTTACTGCTGAGTTGTGGTGTTATTTTAATTGGGCTTTGCCCGCTGATCTGCATGCTCAATTTGCAAAAGATGCCAGAGAACATGTGGCTTTGACATTAAAACAAACTCCCTACACAGCAGAAGTAAAGCTGGGGCTAATCTCTCTGTAGACACAGAATTTTGCAACAGCTCATGGACAAACACAGTTGGACACTTAACACTGAATATTTGCAATCAATAATTCTTATGCTTAAAGTACATAGAGAAAAATTAAAAGTGTAGGCATGTGTGATTGGGACAAACTGGGTCATTGAGCAAAATGGCATGAAAGTATAAAACCGAAGCATTCAGAAGGTGAATTATTTCTGCACTGTATTTTCTCCTGTTTTTTGCCTCTGTCCCATATAAACTGACTGATGTGCAGAACTGACGTACAAGAAGAAAAATGTTTGCCTTTACTTTGGATCCATCTTTTGGAAATTGAATAGCAACCCCACCTTTGCTTCTCCGTATCCACATCAGCCCAGGCTGCAGAGAATTCCCTCCTGTGTGTGACTTTCTTTTCTCTGTTGCACAATGACATTTCTATCTTGTGCTCCTGGTTTTCTGGTTTTTGGATCATCTTGAGTTATTCCAGAAGTAGATGTTAAGCAGATGTGTTGTAGAGCTTGTAGGAACATTTCAGGTAAAAAGTTTGTTTATGAATCTGATGTTTGTAACGTCAGGGGCAAGATTCTTTGCGTGACATCTCCAGGCAATTATTTTATGTTTCTATAGTTGGTTTTAACAATTCTGTAAACAGAACTGTAAAAAAAAAGAAAAAAAAGTGGGGTTTGTTGGGGTTTTTTTTATAGAATTTGGTGGTGTTTTTTTTCTCGTAAATCTTTTGCGAGTTGGCAATAATGAATAATGTTTTGCTTCCCAGCCTTTATGACTTCCATGTCAACGTTACAGCATTAGCCATGTTACTGCAGTTGAGTCATTCCCTGATTTATTTCTGAGCATTCTGTAGGCTGCAGAAATAGATCCTTTAAAAGTAATAGCACCCATGTATGTATATGTAAAGGGCTAAAAAAGAATTCTTTTTCCTGATGCATGTTCATATACGTTTAAAGCAAATTTTATACTCTGAATTGAAGGTGCCTTAACAGGAAAAAGCTTATTGAACATTCATCAATTCTGTTTCTTGTTTCTTTGTTTCCTACGGTTTTCCCTTGTTAGTGTGGGAGGTAGCTTTCGGTTATCTATGTAATTAATGACTAGATGATGTCAAGTCATTTCCTGAGCTGAGACACTCAAAGAGATACAAATGGGGGATTTCTTAATAATAGGAATTTCTTAAATTAAATGGTCGCTGTTTATAAGTAGAGATAGAAGTGCAGATGAGTATATAGAAGATGAAGAGTATTTTGTTAGGGCGTAACTACAAATAATGAGATAACGCTATCTGACTTGGCTTAAAGGATTACTATGTTAATCTATGTCCCTCCGAGATATGATTGTTAAGTCTCCTAAGGTAAGCAGTGTTATAGCTGATACGGATACTTTGCAAGAATACCAGCGGTCGTCAGAAGAAAATACTACTTTCAGGAAATAACGTGTTCGCAGTTACAATGTGCAAAGAGTAAAAGCTCTGGCACTCTGGGTAGCTGGAAAAAGCACAAGATCAAATATCTGTGCAAGGGAAGGTAATTCATCGGCTCGCTCCTCAAGAGCCTCCATCAGGTTTGTGAGCAGTGCTATGTGCCTGCAGACGTCCTAGCAGGGAATACGGGCAGTCTGCAAATCCACAAGCAGAGTGTGACTGAGATTTAAACAGAAGTGTAGAGCATTTTCTTTTAAAGAAACTCGTGTTAGGTGGAACATATCAAATGTTTTAACTGTTAAAACCTCTTGGGAGTTGATGTTCATAGGCAGGCTTTTTGTGTATCAATGAGTGATTCAGCTAGAGGAAAACCAGAATGGACAGGTTTAGCTTGGAGACTTGAAAATAATTGTATTCCAACCAATCTTAAGAAGGAACATACAGAGTATATTAACAATGGATCATGACACAGATTCTGGCACTTAGATGTAACTGTTCATGTAAATTACCAGCAGCAGGTTTTGTGATCCTGTACATTTTGTATAGTCATTCACAGCTCATTAAACCTTCACCAGCGCTGTCATTCACTAAATACAAAGGTAGCATGAGAACAGCATAATTAAAGTGTTTAAGTCAGACCGCTGTAGCTAAATTTCTAAACAGTAACTGCTCTACCTGCAACTCGTTGTGGCTTTGAGGAATAAGGATTAGAGCAGATAATGAGCAAGATGTATCCTAGCGGACCCCAGAAGCTTTGGCCCTCTATTGAACTAGTAGACCTTCCCTATGTTTAAATCGTTGATGTCAAGGTGTTCTAGTAACTGAAACAAACTAACTGTGGTCCTGCTGTCCGGCTAATCCTTGGATTAATATCATAAGCATAATATCATATAATTATGATTTTTTTGAGTGGGGTGGTCATTTGGCAATAAAGTTAAAAGCAAGTGAATATAGGTGGACCACTTGGTGACATACTGATAATATCTGTGTGGACCGTGCTCAAAACCAGTGATGAATATATATTCAGCAACAATTTTACTTAGATATCAACTTAGATGTCAGTACAAGCAACTAATATTTAGATTATTTACATTATTTCAAAATCCTAATTAACAGAGATAATGCTTTTATGTATGTGAGTGACTGCTCCTGTCTCCACTGAGTATCAGCTGCTGACCAGTTTGCTCTGGAAAGCCTCACACGTTTGATGTATGTACTCTTCGGCTTCCTTGACCTCAATGAGCATCACCACTCATGATTTCTTCCTTGGTATCCCTGGCACACTTCCTTGGGAAACAAGAATGGATGACAGGACATTGATCCCCAGACTAGCTGAGAACTGGCCATGGCTCCACATGCTGTAACTCCGAAGCTTTAGAGCGGTATTAGCATGGCACCTTCCAAACTAAGAGCTTGAGCTTAGTGTCACACTGGCATAACTACACGTATTGTTGACCTGAGAGGAGTCTAACCCAGCTAACTTAGGAAGTTTTGGCCTGAATTCTTCTGTGCCTGTCTGACAGAAAACACAGATGTCACAGATGTCGTGACACCCGCAGAGCAGCTGCCTGTGTTGCCTCACCCAAGGTTGCCTCACCCTCAGCACTCTAAGCACACTATTTCCTATAGTCCTTCACCTAACAAACAATCTTGATTTGCAATTCATTTTTCAACTAAAAGCAGATGTGCAATTTAACTTAGCCAAGGTTTCTGAACATCAAAGCTGTAATAAAGAGAGAAATATACCCAGGCACCAAAGCTAGTCACTACAGCTCTGATAAAGGTAATAGGAGCAACAACGCCGTCAAATGATTTATCTCCTGTTCAGTCCTATTTCCTGACCCCCTCATCATCTGCATTGCATACGTATTAATTCACTGATGATCTCTCTTTTGGTTTGAACCAATTAGCGCGCGCTCTCTCTGAGTTCTCTCAAACACAGGTGTGGTTCTGGGAACCACTTGCTGCAGGGACTTCTCCCTGTGAGCAGTGCGGAGGAGACGGACCCAGGTTTGGCTGTCCCTTCCCTTGGGCACCGCTGTGGCAAGCTTCACACTCGCGGGACGCTCACGTGCTCTGCAGCTATACCCTCGGCGGCATAAAGCGTACCTGCCGTGTCAGGCCATAGATACCTTTATTCAGGTGGGCTGCAACACAGTCCTCACATCCTATCAATGCTCATTTAAAAAAAAACCAATCCCCCACATGAAAGAATGGGACACGGACACAGCACAATGTGAAGCTCAGAGGAACCCAGGGCCACTCTGCACTAGTTGGCAGCGATCTGCGATTCATTCCCTTGATCGGGACATAATCGGCACTGCAGATGTAACCGTAGTTTCTTTCTTACAAGGCTCAGAATAAAAACACTCTTTCTATACGCAGTTACTAACTGTGACCATGCTTTGGCCACAAATGAAGTAATGAAGAAGATGGAGTTTTTCATTTTCTTTGGAAAACGTACGTCTCGGTTTCTTAGCTTTCTTCCAGTGAGCTCCCCTTACTCTACTTGCAGGAGGTGCTGTGGATGACTGATGTGCAGTGAGGTGTCCCCAGAGTGCCTTTACCTTCCAGGTGCTGACTTGCCTTGATTTTGCATCTGTGCTCATCTAATTTAAGCACCTAAATTTGCAGTTTCACTGTCTGCCTGATGTGATCTAAGATAATGCTGCCTTCCAAAAGGAGAGTTTTGTTCTCCCTTCTAGCACCGGGTCCATTGCTCCCACAGCCGTAGGACAACCTGGAGCAGCTTGGCAGAAGACTAACAACGCCGAATAAAAACAGTGGGCACCATGAATGTTTGAGCTCAATGGCCACACCAGCGCCGGAGCCAGCCAAGAGAAAGGGAGGGAGCACGCGGCAGGGGAAGCAGGACCTGCGCAAGGTCACCCCTTTCGCTGGCAGCCCCCGGGATGATGGGCTTGAGCCGGTGGCGCAGCCGCAGGGTCAGGCTCCTGAGAACAGGAGTTAGGTGCTTTTGAAAAAGAAATCCTTATCCCTAACGTTTTCCACATCTGTTGCGTATCCCTGAGCTCTGCATACGTTATTTGGGATATACGTATCCCCAAATACTGTGTCATGTTTGTAACTAGCATTTTTAAAAGAATTTTCAGTGCTTGAACCAAACAGGGCATAGTAGAGTGATGTTGCTCCGTGCTTTGGTTCTGCCTTTTAGTGCTAATGATAGAATCCTTTTTTCCTAGCTCTAAGCATGTTTTTATACGTGAGAATGTTCTTGTTTTTCATTGCTACTCAATACAGTCTATTGTTTGTATAATTAATGTAATTATTGCTAATTATGTAATTACTGTAAATACATGTAATCAGTGATTCTAATTAGTAATTATAGAATTTTGATGTTTATTTGTGTAAAAGTCCTTACAAAACTTAGTAAGGGGAAGAAAAATTGGTCATGTACAGCAGGTAATTTAAAAAATTTGTAAGACAAAAATTACACAATTTTTTGCCAACTACCAAAAGGAAATTAGTTTTCATTATTTACTAATTGGGTACACATTTTTTTTTTTTATGAAAGGTAATAATTACATTACAGAAGCCTAAAACTAATTTTCTATCCTCTTACATTATAGCTTAAATGAGTTAGCAAAATATTAGATTAGTACGGTGGAGGTGCCAAATTTAACCTGTAATTACAGTAGCCACTTGAAGTGAAATTACAGCACAAAAATTCTAACCAAAAAAGATAAAAAATATTTTTGCAAAACCCCCCTCCCCATCCCAATATACAAAGTAGGTTACGTACAGAGAACTGGCTACTGCTTTCAAGGCAGACACAAAGCTTCTGCTGGGGAGAGTGTAGTTAACCAGTGGAGAAAAAAAGCCGGATGGAAATTAGCTTCGTACCATCTGATGTCACAAAATTCTTTGCCTGTTGCCATCTTCTCCGTTCTCCTCCTTCCCCATCCATGGAAACCAGAGGAATTCCTGCAGTCTTAAAACTCTGCCTGGGTCTCTTTAAGCAGAGATCAATAGCCATGAGTTTCAGTCCAATTTCTGTTTCTTTTTATTATAGCTGTGAGTTGCTGATATTTATAGCTGCTTATTTTGTAAAAGAGAGTCTATGCTGGTGCTATGCAAATTGTTTGCATTTTTTATTTGGTAACCAAACTGGCAGTTAAAGAAACCAAACAAAATCTATTCTAACTCTTCTTTCCATTTCCAAAGAAAATGAACTTCTCCCTCTAGTTGTCTTTTGTGTCATGAACTGCTTTACACAAGATAAACTGGGAGCTTTTACACCTTTCATTTTCAATTATTTGCGATAAAAGAGAAGGAAATAATGAGCTAGATGTCCAAGTGTAAATTCATCATGATCTTGATGCTTCCTCCTAATATCCAAATGATAAGAGCACTAAATTAGGATGGGGGAGACCCAAGTTCAGATTTCAAATGTTAGTCTAACTGGTTGGGCTTTAAGAGAGAATATCCTCAGCTCTTCATCTTGAAGCTGTTTCATTTTGCATATTTACATTTTCAAAGAGAGTTTCTTGAAATTCTTCCATTTTCTGTCCAGCTTAATTCCATGAAAGGTGTAACTGCTTCAGGAAAATCAGTTGTGAAAAGTATTTCCTTTTTCTTGAGAATCAAACATTTTTTCTGAAAGTAGATGGTTTTCAGAGTTTCCGTTTTCTGTTTCAAAATTGTTCAAGGGTCCTTTTTTCTAAGCCTCAGTATTAGAAAATTAGAAAAATATCTAAGTTTAGCCAAAATACTTCTAATCTCAGAATAGATTTTTTTTTTTTTTTTTTGGTAATGATCCCTAGTGTTAATGAAATAGGGCAGATATTTATACTAATATTTAATATATGTTATACTATATATATACACACACAGAGTCTAATAGGACGCTGGGATATTAGTTTTATATATGTCTAATACATGTTTTAGTATAATTTTATATTATAACCTTTTGTTGAAATGGTAGTTTAAATAACCTGGAAAAAATGCTTTTTATCTTGAATCCAGTTCACATACCTGAAGTATCTTTATGAGATACCATTATATAACTGCACATTAACATCTATATCATTTTTAGACAGATAATTAGATACTGAGTCTCACTGTAGATTCCCGTCTTGTAATCTATACATTTCTATTGTCTATAACATAAGAATTTCTTCAGATTGTAGAGAAAAAGTCTTCCTTAGGTATAACCATGGTGTTATTTGGGGGAATTTTTTCAAGTTGGAATTCACAAGAATGAAACTGCATTGTTAAACGTACTTAAGTTTGTGGTTTAGAAATTATCATTTCAAGTTGAAATAGCAAATTTGGAAAAGAACTGTCCTAACAAATAATGGATGAGGTTTTTCTTCTCATCCAGGGCACCATCCCTGGAGGTATTTAAAAGACGTGTAGATGCGGTGCTTAGGGACACGGTTTAGTGGTGGACTTGGCAGTGTTAGGTTAATGGTTGGACTTGATGATCTTGGAGGTCTTTTCCAACCAAAACGATTCTATGATCTGTACATGGAAAAGGATCTTTTTTTAAAAAAGCAATCTTTTGGTTACTATTATGGTATGAATACTTAAAGTATACATGGATTCCAGAAGAGGCTTGGAAGTTTCCTGCAGAGAAAGTTTATTCAGGTTTGCCGGATAGATAAAAACCTCAGGAAGTCAGGAAACCTTTTAGCTTCAAACTGATGGACGATGGGAGCGTTTCCATGCAAGTATCGCTCTAAACTTGTCCTACTCCTAAATTTTTCCTTAAGAGTCCACACAGAGACAGACAGGTCATTGCCATTGAGGGTTCTTTGATCTCATCCATTTGAGCTCCTCTTAACGCTTTCTAAGGTGCCGTATTTCAGACTGAAAAGTTGAGGTTTATCAGTGGTGTTTCTAGGTCTTGACACATGAAGCCTATAACAATTGGCTTTCTGGAGTGAGCCATAATTTGTCATTTGCTCCCTACCTCATGTAGAAGTGGTTTTGGTACAATCACAAATTCCGTAAGTGCATCTCTTTGTGATTTCTAATGATACGGTGCACAGTAGCATATTTATGTATGGATTATAAACCTGAAGTGTATGCTCTGTTTTTGGAGTCTTGGCTTTTAAATGATACCCCTGGTCTTTAGCTTGGAGCAGAATATGCCTTCTGGAATATACGTGAAATTTCTTATTACCCATGCAAAGCTTAAAAACCCCCAACCTCATAAACTTCTTCATTAAATGATGCCTGGAAGCAATGAGTTCCATGTGTTAATTATGTATTATATTAAAAAAAAAAATTGGTCTGTTTTAATAATTACTTCCCAGTTTTCATTAACTCTCAGATCATTTATGATGAGATGGTGCATTTTGATTCATGTCATTCATTATCTTATATAGCTCTGTCATATTTTTTTTAAACCTATACATGTAACATGATGTTTTATAACTTCTTGTGGAAGAACTATGTCATTACTTTCATTAATTTAAAGGTTAGTATTATAATCTAAAAAGTGCTACAAAATACATGGTCTGAACAAGAGCAGCATTTTGGGGTAGTAAGCATGGATGTGATTTCTAATTCCTTAGCATCTCTGTTTCGTGATTTGACCAATACGGTGGAATATTTAACATCTCTAAATACCATCGATCGATCAAATGGCCTTATAAATATACTCTTGGTAGATTTTTATAACAAAGGAGTGGAGTTAAGTTGAAAGTGCTGTTAAAACATCTTTAGTCAATGTTTTTCAGGCAGATTGATAACACCAGTTCTCTTGTTGAAGATCATACCGTAATCTAAATCTACATCAGCTGTTGGCAGTTAGTTTTCCTTGATAAAGTGACAAACTGCTTGTGCTCAGCTCCATACAAACGTGAGTTTGGAAGAGGTCAAATGCCGGTGTTTATAATGCCAAGTATAAATATAATGAAAATGAAAAGAGTGAATGTCTTTTTTTCTAGTGAGAAGTGATCGCTCAAGTGACTTAATGACCTCCAGCCTGTTTAAAACTATCTATTAGAAGCTGGCTGCTGAGGGTTCTGGCTTTAAACTAGCATAATACATCGTAATATTCCTAAGAGAGAGCTGGTGTGAATGCAATAGTTCACTGATGTAACAGGAATATAATGTTTTACCCTCCAGTGTGGATGAAAAAAAGCATTTGTGCAGGAAAAAGGTGTGGGTTACTATCCAACTTAAAGAATTTATGTAACTTAACTTATCCTATCCTTGGGTCCTAGAAAATGTGCAAGAGTACATTGAGAAACAAATATCACCATTGAATCTATATACAGCTGAGAGGTCATATGAATATGGTACTCTAATATAGTAAGGCTAAATCAGCATATTGTCTAGGTTATTGTTATGAAATGTGAAATCAAGTGTCATATTTTGTTGGTTTTGAAATATAAAACTTCGGGTTTTGCAAAAGGTTTAATGGTATATTTGCAAAAGCTATAGATAAATGTCATGATTGATCCCCCCCCCCCCCCCCCCCCCCCCCCCCCCGGCAAGGATTGGTTATTATACAATATGTCTCACTCCTAATCTGGGAAATTAAACTTTTATTTAATCCTACAAGTGACTTTAAATCTGGATGCCTACACTACCAATGGCATGTTTCAGATTTTACATTATTTGGAATAGAAACTCCAAACCCAATGCCCTTCCCAAACGAAAGAAACAAATGTGATTATGTATTAGAGTTCTTGAAAAATGGGCACCTTACCAACAGGTCTGAAATCACAAATTTTATGAAAGAGACACGGATGATAGAAATCCTCTTGATTCAATTTTGAACCCAAATTGAACACGTTAGCTAGAAACATGACCTGTGCCCTTGTTAGACTTATGTGTTGTTCAATATTCTGTCATGCTGCTAAATTTTCAATATCTCACCAAACCTTAAAGTACCAGAAAATGTAGAAAGCTATACATAAAGTTCCTGTAAAGCTCCTATGTTCCATTCTAAAATGTCAGTTTTAAAGAAGATAACGAAGCATTATTTGAAGGCTAGATCTGTCACTGATCAGTGACTTGTAGAAGGCAGATAACTTCCCTAGGATGCTCCAGAGCAGCCCTAGGATACTGCTTTAACGCAGCAGAGAGCCTTTTGCTCGTTTCCCTGCCCACACCGTACTGCTACGGTTGTGCTCCTCCCGAGACCTGAATGAGTCCAGCATTACAAGCACAGGGCTTGTAATCTCATTCCGAGTTGCACAATAAAAGCTACTTGCAAGTCAAATGCTTTTAACAATTCACCGGAGCCAGTGAGTCATTTCCTGCTCTTACCCAGAATATTACCTCCGATTCAGTTGTTGCTATGCAGTAAGTTCTATTTACCATAAAAAGATACTCAATATTTCCTTATACATTCAAATGAGACAAAAGAAAGAGATGTTCTCATGTCACAAAAGTGACAAGGAAAGGGGAAGGTGATTCATTCCATCTCCAAAATACAGGCAGGACATTTGACATGGCAGAACACGACAGACCGAGCCAGTCGTATACAAATCAGCCGCAGTCACCAAGTGCGTCGCACTCGTGATTGCTCCAGGAGTAGTTGCTCTTAAGGCCAATTTTTGAAACCACCCTTAACGTGCCCGTGAAGCTGCAAGATTGCGTGACATGATGCAGCTGCTGTTGTGGGGTTTGCTTTACGCTGTACTGGGGTATATGCTTCTGCAGGGAGTCCTTGGCTGCAAAGGGGTTACTCTTAATATCCGGATTTTGTGCATAGAAATAGAATTATTTAATTGTTAACAAAATTTATGTAGTGCTATGCATTTACATAACTGTTTACAAACATTGACATGCTTCCTGCCCTGAAGAAATGAAGGGAGGAAAATAACTTTATTTTTTCTGATTTTTTTTTTTTTTTAAGTGGGTCATTGCCTAAGGTGCACTAATTACAGAACAGCCATTGGGTAGAGAGCTGATGTATTATTTTGTAGAAATCTTAATATCTCACATTTCTTATCTACCATCAATGTATTGCAATGGTTTCAGGCTGCATGGTAAGTCAAAAATATTTTTCTTGAACATTTTGCCTTCATCCAGTTTGCCCCTATCACAAGCCTACTGTCACTTGCTGTTTTCTTGACAGTTGTGTTTGTATTTCCTCTCTCTGTTACTATACTTCAAAAATACTCTAGAAATAATACATGTTTTTGAAAAAGATCAAAGCATATAATTCTTCTTTTTGTAATTTTGGATCGAAGCGTGATTGTAGCACAACAGCAGAATATGGAGCATAACGTGTTAAAGGATTTGAAACTAGCAAACACAGCCAATATTCATCTGTGTTTAAGCCCAAAAGGACAAAATTTGCTATGAGTTACATTTTTATAAATGTAAGAGATTCCTCTGCAATCAGCAGAACTACATTGTTGCAAATTCCCAGTAAATGAGAGAAGGATTGTGAGGAAGTCTCTGCCGAGCTGGCAGTCCAAGCCCAGAGAGCTTAGTTTTGCCAGCTGCTTCAGCCAGGTTTCCGTGGACTGTACACGTGACACCCAAGATGCTAAAAAATATGTAATTGCAACGAGGCAGGAAGCGTCTGCTATTTCAGTATGTCTGTAAAGCTGTGACGGCATTATGTGAATAGATTGAAATCAAGCAAGGTAAGGAAGGCAGCTGCTGGGTATCCCGCAGCCGTGTGGAACCTGCTTATCCATGGACAGCTGAGCCTTGAACTGGAAGGACTGGTGCATATATACAGAGACTGTTAATCAAGTAAACATGAAAAATACGACCAAAGGTAAACGGAAGTGAAAACCAGGATCTATTGAAGCATGTGTTAATCTTGCTGGAGATTTTGCCTTCAGCAATAGCATATTACAAGTTGCTTCTAAGTAGTATGAACTATATTGCTCCCAACCTACATACAAATACATTCAGAGAGTAATACAGTTACAACCTGGGAAAAAAGGTTGTTAACTTGAAAAGCTTATGAACTGAGACCTGTGATTGCTCTTAAATTGTCCAAGGGACTTAGTTAAGTGGCATATTAGTAATTTATCAGACAATATTTAATCCCACAGCTTTCAGACCAGAGAACAGTCTGGTGGAGGGAAGAGGAAGGTCAAGTTCAGTCTCTGAAGAAAGCAAGAACTTCTGTTTTCCCCTGTTCTTCTTTGTGATGGCTAATGAACAAAAGTCATTCTTATAAACTAAACGTGCAATATCATATGCATGGTCAGCAGGGAAAACTGGGAGGAAGAAGTCATTTTCCAGGAAAACACTCTCTCCTTGGCCACAGACTGATAAAATTGCAAGAGGCTGGAAACAATAAAGAGTCAATGTGTTACACCATTATATTTATGTACTAGGAATAGTAAATGTTGGAGTTTGAAATGCTTAGTTGTTAGTGTGAAATTATGCAACTACTAAATGTGTTAATTTGCATAATTTATCTCTCCTATAAGCCCAGGTTTGAGCACTTTCTCTTCTATCCATTTACAGACAATGTGGGTTTTGATCACCCTTGAGTCTGAAGGGAGGGATAGTCCTTACAAAATCATAGAATCATAGAATCGTTCTGGTTGGAAGAGACCTCAAGATCATCGGGTCCAACCATTAACCTATCACTACCAAGTCCCCCACTAAATCATATCCCTTAGGGCCTCGTCTACACGTCTTTTGAATACCTCCAGGGATGGGGACTCCACCACCTCCCTGGGCAGCCTGTTCCAATGCCTGACAACCCTTTCGGTGAAGAAATTTTTACGAATATCCAATCTAAGCCTCCCTTGGCGCAACTTGAGGCCATTTTCGCTTGTCCTGTCGTCTGTTACTAGGGAGAAGAGACTGACCCCCATCTCTCTACAACCTCCTTTCAGGTAGTTGTAGAGAGCAAGAAGGTCTCCCCTCAGCCTCCTGTTCTCCAGGCTAAACACCCCCAGGTCCCTCAGCCGCTCCTCACAGCACTTGTGCTCTAGACCCTTCCCCAGCTCCGTTGCCCATCTCTGGACATGCTCCAGCACCTCAATGTCTGTCTCGGAGTGAGGAAAAAAAAAAGAAAGAAAAAAGAAAAGAAAAGAAAATCTCCTCTTCCTGCACAAATATGTGAGCAAAATCACAAATGCATTTGTAGGTACAGGCCGTTGCTACCCAGGCATCTGTGGAAGGCCAAACGTCCACAAATCATGTCATGTGTGGCAGGGTAAAAGTAAGACTCTGCAGGTCAGGGTAGTATTTGGCAAGATGGAAAGACGACACCTGAAGGCCACAACTTTCAGGTCAAAATGATAGTCTTCTAACAGCTTTTAGGATGTGGCATTACTGAGTACAATCAAATACCAGTAATACTACTTGGATTTTTTGTCTTATGGATATGTAAGAAATATTTCAACTCCGTGACTATTATTATTATTTGTTCATCTCAAAGGACACACGTGCATGACAGCAGTGCAGTGACTCCCAGGCTAAGCCGGGCTGCTCCAAGCCTTGCGGAGCAGACGCAGAGATAGTAGCCCACCTGCAATATAGCTGTGCTCCGAGGGCTGAGTGCTCAAGCCAGTAAGTCCTAATAAACTCTGACTCTGTAAATGAGCTCATTTACGGTACTGCATGAATGGGATGCTCGCTGGCACGTTGGCACAGCGCTGCACCGAGCCATGTCACTGCAAGAGTGTAGGGTAGCACCGTTCAGGGAACGCCGCAGAACACTTGCACTGTGCAGCTCTGTCCAACAGCCCTCATAAGAATAATTGTACTGATACTTTAAAATATAAATAAAATGAACTTTCAGCTCTGGATAGTAGAAAATTTGATTTTAGATGATATATATTAAATGAGAGCAAACAGTACTGCAAAGACAGCAGAGGTAAGGGAGGAAAGCATTAGGCCACCTGATATTGTTGTGTTAGCTTCATGAAAGTGTTTGACACGGATGGGAACATGCACGCTCACCTCTGTGAAATAATCCAAATGCGTGTACGTAAACACATTACTTGTTTTTCATTGCTCTTCACTATAGTCAGTTTAATCTGAAGGGGTGTTGTGGTTAGAATCACACTTTGAAACAGGCCTTAAAAAAATCAGTTTCTGCACGGACGTGATTAATAGTATCACTCGTGTCGTAACAAGTACAGATTCTTCCCCGGCTTCAGGAAATACCATAATACCTCAAAGTCTGATAGATAAAAGATACATATTCATTTTAGCTGAACTTAAATAAGGGCTGTATTATGTTTGTCTTTAAACTACAAAAGCACACATAACTGTACACAGAAGCCTTGAAGACAGCCTTTGTCTAGTGTTTAAGAGTGTTAAAGCATCTCATACTGAGACCGCAACTTAAGAACTTGTACAAGTCAACAGCTGTGACCTCAGCCAAGCGGGCAACTGAGTTTTCAGATAGCAAGCTGTGCCTCGCTCTTCTTTGGCCAGAGCTATGTATATTTAATTAGTGTCCTCTCACCTTCACGCTACGTGTTTTCCCACTTGACAGTTCCTGGCATCAAAAGAATGTCCTTGAGAAAAAAGTCAGGCCTATTGACTCCTGAGCATATTATTTGACTTGCTGTTCAAGTAGTCTGAAGAAAGAGCTGGAAATAATGAAAGACACTGCAATGTGGAGCTGCCTTAACTGACAGTGTCAGGTGGGTCGAAGCTATTGAACAGTTCCTATTAAATTAGCTTACCTTCATCTCAGCTAGTTAAAGCTGGCATGCCGACAAATTAGTTGCTTTCTGTATATAAAAGAGGAGAGGCAGGATGAGATTCCCATTTTGTAGCTTAGTGACAGTAGATATGTCACATCACAAGGTCAATAACAATCTGTCCATGGAAGAAATGTAAATGTTTGGCTGATGTCAATACATTCTGGATTAGATTGTGAAATATTCATTCCTATAGCAGATGAGCTCATTTGCACTAATAAAGACCACTTTATTCCAACCCAGTTAATTACAATGCTTTATATTGTCTGTTTTAAAATCTGATTACAGCTTTTGTTTAGCTTTTCCAATATTAGCTCTTGCGCATTCTATATGCTATTTCTATCCAAAGAGTGTTAATAGAGAAAGTTAACAGACATGCTTGGAATGTGAAAAGGGTTAGGCTTTTATTTATTTATTTTGCTTATCAGAACAGATGGATTTTACAGTTTTCTTCAGAGGGAGACTCTGAAACTGTCATAGGCTGTGTTTGAAATTCAAAGAAATGTTATTAGGTTGGTTAGTTGGTGTAGATGTAGATTATCTCGTATAGCTAAACTCAGATTTTAGGAATGAAAAATTTTTAAGCAGGTTAAACTGTTTTTATTTTATCACGTTGCTGTGCACGTGATGAGTCTTCATAACTTTTGTACGTTCTCAACAGTACGGTAAATGTTGGGGATACTTTGTTGCCCTTCTTGACATATTCATTGCAAACTCCTTTATTGCTAGGTTTTGATCCTAAAGTACTCGCTGCCTTAAAGACTGCACTTCTTCATCTTTTGGGAGTAATCTCTGGTAAGGACATCATGACCTGTGTTTAAGCACTTCTAAAGTACACTGGTAATTACTGCAGAGCTACCTAGTAATGTTCTCAGTTAAGTCACTGTTTCTTACATTCTAGAGTGAGTATTTTAAATGTTTTGAAACTTAAGTATTTTGAAATTTAATTACTAAAATCACCAATTCAAACAAATATATCATTTTTGGAGGGCTGGCAAGGTTTCTTCTTTATAGTTGTCTTTTGATATGACTGTTCAATTCTGTGAACAATTTCTGTCTCTTCCTCTTCTTTTTTTTTTTTTTAATTTTTTATGAAAATGTTTCAGTGCTGTAATTACATCCTGGAGTATAATATTGAACTTGCTTCTGCTGTTTTCAGGATGTCTGTAAATCTGTGAAGTTTCATTATTACTGAATTTAGTCTTGCCAAGTCATTTGGGCACAAACCAAAGCTCCAAGTGTACCCCTTAACTTCTGGTTTGAAAAAGTGCTGTACTGCACAGGGCTTAGGCTAAGTAGAGGTGAGGACATTTACCACCTCAGTGGCTACCAAACCTAAAAGAAAGTTTTGATATGTAACTTTTAAAGTTAGAAAATTCTTTTTCAGCATATTTTGAGAATTTAACAGAATCACAGAATTTGAAGCTCATTTTCCTGTAAGGAAGGATATGCTAACTGTAAGTATACCTTCAAATGTGTACAGCCCTTTTTTGTTGTTTTCCTTTATTTTTCTGTTCATTAACCTGATATATATAACTTGACTCACATCTATTAAATGCTTCTCAAAAAATGTCTTAGGGTCTTGCACTTCCAGCAACCTGTAAGTGAAAGATATGTGTTCCATTCTCTAAATAGTTTATAAGGCGAGGTATGATTCTTAATACTTTTTTGGCATCATGTTGATGTAGGCAACCTGAACTGTTTCCAGTGCTTTTTGCTTTTATTGCAGGGCCCTGATTCTGCCAGGAATCAGGCAAGGAGTTAACCTGTACTTGCTAATGATCATGTACATGCAAGCAAAGTCTCACGTGCAAAGGTGCCCTGCAGTAAGACATATTCTCTAGTTACCACCCCCACTTCTCCCATCACATGGCTTAGTGTACTGGTGTAACGTCCAGCATGACCCCGTGCATATAGTATGCATCCTATTACGCCAGAGGACCATTTTACATATTATGGTTTAATGCATGGCATTGAATGTCTGTGCATTTCTGTAAACTCAAGAAGTTCCAAACACAGCCTCAGTGCCCATTCTCCAGGAACGAAGCCAAGTAAACAGCATTCGTATACATGGTGAAGGGCTTCCAGGTAATTGTGAATAAGCTAATGAATGTGGAAGTGAAAAGTCTAAAGCTGCTCAGCAGTTCAGACCTTAAATATTGAGGAAATATTTCACTGGGTGGAAAATCAGATGATGTGTAATTTATTTCCTAGGATTCATCACTGAAAACGCTCCTTGTATGGCACATTTGCTCTCATGGAAGGAATGATGTTTTATCAATATTTGTATCCATTGTATCCATTTAACAATTACACAGCTTTAGAAACTGAAAAGGCAGTCGTATTGCATCAACATCTTACTGGGAATACACATGATTCTCATTATAAATAAATTATCTGGAGTGATAAGAGAGCTGGTGTTATGTGAACCAACCTATCAGCTTGATGCCTTGGTGTATACCTGGAGGCAGAAAAGAAATAAAGTAACTGCTATTCCGTGCTTCAGATTCTGATGAACATAGAATAGAATATGGAAATACAAAGATATTAAAATTATAAATTTTTCATCTGGCGTGCTCAGCAAGCTTGTTCTTTTTGCCTTATCCCATCTTTCAAGCCTATGAGTCTCTTTACTGAGGTTAGTGAGCTGTCTTAATATTTTAAATCAGCAATAGCTGGAATGAGCACATATAAATTATCCACAGGTAGTGGGGTCTCTAAATGAACAAGCTCTCAGAAGATATTCAGAACACTTGTGTCTTCTAACTTTCCATTCTCGTTGTCCTATTTGTATCTGGCTACCTATTTGTATCAGAAAATATGGAGGACATTTTAGCAAATGCAGTGGAAATATTTAGTTTGTGGAATTAGCTATAGAAGCTGATTTTAATCTGTGCCTGAGAGAAATCTATTATTGGCAAGCAATTTTAATCAGAAATGATATGACATCTGCTACAGAGGTATAAATGTACATAAATATTTTTGTATTCTCAATAGAAAAATAAACATTCCTGGAATATCTAGTCTGTATTTTTACTTCTAAAACATCTCCCTACTTTTAGCAACAGTTATTATTGACAGATACCACCTATACTTTGTGGCACTCCCTTGAATCCAATTAACTGCACAATCAGGCCCTAAGGTATCTAAAATGACATAACAACCTACACAAATATCACTTTTATTGGTCTGAAAAAGTGTTCATTCTATTGATGTTGGCAAGGAGTTGAATCTTTTTTATGGTTTTTCATGTATTGTTTTATACTGAATCTCAGCTTTAGACTCATCTCTAGAGAGGAAGCACAGAAGCATATGGAAAGAAGCGTAGAACAAATTACAGACTTCCCAGTTGTGAAAATATTATTTCATTTGAGTGTGTGTTGAAAAGAAGGCAGTTTCTTGAACTCTAGCTGCTTCTCAAAAGCTATTTGGTGGATTGGGTCCATCATTCCCAGAAAAACCACGTAGATTTTTGTCTGTGATGGGGATTTTCTTGTCCCTTCCTTTCATGCTGCATGTTTTGTGATATCTTTCTCCTCCTGTGAAAAAGTAAGCAGAAAGAATTAAAAAAAGAGGAGACATTTTGTATGCCATCAGAAAAATGACTACTGTGTTCTTTTTAAAGAATGTTTTGTCTGGGGGTTTTTTGCTTACTCAGTTACCTTAAGTTAAGCAGCTAACGTGCTGATGACTTGCCTCGGCTCAAAATGAGATGGCAGATAGTTCAAAGGAGAGAATAAGGACTCTGCTTACTCTATAGGCTATAATGAAGTTTGTCTGAAATCATACAGTATCTCTTGAGGGAATCGGTTGATAAAGGTAGGGCGACAGTGATAGGAGATTGTCATATGAGTGACAGTTATGATATGACCAGCAGTGGCTGGTAAAATAGATTTCAGCGTGACATCCTATTTCTGTTGACAGAAGGTATATTGCAGTCGTGTTGTGTGATAGAGGCTATGCTGGCCAGAAAGCATTGGTTATCCCCATCTGTTTTCAAAATGTTTCGTGAGATCTGTAGCAATGAACCCAAATCTATAACATCTCATCCAAAGAACAGCCCATAATAGATTGCAGTGTTAGTCTTGGCTGGGTCCCAAAAGCCTGGTGTGGAGGACAGAACCGCCACCTTCTGGCCCAGGAATGAGGGCTGCCAAAGGTCATCTTCATTGTCCCCCCACCCCGTAAATTCACAGTTAGTAGCAGACCTGTTATTTCCCTACACTGAACTATAGATACGAAGTGAAAAAACCCACAGCTTAAAAGCATGACTTCTTTACTGCCGATTCAAATGAGTACCCGGAGGGACATATCTGTTTGCAGGACTGGGACACTTATCCTGCTCCCCGACTGTCTTTGGCTATATTCATGCACTTCAGCAACAACAACTCTTAAATCTAAGTTCCCTTGCTAAAGTGTGGTTTACTCAGATTGTAAAAGTTAGCAGTTGTTGGTAAGACATTTAGTAACTATACATGAGTATGAGTGGGTAATATCAAGAAGTTGAGGGAGCTTAAAGTTTAGATTATTACCTTGAATCATGCAAAGCGAAGAAATACCTCATTCTTTAAAAGTTCTCTTTCACTTATCTCCTGCTCTCAGTTTCATGCAGATTCTCTGGTCACAAGTTTCACTAGAATGCTTTTACGTATTCAGATGGTGCTACTGAAGTGCTGCTGCTGAGCTTACAAGTTTTCTCAGAAAAGCCATGAAGCAGGGGCAAAATACCAACGGGATGCTTTGACACCACTCCATCAAATATTTAACCTTTTTCAATTCTTCATCACACACTAGTTATTCCAGCAGCTCTACTTTAATTGTTTAGGGCTCAATTCTCATGAAGTGAAGTGGTATACTTGTGACCTACTTTTAGTGCCATCTTGTCCTTAACAGGAGACATGGGAACTGGCACAACCGTAGGCTGCTTCCAGGTGCTTCTCACTGCTCAAAGAAACGGCTGCTGTAATATTCCTCTGATCCGTCTGAAGAATTCATCCATTCATGTCGTCAAATTTTCACATGGGGTTTCTAATTTTGCCATCAAACAGGTGAAAGGTAAAAGGCTGAGAGGAATAGCTCTCCATTTAGTAAGAATAAGACTTATCAGGCTTTAAGTTCGCCCCAAATTTACAATGAACCAGATTAGTTTTGCGCACGGGCTTTTGTAACTGTCCAAAGGCTCAGCCTCAAGCTCACTGAGCCTGGAAGCTCAAGCTAGTTTCATTCATGATGTCTACTGTTCTGGTTGTTTATCATAAACTTACTGGTTGTATTAACTTATCATAATTAAGGCCTACCAATCTTAATGCTAATTTAACATTGCCAACAAGTAGCAATTCCTGTAGAGAGATGTTGCTGGAAACTGCTGTACCCAACATATTAAAAAATTGAGTTACTTTTCATTGAGAACTAATTTAGAGCATCTGAACAGTATGTGCAACCGTGAAGTGTCTTAACTGCAGTTGTGGCACCAACATGTTGTGTAAAGATTACTAGATAATGTAGGAAATTCCAAGTCTGTTGGTAAAGTCAGCAGCAAGACAGGTCTCTTCTAACCTAAATTTTGTATCCAACCTACTAGACCATGTGGTTATTGGCAGCGGGTGACTGCCACCACTTCATTCTAATTCTAGATGGAAATTACTTGCACCATCTCTGCTAGGCGAAATGCAGCTGGTAATAAACTGCCAGCTTGCTCACATTTCCGAATGGCCTTATAAATTGCAGAAAATGCTTCATGTGAGGGAACAGTACTACTATATGCCTATCTGAATAGAACTGACGATTATAACGAAATCTGCTGCTCCTTTTTCTATTATATGCTCTTGCAAGACAGAGAAGTGCTTATGTATAGAGTTTTATCTGAGTCTGCTGATAGTACTAAAATCTTTGGGATTCTTGATGGAAATTCAATCTGCTTTTCTCAGAGCTTTCTCCCCAGCTTTGTACATGTTCTTTCAGTGGTACTCTTGTTAAACCTGAAGATATGGGAAGGTTTTCATTCAATGGTCTTTTCAGACTTTTTTTTCCCCTCCTAAAGATTACATAATTATTCTGGAGACAAGAGTGGATTGCAAAGAAGGTAGTTCTTTTTGTGCCAGTTCTGATATTTATTTTACAATGTGCATTCATCTACTGATAATTATCCGGTGCTATATGTTAGGATAATGTATTCTGCTGAATATAAACAGTGGTGCAACTTCTGAAGGCATTAAACAATGGCAGCTTCTTTGAAATGAATAGGAGTTGCAGGTATTTTATCTCTGCTTACATGATTATGTATGAATTTTATATTTTATTCTGCTGTCTGTGTGGTACCATCATGGTTCAGCAAAACTAAATCTGTAGGGAAAAGAACTAATCAGATAGGAAACTGAAACAGGATATAAATGAGTTCACTATGTAGTCAGAGAAGAAATATAAAAATCATATTCATTGAGGAAAGGGAGAGAAGATTAAAAATAGGTAGTGTGAAATGTGTTACAATTGTTCGCATTCAAATTAAAGTTAGAACATGGGCCATTCGTGAGCAAAAATATAGAACATGATTTCAGTAAAAATTATCTTGGCTAATCATACTTTGCAAATTATATAAAGTCTATTCTGCAGATTCATTCTGCAGAATTAATCACACTGAATGTTAGGACTAGAAATAGCAGGTATCTTGGTTGGGAGTCCAGGCCCCTCTATCATTAGGAATTAAATTTTATAATCCTATTTGCAAATGTTGCAAGCTTTATCTTACAATTAATTAGATTTCATCCCTGACTATTGCTGTCAAATGGCTGTCTAAATGCTCTAAAACCTTACTCCCAGTTTAGGTATGATCAGGCAGAAGGTCAGGTCAGAAATGCTGAATAATGGCATCTTAAGAATTTTGCATCATTATATTCTATTATATACATTTACCAAATATTGGGTCAATAAGATTTTGGAGGCAGTGCCATAAATTTAATGCTATAAAATCTCTAAATTGCGAGATGAGTACAATGTGTCCACTGAAAAACTCACTGCATTTAAAAAATGCATTAAAGAAAAGAAAAAAGAAGAAAAAGAAAAAAGAAGAAAAAGAAAAAACCCCACTAATTAGTTTTCTTGTATACTTCTACTGTGGACTGAGTGTCATAGTTACAGAACAACTACAAGTAAGTTTAAATATTTTACTGCCTCTAATTCACAATGTTTCACGTTTCATTAATGTCACTTTTTCTGTCTTGGGAATGTACAAAGAAGAGCCATCGTCACTTCACATTTCTATTCAGGTGGAAATATACCTTTCAAATATGTTTCATTCTGCAAGTGAACGAGATGCAATTAATGACAGAAAGAAATGGACAAGGTATAGGAAAGAATTTGAAATAATTGCTAAATACTTCTCAAGGAGGTTTCTTTATATTACTACATGCACAATAACTCCAAATTCATTTGATAGTTGCCAATTTGAAGATTATAAAATATTTAGCAGGAGTATAGCGTTCTGTATCTTAGAAAAAGGATGATGTATGGAATGTGACAAGGATTGAAGTCTTAGATAAATGTAATCAGAGATGGTAGTTTATGTTGGAAACTGATGTATCAATGCATGCACAGAATGGGATTGGACCTCAGTGTGCTCGTATGTCACAGTGATGAAGCTGGTATATTTATCTGGGTAGATCTTCAGTTATTGGAATATAATTGAGCAGGATCGTCAGCAGTTTCCACTGCTGCTTACTTAAGGCATTGTAATCAATTAGTTGAACTAACAAGAGTTGCACCTAAGAAGAGGAGAGCAGAGATGACAATTATTGAATGTGTTTTCCAAAAGACAAAGACTTATGAAATTCAATGTTTTTCTTCCTGTTAGAAATGGAAGACTGTTATTAGTTCCACTAGACAGAAGAATGTCATTTTCATCTATAGGTTTTACAGACTTTTTGTTTAGAGTAACATAATGTTTTTCATTCACGGTCATCTTTGGTATCTGTTAGGCACAAAACCAAGTGACTATTGTGTTATCCAAACAAAAATTTTTGAACAATAATGTGGTCTTATGTTCAATCTCAGATTTACTCTGCTCAGTACTAGAGGTTGAGCTCTGTTGCCTTTGAATTTAACGACAAAATTAATTATGGCTACTATTAAAGAAATTCCTGTTGCTCCAATGCTATAGGGCCTGTATGCTCAATACAATTTTTGTCAGCACTGAATTTGATGTAATATTGAGGAGACATGGCTGTACTTCAATAAATCCATAGTTTCTAGGATCAACAAAGACTGTGAATGTAAAACTAATACATGCAGGTAGGATTTGTCCTGTAAAACATCTTTAGCCTACATTATAAGGAACACAGTTTTTGAATACTCTTATAGATATTTGTGGGCAGGTATATGTGGCAGTCGATAGTGTTTAGGAAGGAAAATTAAACTAAACTGTGTATGAAAACAGTTTTCCAAGTAGTCCATATGTTGATATAAAGCCAAAGGAATCATTTTTCTTCTAAATTCATTCCTGAAGATCCCTAATAAAAGTGCTATCAAGAGTTACAATATCATTTTAGCACCCACACTCTGGTTTTGATTGTCATCTTTGATTGTCATTTGATTATCACAATAGAAGAAAATAAAATACTCCAGTTAAAGAGATATTCACTTACTCAGGGCACTAAAAATAAAGTTTTGAACTTCTTAATTCGTATGGCCTAGATTTGGGGTCCTGTTAAAGAGCTTTTCTTAAATTGATGTTCACCCAGTCAGAACATTAAAGTAACATCCTTTTCCATTCATGGGCTCAGATTTTCAGAAGTACTTCAAACTGATATTTTTTACAGTGTACCCGGTTCTGTATGTGCAAGCTACTTTTCAGACTCCTTATTTAGTACGTAATGTCATGATAAATTTGTTTTGGTGAACCTTAAGAATAAATTTCAGGCAAATTTTATTATTTCAGCAGTATTTCCCAATGGCATATGAGCTTTATGTTGTTCTTGTTAAGATAGCATGTATCATGTTCCCACAGTCAGTCTCCTAAACGCTTCAAGACTTAATCTATTTGTACTGCTACATATACGGGATTTGCAATTCTTGCTATACAGATCCTGCTTCCAAGTCAGAAGGCGTGGGTTGTTTGTCTGGCAACGCACTATCCTGTTAGACTTCATCCAGTCCCAATCAAGCTACATCCTTTTGACATTTGAATCAGTGTTTAAAAAGCATAATTTTTCCTCCAGTTGCAGCTTTCTTAATAAGATCTCAGAAAATGTTCTTTGATTCCAATCTTAGTGCTCTTGAAAAGTTCCACTTTTTTTCACTGGGAGCTACTTTCTTACCAGAAGTGAGGTCTGAACCATTGAAGCCATAATTAAGACTAAAATTGCCATCCTAGGGGAAGATTTGTTCCACTACCTCATTCATTTTCAGTAAAATGTAAGAGTTAGTAAAGTATTTTAAGTATATCACGTTATGCCAGTTTATACTCATTTGTTTGGTGCCACACAAATAATGTGATGAAAGGTAACCCAATTTATTATGACGAACTATAAAGGTATTTAAAACAAAGTTCAGATCACATCTATTACTACACTAAACCTCCATTTAAAATTAGAAGCAAATGGACTTCGTGGTGTATTATAAATGTACCAGATAGCAGAGTTCAGAATACGCTGTCTTGAAAGGAAACCTTTTTTGAATGTCCTTTCAAAAAATTTTACATCTGTATGACACAGTTAAAGAGTTAATACAGCAACTCTCAGGGAACTAAAAGTTCTTATAAAAACAAAATTGCCAAAATAGGAGATTTTTTTCATATAGTCCTTTATTTGCTATTTGATTTTTATCAACCAGTTATCTCCACTTTGTCACCTTTTCAGGAATTCATGATTTGGGTTAGGCACAATCAGTTTCCTTGGATGTTCCTGTTTATGTACATGTAGAAATAGCTTTTCTCCTTTGCTATTCTCTGTCACTGGTCTTATAAGTGAGACGATTAATGCTGTGAAAATATTTATACAAACATTCGGCTTCCCAATTAGGAATTTATTCATTACACTTGATGTGTAACCAGTTATATGTTGTTGAAATCTTTCTGTTCTAATGTTGGTATCGTATAAATTCTATATCCATTTGGACTCCAACTAATAGCTATTAGAAATTATTCTTAGTGTTTTAGACGCTATGGTCAGATACAATAGAAAATTAAAGTATTTTTGAAGTTTTTCCTGATGACCAAGCTCTTTTTCCCAAAGGACTTTTTCGCCCCTTAGCTAACTAGCCAAGTCAGACAAATTCTGAGTCAGCACATCTGAGCGTGGTCTGACCTGCTGGGCTCTACAGGCTGGCCCAAAGTGTACCTACGGTGAGTAGCTCTAACGAAAGGCAGAAATATCTACCTGCCTTTCTCTCCAGCATTAATAATAAGAGTTCTTCCCTTCTCTTCTTAATGCGACCGACTGAGTTTGAAAGTGTATTTAATTTCTTGCCTACTGACTGGATTCTAGCCAGACAGTTCATTTGAAGGTTTGGGGTAACCTTTTGCCAGGCCCCTTGTTTGCCCCTCCCTATCGATTTGCTAAAAAACCCAGTACAAGTGTCTGCATTAAGACAGAGACAACGCATAAAGCAAGCATGACAGAGGAAGGTCATATAGAAGACATCGCTCTGTGGAACTGTGATCTGTGAAAGGCAGGGATGTGTGAACTCAAATTTATAGGCTCTCTGTTGAGACATTTCCAGAATATTGCTCATAATACCACCATACTCCATCAATCATCTTTCTATGGGCTTGTTCTAACTCACTTCTTTTAAATGACAAGAAAAAAAAATATTTACAACTTTCCATTTGTATTCTTATCATGAAATGAAGCTTCATAAACACTACTTATAGAGTTTATCTTTTTTATTTGATTTATTATTTTGCTACTTTTTCTAGTCCAGCTACTGTTCTAAATACTGCTTATTGTTGAGACATACAGATAGCACTGCAAACAAAATACTATATAAAAATACCAATTCCAGTTTAACAGAGTTGAGGATTTCTTGAATTTGTGCTCTCTGTTCACTCTTGATCGGTCTATTAATATGAATTACAACGTCCTTAAAACAATCATCATGTTGTTTCCATAGGACTCTACCTCCTTTAAAACAAGATGGACAGTGCTCACATAATGCTCATTTTTGTTTCATTTCTTGTCCTAAGTTATGATATGGAAGTAAAATCACACTATTAAGATGGAATTAGTTTCTGTCTGGCTTTTGTACAGAATGTGAAAAGTCTAAGTGCTTTAAGGTCATTAATTTATTTATTGTCAAAACAGTAAGATGAAAAAAAAATTCTCTGTGTAACTAGGGAATTATAACTAGGGAATCAGGGCACAGAAAGAAGATAAAAATACTCTCTTATACAGGGTGCCCAAAACAAAAAAGCAAATGCTGGTATTTCCAGCGTATTCATGTATCATTTATATGGAACTTTGTATTTTTATACCATAGCTTCATTGACTTAATTAGCTGCTGTACCATATCTGTAAGCAAGATCAATTTTTAAAGCTGTGTGCTAGGGAATTAATGAAGATACCACACATGAGGAAAATGACCACCTATAGAAAAACCTAAATAAAGGGATTACCTAGCATTATATATGAATTGTGCAACAAAGGCAATTCTAATTTCTATTTTAAAGCAGCATTCAGCTGTTCTGACTACAAGACAATCCTTTTTTCTTTTGTAACAATGATACATTTACATTCCAGTTTCTTCAGGAACTGAAACAATAAACAAATGCACAGTGGGTTTGCGTATCATCCACTAATCAGAATCACTAAATACGAGACAACTAAATCATTATTTTCAGGCAAGGTTTATTCTTATGTTTTAGACGTGAATTTTTTGCAGCCCTGACACTTTCATTTGTCTCTTTTTGCTTGGTGAAATTTCTTCATTGGTTTTTCATCATATTGGTGTTCCACTTCCAGCATCAGTTTTGGAGCTTTTCAGCGTAGTGCTCAGACTTTTCCGCGCAGCCCAGCCAAGTACCTTGCCGAGGATAGCAGCTCACGACCAGCGTATCAACCGACCCCGGACAGGAGGGAACACTTTACTGGTAGATTTCAGATATCTCCTGTAAGAAGAATAGTTAAATTGTGTGTCCGTTCCAATGGACCGCTTCATACCTGCCACTTCTCCCTACCTTTGCCTATTTTTTTGTTCATTCTCTTCACCCAGCCAGAGGTTTTTTCCTAGACTCGGTTTTAGCTGTCTCAGTCCCTCTATATCCAGAAACAGCCTTTCCATCCCAGTGTCCTCGCTCAGTCCTTCCCGACTGTCCCTCTGTCTGGGTGATAAGCATATAAGTGATATTTCATGTCTTCCCATACTGTCAGAGCACTTTCTTCTACTTTTTCCATTGACTAGCAGCATCCAGAATTCTAGAATAAAATGAATTTTTCTGCTGCATTCAGTGATGTGACTGTATTGAGCCCTCTTCAGCTGCAGCTTCATTATTGCATAAGTACGATCAGCCTGGGATATATAAAATTTCCTTATGGCAGCCTAGATTTCCTTTAAAATGATCCAGAAAATTATGGTTCTACCTGCAGCTAGTATAAGCAAATGAATAGGTGATGTAAAAAGCTTAAAAACACTGTTTGGTACACAGTTTCTCAAGTTAATTAAGAATCATTTCAGCATGAGGAACAATTGATAGTGCAGTAGGTCACAGCGGCTCTACGATTCTGGTTATAATACTTATTTCCCCGTTTTCTTCACGCATTGCAGTGACTCATAAAAATTTGCCCAAACATACATTTCTTCATTCAAGCCTGGATTTAATTTTTACAGAGGCTCTTTTAGGGACTGCGGTGGCGGCTGGGTTGGGCGGGTGGTTGGCAGCCTGTGCTCGATGCCAGCCCTGGGAGCGGGCGGCCAGCTGAGGGGAGCTGCCCCCCTCGCGTGGCCACTGTGCCCAGGCCTCTGCCCCTGCTCCCGCCCGAGCGACCTTGTCCCTCACTGGCGGGACCCTGACCCCAGCCCTGACGTGGCTTCCCGGGGTCCCCACGGGCGTCTCTGGCCCCCGGGGCTGCGGGAGGCCATGGGCCCCGTCCCCAGGCCCGCTGGGGTGCTGGGCCTGCGTCCCCTCGGCGAGGGCATGGCTGCCCTGCAGACCACAGTCCTGCTGCTCCCTGCCAGTGTCGCGTTTTAAGATGAGGTAAATGTTTTGCATTTCATGAGTCACAAATGTTACTTTTGTCCATTTTGAATGATTCCCTCCAAGACTTGGTTCCCACATGGAGAATGACTGTGCCCGACTCTCTGACGGGAGGTGGGAGGGAGCAGCGAGCTGGGGGGGGCCCTCACGCACCCAAGGGCCCCCGGAGCCTCAGGGTGGGATTTGCACGGGGCTGCTGGCCTGTAAAGAGTGAGGGAACGGCTTCAGTCCGCGCTCATCTCTGTCCACTGCTTATGAAATATAATAAATTTAAAGCAGAATTTCAGTGAAAAATACCTCCATAAGTAATTCCCTAGGGTCTTGCTGTGGTCTGGGGATTAGGTTTGAGATTACTTTTAGAATTCAGCAGTGACTTATTGTGTAATTTTTGGTAAACCATTTAAGCCTGGAATTTTACATTTTCTATTGAGAAATGAGGTTGATAGTTTTCTGTCACATACATTAGCATTTGTAAAGCATGCTGTATCTTTTCTTCTCTACATTAAACAAGCTTCTCCTGGTGGCTGGATTTCTGTTTCTTTACATGTTTTTTAAAACTATATAATTTCTTTTCTGGTCAAATTGGTCATGAAAAATGCACTCCTATCTTCTAACCATAGAACAGGATTAACTCATATGTATATATGTGTGTGTGTGTGTATTCAAACTGAAAAGATAGATATATACCTTTTGATTGAATATATGGAAAATGAAACTGCAGAAACAATACAAACAGATGAGTCTCCCAGGAAAATGAAGAGAGAGAGGGGAGAAAAGAGGAATTCAACCAATTGGTCTTGATTTATCAGTTGCTGATACCACTTCTGTCTAGAAACATCTGGTATGTGTGCTGTTGGAGAGGACTTTCTGAAGAGTGTGGAGGTTTTGTTCATTTTTTTGTGGCTGCTGCTTTGTTCTTTGTTTCTTGGTCATACATTAGGTAAGTACATGACCTTCCAGTAATCTTCATCCTATTCTAACCCAAGAATAGGATGTCTGTACAAAGCCTGAGTTGTCTTGCTTTCCTAGTTGTTCATTTCCAGCACAGGGGGAGCACTTCTGCTGTTACTCACCACTCTCAATCATAGAATCATGTGCTACTGGATACCCATTCAGAAACTTGTACCTGTTGTGGAGACACCATTCGGTGTAGCTGTAAAACCTTTTGCAAAACCTCCACTAGGTGTGTAGCTTTCTGAGCTGTGCAGCCTCCTATAAAATAAAGTACAGAAGCAAAGGCTGCTATAGTAATACATTTGTTCGTATCAACTCACCAGACAGTCCTCTTGGGTGCAGAAAATGAAATGTTTTCTTGTTTACCTAAGCTAAGTGAATAATTCATTACTCTTTTACATGTCTTGTCATTGTAAATCTACAAACGTCGTAGTGGGTGAACTTAACCATGTTTGTGTTGTACTACTTACTACTAAGTTAACTTCTACGTAACAGGTGTTAGTGTTCACTTCGTGCTTGGGTCTCACCTATATAGCAAGAAAAGCTTTAATTTATTTCTTGAGCTGAGTGAATAATTCATCAGTATTTTTGCATGTGTTCTTGCTGTCAGTCCACAAACATCACACTGGAGGAACTTAACATTTGTCTTATGCTATTTACTACTACATTACCCTCCACGTATCAGATGTCACTGTTCACCTCTCTGTTGAGTATCAGCTGTCTACCAGGAAATACTTTCAATTTACTGTAGCAGTATTGCTGAGCAGCTGGAAAATAATTTTTCTAACATGTGGCAGAACAAATTATTGCACAGGAGGGGGTTAATGGAATTGTCTGCCAGAGGAATAAATAATTGAAGGGACATGGATCTACTTATTAGCTTGAATAGAGGCTTGATGTCCTAAATTATACCTTATTAGAGGTAGGGAACCTATGCTTTGTTTCAACAAAAGCTGACTTAAGGAAACAGTGTCAGTATACCTGATGTTTTTGTCTGTCACATATACCCTAAGAAGTTGAAAAACTGGAAGTTATAGTAATTCTCACATACAATTAAGATACTATTAATTTTCTCTGTGAAAAGTTTTCTCTGTTCTACTGACACAACAGAGTCAGAAGGGCTGAGCGTAAGGTGCCATCTTTAAAAACAAAGCTACAGATGTTTTATATTGGTCTGGCTAATACTGCTATTAATAACAGGACTTTGTGAAATTTAAACTGCTTGCTGGGTTCTTTTCATGTTTTTTTCCATACATTATTTTTTTAATGAAGCTATTTAAGTGATATAGCACATCTAGTTGCTGTTTTCATATTAAAAGCTTAAAATAAACTATGTCTTGCAGTATGAAGTTGTACCATTTTTTTCCGGAGTCTTTTGTCATAATGACATGGTTACTTAAAATTTTATTTCTACTTACTCTTTTTTTTACATAGAAAGAGAACTTAAGGCTGACTGCTTAGAAGAATACTTCTTACTCTCTGAATTTATTGTATGCATGTCATAGCAGTACTTACAAAGATAGCCTTATATGTTTTTCAACTAGGAAGAAGAAAGGTGGTTTGTTTTTTTTTTTTAAATTAAGGGTTTTTTAAAAGAAAGAAAATTGAATGTATTATTTTGCAATCAAGCAGAGCAGATACATGGCAAGGTATAGAAATTGCTAAACATATTTAGAGATTGATTGGGTTGCAAAATGATTATAGGCTAACATATGGGCAAGAGGGCTGGATATTTAACAGTAAAACAAATAGCCCCTTGAAAATATTAGTATATACCTCTATGCACCTTCAGGCACTAAAAGCATTTTGACAATCTGTCTGTAAGTAAATTAAAATACAGGTTACGGATTTCCAAAATCAGCTTCTATAAAAACTGATTTCAGCTAGTGATGATTTTACTGAAGCCTTGTGTTCTTCGCTCAATCACCTTGGAGTGCCAGCCTAAAGTTAATCCTGGGATTCTGATGCAGGACTGCTCTACAGCAGAATTACCCGTAATTGCCTCAATTCCTGCTGACTGGTTATTTTTGCACCAGTGACTCAAATTAGGCACAGCTGGCCCCAGCAAGTTGGAGTTTAATAACAGCCAATTGTCAGAAACTAGCTGACGGTCAATGTTTTTGTCTCAAACGGGTGAAAGGAACAGTGACAGTTCTTCCCCCTTCTCCCTCCCCTGCCCCCGAAGAAGTAGGTATCTACTTTCTGAAGCTGAAGAAACAATAAATTGAGTAAGCTTCTTCCTGTGCAGAAATGTTCCTTTGCTGCTTCTGAACAGTTGCCATAACATAGAGATGTCTGTGCTAACTGCATGAATATTTGATGGGTGTTAACAACAAAATACAGAAAAGGTCTCATTCATTTCTGCACATTGACCCAATGAAACTGAAAAATTAAAATTAGGTTTAACCTGAGAGACTTCTTACTAGAGGGGTTGGTCACCCAGACAGCATTGAAATCTTTGCTTTTGAAATGAGACTGACAGCGGTTGTCCCAGTACTATGCTAGCCCTTTGATACAGCTGTTGGCTGATTTTACCAAAAAATGGCATTAAAATCCAGAATAATGAAATAGCAGTCCACAGGTCAGCCAGAGGAGAGTCTTACTGCTGAACAGGCAGCTGTCTGCCTGCGGATCTTGCTGTCACTTCTGGTTGCTGCTTCTAGTAGCAATGCTATGATTTTCATTTTGCATGGAACGGTATCTGATGCTCTTTTTCTTGGTAGAGATGGGAATGTCTGTTGTGGCAAACTTGGTAGGACCGCTTTTTCTAAGAACTTATAGTGAAGATTACAGCTCTGTCAATAACAGACTGAAAATATTTTGAGAAATCAGCTGCTGAGTATATCCATGGATTTATGATGTGTAGTTGAAAGGCAGTGCTTAAGCTGCATTTGGTTCTAATGAACTGTACAAGCTTTTGCAAAATTCCCTGTTTAAATTCTTGCTGCCTATATTGTAACAGGGTGTGCATACTTGTTCCTGCATGTGAGAAGCTCAGATCCATTACTGTGTTTGCTTCAGTGCTCACCTGTCCAATTAATATGAAAGAATCCCTTGAAGTTAATTAAGGTTGCATCAAACAAGATCACTGATGACAAAAGCCAAATACCAAAGTTAGCCAAAGAGGCAATGCTGATTTTCATTCACTGTCTTAAAACCATCTTTGAACAGTAACAGTCTGCATTCAAAAGCAATGTGCAATGCAAACAGGCATATTTAAAATAGTGTTAAATATTTGCTACCAGAATATTTAGTGATTCCAAAGATATTTGCTTCTTATGTCTTTCCTCATTATTTTGTGAGACCTTTAAAAATCACAAATGCCAACACAGAGACATTATATCAAGACATCCCCAAGGGTAAGTTGAATAAAAATTCCCTAGAGCCTATAAATCTATTTGAAGGTGATAACCTAATCACTAGTATGTCTGTCAAATCTCAAGGAAAGTGATAAGTAAAACAGTAATTCTATGAAATATGGACTTTTACTTATCTGGCTTGACCTTTCCTCTTGCTCTTTAACCTTTCTGCCCTTCAAGTCTCAAAAAATGGTTGCGTACAAAGAATAATATAATACAGACTTCTACTTGGTAAGCTGGAGATGTTGAGCACTTCAATACTGCATTGAATCTTTCACCTACTGAGGATCTGTTTGGAAGCCAACATAATAAAATGAGCATAATGCGGTTGTGTTCAATTGACCATTTGTCCTTTTGTGAAAAGAAAGGTTCCATGGGACAACAGGCCTTATATGATACTTTGAAGCTAAATTTTGGAAGTAATGTGGCCAAAAAAAAGTTAGCTAAGGGTGTACTGAGCTCTGTACTGCCCTAGTTAGCTGCTTTCAACATTGAAACTAGGTCATTCCTCTGTATTACTCAAGTATTTCTCTGTTGCAATTCAGACAGCAATACAGAGAAACCCAAAGAACTGAACAATAAACAATTTAATCAAGGTCAGAACAACAAGTTAGTTTCTATCTCCTTTCTTTAATCAGTGTTGGTCCAGAACCTCTGGTGACCTGAGTGGATACCAGCTGTCAATGTAAAAGCTTGACCAGCTCCCCTTAATGAGAACCCTTGTTTTTCACAGATACGCTTAATAAACATACCGATTAAATTCATGGGCCAATCAAGTATCCTAAATGATGGAAAGGATGATTAAATTTTGAAATTACCAAAGTGACTGAGGGATTAAAAAATACCTGCAGTCTTTAATGATATGACAGTTTTATACAAAACTGACAATGAAAATCAAGAAATTGCACACCAAATTCAACACAAATGTAGTAATTGGAAGAAAAAATGTAAGACTAGATTATTTTTGCCTTAATTCATTTCTGCATAGTCAATAAAATAACAAATATTAATGCTTGCATGAGCAGTATTTCGCGTACAGGAAATGGTCATATTCACTTCAGTTAAGTTCTCGAATCAAAGTCATAGTTCAAGCAATGGTACTACGAAGTTCTACAGATTCACTTCACTATATTCATGCTATTTCCATTAATTCAGTAGGTATAGTCATATAAACATGCATACAAGCTTTTAGAAACAGGGTCTCTGTGAAAACTAATAAATGGATTAACAATTTTACTTTTAGCTGCTACTCAGTCTTGATTGCAGTAAGTCCAATATACCATAAATTACATCCATATACAAGTATATAAAGTATTTCTTGAGCCATAAGTAATTAGAGGTCAGGAAAAAAAGTCAGTTTAAAGACCCAGAATTTTTTGTGTGCTACGACATCACAGTGGAGTACATAGTTCTCATGAAAGCACATTTTCCCCTCCTGTTATGTATTTCCAACAGAGCCACATATTTTGTTTGATTCTTCCACTCCCCCACACACTTTGCAAATACCATATATGAAATAAATAATGGACAGGACAAGACATTAAACTTCTCAAGTTGTTCAGAAAATTATAATTTACAATTTAGGTGACAGTTTAATTTGGTTCCTTGAGGAGCCTACATTGCGTGAGGCTAAAATCCTACAACGATGTTTGGCAATCAGCTTGCTTTGTACCATTTGTTTCTTCCTTTTTTAGCCAGCTCACAGTGTAATCCAATCCCTGCTAGCTCTTGTGTGCACATCCCTTGGGCTATTTCATGTATGCGTTTGTACTGATGAATTTGCTTGCATAGACCTTTGTCTTTTTACTCAAAGAAGTTATTGTTTATCATGCTTTCCTTTTTTAAAAATAAAGCATGTGGTGGAAGCTGGCTTCAGAGACCTTCCAAGAAGTTGAGGAATGCCCTCAGGTGGATTCTGGGAAATTGTCAATGAGTTTTTTTTTCTCTGAGCTTGTCCAGTCTCTCTTAGAAGCCCATAAGAAATACCTTGTTTTATCTGTGTTTATTTGGCAAGGGGATAGTGAAGAGGGATGTATATGTGTATGTATGTATAAGTATTAGGGAATGATTAACTAATATCCGTATTAGAACAGCACCTGAATTATTTAAAATGTATTTGTAGATAGCTTTCTGGTTTCTGCCTGGGACTTTACCAAGGTGTACTCTACAATGATTTGTTCTTGTTAGGCTTCCTGTTGCATTGCGAAGATACTGGAGAACAGAATAAGATGTTGCCGTGCATTTCAATTTCTAGATGCTTACCTGAACTTGAACTTCCAGTCATATATTTTAATATGTTACTATTTACATGCTTGTAATGACATAATTGGTCTATGAAAGCTCTGTTTCCTATTTTGTGCATTATGTGAGGCAATGCAGTCTCTACGTGTTAAAATGGGTGATTGAGGGAGATCACTTGGTGAAGTCTAGAAAAAGATGGTTTTTAACCTTCTCCTAGGCTTATTTTTCCCTCTTCATATAGCTATTCTTTTTCTTGCTCGAGACTGCCTCTAGGCCCCAAGACAGATTTAGATGTTTAAATTATTTTCATTTTTGGTAGGTTTCATTCTATAAATGGTGAAATAAACTCTGCTATCTGTATTACAATTTTATTATCAGTAGCTTTCAGTGTATTTGGTACTCTGCTTAGTTTGTGGTACTGGTCTTTGGAATACTAAATCAAGATGTATTGTTCACTGGCAGTTCTTCTTTTGTACGTCGATTCAGAATTGTTTTTTAATTTTTTTTTTCAATGCACATAATATTTAGAAAATTTAAGGCTAGAAGAGACCATCTATGGTCATACAGTCTGACTTCCTGCTTTACCTGATTATAGAATTTCACCTACATCAAATCCCAAACTTTCCTGGCTTAAGCCCAGCCAGCTCTTTGAAAGGCATCAAAAGTAAGCTCTAAGGTAAGTCATAGCTGATAAGTTTTGTATAGGACACAAAAATAATGGGGCCTTTTGATCTGCCAGCCTAGGTTGCAATCAGCTGGATATAAACCACATGTGAGGGAAGGAGGGTCCTCAGGGCACTTCAGCTGTGGTTTCCCTGTGTTGGCTTCCTGGGAGTCAGCCTGACGGAGCTTTTCCTGACTAGTTGAGGACTTACCTTTGAGTGCCTCACTGGTGTCTGTTACTCTACTAGGTAAGAAAAGCAATTTTATCTGTGGCTTTTAGCTTCTCAGTGCGATTTATTATGGCTGCTTTCCTTCATCTCGCTCCTTGTTCCTGTCTACCTAATCACGTATACTGCCCCTTTACCCCAGCTATAGCCCTGTATTACGTTTAGTGGAAAAATTCCATGTGTTGTCTGATGCAGGACTCTGTTGTAGAATCAGCTTCTGTTGGAATTAGGTACTGACTGTATCTTTAATGTTTTTTAATTACTTCAGAGGTTTTTAATCAGAAGAGTGAGGTTAAGCTTTTGTTAAAATGTGTTTTATGTCCAATTTCTTCTATCACACTGCATACTCATTCACAAGTGGTTATTCTAGCCCTCCTTATTCATGCTGTCTACTCACACTCCGTATAATTATAATTTCAGTAAATATGGGCTTATTTGTTTTTTGTATTTTAACTGTTAGTAAAAAATTCCAGAAGAGTAAACTTAGGTGAGAGAAGCAGATCCCAAAGTAACTTTCATGAGGTTCCACACTTGCCTCAAAATGTCAGACGGTTTTCCATTTCACAGAAAAAGAACAAACTTTTTTTTTCTGACAAAGTGGAAATTATGTACTTGATATTATCCCTGAAAGGTACAGCAGGTGAATAGTTCAGCAGTTATGTTAAAAGACCTCGTTAGGCAAGCTAATTAAATGTGGCTGGAGCAGAGAGCTCTCTATTCCTGGTGCAGAAGTTGACTTCTAGTTGCCTTATCTTGAAGATGTATGTGTATGCCTTTTCACATGCCAGAAACTTTTACTAGCCACCAGAAGAACTACAGTTTCATTACAGAAGCATACCTATTTCAGAAGTATGCTGGTTTGTTTTTAAAATGTTGTTTTCATTGTCTTTCATATTTTATTTAGGTTTTTTCTGCAATCTTATTCAGTACCATCTGCTCTTCAGCTTGATTTTTCTCAATTTTTCTTTCTGTCTTCAGGCTGTACTAGCAAGAACCTAAGTTTTTACGTGTTTGTATAATACCAGGTCCACCTGTGATAACGCATATTGCAAATAAATGACATTTGTCTGATCTGCTATTGTTACTGCAAACAGACGCATCGTAGAGACTCATAAAGAAATGAAGTATTTCTCCAGACACTACCTTTGGACAGTTCAGATACTTTAATCTAGCTTTTCAACAAGAGATCTTTTTTACCTAAATTTATATAGAAGTACTATACCTTAACCAATATACTTCTAAGGAAATCTCCTGGATTTTATTAAGTTACAGAAAATCCAAATGACACGTGATTATTATACTCTTTGGAGTTATAGATTGGAAAATGCATTTATCAAGTACTTAAGGCCATCTGAGCCATCCACCCATCCAGACGGAGGATATTCTTTGTTGCCAGAGGTATAATGTAATAACAGGATTATTGCACTAGCATGTTTTGCTTTCTTAAGTGCAAGCTTTTTTCCTCTTAGCTTGGATTTCTGATTGCCAAAGCTTATTTCATCAGCAGAGAGGCATCTCCTTAACACTATACTGCTTTACCTATTTAATTGTGTTTAGGTTTGTAAGGGCAAATCAGATTGTAATTAACTTCCAGGAATAAAAGATGTTTTATGATTTCTAGTAGCTGAATAAGGGCAAGTGCTATCACGGTACATGTTGCAAGCAGGCAGCCGAAAGTCCTTGAGCCCAGAGTTGCACCTCTGCTCTCCTAGAGTAAGTAATGTCCCAGGGACTCCCTTTGCCTCCCCAAATACCTCATGGATTTGGAAACATAGCAATGAGGCAAGCAAAGACTGTCAACAGCAGCCTACCTGAACCACAGTGTACACTGGGATAATGTCTCTGAGATTTTCATCCGTGTTCTGTAGGTGCTTAGAAAGAGGTAATCAGCAGAAGTTACGTTTGTGGGGCATTATGACTCTGTGCAATGCATTAAGTGTGTGAAACGGATGAATTCCTCGTTCAAGTAATGCAATTGATGGAGGAATAAATGTGTCTATTGCACAAGTTCACATAAAAACTTTCATATATTTGATTGTAATTTTTGCCACAGACTAAATTTACTGTCTTTTCAGTGTTTGAAAGTTTTGCAGACTTTTTTTTTTTAGAATTGCTGATCTGCTATGTCTTTCTATAGACAGGGTTAGGATTTTGCATTATTAGTGATATTGGCAGTGCAAGACCAAGTGAAATTTAACTATTTCTTCAAATCTGGAACCAAAAACAAAACTAAAAGGCTTAACTTATGAAAAGAAAATGTTTCTGCAAACTGTTAAGAGATCCAATTTCCAGAGATTGCATGATTCTTCAGTGCTTTTAAAATATTAATTAATATTTTTTTAACTGGAAAACATAGAAAATTATATTATTTATCAAAGTGCTATCTTAAGAGGTATTTTCTCTCGTCTAGAGTTCTGTACTTCCAAACTTGAAGTCTGACTTATATGACATTTTAAAATAATTGCAAATAAAATTGAAGTGAAAATACAATGAAGTAAAATATTTCCATTTATTTGACATTATGGGTTATTTCCACTTATTTCAAAAGCTGTTTGCATCCTATAACTATGCTAACAAGTTTTTGAAGACTTTAAAAACCACAAAAGCACAACCTTTGAGCATTTTAGCTTATGTAATTAGGATATTATTCTCTAGGATACTTTTGCACCTTTTTTTTTTTTTTTTTTTTTTAACCAGTGAGGTGATGTAAGGGATGCAAGGTTTTGCTCAGTATTTTACAGTTATCATAAACTCATTCACATTACTATTCTGGATTTTGAAAGCATATTGAGGTCACTTATTGCCCTCGCTTTTTCTAGGATTTATCTGTCTGCCAGCACAGTGTGGGAGTTGTGCTGGAAGACTTTTTGAATGAGTCAAGCTTGGTTTTTATCACATCTGAAAGCAAAAATTTGAGTTGTTCGTGAAATTGATTGCGAACTATTTTACTGCCATAATTTTTAGGATAAGGGAGGACTTTTAAACTGTAATGTCCTTAATAGTAGGCAATTAATAAGTAGATAAATTGGGAAGAAAAAATTTAGTTTAGTTTTTAACTGATTCCCTTTTAGTCATTCTCTATCAGCGTTCCAGAAAAAGCATTAAGAAGGTGAAACCATTTCCTGGAATGCAGGAGAGGATGGGAAGATTCTTAATAAAAATATAAGCAGTTATCAATGTTTAATTTTTCAGCAAGTTTCCTAATATACTGAAGATTTTTAAAAGTGCTATTACCAGCATATCCATTGACAGGATGAGTTGCAGCATGAAGTTTATGTACCTTTTTTTTTTTTTTTAATGTATGTTACAATTAAAACCTCTTTGGTTGGTTAGTTTGGATGAGTTAGTGTTCCTCCAGACCAACAAGCTCCTGAACTGCACTGCACGGTTACAAACAATGAGACTTAGCGCAAGAAAAATGAACGGCTGGGGAGAGGAGGGAGAGAAGACATTCATTTTGAGCAGGAGCCTACAGCTAGAACGGACAAAGCTTAGGGTGAAACTGCAGTTCTAAATAACTGCATCCTCCTTTACTCTTAGGGTTGCATCCACATTCCATGAACTGGCTGCTGATCCTCACCGCCTGTTTTCTGCCTTGTTATGTCCATGTGGCAGACTGGATTGGGCCACCTGTACTGGTATTTCAGGAGCCTGCATCTGGCATAAGGCAAGATGTAGCTGTAGCAAGATGGGACAGTCATCGTCTGTAGCTTCTCTATCCCAGTTAATGCGTACTGGAAGTAGAACAACCTACATGCCTTGGAGCTCTGCTTTCTTTTGCAGAGGATAAGGAAGTGGGGATCATGGAAGATATAATGATCAGTATGCTTCCTTGTCCAAGCTCATTCTTAAAATAAATTTGTTAAAATCATAGCAGGAACTTACACTGTGCATGCATTCATCTCTCAGCTACTTCAGGAGGCATTAATCTTGGTAGAAATCCTTCAGACTTGCTCCCATAAGTCATATACTGGTCCCAAATGGAAGAAGTTAAAAGCTTCACAGCTTCTGGTCCATGGGAGCATAGAAACACTGCTGGAACCTGTCTGAGCAGTTCATGGAAAACCACTTGCTTCAGGCCTGGATATTTTCAGCCTCTGCACCTTCATATATTGTACTGTCTGTTGTGGAGCTTGAGGGAAAATGTTATTGTCATTACCTGAAGGCCCTGGCATCATTAATAGGTTCCTCACTACCTGCTTTGGTGCAGGAGAAATATACTGTCCTATACAATCTGCACAGAGAACCCTGCACTTAAAGTTATTGTGTCTGAGGATAGTTCTAAGGTTTAAGAACAAGACTGTTTGCATCACATATTTTCTCGTTTAGGGGAAAACTTAAAAATACTGGTATGCCAGTATTTACAATTCTGGCTGTTTCTCCCGAAGTTTAAGGAAAATTTGTTATGTACAGTCAAAAAGTTTCTGATTAAATTAATGAAAGAGCTAATTGAGATCTTCACATCACTTGCTCCCTTAATTCAATGTACGCTGATGATGTATTGTCAGTGATGACTGTCAAATGCCAGGAGTTGCTTTAAGTTTGCTGAGGACCCTTGCACCATCTTTATTACCTAGCAATGGCCTTAGTGGCTCGTAATACAGGTTGGTTCAAGTCCAGATTCTGTTCCCAGCTGGGAGCTCAAGGGAAAGTGTGTTAAAATAAGGCAAGTATTTAATGCTACTTTCCTTGTAGGCTCTGTACTGACTCTCGCTTGGGTTCTTGTGCCTTCCTTGTGCTTAATGAGCGATGAAATGTAATGATGATTGCTAGACTTCGACAAACTTATATTCCATGCATTTGTGTGACTGCTTCCTGAATCTGTATGGTCTTTTTATGTTGCTTTTTAAAGGATAATCACTATTAACAAAAGGAGTCTTGCTGCAAGTTGATGCTTCCATGACCTCAGAGTCAAGTTTGACCTGCTGTGTTTCTTCATAGTGTAACTTCACCGGGTTGTGAAGCATAGCATGTGATTATTTATAGATTAAGTGTGCCTGTGCTTGCAATACAAAGATAATTTGATACCTCTTAATATGTTCTCCCCCTGAATGGTTTCATAAAATATAAACTTGTCATACTTGCACGTGCCCGTTTATATAATCAGATGGTGGTACCTTCCTTGTTCAGTCTTTCAGCAGTCTGTCTCATCTATGAGTTTTGCCACATTTTCTGTGCAAATGACATGTTGCATATTTTGCTTCTTGCAGCTTGCTGTTTCATTGTCAGTTTATAAATTTCATGAGGTCAAAACTGAAATTACATAGAGAGAATAGAATATGTTTGTTTGATCAGCTGGAAAGACAGTTTATAAACCCAAGAAGTCAATGTTTTTGTTTGGGTAGAAACAGTCTGTGTAACCAATCATTTCATTTAGAGATTCATTATACTTCTGAAGATGAGTGAAATTTCTAGAAAAAAGAAATAAAAATATACGGTATTGGAAATATCAGATACTAATGTTTTGATTTAGATGCTTCAGGTTAAGTGTATAGTGGACTTTTAATTAAATGTATTTTTATTCCAAATCCTCTTTTGAAAAAGGCACCTTGGATTCAGCTGAAGAAATAGTTAGAAGTGCATTTGTTGAATTAATAGCTTATCCAGTAATTCAGCAGATTGAGAGGATATTAAATTTGAGATGTTCATATATGTCTGTGTATCATTGTACCCGTTTCTAGTTATGATCATCTCATTCATTCTGAATCCAGCTTTTGCTTCAGCCTTTCATCGCCTGTTTGGCTTGCCAAGTAATTGAGTGCAAACTGAATGCATTCATCAAAATTATTTAGTTCCATGTCGATAGTTTTTATAAAAAGTCCAATATTGTGTGAGATTGTCTTTTTGTTAAGTTGCACAAATATAGAAATTTTTACTTGAGAAAACTCTGAAAACTATTTTTGCATCTTTGTTAATTCAAAGTATATTTTTTCTTCAGCATCATCCTTTATATTCAAGAAAACCTTAAGACACAACATTAAATGTTTCTTGTGCAACTGTTGTAAGAAAACATTTTTTTTAAGTTTTATATTTTTGTAAGTATAAACAACGTAAGAAAATAGTCTTCAAAAGTCCTCCTTCTTCATTAAAACTTTTATCTTTAATAGCTGTGTCATCTGAAATATTTTTCACTGAGAAATATGGATCACTTTCTGTCTTTGTAGACTGACTTATTGAGGTCTCATCCTCTCCAGAGTCTGTAGACTAAAGATAGTCTGGAATAAAATAATCTTTTCCTCTTACCCAAGATTAGACCCTCCCGTTAAGACTTCTGATTGACTTTTTTTCTGTTGGAGGTGAACACTATACATGTATTTTTCTTACTATTTGATTATTTTTTTTATTATTTTTATGTTTCCTGATAGAAACAAAGGAACCTGCGGTGCATTAGGGGGAAATTCTCAGGAATGTCTCATTTTGTCCCCAAAGGAAATGTATGTGGAAAAGTTCTCTGAATTGCTGGTGATTCTCCAGACATGAAAACTTGCTACTTCTACATCTCTCATCTTTTTTAACTGCTTAGGGCACTCAACATCCAAACTTCTTGTAGTCCAGTTTTCCAACTCATTAGCCTGATGATCTCAAATTTCTGAACAGTTAATCTTACTAAACAGTATCTCCACGTGCCAGGAAACCTCATTTGTATTTGCCAATTCTTGAGGAGGATACCCATTTCTCACGTAAAATTTTATGACATTAGGTACTCCTTAGAAAAATCTCCTTGGTTTCCATTTATTAGGATACCTGCAATTTTGTCAGGGGGAGGAGAAGAAATACACAGAAATAATTGAGGTGATTAATGTTAATTTTATACATCTGTCATTACCTTTCCCGGCAGTACTTTTTAAATTGTCTGCTAAAGATAGTTATCCCTATGTGACCTATTTCTATAACCCTAATTAATGAGGATGAGATTGTGTACTTACACCCAGCAATGGAAAGCATGTTTAAAACCCTGTGGTTTTTTGATCAAACCACTGTTCTTTATTCAGACGTGACAGCTTTCTGTAGAGAAAGCAAACTCCAATATCAGGCCCCAAAAGTTTTTCTTGAGTCGTTCAAATAATTTTTTTAGTGAAGTTAAAGGTTGTACATCCTTGGATAAGCACCTGGTTTTCACAGTGCAAACAATGATAAAGAAAGCAAAAGCTGGAATAAATCCAACTACATAACATACAAAATGTCATGGTAGCAAAAAAAGGTTCCAAACTTTCAGAAGCTCTTGTGCTAATTTGATCCTTTGTGAGGAACACTTTAATAGGGAGCTTCAGACTGTGACAAACCAAGTGACTGTGTGTTAAAGTGGGGGTTTTGTTTTTTTTTTTTTTTTGAAGTACATCATCAAGTGTAACTAGGCATAGGTATGGTATCGTTTGAACTGTCATTTATAGAAAAAAATGAAAACACTTTGTTATTGTAAAGTTCCACTGGCAACGTTGGTTGTTCTTATGGGATACATGAGAACTCTGGGCATCCACGCAGGGTAGGGAAGTCTTACCCCCTTTTCTTGACATAATAAACTGTATCTCAACTGAATCTCAACCAGTTTCAGAATGCGGTCAGTTTGCTTAAAGGGCAAAATAGTTTCCTGTCTTTGCTATTTTGGTGTTGTGTAGAACGTATACAGATACAATAATGTGCAAAGCAGAATATTTTAGGATGTTGGGGTTTTCCAATATGTTTACAGTGTTTTTTTGTTCTGTTGTTTTAGTTTTTCTGTTCTTTAATGCAACTGTATCTAAAAGAGTTTTTCACAGAAGGGTAGTTTAGTTTTTACTTCAAGCCTGGCTATTTTTTCTCAATAATATATTTTTGATGTATTCTTACCCGCTACAGTGAAAGTAAAAAAAACAGAACAAGAGAAAAACAAACTGGATGTTTTCTATTTAGAAGCATAATTTACTGTTTGAAGAGCAAGCTGCTTGACTTTAACTGAAATGAAAATGTCCCTTGAACAGTTTTTAATAATGCAAACTGTTCATGATTGTTTCCAGATTCAGTAGCACTTAGCAGTTACGTGTATTCTGTCTTTAATTACATATCCCAGTAAGTGACTTGTTTACCCAAGGCAAGGATTTATTTTAACATGTTTTAAGGTGCTCACTGTTTTAATATGCATTCTGGAAAAAGCTTTTATTGATGCTTCAATCGATTCCAGAAAAATAATTGGGGACTAATAAGAAGTAGATACTAAAATATTTCTGAATGTTTAGTTCTTTTCTTTATATGGTTGTTATCAGAGGTTACCCCACTAACAAAGTTGTCCATCTTTAATAATTACCTTTTAACTTGAAGCCAGAAGAAATTAGAAACTTGTAATTGAAGAATGTCTAATGGCATAAGTGGGATCACTGATTTTAGTTCAGTAAGCCTCAATAAAATGCTTCAGATGGTTCTGAGATCTAAGTGAAAAAACAATCTCATTTAGTAGTTGTAAAGATAACAATAGATCCCTGAAAAGAGAACCATTCGCAAATGAATAATCAAATGTGTGCGCGCTAGTCAAAGTATGGCAGGAATTTTACAGCCCCAAAACACGTGAGGTCTTCTTAAGAATTCTTCATATGTTATATTTGAGGACAAACACTGTTATTTACGCATACCTTGATCGATTTAAAATCTTTGGCTTAAGGCTTGTGTCTTTTACAGTGCGCAGTACAGTAGGGCATAATCAGAGCAGATCTGCATAATGATGAAGAAAATAACGTTAGAAACTCAAGACCTGAGGAATGAACAAAGCTTCTTCCTTGAGAGTGCTGCTGTGGGGAGGAAAGGGGGAAGAGAGGAGACATTAAATTTTTTTTTTTTTTTTTTAAAAAGGCAAATTTCATACTTCACACAAACAGCATTGGATAAGTTTCATGAAAATTTCAGGATTATTGTAAGTGGATTCTCTTTTCCCACTGATACATATATGCATATGTGAAAGCTTGGCTATTATACCATATTAGCTTTGATTTTACAAGCTCCAGAAAAGCTATACTATGTGTCTCTATGGTGGTGGCAATGTCTATTAATGTTATCTTCTGTGATTTCATCTTCTCGTAATGTCTGAGAGCTCTGCTTTAAACTAGCAGTCTGTGATTGTGACTGGTGAGATAAAAATTTCAGTGAGATAGAGAAAGCTCACGCTACTATGTGTGACAAATTGCAATGACAAGGCTGTGTTGATAGCAGCTTATGATGTAAAATGAAATCACAACCACAATACCATAAAGATGTGTGCTTAGGGCATCTTTACAGAGCTCAAAGTAAAAGAAGATATGGTCAAAATGTCTAGTAGACACTATGTTCCTTCCCTGCACTTCTTTTAATTGCTAGAGCTGGCCAGTACTGTTCAATAAAAATATTTCATACATTTCAGATGGGTATTTTTTTTGGCTTTGCTGTGTATCTTTATCTCAGCTCCTGTGTAATGGATACAATCAACATCTGAAAATTAGCTAAATTCACTGTGCAAATATAATTGCTGGAGTGTTCAAGTTAGCCATTTGATTTGATTCATTCGATTGGCTGAACGATCATTTGAAGAATAAACAACAAGAAAGGGTAAGTAACTGAGCAGTCACAGAATGCACTCTATGAAACTTCAGGGTTTTGCATCAATTTCTGTATTCATGTTACCTTTTTATATGGCTGACAAAGTACAAGCTGACAATAGAAGCAGCTATGGTTGCGAATCTGTTCTGGATATTAAATGTAAAATTCAGTTGCCTAAATATTGAAATCTAAAGCCATTTTTTTATATTATAGGCGTTTAAGACAGCTTTGTGGGGCTAGCAGGTATGAGACAGGATGGATGGGACACCAGTGCCCTTCTGGAGCAGCAGCTGGAGGCTACATATGAGCACGTAAAATGGCACAAGAAACCTATAGTTACGCAACTGAATTATTGAGTAGTGACCTTTATGGCTGCTGAAATTTGGGATTCTAGGAGAAAAAAAAATGGGAATGGCAGGAAACAGCCACTGCAAAACAGAAAAGTAGTAGGATTCAAAATTCATATAATTTTTAATAATCTCAAACATTATTAAGCCCCTAGGGGAAAAAATGTGTCTTCAAATCAAGACACAAATTTGGATGCGATACCCTTTCAGTACAGAGGGATGTGCATTCAGAGCACAGTTGTAGAGATCCTTGAAATTGTTTTAGTTTCCTGATATGATCTGCTAAATAAATTGCCATTGAAGAGCTGAGTTTTCACCCATCTGAATAAATAATCGGATCAATAATCAAATAGAGGGGAAAAAAGAAAGCTAGAAAACTATTTCCAAATCAGTCCCATTCTGGAATAATTTTCATAATTGTTATTTCATTTATTTTATTTTATTTATTTTATTTATTGTTTATTAATTTTGTTTTAGTTTATTCTCTTTAGCATTAGTATTCTAGTTAATTACCATTCAAAGATAATTGTCAATTATCTCTTCTACAGTTGCTGTAGATGGTGGTTTGCTTGCTGAGATTCAGGCATGCTATGCTTCCATTTAAAACCTCTATTTTTGTCATTGATTTCTGTCCCATCGCACTGATTGAGTGTACTCTGCAGATATTCTGAGTACAAGCATAAATCAGTTAAGAAACAAACACTGCATTTAAAAAAAAAAAGAGAAAAATTAACTCATATGAATTAGAACAGGTTTTTCCCATTGTTGTTCTCAGTACCAAATTGCCGTAGGACAATTAAAACAATGGAAAATACTCTCCTAATGAAGAGGGAAGGGTGCAAACCAATAATTACTATAAACAGCATTTCTGTTCCTGATTAAAGAGCAAGCAATAATTGATAACGGAGCATGCAAATATTATTTTCTACCAATAGGTGCCAGTATAAGCTAATTAAGCTAAAGTATTTAATGACAGGTTTAAAGCAGACATTAGGAAAAGCATATAAAAAAAACAAACAACAAAAATGCCTAAGTTGTTTTTAGTGATTTTTTTTTTAATATCTGTCTGCTTTCTTTGTCTTTATCTTAGAAACAGGAAGGTGGTCATAAAACATTCTGTGGGCCGAAGTAGAGAAGAATTGTTTTCTTACAGTCATTTGTAAAGTGCTTTTTTACCTTCTTCAAAGGGAATGCTGAAATCAAGCTAGCACACAATATGGGCAACGTACTGCATCAGCCTCTACGTGCGGGCTCTGCAGCTTAACAATCCTCCGGCATCTGCTGCCGTTTAGCCATCAACTAAGCAAAAAGAGCTGGTTTGCATTGGACCTGTTCATGTTTGGCTTTCCAGAGACATGAAGAGTGAACTGAGTAATCCAGATGCTAATTGTATCTCCTCATAATTTATCCTTTTAGGTAGGGCATAACCTTTCTTGTGAGGATTTTGGGTGCTGATGGCAAAGTTTCTGTTTTGTCCCTTTCCTGCTTCTCCTCCCCTTTGTCCAGTATAGCTGAATACACACATCCCTTGCTTCTGTGTCTAGCTTGTAGATTTTGTAATTGATCTCCTTTTTTAAAACAGAAATTAATTAAAGCTCTTTAACAGGCAAAATTTCCAGGGAAGAAAAACAGCAGAGGGTGATCCAGTGCAGTTGAATCTTGCCATTGCAGGCTTCAGCAGCTGGACCTAATTTATAGAGAAGGAGGAAAGAAATGTTTGTTGTGTAAGAATAGAGCGAACTATCACTACAGTATTTCATTAGGCAGATATTTCCCTTTAACCATCATAAAGATATGTTTCAGACTCGGCCTCACCAAGATGTGGCTAGCCAGCCTCATGTGAGTGTTTCATGAGCAAAGCCATGGAGTATCACTCTGCAATTATTCTTTTTTTTTATGCAACTCATCTCCTAACCTTCTCCCTATTTGGTGCCCTGTTGTAGATGTCTGTAGCCAACCATGTAATTTAATCTCATTCCTATTCAGTCTTAATGGAAAGATGACCTTTCAACAGATTAGAATTGATTTGTTTATAAATCTGCTAGTCTTGTCAAAGCTTTGTTCTTACAGAGAATAATTTTGCTATCATCTGGCCAGCGCTGATATTTATCAGTGTATCATAGCAGCTGTAATGATTTTTTTTTTTTTTTTAATCTTCCTTTTTTTTTTTGTGGAATCTGCATGGTACAACCTTGCTGGGCACCTCCTTAACCATGTTCTCTGTCGTGCTCCAAAGCTTGGATGGCGTCACTTGTGAAGCATCCCTCTGTCTACTGCATGAAATACCACAGAAATAGTTCCCTCTCTTTTTCTTCCTCTGCTCCCCTCTCATGGTAAGCGAACACATGTATGCTGAACAAGGCCAGATCAACAGGAGATTATGAAAAGAGAGACCCCTTTGTCTACATCAGCAGTGCTTTTAATCACAAATTTTGCTTTCTATTCAATCGGTTTATGCTAAACAAGATTGTACCACAATTGCATTATCTGCATATAGACTCTGCTTCTACTGTAAAAAATTCAGATAGTGCCATTGCTACTTTTTATGGTACTCACCTGATTGAACCCTTCATCCATTTTACAGCCTCTCTACTTTTTCTGTGTTGTTTGGGTGGCGATTTTTGTTTGGTATTTTTAGAGCAATTGACTTGAACCTATGACAGTATGCTCTTTTCTGTAAGCTGTTTTCATAAGGAGGAAAAGTAATGCACTTCTCAGGTTCACTAGGGAACGCGGAATTATTTTCTGTACAGCTTTTTCAATGTTTGTGAATTTCCTATCACATCGGTAGTAGCCTTACATCTGAATGCAAGCATACAGACATTTGTATAGAAAGGCAAATTTTGAGAAATATTAAGATAAAATATACTGCGGAACATCCTGTTGGTGGCAGCAATAACTTATATTTAACTTGTTAGAAGTTGGGAAGATACACAGCTACTGTACAGTCTGTAGTGACTGCGTGTAATAATGGGCTTGCTGCGCATTTGAACACTCTACATTGATTCTTATCTCTTAATAGCTATTTAATCCAAACTTAAAATCACATATTGGGTGTAATGTACAGCTAACATTTTGCATAAGCGTGTAAATCTGGACGAAAGCATAGCGATATGCCATGGATATTTAAATTTCCAGACAAATGGCCCTGGTTCTGGTGTTTTGGGGTGTGTGCGCTGTGTGTCTTTCTATTATTTATTTATTTAATTAATTTTCTTGTAGGAAGAAACATGATCCAGTAATAGCAGAACTTTTGTAGCTTCTGCACTCATAGTTAGTACATTTTTGATACTGATTATACAGTTGTTCTTCCAGGAAAAAATGGATTGGAATAATTATTTGAAACTGTTTTATATGGTATACATTTTATAGTAACATACAGTGAAATGCATGGGACACGTATTTTAACACTAATTTGGGTTGCCAACAGTAATTGATAATAGAATCTAGTTTGGGCTGAATACTCACTAAATTATTTGAAATTGAAACACGATGACATTTTTAATGTTAAAATTTCCTTTGACTTCAGGTTTTGTATTAAGCTGTATGTTTTTTATAAAGCTTAATCAGAATTTCTCTCCACAAAATATTTAAATGAAAAATCAAACAAAAAGAAATATAAAGGGAGATTATGGCTCCTCAAACAGGCATATTTGTTCTGATTATGTTTAAAAATGGATATACCTAGGAGGATCTTCTAAAACCTGAATTCTTTTTTTTCAGCTAAAAGAAAATGGTTCCCTTTTTACAAGGAAAAGAAATTTATTCTACCAGCCAAAATGGCTTTTTTTGCATTTATGACATGAAAATATTTTTTTCACGTTATACTCTGATAGCAAGCATTATGCCAACACCAGGGGCTATATCACCTGAAACATAACCACCAATTTTCACAGTAAACACCACTAAATATAATTTGTGTGTGTGGAGCTGTTCTGATCTCTCTCTTTGTTTCCCCCTCCCTGTATTTCTAATGCAGCCCTTTGTGACTGTTCTTCTTGGGCGGTAGATCTGGTGGCTTTCAGATGATATACTATAATGTCTCACCTTAGGTCCCTCTGGGAGAAGGGACCTGGAAGGCGGCTTCTCTCTACAGATTGTGCAAGTGTTCTCTTTAAAAAATGCTGTCCTTTCTCAAACAAAGCCAACAGTGGTTGTCTTGTTCCATTATTTCATTAAAATATTTGAAGAAGTCCTCAGGAATTTATTGTAGTGTATTATATAAATATATATCTCATTATATATTATACTATAGTGCAGTGTTGTACTATAGTGCAGTAACAATTTCTGAAGTTGTTTTGCGTAGGTACTCTGATAAGCCTCTTTGGAAGACGCATGGTTGTGTACGTGTGTTTTCATGACTGCTTCTGTGCTGCAGCTCCTAGTCTGAGCCAGGCGGTGCAGAGAGTGATGCGTAACTTAGCAATGCATTGGTACAGCACTGACTCCCAGCAGCGACCAGTTGCGAGTGTGTCTGCCGGGTTATGTGAGGTACGGATCTGCACTTGGCAAAGGACAGAATCGGGCCAGACAGAAAGGACAGACAGAAAGCAGCTGTCCCCAAAATGTTAATGAACTGTCATAGCTATTTTAGTTTCAACCATCTGTACTCAAAAGGAAGACAGTCTGTCCAGAAGAACTCTGTCTGTTAGAGCAAATCTAGATCAGACTGGAACACATGGGTTCTCCTTAAGTTCTGGCTGCCAGTGGCTTTATCACAGTTATTACTTCCCAGGTAGCAATCCAAGACGTTAACTTTGCTGTCACGGCCTCGAGAAAACTGCCGCCATTCCTGTCGAGCACAGTGCGCTGCGCACAATCGTACGTGAAGGTGTAATTTTATCTCGGTGCTTATGGTCCTTTCACTTCTAGAAGAAATTCTTCCATTTCTGGTCTTTCCACTTCTAGGAGCAGACCAGCCTGCCTCTTCTGTCTCCTTTCCAGCACTGCCACGGGTTGTACCAGGTTACTACAGAGACGAAGCTGCACTTCACCAACGAATGTGGTTTTGTTGGTTCATTGTTTGCCTGGCTAGGGGTTTTGTTCATTTATCTGTTCCCCCTTTACCACCCCCATCTCAGATTTAGAAATTAAGTTAGGAATAACACTTCAAATCAGTTTGCAATGGTGGAAGTTGTTTTTCTTTCTAGTTACAATGAAAAAAACCCATTTTATTGAGATATGTATTTACAACATCTCAAGGCTTTTAAAAATGCCGCAATTTATTTTTAAAGAATTCTTATTTAATAAAGCAATTGTGACATCAGTAAACTAAACCGGAAATTTGCCCCCACCTTTTTTTTTTTTTTTTTTAAGCTACAGGGTATATATCTTATATACTTTATGCCATGTAAGGTTTGTACAGAATCTCCTGTATTACTACTTTTCTGAACAAAAGCATAGTTTGCAAGACTTTTTTGGAGAGATGCAGAATATATGTCCATGATCATTAACTTTCATCAAGCACTTCCAACACACTGTATATTATTGCTTCGTAAATGCAAGTTACTTTGCATCCAGGGGTCCAATACAATGTAATGAATAACATAAATTTGTTATTTTTTATCTGAAGTCACTCTTCCAAGCTGGTAAATGTTTTCGTACCTCAATATGAAACCTCAAGACGTGGATGCCTGTTATTTCCTTCTCCTTATTTTGCTTTGTTAAATATGAATTTGTGTCTCAGTGAGAAACTATTTCTTATTGTGTTGTTATACCATATCATATTCTTAACTGAAGATAAGATACTTATGGAATTACTGTTCGTTTGGTTTGTTGTTTTTGTGTTACTGCACTTTGCAAAGGTGTTTGTTTTCAAGGCAGTCTTCCAATGTTTTGCAGTTGTAGAACTAGAATCTTTTTTTTTTTGTCCTGAATGAATGATTAAAGGATCTCCCCACCCAGTCTTTAGCTACTGTTTTTCCCTTGATGCTTTTTTTTAAGCAGGAACATTTAACATATTTGGCTGCAATGAGAAAGGCAAATACAAAGCACACGCAGGCTGATTTTCTGCATTTTCTATATTCCCAGCCAATTACATTAGCCAAGATCCATGCTTAAAATGGAGTTATTTTTATTGTTCTGGATATCTTTTTCAATATGTACACTGAATTGTGACAAAATTGTTTACTTTGCTGTGAAGATCAATTCATAGCTTTCCAAATCCTCACAACAGAGCAGGGTAGGCAGGGACATTCTGATTTGTTGGGTTAAAAGCATTTGCCGTTTGAGGAACCAGCTACATTGGTTCCTACATACAGTTGCTCTTTTCTGAGCACTAAGGTGGGTGACACAGGCTATGGGATTTTATCTGTCTTTCTGAACAGTCTTTAACTAAAAAATATTCCAGAAGGCAAAGATTCCTTGATAGGTGGCCAATAGTTTTTTCTAGGAAGAATCCTTGTCACTCACTGTGCTGAGCTGAGGAGCTACATGGTGTGCTGAGGCAACAGGCTCGTATTTATTCATCCTCAGATCAGGATGACATCTAGATTATTTAGCTTGCTTATTTTTCCGTCATGCTTATTTAACTGTATAAAGGTTAAGGGAAAAGTACCTGTTATCAGGCTGGAGCAGCAAATTTTTCGACCTTCAGAGAAGTTACAGGTGCTCATTCTCATCGCTTTTTTTGGTATTCTGTTTTGAATTGTGTCTCCATCATCTTACTTCAACATGTCAGACTGTCCTTTCTGAAAGAGAGCTGATTGTGTTGAGTAGCCTGTTACGTTCCATAGTTATGTTCTTCATACTGACGGATTTGAGGTTTCATATAAGAATGACAATAAAGGTTGTCATTGGGATTTAATTGAAATAAATTTTCTTAAGATATCAAAAACATAGCTGACTACAGAAAGTAGAAACTTTGTGGGAAGTTGGATGGTGCTAAGCAAGGTGGGAAGGAGGTGCGGGTGGTTGTTTTGTGTTTTTAAGCTGGAGTTTGGCCTAATTTAAATTCTTAGAGTATTAAGTGTGCCACAATATATTGTGAAATAATTCTTTAAGAATTCACTGACACTTAATGTTAGAGAATTTAAGTTGGTAGCTCTTCAGCGTCAGACCTTTGAACTAATTTGGATTTGTTCTTCAGCTTACAAAGCACTTTCTTAATTAGATTAGCCTGCCACAGGCTTCCAGCAATTTCAAATGTTAGTGGCAATAAGAACAAATACAATTAATTAATCCATACATAAAAAAGGAAGGGATAAACAGTCCAGTTACCCTGGCAGAAAAAACTATGCTATAACCTCAGAGTCTCGCCGCAACTTTTGCAGTTCATTTATGCGACCATGGGTTATACAAATGTGTCTACTGGAAGGCATGGAAAACTTACGATGGCATATACTTTGAAATTTACTCTTATTTAAAAAACTGCAATCCAGTTGCTTATTTTGCACTTACAAGGGGTACAAATTTTCCAATTCAGAATTGTGAAACTGACCTCAAGAGAACCTTATGTCCTTATTACAAACATTTAAAGTTGGCATTAATATTTATTTCAGTAATGTTGCTTCAAAGTATGGTCTGATGTTTTAATTTTGCATGACATTTGAGAAGCAGCATAGTCTAAGTGATTTTCTATAAATACGTTGACTTTATAATATTAAAGACTTTATTCTTTGGTGGAAGTTAATAGCACTGTTACCATGGAACACTTATTCCTTTAATTTCATGTAAATTTAAATTTTATGATGTTTGCTTCTCCAAGATTATATAATCCCTTTTTATTGAAAAGAATCACAATTATGCAAATGATGATATCCAGGGAGACAAGCAGCAATTAACTGCAAAAGACAGGCTGTTACCATAAGAGTTTACTCTCAATGAACATAACAGGACCTCCTTTAAAATAAACCTTTATTTAAAGAAATCAATTCGGCATAGTTTCTAAAAGAAAGCAATTCATTCAGACAGAAGTTTCTAGTCTTAGGAGTATGTTCAATAGTATCTTTGGGTTTTTTTTTTCTTTGACTCCAAATGCATTATTTCTGTACATGGAAGATGGAAAGAGGAAAGCTTCAGCATCAGCATGGACCCTGTTGGCTTTGCTTCTAAGAAAGCCTGTAAAAGATTTGCCTTTCTATAGGAGGCTATTAATGGAGAAAAATAATCATCTGTAAGCATGGAGTTATGCAGTCTGATAGTCACCAGTCACAGCTCTGGAAAGGTAAAGTAATGTTCAGAAGAACTGTGTGGATGACTACTAACCTCCCTACAGAAGGAATTCATTTGGATCCAGCCATGCTTTTCACTTACACTCCAAATGATGCCATAGTCTCCTGCGTGCTTTGGAACGCACTTTAAAATGTTCACAGATGGCTTGAGAACATACTTAAGAGCTATATCTCCTTGGATATCTTCCCTGTGCTTGATGGGAGAGTTATGCTGCTCCGGATATGGGCAGATTTGCAACTGTAGGCAGTGTATGTGCTGTTATATATTAGAATTAATTTTGCTTTCTCAGTTTTCCTGTGTAGTGAACTAAGTAGTGTTGGAAGAGGAGGAAATAGCAGCTGGTTTCCGATGGGAAAAGGTTTTTTCCTCAGTAACTTTGATGCTATGAGCTGTTAAGGACCCTCAAGGGAGATTGTGGAAGGGAACACAGGAGTGAAGGTGGGATTTGAGCCAGTCACAGAGCAAGCAAAGAGTGTCACAAATCATGGCGTAGCACAGCTACAAGAGCAGGCCTCATGCATGAGCCACCAAAATCCTCTCTGGCACTGCGTACTAGGTAAAACATGTAATGCCAAACACATTTTCTTTTACCTCTTTACAGGTAATAGGTAGATGTGAATAAAATCTGGGACTAGGGCTACATCCTCCATGAAGAAAAACAGATGTACTTTTCCTCCTCCACTTTCTCTTCCAGTGAATCAGCCGAGGGAGAAGCCTGGGCAGGGATCCATCTGACTCAAGGAGGGCTGTAGCTTCAAACACAGTTGTTACAGTTGTGCACAAGCTCAGGAAAGTCTGCTGGCTGCCAAAAGTCTGAGGAGTGTCAATAGATTCTGTGTGCTTTAAACCACAAGAACTGTCAGAAAGCTTCATAGCTACAGATAATTGTGATTAGCGCACTTGGGAAAACATTTTTTTCATTAGTGGTTTTTCCTCAATGAAAGTCAAAGATTAAATAAAAAGCTTGCCCAATCTAAAAAAGGAAAATAGGTTTCAGAATTTGTCTTATAACTGTAAAATAAAGAGACTTCGTTATATGACTTTTATTTGGACTTCTCAAAGCATTTTATAAATGTGTTAAATAATAGGTGTGGTAAACATTTAGCTATCACATTTTATAGGTAGGTCAACACTAAAACCAGAGATATTCAGTGAACTCTTCATTGAATTCTTTCTTGTACATGGTTTTTATCTGTAATAGTAGTCATACAGATAAGAGGTTGCATACTGGACAGTTACCTACCCTGAACATGTTGAACAGAGACAATACCAACTTGGAATAACGGTGTTTCATGGATTTTTTTTAATTTTTATCAGTTCAAGGATTTTTTTTCATGCTTTGTGATAACACCAACGTGTAAAAGGGTTACTGTTGTTTTAGAGATGAATGTCAGACAAGTGCCAATAATGCAGGTGATATGTTTTCCCGATACACTATCCTGTGGTTAAGGTGCAACTGTGAGGACCATAGAGATGAATTTCAGAAAGTTTTTGATACTGGAAAAGGGTTGTAATAAACTGTGTGCAGGAGCAGGGGAGCATTGGCATTTCTGTGCAGTGTGAATAGGGATACGATTTAGTGGGGGACTTGGTAATGTTAGGTTAATGGTTGGACCCGATGATCTTGGAGGTCTCTTCCAACCAGAACAACTCTATGAATGTAAAGTCATGGAAAGGTGTTGACCTCTAAACATTATTTATATTTACATTCCTCCTCTATGCTCCCAAATGCTTTGCCCCAAAATTGCTAATACCTCATGGCTGGCGTTAAAAGCAGTGCAGCTTGGACAATCTCTGTTAAGTGGAGTGACTATATTCTGTTCAGTGAATATTACGTAGAAGGAGTGGACTTGACCATGTCTTTAAAAAGTAACACGCTTTGGAGGTCATGTATGATAACCTATAGAAAGGTCAAGGTGGAACAGTTAAGCAGACAGATGGCTCTTGCCCACCTAAGTGGAGTTTGGAATTGGCTTTCTCAAAAAAAGATTTTTGTGTGTGTGAACTAAGTAAACCTGTAAGGCAAACTGCCTGAAAAGCTGAGTTTCAACAGGCTGGAATTTACTCTGTTTATGCTTTATTAATAAAAAATCAAACCCCAGGCAGAAAGCGAGTGTCGATGATGATCACTTTGTAATGCCTGTACAGCAAAATGAGAAAATCAGCTATCAAGATACAATATAGGCTGAGGGAACAAAAGCATCTACTTCTGTTATTGCATTGGCTCAAAGTATAATGTTTCAGCTTCTTATTTATTTATTTAAGACTGAATACAGAGGACTGAAACCACTTGTAATTAAATAATAAACTTTTGACAAATTGATACGATGCACAGAAAAGCACTGAGCATTTTTAGAATAACGAGGGGTTTTAACAGATATATTCACTTGTGAGGAGTCCCTGTGTACATTGTTTATGGAGATGTGTTTTAAATGTTACAACTTTAATAAAAACATAAAACATAAGCATAATTTTGATCTCTATGCTGATGTAAAGGTAGGGAAGAAGAACCTTAAGATACAGCAAAGATGAGAAGAAAAGGTTAACCTTTGTGGAAAAGTTGTTTTGAATTGCACAAGAAATGTCTAATACTTGAAAAAGGTATTTATGTGATTGCGTATAGCATTTAGCTAAATTTTATATCAAGATCTCTTTCTAAGAACTCTGTTGGTACACGTGTTTCTTCTCTAATTTCACTCTTTCAATTTACAATGACACAAGCATTCTTCATTTAACGTATTCTAGGTAGTACACCAAAAAATAATCCTCAAACCCGTAAGCCAAAATGAATTATAATATTTTAAAATTTTTGAGGCAGCATTCAGTGAAATATATCCTATAAGTGGTAGTTACTGCAATAATTAATTTATATAGCTATTAGCTAATCTGTACTTGCTTTCTGAAATTTCTTCTCCAATATGGAAAAATTCTCTCTCACAGCTTGTTTTAATTTTTTTCCACCCAGATTCAGAGATTGGTTTGGTTTTAATTCTTCAGAAATAGTTAACAGAATAAAAGGGAAAATATAAACTAGCTGTGTAGTAGGAGCCCCTATGATTTTGCACGTTGTACAATTGGTATCACACAACTGAACTACATTTAGTGTATTTAACTTCCTTCTGGCATTTCTGAATCTTTGAGATAAAATGATAATGAAACGGTCAGTGAACTTTTGAGGGTTTTTCTCCACCCACATCTCATCTTTCATTTAGATAAATATCATGAAAAAGGGCTGATTTCATTGAGCATCTGTACCAGCAAAACACTCTTCACCAGGAATCTTGTGTAAGAAACCTGTGAAATTTCAAGGCTATTTCTCATTTTTTTTTCTTTAGTATTTCTCAAGTCAATGGGGATAAAAAGAAGTTATTGCTGATTTTGCACCTCACTAGCTGACACCTGTCATATATCTAGGAAAGCTTTAGGAGGGTTACAGTTTAACACACTACAGCATCTTATTGAGGTTTCTTCTACATTAGAGATTTCATGAACAGTTTTTTTTCTTCCAGTTTCAGTAGCGTATGGAATATAACTAGGGTGATTGGTATGATAGAATTATCCAAATTGTTTCAAAGGAAATTTGTCCAAAAAAACCCCAAAACAAACCAAAACCAAAAAAAACCCCTCTCAGTTAAATAAAAAGGCCAGTTCAACAATCAAATGAAGCAGACTGAAAAGATTTTTCAGAAGGGATACAATTTATGAGAAAAGAAAAGCTGAGAAAAAATCCATGTATGAAGATGCAACATTGAATATATGTAACATTTTTTTCATGTTCAGTGCCTTGGCTCCTCTAAAATTTATATGTTTCTGAACTCCAAGGAATTTATCTATAGTGAATTCTTTGAAATTTGAAGTTAATCTAAAACTTTGTATTCTTTTTGGATGTAAAATATTTGTTGGCAGTACAAACTCTTGCTTTGAGACCAAGAATCATTTTTACATTTGTTTACAAGACCTATAGGAGGTTTTTATACCAAAATCTTTCTGAAGATCTTAGTTTAGAAATAGTGAACTACCCTTGGGTAATAAAGTGAAATAGATGCTATTCATATGACACAGACTGTAATGAACAGAGCAGAAGAGTGAGGCGCTATCAAACACACAGATATCCCTTAGGAAGAGTTAAAAAGCACAGACAATCTGCTGAACTAACACAGCAGCATTTTCTGTTCTGTTTGCGCAACAGGAGATTGCGGAGGCTTAGTGGGCGAGACTGAGAGATTGTACAGAGAGTTACTGGTGAACTTGCTCCAAAACACCTACAGATGATGAAAAGTCCAAAGCTTTGCACATATGATCTAAGATGAAATCTCTGTTGTCTGATTTCTCAACTATTCTTTCTTGAAGTAAAAAGTGTTTTTGTTTTTTTTTTTTTTTTCCTTTTAGAACTACTAATGCCGATTTTTATCCCCTAAACCCAGAAAACAGGCACCAAAACCTACAAGAGTTAAGTATATCCCTGTATGAGGGCGTTCTTGATGTTTACTACAACAAATGTTTCAAAGAATGAGTCTGTATAAATAAATAATAATAAAATAAAATCTCCCCCTTCTCACTGTCCCATGTCCCCCCTCCCCTGAGTGCTGTTAGAGTTAGGGGCAATGAACTGCTTTTATTCTGTGCGGCAGTTCACTCAAATTTATTCGCTATTAAGAGAAGCTTTCCCCTTTACAAAACACTACAAAACACATGTTTGTGTTTCATTAAGTACCTTATCTAGACAGATTTTTTTTTAAAATTTTTACTTTGAAACAATATTTGTTTCAAATAATAAAACTATGTACTTTTAAAAATTGTTCTAAAAAAGGAGTATGAGGTACCAGACATTCACCGTTCCCTCTGTTTAGCTTATCTGACTCTCCTGTCGGTACAGCTGTGAAGGGAGACCAGACCGTTACGTGTGACTGAACCCCAACTGCTCAAGACTTGAGAAACCCCTCCCTAAATTTGTCAGGATGAGATTTCTTTCTCAAATCCAATATTCTTAGGTGCTTACACTTAGTTGTTTATAAAACACCCCTAATAAATTCAACCAGGCAAAAACAAGCCCATGCTGAAGGCAATGGTGCAGAAAAGTACTCTGGAAAGCTTGAGCAATAAGCCTGAACTTAAGAATATGTGGTAGATGCAAAGTTGTATGAAGTTAGGAGTTAGGAAAGGGAAAGTCAAAGAGGAGTGATGAAATAGAAAATAAATAAATCCTGAGTATAACCTGAAAATGTTTCAAAGTAAAAAAAAAAAAAAAAACCACGTATAAAAGCAAAAGCTATCTTGTATGAATGTAATTTAAAAAGATTAACAAAAAAAATAGATATAAAAGATGAGAATGTTAGTTGAACTTTATATAATCTATAAATTTTTCTAGAGATACTTAGAGGCAAAATATAGCATCTATGATTTTTGTATCAGTGGCTAAAACAGGAAATAGGAACTCCTAAATTCAGTGCATTCCCAGTCATTTCTTTTAGGCTTTTAATCATGGTATAGAAATGTAGCTTGTACTGTCTTTGTAGGATCACTTGTAGATGGCTGGCTGAGTTTCAAGTCCTCTTTCTCTTGGGAAGTCTTTTCTAGCTTCCTAGTAATTAAAAAGAAAAAAACAGACTCCCACAGTGAAGGTATGGCACATCAGCAGAATTTGTATAATGCTGGAACGGAATGATTTCATAAGCTTTGGTAAAAAAAAAAATCAAGTTAGTGCTTTGGTTCTTCATTGGATCGTATTCTCTAGCTACTGATTGCATCCTGGTGTGGTTGTCATTCTGTAACTCTGAGTTTGAGCTTTTGCATGAGAATGCGTATGTTTATATGTTAAAGTCCACCTCTTGGAGAACAGCTTGCTTTCTGTATCTCAGCTGTATTTTACTTGAAAAGATAAATATGTTTTCATGTTTTTAAGCTTCTCCGTTTTGTTTTCTAGTTTACAAGTCAGTTCTCTGTGTTCTTCAGTCTTCCTTAAAAATATACAAACTGGTAATTCTGAATTCAATAATAGAGTACTTGACTTGAGGTGTGGCCATTCAATCTTTAGTTTACATAATGTAATAAAAGAGGAGGCAAAAGGGCTCTCTGGACAGCAGAAAAACACCAGTAATTATGATAATTCACAAAATACATGCTATGGGTTAGTCCTACTGTCACAAATTACTGTAAAGAGTTGTGAGCCTGGAACAGGCAATCTCGTATGTGACTGAAGTCTCCAAAGAGAATCTCGCTGTAGAGCTATATATGTTGTATTAGATCCAAAATATACAGGTGGTGGTGGGTTATAAATATAGCCAGAAAGATATGCAGCTAAGTCTCTACTGCAATGCCAATTTATACTGCTGTCTGTAGTAATCACAATTCACAATTTGGACCAGAGGAAAAAAAAATGTGTTTTCAAATGAAGCAATAAGAAATCCCAAAAGAATGAATATTCCATCAGGAGAATATCATGAGATGAAGTATTCTATTTATATTTGTATTGAATTCCTGCTGTGAAAGGAATTGCTACAAGTCTACAGCATCATGTAGATCTTCGTGTTTCTTTAGCTGTGAAGGTGTTCAGGCGTTTAGGAAGGTTTCTGTTCTCAGTTTGTTCTGTTTCTGTAGCATTAGTTAACTTTGTCTAAAGAAGTTGGCTGTGATTTGCCAAGGAGTATGACTCACAGCTCTCATAGCTGCAGGAATAATTCAGACCACAGACAATCATTTGGGAAGCATGAAAACGTTTTCAAACTGGTTTGTAATGTTTTACATCATCTGTATCCTCCTCTCTGAAATGTTCTTTTCTCCGTGCCACAGTTCTCAGTGTAAGCTGCTGCTACAAGAAAGGACTTTTTCCATGGCCCGGTTTTGACCCTTGAAGCTATGGGTTGTATGGATATCAAGTATTGTATATACTATTTTTGAGACATGATCTGGAATCAAATGATCTTATTATACAATGCGCTTGTCTGAAGATTGGCTGAGAAACCCTGTTATCATCTAGTCTAGTATGCTGGACTAGAAATGCTCTCTGAAGTAACACACTCCTTTAAAAGTAAGGTAAACTAAAAGTAAGAGAACCATTTCCCTTCTCTGGAATGAGAAAGCATAAAGAAACAGGACAGAATGTCATATCCAGTACGGGCAGCCACCTTACATGAAGAATAACAAAGAAATAGATGGGATAAACAGAGCAAAAACGAATCAGTTCTAGTAGAGTAATTTATTTCATCTTCCTGGCAGCAAGATTTGGACCTTAATATTTAAAACAACACCTCTAGCAGAACTCATTTAGAAACAAAAATAATGAATAAGCATGATTAACTATTAAAGCAATAGTATGCTGTGTGGGGTAACACGTACAGACAAACACATTCAAAGCCTACGATTGTCTTTTTTGTTTTCATAATCGTGTATGGTGTGTGTGACATATAAAGAACCACCAAACAAAAATGAAAAAGAAAATAAATAGCCGTTAAGGTAGGAAAAATGTGTGTGTCTGGAGATGATGGAAATGCTACAAGTGAAGAGATTCATAGTCTGAGTTGCCTAAGGTCTACCTTTCCCTGTTAAAATATTGCCTTCATTTGCCCCTCCTCCAGAAATAGAGGCAGGTGCTTTCTTTTCTGTCTATATATTTATGTAGAGGCATATTCATTAATACTTTTTCTTCTGCTAATAAAGCTTTCGAGACTTTCAAAGAAAGCTAGGAGAAAGTTAGATTCCCTTTTCTGTTTTGAACATACACAATTAATTCAACAGTATCCAAAAGAAGGTTTGGTTTTGGGGGATTTTATTGGTTTTGTTTTGTGGTTTTTTTAGTTTGTTTTTGGGGTTTTTTTTTAATCGCATCAGTATCAAAATGATTGCCTGTGTTATTTGTGGTCTTTTTAGAAGACATTTTCTTCTTTTTATGCTCATAAAATATTTTCCAAACTTTGTGAGAAACAAAATATTTTGGGTTATTTTCTCTTTCATTAAGTCACTGTCAGCCTTTGATAATTGGGATTTTTTTTTTAGTACTGCTCCCTTTTTTTCATTTTAGTGGATTTCTAACGTAAGAGCATATTGACTAGAAAGGACCATTGGAAGGTCTAGACTAAAAAAGAAAAAAATATAAATGCATAAAACATTACTAAGTTACTGAAGAACCCCCTCTCCTACTGCTTGGGAACTTGCTTATTCATTGCTGGTTTATATCTACTTGCTCTTCTTCCACCACGCTAATTCTTCTGGTATTTACTACGTTGGTGTCTATCACCCTCCTGAACTCGTAGGAACCCCACCTTTGTGAAGCCTTTGTTTTTCTGGTATGAACAAGCCAATTTCTAATCCTCACTGATTTAGCAGACTGTTTTCCTGACCCTCCCTGTTCCAGAACAACTTCATTTTACCATATTTTGCAGTTGTAATAATACTTCCCTATTTGTACTTCAGACATCTCTTTGAGGTCTCTATATCTTAGAATAGTATTTTAAATTTCCTCAGCTGCATCCCACTGTTCTTCCTTCTTTAAGTTACAGAAATGAAACCTTATCCTTTTCAGTTACTTACCTACAGCTGAAATTGTTTTTGTTATCCTTTAAGAAAATACCTTGAAACTTTTTCTTGATCCTTTGTATTTATTCAGCAATTTGTGGTAATTATCTCTTGCATTTATAGGTACAGAATGTTAAGATATTAATTATTTCAAATGGTCATAAAATATTTTCTTGTAGTATGAAGACGTGTAGTGTACATGAAGACACCATACAAAAGGTGTCACTAGCACTCGTTTAGGATGCTCACCAGAGCTGACTCATAAGTTTTGCTGTTTGTGAGTAATGCTCCAGTCTCATACACCTGCTGCTGTAGCTTTTGTGCTGTTCCACATCATTGTGCGTGCTTTATGGCAGTAGTCTGAGCACGAGATTATGTGCTAGAAACCCCAGAATCCTGATGCATGGCATAGATCTAGCTCTGACTGGTTTGGATACAAATCCACATACTTGGAGCCCTTCTAACGAAAGACTAGGCATACATTTTTTAAAATAAGGAACAGATTTATTAGTTAATAAGCATTCAAAAACATATGCTAGCTATCATAAATGATAGCAAGAATTCGGTATCAGAATCTGCAATGACAAACTCAATATGATAACCACATTATGAAAGATGTACAGTGCCATCCATTCAATCTTTATTCAAAGAGCTGAGCCAGTCCAAAGATGGTTGGAGGTCAAATGAAAAGTGTGACTTTAATAAAATCATGATATGAAAACCAAATTCTTGCTTGCTGAATAAAACATCTGCCTTTTATTTTGTGTCTGTATGGCCGTAGAACACTGCTGGCTGAAGATATGTAGTGCTTTTAAAAATTATGAATCCTCTTGTCCTTCCAGGACTTGAGAACTCAGTCTTCCTAGGGAACACTTTTAGCCCACTAAGATTTCTGAGATGTGAATCAGTGGCTGTGATTAGGTTTACTTTCATCCATTCACTTCAACTTAAGTTTTTTAAACCCTAACACAAAAGGTTTGAAGGTTCAAACGTGAACAGTTACTAGCTATCAGCTTTATATGCTCTTGCATACATTCATTCTGGAGCAAATAACAGTTAAATACAGTCACTTCACCCACCACCAAGTAATCCATGTTTAATACTTTTAGTAAGGCCAGGTATCCTTATGCTCTCCCAGCTGCAAAAATCTTGTGAATTAAATGTGAATGACTTAATGTTGGTTTTGCTCGGTATCTTTCTGATATGCAAGTCATCCTCCAACAGCAGTCTAAAGCTCATTCAGAAAGTCTTATACTGACAGAAATGAAGGTTTTTTTACAGGACTCTCTGATTTTACCAAAACATTTTCGGTTGACTATCACCATCTGAAGAGCTTCACTGCAATGTCAAGCTAAATAAACATAAAGCTTTTTTCATTGCTCATCTCTTCAGGTTTTCAATCATTAGAGTAGAAGCAGGAGGAGTTTATGATGATGTTGATTGGTGTATATATAGGAGAAAATGAATTTATTTAATGTGGAGGAGAAAGAGACTTAAAGTAGATTAATGACAGAGGAAAAGTACAAGCTTCATAAATGATTTGGGAAGCCTTGGAAATAAAATATCCACTCTTTTGGGTTTGGTTTTTTTTTTCTTTTTTTGAGAAATAATCTTTACAACTTTCTTGAATGACAGATGTGAAATGGCAAGATCTGATACTTCATGAGAGGAGGATGGTGAAGGATAACAAATCAAGAGCAATAACAGAAAATAAGAGAAAGATGTGGATTTTCTTTCCTATCTATTATCTAACAACTTCTGGTTTATTGTCATACTACATTTGTCTTCTAATAAAACAAGCTACTTTTATTCACAAACGCTGCTATTTTACAGTGTTAGGAAAAGGAAAATTTGCAGGTTTACATCCCTCAGTGAGAGAGAGAACAACACAGAGGCAGAGAGGCAGTCATCTACTTTCTCAAAAGAGACAATTTATTTTCTGTCTTATAATGACAAACTCACATTCATCTTTTTGACCCTTTATCTCCCTCTTTCTGTTCCTCGCTCTCTCTCTTTCTCCCTCTTCCCCCCTTTTTCTGTAAAGCTTTTGACATCTAATCAAATTACTTTGCAGTTTGTCTTCTCCATGCCTCAAATTTCCTTAGAGAGTGTTTGAAAATGTTGGGTTACGTATTATCCTTTTGTGGACTGCCTAAAGAGTATCTGGGCTCTCCCTCTTGAGGAGAGTTTTGTGTTAGATACCACAATGAATAGCAAAAGTCTGTCTTTGACAAGAATACATATACTGACCTTCAATTAAGCTGCAGGTTAAGACAATACTGGAAAATCAATAGCTCATTTTCTGTCTTTTGTGCTCAGATTTTGATGTTTACCAAGATAAAGGATGACAACGCTAAAGGCAGGAATCTTTGCGGAACATCCATTGATGTTGCCACAGGCTCAAAGGCCAGGTAAGGCCTAATCTTTGCAAAGCTTCCAAACACCAATATGTCAATAGATATCAGCTGTAGCTTTTTACGACAGCCACTATCTCTGAATTTTCATCAGGTAGCATCTTCTGTTCTCCTCCAGTCTTCTGACCCAGAGATTCCCAGGAAGGGTCATGAGTAATCAAAACTCAATTCATTGGAGGTTACAGTTACTGTGAGGAAAATCCGTAGCATGAAAGTTTAAACTGTTTGTATCTAACTTTTAGGTTCAAGCCCTAACTTTTGCAGGTTCTGGTGCCTGCAAGTTTGGTTTTCCTTTTTCTTTGTTTGTTTTTTTTTTTGTTGTTTGGATGTGTGTATGGGAAGGGGGAGTTTTGTTTACCTATGCAATATAAATCTACACTGATAGCTGCTTCCTTGTCTCAGTTCTTTCAGCATCTATATGGATGCTCAGAATGGAGAAGGAACATTGAATTCCACTTTTTGGCACATACCTATCTGGCAAGGTAACCAGTACCTGCAATAAACATTTGCCTAATTGTACACATAACAGCAATGGATTAATTAAGCCGTGAGGCCAAAGTCAATGGTTCAAGGCAGGACCTTTCTTACGATGGCAAAAGAGAAATAATCAGTGAAAAGACAGATAATTTTGTATATAATAAGAGTAAGTGTATCTCAATGGACTTCTTTTCTTTTTCATTTTGACAAATTTTGAAATAACAAAACCTTACTTTTAATCCAAATATGTTTTTTTTCCAAAGGAAAAATATGGAAATGTTTTATATTTACAAGAAATACTATTTAAACATTACGAGCATCTGTAAAAATGCTTGTAACAGTGAAAGGGAAGGACATGACCCTGATGTGAACACATTCAGTTCTGGAGCTTCTCCCTGTGCCATGTCAGGAGAGCTCACAGGGTGAGGCTGTCTGCCAGGGAGAGACACGGGGGGGAGATCCAAGGAAGAAAAAGATGCAAATTGGAAAGAAAGAATAGGAGGGGAGAAAGGCTAATTATCTGTCTCCCTCCAGCTCCCTTTCCCCATCTACTGCTGTAATGACAAACTGTTTGACCTTAACTGTAGCTGGAAGTTATTATAAGTAATACACTGGATTTATCATAGATGCATTCATGTGGGCAAACGAATAGACTCGGCAAGTCAGATTTCAATCATAAGAAATTAAATATTTGCAAAGTATCAAAATGGAAATTGCTCCCTGTCCTAAATATATTTGACTTTTGACCTGAAAGATATTGTTGTCAGTTCTTATTAAACCTTCACAAATTGATAACTGTTAATAAATTGTATTCAAATACAAAAATCAGATGTAAAATTTGAACTTAGGAGAACAGTTTGATCTGTTATGCCATGCTGTATTGGAGACAGACTTTGGCTTTGCCCTGATGTCTGTGTTAGGCCTGCACATTAAACATTTGTTAGTATTCCATGTTGACCTGGCTGGATGGAGTGGTATTAACCAGCTCTGACTGGCAGCCTCCGGTCCTTGACTAAAGATCTGGTAATTGTGACGTGAGACCCTGAAGCAGAGAAGTGTAAAGGTCAGAAAACTTATAACGTCCCTTACAAGCTCCCAAAGGGAGGATTCCCAGGAGATTGGCTGCCTGTTAAGTAGGAGTACAGAGAGAAGTGGAACCGTTGTGTGTGAAGGAAGCGAAATGTAGCCATGTTCGTGGATATGAATAAGAAATCTTCCGCTCGTTCTGTGTTTTGTGCTGGCTCCCAGAGCACCTTTTATTTTCTTTCACTTTTTTGCAGGTTAGCATCTCTCCTTTCTTCAGGTCTATTTTTTGTGAGCCCTGCACATCACATTCTAAAAAGAATAAAAAAGGGTACAATTCTCCCCAGGCGAGGTTTCTGCCTACCCAATAATCCCACTGACATGCTGCTTTCTGAGGCGCTTGCTGTGCGTGAGTGCAAGATTTTACAGAGGCAGAGCAGCGCAGGAGTGCTGGAGGCGTTCTTCTAACGAGCTGTCCAGGTTACTCTCAGATTCTCTATTTTATATGCCGCCTTGATTCAGGAGAAGCCAAATACTGGGATCTCCCTACCACTTCTTTCCATGCAGATTTTAAAGAGAGAAGAGCCTAGTTCTTTCCTGAACTTTTTCACTCTTTCATGTTCAGTAGTAAAAGTAATAGCGACATGCCCTCATACATGAGCGTTCATATCTTTAATATTTGGTATGATGAGTCCGTTCCAAACAATGCACCTAAGTTCATTTCTTACATGACTATTTTATTACCTTTTTAAAAATTGAAAATAAACTCAGCTTTTCCATTGATCACAGAAAAGCGAGGAAGCAGAACTTAATATGTTGTTTCCTTCCTTTCCTACAAATCCTGCAGTGATAAGTAAAGTAGAAGTATCTTCATGTAGGAATATGAAGCCTGGCTAGAACTTTGTTCTGAGCTCTCTAACTAATTTTTTTTATTTTTACTTTGCATGTTTCTTGACAATGTCCACAGCTGGTAGAATCCAAATACATTTCTGAAGTGGAAATATAAGCAAGGATCTGTTTCCAATGTAGTTTAGCAACTGCAACTCAGAAAATAATAGTAAAGTCCTATAAAGACAACTGTTGAGGCTCTATTCCTTCCTCAGCTCAGTGTGATTTTATGAGAGGTTCTTCAAAATGTGATTACAGCATTATACAGTGAATTTTGTATGAAACTATCATTACTTCCCTTAGAAAATGATTGCATAGATTAATGCTTTCATTCATCTTTTATATTGAAAGTAGATGAGCAACACAACTGGAATGAGTACTTAAAAATGGAGAAAAATGTATATGAATTTGAATTTTCTTACCAAGAAGTTTAATGAACCAGAGAAGCAATGTTTCACTCAATAAATCGAATAAAGCTGTATTTTCCACAGCTATCACCTGTTATTTCACTCTTCTGGAGGGGAAAAGTGAATCTGTTCTTAAGGGGCCTGATATGGAAAGAAAGAAAGGATAAAGTGCGTGCAAAGCTGGCATTGGAACTGACATTGGATTTATATTGTTTCCATGCAAAAAGTAGACAGGAAAAACCCCTGTCCAATAGACGTCTACAAATACGATTCTCCATGAAAACTGTATCTACTAAAATTATAAGTAGTTAACATGTTCACTGTAAAATCTTAAGTCTCTTTTTCTGGTTGTTGTTTATGAGCAGATTTAAAAACAAACAAACAAACAAAAAAAAACAAACCACAAATGTTAATAGTTGAAAAAAATCAAGTTTTTGAAATAATTTTGAACTCCAGAGATCATGAGCGGTTCAGTAGGTATTGACTGCTGGAGGTTGGGATTTTGTGGTAAATCAGATAAGTCCCACAGCAGTAAGCCCTTCCAGCACAAATACTTTCGTGTGTGGATTTTACTTTCCTTTTGCAAATACTGGTGCATAGTACTTTGAAATTAACTTTGCACAAATGTGCATGCCAATAAGTTAGTCACTCAAACGTTCATGAAAATCAAACACCCTTAAGGATGTGAGCATGGCCTAGGAGAACTGATTTAATAAAATCAGCTGAATATTCAGATATACTGTTTTCCTCGAGAAAATTGTTATACCACGGACAGAACCTTAATACCGACAATTTTGATAAGTACCTCTGTAACTCTAAAGTATGTCTTTGCCTAGGGGGCCTCATGCATTCAATCATAGCCAGCTTATGGGGAGATTTAAAAAAAAAAAAAAAAGTGTTTGAGAATGGCATAGTTTACATGAAGCAAAAATATCTTTGATGCCTAGAGCTTGAGTGAATGCAATTGCACTCACTTCTGTGTCATTCCAAAGCCTTACAAGTCCATCAAACGCAGCTTTCTCTGTGGTTCAAGTAGCAGTGGTACAACTGCACGTCTACTCTCCAGCCCAGGCTCTGCACTGGATGAGACTGTGAGAGTTTTCACTTGATACTGATCATATCCACTTGGAAAACCTTATTTTGGTGCAGTAACCTCTTGTGGAGTCCTGTTACTTTACATTTATTATGAGGAAGCAAATGGCTGCCTTAGCTAAATTTGTGATAATGTGTTCATGTGCTCATGACTTTACTCCAGCTGTGGTTCGCAATCTATGCATCTCATACGTCTTTCAGTTGTGAGACCTCCCAGAAAAGTCTCACTGAAGTCCTTTTCCCTAAGGATGAAAAGAGCTTATCACTGAAGGATACATATTTTATTCCCAGATTCTGCTGCTATTTCTTTACATGTAAGGCACTTTCAAAAATTGAATTTTCTTTTTTTTTTTTTTTTTTTCCTTAAGTTTTCCTTAAAAATGATGAGTGTTGTGATGGTGAAATCTCAGAGTTAGCTCTGTGAATGAGATTCAAAGTACCAGTCCATGACCAGGTCCATGATCCTAAACCTAATTTAATTTTCAGAAATCGGCTTAAGATGTCTAATAAAACATAAAGATTATGTTTTAACGACACACTGATATAAATTGACAGCTGATCTGACAGATCTGAGCAACCTGACCTACTTGGAGATGTCCCTGCTCATTGCAGGGGGGTTCAACTAGATGACCTTTAAAGCTCCCTTCCAACCCAAACTATTCTATGATTCTATCCCAATAGAGTTTTCACTAAATAGGATCCCTTTATGTGTCCAAATTACTGCTAGCAATGACAAAAACATGGGATTTGCCAGGACTACTCTGGGTGTGAAAAATAATCCTTAGTTATGAAGTAGCAGGGCATAGAGAGTTATTGCTTATTCCAAAACTGTCCAGTAGATTTTATTTTTCTTCATAGATGTCCAATATTTACAAAACAGCTTATTTAGAAATCCAAAACTGAAGAAAGAATCCAGATACCTGATATATATATTTGGTCTTTAAATATAAGCATAGCTTTGCATTGTGGTTTAACAGGATTTAGAAGTACAGCTTGGAGGTGCCATTCAAATCCCTATATAATTAGTAAGTTTAAATTTAGATAAACATGCATTAAAATTTGGAAGTATCAGCAACAACTTTGTATTTAAGGTCCAGATATTAAATTAGCTCGTCATCGGCACTGAAAGTAACCATAAGAGCTCTAAATTATGCTGGTATAATATTTTACTGGAGTCTACTTTGTCATCCAACATCTGGAAACTCCTTCCAAACCATGTTGCCATGTTGCCTGTATAGCGCTGAAAGGAATGGCAAAAATGTGGAAGTGTGTGTTTATACTCATTTCCTATATCACCTTCTATTTGTCCCAAGCGGTTGTTCAGAATGTAAATAAGGACAAAGGTATGTCCCCTCTGTGCTGAACTTGGCAATTATTATTTTTAAGGCTTCTATGAGTTTTTAAATAGAAAGGTTGAAGAGAGCTTCTGCTGTTTAGCCCATGTGCACTGCTTTTTAACATTGCTCTGAAACAGCAATCGCACAGATCAATGAAAACAGGGTTAAAATGAAATCAAAGACATTGTGGATACCATTTGATCAAAAAACTTTCTAAGTAATACTCAGGATCACGTCCTTGCACAGGAAAACTGTTCTTCAATGTTTGTCGTGTAAACTCCCTTTTAACATTTTCAGCAGTGACCAACCAATTTGTTCTGGTACAGAAGGTTTTATCCATGATTTTAATTCATGTGTTGCCATGTAAACTGAGACCAAATTAATGCTGATGTTCTCTGACCTCTTCAATTTCTATGCCAATTATACGCTACTCCCATTAGAATGCAACTGCCTTCCACATCTGGAGCAATGAGGCTGTAAACAGCTTGGGGTAATCTGGGCAGGGCATGACGTGCCACCATCAAAATACACTTTAACGATGGATGAAACAGGACTACACTTTCTCTTATTGAATTCTCGGAAAAGATAAAATATGAATTTAGTGATTTTGTCAAAGAAGCTTCTAAATTCTAGATGGCAGACTAATCTGGTATTGAGAACTGTTGATTTTGCATTTTGTTATTTGGTGTCTGATACATATCTGTCGTAATAAGGTCACACATGCTAAGAAATTAACCACCTTTTTAAACAACAGTTGTGGTGTTACTGGATGCCTTATGGATTACAATTCATAATCATGCATCCATCTGGACTAGATGATCATCTTAGGTCCCTTCCAACTGAAATATTCTAGTCTAGTCTATAGAAGAGAACACTGTAGATGGCTGGCCTAAATCATGAAAACACATTCTTGCCATGATTAAATCTCTTTTAAAAAGAATAAAAAATCAGCAACTGCAAATGTGGTATTTGAAATTTAGCACACTAAGTGAGGAATTGGTATTGATGGAGCTGTACCTCAGAATAAATGGCAAACGTGTAAATCGTCTTTGAACAAGCACTGATGGCTCTCTCATTTCACTTCATACTAAGTCATCCATCTAGGTTTGATGGTTTTGTTCTGTCTGAGGCATGTTAGCTAATATGGTAACTGTTGCTATACTCTTTAAACTATAGACATGTGCTTCTGAGAATCCTGCCAAAGCAGATTATGAATTCAGTTCAGATTGTCTGGGGTTTCTGATTTTTTTCTTTTAATGTCAACTATTGAAGTGCCAATAAGGCATGACAAATGATGGTGGCTCATACACGTTCATGGCTAGAATTAGTGTTACTGCTGAGCTATTAACACATATCATCAAAGAGACAAATGAAATGAGAGTAAGTACAATCTGTTTATCAGGGTCCAGACATGGAGGCAGAAACAGTTATGATTATGGAAAGACCCCTGTTTGAAGAGAGACTAAAAGAACAGGCCATAACAAATACAAGAGTAGGCTTAGCAAAGACAAGATACAGCAGAGATGAGCTGATTTTGTCTGGATTTTACACTGAGTGTATGTTCATGAATTAGTAGACTTTAATTCCTACTTATGTGGTTGAAACTATCCTCAATTCTCTTAGAAGGGTTAAGCATTAGAGATCAGCGATGTGCTAAAAGGTACAAAGGAACAAAACTACTGCTAGAAATAAAGTATTCGTCAGCTGTCCTGTAAGATGTTTTTGTACATTTTCTGTAATATCTGGATAGTAAACGTAGACTGTTTCTGCGAGGTGCAATAGTAATTTTTCTTTGCCTGTGCTGTAGGAAAAAGGAGTGCTACAATCCTATACAGCAGATAGAAAAGTATTGAAGCAATTGTGATCACTAATGTGATTGCAGTGCTTGAAATGTGGTAGAATGACAGTTAAATGTAGTGCAGAAAGCCCTTCATGCCTGTAAGAAAATGAAAGTATCGTGGTATGAATTTTCATTGCATGCTGCATTTACCAGGTGTTTTCCATTGTTTTAATGTAATAAGGTGACCTTGATTTCCTAGATCTAAGATTTTGGTAGTTCGTTTTGCTGAATTCTGATGATCACAGCAAGCGGTATTTGCACACTGAGTCCTGCCGACCTGCAGGCATGTGGCCAGCTGACCCAGAACACAGAAACATAGAAGTTCTGTCCAAAAAGTTGAGTCTAAATGACATTCTCCTGTATAAAAGACGTAAGGACACTCCATATTGAGTTAAAGGCAAATGAGAGTATTAGATTTATGTTCTCTATAAATAGCTGTAAAGAGACTGCCTGTATATAGCAAATGTAACATTTCAATGCAGTTATATTTCACAGCTAGTTACTAAATTCCCTCATGCAAAATACAAATTAATAAATGGGCCTAAATATCACATTGCACACCTCAGCAGAATTCTTCGTATGTCCTTTAAATGTATTTTATTTGGAGGTAAAAAGACTATCCATTGATATTTCAGCCATCACAGTCTGTAAGTTTAGCATAATACTGGAGGAGTTTTCTTGTATTTTTGGTTACTATTACTGCTCATAACTTTGCCATGTATTGTAAAATTTTGAAGTCAGAAAGGAGGAGAAACGGTAAGACTGATAATAAGAAACTTCTCGTTGCTGTCAGGAATATCAACACGACTTTACTGATACAGTGACTTGGAAAACAGGGATCTGATAAGTTTGCTGCAGGTGAGTTGAGGAGGTCCTTACACTGAGACAGATCTTTTTTAGTATTGCTGCTAACTGTTGCAATATGCGTCCTCTAATGGCCCTTGTGTCACGCTTTGCTGCTTCACCATGGTGTATGTAAGAGCAGGGTAGGACACCATATTCCAGAACTGTTGCTTATAATGTAATTTAAATTCAGGTGGTTTGGTGTTTGTGTTCTCTTTGTGAGCACAGGTCCCTAGTACATGTATGAAGTAAAATGATTTAAAATTCATGAGCAGGTGTACTTCCAATAATGTCCAATTACTTCATTCGCTATTCACAGAAAATCACTTAGAAATTTCTAAACAAGGAGAAACAGGTTTGTATACAATCCTTTCCTGAGCAGAATTTTTGCCAGATGGAAAGCATATCTGGTCAAATTCTCACCTGTTAGAAACATTTCCAACAGCTAGAGAAGTGTCTTCAAAACTGTACTTGTTGCTCTACAATGAATTGTTTAATTTTTCTTTATTAAAACTATTCTGATTTCTTTGTTTATCCTTTTATTGAGCTACCCTCATACACTATTAGATATTTTAGTGTTTGGATGTTGGGTTACTTTGCTAATTTCTTTGGATAAACTCTCATTCCAGATCCATGAACTGCATCTTTTGAGAAATATAAGTGTATTCTACAGGTCTCATTTCTGTATTAGGTTAGAGGTTGTCCTTTTAGCCTTTGATTTTCTTGTTTCCCTGGAACACAGTTGGTGTACTTTTTGAGTATAGTCTCACCATTTTGAGTTTATCCTCCCCATTTTTGCTTCCTTTCTGCTGTCTTTCTGAAAAGAGGAATAAAATAATTATTAATAAATTCAGCCTGTAAGATAGGGTCTATTAACTGGTTAATGACAGCAGTATTGGTTACTACAAGAACTAGCTGAAAGATATCAGCATATCTTCAATTAGAAGACACGCTGTCATTGAATAGCAACGGAGTCACATTTTTATGAACAGTACATCTATATGGCTATATTGGACATGTATTTATTTTTTAACTATATGACTAATTAATTACTCTCTCTTCTACCACTTTGAACAAGCAAACAAAAAAATCAAAATAAAGAACAGCTTCCCAAAAATAGTGGAAAGCAGTTCTCAAGATGTAAGATGTACAGGAAATACAAGATGATGATTAAATTTTCTAATTTTTTCATCTCCAGAAAATTTTGTACTTTAGGGAAAAAATACAGCATAATTGCTATATTTTATGTCACTACTGTATGTTGCCTTACCTTATTTTCCTTAAACATACAGTAATGATTTTGTTGCTGCTGCTGCTGCTGTTGTTGTGTTTGGAAATCAATGGTATGCCTCCAGAAGACAAAGCTGTCTCTAGAGATACTTTATATCAGCAGATAAGGTATCTATCACACATTTATCCAAGAACTGCACATGGTGGGAAACATATAGCCATGACATTTGGATGATTAGAAAACTTTCTACAATTAAAACAGCAAATTTTTTTTGTATTCTCAACAGCGGTTAATCACTGTTAAGTATAAATCATATTTGTTTCATTTAAGATAAACTACTTTCAAGCTGAGAATCATTATCTTTTTCAGAAAAGGAATTTTACCACTTCTTTAAAAATTATTATCATATTTTAAACTACTATTTCCTTAGATCTTCTTGGACTCAATGGATTATTCTTGTTGCCAGGATAACCTTTAAGCCACTGATTCCCAAATTCATTGGATTATAGCCCATTATCTACTATCGACACTTCTTAGACTATCATGGATCCTTATCATAAAACTTTTAATTGAAAATGTTCCAACAGGGATAAGATTTGGAGGCCACTTGTGGAATACTCGGTAAGGTATTGAAAACATAATTTGTTAACTACAGCCCTAAACTAAGAATCTTACAAATAAGAAGCTATTTGGCTAGCAATGGGTTTACTTGTAGCTTTGGGGCATTTCTGAAGTGATATGCTAAACCGACTCTCTAAAGCAATTAAATTCACTTCTAAAAAAATTAAGACTCACTCTCCAGCTGTCACGGCATAACCAGAAGGAAATGACTGTCATGGGAAAACTAAAGTCTTACCTCTCCTGGGCTTTTCTTCAATTATACGTTGGCATGTCACAGGAAAGAAGCTCATTGAAATTTATGAAGTTTTATTCCAATTTATCTTGTTTTTTAATAACAATTTGAAAAAATTACAATTTATTTGTGGAATTGGATTCCAAGCCCCACTATAAATCGTGTATCTTGTCTATTTTCTGCATGTATGTGAATTTGTCAAGTTGTAGTGTGACAGACAACGTTTGGGCGAGTTCTTCGTTCTAAATTTGCATCTTATGTCTTTTATAAAGGAGCGATCAGGCAAGGTGACACTGGAGAGAGGGGAGACAGTGCCTTTCCTGGGCAAACACTGAGCATTGTCTGGGGAGATTATGCCAGGCAGAAGAGAGAGACAGGGTCATAACAGCAAGCTGGGCACTCACAAAGGATCTGTAAACTAAGCAATGCAGGGAACACATTTCCAGGCCTCAACAACCTTCTAAATAACCTTCCTTGATCAGCAGGGATTATTAAGATTTTGCCACTATTCAGAAAGGTGCAGAATAGACTGAAACCCACCTGGAAGCAGGGATATGTCTGGGCACTTGTTTTTAAGTTGCTTTTATATTTCTACCTGGACTGACTTAGCTATTTTGACTTTTCTCTATAAAAACAAATATTCTAATTTATTTTTTGATAAAACCTAACTTTTGAGTTAAATGTCTTTTTAAGAACAACAACATCAAGACAAAACTACCCTAGAGGACTGAGTAATTTAGAGTTAAGTTGCCATGGTTTTTTTCCTCCTGAGTAAATATCTGTTGATAAAATTGATCAAAAAGTGAGGAAAACTCATTCAAAATAGATTTAATAATTTATTATATAATATTTGATGAAGTCATTAATATAGAAAACTGTGTAGAACTGAAAATTTTCAGTTATGTCTATTTTTACACCACATTCTGGGTTTTGATTGGTTTGTCAGTTTTGTTTGTTTATATTGTGGTAGCCTTCACAGTAGTTCATTGAAAAGTGTGGTGATTCTTTTATTTTGATTCTGTTTGACTGGATCAATAGAAATAATCAGGTTTCAAAATTTCCAGTCAGTGATATTCATACAGAAGCAGAGCTTCTTTTGGGTGTGTGGAGTATAATTGATCTACACTATCAGCCTTGCTTCTTCTAAAATTGGTCTCAAAAGCTTAGATTTGGGTCTCATTTTGCTAATTTTTTTCTTCAGTGTTTTCCCCTTGCCACCATGGTACTGTCATACAAGAACAGCATTCTTCTAATAGAATCGTAGCCTTCTGCAAAAATATTAGATGCAGGATACATGTAGGTATACATCTCAACAATGAGCTGCTTTTATATGAGAAGACAGAAAGAAATTTCAATCTGATGCGCGTTCGCTCACCCGTGTTCAGCAAAGATCATATAATTTCATTGTTTTTCTCAGCTTAGAGATGAAGCTAGATAGGCTGGTAGCTTGACCATGCTTTGTTCTTTAGAAGTCTCTCTTGAATTGCCGTTGGTCAAGAGAAGGATGCTCATTCACCGCATCAGAATTCTTTAATACACTTGGTTTGCTTGTTCTAATCTGTTTCACCCTGTTATGTTTGTAGCTAAACCTCGGTGTGAAGAATGAGGAGCTCATGAAGCTCATTATGCTTCATTCGATTTGAAAATTAAATTTTGCAATTCGAGAGTTGTAAACACTTTTGAGAAGCATTGCCTCCTGTAATGGAAAACAACACCTTCCTACAGTCTTGTTAGGAAATAAATTTGTATCATGAATCTTTAATAAGTCATTCAATATGTTGTGCCCTTGGGCTATTGATACACCAGGAATCTTACCTGTATTCTGGAAAAAATGTGCAATTTGGAAATCTTTTGTTCTTTTCAAGACATGTAACAATCTGAATCTTATTAAGTTGGCTGGTAATAAGCCACAGCTATTTCAGCCTTCTTACAATAAAGCTTCTCAAAGACAGATAGTTTTCTGTCATGTGTTTCCCACCACTGAAACTTTGCAGGTTTGTTTCAGCAGTACTGAAAAGAGAGCACAATTCTATTAAGCATCACACTTTCCAGTATATATTGCATACATTTTCAGTATCCTTTAGGGTCTTTGGTTGAGTTAGTTATTATTGAATCAGACTTTCAAGAGACTAGACACTAGATAGTCTCCTGCCCATGCACCTTCAAGCTATACATAAAGTATTTATTAGAAGAAAGCTGAAAAGAGAAGACCACATTCTTTTTCCAGAGGTCTAATGTAGAACTTAATGTGTTATCTGTGGATAACAATACAATTTGTGCATAACAATACAGTGTAGTCTTGCAGCAACCCTTTAAAAGATACCTTTTTCTTTGGAAAAAGCTGTATTTTGTGTGTGTTCACATGCACTCACATTCAAGTATGTTATTTAGTAAGTGGAATTAATAGATTTAAGAAATCTAAGTGAAGCACTTATTCTTTCAATACCTTGTATATCAAATGAGAGCTCCTATTTTTCCAGAAGTTTTTAGAATGCTGAGACTTGGAAATTAGGTAATTAAATTTTAGAAATTGCCTACCTGGAGGTAGAAGAAGTAAGTATATCCCATTTAAACAGCCTCTGGCTAAGTTTTCAGAAACCTAGATTCGTTGTCTTCCACTTCAGGAAGTTATTTCACCAGCCTGTTTCTAATTTTTTTTTTTTAATTGAAAAGTTGGGATAGCTGCAATATTCTCCTTTGTTCTTTTCTGAGATTAAAACTCTTCAGGTAGAAGTTACTCTTCAAATAAGTATTTTTATTTATTCCATGGACACGGTTCTTTTCAGAGTACTCTATTAAAAAAAAAAACAAACCACAAACCAAGGAAAGCACTCTCAGCAAAAAGAACAAGGTATGACAAGCAGAAAGAGAGATATCAGTTGATTCTCTAAATCTTGCAATAATTGTATGTTCTGAAATTCAGTGATAAAGGCAGGGGTGATCAGAATTATTTCTCAGTTGTGTAACTGGATCAAGTGTTTTGTATTTTTTTTTTTTTTTTTTTTTTTTTTAATCGGACTGGCATTATGGAATTCCTCAAACAGTTGCTCATACTGAGTATATGGTCCTAGGACTAGTATCTGAATATTTCTGAACTCGGAGATAAGAAGAAAAATTATTTATGACTATATAGAAAAATAAATTTCACACTTTTAAGATATATTGAACATAGTTACTTTTCTTAATAAATGCATTCAGAGGGCAATTATTGACCATCAAGGAATCCAGGATCACTTTAGAATGAATTTTTAGAAGTAAAGAAAAAAAAAATCTTTTCAGGTAAAGGAGAATTTCCTTTGAAAGTAATTGATTGGAGTGTCTTTGCAGATCTTCAAGCAGAGCAATAATATTACCCAGTTAAAAGCTTCCCTTAGCTCAGAAGCAAAAAATCATTAGCCATAACTTTTCTTCTCTCTAATTTACACATTGTAACTGTAGCATTATGTTTGACTTCAGCTCATGCTCAATAACTTCTATTCTGTTGTAGGATCCTATCACTGATTTAAAGCTTGCTTCTCTTGATCCTCAAAAAAGTTTTTGTAAAGCCCAATGTAAGACCAGCAGAAGACAAAGCTAAATTGCTATAATTATCATTATTATGAGTAAAACTTCCAGTCTGAAAAGCTGTGCTGTAGGAAGGACCAGACCAACTCTTAACTTGAATAATGAATGAAAGAGCTCAGGATAAGAGTACGCTTACTCACTATTGTGTGACTGACCAATAAATTATCTTTGAATGGCAATAAATTAATACAGTCAATGTAATATAATTCAATATAATTCTGAGTAAGATGATCCAAAATAATGTGGAAGAGGAAATTTCAACACTCATTTCATACTGTATGGGACAAATTATCTCAAGGAAATTAGTTTTTCCAACTTTTTCTTCGGACTCTTGCTTCTCCCCTCCCTGCTTAAGGAATATTAAGGTCTCTGCAGTACGATGAGGTGAAAGTTATTGATGACTGTTCCAATACTTACTTGAGTTAAAATAATAAAAATAAGCCTACTAGGAGAAAAATCTTCACTTTTCTTATCAGTACCATATTAATTTCCAGTGTACAAAATATAATGCATGAGGCTTGAGGGAATTTAAACAGAACTATCCTGTTGACTATGCTCTGTTGTTTCTGGTAAAAGTTTATCTAACATATTCCTTAAGTTCTCCACTGATGGAGACCCTACAGTTTCTCTGGGTTTCTATAGTCTAGGGCCTCACCATTACTGTGAGAAAGGTTTCCCCTTCCCTCCCAGGTCTAACCCTAATTTTTCTCACTGCAATTTAAACCCACAGACATGAAAAACAGATTCTTTCCTTCCTCTTTTCAAGTGCCTCTTAAATTCATAAAGAACTCAGTCTTTCCATTCAGCTAAATAGCACCTAACCCTTTGTCTTTTCTAGTACCTATTTCTCTTGACCTCTCATCCATCTCATTGCTCTCCTCCATGTATCTCTTGGAACACAATGTCTGAAACCCCCATTTCAATGGAAATTCTATCCATGCTGTGTAAATAGGGATCACTTCATATATCTTGCAAGTATTAACTCCAGTTTGTAGATCCCAGTATGATATTTGCTTTCAACAATATCATGACATCGACTCATACTTTGGTTGCCATCTAAAACAATGCCCAGATTTTGTTCTGAAGAACTTCTGTCTAATCTTTGATTCTTTATTGTGTATTTGCAAAACTGATTAGCCCTACTTCAGTAGCTCCTTCATACACTGAAATTTGCTTTTAGAAATGTGAGTGTACGTGCACGTAAGGTTGCAAAAGTATGAAAGTGGGATTAATGCACGTTAGTCAGTAGTAGGTCTTGATTAAGACTAGGCACAATGCTAACAAGAAACTTGGGGAGTTGAGTTTCAGTGTCTTGCCCTTAGCCTAGCAAAATATTTAAAATGTTCTTAAGAAGTAAGACTCTGAAGTTGCATTGTCAGGTTGAATTAAGTAATTAAGGACAGAAGCAGACCCAAGGCCCCTGCATAAGAAACTGACTTTTTGTCTTAAACTCCATGCAAGAAATCATTGGGGTTTGGGTATTTTGGGGATGTTTGTTTGTTTGGGGTTTTTTTTTTTTTGAACACAGCATGGGAGGAAACTATTGGTTAAGTTTGTATTTAATTGTGCAGGCTAAGTTCACCCAGAAAAGTCTTATTCCATCTGTGCAAGCTAGGTTTCAAGCTAGCAATTGACTCTTGTGAGCAGGGAATATGCGTAAGGTATAAAGTGCAAAGAGAGAACCCTTGTGTAAGGAAGACGGGCTCAAGTCATTTAAATGACCATGCCTAGACGTTTCAGCTTCTGACTTCTACATAGGAGTTCCGTCTGTCTTACGCTAACAAGCTGAAATCTTCGACTGGGAGTGGATGCTTATATTGAGTCACATTAACTTATGCAGCTATTCACTATGTAAATTGGGGCAGGTTGCTATGGTTACCTGCTGCATAAGACAGCTACCCTTGCAAGCCAAACAGGCCCGTCTGATGTCGAACCCCGCGGTGTTCAGGGTCTGCTTTGATCCCAAGGAGCCAGTGTCAGATACGTGGCGAAGAGGACAATACTGCACAACCGTCCTGTTCTGTGTGTAATCAGTGACCATTTTTTCTTTATGCTATGAAATCCACAACCTGCTCTTCCTCTGCATGAAAAACATCACCCACACATTTATTTTTTAAGGATTTTTTTCTCTTACGTTGAAATTAAGGCAAAGGATAATTTGTGACAATTAACTGTGACCTTCAGTGTTTTGTAATGAGAGAACTCTTCATCATTTTTTCTAGTGAAGAATTAATTATGTTGTGATTACATTAATTTCTCCATTATTGTCCTTTCATATTTGTTCAGAAGTGAGCCTACCAGTTGTCTTTTTTTATTGGATTTGCCTTAGTCTTTCACTGCAATAACAGAAGTCAATTTTATTTAATTTCACTAGAAAATACATTTTTGGCATATTTGAGGCACAGTAAACAGACTGCATTCATTAGCAGTCGAATATTATACAAAGGCTCGGGAATGGTTAAAACCACAGCAATGCTGTTAAAGCGCAAATGCTACATCATTCACACGTTGCTCTTTAAGAGGAGCAGTGTTTATAGAAAGGCTTAAGGCTTAGAGCTAGGGTAGTACAAAATATAAAATAAAGCAAGCAACCAAACCACCTGATGAATTGGTACAGGGTTTACCTTCATGATACTCATTTTTCTTTCCAGTCCGTATGCTTACAGCCTTTACTGTGGAGACAGAGCGTTCCTGTGTCTTTCATTGAATTTGCAGTACAACCTGGGGGTTGTTTCATTTTCAGCCAAACTGCAGAGTTTTCTTGTTAACTCATAGAGAGACAAACCTGACCTCATTTGCAGAGTCCTCCCAGCAATCATGTGCCTTTCTGAAGTGTGCACATCTCTTTAAAGTCTCACTGGACAGCATTCCGTGGCTTGAAGTGATTTCAACAATCCCTTTAATCTTATTGGGAATACAGGCTTAGAAAGGCCTTCCTCTGCTCAGGCTGGTTCTTTAAATTTATCAAGCTTCATTTTAAAATGAAGGTGTTCTTTGCTTTGTTGTATTTCCCTCCCCTTACCCCAAGAGAAGGCTGCTTCAGAATCTCACCCTTCTGGGAGTTATAAACCAGTTTCTTGTTTGTAGCCTAAATTTCTTCTTTGCTTTAATGCTGATGTGACAACACTACCAGGAGCTTTAACAGCTTCCCCCCTGCCCACCCAGTGGTTCCTATCACTAATATATTTGTAAATAACATTTGCTCAGTCAATAAATAAACTTTATTGTGTATTTAAACTGATGCTTAAAGTAATTCTGGAACCCAGAATCCCAACAAATTTTAGCTTGATTTCCCAGCAACAATTTAGCTTGAGTCCTGCAGCTCTGGTGAAAGTAAGAATGTGCTTGGAGACTTATGTGCAGGCCCATTCCCTTAGGACAGTAGGAGCTAAATTGCTCATTAGAGGTCCTGAACATAGCACCGCCATTTCTTCTTCTTTTCATTCCTACTTCTCCATCCCAGGTCTATTGTCAGCTTTTAGAAACAATCCAAGGCTCCAGACAGAGTCAAGACAGAGGACTAAAATGTATAATATGAGGAATATCACAAGAAGATGCCTATGAAGAACTGTCATCCTATGATTTGAACAAGACAAGGGTGACCATCAGGGTTGACTGTAGATCTCAGTATTGATACATAACTACTCTTTTCTTATTGTGTGCGTATAATTATCCTTCAGAAACAAAGCTATCTCACTGGACGGAAGTTAAGAACCTGGTGTATATTACAATGTATTCTAAATACAGAAGTTTTGAGAGAAAACTCAAAGCACGTGATCGAAAGCTACTATTTTTCTGTTGAATTGATGCAAACAAGTGTTTAAAAAGAATTTACTCATTTAATTCATAATAACATGCCGAACCCCAAAATTAATAGCTCTAGGCAAAATAACTTTCAGTTTGCAAATGTCTTCAGTGACTTGAGGACAATGTTCTATTATACACGTTTCTGGTCTTAAAAGGCTCTCTGAAAAATATTTCAGACTACACAGTTCAGTGTAACCTTTAGTAGAAAGTGACTGTTGCCTTAGTTGCCATTGCATGTACCATTTTTCTAATTTCTGGAAGGCATTGGAATACTACGATGTGCAGCATTAAGCTGAACGTGGTTAAAGGCTGAATGAGTGACAAATGCCTCTGGAAACTTTGAAAGAGAGCCGTCTTTTTCACAAGGACACTTGAAAGGAAACAGGTCTGAAAAGAAAAAAAGATAAACTTAAGAACATTCCCTTTTTCATCAGAAGAAATTGGCTATATTTAATACAGAAAACAATCTCATCTAGTAAAAGAAACAAAAAATAATGTTTAATTGTTCCAGGACATTGTGTTAGTAATTAGTTTTGTTTCACTGTATATAGCAGTTCATTTATACGCCATCATGTGGCTTTTTCTTTACAGTTAATACATTTAACTGTATTTAATACATGTTCAAAGACATGTGTTTCCTGTTCAGCAAGGCAAGATCCTATAGATTCATCTAAAACAAGGGAAATTTTGTCAAATTTTTCAGCCCCCTAAAGTCAAAACTAGCTTGACTTCCCTTTATTTTCAATGAGATGTAATCTTCTATAGTCATAAGTCAAAGCAAGTTGGTATCTCTCAGGATCTGGATTTTAAATGATAACCGAGAATGAGAGTCTTCAGGGGCCATAGATATATAGATAGATAGAGAAATACAGATATATAGATAACTGTAGCTATACAGTTATGTAATCAGGTAAGAATTTGGAGTTTAAATACATTTAAAATGCTTGGTTCGGATTTTTTTTTCCCCCCAGAATGATTTGTGTATAATGTGAGGCACACGTTATGTGTATGTGTGAGTCTGTCGGTTTGCTACTGATTAATTATTTTCCTTTGAAAAGAGCTTGCCTTACATCTCAATGTAAGGAAAATGGAGAACTGGTTTGGCAGTGAGGGATTGCAATAGCTTGGAAACCTGATCAAAGAATTTTCTGTATGTTTTATTTTCTAACTACTATTCATCTTTATATTTTAGTAGTGAATAACAATACTCTTTAATGGGATACATTCAAAAGGCAAAAATGAAACTTATAGACCTATTTTTATCACCTTTCAGTTAAAGTTCAGTAACTAGTTTGCTTCTGGAAAAGTCTTTTTATCACCTCAATTTTTAAAAGAAAATATTTACATGACAGAAAGGGACTGCTAGGTCTGATCCTTATAGTTATTAGTAATTAACACTTTACTCAATAAGATGTTTGACGCTGTTGACATTAAAAGCAAAAGGATGCCACCTTTAACTCAGGAATCCAGTCTTCCTCTGTTGTTTAGAAGGAATATTTCTATAGAGCCTCATAAATATTCAACTCTTATTTTTCAGCTATACGTACAATAGTTTTCTGAACTGCTGCATTCTGTAAGCAAGAATATTTTTAAATTAAAAATATTTAAATTAAAATCAAATTATGTTAGACACAGATCTGCCAGCTTTAAGTAGGCATCACTCATATTATGATAGTTACAACTTAATTGTTCTCTTGGCACAGCAGGGAAGAAGCAGGAGAGGCCAGCATTTCACCCTTGTGGGATTGTCTTCATCGAGGACAGCAGAGAGAAGAAAACACACTGATATATTTGCATTAAAAATACATTTAACAAAGTGTAGGAAAGAAGTAGGTAAAGAATATTTGAATACTTTCCCAACCTGATATTCATTATTTCCAACTTAAATCTCCAGCATCTGATTAAATAGCACCACTGATTCCATTAAATACGTGTGTGGAATGAACACACATTTTTAACATTAGGTTCCAGAAATAATTTTAATTAGAAAGAAGGCAAACTTTTGTATAGCATATAAAATTTTATTTTTCTTTCTTTTGTTCTCAGTTTTAATTGGATATGGTTTCTGTGAAAGTTGTTGGCTGTCATGATATGTGCAGTTTTGGACAAGAAAAATGTATCTTCCCACCACTAAAGATAACCTATCTAAAAGCACGAGGCTTATTGTAACTTTTGAATGCACTTCATGAGAAAGATCCCGTTAGGGTTCTGGTTTTCCCTTTTGTAAAAAGTATTGTTTATGATATTATTAATAACCTACCTTTATTATTGCTTGTTCACCATAGTAGAAAGCAGCCCTTAAATGCTATTTGTTTACATTAAATGCCGCCTCACTCAAAGTCGACATTTTCTTGTTACGTGTACATCTGAATTTGTTCTATTAATAACAAAATAAGCATCTGAGACTGTTTTTTTTCTTACTGAAAAATGTATATAGAAATATATATAAAAAACTGTGTATAACAAACTTTACCCAAAACTTCAACTTAAGGGGCTAGATTGTAAAAATTGGGAGTATGCTTTTGTCGGCTTACTTTCCCCACTGGAATTTGCAGTAAAGCATTGAAGTGAGTATAAGGAGTGAAGCAGGGAGGCATAAGAGTGTTCAGGGAGGAAAACTAAAAGAGAAAAAACAAAAAAGATATAGGAGGTAAATGCTGAAATGTGTATTCTTTCCTTTCGTCCATGCTTAATTATATTAACAGTAAGGTTTTAACTGTAATCTTTTCATTTTCTCTCATTAAAAAAATAATGGACTTTATTCTGCACTCTGCTACATTAGTTTTATGTGGGGGTGACTTTAATACAGCTTTTGAAACCGGAAACCTCAATTCAATATGGATATCACAAAGCACAGTCTGCATCCACCTTGCGTGAAATCCTGACCCAGTGAAATCGATGGCAAAATTCCCATTGACTTCAAAGGGGGTTGGATTTCACACCCAATCTCCTCTTTCTTTTTTCTTCAGCTTCTCTGCTTTTGCTAAATGGGATCTCTTTTCCCAGATGGACCTCTTAATGCTATGCACAATGATCATTTCAACTTTCTTTTATAAAATGGTGAGAGTCTTCTAAGGAAAATTCTGCCTTTTCTTCTTCGGTTTCTTTTTAGTACAGTACTGACTTCCTCCGGAGTCAGGCCAGAGTGCCATCCCCTGATCTGTTGTCTTGACAGCATTTTGTCTCATTTTTTTTACTCACAATTTAACAAGGCATGGTTTTCAGAAGTTCACATTTTAAATATCATTTGGCAGTATATCAAGTGAGCATAAGTTTTAGATAGGAACTATGTACCACAATAAATGTTTATATCCACGTATAGTCAATTAGACAAACAGCTAAACTGCAATGTATTTTAAAACAAATTTCCACTTCACTCATACTTTCCACTTCACTCCACTTCAACTCTGCTATGTTTTAATCACGTCATGGTACCTTTGTTATACTTCTTTGAGAAATGAACTAAAATTCTGTATGTCTATATACTTTAAAGCATCTGACCACTAGTGTTATTTTTGGCATTCCATTTACAAGCTGAATTCTCCATTCTTGATTCATTTAAGTTTTTTCCATGAAGACCACCACCATATTTGCAGGCATCGTTATTCCTTAATCAACAAATAGAAAGATCTATTTACTGCATATCTAATATTTTATCTAAATGTTATGCCTTGTCCCTAAACATTGTAAGTGCATTCATATTTCTTTAAGGATTACCCCTTTTCTTAAAAATAGCTGCTGAATAAAGCTAAGCCATTTATTAGGAAACATTGGACCCAATATACAGGCATTTTCTTTGCAGTGGTTGCTGAATAGTTATAGCTCTTATGTTCTGTAAATAAGGTAAAATCTTTTTATAACTTGTTACATTATGGACTATACTTGTAATTATAGTATTAATCATAGAGAAATGAAGCATAGACTAGGCCCTCAAGTGTTTGGAAGGTTTTAATGTCATCCAAAATAAGAAATTTTCCGTAGGTTTGAATGGCTTACTCTTGCATGTTCATTTAAAGCTAGTGAGTCTAAAACTTCCCCTTTTTGTAATGGGCTTTTTTGCATCAGAAGTGCACTTACTAAATAGCTTAAGAAAATACGTGGATAACTCAGATAGTGATTTGAACGCATTTATGGAAGACTGACTTTAACTATAATGGGAGGAGATGCTGAACCCTGTTATGTAAAACATGCTGGCTACTGTATGGGCATGAAGCTCTTAATCACGCTGTTGACAATAGTCCCGAGCTCATCTTTCTGAAATGCTTCCATTCTGCTAGCTTTCAAACTTCCTTGAGTTATAGAAAAAAATCTCTTAGAATATACCTCTAACAGTAACATCTTGTTTTGTCTTTTGGCTCTGCTTGACCCTGATTTGTGGGGTTTTTTCCTCATTAATTTGTCTCTTTTTTTTTATTTAGTAGCTGTATATGAAGATGAAGTGTCTCATTTATTATTATTTTCTTCATTCCTTTTTGTGCTCCCTTCACTTATTTTCAGGCATTTGTATGACCTTTCCTCCTCATTTATTATTTCTTTCCTACTAATGCAATGAAAGCAATCTGCCAAATGTTTTTTAATAATCCCCCCAAACGTTAACAATCACAATTTATACCCTTTGCAGCTATCCAGTACAAAAATCTGTGCTACAGGCCTGATCGTTAAAAATTCAGATACTCTGATGAAATCAAAAATGTAGTCAGACTGTACATAAACCAGTAATGTTCTTAAAACATCACAGATAAAACAGTATGGTTCTTTAAAGTTATAATTTACTTTTAAATTATCAAGTATAAATATGTTCCTGCAGTTATAATATCTAACTAATTTGCAGTTATATTCTGTCTGATATGCTCTTACTGTCTAAATATGTAATTTGACATTTCAAAAGTTATTTTTATGGTTCATGCCCCAAGTATCTAATTTTTCCCATAACACTGTTCATGTTCAACACCTTTGAATAATTAGTATACTTTAAAAATCATACATAGTTTTTCATGGAAGGTCTACAGCAGATGGGCATACAGAAGCATGCAACTGTCATGCAAAACCAATTCAACTTATTGAAAGTAATTCATGAATTAGACCGGTTAGCAAAGGAACTCTTATGCCATAGGTTGTACAACTTTTTATTTTTAAATACAGGACAATTTTCAATAATTCTTTCTGTATTATTTGGTAGTTTTGCTGTTAGCTCTGTTACTTAACTCTCAGGCTACTTTCTGGTTCAAGTACCTGAAAAACAAAACCAGGTCTAAGTCTACTAACCTCTCAGAGTTTCTGCATCTTTTTTTTTTTTTTCCCCCCCTACCCTAATGCCAACAGTATCCTGTTGTTCAACAGCATCCCCTCCTGTGAAAAGATTCATCAAGGCAAGAGTTTGTGTGCACTATTATGCCAGGTTGCTAAATAACAACTTGGATTGTCTGATATTGGATGTTATATAGCTGTGATGGAAAGACTGGTATTAATTTACTACATGCTTTTTCTCTGCCATTGTGGGAATACATTCTGTCAAATAATTTGTGAAGCACAGCCTTCCTTTTCTAGGATTGTCTTCTGGTATTTAGTTGAATTGGTGGCGTACACTGTTCGGTCCCCCCTTTCCCAACTATCCCCCATTATAACACCTTTACATCTGTCACTGAGGTATACTGGAGATATTCTGCCAATGGGTGCTAGTTTCTAGCAGTGTTTGATTTCCCTCATGGTGAAAACAGCCTTCCTTACACATGCTTGGAATTTCCTGTGTTGCAAACTGTGCCTGTTGTCTCTCATCCTAGCACCAGACATCTCCAAGAAAAGTCTGGCTTCATCTTTTCTCTGCCCTCCTGCCACACAGTTGTAGATAGCAATATGATCTCCTCTTCACCTTCTAGTCTGAAGGCTGAACGTACTCAGCTTCCTTGGTGCTCCAGCCCCTGACCATCTGGTGGTGTATGTTGGACTCGCTCCAATATGTCTATGTCTGTCTTCTACTGAGGAGCCCAAAATGGGACACACATACAACTACCAAATAAGAGGCAATAATCATGTCCCTCAACCTGCTGGCTGCACTCTTGCTAAGACAGCCCAGGATGTGTTCTGTTGTCTCTGCCACAAAGACAGGTTGCTGTCTCACGTTTGACTTGTTCACCAGGACCTCCAGTGCAAAACCTCCAGTTTCTGCAAAGCTGCTTTCTGTCCTGCTGGCTCCAGCCAGTGCTGCTGTGTGGGGTTATTCTGTTCCAGATGCCGGTCTTCATTTGCCTTTGGTGAACTTCCTGGAATTTTTGTCAGCCAATTTCTCCAGCCTGTCAAGATTACTCTGAGTAGCAGCTCAGCCTTCCAGCATATCAACTACTCCCCCCAGTTTGGTATTGTGCAGATTTTCTTAGTGTGCACTCTGTCCCCTATTCCAGGCCATTAATCAACACATTTCATAGAATCATAGAATCATAGAATTGTTCTGGTTGGAAGAGACCTCCGAGATCATTGGGTCCAACCATTAACCTATCACTACCAAGTCCCCCACTAAATCATATCCCTTAGGGCCTCGTCTAAACGTCTTTTGAATACCCCCAGAGATGGGGACTCCACCACCTCCCTAGGCAGCCTGTTCCAGTGCCCGACAACCCTTTCGGTGAAGAAATTTTTACGAATGTCCAATCTAAACCTCAATTTACCTCTACTGACCACAGTATTTGATACCTAAGGAACGACACTAGTTACTAGCAGGTGGCTGGACTTCGGACTCCCGATCGCAACCCAACAGTTGATCCTATTTTCCACCTAACTTACCCACTTACCCAGTTCGTATCTTACCAATTTGGCTATAAAAATACTGTGAGTAGCAGTGTCAACGGCCTTGCTAAAAGTGCCAGTTATGTTAACATCAACTGATCTCCCCTTGCCTACAGAGCCTGTCATCTTTTCATGGCAAGCAATCAAGTTGTCAGGTGTAACCTGGCTTTGGAAAGGTTTCCAGAAGGATTTGCTGCATAGCCCTTCTAGGGACGAAGGTAAAGCTCATCAGCTTCTAAAGAAAGCTTCATCTGTACCATTTTTTTGATCAGCTAGTCTGATCAGCCTACCACAGCATCACCTATGCTGATCCCTTATCTTCTCCCACAAGCTCTCCTATGGCCCATCAGCTGCCCCAGGATGAAGCTGTGTGTGTCCCAGCCACCCCTCCGCACAGAACACAACCATTTTTCCACACCTTCCCAGCTCTTTTCTGAAAAGCCTCTATCTATCTATTTTTTCAAGTTTGATTTACGTAGCTGAGGTGTGATTTTGGCTGTTGCACAAGGGAAAACATGGTCTTTGCACTTCATGTAGAGTGTGGGAGAGGGAAATACAGGAATGTTTGTTTTGATAACATTGTCTCACACCGTGTCTGTGTCATCGGTAACTGCAAAGAACTACTCTGTAAGAGATACTTTAGCTTAAAATTTGGGTGCGGGTAGGAAATAGAGGCAATAAATCTGGGGCTTATAAACAAAGATGTTTTAGAAGAACAGTCTTAGTATTGCCTCTGACAGATAAACAGAGTTTGAAGAATGCTTGAATTAGTACAAACTACCCATACCTTCAATTTATTTTTTCTTTTTATCTTTGAAATCATATACTCTTCTAAAATTGTCACAGACACATGCAGAATCATAGCTAGCGGTTAGGTAAGACTTTCTGACAACATTAGCCTTTTTTTTTGTCATTTTATCAATTCTCTTGGATTAAAAAAATTATATCCTCTGGTAAGACAACGGTAAAGCGCTATGTATTTTTCAGGAGGATTTTCAGCTTTTTTCTCATTTTGGTTTTAAAAGCTACCTAGTTTATGGGCTAGAAGCTATATACCTACCACAGTCTGAGTAGTAATTATGACAACACTGTAATAATTAAATAACGAATGGAATAGCTTACAAGTTATTGCCATGGCATTTTGAAGTTCTGTATGAAAGTTACTTTCTAGGGAATGGAAAAGATTTGTGTTTGGTCCAACTGCTTTTGTTTTTCTACCAACACAACTAGCTGAATGTATTCACCCATTTCTGCTCTTCTTGAAACATCTGATCCTGTGCAAAGGGATTTTTTTTTTGTAGTCAAAAGAAGTTATGTGGGACTCAAAGGCTGAATAGGACTGTTCAGAATGACTACGGAACTGTAGTCAGTAATAACAGTATAAAAGGAGTCTGAAATATTCTATCTTAAATATATTTTGACTGTCATTTAAAGCAAACTAAATTGAAATCACACTGCTTAATATTTACCGTACTTATCTTTGCATGATTTTTTTTTTTTTAAGATATTTTGGGCCTATTAGTGCAAAATAACTAGTAATTGTGTTAGAAGGTTTATAAATACCTTCATAATAAATTCCATTAAAGGTTGCCTTCTAAAATAATTATATATGCAGTTTGATGGTACTGTAATCACTGCTGTCTCTCTTTAAAACCAAATTACATTTTCTTAGCTGTAAGAAGTCACACACTCTAGAAAAATTCTTAGATAAGAACAAAAATTTACAGATTTATGATCCCACAAGGAACACCCTTACAGTGTATCTGGCACGATGATTAAAGATAATGCTTTTGTACTTCATAAAATTTCAGTATTAGACAATAAAAGATTCTAAAATTAGATACAAGAGTTTCTAGGAATTCAGACTAGCCAGACTTAACTAGAACGTTATTTATTTCTATTACGCATGTAGGGAAATGTTAAAGAAGTTGACCTTCCTCTACCTGGCATGAAAGCATTTACAACTCCATTAAATTGAGGATGTATGTCTCAACTAGTTTGTGTCTTCCTCTAAGACATTAAATTTCTCCAGCATTTACTTTAGTTGGAAATAAAAGGAATTATATCAGTAAACTGGAAACACGAGTTAATGTGTCAGAATTATGAAACATCATGTTTTCTGATTTTTGAATTTTTAATGGGTGAGACTCTGCTACAGCTGTGAAACATGGCACAGAGCAAGGATTGCAGATAGAAAGTGTCCTTATAAAAACTGTCCTTACTCATTGGCCTTATAGATATGTACATCCGTTTTGAAAATTCTTATGTTTTTCTTTTTGAAGGTTTACTAGTAATAAATGGAAGTTGGCTACTATTTTATCAGCTTACTAGTGTTCTGAATTTTTATTTTCTTGCTTTCAAAATACATAAAATATGTCATTATGAAACATTTACGCTTTGGGCTTATTATCAGTTTTTAAGTAGTAAAAAAAAAGAGGTTGCAATTTATATGTATTGTGATTTAAGAATACTGGAATAAACTGAATGAAAAATAGTAGTTCCATGGAAAAGTTTTTTTTCTTCTTCTTTTCCTGCAAACATATTAAAGCATTGGGACAAATTGAGAATTAAACCGTATAATCAAATTCAGATTAGCTTCAGATACTGATGCACTGCTGTTAGGTGAGAAAATAGTTTTCCCAGTTGTCTAAAGGATAGGATGATATAATTTAAAATCAAAGTACTGTCGATCACATTTACTTACAATCTGGTAGGGAAATTGCAGTTGCCACAATATCTAAACAGAAACTCTTTGACATTTTGTAGAAAACTATTTTGATATTAAAAGTTTGTATTGATTTCTCAAATTCATATTAGCATTTCAATTTAAAGTCTGTCATAGTGTGAAAATTATGCATAAACCCAACAATGGCTGGAAGGATTAGCAGAGTCAAGTGGAGAGGAAGAGTCTTTTAATGTGCTACATGGACAGGCTTGATAGTCTTCCACATTTCCCTCTTGACCAAGTCTATAATCCTCTTCCAGAGTTTGACTCAAGTGAAATGCAAGGAGCTTCAAGTCTTCATCTGCTGTCCTCAGGGAAGGTATTTTTTCTGTTTCTTTGTTTCCCTCAAAAAAAAAAAAGATGAAGAGGAAGTGAGGAATGAGGAAAAAAAGGAGGCCAAATGATTTCAAAGGTCAAACAAAAAAAGAAAGTCAAGGATTCTCCTGTGAAGCTTTTTGAAGTTAATCAGAAAGTTAGTTTGACATCTGCAACAGTTTCTCTGACATTTAGATAAGCTTTTCACTTATACTTTAAGTGAGTAAGTTCTGGTTTATTTTATAACATTCCATATGTTTGTAGTCTGAACACATTTTGAACAGTGTCATTAATGACTATTTTTCTCTTAGTCTTTCAGCAGTTAGTCAAATCATGTTTTTTAAAACAGGGTTAAAAGTGACTTTTCAAATACTTAAATATAGCATCTGCGTAACAGGCTGTATTAGTTTAAAATTTTTCATAAAACATAGGTTATAAGTTTAAAATTCTTTGATAAAACACAGGTTATAAGCTTTTATGCCAAATGAAGTAGCTACATTTTTCATAGCTAAATAACATCAGTCAGATGTGCTGCAGGCTATAGCATGTATAGAGTACAACATAAGCTAGAGAAAATTTATCTGTGCTATTTTGATATCATTTTGAAATACAACCTATCTTAAGGCTTTTATTAATGTAGATTACCCTACCGACTTTTGTTAACAGAGAGATGTATTCTGGTGCTATTTGTATAGTTTAAGTGAAATATACTTAAAGGACTTCAGGACTATAGAGTCTGGAATACTGATTTTTGCCGAATGGAATGATCTTACTACAAAACCTGTGTCCTGCTAATGAAACCTTCTTGATATTAATTTCTAGCTGAAAAAATGTGTATTGATTTATTTATTGATCATATCTTACAAAAAAAAAAAGAGAAAGATAATATAGTTCATCCATACCTTGAGTTCAAATTTATAATCAGCAATCACATAAGTTCCAAAGTAAATTTTGATTTTAAAATACTTGCTTATTATTTTGTTCACTTTACTGTTTGCTGTATTTGCAATTAAAGACAGGTATTGTGTAAACAAACTTAGATCCAGTGGGTCTACCTGCAGTAGATCATGGTAACACTGAAAGTCCAACATCCATAAGGACTGCATTGTCTGTATTTTAATGAGTTCCTTAGGTTTGAATCTGGAATTTGCTAGGAAATCTTTTAAAATTAAGAAGATGCCACAGAAATCATTGTTATGCAGGTAAAAAGGAAGTCAGTGCTCTCAACCGGGAAACGCTGGAGCGAAGCGTTTTTTGTTTTTCTGATTTTTGGTATCTCAGTTCCTCTATAAGTTTCCAGGAATCTTAGATTTCTGGAAAGATGCACATTTTCTACTGTTAGTTTAGTCTGGTTGTGTTTCATCTTTACCTTCCAAGAGCTGATTATTAAATCTCCCAGAAGTTTTGTTTCAGAAAAGAAAAATGTATTCTGAGTTGTCTGGTGACACCTTGGTGAAGATAACACATTATTCTTACATAAATTGACCTTTAGGTATTTCTTAATGTGTTTAGTCTTTTGCAAAAACATTATTTTACTAAAACTGTTGATGTTTATTCTCTTAAATTGAGTTTAATTACCACATAAATTTTTCAGTTAACAGAGGAAACTGTGTCCGTTTATGTGTATACATTACTCCCTGTAGCCAATTAACATCCTGACTTTGGGGCTCTAGTTGAGCAAGGGCATTCTACCGGGTCATCCCCTCACATCACACCAAGGTCTTCTGCCCAGATACGCCTTCAACAAAAACACACAACAGCGTTGTTAAACAAAAGCTAATTATCAAAGGTGAACAATGAGTTGCCTACAGCGCACTATGTGCTGAAGTAGTCATTTAGCAAAAGGAAATTATGCAGATTTCCGATGATTATGAAATATCATTTCACCAGCATTATGCTCTCAGAAGCCCCCAAAATCTGATGTCAATGCAAATATGTGAGTGAAAAATTAGGAAATTTTCTGAGAGTGGCTCCTGTAGACCTCATACAGTATAGATTTCAGCTGATAAAAATCTATGCATGATTGAATAATACAGTTACAAATTAGAGAAAAGCAAATGAATTTGATTTTATGTTTCTTCCTTTCCCTGTCTTTTTTTTTGGCATGAGGGTGCCAAAATTCTTTATTCTATTCCTTGCTCCACTCTGAATCATAGAATGGTTTGGGTTGGAAGAGACCTTTAACGGTCATCTAGTCCAACCGCCCTGCAGAGAGCAGGGACATCCTCAACTAGGTCTGGCTGCTTCTCAGCAACATTTCCTAAGTGGAAGGCAAAACAACATTTAGGTCAACCCTTCTAAGTGCATGATTCTGCAGATGCTTTTGAACTAACTTAATATAGCTATATGCCTCTTATTTTGGAGGTCATTTATCTCTCAAAGAAGTATTTCTTCAAGCTACGTACTGTTTCCCGTCTTACAATTGCAAACTTTCTCGTGGGTCCCATGTGACTAAGTCATTAACACTCCTTCGAGCTGTAAAAACTTTGAGTGTAGTTGCTTGCAACATCTGGTTACAAGAACAGAGATAATATTCTTTTGTCATCTTTTGTCCCTTTCGAACATCTAACCAGAAGGGGTTTTTTTAACATAACTTCACAGCATAAAGCATTTCATTTTCAGCACTGTCCTGAAGGATAGATTTGTGACAGAGCAGAGACATACATTTTTATTAGTTCAAGCGATGTGTATGCGTAGTGGAAGCTACTGGAAGTCTCCAAGGTTGAAATTCTTCTTCATGTATCCAGTTATGTGAAGGAAGAATTTAGTTTACCCTATTGCAAGTTATCAGCCTTGAAAAAATAGAGTAACTATTGCAAATGAGGACACAACTTACCTTCCTATAAAAAGCACAATCCTATGTAAATCTCATAAGCTAATTTTTATATTACTTGATACTGCAATTATAAATAGCTTTCTAAAAACGGCTTGAAGGATATTGTAGTTTTTAATCATTTGAACACAGAAGGAAGTCTACTGTAGTCACCTGGGGCACCAGGAGAAAAATCTCTACTACAAAGTTCTCTCTCTCTTTTTGGTATTGTATATCTAATTGTCTATCTAAATTGCAATAAGGACCTCAAAGCATAGGTTAGACTTATTTCCAGTTAATAACATTTGAAGATAAGAGAACATTTTCCCCTCAGTGCTCCACAAAAACAAAACTCAGATTGAAATTGTTCTTTTAAAATGAACGCAGTTAAATGAGATTTTGCAAAGGGTAAAGCAGCATATTTATGATAATACATGCAAAACAAATCACTTGCCTGTGATTTAATTGGTACATTCACGAGACAGTTTCCTTCAAACTATTTGTTACACAGTTATTTTAGCCTTGTGTCCTAAGGAAACAGTATTTTTGTGATAGCGCGCTCTGTCTGGTCTCCCTTGCTCCCTTCAGTAAATGTTGAATCTCTTGGCCAATTTCAACCAGATTTGACAAAGGGACAGAAGTCTCAAAGATAATTAAGTTCCTACAAATTTAATGACAAGTAGTGTATAGGGGATGGGGGACAACTCAGATTAATACTCTACTGAGAAACACCGTAAGAATTTTTGTTTTTTCCCATGCAGTGCCTCTAGCAGCACACTGGTACCTAAAGACTGTGTGAGGTGCTGCAAATAAAATGAGGTGCTCTATGGGGTATAGACAGAGCTGAATCAAAACAGAAGGGCTAGAGAAAATATTAATGATGAAGAGATGGGCAATAACTGTTTTACAGTGGGCATAAAGAGCAATTTAGGCTGTGTGAGGTCGGGGGAGGGAAATAATCTACCAAACAGGCTACTTTAATTCTTCCAATGATTTAAGATTTGTTAACAATTTTCAGGCTATTTGAATTGGTGTGTAAAAGAAAATAGAAAACTTCCTATTTTCAGAAGGCAGGACTTAGTAGCAGACTGAATGTAATTTCACAGTGATGATAAAGCTGTACATTTGAGATGGAAAATACCGGGAGGCAAAAAGTCCTCAAACATTTGTTTGAATTTAATAGGTTATTTCACCAGTGTGTGTCCTTATTATGCTCAATTAAGAAAAGGAATTTTTTTTAATGTTCTGTAACCTCAACATTAAATAAAAGTAGAATTCCCTTCCCCATATGTGTAAATTAAGTACATTTCTTGCAATAATTTGTACCAAAATCTTCATAGCCTGAAGTAGTCGCAACATTCTTAATGGAAGTGCTATTTGTGACAAAAGGTAATTTTGGAGACTTCACAACTTTTGAGGGGAACGTGGCCATTTTGATGAAATCATATTCTGTAAAGGTGCATTTAAATCCTTTAAAATAAAAATATTTCTTCTTTTACTTTTAAGAGGCAATTAGAGAAATGTAATTTCTATAATTAATACTGTACAGTAAAAATGTGCAATAAGTCATTTCAACTGCGTTGAAGCAAAAAAAAAAGCTATGCTAAAAGAAAAGTTTTGAGATTTATTTAATATATAAAATATTTTATATCATATATCATAATATGTCATATATACAATTTATCATATCTGCTATGTATCATAATTACCAAGGAAATGGCAATACTAAGATTTGTGCAGTACTACTGTTGTATTAAACTTGATTCAGCATAATTTATAAGCTTTGATGCATTTAATTTGCAGTATGATTAATAAGATACCAATGTAGAAATTAAAATGAAATGCATCAAAATTAATGTTTAAGTTAATAAACTAGGTTTCTATTTCACAATTACCAACAGCAATGAAATAAATATTTCTCAGATCTCTGAATATAGAATGAGTGATTGCAAGTAGGGGAATGACAAGTGAGTGAAGAACTATTTTAATTCTAGTAAGTCTAATTTGAAAGTAAAGGATTTTTTTAAATTACTCTCCGTTAAAAAACTGTATGGTATTATAAAAAGTTACAATTTTGGTGTATTAAATGTGTCATTCAGTATTCAATTATAAATAGCATATGTTTCTTGACTGTTTTTTCTCCCAGAAAGAGATGTATGGTAATGATAAGTATGTATATATTTTCATGGGGTAGGCAAGTAAAACTATACGAAGTTACATAGTCCATTCCAAAAAAGACCCCAAAACCCAAACAAAACTTAAAATATAAGTAGCTTCTGCACAGTGTTCACCAAAACGTATACATGGAAGATATTTTTTTTTAATGCACTTTGAAGTTATATGAACCTGTACAAACAAAATAACTGTCAAGCCCTACAAATAGAAGTCCCCAAGTTTTTATTTATTTATTAAATTCATACTCTTTGGCCTTATCCTGGCAGAATATTAATTATGCAGTAGCTTACTTATCTTGCAACAGGTTTTGCAGATTAATGCCATCTTGCCTTGCGTTTCCCTTATTCCTTCCTTTCAATTAATCAGTATTCAGTGCAGGAAGTATAACAGAAAGTTGTATTTGAAGTTAAAAACAAAGCAAAATAAAACAAAAAAACCTCAAGCTTTTGGCTAACTATAAAGAACCAAGTGGGATCAAGATTAAAGATAGAAGTGGCAGAAAATACATAAAACTATTCTAAACCTCTAGGCGTTGTGAAAGATAGAACATGAAATGTTTATATAGATAAGGGAGCCCTAATGAAAGAACAGAAATTTGATCACTACTGAATTTTAGCGCGACAGTGTCTGGGATAAGAACTGAGGATCGAGAAATACGACAGCCTTCAGCAGATAGGTGGTCTTACAGAGCTGTCTCCTTCATTAATCAGCATCCAACATGCTGCAAAGGGGCAAAAAGGAATTGTGTCCTAGTAGCTGAACCAGATATGGTAAATTGGATAGGACTTTGGGAGTGTCTTCGGAGTGATTCAACTAGGGCAAAAGCAGGCAAACTTGAGAAATATACTTCAGTAGATGAAATCATAAAAATACTTCAACATTGCAGACTTCTTGAACAAATATAAATTGGGCAGAAAGGTGATGTTTGTTCTTTAAACATACGAGGGAGGAAATAGCGAAATAGTGAGCATTTAATGTAAATCAATATCACTAGAATAAAGCAATAATAAAAGCTGTAATAATAGGATGTAAATTTTTGAGAAGCCGTAAGTTTCTAACTTCAATGCTTGCATTATATCTTTTGAATAGGAATTTCTTCATGTTGTGGTTAAGTCTAGGCTTCCACTGACTCACTGGGAGCTAAATCAATAGATTTTTTTGTGACCTATGTAAAATTATGGAATCTGTCGTTTGGATTCAAGAATCTCCAGGAAATTGCCTAAGATGTCACTAGAATACATTTGTACGCTTTATAGGGCCAAGTCCTAAGTTTAACAATTTTTATAAAAACAGAGGTTGTGCACACCATTCAACGAAGGGGGCATCTTAGTAATTGAAGCCACAGTAATGGAATCATTTGAAGATTATACTTATATTTGTAGCTGAAGAAATATTTCTGTTCTAGAGCGATGATGAGATGCAGAAATATGTGGGAGTCTATGAACTGTTCAGTAATGACAAAAGTTTTGACTGGGCCACCTAATTGTTTAAAGAAAGAATGAAAAATATATGGTTTCTTGTATTCAGTATAAAAAAAAAAAAAATCATTCATTGCCAACTAATTTTTTAAAATCCTGTTTTAGGTTAAAAGTCTCACAAATAAAAATTTTCTACTCCGGTATGTTATTGTCTAGCTGTATCAAGAAAAGTGGATCTACCGTGTAGCACATTATTCTCAATTTTGGCAAGATATTGATAAAAATATTTTAAATGTTTGAGGAAAAACATTTAAATCCATGTTATAGTTTCAAAATAATTATTAGAATTGCAAATATCCTCCCAATGTTCAAATTAAAAGTTTCTATTACAAATATTACTGTAAGTATGTAACCTTTTTTTAATGATCTAACTAAAAAGGGCAGCAGTCCTCACAAGACTTCTTTCTTTAGAATGCTACATTTGTTTTCCTTTGCACGTTGGATAGAGTACTAAAGAAATTGTTTTTCCTTAATAAGGCAAATTGAGCTCCTCTAAGCTTTGAATTGCAAGAAGAAATATGCTGGAGTGTAATCTTAGCTGTATCCACGGAAACTAGTTGCTTCACTGGAGAATATTCTGTATTCCATTCAATAGACTTGTATACCATAAAAGAAAACTGATTCGGACTGAATCATTATCCTCAAGAAAGCATAAAGTCTAAGGTTACCGTAAAGGTCTGTTGTTTAAAAATTATTCAGCCTAATAGTCCTTCATGAGTTTACTCTGGATATCTAATCAAGGTGTCCTCTGGCGCATCTAGACTGAAGAGTTTTGCTATGGTCTAAACCGACTTCCAATAAATAGTAGAGACCGTGGGACTCCAAATCACACTTGTGTAGTATTGAGGAAATTTTCTCTGAGACTTCATCAGCATGTCTTTTGGAAACTGTTGGATGGAAGCTCTAATCCTAAGTAATTCATAATTTGATAATAAGAATTTTGTTGTTGTTGTTGTTTGGGTGGGTGTTGATGCCTGTATTTTAAAGGGTATGATTCAGCGACAGAATTCACACATTTCTGCAGAGCCTTAGTATATATCCCTCTTCTGTGTATGGAACAGCAAAGAAAGTGAAAACTATTTTCCATAAATGACTTCCCACTCTGAAAAACTGAAATGCCTCGTTAAAAACTGTCTAATATTGTTGTCCTCCTTTTTCCATCTGTGTAAGAAAGCACTTGCAAAGTACAATGAAAACTTTCTGAAAGGGTGCAGCATACGGGTGTCAAGAGAACGGCTGTCTCTGTAGAAGCTGAGACTGAAAGTTTCAGAAGGACTTGCTCGCTGGGGAGCGCGGCAGCCTGCGCACCAACGGTGCAGGGGGGGAGAAGCGCCTGGACTGATGCAAGGGCTGCTTAACAGCTGGGCAACTAGAACTGGCAAGCTCAGAATAGGGGCTGAAAAAATTCACCCTCGAATTCCTTCAGAATCGGTGGCATTATCCAGCTTTGCCTGACTTTCTCCGATACCTTTGAAAAATGAAAAGCAAGAAAAAGAAAGAAAAAAGTATTCTCCGTGCAACTGGAACAATTTTATTTAATGGTTCCTCTTTAAGTCTTTGTGAAAGAGGTAGCATTGAAGAAAAGCAATTACGATACTGAGTAGTTTATAATATTAAAAAAACACAAGGCATAGAACAAGTAGGAGGACATTATAGGACAATTACCCTCAGTACTCTGTTAAGAACATCATGCCTTTCTTTAATTAGATACTGGTCCTGGCCTAAATGGCAAATGGGGCCCAAGGTTTTGTGTGGGATGAGGTAAATTGGAAAATTAGGAGCTAAGAGATGGAGGGTAGGTTTTGGGTTGAGTTGGTTGTTTTTTGGGTTTTTTTTTTTTTTTTTTTGTGACAGAAAAAAAGTGATCCGGTATCATTCCTGCTGCTGAAGTGTTACCCAATTGGTATCACCTGATTCAGATTAGTGGGGACTAAAAATGGATGAAATTCAATCCTGTACTGTTTCATACCTTCAAAATACTATACTGCTATCAACTTAATACCTCGTTTATACATCGTTATAATAGCAAACTACATTTCTCTAATTTTACTCCTCTGAATGTATCATTGAGGTGTAGACACCCATCCTTGTACAGCCTTACAGCGCTCTGCGACGTTGCACTCCTGGAGCAGCCTCTGCGGGCAGCTCTCAAAGGAGCTGGCAACATTTTCAAGCGTGGCTTTTGCGCGATGAGTGCAGAAAGGCCCGACTGTACTGTGAAATGGGATTTCACAACTCCTTGGCCAAGTCTTGTTAGTGAATGTTAGTAAAACTCTTAGGATTCATTTTCAGAGGCTGAATATAGTGAATAAGCTTGACTAGAGAAACCTTTTAGTGTTCAGAACTTTGGAAAACTAAGGTTATACAACCTATCTCATGCTGAGCATCTTACAATGAACAGACTATGTCTCAATTTCTGTTTGTGTAGCCTGTTGGTACCATCTAGATAAGGACTTATTTTGTATGTTTTAACAGACATCGTGATATTCCTATAGCAGAATTTTAGTGTTTAGAGAATTGAAATTTTTAAAAAAATTATAATTAAAAAGGATTTCCAAATCATTTTTCAGAGAATATTTGCATTTTATTGAATGATTGTATGTTTCAAAAAGGAAATAATTTTGGCATGATTTTCTTTTGATACTTGGTCTACATTTCAGTTTCAACAGATCAATGCCTCTATTTCAGGCCAGTATTTATGCTCTCACTCTGATGTAGTTTAACTTCTTAAGGTTTCTGATCTGGCTGCATGTGATGTCTGTAAAGGATTTCTTTTGAACATCTTTGTGTCCATTCATTTCAAAGAGAAACACCAGTAGCATTTATTTCATCAATTAGAGATTCATATTGACTGAAATCAAGCAAGGTGTTTTTTAAAAAATACATCAAACATTTGACTTCTTTTTAAATAGTATTACAATTTTCACAGAACTCTTTAACCGTGTTATCATTCCAGTGGCTTTTGTCTTCTCTTTTATTATTAACTAAATACTTTTGATTAGTGCCTCTCTGATTTTTTCACTGAAATAAAAGAATGGTTTGATCAGTATGTGAATTAAGTAACTAAAAAGGGTTATTTCTTATAGGAAATGTACAAAGCACTTAAATTTACAGTCTACTTTTCATACAGTAATCAAACAATTTAGGCAGAATTCAAAGATATGTGTGTCCTGATTAGTATCTGCAATCAAATAAGTCAATCTATTAGCCATGTTATTCAGTATATTTCAGTATCTGAGTGCTGTGTGACATCGTTACATTATCTAGGGAGTTCTTACCACTCAGAAAAGTTTTTCCCAACTAATTAAAGTCCTTAAAAAAAAAAAAAAAAGAAAGATAAATTCTTAAAAATGTCTGTTGCAGGATTTGGAGTAAGGACTGATTTCAAAAGATTTTAATAGTAGAAACTAGGTGACAGCAGCTTTTTTTTTAGGTATTAATGGACAGATTTGAAGGTATAGCAAACCTAAAATAGGGAACAAAATTAAACCAAACCTTTCTGATTGCATTTCTTACATTCCTGAAGGAATGGAATGCACTATTGTGGTTTGTTCTGTTTCATCTCAAGTCATTTATAGTGCTGACATAAAACATAGATTGTCAAAGCTGCATTATACAGCTTTATAATTACACAAAATCCACTCTGCGATTCGAGTCAGATAATGACCCCTGAGGATGGTAAGTTTGCATAAAGCAACACTACAGGTTTTCTGTAACTACTAAAACGCAGCTTTGAATGTTAAAAAATGTTATTTCAGCACTTTTTCCAATTAGGCATCTGTTTAATACCAGCCAAACAGATCTTTCTCTGAGAGTGTGTGGTAGCAATGCTGCTGTTACATTCCTGCCCCACAGAACTGAAGCAATCATCCAGCTCTTGCTACGCGATCTGTGACAACGCTTGCTCCTTACATCTTTCCTTTTGTGGCACTGAGCCGGCACAGTATTGGTGAGAGAGAGAATCACAAAAGGAAACCGTGTAATACTGTAAAGGGGCAAGTTATGCTTTATTACCTTACACCTGACTCCAGGAGCGATGTGTTCTCTCTTTATAGAAAGACATGTGGCATGCTTACAGAAATAAAAAGAATTGTGTATAGAATGAGAAGAGCAGAAACAGGAGCTCTGTTGGTTCAGCCAGATACTTGCTAGTGCTACAGAACTGAGAACTAAGCTGCAGGTGGCATTGCTTGCTGGATCTCCAGCAAAAGGGATGATGCTTTAAACACCAAAGTTAAAAGTCACTGCAAAGTACTGACATCGTTGCACTTGGGGATAGCTCCCTATGTTCAATTCACATGTTTCTAACAATGTATCTTGGACCAATAATGACTGTAGTTAGACCAGTATAGTCTAGAGACACTTTTTGATTTTAAGAACTAAAATGAGAAATGGTTCCAAGTATGAGTTTAGTTGCTGCAATATGTTGTCATGGAAATTTCTTTTCTTGCTGTGTGCTCCTTTTATAAAATCTGTGTTGTTTATATGGGGAAACAGACCCAATACCAAGGCTGAATGCACCATTCAGACTCTATTCCTGAGATTGCCTGGGGGTATGTTCGGGAGGGAAGGACAAACAGAAGAGGTAACCTGCAGTGATGCTTCTGTCGGCTCACGCTTCTGTGTGGTTTGCGCTGTCATTGTCGAGTTTTCCCACATTACCGCTGTAGGAAGGGATGTGACCTTAAGAGAAATTCTCTTCAGCTGCAGATGCTTCTTCAGCACATTACATGGGACAGTGGCTTTCGGTAGCGGAGTGATGGAGTGACCTCTGCAACTTTTCGCACTGATTGATTTTCATTCCCACTGCTCCAGCATTTTACCTGAATGTACCAATTGATCTGTGACTATACAGTGCTGAGGAGCATTTCATTTTCAAAGTTAATAAACTTGGCATTTAAAAGAAGAAAAAGAGAGAAAAAAAAATCAAGCTTAAAATATTTCTGAAACAGACATTAGTGATAGTAGAAAGAAAATTGTTACTACTATTCGGCTGACATTAATTTAATGTGTATTGATTTCAGCGTATTTTTTCTGTTGAGGTATCTCAAATAGTTTTGCCTAAGTCTTTCCCTTTTAAATCATGACAGAGGCTTAATAAAAGCACCAAACTCTCTAAATCTTGGAGATAGATATTCTCAGGGCTGCAAGTACAAAATAAGATACTTGATACAGTAGTTTGGGAAAGCAGAAGTTTTTATTACTTCATTTAGCTGAGTATCATAAAAGAGTATATCTCACCATAAAACAGAACATGTCATCCTCAAACACTCAGGAAGAATAACTTAACTGTACAACTTTCAGCCAAGTAGGGTTTGGGGTTTTTTGTCTTGTTTAGGAAGGTGAGGACTTGGTTGGATGATTTTTTGAGAAAAGGGGATTTCTCCTCATTGCCACTTGGCTTGTCCAAAGCAAGCTGATGTCTGACAGCCAGTCCTCTCTGTTACATTCTTTGTAAGTCTAATGTTAATTTATTTCTTTTATTTGGCAAATTATCTGAAAGAACTTGCAGAGGTTTAAGCCAATAAAAATGTTTTTGATATAGAAGTAAATGCACATTTATAACAAAGACAGACTGACACAGTTAATATTCTGTAAATTAAATTCAGTTTCTAAAAGCTAAAAAATCCTTCATGTCACTTAAATTGCCTTACTCAAAAGCAATTTGAGAAAGAGAAACGTGCCTTTCCTTATGCTACCTTACTTCTGTATTCAGAAATGTTCATTTTTACTTCAAGTTTCCTTCATAACTTTATGCATGAATGTGAAAGTTACCATTAAAGTTCTGAATTCCCACTCCCAAGGAAAAATTATTGAAAGCAATGAAGGATGTGTTCTTAAATTATACCCTGAAATATTGAAGGAGTCTGAGAGAGAAGTTAAATTTATTTTTTAATGCCATTTCAAAAAATGCATTCTGTTTATCATGAGTCATTTTCCGGTAAGCCCTAAAGTATGGATATTATACTTTAATATCATTTTCCATAACATTAAATTTGCAATGGAGAAAGGCACTAGGTCTGATTCATCATTTCATTACACTGCTCAGATTTCCTTGACTTCAACAGAGTAAACTGGAGTAAGATAAAGGAAAATCTGGTTTCTCTTCTCTTACGATTTTTCTGGTTAGCTTTTTTTTTCATTCCAGAATTTCTTATGTTCTAATTTGAGTGAAATCATCAATGCACCAGTTTAAAATGTTGGGTTTTTTCCATCAAAAAATACTCCAAATGATCTGGATTCAATGGAAGTGAACTGCAACTGAAAAGCTTCTGATACAGCTTTAGAAAAGATTTTAAAGAAATATGATTTTGTGATAACTTAATTGTGACTTAAGAAGCATTGAATACTTACATGAAAGAAAAAGCTCAAAGAGGCATAAACGCAAAAATGCAAAGAATAAAAACACATTTACCTATTCTTGTCCAATGATTTTCTCAGACTGCTGGTTAAGTTTCTCCTACTGGACATTCATCTGACTTCTTTGGATGTCTGTGCTTTTAATGTCAATGGGGCTCGGTAGATTCTAACTCTCATTTTTAAGCATATTTTGGGTGATGGTTCTAGGACCACCCTCCTTAAAGATGAGTTGCCAATACTCAGTGACTAGTGCCAACATTAACAGCCTATCCGACTGCTAAACACACCCTTTTCCTGTCCTATTTATAATTCCCTTCTTCAGCAACAGCTGATGGCTAAAAAAAGTATGTAGACTAAAGTTTTGAAGTAAGTATTTTAAATCACATAAGAAATGTGCTGATCTAAAACAAACAAACAAAAAACCCAGCACCCCGATAATTCTTTGCTATCTGCTGTCTTCCTTATTATCCTTTGACTCTGGATGGAAAACCTTATAATATGTACAGACTTTTATTCTTGAAGTTTGTTGAGATCAACAAGAGTCCTGGGTCACTGCCAGACTTGTAGCTCCTCAATTTTTATTGCTCTGTTTCCAGAGTGGAATCCAAACCCGGTTCAGCTTCTGTCAATGTGTGGAAAGATTACAAAACTCAGAGCAGCAATTTCTACACAGAAAATAGGGACCTGCCTTATCCCAAGGATGTACTTTTAAATCTTGCCCTTGGGAACTTAAGCACGGTGGATTCAGCATCCTCCCCACTCTGAAGCTCTTCCTGTCAACAAAGTACATGGAGTAGGATCGTTCCCATACTTTCCCCTCCAGAAAGGTATGGACGATTCAGAGGGTATCAAAAAGGAGGAAAAAAAAAACCACAAGAGAAGTCTTAATAAGGATTCTGTACTTTAGAATTATTTCTGTTCCCTGGTAAGAGCAGTTGTGCTCTGGCTCCGGGTGGCTGACTTTAATAAATGTTGAGAGACTGTTGTGTTCCAGCCCATCCCACAGTCACTTGTATAAGCAGCATACAGTAACAGTGCAGGAAAGACATAAGGCTGTAGACGGTTATTAGATCTGGAGTTCATATTAAAGCTGGGGCTCGTAAATTACATACAAGCTCCCCAGATTATCACGGCTCGATCCTCAGAAAATAATATGAACCAGAGTGTTGTGATATTTCATACCTTCCTGTAACTTGGAATCCAAATTGCTCTCTGAGTAAAGCATAAACAAAGATTCCTAGAAGTATAACCTAAATACTTATAATAGTAGCACCTCACTTGGAATGAAGAGTTTTAAAAAATTTTTTTCCTCATTACCTTAAAAAATATGAATAAACAGAAAGTAAATACAGTCAACTGAACACCAGCCCAAACTCAAGGGTGTTCTCAGAAAAGAACTTCTAAGAAAAACAAATCATGGTGCTAAGAAACCTTCTTGGTTTCCTTCTTGGCCCAGTGAAGTGATGACTACATGAGCGATTCCCACCATTCTCACCCACTTGGCATCTTTTTCACCGAAGCAGTGACAGATGAGAGCAGCGTGCTGAGAGAAGGTACTGGCAACACCAGTCATATTTATCATATACAGTGCATTTGCACGAAGAGTACCACAATTTTATGCATGCTATCTCACGTGCAGCACTGAGAAAGACCTGAATATATATTCTCCTCGTTGCACTCAGTGTAGCTTCACTAAAAACTAACACCTTACAGGTTATTTAGAGAGGACGCTAAGACTAAAGGAAGATGGTATTTGCAATGGAGAGATCTTTGGACAGGGAAGTGTGAAGGTGTTTTCTGTATGGATATTCAAGAACATCAGAGAATATGCTGCAGGTCCTACCTAAGTGCATGGCCTTCAAGGCACTGTAGTCTATGGTGTTTCACTGTGGTTTCCTGGGTAGCGTGTTTGGCTGATAGTGTCAGAATTTTTTCTAAATTTATGACCTTGTACAGATTGTTTTTATTTTGGCTAATTACTGTTTGTTGGGATTCTGGGACCATTTCTTTGAGTGAACTTTTTTTCATTATAGATTGTGCTTTCCTTTGTAAATACCTGTGCATGAAAGTGTTCAGAGCAATGCCTTGAAGCTGTTCTGTATGTTGATGTACAGGTATTTCTTATGAAGTAATAGTAGAGACATTTAGTTATATGCAATAAATAGGAGGTCTTTAAGATTCAAGACTGGCATTGATGTATTTTTAGTGGTTGGTCAAAACTTTTAAACTAGCCTTGATACGAGTACAGTAGGAGTCTTACTGCTTGAGACTACCCATGGCTAACTATTTTCTTCCTTGGAAGGACTTATATGTATATATTAGACTCTAAAGCTGGAATCTTCCAGATTCCATATATAAAAAATGCTATACAATAATAGCTACCATCATTTCTGTGTAAAGATCACGTTTTTTCTGCTTACAGAAACCACCACAGTTCCTTTTAGGCATCTAAAGGCAGAAACTATTTTTATTTAGAAAGACAACCTAATGGAGTCAAGCTGCTGTTCATGGCCTGTGTGCTTGTCTCCTGGGAATGATTTGCTATTCTGAAGCAGAAATGGTTATTGTAGGACAGTAGCTGCAAAGTTACTGTATGCCACAGCCCGCATTTTTATCAGCTGGTCAGCTTATGCATCCCACGTTCCATTTTTTCCCTTTTCTCTCATAATTGAAGTTTAAGCAGTTAAAACTTTTTATGGGAGCAGCTGAGATCATAAACTCTGCCTGATGAATAGGCTGGCAATAGCCCTCATCTTAGAGAGGGAAAATTAAAGCACCAAGGTCAAATGATGTGGATAAAGATACAAAGAAAAATCAGAATAGATGAAACATAAGGATTTCTTGATCTTACTTTTCTTCTTTGTCTGAGAGATTAAGGATCTCTTTGTCTCACCTACTTGGTGCAAGAGAAGGCTGCCTTTTGCACTGTGGAACTGCCTGTACTGGCCTTTTTAAGAGCTGTGTGGGAAAGCTGTTAACTGACTACTCTATGTTGGATGCAGCTCTCTAGATACCGTTTGGACGGGGTAATGCTTTATGCCAGACACTCGCTCAACAAGTAAAGTAAGCATTCGTTGGATGCATGTGCATAATTATTCAAGCACTCGAATAATGGAATGGCTTAAGAGTTGATTGGGACCCCAAATGTACATCCTAAGCATTTAATAATATGAATGTATGACATTGTTGAAATCACCCAACACAGCAAATAGTCAAAAGGTTACCCTAAGTACAGCTTTTATAATTTTTCTGAGACTTGCTCATTACTTAACAATGACTGTGACTTTATGTGAAGAGCAAAGTATTGAATTAAATTAAGCTTAAATACCTTAATTTTAATGCAATCTTCATGTATTTTTATTATTACTGAATTCAGCCCAGTAATCAATCCTACAGCAAAGCATGTGTGCCTGCTGTTCAAAAAGTGAACCAAAGAAACAAATAAATCAGTGTCTTGTGCTTTACCAGCAGAATTGTCCATAAGCAAAACATTTTTGAAAAAATTTCTCTGAGGCATCAGCAGAATACGTAATTGCATGTTAATGCAGCACTTCCATAGACCTAGTTAAACCAGCCACCAGGTATCCATAACCAGCCACATTCTTATACTTTCTTCCTTCTCCCCATACATTTTTTTGTCTTTCTACTGTTGCTATTATTTTGGATCACAAATTTTCTTTCTTATTATTGTGGTAAATAAAGATCTTTCCCTCTGATACCCTTTCCGTAACATGCTGTTTAGAGAAACTGTTTAAAAAATTAAGTAGGTAGGAAAACATGACTAATGATGCGGTTTGGAGGAGGGTGGTAGGAATATTTTTGCACTTCTCTGTGAGTAGGAGATGAAATTTCAGTAGGCACTTCAGATTTGTAAAATGCAAATCCTAGCTGTTATAAAGCTTTCCACTTATAATCTAAAATCTATGTGTAAACAAAGTGCGCCTGGTAGGCCCACATTTTCATTAGATGCATGCTAATTTTTCAAGATTCAGTTTGCATGTAACTAATTACAATAGTAGCCAAAAATAGGCATCTGATTCACCATAACTAATTATGTCAGCTTTGTAATTTATGATTGTGTATGGGAGGAACTTAAAACTGGAATTTTTCTTCTCATTTCCGTAAATGTTAGATCAGGCTCCACCTGAAAACTTGCCTTTGATTTTTAGGCAAAACTTCCACGTATCATCTGGAGGTCAGCAAATACTGAAACTCTTTACACAGGCTTCGTTGATTCAACATGTGCTCACTAGTTGCTATTCATGCTCATCCTGCTGTGCTGATGAATTAACAAACCATAGGAGTTACGGTTATCCTAATTTTCTTCTCTTAGAAATTTAATTTCCTGCCAGTGAATATGTGCTGATACACCCACTATTTTTCCAAAGATAGGGATAACAGCCAACCGCTCTTACGTATTAATTAATGACCATGTTTTTCAAGATTCAGGAATTGCATCTTGTTCTTTATTAATTTCACACATACAATTTTTACTGAAAATATCTGTCCAGTTACAAATTCAACAAATTACTAGTGCTAGTGTTCTTGTGGTTCTTGAATCTAACCCATCTGAGTGCAGGCAACATGACAGTGTATGGACATTCACCATTGAACAACATATTGTAAGAACACACTTTTTTTTTTCCCCCAGTCACATTAACTGAGATCTAAAAAGTGAAATAAGTATATCAAACAATGACTTTCTAAAGCAGTTAAAATGTCTTTAAATTATTTTAAACATGTTTTTATTTCCTTTTCTATCTACAGAGCAATTATGTGTGTTTTCTCTTGGAGTAAAAAATTAGATATTAAACATAGCTTCTTTTTAAATGCATTTAAAAGTGGGTGGGGAATAGTCCCATGTGTTTGGCTTTCAATTATGGCTTACAAGTCTTAGGTGATTATGGAGAGCCTCCCTTCCAAATACATACATACTTCCACTGACTTTAAATAGCATTTTTCTTTCAAAACCACCCCTTTAAAACTATTGATGCTATTTCCTTGTATCTGTGCTCAGCAAAGCAAAAAAGGCTGGAAAAGTTTGGCTAAACAGCAATGAGATTAATGTTAATATTTGATTCTTGCAATATTTAGTATGTAGAACATCCCGTTTTGCCCAAAACTTAAGGAAGTAAGCATGAGGGACTTCTCCTCTTAGAACCTACAGAAGTCCTACCAATGCGAATGCATGTTTGGCATGCTGTAAGTCACAGCGAAAACACGATCCTCCTGGCAATATTTTTTAACAGGTGCTGAACATCTGCACCTTTTATACAAGTTCTTCAGAGCTGTGGGTGCTGAGACACAGCTTTAAAATGAAGCTGTTAATCTCTCGTTCTACGCCTAGTTTTTCCCAGACTTGGAGCTACTCTGCTTAAGAGGAATATTAGAAAAGTAACTTCACAAACATTTTCAAGGCATTCAGACAAGAGGGAGATGAGAATCATGAAAAGTCATTACTGTTCAAACTAGGAGTCTTCAGTATAAGTACACTTATATGATAAATGCATGGACTGAACACTGGCAGTTTAATCACTGTCCTGGTTTAGGCCAGGACGGAGCTAGTTTTGTTTTCAGCAGCTCCTGTGTTTTGGCTTTATTGTGAGAAGAACGGTGATAGCACACTGATGTTGTTGGTTGCTGCTGAACGACCAAGGACATTTTGCTGTTTTCCAGGTTTTGCCAACGTGCAAGGGCAAAAACTTGGGAGGGGCAGAGACAGGATAGTTGATCCAAACTGGCCAAAGAGAGTATTCCATACCATAGACAGCATGCCCGGTGTAAGTGAGGGTCGGTCGGTGGGCCACTAGGCTTTTAGACCCTTAACTTGCCCTAATAGTTAAGCTTCCCTTCGCGTTGCTTTTGGTTTCCCTGTTTCTTCCTTTTTTGTTTTTCATTCATTTGGCTGTTCGTTCCCTTGCCTGCTCTCTCTGGAACTCGCTGTTCTGGGATAGCTGGGGGGATAGCCCTGCTCCCTGCCTGCTGCTCGGGATGGGCTGTATCGGGCGTCGGGTGGTGAGAAATTGTGTATCGTTTGTTTTATATATTCTATTATCCTTATATATATTATTATTATTATCAATATTAATATATTTTTATATTTTTCCTTTGCTGTCCTGGTGAGCTGTTTTTATCTCAACCCGCGAGTTTTCCTTTCTCTCCAATTCTCCTCCCCACCCCAGCGGGGAGGGGGGGAGTGAGCGAGCGGCTGCGTGGTATTGGGTTACAATTTGGGGTTAAGCCATGACAATCAGCTGCTGACATCTTTATGTTGGATATTTTGGGCTTTCAAAGAAAGATTTTCAGGGCATTAGCCAGAGAAGTTGATGGTTTAAATATCTCAAAAAATAATTTTTGGAAAAAATGGAACTGGGTTCTGATGCAGGGTCAGCCAGCAAGAATCTTATACCCCCAAATGATGCTAGTCTGGCTATATTTCCAACAACTTTGCCTTAAGACTATCTTATAAATTTGTTATTTGAATTCCCATTGTCATGAGGATAGGTCTTCTCATTCTGAGTTCTTTCCTGAGGACTTTAAAGTAGAAGAGTAAAAATTGTTGTTGGAAAAAATTATTGTGCTCTTTAAAATAATACTTGTCTTTTAAATAGTCTAGAGATGAAAACTTAAATTTGTTCTTTATTTTACCAGAACACATTCACCCGTTCGATAGAAAATAGAACGTAGCAAACTGCTATATTCAGCTTACAAAGCATACTCATCGATATCTCTACTAGCAACATAATCTGAAAAGTAATTCACTTATTGGCACATTTAGCGCTCCCTATTTTATGCATCACTCTGTCAAGCCTGATTGGAATCAAACCAGTCAAACAGTCAAATTTGCTAATTCTAACAAGCAGTAGCCTCTGGTTACTCAGTTATCAGAACAGTGCCCTTCCTGAGCCCACTGCAAGGTGGATCAATGCAATTATCATCCACTGACATATGGCAAGGAGCTATGAGTATTTTCACATGAACTAAATTGAATGGGACACAAATCATTGACTTATGTCAAGGAAACCAGAGACAGCACCTGAAATACAGCAAATTTCAGAGGGGGCTGACAGGTAGTGAGTGAGAAAAACAGAACTGCGTGTTGTTGATACTATTCTGGACAAAAATCACTCAACCACAGTGCAGCTTAATATTTGCTCTGTCACCCAGAGCAAGTTTAGAGCGGTGTGATCTGCTTCTGTTATGTCTGCTTTATTTATGCAAGTGTTTGCGTGCTCATTTTCATATTCTTTCCAGAGGGTAAATGCCCTTCTTCTGTTTAACAAGTAAGTTTGGTTAAATATAATCAGGAAAGCTATAACTGCTGCTAGCAATCTATATGGAAAAATAGCAAGAGTTTCGACAGTCAAAATGCTTTCCACGCTCTTGCCAGCCTCAGCAATGAAGATAACAGTTTCAAAGGACTGGAAATGCCACTTTTTCTTTTTCTTTTATTTTATTTTCTCTCCCTCTGCCCCCTCTCCCCCCCCCCAACTGTCATTTTATGAAAAAAGTAATAGTGGCTTAATTTAATTTGAATACTGGAAATTTTATTTCAACTCAAGAAGTCCACATTTGTAGACGAAGGAAAAGTGTGTTCCAATGTCTTTAGTTCAGCCTATTTGACCATAAAGAGGTAGTCGCACCATCTAGCTTCAAGAGCTTTCTGTGCCTAAACCAGAAACTAACCTCCTTAAGCCTTCAATGAAATTCATGATGAGAGAGACAGATTTCTCCAGAGGGCAATTCAGAGTAAGAATCTAACTTAGGTGCTTTGACTTGGACTCCTCCAGAGAACATCCTCCTTCTACTTTTAGGTATATAGTGTGTGACCAGCTTTCTAACTTCAGCACTTTAGTTAGGTGAATGAAAGACCATGTATCTCTTCTAGCTCCATGAAGATTTGGAATGGGACAAACATTTTCTTGCTAAATAGTGAATTCTTTGTAAAATACAATTTACCTGTCTTGAAACAGTTCATGGATATGAGTAAAATTCACAAAATAAATGTAATTCTGCAGCTAGACTGATGTAGGGAAGCACAATTTCCTGGCGCGTGGCGGTTGTGCTTTTTGTGATTAGTATATTTGAATGTTATTTCATTTTCATCGTACTTTTAGAAAATATGAATTGAGTAGACTATGAATGTACAAAGGTTAAAGATTCGCAAGAAAGAAATGCAACAATGATAGAGATATATTTGTATGCTACGTTAAATGTATTTGTCATCTTGTTTAAGCAAATGTTTGAAATAGATTTGGAAGTTGCCTTGAGTGTTATGGATTTGTTCAGATGCACAGTTGCTGAATTTCATATGATGTATTATTTAATTTGTATCAGACTTAATTTCAATAGCTAGTTTAATAAAGTTTAATCCTGCAAGCCATTTTGTTTGACCAACAGGCTTTTAATGTAAACCATTGACTGTTTTGAGATAGACACTGCAGTAGGGAAGTTAGCATGCGCAGAGCATGCAGTGAAAGAGATTTCAGCTTGACAGAGGGTTCAAATAAGCTTGATCCAGGTTTTGAGCAGTTGGAATCAGTGTACTGGGAAGGGTAGAGAGAAAAACTCCCAGTAAAGCTCAGAGCTTCATTTCTTAACTTTTAGCCTAGCAGGACCCCCTGACTGCTTTCTGCCAGTCCAGTTCCTCAGGAAAAATGGAAAACAACAACAAAAAGCAGCTGCCTAAGGATTCTCTTTAGTGCTTTTTGAGTTTTCTCCCTTTTGCTTCCCTTGCGGTTGTCAAAACCACCTTACTCTTTCAATTACCCCAGGCCTGGGCACTCTCTTCCCATAGACCATTTCCTTCTAAATGCCTTTTGGCTTTTACTCAAGTCTCCATCCATCACGGCCTCATTCTGAAAAAGCTTTAAAGAGAGCAGCTTTGACGAAAACTCTGGAGAAACAAGACAGCTTTCAGGCCTTTCATATACTGGCTGCACAAGCGAAGAATGGAGAAATAGACTTATGAGAGTACACAATGAGTTTGTATTCAGTAGAAAACCACAAATACTCAATGGCCACTCTCATCCAGTCTGTCCTTCAGCTGACAGCAAAAAGATGGCTCAGAACCATTTTTTGCTTCCATTTTTGATGTCTTTCAGAGGCCATTGTGGCCTCTGGTAAGAAAGCACCCTCAAAGACTGCAGCCTCTAAGATAAGCTCTAACTAGCCAGACTGAAACACTCCCACCGTGCTCCTCTTGGCTCGTTTGGGGAATAGCGTTGGTGTAATGTTTCTCTAACTCTTCTGTTCTAACCTGGAGACGAATTTTTCTCAGAGGCCATTCTGAATGTGTATTCATCAGCCATACTGAAAAAGCTCTAGTGAAATGGAGATTATAGCAACAGAAAATTTGGGCAGCAAATACTTTCAAGAGTTAAGAATTAATGAATTCCAGCTACGTCCCTATGCATTTTGCCAATCATTCCTCTACCTGGATTTGGTTTTGTTGATTATGTTTCAGTTACAGTTTTTTCCTAAATGTCTTTTAAGAAACTTGTAGCACAAAAAGAAAAGTATCTTATCCTATACCATATAAGAGATGCTTATTCTGTTTCGATGAGTAATGGAGTGTGTCTATTGATAGGTTTAACCATAGTCATCTCTTACCAAGTCCTAACCTTGTTAGTGAGAGCTAATACCTTAGCCAAGAGTTTCCTTTAATAATTGTCAACTTCTTTTTAATTGCTGATGTTTTTGTTTCAAGAACGTTTACAATATCATAGCGGTGTTTTGCTATATCTGTTATACCTGAATATACCTGTTATTTTGTTTCTATTGAGAACATTTTCCACCTTCTATTTTTCCACACCTCGCTTGTCTTCTCCCATCAGGAAAAAATCACAGTTTCTGTCTGTTGAAAAGCTTGTGCATTTTTGTGCTCTCAGGCATAGAACAAATTACTGAATTTAGTAAATTGTAACATTCCTCAGCCAACCACTTTGAGCTCAGAATGAACATCTTTCAATTTCACATTAATGTGTACTTAATGAAATAAAAATTCAGTAGGCCTCTGTAGATAACGTTTTAAGGATGAAGGTTAAAAATAATGTTATTCAGAATATTTCTGTGATCTGTAAATCTGTACACAAAAAAAAAAAAAAGAAAATAAATAGAAATGTTAGATCAAGGTTATAACATTTCTCATTTCTCAGAGTGGAAGAGCCTTTTCTGAGTTTAAGCCTGCTATACGTAGTTTTGCCAGTAAGTAGTAGGGTTAAAATTAATTTGGATATTGCTATGTTGCATGGCAGTCACTGGAGCACAATTAACTCTCAGCAAGCTAATCTTTGTTGAGAAGATTCTTTTTGCCTTCTTATATATAAGAAGCTGTTACCTAAGCATTACTGCATGATTAGTTTATTTCAAGACTTATATCACACTTAAATAGCTTCTAAAGTAACTAGGCAAAGAGAGTACCAAGTAGCATCATATTCATATTCAGTATTCATATGTTGTATCAGATAATTATTATTAAGAGACTTTGTGTTCAAATTCAAATACTTTCAAAAGTGACTTTAATAAAGCTTATACAACATTAAGTATTGGAAGGACAGAAAAGGTATTCAGGTCAAATCCAAACAAGAATTAGAAATGACTGATACTCTGATGCATAAAGAACCAAATTTCAGAGTACTTTTACAGCATGGGAATCCCTGGCTAGAGATTCTGTATAATAAGCACTTCCTTACTGCATCTTTTCTCCTCTCTTCCCAAGAAAAATAAAATGTAGGGCTTGTGAAAATAACCTCTTTTAAACTGAGTAAAGGAGGAGAGAGATGTGTGCAAACTTAATATTGTCATACACAATTTTCTTCCTTTATTTGGGGTGATCATTTTGGCTGAGCATGGATGAAGATGTCTTAACGTCTGGTACAAAGCTTTGCAGTGAAATACGAACAAAACTATCATGCTTGCATTAAAGAAATTCAAGCCTATTTATATATACATGCTTTTTTTTTTTTCCTAGTTCAATGGAGGAGTTTGTCAGTACCATGCAGAACATGTAAACCTGGTTAGTAAGTTACTTGTAATTGTATGTAATTGAACCTTTGATTCAATGGTCAGTGCACCGTAAAGCTCACAGTAACCATATGGCTAAACAATGAAGGTTAAATTCTGCCCTTAAATAATATTTTGTAGCTTCCCCAAAGCCATTCATGTCTTAAAAGGCAGAAAGTTGCTAAGACTCCTTAAGTACCTGACTTCAAAGCTGTGTAAAGGTATTGTAAGGACATCAAGAGGAAAAACAATTGGTCCAGAGAGCATTCAGATAAAACCAAGTCTTATCTCTTCTGTTGTACAGAGAAAAACAATTTAACAGTTGTGAAGCTTGTCTTCCCTCAAGGATCTTGCAGCCTGCTCACTCCAATCCTGCCCTCAGCTGCTGTTCTGCTGTCCATTTATTCTCTCTAGCACCACTTAAAACCAGGTGAACATGGACCAGGAAGCAGCGTGCGCTGAGAACAGGAACCTTTGCTAGAAACTGCACCTGAAAAAGAAGGGAGGAAAGGGAGTTCAGGAACTCACAGTGCTGAAATGTTCTTGCAGCCTTTCCTTCCACTCATACGTAGCTATATCTTGCACAGATGGGAATAGAAAGCAGATTCATGGACAGATCCTATCCTAGTGATTTTTCTTTTTAAGAGGCTGGTTCACCACTGGCAAAATATCCTTTTTTTCCCCTAGTATTTTTATCTTTAGTCTTATTTATTTTTGCAGCACACGGACTTGTCACTTAAATGGGACTCATTCATTTTTTCCATAAAAATCACTCTTTCCAATATGTTTAATCTCTGTTACTTTATTAAATAAGCCATTTTTTAAGAATTAAATTAAAAACTGGAGTCAAATATTATTTGCAGACCCATACTTAAGCAAGTAGCTGCAGCAAGATTAAACAAATCCACAGATACTGCAAAGCAAGTCCTGCAGCTATGAAGCCGTATGTGATATAATGTCATTTCACTCGTATGGAAGAGCCTGAGTTTGGTTAGCCACCAAACTGGGCATTGTGAGCAAAGCTGTACCGATTGTGTGCCGGCCAGGCCACTGAGGGCTGCGTTATCTCAATCAACGAAAGTATCAGTAATCCTGATTTTTGAAAGCAGTAGGAATGTTTGCTCCAATAGATATAAAGATATATAATACTAACTATATTGTAAACCACAAAGATTGGAAAGAATTAAATTTAGCACATATGTTTTATTCCCTGCATTGTTCTCTAAATAAAGCTACAGTGTGCAAGGCAGGCATCTAGATTTAGGGAGACAGGAGAGCAGCAATAAAACAGGATAAGGGATATAAAAACGGCAAAAAGGTAGTAAATACAAGTTACTATTTAAAAGGTTCATGCAATTACTAAGGGGGAGAAGAAATAGAACAGGGATATTAATAGTGAATAAAGTAAGTAAAAAGGGAGGTTTTTCAAAAAAAGTAGTGTTTGCGTTAAAAATAGCATTGTAAAACCTGTGTAAGGAATAAAAGTTATGCCAGGATTTGAAATAAAGAAGCTGTTTCCAGCCCTTGTGAAATAGAAAGGTTGCCAGCTATAACTGGGGAGGATGAGAAGAAACATTTACTAAAAGTATACCATGTGTAATCATCTAGCCTAGGTGACATAAATCCTGGAGTCATGCGAAAACTGTGTAGTCCTGGACCACAATTAATATCAACATTAACAAGAAAACAAGGGTTGCACAAAAGATTGAGGTTCTAAAATCGTCCCAGTACTGGATAAGGTGAAAATCATGACCTAGGAATTATATATCAACTAGACTGATATCGATTCTAAATAAAATAAAGGAACAATTGAGCTGGGACTTTAAAGATGACTAATTATTACAATGCTGATTCTTACATTACTTTTCTGGTTTTGTGGAATTTGTCTTTTCAAACTTTCCTTTCTGTATTTGTCTGTTCTGACAGGCTTACAGACCTAGCCAAAACAGACAGTATCAGAATATCTGGATTTCTTTGGCTTCTTTGTGATTGAAAGCTCTCATTACATGGAATAACAGGATATTTTGCAGATTAAGTTTAAAAGTGACTCCCTCATAGAAGAAAAATTTAAGTTGCTAAAAGTGACTCCCTCATAGAGGACAAATTTAAGTTGGTAATGGGAAGAAAAGAAAGTACTGGGCTGTTACTGAGCAATTAATATTTGCTGGAGACATATAGAGAATATGTGGAGTCATATATGTGAAGTTTGCAAATGATACAACATTTCTGGGGTAAGAAACGATGAGAAGGATGGGATACTAATGCAGAGCAAGGTATGGATCCAGTCGATGACCTGACTGAAGTGGAGCATTTTCACTGCATCAACCCATCCTCCCTCAGGGCAGAAGTTACAACTCCATTAATCTTTTCCTCCTTTCTTCCAGTAAATCTGGTCTTAAGAATGACCTGGAGCACTTCATTAAATGGTCACAATTGAATACTGATATGCATAGTGTATGCATTTCAAAATGAAGACCACACGCTGTGCTTACAAAGTTGGAGCTCTTGTGTAGAAATACAGTAAGTTAAAAAAGGGTTTAATGGTCATTATGAGTAGACCTACTATTGAAATTCCTTTCAGAGTTAAGTCGAGAAATACACCCCAGAAACGAACAAGCTAAAAAAAAACCAAAAAGAAAGAAGATTTAGGAATGAAAACATTTTGCTGTTTTCTCCTGGCTGTGCTAGAACTACCACAGTTCAAAAGGAATGTTAAAATAATCAAATGGGAATAAAGGAAACTCACAAAATTTATCCAGAATTTGGGATATCAAGCCTTATGTCACAAAGGGTGGCCTTATCCAAGAGGAAGTTGAGAGAAGACTTGCTCTCTCTTTAGAAGCGCTTATGCATGGATGCATTGAAGTAGTGTGAGGCATGAAGATCCTTCTATCCAAAGACTGTTAACTGAGGTTAGAGAAATTCATTCCCTAATTAGGATATGATTTCCTAGCAGTCTGACAGACGATGCAAAGATGCAACTTCTTATCATTCAGAATCTTTGATGTGAGTTGGAACAGTTTTCTAAGACGTGTATGATTTAATTCAGCTTTTCAGAAGGTACTTTCAGCCTGTGTGTACTGAGGAATCATCCTAAATCTTTCAGGTGGTCTAATGCATCTTCCTGGGGCATTTGTGACACATTCTTTTTGCTCTAAATACTCTCATAACACTTAGTTGTACAAAAACCTAACATTTATTAGTCTCATGCTTCAGAGCCACATTTAGTCATCTGACCAATCGGAAATTAATATTTATTTCCCCTTCCATAGGAATATTACTTTACCATGACTTGTTAGATGCTTTTCTCTTTTCTGAAACATCAGGATTTTTTTCCAAATGAAGATAGGATGATAAATTGTGGGTGCTGCAGGGAGATATTAGTTAGAATCGCTGCTCGGCTTGACTGATATGCTTGTCCCTCCTGCTCAGGGTAGAGCAAGCCTTTCTTCAGCCTTCTCTTTGGTAAGATAAATACATAAAGCTCCTTAAGCTCTGCAACACGAGGCTGATTTTCCAGTTTTGGGATTACTCCTTTCTTCTTCAGTGTGCGGTAGAGCTCACCAGCTGGATCATCTGTGTATCTCGCTCAACCAATTTCCTGCCATTGGGGAGGTATCGGGTATCAATGGTCTGCTAGGCTTTTCTCCTGTTCTCGCTGCCCGTGTGTTTCAGAGGGTTTTCTGAGAATTCAGAGTTTTTGAGTAATTGAAATTGCTGTTTGTTACAGGGAAATCAAATGATACAGAAGAATATGTGATGTACAGGTAGTTGACTTCAAAAGTCTAAAAGCCTATCTGAGAACATTTAGCTAATACCTGTGTTTCTGTTAGGTACCTAGTCTACAAAACTCATCTGGAAGTGATCTGTAGTCAGTGAATGCGTTCTCCAGAGGACAATTCAGCCCACCTATTTTAAGAAGGAATTAATTATCTTCTGGTAATTGATGGAGCAATAAATTGATATTTCAGGATTAGACTATACTCCTTACTTTCTAGTGGCTAAAATTAGGTGAACTGGATGCCACCTACTGTGATATAAAAGCCTAATAATATATTTTTTCTAACTGAAATATTACTGACTTAACATTTGGCTACAGACAGGTGACACACAACATTTTTTATTTAGACTGATTCACTTTTCAGGAATTGCAGAGTTACCATAGCCGTATCATTATATTAGCAATTGCCACATAATTTTGGCCACACACGTAACATAACCATTACAGTAGCTCTGTAGTTATTAAATGGGTAAATGAAAATGGGTTTGTTGAGCACCATCATTATTCATAAATGCTTCCTTTGTTATATGGTATTATCTACTGCATTTTTCTCTTAGAATGAATAACTTTCAAGATCAAAACAATTATGCCAAATGTAGAAAGTAATTGTACAATATCTATACTCAGACACAAGATTTATAATAGATAATAAGAACATGATCAAAATACAATTACACATGCAATTTGTTTTGATGTACATGCTTTTGTGTGATAAAGACGCTTTAATTCAAGCCTTCTTTTTTTGTTGTTTTGTTTTGTTTTTTAATGTCCATTACTAAGGATAGGCTAAATTAAAGAAATGGCATGTATGCATTGCAGTCCACCTTTTGGTCAGAAGGTTTTCATCCCCGTAATAAGTGAAGCACAAAGTGTTATGTGTCTGCTGCTATAAGTTGGAAGACCTGACCTTCAGGGTTAGGTTAATACTTTTACTTATTTGGGGTTTTATTATAAGATATTCACACTGTGGAATCAAACCACTGTTAATAGGGAAGTCCCGTGCCAGAACTGTGGTCCTGTGGTACTGGACGAGAAATCATAGTAAAGAGACAGTCCAAGCCATGAAGGGTTAGGCTGAAGGACTTGAGTATTTTTTTGCTATCTTGTTGTTATATATGGAACGATCTGCAAATGAATGTTTAAAAACACCATGATTCTGAGAGCAAGTTCACTACGAGATAAAATTCTGTAGCATATGCAGCATTCACTCCTTTGGCATATTGTCCTGTTACAGCTTTCATTTGGAGTTCTTTGGCATAGATTTCCAACCGGCATTAGAGGGAGGTTCATGGAAGTTTAATGTTCAGATTCTGTGCTCAGCATGGTTAAACATCTTGGAAGGAAAAGATGTCTAATATCCCCAAGAATAAGCTTCCCTTTTGCTGCATAAAGCTATGCATGTTTGGGGGTGGAGGGGAGGAAGGGCTACCCCTTAACTAATGTTAACACAATCTCTATTTCTAACTAACCTGGGCAACTTGAGTTCTCATTAAAAACTGGAGAATTTTCTCATACTTTATTTTAAAATATTCAAATAACGTTTTAATTAAATAATCTGATCTAAGGATGCATGTAAAAATCTATATTACAAAATGAATTAATGTAGCTTTTACTATCATAGCTTGCTTCCTGATAGTGGTGTAGTTTCTGTGAGCTGCTGGAATATGATGCAAGACTTCTGTCCGAGAAGCAGTTGACACCATCATCACATTACATGACAAGTCTCTGTGCATTCCAAAACATGATAATTTTGCTGCACGTGCCTAATACTGTTTCATTAACCTCTATTCTGAATTTTCGTACTAGCCATTTTCACTGGGATATTGCAAGCAAGGGATAAACTGTGAGTGTGTAACTATCAGCTTGTTTTCATGCACAGCAGAGGTATAGTTTGAGTATGCACTCGAGCTTTTCCATTTTTTCAGCTCTTCTGCTATCAGAGTTAAAATAGCTGTACTCCAATTCTAAGCTTGAACTTCCTGTTAAAAAAGTAAAAGTAAGTGCTAGGAAGAAGAACTAACTTACTGGATGTCAGAGGTCCCCTGACAGTGCTAAACTTTAATGGAGGATGAGCTGCCTCTATTTTTCCATGCTGAGATGCCTGCCTATTTTGTCTGCTCAGACTGACAGGCCTGAAAATGAATGATTTTTCCTCAGTCATGATGGATACCATTTCTAGACATATTGTAGCATAATGGACAAATAACTTCTCTTAAAGACTTGTCATATAATTTGAAGGAAAAAAAATTGTACCCCTGAGACAGACATTTCTGTCTATATCCTCTGGGAATAATGAGACCTTAGAGCAGAGTCTAAGGCTAAGAGTTGGTTCAAAATACTATGATGTGATGTGCCCTTATCTTCTTTTACAGATAAGACAGGCAGACTGTTTCTTGCACAGAAAATCAAAGAGCAGGCTGTAAAATCATAGGAAATAAAAAACGACAACTGAAATCTCTCCTTTCCTTTGAAAAATATTTCTTCCAGAAATTCTTTTTTTCCTCTCCCTATTCCTTGGTGACCTTGTGCTGGTTTTGGCTGGGATAGAGTTAATTTTCTTCACAGTAGCTGGTATGGGGCTGTGGTTTGGATTTGTGCTGGAAACAGTGTGGATGATACAGGGATGTTTTCGTTACTGCTGAGCAGGGCTGACACAGAGTCAAGGCCTTTGCTGCTCCTCACCCCACCCCACCAGCGAGGAGGCTGTGGGGCCACAAGAAGCTGGGAGGGGACACAGCTGGGACAGCTGCCCCCAACTGACCCAAGGGATATTCCACACCATATGACGTCATGCTCAGCATAGAAAGCCGGGGGGAGAAGGAGGAAGCGGGGGGACATTTGGAGTGATGGCGTTTGTTTTCCCAAGTAACGGTTAGACATGATGGAGCCCTGCTCTCCTGGAGATGGCTGCACACCTGCCTGCCCATAGGAAGTAGCGAGTTAATTCCTTGTGTTGATTTGCTTGTGTGCGTGGCTTTTGCTTTACCTCTTAAACTGTCTTTATCTCAACCCATGAGTTTTCCTACTTTTACCCTTCTGATTCTCTCCCCCATCCCATCGGGGGGAATGAGCGAGCAGCCACATGATGCTTAGCTGCTGGCTGTTGTGATTTAACCACAGCTGGCAACTAAGCACCACACAGCCGCTTGCTCGCCTATCCCCCCCCGCCCCGCCCAGGGTGGGATGGGGGAAAGAAGTGACAAAAAAGACTTGTGAGTTGAGAAAAAAACAGTTTAATAGGACAGCAAAGGAAGAGGAAATAATAATAATAATAATAATAATATTACTTATAAAGGAATATACAAAACCAAGTGATACGCAATGTAACAATTGCTTACCATCTGGTGATCGATAGCCTGTCCCCCAGCCAACTCCAGTTTTATATACTGAGCCTGACGCCATATGGTATGGAATATCCCTTTGGCCAGGCTGGGGCAGCTGTCCTGGCTGTGCCCCCTCCCAGCTTCTTGTGCCCCTCCTCGCTGCCAGAGCAGGAGAAGCTGAAAAGTCCTTGACTTAGTACAAGCACTACAACTACTTAGCAACAACTAAAACATCAGTGTATTATCGACATTATTCTCATCCTAAATCCAAACCACAGCACTGTACTAGCTACTAGGCAGAAAATTAACTCTATGCCAGCCGAAACCAGGACGGACCACTCTTACCTTAACTGTAGTGACCATAGTTGAACCCCAAATGATTCATCTGAATATGGAAAATATAAACCTTCATATTTAATTTCAAATATTTGTGTTGTTAGTAAGCCACCTTGGGGAAAAAAAACACAAACCAACAACCACTTGCTGGTTAACAATAAGAACACAGAACTGGAGATCAGTAAGTCCTCTATGCTCCCAAGAGTAGCAGAGAGATATTCAGGACAAAGAGAGCTTTGGAAATTGGTATATTGATCTACCCCCTTCCCTCAAGCCCTTATAAGTCCCTTGAGGTTGTCTTGGAAGCAGCTAGGACAGATGTTGTGACCTTACTTAGCATGAAGAACTTGTGAAGCAGAAGGTGGTGGGAGGTCTGGGACTGCTGCAAGACGTGGTCAGACAGTGATTTACTTGTACGTTTGTATAATCTCATTTGTACAATGTTTTTGTTGTCCCCTGGGGAGAAGGAGGCCACTGTTATCCACCATCCCTCTTCCTCCTCTGCCCCCTAACGAACCTGTCCCCTATAGACCTTCTGAGCTCCATCAGTGGGGATGTGCACTCACAGTGCAGTGACCCTACAGCCAAAGGGTCGCAACCTCATGCCTGCACAAAGCACGATGCATGTGCTGTGACCCTGACAGACAGGCTGGGAGGCAGTTCACTGGGCTGGAGAAGATGATCTATAAACCTGTGAGAATATTCCAGGCTGAGGAGGAGCCAGCTCCAGGGCATCAGGTGGGAACCGCGCAGCTGGGACAAAGAAGAGTTCTCCTAGGAGAAGACGTGGAGCTGAATGGCCCATGTGTGGAATAACTAGCAGTAAAGTCATAATTCCATTTGAGAGATGTGTTCACCTTAGCTCAGAGGACATCATCATCAGTGTGTAAAGGAGCAATACCTTTAATTTCCTTCAGCCAGTAGCTGATTAGTTTCCTATTATCAACACAAAAGTTCACATGGTTGCTGTAGAACTTTCTGCGTTGGTATCAAAAGCTGGTTTTCCTCCTCAGGTCATAAAGTCAATCAGTGTCCAAGAGGAAGAGCTGACTGATGAATATGCATATCTGTGGATCCAAATGGTAAAGGTGCTCATGATGGGCTCTGAGAGGCTATTCTTTATCCCAGCTCGTCTCATCTATAGTAAAGGATCTTTCATATGTGCTGAAAGCCCTGCTGGGGGAGGGTGTCAGGGGCTGTTACTGTGGGATGACTGGGATGTGTCCAAAACGCTGCAGTCCTTAACATTTTGATGCTTTCCACAGAGAAAAGGACAGCTTAGCAAATAGTTTAGAGGAGGCTAAAAATAGACTCAGGGAAGATGTGATATAAGAAGAAAATATTAAAAAATAAAGAAAAAAGATTGACATCTGTCAAATATCATTAAGTACATCAAATATTAATCATAACAAAGGATGTAAGTTATTTTAAATCTGCACACATAGAGAACATTATACTACAAAGCATGTAATCAGTATTTTGGTACACGATGCTTGTGCATGACAATCCGTCACTCTATCTATTTGCTTTACAAATTGCTATGTGGAACTGATTAATTGTTTTTTGTTCATTAACAACAGAGTCCTGGTTATTTCTAAGTCTCTCAAGGTTTCAGAATTGCTTATTACTACAGCCTCGTCTTTTTGAGAATACAGAAAGGTTGCTGTTGGATGTGCTTCATTCATTGGCAGTGAGTAGCAGTCACCTTCTGTGGGCGATGAAACAGAGAGGTATCTGCAGCTGGGGGAAATGTCCAGGGCAACTTGGGTCTGCAGATCTGTATAGACTGGCACAAAGTTGTGATATTGCATTATCCATACAAAAAATGTCAACTAAAATTCCAGAAAGACATTTTAAAATTTGAAAAGAAAAAACCATGAAGGCGCTTTTTAAAAAAATTTTGAAATAACATTTCATCTAGAAAGCTGCCTAAAACTAAGTAGCAGATTTTAAGGTTAAAATATATAGCTGAAAACAAAGTTTCATTTGACTCAAAACAACATCTGTTGTTTGTTCTAAGCAAACTAGAAAAAGATTGACCCAGAATTGATTAAAAATTGTAGTCTCTCACCAAGCCAAAAACTAATAACTTTTTTTCACAGATCTAGTGAAGTACTTCTTAACATTATCTATTAAAATATGAGTTGTATGTGAAATCATATTACAAAATCCCTATTGCCATTGAGGAAAAATACTGTTTGCAGCCCCTAACCACTTCATATATGTCATTTCTCTGGAGGAAATACGGTTTTTATTTACTGGAAAAGTGTGTCTGATGAACAGACTATAATTAATAAAATACATTAGTCTGTTTTGTTTTAAGTATAGACCAGGCTTACAGGATGGACCTGTTTCTTGTACAGATGTGAGTAGTCCTATCACAGAATGTTGTATTCTGTGTTTGATTTGACTCACAAGCTTTTACACCTTTTCACAGAAGAAAAAAAAAAATAGGAAAAAAGTGATAAAATCATAACTTTTGCTTCCCTCACTCACTATTTTGTCAAAATACCTCTTCATTTCAATGAGCTTCTTGCCTGATAGGAAAAAGGAATTGTGAGTGGATTATATATGGCATCTTCCAGCCAAGGACCATGGTTACCTAGGATGCCTAAATTTTCCTAGAGTATGTTTTCCTCTGTGTTAACTGGGACGCAGAAAAGGCAAGGCCACAAGTTTCAAATTTTGCTGCCTAATTGCAGAAAATTCAGCTGTGGCTGGGTACCTGGAGTGTTGCAAGTGCACGGTAATAGTGGAATTCAGGTACTTCATTTAAATGCTATTTGGAGGCTTATAAAACTTAGTACTAAGTGTCTTTAGAAAGGAATACACTGAGAATTAAATCTCCTAAATTTCAGCTTTTATTGTTGTTTCTTAAATTGTAGTCCACAAATTAAATCATTGACCACGACCCTCATTAAAAGTCAGTATTTATGGAAATTACTACATTCTGGGATCTGAGAAACTGAAGCATTTTTCTATACGCAGAAAAGGCAATGACTATTTCTATGGCATACACATCAATATTTTAATAGCACCACTGAGGCGAAGTACCTCAATTATAACTTCAATGTCTTACAATGAACTGTTTGTAAATCTCTGAAAAATATTTTAATTTTCCTATTTTTTTTTTATCACAATGCCGGAAAAGACATTCTTACAAATGTAAACATAAGTACTAAGCTTAAATAAATCTGTTTATACAATAAATTCTTCTGAGCTTCTAGTAGCAAAAATGAGTTAACAAAAATGCAAACCAATTCTGATGGAGGACAAAAAACCAACTGACCGTGGTTGCTCTGGTAACAAATTGCCTTTCTCTGTGAGTGTGTGTAGGCATGCATGAATATGAGACAGATATCTGTATATAGCTCATAGCTAGTTGCATATTTGTATACGTCCATTTACGTGTGCATCATCCCCTCTCTCATATTCCTTCATGTGTTATATTGCCCATGGATCTATCTTTTTTTTTTCCGTTAAATTCCATTAATCATCCTTGTAAATGGAATACTTCCCTTGAGTGACATTTTTGTGTTAAAATTATATTATATTTGATTTGAAAAGCAACCTAATTAAGGTAGGCTTCCTGTAAGCTATTTAAGTCTCACCTCCCAGTGGAATCATGGAACATTTAGAAAAATAATGAATTACATCTTATATAATCTTTATTGCTACTTTTTAGAATGAATAATATATTCAGTTTAGGTTGAAATAACATATCCCTAATGCACAATTCATTTCCACAAATTAGATTGGTCCCTCACATACAGGAATATTAAGCATGAAGAAGAAAGTTATCGGGTTCCATGTGCCCCCTAGGAATAGTATTTTTTCCTTCACATCTAAGCTTTAAATGTAGCCTGATTCAAGGCAAAGCTGGTAAATAGTTAAAAGAATGATGCAGTTGCTTGGGTTTACATATTAACCTTGTTTTTTTTAAATTTTCCTCCTTTTTTGTTTTGAATACGTGAATGATATGTACGGCTCAAAGTGAAACACAAAGAACAGAGATATCGCTGTGTTTCTCTGTTTTTATACGTTCTGGATGTAGTTTTAGTTCTCTTTCTAGCTTTACCCATCTTTTACTTGGTTAAAAAACTCAGTGTGATTCACTCTGATTGTCAAAGAAGGGCTGAGTTATTATTTCTAGACAAAAATGTGATTATACCAGTAGTATGAAGTGGGGTGAAACATGTTCAACACAGAGTTACCATTAAATAATTTATGAGTCTGATAGTTCCTCTGGAAAAGGCTTGAATAACAAGTTATGTGATGAATCATGGAAAATCATTTGCAAATGATGGAACAAAAAGATTTTTTAAAATCATTGCCTAAGACCGTCATGTGGTTCTCAGTGTGTTCTCTTTCTAATTACATTAAATAATCATTTGGGTTTTTGCATGAAGGTGGAGGTATATATTTGTTCCAAGTCACTTTAATAGGTTGAGAAAAACAAATACTACTGCTCAGAGCTAAAAACTCCACTCCAAGTTACATTTTAAAAACACAGCTGTATTTCGTGTTTATACTAAACAAGGAAACTAGTAAAATCACAATTAGATCATGCAGTATTTCCTGTCATATCTGTTGATTCTGTTAAAGCATATTAGTTGATGTAGTGAAAAGACAATACAATTATTTTTTTAGTGGGCTGGTAACTGTATCTGAAAGCCCTGATTAATTGGAACCTTAAAATTAAGTGGTTTTGAAACTAAAATGAATATGAAAATCATGTTTCTTTAACGTCTTATTTTTCTGAGAATTTTCCACATTTCTTATTATTAAATGTCTATTTAGACTAATTTCCCCAAGTTATATTGGCTTGCATTCTGCCAGTACCTGAACTGAATTCAGGTACTGAGTTGAATATTCATCCAATCTGTTCAGTGCTATAAGTAGGCTGTCCCAGTCTGTTTTTCACCAACATCAAAAATGCGTGTATGCTCTTAGATTTCTACTCTTAGGGTTAAGACTATCCAAATGAGCGCTTCATACAATATCAGAATGATCAGAATGTGAGACGTCCCAGAAAGTTCCAACTGTTCTTGCCACTGGTAACATTTGGACAGACCTGATGCAGAGGATGGCTAGAATTTTAAACCCCATTTTCATCTAGCCTTACTTATACCTAGCCTAAATGACACAACTGGTAAGAGCTGGGAAAATCTAGCATATGTAAGATCTTATATTGTTGCTGCCATCTAAGCTAGGAAGAAGAGATTTTAAGAGGTAAACGAGGTAAAGCTACTGCTATAAGCTCATTAGAATTTTTAGCATCTTTACAGATCAATACTAACAGACACTCATATTAGTCTTGGATTTTTTTTTTTCTTTTCTTTTTTTCTTGGAATAAATTGTGTTCCTGTAAAGGAAGGTATGAACTTACTAAACTTTCTTCAAATAAAAGATGTTCTGATGGTTAAAGAGCTAAAAATGAATTGAGAGGCCAAGGCTCAACTGCTTGCTCCTTTATCTGCACTGTAGACCTTGGAAGAGTCAGCTGGAAGGTGGAGGTAGGGATTTCTCTCACAAAGGTGAAGGTGTAAGGAAGTCAAGCTCCCAAAGCTGCCCAGAGAAACACTCTAGCTAGTGTTTTGGAGAAGAAAACTTACGGTAGTATCACAGTTCTTCAACTGAAAAATAGTAGAAATGGAAAGGGAAGACAAAAAGGGTGAGAAATACAGTTTTGAGGAAAAGTATCTCACATTGTCCTGTACATGGATGCTATGACTTGTATATCAAGGAACCATGTATCCATTCCTTGACAGATAAAAGCATTTTTACCCAGTGGTCAGACCCTAGGTATTTACCTATTTAATGCAGTAATATATTAAACTCAACCTATAGTATGCACGCACACACATAGTATAGAACAAGAGGATGAATTACACCTCTCTTCTTTCTGTGCTTGATCACAGATTTGCTTTTCCTTTGCTTTTTAATTAAGGAGAAATGTTGATAGCTTTTTACCATAACTGAGGGGCTGTTTTATTTGATGAGGAACAGCAGATTTTGATTTAAGAAAAGGCTGGTTTGTTTTAAGAAAAACTCAATGTGTGAAACAGTGAATCACTCCCAGGAAATTGCTGCCGTTCAACCCAGCTACAGCTGGAACTAATTTCAGGTACCTCAGGTGAGCGAGGGAAGCGGAGCATGGGGGGATTGCTGGGGGGGGGGAGAGATGAGGCTGGCTGTAGTGGTCTTTATGGCTCCCTCTGGCCCAGGGCTCCAAGGAGACCTCTCCAGGTGCAGCAGAACTGCAGTGTCATAAAGCCAAGTGCTTCTGCACGAAGGATGTTCCGAAATGTTGTAACGAGGCTGTTGTGAACTCTATGCAGTTCTGACGCGGTGAGAAGCAGTAAGTACCTCAGTGACAGGGTATATGTATTTATTGCTCTGTTCCCAGCCAGATGTTTCTTCCTGTGCTGCAAGTGGGTAAAATGTGAAAGCTTTGTCCATTGCTACCATAAATTTGTCCTTTGAGAGATGGCATCAGGTCCTGGTGCCTCCCCTCTAAATTCTTCTGTGTGTGAGATAGTTTGCTACAGGACTGCAGTCCTAATGCTGCTGGAAATTGCTCTGCTCCAGATGAGACAGGTGAGGTGCTCTGCTGTGTGGGCCAACTGGGGGCTGGGTCCCCAACCCAGTGTCCAGAGCAGGGATCCCGAATGCTTGGTACTTGGTGGTTAACACGCGTGAGTTTACCTCTCTCTCTGTTTGCTTGGGTTGCTTTTGGTAAGAAGGCTGTTGGCATAATCTTACTGGTTTGTTTGAATTATCATGACTTGGACTTTGCTTCCTGGCAGACTCTTTGCAAAGCCATCTTGTTTGGAATTTTTCTGGTTTAGTTTATGGGCTATGGGTTAGGCAACAACTAAACTTCTTGTGATGGTATAAAGTAATTTGCAATTTTTATTAGTTGTTTAATTCCTTGGTCTCATAATGTTTCCCTTGTCCAGGATGATTCATCTATGGCAGGTGCCTGTTTTTCATTATTACCAACTGTGAATTCAACTTCTATACTGCTGTGTCATGCCAAAATCTCTGTGTGCTTTGAAATTGCCAGTGGTGTCACCACAGGTCTGGGAAAGTGAGATGTGCAAAGACAACGCTCTGGGCGCTGTTCAGGAAACACTACTGTGTGTTTAACATAAATACCGTTTATTTGTCAAAGAAGACTTGGCAAAAGAGAAGGAGTGGGGAAATGGAGAATGTAGAGACAGAGAGAGATTTTTAAAAAAAAGACGAATATGATTTTGGTCCCTGGACCCTAACTCGTTGAAAATAAAAAACCAGAGTGGGATCCCCAGTGCTGATTCTGCATACCAGCTCACTCTGATTCCTCGGCCCGAGCGCTGGTCGGCATTTGAATTGAAGACTAGCAGTTATTATTTGCAGTATCAGATTTTGTCACTGTTCAGGAAATGCCAATAAGATCATATGACACTTATGAGAATTGAGCAGGCAAGAGGGTTACCTGGATTAATGTTTATTCAAGTAGATACTATATGTATTAAAGCTTTCTGAAGTTTCTCTTTTTGTTTGTGTAATGACTTAATCTAATGCTGCTGCTACTTCAGTTGTGGTCTCCTTTGTACAGATGTTAATGGTTGTGCTTTTTAATATAAACCTAAAACACCAGGGAGACTCTGAATTTCATCTTGTGTCTGAAATAGTTTATGAATTTTTCCCAGTAAATCCTATTTCTACTGAGCCCAGTGGAACTTTTCCACTGACTTCAATGGCATTATATTTTTCACCCTTAATCTGTGCAATGACAAATAGAGCATAGCTTATACATCATATGACACTGTTCCAAAGTCATCAGAATGCCTCTGAATCATCATAACCAGAATTTCATGCACTCTATCGTATCTTGGCCTTCTAGGAACTTGAATTAATGCTCACAAAGACTCAGCAGTGGAAAAAGAATGGTCACCTGCTGTAATGAATATTTGCGATCTGACCCCCTCTCTGCACTGAATTTATAGAAATTCCAGGTCCTGGTCCAATATGTATGTCATTTACAAATCCAAAGGTTTGCTCTTTCTTTCCTTAATGAGATCAACAAATAGTAAAGCTACCTGATTATTTTAAATCAGTATTCTAGAGGAAAAAAAATATCATTCAGAAATTCAGTTCAGTTAATAATATCCTTTTTCTTTGTCTTAAAGAACAGATTTAACAGTACACTTAGAATAAACAGTAGCTTTTGTTTGAAACAAACGTGGAACTTTTGTATTTTGGGGGATTCATATTTACTTCTGTTGCTTCAAATTAGTAATTACAAAATGAGGAAAGAATTCTCAATTTTTTGCAACCATCAAATTTTTTAAATATTCCAGAACAGGATCAAAAATTAATTGCAAAATATAGGTATTACAGAAAAGTAGAGCCAGGGTTCAATTCTGTTGTATTGTGGGCATGTGCCAACTGTACTGAAACAACTTGTATTGCTTTTCTGATGTATTCAAGATGCATTAATTCTTTATCTTTACTCTGTCTTTGAGTCATTTAGTTTTAAAGGTTGAATGCCATTACTGTTTGGTTTGGGGGGTTCAGGGATTTATTTTGTCCTAAGTAAGGACGTGTTTAGAAATCTGAGAAACCCTTTCAAAGGAATCATATACATACTAAGAAGGAAAACTTTATCTTAGAGAAAATCCTCTGCTGCACACTTCACCATGTAATACTTGAAAAAGCCTGGTTATTAAAAAGGATGCATCACATAAATTCAGTGTCGTTAGAGTGAATGCACTTGAGCCCCTGTTTACTGCCACTTAAAGCAACTTGCTGTACTTGACTCTCTAAAGTTTTATATGTCACCCTTCCTCACTGCTTTTCTTTCCATTCCTATCCCTAATGATTTCTTCAAGAAACCTCATAGATTGACGTGAAGGCTTCTTCCTGGGATTTGTAGCACAGTAACTTCTTAGATAGCAGCCCAAGTCTGTTCCAATAACAGCATCTAGGTAATGTGCTCTGCCTTTATCACTAGCGCAATAGTCAAAATTCAGCCAAGCCATATGTTGTTGCTGCACATAGTATTTTGCATGAAATGTAATGTGTGAACCTACTCAATAACAATGTCTCAGTAAGATGAATAAATGCCAAAGGCTGGCTTTTATTGCAGTCGGTGTGATGGCTGGAGTGAGAGGTTGTTTTTCTTCCCTTCTGTATGATGTCCATGATTCCAGTAGCTTTGTATTTTAATGATGGTGCCTAATGGCCTAATGCTTTTCTTTTAGTCAGTAAATATACTGAACAGATTGCATAGAGCAACAAGGGATATACTGGTTAAAACATGGGATCACATCCAGAAACGACTCAGAGTTGAATGGCAAAATATCTGTCACTGTGTCTGAAGCACTAGAAAAGGATTAACTTTGGCTTCTTCTTTCTGTGAAAAGATTTATGTGCTATTGATGGAGTTACGTGCTTACTAGTCTTTTTGCTTATTTGACCATCTTGCATTTAAAAGCGAGTGATAACGTTCAAATCAGTTTGTAAAGCAAAAGCTTTACGGTGGAAGTGCATGGTAGGAAAGTCTGTCTGCTTTGCAAGGCGGTTTGTATTTCCTTCGTTATCAAGCAGCAGGAGTATTGCAAAGCTAACACCGAGCGAGCAATACTAACCCATAAAGACTTGCCTTTGTTATTATAAGGGTGGTCATTGGACCAACAGTTGTGCGATAATCTCCTTGGGTGGCAATAAACAGCCTCATTTATCATTAGCTTAACAGTTTAAAAATTATGCTGACTAAATGGAAATATGCAAATTGATTTTATAGCTAAATGAAGAAAGTTTGGCAAAAATCAGTTGGTGCTGAATGTTCGTGTGATTTCTACAATTGTCACATGAATTATCACTCTCATATGCAATAATATAACCATATAAATGAATTCACCAAGATTTATAGCAAACCTAATCTGTGTTCCACTTGTAATTCATGAAGAGGAACAATCATGTTCGCTCTGAGAATGAGAAATCTGCATCTGCAAATTTCCACTGACTCTGCCTTTTAAAGTTTATTACTCCCTTTCGTGTGTTCTTTGTGCCTGTAATATTAAGCTGTAGGAGGATAAAATTTAGCAAAAAGAATATTTAAAATAGAGCTGTGCTATTTGTTTTGTTTTGAGGGTGTTTCTGAATGAAAGAAAATTAAGAAAGAACATACAAGCTTGGAACATAATGACTATACTTACTATATTGGAAATCAGTATAGATTCCAACCCCAAATCTCTGTAATGCCTATAGTTTCTACATGGCATATTAAAATAAGACATAAAAGGCAGTCTGTACTCTTCTTTTATTTTAGAAGCAAATTGTACTATATAAATTGCATAACAAGCTGCCTAGATGGATGTTCCAGGCTCCTTTAAGTCTGTAAATAAATGGTGTGTTTCTAGAAGATATGCAAAGTGCTGCTGTCACTTTTCTTGTGTAATGTTCTGAGTGGTGCAAGGAAATTTGTTCCTAACAGAGTGCTTGAACACCTGAAGCAGCGTCGGTGCTCGAAAACTATGTTATGTTCTATAAGGTTGTTTCAAATACTATCACTTGTAGTCCTCTCATGCTTGAGATACAGCTTATGTCTGAATCTAAATCAAGTTATACTTAATGCATAGTCAGATTCTCTTTAACTAATTTCTTCTCCACTGGGGAAAGGTCTTGCAAGACCTTGAGTATTTTCTACCACCTTGTGGAGAGACAATAATGTCACTTTCTGTCAATTTTTGAAACAGATAAATTGGTAGTAAAGTGTTGGATAATTTCACAAGAGTTGAACAGCAATTGTAATTAAACCTATTTGCAGAAAACTATTCTTGATGTGCTTTTAAAAATGTTTAGTTTGAAATCTGCAACTTCACAGAATTCTGTAATGAAGCCGTTCGTTTTTTGGAATTATTATTATTGTTGGAAAGAGAACGGCCATATTTTATGTCATGATTTGCTTGAAAGAACCTATATATAATTCAGAATCTAGAATAAGAATGTAACTACCTGTGCTCAAAAAGCCCATGTGATTGTAGGCCATGTAACTATACCTCCTGCGCATGAAGACGTGAGAGAAGGAGACTTTTTTTTTTTTTGTAAAGTGGTAGAAAAGAATAATGTAGTGCTGCTTCTGCTTAAACGTTGAGATATGGCCCTATCAGCTTTATGAGAGACAAGACTATGGACCATCTGTCAAGGCAGAGCTTTCTTTAATAAGTCATGTGTGGGCTATGGAGAATTAATACCCAAATGGTTATTTTGTTGATCCGTCTCTGGGTGACTGCTGAGATTCCCTGCTTTCAGACTCTTCCTTTCTGTAGATAGTGCTAACATGAAGATTTAGCTCGCATTTTTTAGTTTGTAACAGGTATGGCACTGTTTTATCCTTTAGCTGTCTACTTACGTACTGATTGTATTTTTAATTTTATGAGATAGCTGACTACTCTGTAGCTGCTGGAATATAGTTGCAAAACTCAAGCAACAGAAAGGAACACTCATTATTCAATAACATGTTGCAGAATTCTCCTGCAACTTGTTCTCACATCAGAAATTTTACAGCTAAACCTGTCACTAACACCACTAAGACCACTGTCTAGCCTGGCAGTGGGCGTTTTTGCCATGAAGTTCAGCTATTCATCACTATGTTATTTTCATTTTTCATTAATGCCAGCCTTATGATGCTTCCAGAATTCCAGTTTCATATACAGAGCTCTCGGATGTGAACTTCACCAACAGCTCATCCGACCGGCACATGCAGTAAACCAGAAGTAGGCAGGGCCAGGCACACTTCCAGTACCCAGCCATCGGCGGGGATGTCGGAGTAGGGCTCTCAGTTACACACACAAAGATTTGCATCACATCAGGACTTTGCAGATAGGTTTTAGGCACCATTGTGACTTTTGCTTCAGCTTTCCTTTGGGGTATTTTCCTATTTATGCAATGGTGACTGAAAATAAATTGTTCTTTTTGTCGGAACATATGATTCAAATGTGTCATTTTGTAGGGTGTAAACACCTATAGCTGAAAAGGTGCCAGTTTCACAGTAAGTCTTTTACAACATATTTGAGCACTGAAATAGTATGAAGTAGTTATAATTAGTCTTTTGTGAACAATTTTTGTGATATTTAAAGGGCAAAACTCATGAAAACATTAGGGGAAAAAAAAAATCAAAACATAGGGATCTGAAAATGGGAAACAAATTCCAACATCACTAGAAAAGTGAGAGACAGCTGCAAGGACTCATTTTTTTCCAGAAACCCTCTAGGCATATTTAGAGTCTCACATTCAGCATCATCAAACTTCCAGCACTTCCAGCACCCACAGAAGGAGAGGTAATAACTTACGATGTGCGGGTGACCTGTATGACTTCATGTCATACTGCCATTCCTCCCCATCCAGTTGATTCATTCCAAAACAGTCATCAGAACTGATTTTTTTTTCCCGCAGTGGTCCAGCTTTCGTACCCAAACTCTTGTACCAAGGCCAGTTAATCTTTTAGAGATGATCCCTCCTTGACTACATTAAAATATACTGAGTATGAGGGAAACCTGAACTATAAATTTATGTTGCCTGTTCCTGACAAGGTTTCTCTGCAGATGTCCTAATTTCCAGGCTGATCTGTCCCCGCGCAAGCATAGGCTGCCTCCCAGTGCAGAAAGTAAGTTCAGGCAGCCTATAAATCGTTTCTGCCTCCACAATAGGTGATGTCTTGGTGTCCTTTTAGGAAGGACACTGAAACCACTGCAAGAAAGGAATCAGAGTCATCTGTTTTATCTGATATTAATGCTACAAGAACAGGTGTGATGGCTGACGTAGAATTGGATAACGCAAAAAGCGCCAAACTGGCCCATAGAGCGAGTGCGTGCACCCTAAAGGACTCTTCAGGATTTCCCTCAAATTGACCCTGAGGGTTTGCCTGCAGGAAGACAGCTAATTTGTTTTCAGGGCTTCTCTGTATAATATCTGCTTTCAGCTTCTGATGGGGAAATGTGAAGCCGAAATTGCATGAGGTAGGATACATATAGAGATGCGTGTATTTCTGTGGTGCTGTACCTGTAGGTTGGGTGACTTATCATACGGAAAATACAAAAGACAAATACAAAAACCCGAAACAACCCTGACCACCATGATTTTTGTTCTTCTTTCCTTTTATGTGCTCTTTTTATTCTCTAGTTTTCATTTGTTAATTCTTTCATTGACTTTAATTAGGCTCTTGCTAGACTTCTGACTTTGCTTGCTACAGAATAGAGCTTGCAAATCCTCTGCAGCTTTAATCTGAACTCTTCAGAAGGAAACAGTGCTTTCCAAATGAGACTCAGAATGACTAGACTTACATGTATGATTAGATACAGTGTCTGAAATGGTTTATATTACTTTTTTCCAAGTTCCAAGGCCCTTTTCCCCTTCTGTCTTGGGGCCTATTAACATTTCTGGTACTTGGAGTATTTCCTGTGTTGGATGAAAGAAAATTGTTTTAAAACCCATTTAGAAAGCTCAGCGCTCTGCATCGTTGGCCACAGACTGAAACGTGCCAGTGTTAAAGGTGCAAACAGGCAGAACGCTTGTTCAGAGGAATGTGAAGGAGGATGTTTCTTCAGGCAGGTATAATGCCTGCTCCTTCCCCTAGCTCCAGTCGAGGGCCAACTACCCGATATAACAGACGGGAATAAACACTGGTTGTGTCTTCCAAAACAATTCCCTTTCCTGGCATGGTTTCCAACGAACTGTTCCATTATGAAAACGCAATCATTGTGTAGTATAGTGTTCCAAATGTTAAGATTCTTAGATTTCCACAGAAAAAATTAAGTATGCAACTTCTTGCCTAAATCTTCCTTTCTCATACATATATTTCATTGCATCAGTATTGTAGTACAAGTAATTAGAATCTCACTGGATTTTTGTAATAAAATAAAATGCCTCCTAGAGCGTGCAGGCACATTTTAGCACCAGAGATTTGATTTGCCTCCTGCAGGAAGGCAAAACAGGGACGACGTGGTCAGTGGCTTTTTGACATCATTAGTCCTAAATTGTCATCAGCGCTTAGACAATTGAGCTGCTTTCACCAGTTCTTTATTTGTGGTCCAACAACTCTGGTGCTTTGAAGCAGTTGGTGACCGTATGACACAATAACCTCCAGAGAGGCCTGGGATTGTCACAATCACTGTAACACAGTGACACATTTTTTTCTGTTAAGATGTGCCACTTTATAGCTGACGGAAAGCTTCTGGAAAATAGGAGTTATGTGTACGTTATCCACAAAGTACAACTTCGGCTGTTCTGTCTGGGCATTGTCATTTTCAGTGCACTCGGGAAGAATGCACTTTTTCTTCTCTTCCCCTTTCTTTGCATCCAGGAGTAAAACCATCATACGTGAATGATCCAGAGACAGTACAAACACCAGCTGATAAAAGTCCAAAAGATTCTTTATTTCATTAAATAAACAGTGAGACTTAAAATAAAATAAACACAATGGGAAATTGCTTTTTTTTTTCTTTTTAAAGTTCAGATGTGAAAGGGAAACTGCAAAATGCAAATTAGCTGGTTTTCTAGAACCACATGTCTGAGATTGAACTATTGAAATTAGCATATAGAATCATAGAATTCTATGATTCACTTTCCATAGAACCTGCCTTGCTGCGTCCTGTCCCAAGTACATCTCTACAAGGCAACTTCCTGACACGATATGGCCACACTCAGACAGTTTCCACCTCTCCTCTGTGTTTTAAGTTTATTGAACGCCCCTTTCTACCTCTTTGAAGTAAATGTTCAAAAGCAATGCACTGAGTATAAAGGCCAGGGACTTATCTTGGATAAGGTGCAGAGCACTACTGAGCTCCAAGTATCGCAGTTGTGTTAATTCTGTCTGAGTATGTCCGACTGCGGCTCGGCACAATGCGCAACACAAAATGCAATCACATGGAATCCACTTGGATAGGTAATAACGCTGCATACGTTACAGGAACTGCATAACAGCAGACAGTCAACGGTGTGCTGGGGGGTGAAATAATCCTAGCATATAACAATACTTCTAGTTTTGTGATTTGCACTTTTTTCAACCAGCTGTGTCAATTATCCTGACCACTTTTTTTTTTTTCTCTCATTTTCAATTTAAGAATAATTTTGGGGTTTAACTCCTATTCTCTACAACATTTTACACTTATTGTGTTTTAGTTTAGCTTACTTTTTGAAAAACTGAATGTCTTGGTAGTGGTGAGCCTCTGCTCTCATATATTCAGATGATTCAACATCACAATACTTACCCTATATAAAACCAAGTTGTGTGTATACGTATGAATCTCTTTGGCATCCATATAAACAACTGTCACATAATGCCAACCTTCTGCAGACCTTGCTGGGCAGAGTACAAAGATGAGGGATGTGCGCAGCCGTGAGGAACCATGGAGACTTGGTGCAGCCATCCACATATTTCAGACTGTTGACTGCGTGCACAGCAAGTCTGGCTTTTGGAAAGTGTTCATGAAGTAACACTTAAGTTGTCATGAACATAGTTTCGGAGACTCAGATGCAAACCTGTTCATAGCTCATACAGAGGGAGGATAAAAGGTACCCGCCGATAGCCCAGGGGAACTTGCTTCATGCATTTGTAATGACACAAATAAGCTCTGCCTCATCTAGCATGGCATATCATTCATCGAGGAAAGTGTTGGAAGTGATCTGTGACTGCCTTCTGTCAAGCAAAAATGAGTGGGATCCTGATTTACTGCTTCCTATGCTTATTAGCAACGAAAGCTGTATACTGACCCTCGTTAATCCTGATTGCGAGGTACCAGTGCAACTTGCAGTATGCTGATGGCATTACACCTGCCATTCTGCTGTGCATGCCCACTTCCTTCGTTCAAGTCTTTTAGGAAGAGGGCATTCGGGTATTGCTGACATACTCGCGTATCTGGAAACACCAATGTTTTTCTTACTGCAGATCCTGCTTCAACTCGCCACATTTGTATGGCGAAATGGCTGTAGCTTGATGAATGGACACAAGCAGGGAACAGATGTAAGAGAGGAAAGGTGACATATAAAAAATGTCATTGACAGCAGATTCTCTTGAGTTTCTTAAGAAAACAAACAAAACAAAAACTACCACAGCATTATTGTGATGGTAAATTATTAAGACAATGTATTATCTTCATTCATTCATTACAGCCTAAAAGTACTGCAGTGGAAGCAGCAAAATCCAAACAACTTAAAATGAAAATCAAAATGTTATTGCAAATCATGAGACTGTGAAGGGAAAAAATTACTACAGAGGCAATAAACTCTGTTATTGTTTGTGCTGTAAGAGCTTTCTCTAATTTCTTGTGCTAACAAACAATCCCATCTAATTACAGAAACATTCTTCTTGATTAGGGTTGGCTAGTCCTTGCTTGCATCTTACTGTATTTCATGAACAGATGAACTAAGAGTTCTTGATTGTGCGACAGTCTTGGACAACTGTTGCTACAAATTTGCATTTAAAAAAAAAAAAAAAAGTCTGAATGCAGTTTAGGAACCTCTATTTGCACCCTTCCAGGGCACCAAGTGTCCTACCACATCCCTTTGGGGAAAGCCTTGCATAGCAAAGAGGATAAAGAAAAAGAATGGCGTTTCCCATGTAGCGGTCTCATTCCTCTCAGAACTCCACCAGCAGCCATCAGTCAGGCTTCAAAACCTGGAGCGTTGCTTTGCCGTGCTGGGCGATCCAAGCAGGGACGGCTGCCATCAGCTGTGCAGAGAAGCTGAGTACGAACCAGGAGGAGCCCCCTGGCCACGCTGCCCAACTCCAGGCAGAAAAGTGCATTGCCAGTGCGCTTCAGTGATGGCTCGGGTAGCATTGCCTTTCTGCTGTCTACAGAGCGCCTTACCAACTAGACGGTTTCTGACACCCTTTGAGTGCAAAGGATTGCATAAGCTGTGACTAGAATGCAGTGGTAAATGCACAGCGACCTCCATCATGTGCAAGGAGAAGAGCTGAAATGCAGGCCTGAGACCTAACACAGTTACTTGGTAATTTCAGGTAACAAACAGAATCTCACATTCTTAAGCAACTGAGTTGAAGGTCTCAGTGTATATTTCCCGACTTAGAAAGCAAGCAAAACAAAAAAAGGTATTCACTTTGGCTTTACTGTTGTAGGTTTTTTACCTCTCTAAAAATTTCCCCTTAAAAAACCAACCAACCAAACAAGATTGTCCTGAAATCTAAAATTCAAACTACTGGAATCTGCCAGTTTAACAACTAATATGCCAGTGTAATGACTTACCTGGCTCTTCTGTTTTCCTTTGAAAGTATAACAAAAAGCATCTCTTCTTTAACTCAAAATCCCTCAGAGGGAAAGTCTCAAAACAAGCTTTAGATTAACATGGAAGGAATGAAGGCTGTCTCTTGGTTACATTAAAACTTCTTTTTCCCTCACACATAAAATAACTAGTTTAACAGGTGCTGGGATTTGAACTGTGTTGTTGTGTTAACTTAAATATTATATTTTCCACATTAATGTGATAGTTAGTTGAACTGAATAGGAAAAATACACTAATAAAGCAATCTTTTATAACTTATCTTGACTTTAGCCTCATCTAGATGAGTTTTGCCATTAATTACACCCAGAAGTCTAATGATTCAGTTATACAGAATGCTTCAAAAATATTCTCCCTCATTCAATAAACCTTTTTTTTTTTTCTTCTTGCAAAGAACTGCAAGTCTGCCTTAAGTCTGGTCATGTTTAAAGAGTAAGAAATTTTGTGTTGATCAATGATGTTCTATTGTACAGAAAGACATCAGTTTTTCTAAAGCTAGCACTGTTTAAGTGGAACTTGTTAGAAACTTTCCAGCTAAAAGTATTTTTTCTTTGGGAAAGTCAATGTATCTAAGTGAAACTAATCAGTTATGTTGTACTTGGATAGTGAAAGGCTGCTCTGGCCCAGCATATGCTCAAGGACCCAGAATAGATGAAGAAATTTGGGATTTCAACCTTGCCACCTGAATGAGGTGAAGCTGAGTCTCAGTGTTCACAGTTAGACTGCAAATCACCTGGATCTGTAAAGCAAACCCTAACAGCGTTGAGCAGCGCATGCCTGTCGGTATCGCCATGAAAACAATAGTAGCTAACAGGCAACAGTAATTATTTTTTCCTAAATAAATTTCCCTTTCTCAAATTCAATAAAATCCATGTATATCCCCTTTGGAAAATGTGGTGATAAAATTTTCTGTACTTTAAAAATACAACACATGAAAAGATCATTTTTGCGTTTCAGAGAACACATTCTCCTCCCCCCCCCCCCCCCCCCCCCCCCCAAAAAAAAAAAAAAGGTAAGAGTGCTGAAAAAGCATTCCATAAAGCAGGTGAATATTTCGCCTGAAAATCCCAGTTGCAGTGATAGTAGTGAGATATTATTACAGACAAAGGCAGGAAAGGAGTCGTTTAATGGTGTTTCAGTTTTCTAGCTCTGCTTATCAGGATTATCTTGAATTAAATTAATCCATCATTTATTAATAACTTTTTCCTTTTTTCTAATGTTAAAAAAAATATTTTATGCAAATACTTGGATTATTTTTGTAAGATCTGTGGCAGTCTGGGCTCTATACTTTATCACAGCAACACCTGAAAACACTTCTAAATGAAGCTTCTATCAGTGCTTTTCATTCTAAATTCTGTTTTTAAGTCAAGGTGACTCATTTATTTTTCCTCCGCTGTCCTTTCTGAACTATGATCCAGCATGTCAAGCTACAGACCATGTGAACTTCTGCAGCACAGAAAATATTATGCCTGCACCTAAAAGGACAAATTAATGCCAAAATTATAAATTGCTTCCCAAGTATGAAGATAACATGGGTATCAGCCTTGGATGAAATAAACACTAATCTTGCTCGTGTTACTCGTGCTGCCTGCCACGGTAAAAGCGATCGCCTAATGGAAAAAGCACAGCATTAATAGCTGCGTTATTTGACTTCAATTTTCAGTTCAGCTAACAACTTCTAGTGCAGGTTTAGGTAAGTAACTGTGTGTCAGTTTTCTGAGGATAAAAATGGGTATGTCTCCTCTCATTGGAATACCGTGAAGAGAGTACATTTGAGTTCTGCGTCAAGACGACAGATAACGTTTTTTTTGTTTAACTTCGAAACGTAGCTGATAATAAAGAATGGGTAAACATCTCTGATGCTGTGAAATATGCCATTTGCAGCATACTACTCTTCTGCTAGTGCAGGATTTTGTATTTGTCAATAAGTTTTGTTCAATGTATGTCCATGTACCTCATATTAGATTGGTATGCATATACACACACACAGATGCAATGTTTATTTTAATTTTTATATACTGTATTTTTACATATACCATTTATGTACATATACCATTCTGTAGTACAAGTCTAATATTTTGTGTATGCCTAGACGAAACTACGTCTTGTTACACGATCATATTTAGTGTCAGTTCAGTAGTCAGTCTAAGCACTTTCTTCCTACATATATAGTAAACAACATACTGAGGGGAAGTGCTTTACTGTGCAGATGCATCTGAATTCTGTTGAGAAATAAATAATCATCAATACTTGACTTCACCAGAGCCTTCCCTCAAGAGACAGCACAAGGCACTTAAATGGGTTATCCCAGTACCGTATTTAAGTTCACAGACTTAGACCAACTTCCAAACCTTCCTGCACAGTCAGTGCGAAGATGTTTATGTAAAAAAAACCTAACACACACCCCCCAAAAACTGCACAAAAACCCCACAACAAGCACGATCCAACATGTCCACTTAGGAACAGCTGGATTCCTTGTAACGTAGCTGATCAGAGCTTCCCTCTGGAAGCCCTCACCCTCCACTGAGGATTTTGGGAGCCTGTATTTCTAAGTTAGAAATTTTCCAGATACCATTAAGGTTAAGAGTATCTTTTCCATTTAATACAATGTCTTCTTGATGATGGGATCATTTCTGTACTTTCCTGTTTGTAACAAGCGGGTGATATTTACTTCAAATGAGAATTTTGAGGCTAAGTACCTTGGTGTATGGAAAATTAAAGCTATGAAGCCAGTATGAATGTCCAGCTTGGAGGGAATTTTTTCTCCCTTCCCCTCTTACTAGTCAATAATAAGAGGCATCTGGTAAGTACTGATAAATAGATGAGACATATAAAATGTAACAAGATAATGATGAGGAAAAGTAGTGAGATGATCAAGCTAGCCCAAACTAGTAAAAAATAGTATTTTATATTATTTCAAGGTACTTAATTTTCAGTTGTCAGCAGAACTGCCACCTTGGACTTCCGGAGGGGAGACTTTGGCCTGTTTAGGAGACTGGTTGGCAGAGTCCCTTGGGAGGCAGTCCTGGAGGGCAAAGGCGTCCAGGAAGGCTGGACATTCTTCAAAAGGGAAATCTTAAGGGTGCAGGAGCAGGCCCTCCCCATGTGCCGAAAGATGAGCCGGCGGGGAAGACCACCAGCCTGGGTGAACAGAGAGCTTTGGCTGGAACTCAGGAAAAAGAGAGTTTATAACCGTTGAAAGAAGGGGCAGGCAACTCAGGAGGACTACAAGGATGTCGTGAGGTTATGCATGGAGAAAATTAGAAGGGCCAAAGCCCAATTAGAATTTAATCTGGCTACTGCTGTAAAAGACAACAAAAAGTGTTTCCATAAATACATTAGCAGCAAAAGGAGTGTGAAGGTTAATCTCCCTCCTTTATTGGATGAGGGGGAAAACATAGTGGCAAAGGATGAGGAAAAGGCTGAGGTGCTAAATGCCTTCTTCACCTCAGTCTTTAACAGTAAGGGAAGTTGTTCTCTGGGCACCCAGCCCCTGGAGCAGGAAGATGGGGTCAGGGAGCAGAATGAAGCCCCCATAATCCAAGGGCAAATGGTCAGTGACCTGCTACGCCACCTAGACACACACAAGTCCATGGGGCCGGATGGGATCCACCCAAGGGTACCGAGGGAGCTGGGGAAGTGCTCACCAAGCCACTCTCCATTATTTATCAGCAGTCCTTGCTAACCGGGGAGGTCCCAGTTGACTGGAGGTTAGCAAATGTGACGCTCATCTACAAGAAGGGCCATAAGGAGGATGTGGGGAACTACAGGCCTGTCAGTCTGACCTTGGTGCCGGGGAAGGTTATGGAGCAGGTCATCTTGAGTGCCATCACGCGGCACATACAGGACAACCGGGCGATCGGGCCCAGTCAGCATGGGTTTATGAAAGGCAGGTCCTGCTTGACCAACCTGATCGCCTTCTATGACAAGGTGACCTGCTTAGTGGATGAGGGAAAGGCTGTGGATGTTGTCTACCTAGACTTTAGTAAAGCCTTTGACACCATTTCCCAAGCATTCTCCTGGAGAAACTGGCTACTCATGGCTTGGAGGGGCATACTCTGCACTGGGTAAGAAACTGGCTGGATGACCGGGCCCAAAGAGTTGTGGTGAATGGAGTTAAATCCAGTTGGTGGCCTGTCATGAGTGGTGTTCCCCAGGGCTCAGTATTGGGGCCAGTTCTGTTTAACATCTTTATCAATGATCTGGACAAGGGGATCGAGTGCACCCTCAGTAAGTTTGCAGATGACACCAAGTTGGGAGGGAGTGTTGATCTTCTTGAGGGAAGGCAGGCATGACGGCAAGATCTGGACAGGCTGGATCGATGGACCGAGGCCAATTGTATGAGGTTCAACAAGGCCAAGTGCCGGGTCCTACACTTGGGTCACAACGACCCCAGGCAGCGCTACAGGCTTGGGGGGGAGTGGCTGGAAAGCTGCCTGGTGGCAAAGGACCTGGGGGTGTTGGTCGACAGCCGGCTGAATAGGAGCCAGCAGTGTGCCCAGGTGGCCAAGAAGGCCAATGGCATCCTGGCTTGTATCAGCAATAGTGTGGCCAGCAGGAGTAGGGCAGGGATTGTCCCCCTGTGCTCGGCCCTGGTGAGGCCGCACCTCGGGTACTGGGTTCAGTTTTGGGCCCCTCACTCCAAGACAGACATTGAGGGGCTGGAGCGTGTCCAGAGACAGGCAACGGAGCTGGGGAAGGGTCTGGAACACAAGTCCTATGAGGAGCGGCTGAGGGACGTGGGGGTGTTTAGTCTGGAGAAAAGGAGGCTGAGGGGAGACCTTATTGCTCTCTACAGCTCCCTGAAAGGAGGTTGTAGTGAAGTGGGGATCAGTCTCTTCTCCCAAGTAACAGACAATAGGACAAGAGGAAATGGCCTCAAGTTGCGCCAGGGGAGGTTTAGATTGGATATTCGGAAAAATTTCTTCACTGAAAGGGTTGTCAAGCATTGGAATAGGCTGCCCGGGGCAGTGGTTGAGGCACCATCCCTGGAGGTATTTAAAAGACGTGTAGATGTGGCACTTAGGGACATGGGTTAGTGGTGGCCTTGGTAGCGATAGGTTAATGGTTGGACTTGATGATCTTAAAAGTTTCTTCCAACCTAAACAATCCTATGATTCTTAATTTCCCAATAACAAGTAAGGGACGAGAGGCGTTCTCCATGCCTGTGAGCGGGGCAGGACAGAATCAATCAGGACCCATGGCAGGACGAATGTGTACTTGAGGTAATTTTCTAGCTGTGGGAATGAGTGGCAACTGCTTCCTGTAGAAGGGAAAATGGGTGCTAGTATGCAGAAAGAATTAACAAGATACAGCCTGAATAAGCGGGGTCCATGTCAAATTTGCTCCCTATGTTATAACCGTACATGCCAGGCGAGAAGCTGACGGCCTGTTTGGTGGTCAGAAATGAAGTTCTGGTGAAGGATTAAGAACTGTTTAAAACAGGCTGAGCTGCAGCTCAAACCTAGGTGCATGTGATTAGATTACCAAACAGGCAAAATAGAAGAAAATCAGTCTAGAGTAGAGAAAGCAGCTAATAAGGCTAATTACATTTAAAAATGAAAATGGTTGCAGACAAAGCAGAGAGGAGAATGGGAACCAAGGACAGAGCCTTCTGGAAGCCCACAGGGAGATATGGAGACATAATGAGCAATGAAAAAGAGAAAAAGGAAAAGGGGGAGAAAAAAAGAAAGATAATCACAGAAAGACAAAAACCTTAAGAAAAAAGAGACAATGAAGATACTGAAGATATCTTGCAGGTTGTGACAAGATACTGAGTCAGCCTGTGTCCTGAAGAGGAGCTGTCGGCAACAGTTTTGAATTGAGAAAACAAAAAGGTTTTCAATCTCCATATAATTATACCTTAGAATAGTAGTTACAAGAGAGCAGAGAACTTTGCATTGAGAATGCAGATTTGCTAGGTGAAAAATAATGCAATCTGAGTCAAATTCCTTCTCCCTGGTGGATCACATTTCCTGAAAAGAGACAGTAAAGAAATTCTTCTTAATAAGAAAAGACTCGGTGCTATCCTAGATTAAATGAAAGGAATCCTCTTGATTCCACGGTTCGGACATTGAGCAGAGGGGGGGTTTCTGCATTTGGCTCAGAATGCAAAGATCTTAAAATTTTAACACCTTGGTGAAAACCTATTGGAAGGTTGCTGTGGGAGCTGCCTTTTTTTTTTTTTTTTCCAAATAAGACCTCAATTTGCAAAAAAATAAAGCAAGCCCCTTTCAGTTAGTGCCTTGCTTTACCTCATTGTTATGGGGTGGGTTTTTTAATGTTCTCAGAGTTTCCTCCATGGACAAGCTATGGGGAGTTTACTTTGCGTGGCAAAATTATTCATGAGTAACTCAGTTTATAAAATATACGTAAAAGCTATCAGCAATCTGTCATTTTGCATCTGTAGCAAAGTCCCTCATGCTCCTTAAATAATAAGGGTCCAAATTCACCCTAATGCAATTTTATTGGCTTACACTTCACAGAAGCTTCATGCACTAGACAACAGCCCAGATTTAGCCTGAGTCATTTTTTATGATATTCCTGCAAAACATTCAGCAACTACACTGGAGGCAATGGTACAACACCAAAAATTTGGTCCCTGGGAGAGAAAACCAAAATCGGGCAATTGAACTTAAAACTCACTGGAAAACATGTTAGTGGGTCCCTCCTCTGTCCAAACGCCCATCTTTTGCTGGCTCTGAAACACTCAGCAGACGTTCGTCATACAGCTTATCATGACTCAGGATGATGATGACGTCACTTCTTTCTTCTTGAAACGTTTGTTGCAATTTTACCTGTCCGAGAGGAGCGTAAGTTGCCAGCAGCGATATCACGCGGCAGTCGAGCAGCATAAGCGAAGAGCTCGGCTAAACACTGAGCGAACCGCAGATGCTGCTGGAAGAGAACTGTCGGGAGCATCGCGGGTACCAGTGGAGATGGTGTTACTGCCTCTACCCTTAGCAAATTAGCCGCCGGATTTTGAACAGGTCAGTGCCTGCCATTAGTACAACCGGGATTTACACTCTTCAGATTTTTTTCCTTAACTTTTTATACTGCTCTTCTTAAGATCAAAATGCACGCCAAGAGGTGTATTGTAACAAGAATGAACAGACTGACTATGTATTAACTTACTGCTTTTATTTCTAGACTTGAACAGAAAATAAAATGGTACTTGAGGCCATGGGGATTTGAGTCAGGTGGAATGCTGGTGTCTAGAGAAAGGAAAATATTTTGTTCCCTCAGTTATTTGACAAAAAAATCTAAAGAAAGTGCCTGCAGGCTAAAACATAATCTTTTCTTCTGTTCGGCCTCAAAAGAGGGAAAAATGGGAAATAGCAGGTAGCAAAGAGAAAGTTAGAATATCAATAGTCCACCAAGCTCTTATTTTAATTACAGATGTATATTCTTCATGAAAGCTATAGCAAAACCACACAGCACAGAGATCCAAAAACGATACAGATGGGTCTTGCCATTACCTGTTCCATGGCTGGATCATAAAATGTCTACTACAAAGATGCTTTTACAATTTTTTTTTTTTTTAAATCACACTTACCCACCTCTGCCACAGTCTGAGAGTTTCCAGGATACTTCTCCTATACACTTCTCAAGATCTTGTCTTACTAATTTGAGTGTTTTAATAATAGGTGACTACCAGTAGATTTTTTGCAGGAGAGAAGCCCAGGGAAGAGTGATGCAGTAGGGCAGGCTCTTACCTGCCTAAAAGTGCCTTACCTGCTTCTTAGGCACTACTGTTTATCGCTTGCTAAATATAGTAGGTTTTATACATTATTTATAAAATTATTCTGTAGTGTAATAGTCGTCTTTCTAAAAGTGTTTCCTCTTTATCAGTGATGCCAGTGAGTTTTTAAGAACTTTAATGAACTTTTTAATCAGGGCTAAAGTTTGGACGCTAATCGTACAATTTCATGTTTGCAAAGCAGGTTAGATCTCAGGATAGCAAGCAAAACTAATACTTCAATAACATACAAAGCAATAAGCACCGACCTGAACATTTTTCTTAATAATCCTTGTGGATTTAAGGCAAGAAATAAATTTTATTTCTCCATCTCCCAAGCAACTTGAACTGTGCAGCTAAAAATTATTCCTTTATCTCAACTGTTCCCAAAGTTGGATTATTTTGGTGCTTTTGGTCATCTTCTTGAGGCTTTTGATCTGAATTTGACTTTCATCTCTGGGCTTAGTATTTCAGCTCAACATCATCTTATAACTGCATTATTTATTTTTTTTACATTTACAATATCCAAGACATTATTGTCTCTTTTCACTTTTATTTGTGCTACTGGTCTTATATAAGTACACAAATTCACTTACAAGTGAAAGATGATGATAATATGTATTAATCTGATGATAGATCTCTTACTACATTTTACTGCTCCTTCAGCTGTACAGCTGCAATTGTTTGGGGGATCACGTAATCAGGGATAAGACGTCTGAATAGGACAAGAGACAGAAAATCATTAGTCTAGGTGATTCTCATGTAAAGACCCCAAACACCAATGATGTCTTTAAATCAAATAAGCATGGCAATGCCAAACTACTATAAAACCCCACAAGATTTTCTAGTAGTCCATTTTTACATTTATTTTTATGTTCGGTGATGATTCCTGATCCCATTTTATTCTCCTCTTTCATTCTCTTCTGAGTTAGTACTTCACTTGTTTTCAGTCCAACTGCTAACTATTGCTTTTGCAGAATTTCTTTCTGAATATTTTCGATATAAATCTGTCTTGAGCAAACATTAGAAATGAAAATGTTCATTTTATCCCAGGATAGAAATTTCTCTCTGTTGGATGCTTTCATTTGACTTACCGCCCCCTGAAGTTTTAACACATTTTGACAATTGTTCTAATTCCAATCTCTAAAAAAAAAAAGAAACATTATTTCACTGTGATTGACAGTGGAAACTTTGCAGTTCATTTCAGAGCTGCAGGTAATTAGTCAGTCATTACAGTGTGCTTCAGCTAGATGGTAGAACTTAGTGCTATTTTCTGAGCTACCCAGTCATAAAGGCATGACAACAATGTGTCATTTGCCAAGGACTGCAAAATGAAAGCTTTCAGTTTAGCGTGGTATAAGAAAAAATGAACCTCTACAATAAGTTCTGTGTTTTAATGCTGGATCACCTCTGAAACTGCTATCAAACTGTGCTTTGACCACAGCAGGGGAGCATTTGATTAACTACCAACAAGGAAGAATGCAGCGAACAATGAGACATCAAAGACGACAGCTTTCTGACAGCATTTATTGAGCAGTGATTAATGAATGACATAAATGAAGAATGTATAACCTCCAGTATATTTAAGAGGACTAATCAAGTATCATGAGGTGAAGTTCAAAAGAGTCATTAATTGGTAAAAATAAAGAGCAGCAACTTAAAAATATTATTAAAATTCCACATTTGCTCTGGTTTAAAAATGATCAAATGTATAGGGTGACGTAACTAATATTCCTATTGCAAATTTCTTTTGTAATGAAAAGATCTCCTTAGACTAGTTTAATTTGGGGGGAAGATTTATGTTGATTTCAATAAGCATGACAATAACTCTTAAAATACTGGCCATGCTTTAATAAAAAACCGTCCTTATTTACTGTCCTTACTTTTTATCGTAGCTAGTCACTGTTGAATTTTCAATGGCAAAACTGAAGAGTTTAAGGAAGAGCAGAAATATGAGAAACATCAGTGATCCGGAATAAGGGGAAAGGTAATGGAATATTATTACCACTTAAGCAAATTTTTTGTGCCCTTGGTTTATGTCACCTATAACTAATGGCCCAAATATGTAAGTAACATATTTCATTGCAATCAGATGCAATGTTCAGACCAGTGCTAATCCTCTGCTTTGCTTATACTTCTCTCATGCCCTGCAAAATCCCATTCGTACTGGCCACAGTGTGACGCTGTGGTCAGAAGCTCAAAACTGAGAGAAGTAAAGCTTGCCAGTTCATGTGCCGCTTTCCTCCTGGCAGCTGCTTGATGTTGGTGCTCCCCTTCCAGCGTGTGTTCCTCACCGCTCAACAACGCGCTCTGTCATTAATGAAAATGTGCTGCCCGCGTGGCTCGCTCCTTTCGTATTTCATCTTGCACAAGCTCCACCCAGCTGAAGGCAGCCAAGGCCAGCGCTGGAGAGCCTCACACGCAGACGTGTACCTAACAGCATTCCCAGTTCTGAATTAGGTACATAAGTTCCTTTTTCCATGGCGGAAGAGCTGGTAGTACGCTCAGCTCGAAGTCGGCATGTTCAGCGGTAGGCTGTGGAATCTCCATAAACAACAGCAAGTGCTGGGCACCGAGTTCCGTCTCAGTCTTAACCACTCTCTTGGAACCGACAAGGCACCCATCCACAGCGGGAGTGAGGAACGAGCAGTACTTTTCCCACAAGAGGCGGCCACTGGAAGCCCTCTGCTCCCCTCTGCAATAGCACAAAAACGAGGACGGTCGTTGGGATTAGAAGTGACCAGATTGTTAAATCTCTCAGAAGAGTCCTAATTAGTGAGCTATGAAGTATCCTGTGGAAGAATGCTTTCGGTCTCTCCTGATGTTATTGCACCTGGCATTAAATAATTAAATCTTTGCTGGAGAAAAGATGCGATGGAAAGGCAGGGGACAGGGTGGGGAGGGAGATAGAGAGCACACACACACGACTTTCAAACATAATGTCTGAGAAATTCAGACTTGTATTTTCATTCCCATAAATACACCAACATTTCACGCTACATATTCATTGAAGGAGGGAATGTGCACCTCCCCATCCCAAGTAGTTCCCTATCTACTAGACAAATCAAATTTTCTTTTGATTAAATGTTAAGAGATCTTGGGGAGACTCACAGAATGTCTGTTGTTGCACATGCTCGTAGCACTTCTTTCCTGCAGGGAGGGTCAGACACCTTCACTGAGCAGCAATGCGTTAGTGTCCCTGAGTAGCTGCACTTAGAGATAAATCCTTTCAGCCAGGCTGCTGAAAAGAGCAACGCATCCGGGAGGGAGAGATTTATATGTGTGATCTTGATGCTTCTGAAGTGAAAGTTTAACATGTGATAAGGCAGATGTATGGTTGAAGTATTTAATTCCATTAGGAAGCTGTAAGACAGAGGTTTGTATGAGTGCTCCCGAGTCTTTGCTATATGAGATCACTGTGGTGTTTTTCTTATTTGGGACATGACAACAGCTGGAAAAGAGCCGCTCTATTTGATGTCAATCATGTTTGTGACTGAATGACCTGTATAGTTCTACTGATACAGCTTCTTAAAACCATACAGTTGTACTGTTCGGGGCGGGGGGGGGGGGGCGGTTCTGCTATGAGTGAGAATTTATTTTGACTTTAATGCTGGGTAGTAATTCTGTGTGTATGTGCATCCACATATAAAACGTACCAGAAAGATGCGCTTGGGAAACAATTTATTTGGTGACAATTGTTTAATTGTATCTGTGGTCTCTGTAGGTGATAGCCTAAGTATATATAGTTTTCAGAAACCGCGTATTGAGGCGGTGATGAACATGTTCAATGATTGTTTTTTCTAGGCTTTTTGTAATGCTTTAACAAGACAAAGTGATACCTGAAGTTAATACTTTTCTGTGTGAGATTTAATATGTAATCTAGTAATAAGAAGTTACCTTGTATCATTCCAAGATAGTAAGCTTTCTGCATTTATCAAAAGTTTTGGGGGCTTGAGGTAAGAAAGGTCTTTTCTTGAGACTTCTAGCATTGCCTCAGTCAGACTAAAAACAATGTTTCACTGCCTTTAAACCCAGGAAAAGGCAGTTCTAATTAGTAATGTTAACTGAAGGCTTTCAAAGACTCTGTTGCAGTCTGAGAAGGCTTCAAGGGTTAGGGAGGGCAAGGTCACAGTTTCCAGTGTTATGATCCTATTAGTACAGAGCACTTAAGCTAATCTGAGCTGTGTTAAGACTAAGTTAACACCACTGCTCCGAAATGGTGTTGAGAGTTCAATAGGCAGCACTTAAGAGTTGATGCGACCTCAGAGCTTCTGCGTGGCACGAAAAGGCTCCCTGGCAGCGGCTGACGCCTGCGCCTCGCTAAGTGCTCTGGCTGCAGGTACACCACCGCGGATTTGAAGAGACCTGACAGCAGCTCCAGTTGTGCTGTTTGTGGCTAGATATCCAAAGTGCCAAATATGTTCTCTCCTACTGAGCTACCTCGCTTGAGTCTGTCTGGAAATCAAAGTCCATGCATCTTGCTAGACTGATATTTATTAGACTGAGATTTATATTTGGACATAATAATGTTCTCAATTTGGTGCGTGCTCTTCACTCCCTCCTTATCTCAAAGGAGGATTCATTTCAGTGATGAAGGAAATTATCTCTGTATATATTTGTAATTTTTGGTATTCCTGTGACTCAAATGCACATTATAAGTGCAAAATAGAAATTTAATATTTTGATCTAAAGTGACAAACACAAAGGGAAGTTATTAAGCTCCCATTCATCTGAATTCTGGCAAAACCTCTGGCGTTTTATGGTGATGTTCTCTGTCTGCAGCTGTGTTGTAGAAACCAGGTGGCACTGAAAAGCTTTACATTTTGCACACTCTATATCTGTGATGCTGTGTGAAATTCGGCTACAGTTACATTATGAAGGCAGACTTCTGCACTCATCTGGAGTGGAAGAATAGGAAGCTTCCAAACTTGAAGGAAGAATGAGCTTAAACCCTCTAGCTCCAGAGAGTGATGATGATCCCTTCTAGTCTTAATATCGCAACATATCTTTACTTTCAGAAGTTCATATTGTGGTAAAGAGGTTATCTTTGACTGAAATTAGCATTTGTCCTCAGTGTGGTCATCGTGGAATTTACTCTTTGGATTTTACTAGTTGTGACTCTCTTTCATGTCAAGGCGTGCCTAGAGATACCAATCGGGAGCTCGCAGTGCTATCTGCTCATCAGACCAAGATCACCATTCTGCCTGTCTTAAAGGGCTGCTCTTTGACTTGGACATTTCTCCAGGCCCTCACATGTGTTATAGGTTTGTTCTCTGTGGGTTGTCTAAGGAAGGGCCTGTCACAGCCGACAGCTGCACCGTCTCAAGACTCAGTTGTGGCAAGTAGCTTTTCAACGACCCCTGTCTTGACAACCGCCATGTTCATGTTTCTTTGACGTCTCTGGGAGGTTGCTCTTTCATGTATCCTAATGCTTGTAGCACCTCAATCTTGGCATTGTTTTACTGCTGCCTCCTGGCCGTCAGGTGAGCAAGAAACTGCATCCCATGCTCATCAGAATTGTGCTTTCCTGTCTGCCTCTTCGTAATTATTCATTGCCCTTTGTAAATTGAACTGCAGGATCTTTATATCAATGATTATTCCTATCACTTACATCATACCTTGGGCAATGATAGAAAAAAAATATGGAAAAATAGTTTATAAGTGAATTTGGAAAACAAAGTGATGAACAAAATTATTTCTTGGTGACTGTTTACCCCATCTTAAAAAAATTGTACAGATTAAACGACTAAACTCTCTTAGTTAATAAGTTGGTCACATATGTAAAATTCAGCTATGCTGACGTTTGTTATAATCAGGAGATTATTAGAATACAGCAGATTTTAAATGCAATGTCGTTGACTCACTGAGCCATGAAATAGAGTATGTCAAACCCTGGCCATGCTCTCTGCTTCCACTGCTCCCCTCTCTATTGTATATGAATCCCAACACCGGACTCTTGGGCTGGGGGGTTGCTGAGCGGGAGCAGGCTGGTAGGTATAAATCTGCAATTTATACTAGTCCATAGTCTGACTGCTCAGGCCTCTTGGCTCCGTTTTTTTTTGTGATTCTGCAGCAATCTAAGTACCTTTTTCTCTCCAGGATCTCCAAACTTACAGCGCTAGTTTTTCTGCTGGATTTCAAGATGATATTACTCTTTGACAGATTTTTCTTCTATTACTGCACTTACTCTACTGCTGCTTATTTCTGGAAACTCTTTAAAAGTGTAGAGATTTAACCTCAGCTAAGAGCTTTCGCTAGAAGTGGCAGGGACATACACAAGGGTGTCTATCTCTTTTCTCCCCTAAATTGGATCTTATAATCTATGACTTTAAACATAAAGCCACCACATGAGAGAGGGATTAAGCTTGATATTGCATGAAATCTATCAGTTTGTTTGTCTTCATTTTATCTATTTATCCTGCATAATCAGATTCATGACAAATTTCAAGAAGGGCCATTTTTCTCAGCAAAAGCTATAGGTGTTTGCTAGAGAAGTAATGACACGTAAATCGCCTTTCCTCTCCTGCAACCTCTTCTTTTCCACTGAAAGTTCAAGGCTCTGCTTTTTCTGCTTGTGTAAGTGTGAGGAGTAACACCAGCAGAAGTTAGTATCTATTTACAAAATCTGTAAGTAAACTGATTTTACTCATTATCTATCTCAAAATTGCATTTATTCTCACACCAACTTACTCAAGCACAGACATGTGGGTATCCAAATAGTCTGTCCAGGATCACCTGTGCTTGACACAGGACAAAAGACAGCAACTATTGAATCCTGTCTCTCATCCCATCATGTCTCTGAGGTTCTTGCGTGGCAACAGCAAACTCATTTTTGGACTTTCAGACTCTTTGGAGTCCACGGTTGTTGTGGAGTGGGCCTTTGCTTCCAAATCTTGCCTGCATTGGTGTCCATAAATCACAGGCAAGGTTGCTGTCTTGTTGTCTTGTTCCTGCTTGAGACAGACCCATCTATATGACAACAGTCTGTTTTCCCGGTGAGCTAACTGGAAAAGGAGCAGGGTCCATGGCATGCTGTAACCCCGACGCTACTGCCCTGCTTGCAGAATGCAGGGTCTTCTGCCAACACGCCGTCTGTGGCCGTGGTCATATCAGAGCACAGGATTTCTGGTTTTGACAAAAGCAGCACATTCCTCGTTTTGTTGTCGGGTATAGTTTCCTCTGTTATGAGTATAGGACATTCTTTTCCAGTCTTGTTCTGCTGCTTCATCTGGTGCTTACGTACACACGTTTCTATTCGTACTTTACTCATACCAAGCTTCATACTTGTATTACAAGTCTTTGAAAGGACACTTAAGCAATGTGCTGAACTGAGCAAATTAAATTGCATTAACATATTAGCATTGTTAAATGCATTATATTCCAGCCCTGAGATACCACCAATTTTATAGATATTGCCCTCCAGAATACAGTAACAACGCACTGTGCTAAATATGTAACTCTTCCTACCCAGATTGTGGCGTATAGCAGCTATGCTTGTCCTTTCCTTCTGCAGTTGCCATCTCCCCTCTAAACATTAAAGTCCCAGCTATATTTTTTCTTTTACGTTTGTCATAATTTTGTGCTGAAGACTTCCAGAAGACACAGAGTCTTTTGGGAAACACAGGTATCCAAATGGTAGTAAAAGGTAATGCATGAGTTCAGCCTTCTGCATTGCTACTTCATTTACCTACAGCATTCTCAAGCTTGCTGCAGATTCTTTAAGGAAATAAGCTAACTTAATTGAAAAGTCAATGTTAAATGAATTTATAAGTCATGCACACTTTGCACAAGTATCTTCTTCCATGAACTTGAATTGTCATGTTAATTCAGCTTTCTCCTAAAGGGCTTTGAGAGTGATAATCTGATTTTCTCATCTAGTTTCACATGTAAGAGAGAAACAGAGATGATGAACTACTGGCCCAGAGCACAAAATCCTTCAAATGCATAATAGTATTTCAGAAGTCTTAAAATATAGTGAGCTCAATGTTGTCTTTTTTAAAAATATATTCAGAATGAATACCTGAAAAATATGCTGCATAATGAAAAGAGATATGAAGCGATTGCCTTGAGAATAACTTCTGAAGATGACTTTTACCCTTCAACTCATGCTCTATACTGAGCACTTCTCTCACATATTAGTTTCCAAGTGGATTTTGGTGCCAATAAATAATGAGCCTTTGAAATGGCTAGAAGTAACGAAAGTTCTGCTAGGAATAAAGAGCACTTTTTTTACAGAATCCCCTCCACCGCCCCAGATATATTCTGGAAGCAATCTGCAACTAGAGTGGATAACCCACTCAAATTCGAATGGGCAATCAGCCGTAAGGTTGTCTGAATGCCCAAGGGGGCTGATACGCTTCTTAGTTATATGAAGAAGAGAGTATTAAACAGAAAAACTCCAGAAGCTTTTCATTTAACGTGCCTGTGATAATCACAGTAAATAAAGTGTCTGGTTCTGCTAGCTGTATACTTGATAAGGTGCATATACAAAGTGACAGAAATTTGTGCAACACACTTGGGGTGTTTTCTGCTGCGCTCCTCAGTCATCTCCCAGCCTGGGAAGGCACAGGAGCTTGGGTAATGCCAGAGCTTAAGAGGAGCAGATCTGAATGTCTCCTGGGAAGATCCTGAGAACAGGAACATCGATGGCCATGCAAACTGGGTGCACACGAACTGAGAAGCAGCAAAGAGAAGGTACATGTAAGGAGGAGTTATCCTGTTGAATAGGTTTCTGTTCCAGAGGTGTTTGCCCATTTCAGAGCAACCTATTGCTGTAGAGACACGCTTGAAACTCAGTAAAGCCACTGTATGGCTAGGAAGACTTACGAATTCAGTCTGAGCATCAGCTCTACTGGAAGCAAAGCTGGATCTCACAGAGCATGTGGAAACTGAGCTTTCCGATACTGCCATTCTGAGAGAGATTACAACACTGCGTAGAGTGTCCTCAAGAATATTTGATAGCACAGTATAGAAATAAGCGTGTCTTCAAAAACCAGATCAGACCTTACGGCATCGGGTGTGCTTAAATTCATATTCTTGGCTGTAAGAAGATGGTACAAGATCAGTGAAACTTTCCATGCATTGTGCAAAGTAGGTTCTTCGTAGCATCTTTATCTCATGCTATATGCTGAATAAGCCACCACAGGAACAATTTTCTAAAAAGTTTGCTAAAAATTTTTTATTTTTTTTTTCTAAAAATTCTCCATCAGTGGTAACTTTAAAAAAAAGAAGATAGTATTTTGGTTATCTTTGAAATGTCCTACTCAAGCAGGAACTAATTCAAGAAAACCCATTGGTTTGAGTTGAGCAGGAGGCTCTTAGACATCATAATCATGGTCCTCTCTGGATGTAAAAACTTTGAGTCTTGACTTTTAAGCACGTTGCCCTTCCGTGTCAGCCACCATACAGCTGTCAGTAGGATTCCAAGTTGAAGGTGACTAAATTGTCTTCTGGCCAGAGCTGTGTGCTAGGAGAACACTAAAAAGGTAGCTCGTATTTTGTCACGTGAAGGAAGTCCTCTGTTTCTGGCCTCCTGGACAATAAACTAAAATGGTTCCCTGTTAACTGTTGTATTGAGAGAGATTTCTTTTCCTGGTGTTTGAATCTGGTTATAACAACAGGCGGGATGGTTGTGCAAATTTCCTCTTCTTTTGTGATAAGGAACACATTTCTGTGTTAATGGTGGAGGGATGTGATTCTCTGAGTTTCTATGGATCAGCCTTATCTTTCTTTTTTTATTTTGACATTTAAATAAGAATGCTGTTTATGCGCAGAATTCTTCTTACCAATGCCAAAGACTTGCCTACAAAGACCCAGTATCTGTTTTCAGATATGCATATGTTAGATGCCATGCTCTTAATTCTGAGATTCTGTTGTTTTTTAAAAAAATAAATAATTAAGTTTACTGCCTTTGTATCTGTCTCTCTTCCAGCCTTTTCTTGGTAGTAAGGGGTGCTCTAAATGATAGCTGAATCTGGTAATTAGACAAGGCTTCCCTTTTCTGTCCTGCTTTTTTTTTCTGCTGTAATGCATTTTGTCTGTTTACTGGCTTGAGGTCCCTTCCCCCTGTGAGACTTATCTTTTTAATGGCAGTCATTTTTAACATGCACAATTTTTCTGTAAGCATGACATTCGCTATCTCTATAATAACAATCATTTGGCTTATGATTTAAACCATTACAGCGGCGTACCATGCTGTGAGACTCAAATGCTGGCTTCACTTTTACATTGTTTACTTTCCTATCAGCGTGTTGACAGTTCATAACTCTTGGCTACTTCCACATTGACTGCAATTTCTGTACGGCTCCAGTGGAAATGAAGAACTCCATCAGACAATTGGGTTTTTTGATTACTTGCCTAAGCGTGCTGTAAACTTGGTAAACTCCTAGTAAGATACTGAACTAGTTAGTCGTTCTAACATGGCATGCATTTGCTAGTAAAGTGTGGAATAGGTGTAGCATCATTTTTTAACACGTATCTTAAGTGTAATAGACAACTCTGTAGCAGCTCTGCCCCTCCTTGTCCCCCAAGAAGAGCACCGCTCCTTTTGGGGGATCAGGCTTCGCTTGAACATTTAGCCATGATGGTCTTTGAGAGTGAAGAAAACAGAAGGGTCTGCTTTAGAGGAGATGGTTTTACTTCGACGAGGGGAATTTATTTTGCTTATCTAACGGGGCGAAAGAGACCTTTGTTCCCTGCAATCATTTTACCCGTGTATCCTACTCTTCAGTTTTCCAACTAAATCTCTGTAGCCAGTCCAGCCAGCGGGAACATGAGAGCACGTTGCCAGGAGAACTCATCTTAGTGCGAATGGACTCTGCAAAAAGCACAAAGAACTCTTGAATATGAGCAAATGATTAGTGTTTTAAGAGGTTTACAACTGGGATAAATTGAGTGGAGATTTTTACAGCTGTTTCTCAAGTCATATCTCTACCATAAGATTCTCGGTCACATTTTGAGACCTGTCCTATTTCAAATAAAAGATCTACAGAATTTTTTTACATGGAAAGGAATTGTATTTCAAAGATATCCAACCTGAGGTGTACATATGTTTAACTCAGGCAATGTTTTATGAGGCAAATAGTTTCTGGTCTGCATCTTAATGAGCCTTCCTTATAAAATACACACTAGTATTCTGGTCTTCTATACGTGCAAGTCTAAGTGTTGGGATAGATCAAAAATATATATTAAAGCTGAAAATTTTTGTTGTATTCGTACTTACTTTACTATACACTTTTATTTCTTTTTGTAATTAGTTTGTTTCTTTTGTGGCAACTGTTTGTTATTAAAATGGAAAATAGAATGAGGGAGAACTTTTTGTCTTAAAGATGGTTGAATCTGCCTGTCGTAAGCAGTGCAGAGTCAGAATTTGTTTTATGGAAAGATAAATTTCTTAAATCTCATTTTCCAGGCTTTAATACTAATGAACTGGGGAGTTTGTACTTTCAGACGCTACTAATGACTTACGAGTATGTTATGCTATAAACCAGTACAGTGTTACCTAGTTGCACAATTATAATACAAGTTCGCCTTACTTATATTTAAGCTTCAGGAATTGTGTGATTATACCTTTTTAAGAAAACATTTCCAGTGTGTTTAGTTGTAGATAAAGAGCTTGAAATTGTGTTTTGAGTATTTATTTTAAAGCCTTAAAACCTTGAGAAGTTAGAAGTATTTCAAAGTGGTTTTTAATAAATCTTATGTTGGGAAACTGACTGGCAATTTCCGAGTGACTGGCGTTGTAGTGTGCTTTTGTATACGGCAAGTATTGCTCATAATGCATGGGCAGGTACCTGTATCTTTTTAGGACAGGATTGCAGGGGCAGGGTGGGTGGATTTCATCTGAGTCCACTTTTTGTTGGACGACTTCTTGTGTACCTTGAGGGCCCCATGCCCGTTCTTGATCTCTGGAGATTAAAATGTTTGGGTTTTTTGGTTTTGGTTTTTTTTTTCCCCAGTTTCTTAACTTCCTTATTAGCATTTCAGTGAAGTTGTACAATATAAATTGATGACATCTTTTAAAGAATATTTTATACCATTTTACAATTTGGATCATGCTAGCGTAAAAATATTTCTAGAATCTACTTCCCATTTATCTCGTATTCTAGTATCTGAATTCATATTCTTGTAAAAGTAAGTGGGTAGGAGAAGGGTAGGGGAGAAACTATTCGTGAAACATTATTCTTCCACTTGGAGTTTGCCTTTGCTTTTCATCTTGAAATTAAAATTGATGGACAGAGAATAATTTGTGTTAATGCCGTTTGAAAGATGACTAACAGGAAGATAGTGCTCTTATCTGGGGAACAAAGGGTGACAAATGTCATTCTGCACATCAAGTTTTTCCAACACTGCCTCTGAAGCAGACGGTACACTAGCTTAAAAAAAAAAAAAAAAAAAAAAAAGAAAAAAAAAAGAAAAAAGAGCATTTGAACCAGTACAGTGTGTCAATATGTTAGAACAGTCACCTAAACCTCTTGTCATCTGTGATAAGGACATCAATAATAGTCATTGTCAACCTTCATTAAGTTCAGATCTTCCATTTTTATGTCCCTCAGGATGTTTTTCATTGATATTTTCCCTGGAAAGAGAAAAGGCACTACATCAAGCTAGTGTATAAAGCTTGATTCCTTTCCTCAGGGCTCTTAGTACAAAAGAACAAATTATTTTAATTACTCTTCTTCTGTTTTGATTTTTTTTTTTATTTGCTTGGTTGGTTGGTTTTTCTTTTGAGATCCTCTCGGGTGTTTAACCTGTTTCCAGATGCAGAAGAGTCCTTGCTTATTAATCCACGTAATGAAGTCTAAGAAAATGGGAACGTTCCACTTGCAAACAAATAAAAAGGAAGATGTCAAGAAAATTAGATCCATGCTTCCCCGTCACCAGGGCTTTGTCTAAAAAGCATTGCTGATATTCCTTAGTTTACACACATCTAGAGTTAATTTTTTAGATTCTTCTCATTCTTGCAGGTTGAGCTACCGGTGACCAGCACCACATGAGTTCTTTAGTTTTCTTCAGAAAAGACAACCAGAAAGATAAAATACCTGACTCTGGATTGCGTTTGAAGTCTTTTCAAGCATGGGAGGTAGGTGGTTTGGAGATGGACATTGATATGTTCAAAAACAAGTGACTTAGCTCGCTATTTGATTTTTATGGAAGGAAGAGAAGGAAATTATTTCTAAATTCATTCATTTCAGCGCTCTCAGCAGTTCTTTCCAACGTGAGGAGAAAATACACCATGTCAGAGAAGGCGGGCTCACACATTCAACGTTGCCACAATTAACAAGGAATTGCATATATTGTACCTGAAGTTTTAGGAGTCCGTGACTTGAATCATTGCTCCTTTTGAAATTATTTTCTATACAATGACCTATTTTCTCAGACCTTGTTAGACATTTTGGCTAGAAATACAGAAATATTCTCACACAAAAAAAAAAAGAAAATAAAACTTATCCCAAAACCACTTGGAAGTGCAAGCAGACTTTCCTGAGGCTGCAAAGTATTGAAACCAGACATTAGGTCCAAAGACACTTCTCATATTTTAAGTTAATGTATACTTTTTTATCTAAAATTCAGAATATCAAACCATTTTATGGAGCTGGCTTCTCACGCCTTTCACTTACAAGTGAAACTGTACAATCTAACACTCAGCCCTGCAAAGTCACTCTGAGAACAGAGCATCAAACTGGGGTGTTCTCATAACTGGCAATTTTATAATCCAGAAAGCATTTTGGTGCCAGTGCTGCAGACCTCCGTGCATTTAATTGCACAAGCTAGCTTGTAAATTATTAGTTGTATGTTATGTAACTTTTACTATAGATTTGGTGGTGTTACACTGACAGTATCGTGTCTATTTACCCCAAATTTGAGCACATTTAGTAAAAAAACAAATTACAGCACAAAATAGAAATAGATCTATTACAAAATCCCTTGACTGGATGTTATTTTCTGCTTTCAACTAGATCTACCAAAAAAAATCATCCTTTCTTTACTATAACTTGTCCAGCTGGGTTGAATTGCATGTTCAGGTTCAGTTAACAATCCAACCGATAGTAAAGCTTGTTAAGAAACTGAATATGCTTCCAGCCTGGTTGTAAATAAGTCTACTCACAAATTCTCATAAATCTGAAATGATTTGCAAACAAATCTAGACGGACCAATCTCAAATGTGAATAGCTGTAAAGTCTGTCTAATCTTCATTATTGTTGGGAGATATCTGAGATCCTGCGATCGTATTTTTGTGTGCCAGGCAAAGAATTTGGTGAGTAGAAAGACATCTCTGCTCAATGTAGGAGCTGGGGTACGTGAAATGGTACTTCTTTAAAAATATGTATCAGTGGAGTTCCAGATATTAGTTAATTTCTTTGCTTGTTTGTGAGGTTTTTCTTTTTCTTTTTTCTTTTTATTTTATTTTTTTTTTAATGAGTTTTGGTCAACCAGTCCCACTTGAAGTTTCATTAGTGCAGTGTTTGCAGAGCTCGCTCCGGAAATTTCTCTCTCTGGCGTCACTTGTAAGAGACTCTTCAGGTGGTGAATGTACTCATCATCCTTCTTTTGTCAGTGTTACGGGACTTCATTACAGTGTGCAAGCACTTAAAAGGGCAGTACCTACTGTGTGAAAGACCTGTGCAGCTTATGAAAGAAAATATCCTATAGTGTCATTATGAGTTGTCAATGCAATTGTACCTCAGGCCATTCCCACAACATATCTAATTCTGTTCCCCTCTGACCCCTTTTATGCCAGAAAATGGTAGGATTGTGCAGTCGTGTCTTTGAAAAGTGGTGCAGAGCCTGGCACAATAGATTCCTTATAATATCATACAGCATATTGAGCTAGACCTACAGAGATTTTGAAAGAGATGAAATTATGCTGATCATCATATGGGAGAGTTAAGTCTTATCTTCAATCTTAAAAATAAAACATGGGTGTATAAATTTTTTTTACATTGAAAGCCACTCTATAAAATGACGCATTAAATGATCATGGAAGTCAGTGCTGGCCTGAAAATGCACCATATTTTTAAAAATAGTTCAAATCCCAGGATTCTGTGTGAGCCTTTCTAACACCAGAGTACCGTCTGACCCAAATCCACCACTGAGCCCGCGCTCTGTGAAGCAACTTAAATGCCTCGGGCGTGCGAAGTAGTGTCACGCTCTAAGAGTTTCTTGCGTGTGTGAGGAAATTGGAAAGACGATATTGTTCTCTAATATGGCTTATAAGTAACAGACAACTTATGTTTTCCTCGTAGAGTGGACTGGAACTGGTGTACGTGACACAGCCCTTCCTCACCCCCAGTGTGGACACACAATCTAAACGCATTATCTGAACCACGTGCTGGTGGAAGGTAGTCACTGCAGCATCTGCTCACATCTTCCAGCTATTGCAGAGAAGGGATGGAGTCAAGGATGCCCGAGAGGCGGGAGGAGCACCGCAGGATCCTGCTAGGCGTAGTTTGGGGATGACAGATGTGCATGTGAATCTTAAATTTATATGCAGGTAGTCACTTCCCTTCCTCACCTCACTTTCACACTTTGCTAAATCCAGATTTAGTGCCTGATATTCTTCTTGTTATATAGTTGTGAGGGCACATAGTCTGGAAAATCTTGAATTGATTTACTCCTTTTTCCTCTGCTTTCCCCAGTTTAAAGCCATAGTTCCTGGGAGCAGGCACAGGAATCTGAAAGCAAAATTACGTTCACCTCTTAGCTTTCTGTTGTAAGCATAATATTCAGAGTGTTTTCGCCATATTAATGTGTAGCTCATAATTGTTAATATTGCCAGTGATTTACTGAGGAGCCTCTTAACTTTAAGCAATGCTGTGACTCAATCCCTTTCCCTGTAGCATTAAGAACTAATTTGACAGTTGCTACAGGCAAAGCTGCAAGATGACTCAGATTGTCAAATGTCCTTTGTCCTCACAAATGTAAAATCCTCCAGCCAAGCTTCAAATGCAATTCCATTTTATTCTAATTTATTGTTCATTTCTCTTCTTGACATAGCAGCTCCCTAACAAGTCTGTACATCATTACTTAAATGCTTGCTCACAAAGGACTGTTGTCAATCACTGGCACAGAACATCAAGCAGAAAGAATGTCTGATCAAACACATTTTGAAAGGTCTGCCACAACAATAGAGAAAAGCTGAATCAAACTGGGGGGAAGGGAAGGGCTAAACAAGACTTATTTGTATCAAGCAGATGAGATTATTTTAAATAGGCCTAAGACTCTGAAAACCGTGGAATTAATTCATTTCTAGATACTTCTCAGAGTGCATATTTTTTTAAGCATTGATGATAATACAAGTGGTGGATAAAATACTAATATCAGTAAGCATAGCAAAAATGAACCATCAGACCATTCAGACCTTCCTGGGGCTGCAAAGAACCTCGGAGTCAGCCTGAAAATTACTAAAAATAAAATGAGAAATTATTGCTCTGGGGGTAAATCACTCCTGGGTCATCTGTATTAGCAGTAATAAGAGCATTTTAAATAATCATAATTTTTTCACGTATCTTCTTGAGTCATGGTCTTGATTTTATATGTTTTAAAAGGTCCACAATAAGAGAACATCTGTGGTTCAGTTCTACAAACAATATGTTTGGTTTTAATTTATTCTAAGATATAATTGTTCTTTAATAATGGATCAAAGCCTCCACCAGTTCAAGAGGTAAACTACACAAAGGAATTAATTTTAAATTCAAAATACGAAAATAGATTTTTCATTTTGTGTACCTCAATGAATGTAATGAGATTTTTTTTTTCCTAATCTGAGAGGAATTTAACAATAGTGTATAGCCTTGAACTTCCCCTGATCTCTGCACTGTAGCTGCATACAAATCAATAACACACTTCACTTACAAGAGTTTATGTCCTTGTCAGCTCAAAATTCTGGTCACTCAGGGCTGTCACGCTGAAGGTGAGCTTCGCACATCTCTCCGGATTAGTTTATCGCTCCTGGTGGGGCAGGGAACGGGAGTGGGAGGAAAAGAGCAATGGTTGTATGATTCTCTGCCAACCCTACTTCACCCCAAATCTTAAAAATAACAGTCTTTCTCACAAACGGGAAAATGTTGCAGTCCCTGAGGAATTTCTGGTATGACATTCCTCTGAGGACGTCTTGGGGGGTTGGGCAGCAAGAACAACCGACTGTGGGTTTCAGTTACACTGGCCAGGGTTTCTGCTCTGGGCACTGAGGCCGGAGACCAAAAGGAAAACCAGTATATAATTTAATATAGCAATAAGTCACATGCATAAAGAGACAATGAAATGTGGACAGTGTTATTTTATCTCTAACTTTTAAATGTCTCACTGTGGAATTGCCTTTTAAGTTGCTTTAACGTAATTCCCTATGTTGGTGTTTTTGTTTTTTTTTTTAAGTAAAACAAAAACCCCACCACCTCCATTGTGTGAAACTGCAGTATTCCCATGGTCCAGCATTTGGCTTTATACAAAGATTCTTCTGATGAATTGAAAACTTGAACTAAAATCATTATGTATGGCTAAACAAAATTACATATAGTATATGAGTATTCATGAGGTAAGGTCACAGGAAACCTGGCTAGGAAGCACCATTAGTCTCAGAAGAGCTGAGTAGTTTGAGGCCAGCATGTTGTGAGGGTGTCCCCTAAACTACAACTGAGAGGAGATCCACTATTTGAAACAAATCCTCTACTCTCCCCTCCTTCAGTATTTGCTGGGGCTTGTTGGGGTTTTTTTTTCACCATTTGCTTGTTTGCTTCCACCTGGTGATCTGGAGCACTCCATTCGCTGGTGAGAAAGTGGACATATTGCACAATCCCAGCCATAACAATCATCATCATCATCATCATCATCATCATCTTATTCTGAGAACCAGCCACTAGAGGTGAAGAGACTTCTGCGGAAAGTGAATCCTTACTGAGCATGAGAAAAGCTGGGACCTTGAGTCCTGGACTCAGTGGCTGGGTCTGGAGTATACTGCTGTGACTGCAGCCCGAACCAATGCTATAACATGGCTATTCATGGAGTAAATTACAACATAAAAATGCTACAACCTTTTTAAAAGACTCTGTGAAACCTTTGGGGTAGCTTCATCTCAAAACCGGTAGCATAGTTAACAGCAAAGAGATTTGTAGCTTTAGTGGCATTGGAATTCATCCATGACAGAGTTTAAAATAGTGAAAGATAATATATGTATCAGCAAAGGTAATGGAGGAATAATCTACATTTATGCAAGGGTTGAATTCAAGCAACTGAATCCACTCCATGGAGGGGAAAAGCTACCATAGCATCCTCTCTTGACAACTTTATTAGCAGATTATGTCTTGTCTTTTCTCATATTATGAAAAAGTACAATAATTATTCAAAGATACCATCAAAGAAATGAATGATATCCAGAATCAATGGGAGATCTTTGGTAAACCTGCAACACAACTATGTCCTTATAGCATCAATTAAATTTTTGAAGAATCTAATCTTATAATCTCAAAGCTGAAACACATTTCATTAGTTTAAGTACTAAAAATTTTAGAAAAAACTTCTGGGAAAATATCAGTAAAATTAATGGAAGTGTAAAATCTGTTCAGGGATAGCTTCAAATTTACACTTCTAGGAGGAGAAAAAATAATTTACTAACAGTAGGTTTCTTGTTGCTTTTGTTGATGACTGTTGGTTAACTTAATATTCCTTGGAATACTGTAGATCCAATGGTATCAGCACTAAATCCTTCTAAATCGGTTGCACAGCCTAACGTGTGTTTGTGCTCTACCCCCCCAGTATGTTGATTTAATAGCTAGGGCTGTTGGTAGCTTTTTTTGAAGTGCCTTTTTTCCCCATGTGGAATTGGAGGCTCTGAATTGAGTCCTGGCTTCAGCTCAGAGATCAGAAGCTAGAGGAACAGTAATAAGTACCATTTGGATTGAATAGAAGATGTAATATATATTAACAGTGGGTAAAAGTGAGCAGCATCAGCTGGAAAGGGAGCAAAGGAAAGTGCCAGCGTTAAGCGATGTACTGGTTTGATTTATATTGGATGAGAAAATTGCTGGTAGGTTTATTTTATTGAAAAATTAAGTAACAATCAGTAGAGTTTTTAGAAAAGCACAGATTGCTTTTGAGTTAACAAACCATAAAACTGATTCAGTGCTACAAAAGTGGATAACCATTGTTTTATTCTTTTCTCAGTTTTCTTTTGGTGATTGCATGAATCACTACTGTGTCATAAACTAAGGTCTTAAAAATGAGCTTGAGACAATAAAAAGAAAAGCCTTAAAATATTTTCCTGGGATTAAAAGATTGTTTGATTTACTTTTAGCTCATCTGAACTTGGTTGTATTGACAAGGTCAATATTTAAGTCATTTTTTTCATACCATTATAATAACTGGCTGGGGAAAAGATAGCAATTTCTTTCATTACACCTCGAGCAGGGAATGGATTGAGATGTAAAACCGAACCTGTTTGTAAAGTGATCACCTCTAAACAGCCATAGTTAGCTTCCAGGCTGGGGAAATCCACACAAAGGAACAATTAATGATTCATAACACCACCAAGCATATATTTATTGCTGGGGTATTTATCTTCTGCCCTTTTTTTGAATGGGAATCAAAGAGTCCGTAAAACTCCTTATAAGCAAGCAAACTGTTTAAATTGTGGTTAAAAAACCCATTCTGGACTAGATAAGGTTGTTGAAGGGTCTTACACCCTAGGTATTCATATCCTGTGAGCTCAGAATACCTAGAAAGCATCAAAAATACTGTACGTGCAGGCAAAAGCCTTCTGCAGTAAGTCTAGCGCTTCTTCATAGTAGTAGCTTAGTGCAATGAACGTGTATTTGTACAGGAAATCCCGTGAAAGCTTAAATATAGAAAAAGTATCCAGTATCATCGGCATTACCCAAGCTGTCATTCCTCCCTTTCATCTTTCCTGTCCCCTTTGATATTCTTCCTTCTGTGGTATGAAAACTGAAAATTGTTTTGCTCGGGAGCCTGAGGGCTGCTCTGCGTGTTACCCAGAAGCAGAGCCCCATCAAGAGCTAAACCCCTCCAACAATTTCAGAAGAAAAGTTCTGGCAGGAGGGTTAATTCTGTTAAGGAACAAGACTCTCAGCAAATGAGCAGACTAAAACGTGGCTGTGAGCATCAAGCCCTACACGTACTGTTTGCAGAATGAACAGGTTTACTTAGCACATGTTCCTCACCTCTTAGAAACCAAGAAGAAAAAGCGGCAATTCTGTTAAAACACAACTCTTCCCCTGTCTTGATTCCAGATACTCTAAAAAACCGTTTCCTAAACTGATTGACTTTCATCAAGAGCTCTTTCACTGTCACAGAAATAGATTTCATTGGTTTTGACAGCCTGGCTTGATGCTAAGCTTGCATCAAAAACCTACCAACAGGAAAAAGACTGCCGAGTTGAACATAATGGTCATATTTGGGGTTTCTGCTGTGCGTGTCTCTGCGGTGGATGTGATTTCCTCTCTTTTGACCCCAAGAAGCTTGTACGGCAGCTCATTTAAAGTTCATGTCTCCAAAAGGAAAATAGTGGAAATATGAAAAGCGAAATGATCAACTGCACTTTTATTTTGAGTAGCCCTCCCACAGTCTGTGAGCTCGGCGGGGAGCAGGAGATGGGAAATCAGTGTTGCCCTTAAAACAGAAGAAATGTTTTTCTAACATAATATACATGAAGCACTTCAGCATTCCCACTCTCTGTAAACGACTGAAAGACAGTAGGTGCAAAATCTAACGATGTGGCCGGCTCTTCTAAATGTCTGCCCTCTTCAAGCTTCCCGTGCTCTTGTTGTCTTTTCCTAGACGCTTGGCATTATGTGGCCTCCTAAGGGCCGGTGAATAATACGTCTATCAGCAACGTTCACATCTTCTGAGAATCTTCCCATTTTCTAAAGCAGTTTGAATCAAGGGTGTAATTGAAACAATACACTGAACTAGTATTTTTACACTGGTCACCGAGAGGCTGGTCCCCAGTTGAATGAGCCATTACATATTTCTGTATAATTTTCTTTTCGTATCCGGTCATTGAAAAAGCCCATAGAAACAGTCTAACACCTCATTTGAAGCCGTGATCATTCCCCACACTCATATTTTCCTCTCTGTAGTCGCTCAGCAATATCTAGTAGCACAGACTTGGGGAAGGAAATACATTGCCTCCTTCACGTCCCTGGACAGGGTATTTCCTATATAAAGCTGAAGCAGGGCTACAGTCCTTCATTCTGTTTCTTCTTCCCCAAAGCCTGGTCAAGGGCGAGTTCGTAGCTATAGTCAATAAATCTTATATACGTACACAGCTTCTCTGTGCATGCAGTTCGTTTGGTGGTGTCGTCCCTTTAGTGTGTGATACTGAGAGGTATCTCCACGGCGGAGAGGGAGCACCGGGAACGTAACAGCTAACAGGCAAAAGCCACTCCTCCCACCCCCATTAAACAATCCTGGTTTGGAAACAGAAGAACAAAGCCAGAACTATAGCTTCTATGAAACTGTAGCAACATAGAATTGTATAATCATAGAATTGTTTAGGTTGGAAGAGACCTTTAAGATCATCGAGTCCAACCATTAACCCAGCACTGCCAAGGCCACCACTAAACCACGTCCCTAAGCGCTACATCTTAACTTCGGCCTTGCCTGGCTGATGAAATAACCAGAGTTTCACAACCCTAGCACGTAAGCACAATAAAATCACACAGTCGGAGGTTTCTTTTTCCATCTTAAAACTTCACAATTTATTCACATCTGCTGGGTAATGTTTATACTAGAGTTTGCTCAAATTTTTGCCAAAGAAGCAGAACTAATTTACACATTTCTCCTTAGCTATGACTTTTTGAGAGAGTGACTCAGGCATGGAAGGGAACTTGTGTTTAATATTCTGGTTTGGTGATGATGTGTGCAAATCTGTTCCCTTAACACCTTTTTAGATTTTTTTATTTTGAAACTTTTTTTTTTCAGTTCATACAGATGTAAAACTTCTCATGTGGTTCAATTAGTGTAGAGAGATACAGTTAATTGTTTAAAAATACTTTTAAAACGCTGTTATTTGTTACAAATAACTTGAATTATAAACAGCAAAATTAAGCTTGGTACTAATTTCTCTTGTGTTCCTCCCAGTTGGCAAAAATAGAAAATGGCTAGTCAGCTTTCCCATTGTTTACATAGTTTTGAGTTTTTAATTAACATAATCTGCTTATTGCAATGTAGCTGCTAATTGCAGCCAGTTGAAGGAGAGGGGTACAAATTGCTGTGTTTATGTGGTAGAAAAAGGAGCCAAATAATTAGGGAAACTGTTTCCCATATAGAAAATGATAATATTTTCTTTCTTTACACGGAAACATAAATAAATCTGTGACCAACTGTTTAGACACCATTTAAAAAGCACTGTAGCAAAGCAAAGAACTTCAATACGTTCAAATTGGTTCATTTCTCCATCAACTTGCCTGAACACATTTTTCTTTTTAATGAAAACGAAGCTTGTGTTGAAAAGAACTCCGTGCTCAGTTTCTGAGGATTCGGGGGGATGTCCGCAAAGGCTCGCTGATCCTTCCCCACATCGCTCCGCAGCGGAGCTCTCAAGGCGCAGCAATACCAACTCTGGACTTTCAATATCTGAAACTGTTGCTGGAGCTTCTCTGAGTCTTTACAAGGATGCAGAGAAGCGTTATGTGAGCATTCCGGGGCTGTTTCAGTGTCTCAGTTATTTGCAATTAAAATGATGACTGTTTAGGCACTGAGTATTTCTATTTATTTTCCTGCAAACTGGAATGTTTTTAGCAAGGAAAAGAAAAAAATCAATGGATTTGGCAAATATTCAGACAACAGGCCTGGCTCTAACCGCGCTTTACTATTATATATAACTCTGCAGGGGAATCTTAGGCAAAAAGAGCCATTAATTTTGACTTTTTCTGCAAACCTAAGCGACAGAACCAAACCTAATTACAGAACTGAGTTTTGTCCCAGCCGTATAATCCACTGTGCAAATTTTACTCTTCTCCACACCTCCACTGCAGCCAAATACGGTAAAGGTTATTAAGGATTCTAATCTCGTAAAATAAAAAGGAACAAACCCGGATGCTGTTAAGATGACTAGGTTCTCTTCAAACACAGCAAGATTTACTTTATGCTAGAATGAACAATGATTAAGAAGGTTTGACTGTATTATTAGGAATCTTTAATTGCAAAAGGAGAAGCCGCTATGTATTTTGTAAAATGTAATCGAAATCATTTGCAGTAGCAAATTAAATATATTCATGAGTAAAAGTTCCAAATATTTTATCTGTTGACCTTTACCATACAATGTAAAATTTTAGTATTGGTGCTATTGTATAATTTTAGAAACAACAGTGCTGAAATGTGTGGGCCTGATTCTGATTTCGCTTACATCTAATGTAATTCTTTCTGGAAGCAACTCTTGACTGGCAATGCTGGCAGCTAATTGGAATCATGCCTTGTGGCTCAAAGACTGCCCTTATGCACACAATAATATTAATTTCTGAAATTAATAAAAAGGACAATGGTTATTGATCTGTTTCAAATTACACACTCTGTGTGCTTTTCTAGGCTTGGCACCTGGATCAGGGAAACGGGTGATGAATTGATGGCAGGATTAAATAGCTCCTTGTAAGTAAGATTTTTTCTTTGAATCTTCCAAATCATGGTTACTAATAAATCTTCTATTTCTTCTATGTTTCTCTAAAATAGTGACAGATATGTTCATAATGTTTCCCTAACAGGAGCAGTAGACAACATGTTTGTTGTCCTAAGGCACATCTAAATACATTTAGAACGTATATCAGGGTCGTAATATTATTGTTCTCTCCTCCTGCTTTAAGAAAAATAAAGAAATCCAGATTTGTAATGTATTGATGAAGTTAGAAGAATCAAGTAGATTCAGTGTTCCCAGCAGAGAGCCTGAAGCTGAGATCAAAATACAAATTTGTAATGTATTGAAGAAGTTAGACCCTATATCTGAGATTGGTGAATAGTATAGAATGTTTACTCATGTAGCTAAAATATATGTCCGTGATATATTAATAAGAAAGACTGTGTCCTTGAAACCCTAAAATAGTCTTTTCTAATGTCTGATACATCCTTTCTTCAAATGTTGTTCACAGACTCAACAAAGTAATATATCAAGCACTCATGCATGAGCAGCAGTTGCATAAACCAGGCTCCATCCGTGTTTGAGCTGACAAAGAGAACGTCTGCACGTTTGGTAGGAGCCAACAAATTCCTGAAAGGAAATCAATTAAACGTTATTAAATACAAAGACGTCTCCTCTGGGTCTGGAAGTCTGACTTGCAAAGTATTGGTGGCTCTGAGAATAATTACTTCATGTTTGGCCTGTTCGTATTTCTGATGTGAGGTCAGCACATGTTAAGGACTAGGTGAAGTTGTTGCGAGAATACAATTTTAATATGTACTGTCAATTTTTCAGCTTGCACTAGGAAGTTGTTGCAAATACTCTCCTACCAAAAAAAGAAGCTCTGAGTTTAGAGTTCTGTTCCAAAACAGAATATTTAAATTTCTTTTCCCTATTTCTTCTGTTTTTCTAAAAATAAGTTTGGACGGGTGTCACAAAGAGAATATTTAATCAGGACATAAAATTTTATACCCTAATAATTTGTTCTTTAATTCAAACTCTGGGACGGGAGCAATCTCAATTGAACCTAAGATGCTGTAGATCTGTCTTATAAGCAAGCCAAAATCTGGACCTTTATATATTTTTAATATTAGCTATTTCCTCAATGATTTTCCACCTTTTCTTCCTACAGTTCATTATGCCAAGCTTGTTAGCCCATCACATCGAAGTGAGCTCAACGCCTCCTTCCTTGTTCGTGTTCCTTTAGCAGCAGTACTAAGAAAAGACCGCAGGCGTAAGGGATCATCCGGGTTCTCCGCCTGCGTTTTCCGACCTGGCTCACGCCTGGCATTGCAGCGGCAGAGCGATGACATCGCACATGGGATGCAAATGGCTTTGTAGTCAAGCTCTGAAGAAAAAATGTTACTGCAGACTTCGGAGTTTCTGAATCTGCCACGCGGAGGCCAGGTGACGTCTACTTTCAGAAAACTTTTCTGCCGTTGTTGGCTGCACAGCGCTTCGCTCAGTGCTGTTAATAAAGCAGGTGACATCCGCGACGGAACAGTGGTGTTTATAGTAAGATTTAACTCAGTCTGATGCTACAGACGAATGTCCTGATGAATTGTGTTCAGTAGTTTAGCAGAGGATAATAGATCCTGAAAAAAATCCGAAAATGACCACTAATGCTGTTTTTCAGGAGAGGCAGTTCTCCTATTTACAGGATATGAAGAGGGATGATAGAATGCTTTTAGACAGACAATGAAACAACTCTTAAAACATCCTAATGACCTCAGACTACTACCTTGCCCCCCTTTTTCTGGTTCTTTATGATTCCAAACTCTTTTGAGTGAAAATGTTACAATGAAATATATTATCCCTTTTATAGAAATGACAGAGATAGAACACTTACCAAGCAATTTAAGAGACATAACTGAACCTAATCACTCCTGAAATCAAAAGAAGTAAAGGGAGAATTCTTTTCTCCCTCCTTTTCCCTGGTAATGAATGTGAATACTTAGTTTTGGACTCCCTTCACCATTCTGCTTCAATAAATGAGAACAGGCAGGGAATAGATCTTCACATTGCTACACTGCTCCCAGCTCAGTGCTGCCGCTCCTTCATCCTCTGCTCCATTTCGTTAGTGCGTCTCCAACTTTTTAAGTGGGTTTGCAACAGTGGTTATCAATTGGTTCAGTTTTCAGAATAGTTCTTCTGTAACTACGCTGATGAGAAAGTAAGTGTGAGGAGAAAAAAGAGCTTGTGTTTCATGTGAGTCGATATTCTTGATATACAACAGAATCTCTTAAATTTTGTTGCAGTTTTTTTCTGTCTGTATAAATGGGTTTAAACCTCCTGGTTTTGTCATTCAGCTTTTTGCACACAAATTCTTGGGACTATCGCTGCTGTTCTGCCCACAGGTTAATTAGTAGCTTAACTATCAACTAGTTAGAGACAGGATAATTTAAGCAGGTCAAAATTGCTTATAAATCGATGTCACCATGGTTGAATGCCTTACGTAAGTGAGGATAAGGATTGCACAGGATTTTTGCTGAAGTTTGAACCGGGCGTGGGCTTTGTTAGTACTGTTAGCGCTAGAACCCTCCTGTGTGGTACCCATAGGCAGAAAGCAAAAACAAAGAGCAAAAGTGTGATGGTGCAATACCTGCTTCTGCTAGACCTTGCTGCCGTAGAAGGGTTTTGCTTCAGCTGGCCTTGCGGTGAGCAGGTGATGGCCAGCAGCACCAGAATGCAGATGGTAAGAAGATAACAAGGTGTTGCATCAATCAGTTCACATTATTTTGCAGACGTCAGTAACCTGTGGAAATTGGCACAAAACACAGTACTGACAATTTAGAGCAGATTAAGCAACACTTGTGTAATAGACTATGAGACAACCTTTTAGCAGTTTGCTGGCGGGAAGGAAGCTATTTGGAGGGGACATGTGCACAATACACTGTATTTGATTAATTTAAATTGCAAAGGAATCAGCAAATGGAACATTTCTCTTTTTTTTTCTCTTTTTTTTTTTCCATCCCCAATCAAGGGAACAATTCAGATGCTGTAATAAGATTTTCTCAAAAGCCCAAGGGATAAAGGAAATGGTTGCTTGATACAGTGGCATCTTTGCAATTCAGATGGATTCTAATGATGAATAGGAACATCCAGAAACACTTATTTTGTTTTATTTTCACTTTTAACATGTCTTTGTAATAAACAAGCTCTATGAATAAATATACCTGATGAAACAGTGAAATACAGTATGTGCTATTGAGAATGTTCCTCCCCCTGCAGTATAGTAGCTGGAAAATTATGATACAACCACAGTGACATAGTTCCCCCCCATGGAGCATTTTTGCGGCAAGACAAGTTAAAAGTAAGAATAAGATAAAATGTTATTATAGGGCCATTGATCTTCCGTTACCTAAAAGGAGTGAATATAGGTGTCAGAGCTGACAAAGTGCTAAGCTATCCCAGCCTATGCAAAGCTCAGTACAAAACAGTGAAAAACAATGTTATCAGATCTTTTCCCAACTTCAGGGGGGAGGGAGAGAAGGTGTCCTTTAGAACCAATAGGACTATAAAAGCTGTCAGGTTCCCAAACAAAACAAAGCTTGGGTGACAGCTGCAAGTGCATACTCCATGAAAATATAAATTCCACTTTAAAAAAAAAAATTGCTTTCAAGTATCAAGTCTACTTGCCAAGTAATATCATGGAGTCAGATTTTATTACCTAGTTATAAAGTCCTAATACAGAGGTTCTGGAATAGAAGTGTTCACACAAAATGATCTGTAGACACTCCAGTGATGCCGCTGGAATGGTGGGACTCAGAGCTGAGAGACAGGCTGTCGCAGGAGCTTCCTACAGACCGACGGTACCAGCAGGCATTGGCGGCACCGGGCTCTGTTACTCATCCTGCCGTCTCGTAACAGACGGGCATGTAAGAGCATAAAATCCTAATGCTGCCGTCTTAGTGCTTAGCGCGATTTGCAGTGCAATTTTATTTCCATGCTACTCAATGATAATAATAATAAAAATTGATTCTTGCCTCATGCAATTTGTGTTGATCTCCCCCCCCCACCTTTGTTTTCCTTCCTCTCCCAGCCCCCTGTAATGTGAAGATCTTTCTACCGTGTGTCTTTTACTGCAGAGATACAGCAGGTCAGTACCATGCGCATACCTCAGGGTTGTTTTTCTTCCCTTGACTACCAAATCACACGGTAAGTCTCTTTGAATCGGTGCTTTTTCTGTTTTGAATAAAGTTTTAAAAGATTTAGTCTGAAGCTTACATACAGCACTGGTGCCACATTCAGTGTTGACAGTCTTACCAGGGTTAGAAGTAGAGCAATCCACTGATGTAAATAATTTGGAAGTAAACTGATAAATTCTATCTGGTTTGATTTCTTTTGTTTTCCTACCCATGAGTCATTCAGGAACTGACTGAATATTTTCAGAACGTACCTTATTTTCTCTCAGACAGGACTCGTTTGCAAACTCCTCTTTCTGCCACCTGGGCGGACGACTGGGTACCATTCGATACGGTTTCAATGAAAAAGTGGAAAGTATTGGCTCAGATAACTCTCCTCTTCTTTCCTCTAGAGCTGTGCTTACAAAGGGGATTCTTGTTGAAGAAAAATGCTGTAAGGGTGCCCATGTGTACTCTCTCCTGAAGGAATTCTGCTTTCGGAAGAAGTGTTGCAGTATAATATCATAGAGCGCAAAAGTAAGTCCCGAAGCATGAAGAGCTTGTTTAGTCCACCCACACTGCCCACCAGAGGCAGGATTAGCCTCCCGCATCATTCTGACACCTTTGCCCAGCCCAGGCACCCGCGGTGTCTGCACCCGGCAGCCTACTGCGCCACGAGAGCACAGAAGCGCGCTGGGCGGTGGCGACAAACCCAAGCGCCCGGCCAGGGCACGCGGCCGATGGGCGCTGGGGCGCGAGCCGTGTCCCGTGACGGGCTCAGCAAGCAGCCGTGGGACTGCTGCCCAGGGCGAGGGCGCCTGGGGACAACCGGCAGTGACTGCTACCGATTCCGATTCAGTTATCAAGAGACTGGTCTAATCTAATCTTAAAACTCTCCGGTGAGAGGGATGTTACATTGCTGCGTCAGGCACTCCGTTACAGTGCTGAGCTCCCGGTTGTTCCAGAGGTTTTTCCACTGCCCCTCAGCGTATAAACCCCTCAAAGGAAGGGGCCCAGCTGCCCAGGTTTAGCTGCAGTCCAAGGAAGGTGCACGTTGTCCAAGTGACTACCAAGTATGACACTACCTTTAGATTCTGGCACCGGTATTACTAGAGTTTTTCTAAGTTTGTTTTGTTTTATTTTTAAAAAAAAGCATAGAATATGAGGCAATCCTACCAGGGTGTTTCTTGTGAGCACAAAATCCGTGTATTTTACTGTATGTGATAAAATTGTGGGTAAAGGAAGGATAAGCTAGCACCCAGTGTGCAGAAGCACCCTACCCTCGATTTACTAATCTATATGGCAGCTAAAGTAAATAGCACTGGCATGTAAAGCGCATAGGACAGAGCTGTCGAACAGAGGTGGTAGCGAGCCCAGCATAGCGGCTGCTCTCTAGCAAAGGCTTTCTACCAACGGTCCCCTGGCACCTGCCGCGCGGGCCGTGCCACCCACTACCTCTTGCTGCTTTTTACTGAGGAGATTTCCAGGAAAATGAACAGCTCGTGGGTTCTGCCATCTAGCCAAACGTCTTTCCCACTCATTTCATAGCACGGTTGTGGTTTTATATGTCAGTTGTGGGGTTTTTGCCTTGGGAAAAACACCTCAAGGTAATATAGTTGAGTTTTGTTACGGTCTCCAACAGATGACGTACGTATCTTTATTATTCCATCCAGTTATGATTTACCTGATGTGTAGAAGCACAATGATCAGGCTTTCGTTTGCAGCAGTATCACTTAAACACAGACGCTAACCTTGGGCTCTTTGGACAGCTTCTGTTGGAGGGTTGCATCTGAAAGAGAAATATCTAATACAGATTCTATGGCTAAATAGCCATAAATGAGCACCAAATAAGGGCCTTTTAACTTCTCGGCTGCTTACAAACAGCTTAAATAGAAGGGTTTTACAAAACTTAACTCATGCGCTTACAGATGATTTTTTTTTTTAATTTTAATACTTATCCTAGCAGAAAACCAATCATATTGTTAATTACGCAACACAGTGTCTTTCCTTGGCAGGGATATTGTCAAAATACAAGAGGAATTGTTATTTGTGGGCATGACTCTGTATGGGAAGAACTGATGCTCAAAATCCATATTTGCTTGTTTTATTTATATCTCTATGGCAGCTCATCTGAGGAAATGTATTTGGGTGTCATTTTTTAAGCCGTTTTGGGATCCAAAATTTTGTTTCTACATAAGCCCTTAGACAAAGGGAAATGCACTTTTTTGGGGTGATGAACATATACAGCCTCTCTCATGGGAAAATGAGCTTTCCTTTCTGGTGCCTGTCCCTAGTATTAAATGCCAGATAGGAAATAGAGATAGATAAGAAATAGAGACGGGAAATAGAGAAGGTATAGGCCAAAGACTGTGCTGAAGTGACATCCAGTGTGGGACCACCCCATCACTTTAAAGTATTCAAGGTAATTCGAGCCTATCTATTGCAATGGAGCACTAACATCTGCACTATGTTCAGCTTGAGTAAAAGATGTGTTCATAGACTTTTATATTCACTCCGGCAATCTGAGTTTTGCATTTATGTCCTCTATGTGCTTTTCAGATACTACGGTTGGGTTTGGTTTGGGGTTTTTTTTCATAAAAATCCACGCTTTCTGGTCAATGAGATTAAGCAAATTGACACAAAACAAAACCTAATTAAATCATATGATTATAAATTGCTTATCCTTGGAGAATAGATTATAAAAAGTGAAAATAAATTATGTCAAGGTGCAGTCTGAATGATAATAAAGTAGTGTAGCTTTTGGCTGCCAGTAGCCAGCTACCAGCTGAGTCAAGATGCACCCTCATCTCCTGCTTGCTGCCTTTGAACAGCAGTTATGGATTAAGTCTGACAGTGTGAAAATAAATGGGAGAGTGTAGCTGAAGCCAAGCATTTATCAAGCCTGGTTGTACTCTATGCAAGGCAAGTCTGATACAATTTAATAAGATAACAGAAAACTTAACACTGTCTTCGGGATGTCAAAATATGGATTTATGCCCTGTGCCAATGCTACTACTGTTAACTTGATGAATTTTAAGCTATTTCGGGTTTTGGAGTTAGCATCCATAAGTCAGTGGTGCAATAGGAATAATTTTCAGATACAGAACTGAATACCTGTGCATACGTATGGCAGGAGTATTCAAAACTGTCAGTTATCATCATAAAATGGAAGGAAGAACTGGAGAAAATGGTAGGAGAGCAGGTTGTTGTGGTTTAACCCCAGTCGGCGACCAAGCACCACGGAGTCACTCTCTCAACCCACCCTGTAGTGGGATGGGGGAGAGATTTGAAAAAAAAACCCTCGTGGGTTGAGATAAAGACAGTTCAATAGGACAGCAAAGGAAGAGAGAATAATAATGATAACAGAACATACGAAACAAGTGATGCACAATGCAATTGCTCACCACCCGCTGACCGATGCCCAGCCCGTCCCCAAGCAGCGATTCCTGCCCCTGGCCATCTACAGTTTCTATACTGAGCCTGACGCCATATGGTATGGAACATCCCTCTGGGCAGGCTGGGGCAGCTGTCCTGGCTGTGCCCCCTCCCAGCTCCTTGTGCCCCTCCTCGCTGGCAGAGCAGGGGAACCTGAAAAGGCCTTGACTTAGTACAAGCACTACAAATACTTAGCAACGACTAAAACATCAGTGTGTTATCAACATTATTCTCAGACTAAATCCAAACCACAGCACGATACCAGCTACTAGGAAGAAAATTAACTCTATCCCAGGCAAAACGAGGACACAGGTCTTCTCTCTCACTATAGGTTATATTGCACTTTGCATTCTCCAAATGCTTTGTTTTAAGAAGTTTAGGAACTAAACCTGTGAATGCAGGAAGAGAGAGAACAACAATAAACGAAAAGAACATTTCCTTACCTTTTTTTTTCTGCCCTTTTGAAATTGAAGATATCTGTCATAGACCCTCTTTCCTCTGTTCTTCATTACATTTAAACTGAGCAAACCTCAGATGCCTTCATCAACAATAAGGTTATTTTTCTATCACTCATTTAATATCCTCACTGGTTATCAAGCCTGCAACCAAAATAACATCCTGCCTTGTGGGTTTGGTGACTTTTTGTTGAAGAACCCTGTGAACTTTCACAGCAAAGCACATATGGGCCCGACTGTTGCCAGCAGCATTTCTCTCCAATGAGAGAAAATTAAACAATTGCAGGTGGGTTTTGTCTCTCTGTGTAATAAATACTATCAAGATATCAAGTCATCAGTTAAGGTAACCTTTTGGACTACATAGAAAGAATCCCCATAGTCTCTCAATGGCTATTTATCATTCTTTTCAAGAGTGATTTTGACCCGAATGGATTGTTTTCTTGTGCTACTCTGTCTTTATGCCCTAGTCCATCTTTAACATACACTACAGCACTATCTGTTCTGGAGAGTGCAAGGACTTTGATAGATGTACTCCAGTCAACACTGCTTTTTCATACTAGGTATCTATTGATTCTTATAATATCAGCTTTCATGACTTGCATCATTTGTTAGAATTCTTCTGTTTAAAGGCCCTCTACAAACAATTCAGTTCTTTCTCACGGGTTCCTTTCGGCCTTCTTTATGGCTCCTTTTATCGATCATACCTGCCGCAGTTCAGGAAGGACATGCCCCAGTTACGCAGGCTATTCAATGAAGTACCACAGGACTGGGTCCAAAGCTCTTCCAGGGTCAGGCCTTTATACCGAGCAGAGTGAAATGGAGTAAGGAGGTGATATTCCTGAGCCCAATCTCCAGATATACCCTGTAGAACAGGAGGCTACGTTTAATACAGAGAAGTCAGTAAGTACTTTTTGTCAGAGAGGAAAGGAATGGCTTTGCCTTGATCTATTTCAGAGATGATCAAAGAACAGATTAAAAGGCCTGAAAGCTCTGTTCAGCCATCATTCATCTGTGTGCCGTATAACAATGCTGCCATGCTTCCCTCCTGCCTCGTTGTCAAAGACGTAGACGGGTAGCTCAACTCAGACTGGCTTTTTTCCCTTGTGATGGTACTGCTTCCCCCACCGTTCACGTGTTTCCATAACTCCATGCGTAAAAGCTAATTGAATTTATCTGGTAGCAAGTGGGTATACGCTTGAGGTTAAATGAAATAGGTGTCCAATTATAGGTGCAGAACTTCCATCACATATAAGGACTGCTGTCTCGATGGGGTGAAGGCTCTTCTTCACACATAGACTGGGATGGACGTAAGGAGGACAAGGAACAGGGAAGATTCTTAGTAAAGCAAAATCAATGCAATTTTGCTGCATAACTTTTCCAGTAGTCAAGCAACAGCAGTTCAAGTCTTAAGCAGCAATGAGCAGTGTACTGTTTGGAGACCGTCAGAGAAGTAACTCGGAAGCTAGCATTAAAGTTGCACCAGGGGAGGTTTAGATTGGACATTTGTAAAAATTTCTTCACCGAAAGGGTTGTCGGGCACTGGAACAGGCTGCCCAGGGAGGTGGTGGAGTCCCCATCCCTGGAGGGATTCAAAAGACGTTTAGACGAGGCCCTAAGGGATATGATTTAGTGGGGGACTTGGTAGTGATAGGTTAATGGTTGGACCCGAAGATCTTGGAGGTCTCTTCCAACCAGAACAATTCTATGATTCTATGATTCTATAAGGAACAGCATTTAGTCGAGGGATACACAGCAGTCGTACCTTTAACGTGCTCAAGAACGGGGCAGCTGAGCAGCTATTCTACATGCAGGCCCTGCACCTTCCATTTAGTTAATCTGTTCTTTGGTTGACTTATTGGCTTATTGGCCTGCTAAAATGCTAGCCCCTGATTAAAATTAATAGGTGATGATTTTCCAGTACTATTTCATATAATAAATTGCCCATAATAAAACGGGGTTTTTTTACCACCAACTATTGTGCTGATTGCTTCTCTGGAGTTTGATGTATGAGGCATGAGGCTATATTGCTAAAATCTATTTTAATCAAAGGAAATGAAAATTTTACTATTGTTAAATGCAATTTTTTATTAACTTATAGAAATAGTCCTAATTATTAAGAAGTTAGGTCAGGTCTTCCACTTACTTAAAGTACCAATACATCTTGCTAATGTGAGAGTTGACAATCCTCTTTTCTTTGTTATATTTATGCAGATTCCAGATGCATTTATCATCTCATCAAAACATCTGTTTTTAAAAACAAGTTAAAAAAAGGAATGTCAGAAATACCAGTTCAGTCACATTGTAATGAGAGAAAGACAATCAAAACCAATGAGATCTACAATAGAAACTTTTTCTAAGTTCGACACTCCTTCCCTTTGCATTCATTATTCAGCGGGTTGGAAAAGCACTTCTCCAAAACAGATGCTGGTTTTGTTTTCACTTTTGGTGAAGACATTTCTCCAAAAGAAATCTGTAAAAATTGTGAGGAGACCAAAGCTGACAAAAGGTTTAGGGCAGTAAGTGGTGAATAATGGCATTTCTCCAGAAGAAAAGCGAAGCACGGGCAAAAAAAGACGCTCGATCAGTGCGGTGTGACAATTTGGCACTAAAGAACAAGTTGAATGAGGTCTTTTTCCCCTGAACAGAGCTGTTCATGGCTGTCATGGTCAGAAGGAAAAAAAACAAAACGTGTTCTATTAACAGGTTTTTCTTTCCTCTTTGTAACCTTATTAAAGGAGTCAAATCCTTCTAATTCAGTTTGGGCTAATCTTCATGTACTTTGTTTTAGTTTAAAGGAGCCCCAAGTCTGGTTCACTGGGATCGTGGGCGAAACACTAAGCTGAGTATGGAGACAGTCCACAGTTTTAAAGAATAATGAGTTAATGATGTACTGCTCTGTCTCAAGTTATTATTGTGAAAGCATATTTCTCTATTGTGTGAGAGTACTAGCTATCCTGCCTGGAATTCTTTTTAATTTCTACACAAAAGTAGAAAAGCAAAAGTGGCTGGGGTCTAATATCTCACTTGATCTCTTAATAAAAAATGGATATGGTCAAAGTTATCTCTCTCCTGGTAAAAATATGACAAAAGCCTTTGACAGGGAACAGGAAAGTTAAGAATCGGGAAGACCCAGGGGAGAGGTACGAGCTGGTGGGGCTCCGGTGACATGTGCACTCGTAAGAAATGCTGGGGAGCATGTTCACTTGTTAACCGCGTGAAACAGAGCTGGCGTGGTATTTTCAGGTCACAGATCAGAAACCTGTAACCGCCTTAGAGAACCAAGAAAGGTCTTAGAAGAAAAAAAGAATTTGACGAAGGATGTTGTAATGACAATCCCGTCCTGTGTGCTATATCCAAGACAGCGAAAGAATGAATGCAGTAAGATGTGTAATTCAGGGTAATAGTCAACATTACAGAAGTGAATGACAAATTGGAACGGCACAGTACGGAGCAGGGAACAGTAGCCAACACTGAGCATTGTGCAGGGATCAAATATTGCATGAGATAATTATCTGAACAGTTTTCAGGTGAATATAATGCACTGTTCAAGTTATTGGGAAGTCAGATAATTTAAAGAGCACACACTAGAAAAGCGCTAGTAACAATAGACTGGCAGTTAGACTTTTTCTTTATTTCAATAGTATTAGGCTGAACTAGCACCTCACCATTTTACTGAGCAGTGGCCTATTGTAAGTCACAGATTACAGCTCAGAGAAGAAAAGAAATACAAATAGTAGGATTTATAGAAAGCAAATAGTAATTTTGTCTATTAAGGGAGCGTCAAATTCAGTGCAATGTAAGGGCGAAATCAATACGCTATGAGTCATAAATATAAAGGCAATATAAAGGAAATATGGGATGGTTTGAAGGTGAACACACTACGACGATCACTTTATTCTGAAGACAGTCAGCAGTCTGGTGGTTTCAGCAGCAAAGATGAGAAGTTTATAAAATGTAATAAAACTCCCAAAAGCCAGAGCTTTTTATTGGGTCACTACACAAAATTTTTGGAAAGAAAAGACATCAGCCATGCACCAGATCCTTCACTGTTCTGGATTTCAGTACTTTCCCCCATCCTGAACTTTTGTCTTCTTTCAGGAAGAACCGGACTATTAACATTTCCTTCCTGGTTTAATTAATCATAAAAAGAGCGACTGTGATTCCTACTGTCCACTTCACAGGAATCCGTGCAAACAAAGGTATGTAACCTTCCTTCTCATGATTAACAATTTCAAAGGGATATTCTGTCTGATTTTTTTTTCCTACCCTGAAATGCAAACCCAACCACCACATTATGCATGATTCAGAGAATTTTACTTCAGATATTGACTTTAATCTGGTCCCTGGGACTAAAATCCCATTAACAGCTGGTACTCCACCACGTGAAGCAAAGCACAGTAAGTGGGGAAAGTGAGTTCCTATGTATAGGTTTCTTAAGACTGAAGTACTTAAATTAATAAAGATCTTGAGATAAAATAAACCAAGTAATGAAGTAAAGATCTTGAGATCTTGAGCTACTCAGAATCACTTATTCTTCATTTGAAAAGGTTATCTTCTGTTTAGTCCTTTACAAAGCTGTCAGGTCTGAATAATCTAGTTTTAAAGGTAACATTCTAAATTAGAATATCAATTTTATATTTATTTAAGATATAAATTTAAAACCAAAACAGACTTAAACTGTAACTCCTTGGTCTTTCTTTTACATGTCTTTTTGTTAATAAGGATAATATTATTATTTGTTTGTATTGTAGCATACTGGGGCTCTACTTACGGATCAGGGAATCTGTTGTGCTAGTCGCTGCAATAACCAGAAAGAAAAAGACATCCCAAGTTGCATACCAAATACAAGCCAGTTATTGATACGTGCAGAATTTGAAGATGACAAATACCTTAATAAATACTCTGTACACCCACAGTCTTACCCTTGCTAAGTTTATTGTGGGAACAGTAAAAGTCTTTTAAGGTGGGACTAACAAGAAAATCACAACAGATGCATCTGTTTGAGGTTTGGGGGTTTTTTGAAGGAGATAAAAGCTCCTGATGTGTGCTTATTCAGCCAAGTGGAAGCCATAAAGGGGGAGTGAGCGGCACATAAGCAAAAGGTACTTATTTCTCCCTGAAAACGATTGCGGGGAAAACCCTGAAATGGCCTTGTATGTGTTTTTGTAAAAAGGACCTCTAGAGTGTGAAGAACAGCTCAAGACGAAGAACAAATGTGTTTGTCCCTAACTCCGGTAAATAGCTGAACAAGCTGAGATCAGAAGCTAATCAGTGGTGGCACTTGATGTATCGGTAGTTCATGTGAAATGACGAGTCGGAGGAAAGGCCATAAAGGCACGTGACAGCCAGGTTATCTGCGAAGTGACAGAAATGGGTGAAAAAAAGGAAAGGATACAAAGAGAGGAAAAGAGAAATGCTCCTTGCAGAAGCATTTCAGATGGCTGCCAGTAAGGCAAACCTGTACTTGTAAAATCTGCAGAAAGAAGTTGAAGAAGTTGCAGATATAAGATGAAAGTCGGACAAAACTGTGTGGATGAAATATGGCCCACATGACTACAGAGCTGAGAGGTCCAAGCCCAGCAGGGCTCAGGGACCTCAGCAAGGCGAATGCAAGAACGGTTCTCCTGGGTCCACTTAGCTCATGGTCCTGCCTCTGAGAAAGACGAGTTGCAGATTCCTCTGGAAGAGAAGCAATACATAAACAGGAAAGGCAAAGATGGCAATACTGACCACAGAAATAATTCGGGGGGGGGGGGGTGCTAGGACATTTGGGGACAGGGAGGGCTGACTAAGAAAGCCCAGCTAAGCCAGGCTCCTGTTGGACACCTCTTGTTGCCTTCAGTTTCTCACAAGCAAGACTGCAGCTTGAACAGAGAGTCAATAGCTCTTTCCCTCCTATCCCTTTCTCAGACCATCTCAGAGGAAACTGCTACTCTGTAGTTCCCTAAAGAATTGCCCAGCAAAATCAAGAAATACTAAACTTAACAAAGATAATGTTTCTGAAAGCTAATGGAGGGAGAAGAAAAACCCCAAACCCAAGAACAACAAGCCAGGGTTTTTCACACACACTGTAAAGAAAAAGAAAGGCAGAGATACTTGTTTCCTATCATTGTAGGTCACTCTTCAGTGCTTCATCTTGATATGAATAGATCCCTCAATAGTTAACTTAGCCAAGGGAGGATTCAGATCAATCCTCCTCACTCCAGCCATGCCTTCTTCTAAATCAATAATGGCTGATGAATACCTCTGCCAAGCTCACAACACAGACACAATGGAAATCCTGCTCTTTTAGAAAGTGCCTTTGCAAGCCCTTTGGATAAGGGCTGCTTTACTGCTTCTCCGCTAAATCTCAGCCATGAAGCTGAATTCCTGATGCTGCCGCCGTTCTGCAGCAGCACTGTCCTGGTAACCTGCACCTTTCTGCTCTTTCAGGATTTAGCAGGAGCTGCTTGAACTCGTTTGGAAGCAAATTCCAACACACATTCCATATAGCTTTCATCTTTAACAATGTCTGGTTTTTTGAGTTAGACTTTGCTTTCAAAACACATGCAACTTTGTTTTTCAAAGTATCTCTCTGATAATTGGAGACTTTCTTTTTTAAAAAAAGTTGAGAGTTCTGTAAGCAATGTGAGCTGTCTGAATTAAAATTAAGTTAGGGGATTCATCTTCTGCAAAAACTAGGAAAGATTAAAAAGTTGGAAAGATCAGCTGGATCTTGCAGTTCACGTACGTAACTCAAATCTCTTAATTGCACTGAAGCACTAAAAGGAGAATCACACTTGTTACCTTGAAAGATAGGATGCACTTTTTTGATGTAGATATTCCCAGTAAAAACTATGCCTGATTATAATCCATAGTAGCATTGTTCATAATTAAAAATATTTTACAGGATGCTTTTTCAAAAATCCTCAATAATTAATAATAGATATCTCTTTTCAACAGCACATGAATCTGCAATAATAAAACAAAACTGAAGTTACAAGCGTACCGCTCCAGACTATGCAAACAGACTTGGCAGTTATAAGTACAGATTTATGGCTGGAAGGATGCATTCTCCTTGAAGCTGTTTGTGCAACCTACTTATCAGAAGAAAGAGATTTCCTGGAGATTTTCTTTAATTAGCTGGAACAATCCATTAGTAAAACAAGCAACTAAAACCATAAGTATATAAGCTATTAGTCTTCTAGCATAGTTTATAAAAAAATAATTAAAAATATAGCCTAAAACTCAGTAAAGGGGTGGCCAGGTTCATAACCATTAATAACCATTTCTGTGTGGACAACAAAGTTTTTAAGAGTCAAGGAAGGGAAAGTTAATAGTTTGCCAGTAAAGATAACGAGAGGAGAGGAAAGACATGATCCATGTTAATGTGGTTTATGTCCCTCCTTTTTTAAGCTTCTGAAAGGCTCCACTTATTCCTGCAGCAATTGGGAGTAATCGTCACTGCCAATGATGTATTCGTACTAGGTCATCAATACAATGCAAAGACATTTCAAAAAATTTTGAATCAGATGAACTCTAAAGTTTGAAATGTAGCTGGTTTGACTATTTACCGGAGTAGCCACTGCCCCACATGATTAGAACATGAATTGGGAGGTGCACTTCCAGGGGCTTACATGAGGCGATAGATGTGTTTCCTCTATTAACCATAATGAGAATTGCATGACTCATTCCTCTCACACCAGGCTAAAATGTACCCCTGCGGTTCTGCACTACGCATACTGACTTGAATGAAGCTTTGTGTAATAAGATTTAAATTGTAATGAGTCATTATGTCAACCTTTTTTGCTGGTATTTTACATAGTAAGTCTACTGCATAGTGTGCAGTATGCTACTCCAGAAAATCCTAGCAAGTATAAGATGGCAGTGGGTAGGTATAAAGAACACTATGAAAACTTCTCACAAAATCTTGGCATGATCATAGTTTCAAAAGGATGATTTTTGTGTGCGCACCCACTACAGCCATTATCATCAGTCCGAGACACACTCCTGAATCCATCACATTTAGATATGTGTCCTCATTTGTTTTCAGTGGGACGAGACAGACTTGTTTATATGGGCTTGAGGTGAATGATGTCAAAGTATTATTTTTCAAGATTGTTTAAAGATTCAGACATGCACACACACAGAGCGCGCTGTTTTCTAATAATCCTTTTATCAGCCTGAAGCTGAAATAACTTTCTTTCTTGCAAGGACCTGTTATTGAGAGTTTCTTATTAGTAACTAGATGCTGACATTGATTTCATTAAAAAATAAGCACAGTCCCAAAGAGCTTTTGATCTATTTTTTTTTAATTGCATAACATGTAGAGTATAAACACAAACCACTTTGCTCAGAACCGTACCTCTTTAATTGCTTGAATTAAAAGGATTTCTGGACCAGCATTTTCCCTCATTTTTCAGTATATCTTGGTGGCATGTTACCAAGGTACCTCTGAAACCTCTGAAGCTAGCTGGGGCTGAAAATGATGTGGAAAAATTATTTTTGTGTTCATTGTAAAGAATGTTAAAAAACACTAACAAAACCCTCTAGTTTTACAGTAGCAAAGGAATGGCTATTTTGTGCAAAATCAACTGTAGATAGATATCTTTTCTCCTGATAATGATTACCTATACAGGACCTAAACAATTAACTATGACTTGAGATACCATTTTGTGTCCGGTGACTTCAATAAACAAACCCTGTTAATTTAATCTACACCAAAAAGTAAACAGATTCTAAGCCTAGACTATGGCTCTTTGGTGTCAGCTTTATAAAGACAGAGGTTAACAAAACTCTTCATGAAACAAACACACACGCACACAAACACTTTTCTCTACGTGTATCTGCATTCACCTACGCAGCACTATTCTCCGACTGGTCTCTAAATTCTGGTGTTGCCTATTTAAATATCCACAGCACCTATGAACACGCTTCTCTCCTTCTGCACACTTCTGCTCTCAGAATTTAGTATCGACAAGCAAATCGTTTAATACCAGAAGAGAGCAGGTTGGGGAAGTGGGAGAAGGACCAGAAGCTTGACCAAGAAATGCAAAAGATGATAACTGAAACTCAAAGCTTACTGTCCACACAGTAGCTCATATTACTCTTATATTTGCACGCTTGTTTCTCCTAACTATCTAAGTGTTTACTAGGTGGGCACCAAAGGCTGCAATTGAAAGCTGCAGAACTGGCAAATATCAATATCTAATAGCTGGTGTCCTTCCCCCTTTCCCCAATGAACAAAAGACCACACAGACGGCTTTTTATTTCCCCAACTCGTCCTTGGATGTACCTGTTCTCACCCTCCCAGCAAACTGTTACGCATTTTAGGACTGGTTTGCTTGTCTCTTTCGCTGGCAGCTCTTCCTGCTCTCGTTAGTACGTGGGAGTCTAATTGTGCTGGGCAGCTCTGTCTTGGCAAGCACCTTACAAATTATACGTGAAATGGGACGGGAATCTTGGAAAAGCCTAGCACTAGACATCATTAATTCTACCCTTAGTAGGTAAGTTTTTCTCAGGTGAATGATGTGCTCTGCTTCTTACCTGAAAAGACTCTCTGTATTTTTTCTAAGCCTTCTGCATTGTGATATCAATTAAGGTATATAAAAAATATTCATATAACTAGAATAATTAGAAATCAGTGAGAAACCAGTGTGAGACAGATTAATACAGTAGAGAACCAAACAATTAATTAATGCTCAATCTAGTGACTCAATATCCAGCTTGTTACCTCTGTTTATTTTTTTATCAGTATCTTAATTGAGGAGCAGGCAGGGAATATATCCGTATGTTTTACTTCTCTTGTAGAATTAGCTTAAAGAAAAAAAAAAAAAACCAACAACAAAACATAGGATTGCAGACTTGCCTTTTTTTTTTCCTGAGAGGATCATAAATTATTTAAAGTTTCTTCATCTTCAGAATGCCCAGATGAATGCACTGAAATATTCAGAGGCTAGAACCTAAAAGATTATACAGGTGATTCAATAATTCTTGCCAACTGAAATAAAAATCATGCCTTTTTCTTTATATTTTAAGTATGAGGAATTAATTTTTCTCTTTTCGTTTCCCCCTGTATCAACAAATCATTTAAGACACATCAGTATTAAATGAAAGGACAGAAACATAGCTGAAATGCAAATGAATGTTATCAGGCCGTTTTTATCTTCCTTGGAAATACTTTTTCGCTTTTTCCACTTGGTTCTCTGCACTTGAAAAAGCAATATTGCTTTATGTGTACACTGGTAGTTAAGTCTGGCATTCATATTTTTTCTATTACTACTTTTCTCGGTGCCTATTGAAGAACTTTGTTTGCAAAGTTGAATACACAAGGTTCCTTTTCAACACTTGTATTGATTTTCTTTTGTCTTTTAACCAACAGACAGTAACCTGTACACAACATGGGAAAAATAACAAGCAGCCAGTGCTCAAACAGCAAAATCAACATTCTTATTCTTCCTCTAATGACTGCTATGAGCAAGCCAAGATCCAGCAGTATCCCAACAGAAAAGGAGAGTCCTTTATTTCTCAAGTATCAATGATATGGTCGATAGTTAACTACAATAGGTGGGGGTTTTCCCCCTCTTGAACCTAAAAATGAAGAAATAAATTCAAATGGAACCACTTCAGCCTTTGTTCTTTCCTTACTACGCTTTTCAGCATACATGAGTTACTTGAATTCAGGTGCCTGTCCAGAAATGGGCTGTAAATATGTTAATCCTTCAGGCATGGGAAATAGAATCATAGAATCATAGAATTGTTCTGGTTGGAAGAGACCTCCAAGATCATCGGGTCCAACCATTAACCTATCAAATGACTCAATTGTCACTACAGTGCAGGCAGGAAGATATGGGTATGCATTTCGACCCTCTGCGCGTAACCTGGCAGGAATACAAATGACAACGTTATCAGAGCACTTTGCGTATGCACTTTTGAAGGTTCAGTCACGTGTTTCTTCTGCATGAAGTTGTGTGAAATGGGTCTAGAGGTACCGATGTGTGTGGATGGAGAGGAAGTCACCGAAAACAGCTGAAGAGAGGGTAAGCACGTGTTGAGAGATAGTGTCTAAAAGCCTTCCAAGATCTGATAAGCTCTGGAGACTAATGGTCTGGCTGCACCTCAAAAATGGATAAGCCAAAAGTCTGCTGAATTTGTTCAAAGCCAAACTGTTTTGTTGTACACAGTAGCATCAACAACGGGTCATACCACTCGGACCACACCCAAGAAGGTGGTGGCTGCTGTATTCAAACAAAGATGCCAATACCCTACACACACCTTTGAGCGTCTTCCACACCTACCTAGAAGCTGCTGGCGTCACCGTGGCTCTCCATGCGGTTGGCCTCCCCTTTGCTCCACCCACATAATGCTGACTCACTTCATGCAAGTGTGTGCACGACTGAACTGTTCGGGCAGTAAGTGGATGTATAGTTATCTGTGATTAAAAATAAAGGCTGGATTCTATTAATAATACCAGCTTAATTAATAAAAGATTTTCATAAATATTAGTAGTGATCTGTGTCTGCCCCAGCTCGATCCCCTACCAGGGAAAAGGGAATTTATAATACTTGAACATTTTTTTTGCTCGGAAAAGACGAGGGATGAACCGTTCAATGCAAGACCTGCTACGTGGTTGCAGAGAAGACCCCTCTCATTGAAGTAACTTCATTTCCTGAACATACCCATCCATTATCCTCTACCAGCAATAAACACCTTATGACTTCTTTTTAGTAAGATCTTTACGAGCCTTCGATTCATGTTAAGTTTAAAAGGGTCATATTCTTTTGTGTTTTGACAGTGCAAAGGATTCTGATTTAGGGTTTTTTTTCTTTTTAAATCTTAACTGGAATCAGAAGGCTGGATCATCAGTAGACATAACGCATTATCATTAACTTCATGAAGCAATTTCTCTTGTACAACTTTGCTAGTGTAGACATTCTAGCTTTTAGTTTAATTGAATTTGTTGATAAATCTGTCATGATACGCTTTCTATATATGATCTTTCTACAGAAAAATTATTTCTACAGAATAAAATTCACTCCATGAATAGGATTAGAACAAGGCTTGTGCACTGTTCAGTCACACACTGAATCGGTTTCTAATAAGCAGTAAGAATGACTTGGCCTGGCCCTCTGTTAATTTGTGACTTTCTCATTAACACTTGCAAAATAGGCAATGAGAAAAAACATATGTTGAAATCATACATTTTAGCAAATGTTTTCATTATTACCAACATTTTCATTATTGAAAATGGAACATTCTCATGTAATCAATGAATCCAGTAAACAAATGTACTATTGCCTGCGGTGTCTTTTGTATTGGAATTTCAGTTTCTACGCTTGTCCCCAAGGCCAAGAAAGAGCACGACTTTGTGTTGCCGATGTGCTGTGTTTCATCAGGTTGTGTCCTAGTATATACATGCTACTTGAGACCTAAGCAGATGTGACAGAAGGCAACAGCCTATGCCGTGGTGCTGCAACGTCAGCCTGTGCACCAAAAGATTAGAAAATGCAGTGCTGTAAGCACGTTGACTGGAAAGCAGAAAACAGACATCGGAACATCTAGTTTTCTGACAGGAAGTCAAATAATTGGAGCACACACACTCCTTCATTGCAAAAACCCCTGTTACTGCCATGAGAATAATAATGGTTTGCTTTTCCTTTTGGTTTGGCAGCAAGGGATTATCACTTTCAACAGCACTAAAGCGGACAGTGAGTACATTGTATATACAGGGAAAAGGAAATAGTGACTAGGCGCTACTGGAGTTAGCACATTTTATTACTGCATGTAGTTTTATGGATTTCAAAAGTGGAATCAATTTTCCCTTTCTGAATTCTGATTGCATTAATTTTTATAATTTTTTTTTTTTAAATGAGAATGCTGTTGGCTTCCTTTGGCGTATTTCTTGATAAGATGACTGCCTTGGTTAATACAATGCTACGTTTCATATCTCTTTGACCAAATACAAGATGTTCCATTTACTTAAAGCTTTCTTGATGTTATCAGACTGAGAAAATTTACTTCAGTAGCCCTAAAAGCCATTCCAGGAATTAGACTTGATCCCACATTCAATTTTCTGTCCACATTCCATCAAACATCTGCAAAGAGGTTAAACAAAATGTAAGGCCACACAGGCCTTAGATTAGCCCGTAAAGGCTATCTGGGAATTGACTTCTTTCTTTCCCCCTAATATAACAAAAATTAATGCCCGTAAGTCTCTTGGCTGTATCAAAAACTAGGCTCACCTTCATGACTGCCAAACTGTTTTACAAACTCCATTATCAGTCATTTTAATTTCACTGTATTTCACAAAAAAATGCAGAGGAGGACTCACATCTCGGAAGAGGATGCAATGCCAGTGTGGTCATGCATAACAGCATCGTCCTTAAAGTTATTAAAGCCAGTCAGTGGGAGAAGGGAAATAAAATTAGGTCATCTTAATTCAAAGCCCTGTTTTATTTTCATTGTCATTTGGCTTTTGGTAATCACCAGCCTTACCCAATCATAAATACCTACATCGTCTCTCTCACTTGATAATTATGTTTTCATAAATAAACAAAAGTTTACCTTTGGAAGTTTTGAACTTCTCCTACTTTTCAGGGAGAGTTTTTCAATGAAATGTCCATTTGACGTTGAGTAATTTGGAGAACTACACAATGAGTTACCTTACCTTCTGATGTTACAAAACGAAGGACTAAGCATTAAAATGATGATGAAAGATGAGACATCCAATTATGAATTTGGTGACTGTGACCACTTCAGCAATGCTCTGTATTTATGACAATTTCTAAGAAACTTTTAGCATAGCCTAAAACTGAAATGGAAGATTATCTTTTGACAGGAGTAGTTCATCTAGATATGCCCACTTGCATTTGTAAGCACGCTAATGCGTATGACAGCACAAGAGGCGGGGAGAGAGAGCGTAAGTGCCCGAGTAAGTGGAAATACAGTGAATAACCTTAAGGATTAAAGCGAATCAGATCCTTACAGCAAGTGACACGGGCCTGCTGTCAGTTACGGGAAAAATACCTCTGTTCCTTTCATGAAGTAGCTCTCTGTGAGGTTTCAAGGACAAAATGAAGAGGGTTTGTTGGGTTTTTTTCCATCCAGTTTTTAATATACTGGCATGAAGAAAATCCAGGCAGCAGGGATTTTTGACCTGCAAGCATCTTGCTGTTGTTCTGGTGCATGATAAACTCCAACACTCCAATCCCTGTTTGGGGTACATATTAATAGGTGATAGACCTGAAATAAAGGCACATGTTGGGCAAAAGAGGTCACAAGTTTGTTGGTTTAGTGCAGCGGGGGGGAGCAGACAGGAAGATCTAAGCAGTATCAGCAAACTGTTAGCCAGTACAAGGAAAAGCAAAGCGAGAAAGAATTTAAAAGAGAAAAAAAGACAGAAATTAACCAACTTTTGATGTTTCCTTTACCAGTAGAGGAATTTGTGTCGTTATTCATAAATAATACCAAGGAAACAACTGACTTAATAATGGTATTTCTTCCTAGCAGAAGGAATTTCTGGCATGCTTTGCCTCATCCTCCCCAAACATACAACCCTTTCTGGACATAAAGAGTAAAACTGTAACATCTGCATTCCAGGATGCTTCAAAAAGGACTGTTTTTTAGTAATGTTTTACCTTCTACCACAGAAAAGTCAATTCTGACTTTGGAATATGAAGCAAATTTTTATCTACAATCTGGGCTCCTATTTAAGTGCAATATTACCTCTGTGAAATAGATAACTTCTTTAAATTAGAAAGCTCAATAAATGTCTCTTATAATAATAAAAAAACCTTTTACCATCTTAACCTCTACACTGATGCAGAACTTATTCTAATCTACCTTTACCTCAGGTGTTAAAAGGATCTGCCAAAAAATAAAATGAGTTTTTGAGAAGCCGCACTCCCCGTCCCCTAACCATGGATACTAGTGTCCACTAGGTCTGCTTGTTTCCGAAACAGAAAGCCAAAACATGTAGGAAAAAATAATATTTGCTTTTTCCTACGTGGACTATTCCTACACAAACTCATCCTTTATTGCTGTTTACAAACTAAAACCAAAAATGGTTTAGATTCTGGAGGTTTAACTTACCTAAATAGGAGACAAACCTTCAAATTTCAGGTGTGTTACACTGTTTCAGCTACCTTTTGAGACTGACAGCCATGGTTTTACAAAAGAAGACATTTACAGGTCAGAAACTATTTTGATGGAAGAAGTAAGTGGTTTTATATCCAGTGTGCTGAAACCCAGGACAGGGAACAGCACATGACTTGTATGTCAAGCTGTTGGTTCAGGCTCTTCAATTTATGTGCCTGTATTTACCACTCTTGACCGATCTGCATGCTAGACCCCAACTGAAATCCAGAGTCTAGAACCCTAGATGTGCAGACAGCCCTGGTTTAAGCAGGCAGATGCAGAGCCAGGTTTGTGCCCACGGCCTCAGCACACAGCAGGACGGGGCAATAATTCTCAGTGACTACGAGAAAGCTGAACGCTTCTGTCACAGACTCAACTTCTTGTTCGCGTGGGTTTTGTACAGCAGGTTACACTGCTGTCAAATGAAAAGCAGCCTTATGTTTCTCAGTAGTGGTGGCAAGTTGGATGGGAGAGGGTTGCAATGTTGTCTTCCTGAATGTTCAGGACATGCCTAAGGTGCTGCCGAAGAGTAGCAGGAGGATGGCAGGGGAAATTCTGGTTGACTTCTAGTTTGATGACAGCAGGTCTTTGGGGAGAGTTGCTTTCTGTACTTGGCTTCCTATGAAGAAAACTTGGTTGCGGATGCAGCTATACATTCGTGGTGAGATTAGGAAGGACCAGGGAGAAAGGCATGTGTCCAAAGACAGCTCTTTACCACTTTAAGAGAAAAGATTCCTTAACTGCAGCACCACTGTACCTCTTAAATTTAGTGCAGCTATTGCAATGCAGTCGTTGTGAGTACAAGGAGATATCTACTTTTTATCCAAAAGGGCAGAAGAAATTCCATGTAATGCAAAGACAATGTGAAGAATAGATTATGAGTTTATAGCAAATTGGTCATCTGCCTGTGAATCTCATCCAAACTGTGAATTTAAAGCATATTTCACTGAAACACTTCTTAGCAAATAACCTTTTGAATACCATTCAAAAAAGAATGCTTTCCATCATTTAAAATTTTTTTTAAAAACTTCTTTGTGGCTTGCCTTTCCCACACAGATCACAATGAAAACAAGCAAACAAAATATACTTAGAACATGCCTGACCCAAAGCTTGCTCTGTGTGTCCATCAGACAGCGGCACACCAGTGGAAACTGGAGCCTAAGACAAAATATTCACCATTTAGCATGCGGAGATTCACCTGGCTGGTGTTTGCCATGTGAGCTCCCTCCTCCCCTTCTTTCACGCAGTCTTGGACTAGAGCAAGTGTCTTAATCACTTTTTGTATGCATGGCCAAAGATAACTGCAATAAGGAGGGTGTACTTGTTCCCACAATGCTGAATGACTTCAGCTACCTGAGATGGAGACCCAGAATCTCTCAGAAGGCTGCGCCACCTCTTCCACTTAGTCACTGAAACTTAAAAAGCAGAATCAGGCTTTTAGTGAGGTTATTTTTCAATTACACTGCACTGCAACTGAAGTCTCCTCTAGGAGAAGTCTTACACAGTTCTCAATGTCGCAGTGACTCTGGGATTTTTATTTTTTTTAATATATGTGTCTATTCACAGGAGCCTGTTTTGCCTTTCTTCAGCAGCTATACAATGGCTTGGTTTCATTTTTTTTTAAAAGTATAAGAAATTATCCAGGCCTCAAGACAAAAATGTTCAAAGCCGTGTTTTTGATCATTTAAACATCAATACCACTGGCTGCACACAAACTATTCGGAATCCTTTCACAGGGTTGGCAGAAAGCAAAGAAAAGTATTTTTCACAGTACCGCTGTCAATTAAGCCTCTTGGCTCCCAAAGGCAAGCTCATGCCTTTGGACTCATCCTGTCCCAAGCAGATTTGGTCACTGTCAGCCTCAAACAGAAACCAAGAATGTCTTCTCAGTTGATCTCAGTTACGTGGTTGCAGAAGTTATGATTAACATTCTTAATGTAAGAACATAGGCTATACTGGAGAAAGCAGAAGTTTCGTGGGAGAGAAATACCTGATTTTTTCTCCCTAGATGTAAGGTCCACTTGTCTTCGTTACTTGTTCCAGCCCTTAAACCATGGTAAACAGTTTGCCCAGGACAAAGTTATTAAGTGACTCCATTTACTGTCTGGGCAGGCAACAACCAGGTCTAGGTATGCGCAAGGCCAATCCTGACCAGCATTTTTCCAGGAAACTCTTCATTAAAAGTGCAGCATCTCTGCACTTAATGAAAAAACCCAAGAGCTTCAGCAAGTATGACGGGTAATAGCCCTAAAGAGATCATTTTGCTTGTTCCTTGATTTCACTCAGCAAAGACAGAGCAACAGGAACACCTAGCATTTCCTTCTCTCACTTAAGGAGTTCCAATTCCTCCATTTCTAAAATGAGGAGATACAAAATGGAACAAGCTCTGCGAATTTATTATCTAATGTTTCATGCTTGTCCACAGAATGTCACTGTACATCCATTCTTGTTTCCTCCGTTAATTTAATGATGTCCACGACACCTTCAGGGCACCAGGTAGCAGAAGCCTAATGAAAGCTCTTCTAAAGAATCTCACTCACTCACTGTCTCCTGACACATCCAAACAGCCTTATAGCCCAACTAGAGCTCATGCTGGTCTTTAAAGTTAGTAAGCGAGTAGTCATTGGCATTTTAGTATTTTTTTATATGTGTATATATATATGTTTGGTGTCTCATATATATGTACGTATGTGTATATATTTTATACAAATACTGGCATTCTTTTTTAAAAATATTAACACATTAAGTGCCCGAGTGTCACTGTAGTACCAGGAGCATTAGATTTAATTAGGTAGCAAAAATAGAAACTGGAATCTGGTTAATAGCTTCCAAAGCTGATCTTAATTGGCTTATTAGTTGGAGATTGAGAAAACAATTTTTTCAGACACCAGTTTAAGTGAACGCTGAATAAGTTATTCCAAATAACTTTGAGAATCAAATAATTAGACAAATAATACACAAAGTCAATATTGTTTGATCATCAACAAATGACAAACGTATGAACAATGGAACAGTATTATTCTTTTAGTTCTACTTAGCTGCAGAGAGTTCCTGTGTATCCATCCAGATTAATTGTTTATTCCAGTTATTACATTCATTCAAATGTATGAGAAAGCAAACCATTGATTTACTGCCATCAAGGAGTACTTAGTGCGGCAGTTTAAACAAAGCATGGCTGTCTCCATATATAATTCATGTTTATTATAAACGTAAAGGAGAAAGAAAATGCTACAAGAGTATGTGTAGGCTCAGCTATGTAAATTCCTGTTGTTTTCTGAATGTAATAAATACAATGTTTACCTGCAGAAATAATCAAACAGAAATTTCCTGCACTGAATAGGTAATTTCCAGAAGGAGAGACAGTGTTATTAAAAGCATTCTCCAAACACTGATTGCTTCATTCTAAACTAAAGCACATCATTTGGTATTTAAAAGCTGTCTGGATTTGCTGCTTTGTTCTTAATATGCTTGACACATATGCCTCACAAATCTTCAAATGGATCTAAAACATATCCTGGATTATTTTTTGCTGGGATAGCACTGATTTAGAGAATGCACAATGGTGCAATCTTTCCTCCCCGCTCTTCCCTTACTGAGCTTGTTGTAATTCAAATAGCGTTCAGATATAAAACGAGCATTCAGATCCTGTCACTCTCACAGACCCGACTGCAAGGCTGAGTTATATTTTGGATTTAGGCTAGTAATATATCAGTGGTTATGTCAAGTCTTCTTTAGAATTTTGAACTTGTGGTTCACTCCATTTCATTAGCTGGTGTTTTCTCCTTTCCCAGCTGTGAGCACCATGTTATAGCAGTGAAGTCTGTCTCCTTCCAGGCGTCTGTAACGCCTCCACTGGACAGCCCCGCTTCTTTCTTATCCTAATAAAAAGTAGAAAATCACTGGGGCTTTGTTCCTCAATTACATATTCACCATGTAACTCTGACATAGGAAAAGTAAAGTTTTAGGTGCACATTTCTAATTAAAACACCATTCCAATTACTAACTTGAAATCAGAATCCTACTGTGCAGTGGTTTATTATGAAATGTATCTGAAGAAAGCAACACAGGGCAATGCATAGCCCCTTTTTTTCAGCGACTTCAGCAAAATAATAGGCCCAGAACACCAAGCTGTTCAGATATAGCATATCAGAGTGAATGAGAGTGTGTATAAGTCCCTTGAAGGCATAATAATGATAGTGCTTGTTAAGGTCACCATTTTCATTTCAAACTACAGCAACGGCTATTTAAAAAATAAATTCACAACCAAGAAGAACTTGGAATTAGCACAGTGTTGCCGCATATTTACAGATGTTATGTCATGCCACGTTTATTTTAAAAAAAAGACAACTCCCAAAGTAAATAACTTCAACTGCCTAAAACACAGAAACCCATTTAGACCACAGAGAACAAGCAACCAGAAATCATAAATATTCTGGGTAACAGAAGTGACCAGTCATCATCCAACCACCAGAGTAGATAGGCTGTACGCTTTTAGAGAAATAGCTGCTGTGTTAATTCTTGTCTGTTTCTTTGCCTGCAAGGTCTTCAAAAAATAATAAATTTGATCTTGAAATAAATAAGGTTTGAACTTCTCTTATGCTTTATTATAATTCTTAGCAGATTAGACTTGGTAAGACTCTTAGCATTTTAAATCTTAAAATACAGTCTTTAAATAAGCTTGTCTCTGCTGACCTGTCACCTTTAAGTTATTTGCAGAGAACTTTGATTAAGTAGCATTAACTAAGTCTTCTCCTTAAATGATTTGAAAAATGTAACTTTAAATAGGTCATTTTTTAAAAAAACTTTCTGCGCTGCCTTCCTCAAGTCTCTCCCCTATGGATTGCCTTAATAGGTAAAGCGCTGTCTGCATTTGCTAGGGGTTGCAGCCTTCACTGGCAACAGCGTCAGCACGTTCCCTTAGACGGATTCCTACAGAGACCTCAGAGCTTTCACGTGGGATCTCCGTCTCTTGGAAATGATACTGTGTTTTACGTGGAAAGCACCTTCCTTGCTCCCACTCCTACCATCACTGAAAACTTTCCAGTTCTGCAGAGCACACTCAAAACTCTCTGCAATCCTATTTAATCAGCAATTGAGGCAGCCCTCCTCAGCTACGGCGTGCGCTGAGAGATTTTACATTACTTTTATCAGTCTTACTTGCCGCTAAGAACTTCCTGTTTTATCAAAATATATTTGTGATTCTCTCTCGGAAAATACTTCTTTGTCTGTATGAACAACCTGAAGCTCCAATTTTGAGTTTTCTACTGATGGCTGGGGTGAAGAGCTAGCTGTATTCTAATGGTTACGACAACAACAATGGTTTTAAACGGCTTGTTTCCAAAGCTCTTTGATGATCTGCAAACACAGAGTATCATCATTCTTACACCCACCGTGTGAACTTAAATAAGCCTGCAAAACGGGCCTGGTCAGCTTGTGAAGCACATCGCTTTCGAATGCTGTTTTCCAGCATGCTGGAAAAAGCTTAGGAGCAGAGCAGCATCTTAATGGTCTCACATTCTCGTTTTTGACAGAGCATTCAAAAAGAAATTTCTCACACTATTTTTCTTTTTTTTTTTCAAATTGCAGAGCAAGCCTGGGCTAAGGACTTGAGCTTCTGTTATTTTGTCAAGTCACTTTTAATAGTCAGTCACTACTGAGAGACTTCAGTCACTACTAAGAAAAGCAAACATTTATGGATGTTTTTAAAGTAATATCTAAAATCAGGCCCCTGCTCTGGCAAACTGGTGACGTAGAATTGAAAGGCGTTTGTGATATTGGTAACACCCTTAGTCCCAGGATCTCCCGAGAACTACTTGTTAGCAAGGGAAGACCGATTGATACACCATTTCATTAGCAAATACATTTCTCCTACCTTTGAGAACTGCACATACAGCTAAAATTTGCCATTTCAGTTTCTGTGGCTGGTATATCACACTTCATTCTATTAGGTCACGCATTGGGAAGTAACCTACAGCAAAAGCAAAGCAACTAGACATATTTACTTCCCAATAAAAACACCCTTCTTCTTGGAACATTTTCAGCTGACCTTTTTGGTCCTGTTAACTCAAGAAAGGGATGTTACTGAGATTGTTTTAGATGCAATCATTGCTTGAACATGACATTTAGGACTTGTTTAGAGGTGAGATGCACTAAGGCACCTTTTTCCAATCAGTGAGCAATGTCTTACATTTCTTCCCATGCTCCTTATCCTCAGCTGTTCCTAAACACATCTGGTACACAAGAACCTCTGTGGAGGATGCAGCAAATTTTCAGCCTGTAGGAAGTTTCATCTGTTGAGGAGACTAGCATAGCACTAATAAAATCTAAACACTTATAGTCAAATCTTATTCCTGATGCTGCTAAATGGGAACTTACAGCTTAACATAATAGGCAATTTAGCATATAAATGTGCCCCATAAAAGCAGGATGTTGGCAGTGCAAAACTATAAATGTTAACCTTTGGGCAAGCTGTTACAAATGTGCTACAGGCTCTTGCAATTTTAATGAACTTGTTTGCACATATGAGGTTTATTTTGTACTAAACACTAGGATACACACACTCAATAAGAGGAACACCTTCAGAAATTCAGACCTGTGGGAGTTCATCATGAAGGTCTGGCCTAACAAATTTGTTAGCTAGCGTTTTATTTTTCTTAAATCTTGCCATTCTGAAGATCTGTCCTACTTATCTGTTATCAGAGGTTTATACCAGCAGGCAAGGATGATGGGCCTTTTACCCTCAGAAATGTGACCAAGAAACAATACATAACGCTCCTGACAGTGTCAGAGAAGGTGATAGGAAGTATTTTATAACTTCAAGGGTTTGTGGTCAGGACTTATACCCTGGACAAGTACAGATGTTAACGAATGTGATTTTCCTGAGTCGTTATTTCATTATTTTTGTAAGTTCCTAGAAAGGCAGAGGATGTTGAAAATGTGAGAAATCTATAGTCATTTCAAATCTAAATCCAGCTAATAGTTGTCTTATGAACTAGAAGGCACCTGTGATCTTTTGTTGAAAGTAATTTGGGTTTGACAAATCAATGTCTAAGCACCCCCAAAATCAGATAATCCTGCATAGCAACCAAATTAATTTGCTCCACTTCAGGGAAGTGTTTGCAGAAAGACACATTTTCAGGCAGCTTTGCTGGTCATGAACACAATACTCACGCTCCAGTCTTGATGGTGAGTATGTTTTCAGTCCAAGTCTCTCACGTCGTTTGGCTTTGGTAGGCCACTTCACTCCAAAGCAGAATTATTCAGAGCTACTCTTTCAAGCTAAATGTGTGAAAGATGAATCATAAAAAAAGATGGTATTTCACTCCTATCTGACTTCACTGCCAAATTTTCTTCACCTTACACCCTATGATTGCCTCAGCAAAATAACAAGTTTTCAGTTTGCATTCACACTGTTTAATAACATGATGTCTACTGAAACATGCATAACTAAGAACCTTTTTATTTGCTTATTCCTTCATGTCAAGAAAAGGAACTCAAAGAACTTTCTTTTTATTTGGCTATGAGGTTCTTTTTTCTTGGTTAACAACCTTAACTGCCAACAAAGCATGGATCTAGGTTGTAAAGAGAATTCAGGCAGAGATGAAAAAGTACTTATCAGGTGTTTCTCCTCTCTCTAACAACTCGTTTTATTCCTCATTGTGAATATACGTATCTGTACACACATAGGTAACAATCTGGAGACTCATTAAGAAGTAAGACAAGAAGAAAATGACGTGTTTCATAATAACTTACATTATTATAAAGCCTAAAAAATTGTATGTATGTATCACAAATGGCAAGTGAAAACATGAAGGAGAGGGAGAAAGAGAGAGAGAGAGAAAACGTAAGGAGTATAAAGTCACTGGAAGTTTGCATTTTTAGAGGAACAGCCAGTGAGAAAAGTTTCTCTAATGCTATCCTTCAATATGCAGTATATAGTCAATTTGGACCCAAAAATATTAGAAAATAGTCCATTTCATGTTTCCTTACATACAAGCTCAGAATACACGTTTCATGTGCAGGTCCCCAAGACGACAGAACAACCTGTCTTTACACGTCTCTTTCCCAATACGAATATATTGAAAATTTGCTGAAGTTCTCAAAAGGTTTAATTTCTGGTTTTTGCATTTCTCTGTAAGAAAGATACTAGGTCATGGTTCCTAAATCAAGCAAACAAACAGTCAGGAGCCATCTTCCATCCCCACCCAAGCAAAACTAAAAGCCCAGACTTTACGTTGCTTTAAAAGCATGCACTGGCCCCCTTACAGCAGTTCTGCTTGTAGAGTTCCGTTGCTGTGCAGCACCGTTGCCCTCCAGACAAGAAAGGTTGCTTCTCTTGGGGAAAGAACCCATCCACTAAGACTCTCAGTTATTCATCTGAGCTTAGGTAACGGGCTACGAGACCTACACCGGGTGTGGGGGTAGAAGTGTCTGTTGCAGACATATAATTTATTTTTTCCTCACTTAGAAACACAAGCAAATCTTTAGTTATGATGCAAATCCTTCTAATAGTAGAAACAAGCAGTATAATCATTAGGATTTTTACTGCTGTTCTCAATGACGGCACACAAAGAAGCTGAAGTATATCACAAGTAAGAATAAATACGAGTAAATTGAAAATACAGCAATTTCATATTCTTTATCTAGTTATAGAAGAACCTGTTGGTCTATTAGCTAGCTAAGAATTAACTTCATTGACTGGCTTTCCTGGAAGCCAGATTAAATAGTTTTTAGTAGCTCAGATTTGGTTGATTGGTATGCACAGACCGTATTGTTTTAGTGAAAAAATATTTTTTCCCTTGGGTATAAGTGCAGTACAATCAGGAGATAAGAGTGCTCTTCACGTATCTATTCCAAAGGTAGCTTTATTCATGCAGCAATAATTTTGTGATCTTGGCAGCAAAAGGTTCATTCTGAGTAGTAAAGGCCTGCAGAGATCCTAAGTACATGCTCAGAGTGTCACTTTTATAACCACCCTGTGTGTGTCTTTGTGACTGACTTACCGTCACATTCCCTAGTTGCACATTGGCTATTTCATCTGGAAAGCAACACAGAAAGTTACTTAAATTGTGGAAGTATCCCATTACCTTTAAACAGTCCACTTATCTAAACTAAATATTTTGTATAAAATAAGATTGCAGAAGACGCAATATTTGTATCATTTTTCTTCCACTTATCTGAAAGAAGTTTAATAATTAAAAAACAAAAGAAAAACATGTCTGAAAAGTGAAAATCGGACGTTCATTCATTTAAAAATTGATCTTAATTCATTTAAAAATTATTTCATAGTAGTGCGATTAAATTGAATTAATTGAATTAATATTATCGTACCCTACTATGTATGAGTAGCACTTAACACACATAGGTCTAAAAGATGGAACATTTTAGGTTTGAATTTTAAGAACAGAACTTCACCTGCATGCTTGGTTGCTTTTGTTGCTCTTTATTATGCCAGCTTACACACTGTTAAATATATCCTTGACATTAATTTTCTGTAGAAAACAACTAGGAAAATTATTTGCCTAACTGTAAAAACAAAACCCCTTCAAGTCATTAGTACTGAAAAACACTCATGTTCATTTAAACTTGGCCTATGAAATGTGCAGTTCGGTGCTTTCCAGTTGGAATTTCTGTTTAACTTAATCAAATCTAACAGTGCAAAGGTGATTATCGGTCGTCTTCTAAGTTCAAGAATGTAATAAAACTGGTTACATTAGGAAGACAATTTATTATCTGTACAATGACAGAAAAAGATAAAGAAAAAGCAATTTATGGTGGAGCCTTCCATGCTTATTGTATTAGTTGCAGCGGAGGTTAAAACTTTCATCTTCTTAGACTTAAACTTAGGAAACTGAGAAATCTTGTGAATACATGAGATGGAACATGTGCGATAACATAGAAATTGCATTTCTTGCCTTTGTATAGCTGTATTTATATAGCAGATGGAGATTCATTCTTTTGGTGTTATTCCAGTAATGTTATGTTTTACGGTATGAAGAGTTACCCTGAAGTACAGAAGGAAAATCCTTGGGGTTGCGTTCTCTTTTTCAGGTTGTTGCCTATTATGATCCCTTGAGAAAAACTGCTCAGTCGCATTGTGGCTCCACTTATAGCAACAGACAGAATCAGGACGGGAATATATTTCTCATTGCTCCTATTAGTCTTGCAGAAGATACTCAGTGTCAATAGGACTTGAAGATAACACGGAGTGTACAGACCCTCGGATGAATGGCATAAGAAGCGCAGCTTCTTCAAGCCTTATTGCCTCTGCCCTTCCCGAGTATGACTAGTATGTCAAATAAAACAAAGAACACAGATATTTTTCAGACACACATTTTCTGAAAACATCCCAGTAATAATGGGAAAAACACTCTTTTTCATTTTTCTGGTTTAGAAAACCCAGCACTTTCTTGCCACATTACATCTGTAGCAATCGCATTACACTTGCCTAAAATGTCAGGAAATTGTGAACCTGAAATACAGCAGCCTATCTTTGGCTCGTGTTACTCCAATATTTATGGTTTTGTCTATTTTCTCCCTGTGTGCCAAGTTTTATTTGTGCCTTTGGCCCCCAGCCTCTCTCATCTTTCTGATCTGTGAAACTTTTATGTTAAGATTCACAGGGAGATTGAGGATCATGCTTGACTGAGCTTGACTGATCTGTCATTCCGATTTTAAAATTTATTAAATTTTGTTGATTATTTGCAAAGATATTTTCTCAAATTTTTTTTGCTACCTTAGCAGAACAAATTTGGCAAAGCCTTCGAAATCTAAGGTGGTTGTCAACTGTGTGAGTTCTCCTCATTTCCCCCAAACATCTCCATTCCTTCTCTCACCAACCATAGTCATTTTTGTTTGCTATCAGAGCAGACTGTGTGTTTGTACACCCAAACATAGCAGCTCTTTCATGATCTGATTATTCTCATAGCACTTTTATCTCTCTTTTGTTTTTTAAAACATGTTAATGATAAAACACAGACAGAAAATAAACTATCATACTGTATACATGCGTGATTTCATACTGAAGTGAAGAAAAAAAAATCCATGTGGTGGACTATATTCTAAATGACACGTTACCCATTAAGTTTGTGATGCCACTTCCCGAATCCTACATAACATTCAGTGAATCAGCCGCTTCCACTGCTGCACTAGATGTAGTTTCCACAGCATCCAGTATCTCACTTCAATCAAGATGCATCACCTTTCAAACCAGAAACATCACCTGATTGAATTAGATACATTAAGAATTGAATCTAATACATGGTATATTAAATCACTCAACGAAATCAACTTGTGATTATAGAATAATGCAACGACATCCTTGTCTGGGTTGCCTGCATCTTTAAGGAAGCTTGCTTGTGTGTAGTTTCCTTACTGGAATTTTGTAATTTAGGTCTACGTCTTTCAATGAGACCAACAAAACTGTGTGACTTTTCAGAGCCATAAGAGCGCGTGCAGGAATACTGGTTAAAACAAAAAGTAAATTATTTTTCACTGCGTAACTATCGTATTGCCAAATATACCTCAGTGACTCCTTTTCTAACATAACTAGATTTTTTTCCCTGCAAAGTGCTGACAATCTTTTGCCAAGCTTTCCTATCTACTGTTTGGTACCATTCAATCAAGTACATCCATTTTACTCATGCAAAAACCTCTGTGAGATTGTGCTTATCAGAAAAAGGCTTTCTGAATGTGTTTGGCTTCACTTTTATGGTCCTGTTTCAAGACTTGCGTCTGTGTCTAGATATCCCAGAGTAGTGATAAATAGAGCCAAGGGTTGTTTATTACAAACGTTTCCTATCTTGAACGTGTCACCATCTCATTACAACATGTTTCAACTTCTGCATGGTCAGGTCTCTTATTTATACTCTACTGCATTCATGCAGTGAACACAGATATTTAAGCTGGTAGAAAGCAGAGTGGAAGGACACCATTTCTAATACTTTCAAATATTCTCTTTTCATTATTTTTAACACCAGAAACTGGTATCTCTGTATCAAAAATGTAAAATTTTCCAATTTTAGGATTCTCAGGCAAAGAACGTTATGCTTAAAGCCTAGAACTGAGATAAAATTTATGACAGTCTGGGTCACCTGAGCTTCTCAGAGGTGTCAGCCAAGCAACGCATACAGACAGTGAAAAGTATGGATTGCTTTTGCCTCAGAGTCCCAAAGCAAGTTTGAGGGCACTACAGTACCGTAAGGACTGTCAGACTTACAAATTTCAGATGAGAAGGTACAGCATGGGGTTTTTTTTCTGCCTTGGTCTCTGTAATGTCACTGTGTCATTTGTGATATAAATGAACACAACAGATTTTACCTATATAGCTATATACAGCCTCAGTGGAATATTCACAGGTAGATAATCAGGACATACTCTGTATGCAACACTTATTTTAGCCGTATTCTCAATGAGCGCTGTGAAGAACTAATTTTATTATCATATATAACAAGTAATGAAATGATAGTTAATTTCTGGGATTCCTTAAATAGATGAAGAAATTACTCTAAAAATAAAGAGCAAAATTCAGACCTGAAGCGCATCAGCTGTTTGAAGTCTGCCTGGCAGCTGACTAAAAGCGGCATTACTTAGGGGCAGTTACCAGGGCCCCTCACGTTTCATACCGTTGCTGGCTCCCCGGGTGGTGGGTGGAAGGCACCCTGTGCAAGCTTCCAGGTGGCAATGAACGGGAAGGGCGCCTCGGCTCCCTGGCTGCCCTCGCTGCCCCTCAGAGGGATCTCTACAGACTGAAAGAAAAAATGAACCGACAGAAACCTATTGGAAGTTCAACAAGGGCAAATGCAGGCATGTACTTGGGACATCACAACCCCACGCAACAGCACTAGGAGGGCATCAACGGGCCAGTAAGCAGCTCTGCAGAAAAGGACCCAGGGATCCTGGTGGACAAGTTGAAAATGATACGGGAGTGTGTCCTTGTGGCAATGAACACTAACTTCATATTATGCTGCATTTGCAAAAGCATAGCCAGCAGGTCAAGAGAAGTGATTATTCTCTTTTACCTGGCATTTGCTGGACCACACTTGGCCCAGTTTTGGGCTCTCAGTGCCTTGCCAAACTTTCTTTAATGAGAGATCTAATATCTTTTTTAAGTTGCCTAGTGAGTGTTTCATAGGGAAGACAGAGCCAGACTTTTCTCGGAGATGCGCAAGACTAGTGGCAATGGACATAAGCTGTAGCAAAACAAAGCTTTTATTAGAGCTAAACAAAACTTTCTTCATGCTGAAGGTGGTCAAACATTGGAACAAGGGCCCAGACAGGCTGTGAGATCTCCATTATTGGAGGTATTCAGAACTCGAAAAGAAAAAATGCTGAGCAACCTCACCAAACTAAGCCTTATTTTTAAGGGGGTAGACCATATGATGCCTAAAGGTCCTTTCCAGCCTAAAGTAGTCTATATTTCTGTGGTTCTAGAATGTTGCCTCTACAGATAACTTGCTTGCTTCTATCTCCAGCCAGAATTTTCTTATCAGTTACAGATTTTCCCAGTGTTGTTTGTTCAATTTGTTTTGTTTTTTTTCCAGGGGGCTGGAGTGCTGAGTTTTTCTGATGAAACTACCCTTAGCATCTATTTCTCAAAATAAGAATCTGATGCCAGGAACATTCTTCAAAAGACATTGACTGACTGAAATTATTCCATATTACAGATTTCCAAGGAGGGTAATTCATGGCAAATATAATGTTTTCCCCCTGCTTCCTATAACCTATTTCTTCGAGATCCAAATAAATGCTGTCAGAACAACGAATAAACTGTTCTTCCAGAATGTGAGAAGTGCAATCTTTCCACATTATACTATCTCATTCTCTAAGGAGTGAAAAAGGATTTGCTTCAGTAAAGAAAGCACTCTGTTATATGACTTTCTCTTTTGTAGTCTCATTCTTGTGTTTCAACGGGTAAACTTTGCAAGTCAGATTTATATTCAAGTCTAAAGTTATGTTTTGTTGCAGTAAAATCAAAGGAAGCAATGACAGATTGATCTATAGAAGAACAGGTGGGAACCAAACAGACCTTATTAATCTTTTTCTCTACTTGGTGGCACTCATGTGCCTTTAATACATGGAGAGAACTTTATCTGTGGCATGTAAAGTTAACCTTGAATGGGACTTAGATTTCTAAATGCCAGATGCAATTGTTTCCGAGTTAATAACTTGCACTTTTTTGACAATTCAGAGATTTTGGTAACAACCCTTGTCCTCAGTGTTTTCTGCCCAGCTGAGCAACATTTAATGTGGATCCCCTTCTGAGACATCTCTTCCCATGTTTCACATCTGAGACAGTGGGATGAACTCCCATTGTGGAAGAGAGGTCTCCGGAACTAAACTTTCAGGCATCTCAGTCCACTATCATCTAAGGCATTTTAGCAATTTTACAGTGCATGATAAAGAACTTCATCTTCCTGTTCAAGCAACTTTATTTCAGTTTGAGACATAAAAATTAATTGAGCTAAATACAGGCTCGTTTAAGCATGACATTGAAGTCTAATGACTACAAAAGAAATGGGAGGATCCTGCGTGCAAGCATCCACTGCTCTGTGTATTTTCCAGGAAATTGTTTTGTGTAAAATACAAACGATAGAGTACAGACTGACATGCCTCTGCTGGCTCGCTTTAGCTGCTCATCCAAGAGACCTGAGTATAAAGCTAACCTGTAAATGGGGTCAGAAACTACAAAGTTGGCATTACAAGTATGGCATAAATATGAGTCAACTGTCATTACGCATACTTATAACTACATACATACAACTAAGTTGTTCAGAATATTACCAAGCAGTATCTGCACTACATCACTTATTTCCTTCTGATTAGAATGACACTGTTATCTACTTAGGCACTGAAAAATGCAAGTGAAATTTTGCTGTCATACATAAAAACCATACAGCCATGTACATAAAGGCAACACTACTGTGATGGTCAACCAGCCTTCATCCTGAGAGAAAGCGAATCAAGCTGAAAGAGATGCTATGGGGACGTGGTGGCTAGGAGGGGAACTCATCCCCAAACTATAGCGCTAGTTTGCTTTTCATACTAGATCTGTTTCTTGAACTGCTTATTCCTGCATGAAATGCTCAGGAGCAGAACAGAAACTGAAGACCTACGTGAGTCACTGATTGTTGTTGTCTTTCAGACAGAGTTTTGAAAAATGCATCTACTGGCGTTAATGGCATTTAAAGAATTTAACAAGTTAATGCAAGAAAATTTAATTATCTTGATTTGAGTGTGTCTCTAGTTGTTGCATTTACATGATGAAAGTGCTATAAGGCTCATTATCTTAAATAAACTCCTAATTTTCTACTCATGGTTGCTAAAAGTGTTGTTCCAGAATCAGCAGCACCAAAATGAACACTTCATTCACTTCCGCATGGTTACAAGCCTTAAAGCTTAAAAGCTGTAACCCTCATGCCACGATTGAAAAGAAATCGTATTTTTGTAGGGGTATAGAATTGCCATTGCTAATAACAGGCCAGAGGCTTTGTCCCAAGATTGTGAGGTGTCAGGACTGAGGCAGGCCGGGCTCTGTCCAAGCTTCATGTGAACTACCCAGAGGTTTGTTTTTACTTGATTTTGTTGCAATAGCAACTTCTCTGAAGACCCAGTGGCTATGCCTAATTTCTTTTGGTAATCTTTGTATGGTACAGCCTTTATTTTTATACAGATAATAGTAACAAGTACTGGAGTTATTCTGTGCACTATGAGATATTTATGACTGCAGCATAATGATTTCATGTAGAGGGATACAGGCCTGTATGACAGCAGAGGTGTTAAGAGGTGGGGACACAGGATACTGTGTAGGATTGCGCAGGCTTGGGATGACAACCGATGGGCACTGCTTGGCCCTGGACACCCTGTAGCATTGTTATACACAAGCTTCTAAGTTTCCACCCCTTTTTCGGGTGTTACACTCACCCTTCCACTTCCCTTTGGGTGTCCTAATGTTGATGACTTCAGTCTGGTTGGAGGGAGTTGGAGGAGTGGGGTATGGCATTTCATCAGCACCCTAAGTCCTTTGCCCAGAGGAGCATGATGCTGATGTTGAGGGTCTCTTTTTCCTTCTCTCCTTCCTTATCTCTCTATTCACCTGCTGTCATTTTAATATGTTTTCTAACATGCTTTCACATCTTCCTCTTTTTTCATTGACCTGCAGTTGCAAATTATGTCCAAATTTATTAAATACAGTTTGTCTAACATACATCAACTATTAGTTTGTTCTCTTTTTCCCCTGAAAACGGTTCTGCCCAGCTCCAGGTCTGCATTTCTCTAACTGACCATCTGGTTATACTTGTTTCCTAACTGCAAAAATCAAGATGAGATTCTTGAACTAACTAACTAGAGAAAGAGTGGGTTATCCTCAACTCATTAAAAAAAAAAAAAAAAAAATCAATTGATTAGAGATCTTGTTTTGCAGACCGCAGGATGAAGAAATGTAACAACAGAAAACGAAATCTGATTCTATTGTGTGTACAAGTTCTTCAAAGCCAAAGACTGACTTTGAATAGATGAGAAGCTATATTTTCTGCTCTCAGATCCTGTCGGTGAAACTTCCACGTGAGGATGCTGCATTGTAACAAACGTAGTCAATCACTCAGCAGTAGGAAATCGGTCTGAATATCTGACAAAACAAACTTACCATTTTCTAGCCACCCCTAATAGCTCAGGAGATGGCTCTGTGGTTTGCATCAATATTGCAGTTCATAAGTCTCTTTCAATAACATGTCTTTTCAAGATGAGGGGTACATATTTGTTTTTCCAAACTACTATCACTCATGAATAGTCCTTCCCGTGGGACCTGAATGATGGTAAATATTAGTCAAGTGAGCATCATTTAGTTTATTTTGTTGGAAGGTGGACACGTTATTATCTTTGGTGACAGCAGCAAAGTTAAATTTAGTCCATGTTACATTTTTGAACTTCTGTAGGAGGACTGTTAGTCTAAATAAAAACATGTCTCTTTTAAAAGGGAATTGGCTTCTTGTTTTTTCTCTGTATAGCTGCTTCTTAGTATGCTGAATTATTTCCTTTTAAAATTAATGTAATTAAATAACTATTGCACATATATGCCACATACAAATACCACAGAACGTGAAGCGGGTTGCTGACCAAAAAAAAAAACCAACAAAACAGGTTTGTGTGTCTGTGTCTGTCAAACAATACAATAAATAGATTTAATGAAACTACTTACAGAGAATAATTTTTTTACCATAGTCTGAACTACACGTGATCTTGTTCTCCACTCTTTTAGCAGTCATATGTTGTTATAACTTTACTAGTACAACAGCAGACAAAAACAGTCTTAAGGCTGTAACAATTTAATTTAGCATGTTAGACAGTAGCCAAATAACCTCATGCTGTTATCAAAATCATTAATATGCTACATGAACACATGAACAACAAAAATTCCTCATTTACTCTCCCTGCATATCAGCAGGATTAATGTCAAATGCTCTCCAGCTTACTGAATAAAAGGTTTCTTGTTTTTGACGTGACAAATGAGAAACAAATCTCAGCCTGAACTTTTTCATGAGCTGATTATTTTATATCACGATTTGTATTTTTCTGACAGGCCCAAGTTCCAGGTGGAGCAGAGGTGATACCAGTCAACCACCCGTGTTGGCAGAAAGGCAGCAGAAGCCTACAAAACTGTACAAAATGCTAATTCTCAATATTCCTTTCCCATCCCTGTAAAATTCAGGTTTTCCTTGCTGTACTCTATGAGTTACAATTGTGACCTGATTCCATTAAAATAAAAATAGGATGTGTGTTAAAAGTTTTCCTGAAACTCTTTAGGATACTTCTTTACTGGTGCAGAGACCTGTGGAAATAACCACTCTTCTTGTGGGCTATCAAGTGCATGAATGCATATTATCAAGGACGGTGTGCTATAGCACCCACATCTTGGAGAAACAAACAGTAATTCTATTTCTCTTTCTGTAGAGGATAAAATCAGGTGCTCCATGTTTGGTCTTCAGAAACGTGCAAAGGCACTATCAACATGGTACTCTTGCTTCATTTGGGGGTTTATTAAAAAGCTATTGTCTTAAATTATGCCTGGAGTCTCTAATTCTGCAGAACTATCTAGACCTAACCATGGCATGAGCTAAAAACAAAATCTGGAAGAAGCAAATTGTGATACAAATTCAAATCATTACCACAGGATCAAAAATATCATTTATTGGTATGTAAGAACTTCCCTTAGCCAGAACTATGTAGCACAGCTAGGAAAACCAAAGAAAACCATCGCATATTAAACAAAAGACCAAATCCTTCACTCTTCCAGCCTTACAAACTGTACTCCATAAGAAGATTTTTATGCAGGAAGAATCCACATCTAGAGTAAAGGAAATCCATTATTTATGCAGAGTTTTTTTCAGATCAGTTTGCTCTTCTTCAGAGATCGGACTAGAATGGGAAAGAGGAATAATTTTAAGGTAAGTCTTAAGGCTTCGCTGCTAGGAATTCCCAACTTTATTCATTTTCTCTTGCAAGCAATGTAATTTTGCTTTGAAATAAATTCCCCTTTAGTGTCATCTTCTGTCTTTGGGGAGCCTTTAAGGCAGTTCTGTGAGTCACACTCTGCATATACAGTAAGAGGAAAAAAATTATCTAACTGTGAATTTACTAATGCCAAGAATAACACCTCTAAAACGAAAAATGCTTATCTACTAACTATTGCCAGAGACAAGGCTACAACTTTCAATTCATTTAGACTAGATAAAATGCTGTTTATGAGCTAGGTGCAACCATTTGGAATAACCACAGCAGTTACAACAGAAGAAAAAGGACTGGAAAAGAACTGGGAATTTCTTCCTTTCTAACTCACCCAACAGCAAATCTCATCATACCGTTCTGAGTTCCAAGTTGACACATGCTAGATTTCTGATGGCTTAATACAGTCATCATACAGCTCCAAAGTTGACTTTAGTATTAAGGAATCTAAAAAGCTACATCCAGTGATAATGAAGTTATGGGCATAGGTGCAACTGATGCAGTGTTCAGGACCTTCAGTAAAAATTTCCAAGACAAATCTTTCTAGGGAATTCCACAGAACATTTGAACGTGACCTGCCCCTAATGCTTTGCTTAGGATTTCATCTGCCCAAAATCAGTGCAGCTGCATTAAGCCCAGACCTTCTAAGTAATCTTAGCTGGCTTTTAATCAGTCCACATCCTATGCTACGGTCTGTGGATTATAAAGGCAACCCTGTGTGGTTTTACGTTTAGACTCTATCCATCATACTGTGATTCTGGATTGTAACATCTCCCCGGAGCTGCACTACTGCTACATGTGTGCAGCCACCTGTGCTGCCTGTCCCAGCTCAGGAATCAAATTTTAACCAGCATCATAGAAGGAGAGGCAGGGAGGGAAAGGATGAACTTTTTCCCACCTTCCTACTGGATTTAAACTAATCATTGGATCAAACTGCTGTGAAGAGCCTTGCTTTTCTTCTATTTTTTTTTTTCTTGAACTTATTTGGTGTTTCTGGAAATGCTTTACCTTTCCCGGAGATACACAGATTCTGTTTTTTAAACCGCTAGTACCATAGTGGATGATCTTTCCTCCTTCACATCTCTGAATAAGCCTTTCTGCAGTCATGCTGGTGCTAGTTTGATCAAGTGTGAAAGCTGAGAGCCGAGTCTCGGTATCCTGAAGTTCTAGTTATATCTACTGTGTTTTGTGCAGATTTAGAGATAAATTTCCTACAAAATGAAGTACAGCAGAAGGGCTGGTAGGAAGAGGACTTCAATGGCACTCATGGTACCCTCTCCCATATGAAGTTACTTGATTTATCAAACAAACTAACCTAAACAGATTGTACTTTGAAGCATTATTTTCATTTTATAATATTGTTTCTATTGTATGATACGCCGTTTTCTATCCTCAGATATATTGGCCTGTCAATTAAATAATGGTCTACTTGAATTAGTAATTTGAAACAGATCAGTTACGTTGGCTAAATACAAGAGTCTCTATGACAACTAATTGGATTGTATATGAAATTTATTGACTTGTAATTAGAATACGTTGGTTTGCATGTAGCAAACTGTTTACACTATGTGTGCCGTCTGCCATGATCAGTAATCATCACATTTAAAACAGATGGGATTGTATATAGAGCATATTGGGTTTTGTGTACATTATAATACATTGTAGCAGTTTGCATGCTCAAATATATATATGAAGTTACAGAACTCTATTAAATAAATGTTCTTTTTATATCTTCCAGCAACAGATCCTATATACTTCAAGAAATAGTCAAGCTATTAGAAATGTTTATTTATGATTCTATTTAGTCTATTCTCATGGAGTGTCCAAATGAAGGAACTACATCCTACTAGCTGTTGATGAAATGAAGATTCTCATTAGACTGTATGAATTTTACATGAGCGTATTTTGCCTTTGACATGTATATTTACTCGTATTAGTATATCCAAGACAATCTGATTGATAGGCACCTGGAAAAGTGAAGGTGTAAGCAATTATTCAGCATGCAATACAGTGGAGAATCAAGGTTACTTCGTTCAAAACAGATTTGCAGTTTTCTTTTGTATCAGTAAATGAAATCCATGAAATAGAGGCAGGTTTACGTATGGGATTGCAACAGGCCTCTGTCCATGGAGGTCCAGCTACTCCAAAGATCACACACACCACCAGCCTGCTCAAGGTCCTAAACCAGAGGAAGGGAATGACACTGCAGCAAAAGGGGCAAAAGCAAGAAACCTAGCTTCAGGGAAACATCCAGAGGAGCCATTTATGGGAAATTTGAGCACCCCATGACATAACCCACTTTAAACTATGCTTAAATATGAACTAGCTTGAAAAAGAAAATAATTGCATCACTTTGGATGCGTATTGCATAGTGTCATATTTTTATCAAGACTGTAAAACATAAGTAGTTTTATAATAAAACACAAGAAGAAAACAAAGCTGAGATTCTCTAAGAACAAAGTAAATATGTTTTTGATTTTTTTTCTGTACATTTAGAGCCAGCACAGTAAGCTTGGGACCATTTCCTCTCAAACCTGTTAAAAATTCCTTTTAATAAAGTGGTCCTCAGTACTGACACATCAATTATTGAAAGTATATTAATCATTACATAGTATGTTGTCCTGGTTTAGGCCAGGACGGAGCTAGTTTTGTCTTCAGCAGCTCCTGTGTTTTGGATTTAGTGTGGGAAGAATGGTGATAGCACACTGGTGTTGCTGGTTGCTGCTAAAGGACCAAGGACATTTTGCAGTTTCCCAGGTTTTGCTGACATGCAGGTGCAAAAACTTGGGAGGGGTAGAGCCAGAATAGTTGATCCAAATTGTCCAAAGAGCGTATTCCATACCATAGATGGCATGCCCGGTATAAGTGAGGGTCGGCCACTAGGCTTTTTAGACCCTTGGTGCCTTAATCCTTAAGCTTCCCTTCAGGTTGCTTTTTGCTTCCCTATTTTTCCTTTTTGTTTTTCATTTGTTCGGCTGTTCGTTCCCTTGCCTGCTCTCTCTGGAACTTGCTGTTCTGGGATAGCTGGGGGGATAGCCCTGCTCCCTGCCTGCTGCTCGGGACAGGCTGTATCGGGCATCAGGTGGTGAGAAATTGTGTATTGTTTGTTTTATATATTCTATTATCCTTATGTATATTATCACTATTATCATTACAATATATTTTTATATTTTTCCTTTGCTGTCCTGGTGAGCTGTTTTTATCTCAACCCGCGAGTTTTCCTTTCTCTCTAATTCTCCTCGCCACCCCAGCGGGGAGGGGGGGAGTGAGCGAGCGGCTGCATTGTATTGGGTTACAATTTGGGGTTAAACCACGACATATGTATAGGTTCATGATTATTGAAAAAAAATACTTTTTATTTTATGCTATTCTGTATATACTCATGTATATAAGGTTCAGTCAATTATTTCTGAAAAGCTAGATATTTATTTGAGTACAAGGGTTATATGTAGCTGATTTCAATTAAGTACTGAGTGCCCTCAAATTTTATGGGAAGCACTTGGTGCCCTGTTAAAATAAAACAAATTGATTGAGCCTATATATATGTACTGTAACAAGCTCTTAATGAGGAAGAGCCTGCTCATCAGTGGTGCTTTGGAATCTGTGCTTTATGGCTTTCTCTGGTCTTTATGGACTTCTCTGTTTCCCCTGTGATCTTTATTCTGATGATCTCCTATCCAATACCAAAAACCTTGTCAACATCTTCATGCCTTCTCCTTGGATGGGCAAACCTCTTCTCTTCTTGGTCTCTTATCGCCACTATTCTCAGAACCTTGCAAAATCTTCAGAACTAATTCAGATCTTGACATCTAAAGAATGGGTTTCCCAGAAAGCTAAGGCATAAACTGAGTTCTGCCTCACTTACATGTATTTACATGAAGCCTTTCTGAGTCAGATCCATTGTATCTAATGTCTTCTCAAATCCTAGTATGAACCATGAAATTATTGCATTTATTTTTATTATGCCTAGAATGCTTGTGCTCTACACAACATACCTATTAAAAAGGTCAATAACTTTTCATTATGTCAAATGATTTATATTATTTTGATAGATTTGTGACTTTGAGCAAGAATATTTTACAATAAAATTGCAATGATCACAAATGTACAACTACTAGCTGCTACTTCACTTCTCCAACAGTACACATTGTATCGTTAGAGTTGTCACTTACTTTACACTGAAGTTAATGGGAACATTCCAATTTTGTCATAAATTAAATGGGAATCATATTTTAGAAAGATATTTCCAGCAGTATTTATTACACAGCACTGCTTTTTTATTATTTTATTTTCCATAAAATTAGGCAAAAAGTTTGAAAGATTTCTTGGTGAAAAAAAGTCTTCACTGAGTTTGGCAAACTATCCAGAGATTTTTATGGAAGGGGAAGGGTCATAAAAAACTAAACCTCAGGGTTTGGTATCTTAAGATGTTAGAAAGACCAAAGACTATTAGAGAAAGACCAAAGACTATTATAGAAAGAAGAATTTACAGTTCACCAACTACATTAGGAATCTCACAGTAAACATCTTTCCCTGTTCTTTATAAATAAACTGTCCAGAAGTATCTATGATTATTCGGTTCAATAGCAATAAGCAATGAAGCTGCAAGCTGTTACTTTGACAAAAATATGTTTACCACCCGCTATGGGTGAGCAACACTATGATTAGCACATAAAGATGTGCCACAGGTGTATGTGGAAAAGGGGGCTAAAAGTGGATGCATTTGCAGACTTGGATACCCAGCCCCTATGATTGATTTATTTGGATTGGTTTTTCACTACTTTCCTGAACATTATGAATTTGACCCAAAGACCTTATCTTTTTAGAAGTTTCAGATGACTTTGGATAACTTCCAAATTCATACTAATTTCCCGTAGAGGATAGCGTGTTAAAGAACTTCCTGAGGACATCAGAGTTTCAAATGACACACATGAATTTCCACATTTCAAAAGGTCATTGAATTCAAGAAGAGAAAATTGTAAGGGACCACAGACCAGTAGAGTTTCTAAAGCCAATTGTCTTTATAAGAACTCAAGCAAGTTGTAGCAGGATGCAGGATGGAGGATTTGATTTGAATTTGTTTACTAACAACAACTATTTCTATAAATTTTTTTCACTAATATTAAATATATTTTCATTTAATAAATTAAAATAATTTAATCAATTTAATTTAGGTCATCAATCTGATAGTTTAAAATGTTGCACTTTTTTTTTTTCCCCAGTGCATGAACATACTTTAAAATAGGTTTAGGAACAGAGTAGTGGCTAGCAGTGCTGAAAAACAGATGCATGTAACACCCTAGATCTGGCAGAAAAGTAGGAAGCTTTCATCTCACCTAAAATGCTTTGAAGAGTTAAGAACATCATTTTAAAACCCATTCTCAGCATAACTTTTTCTTATTTTTCACACAAGTCCTATTTAAGTGGAATTATCTCCATGTTTCCAGAGGCAAAAGGGGGGCAGACATCCATGTAAATCCTCCAATTTCTCCCTGGGAGAGTAGAGGGGAGATGACAGGTCTTCAAAGGACACTTCTTGTTTGTGTACATCTGTTTGCAGAGTCCTGGAGCTTTGGAGAATTGATGATTCCAGGTCAGTAGGAAGCATCTGGTTGATACCACAGAGATACTTAGTATGTAACTAGGTAAATTGAGCTCAAATGCTTCAGCTGGAGCCATTCATTGACAAGTCTACTTGTGAAAATCAAGGGCAATGAGAAGCAAACAGAGGATGTCCTGCAGCAGTAGGTCATTCTCTAGGCTATAGACATGACAGTTCTCAAGAAAACAGGAAAATGAAGCAATGAAGTACATACTCTCCTAGGCAGAAAATTTAATTGAAATGTATTGGGTTTGCGTGGCAGGGTTTTGGTAGCAGGGAGGCTACAGGGGTGGGTTCTGTGAGAAGCTGCTGGAAGCTTCCCCTGTGTCCGACAGAGCTAATGCCAGCTGGCTCCAAGATGGACCTGCTGCTGGCCAAGGCCAAGCCCATCAGTGATGGCAGTAGTGCCTCGGGGATAACATAGTTAAGAAGGGGAAAAAACCGTGCGCAACGGCAACTTCATTCAGAGAGAGGAGTGAGAATGTGTGAGAGCAACAACTCTACAGACACCAAGGCCAGTGGAGAAGGAGGGGGAGGAGGTGCTCCAGGTGCCGGAGCAGAGATTCCCCTGCCACCCATGGTGAAGACCATGGTGAGGCAGCCTGTCCCCCTGCAGCCCATGGAGGTCCATGGTAGAGGGGATATTCACCTGCAGCCCGTGGAGGACCCCACACCAGAGCAGGTGGATGCCTGAAGGAGGCTGTGACCCTGTGGGAAGCCCGCGCTGGAGCAGGGTCCTGGCAGGACCTGTGGCCCCGTGGAGAGAGGAGCCCAGGCTGGAGCAGGTTTGCTGGCAGGACTTGTGACCCTGTGGGGGACCCATGCTGGAGCCATCTGTTCCTGAGGGGCTGCACTCCATGGAAAGGACCCACGCTGGAGCAGTTCATGAAGAACTTCAGCCCATGGGAAGGACTCACGTTGGAAAAGTCCATGAAGGACTGTCTCCTGTGGGAGGGGACCCCACGCTGGAGCAGGGGAAGAGTGTGAGGAGTCCTCCTCCTGAGGAGGAAGGAGCAGCAGAGACACCGTGTGATGAACTGACCGCAGCCCCATTCCCCGTCCCCCTGCGCCGCTCGGGGGGAGGAGGAAGAGAACTCAGGAGTGAAGTTGAGCCCGGGAAGAAGGGACGGGTGGGGGGAAGGTGTTTTTAAGATTTGGTTTTATTTTCTCATTACCCTACTCTGATTTGATGGGTAATAAATTAAACTAATTTCCCCAAGTTGAGTCTCTTTTGCCCATGATGGTAACTGCTGAGTGATCTCCCTGTCCGTATCTCAACCCACGAGCCTTTCGTTGTATTTTCTCTCCCCTGTCCAGCTGAGGAGGGGAGTGATGGAGCAGCTTTGGTGGGCACCGGGTGTCCAGCCAGGGTCAACCCACCACATGAAATTAAACAGAACAGAGATGGAAGGGATCAGCTAGTTCATCCTGCTGACAATTCTGTAATGTTCCTGTGAGGATTAGCATATTGTTCAGCATGGTGTTAAATATTCTGTGCTAGGAGCTGCTTTTTTTTTCTTTTCTTGAGAGACCATTTAAACTAGAACAGGTCTTAGTATCAGGAAATAGTCTTGTCTGCAGCCTAAATATTCATATTTCTTAATTTCATCCTATTATGTCTGCTTAGACCATGACACATACTGCTCTGTCAAATAACGTCTATCTTGTTTAACTCCTTCAGATACTGAACACTGCTCTAGTGTCTACCACAGATTGCTCCGTCAGAAATCATTCCTGTTAAAGAGTTCTTTTCACACTTAACCTCTTGTTCCATGACTGAATTATTCTGCTGCCATTGCCATCTATTACCATCATATCAAATACTCACGTATTCTAAATGAAATAGAACATCTGAAATTTATCATTTAAAAAGCAACAGTGGGAGAACAAACTCCAGCGTGAGTTATTTTATGTCAACCGTCATTTGCTTTAAAAGTTCTCATCAGTCTGCCACAATAAAGCATGAAATAGAAGACATACGTTCCTCTGAAAACATCCCCAAAGGTTCAAACTTAAAGATTCCTACTGTGCCAAATATCAGGCAGTCTGCCAATAAGCTGAATTAGAATTTTTAACTAAATTAAGTAGCGCACAATCAAAGCATACGAATGAAAAAAGCACCCTCCAAAAGAATAGCTTTCCTGTAGGTGTAACAAAATCTTTTCTTCACTGCTCAAAGTAAGTCTCAAATCATAGGGACGTTATTTGACTTCAGGAATGCACAGATGTGTTAAGTATTTCATTGGGAATACAGTGTGGTTAGTTGGACAAGCATAAAGCATACATAATTAATTTCACTGTTGCAGTGCCTCTGCTCTTTAACATGGTATTTGTTACCGTAGCAAAAGCAGCTTACTGGGCACCATGTTTAGCTGACAACATTGAAGGGAATTGTTAAAAAAAGAAAAATCTGGTTCCATTCCACTCTCAAATTTGCACCTAGTTTCAGACCGTATGTCTGCATTTAGTGTTTTAAAGCAGGCACAAGAAGAATGGCAGGTTCCTGGAGAGAAATATGTCACTGGTGATAAACAGCCCCAAAGTCAGTAGAGCAGATAATGCATTGCAGGTCAGAAACTACACCCCTGACAATACTGCACATGCAGGTAATACACCAAATGTCACATCTGAAGGAGGTAATGCTTTTTCTACTGCTACATCCTCAACAAATTGTAGTACATAGCTGAGTTACTTGCTGACGTGGAAGCATGAAGGGTTTTTAGGAGGCAGAAAATACAATGAGAGACTGACCAAGATAGACCACCAAAACAAAAAACTGCAGCAAAATTAACAGCCCAACTCTCATCAGCAATATAAGCCTAATAGTAAATCATCTTAGATTGTAATCGTAATCTATAAAAAAAGTAATTGTTCTTTATAGCTCGTATTAAAAGATTAAGCCCTCTAGACAGAAAGGCATCAGACCTTAATAAGGTTAAAAATTGCTTGCTTGTTTGTTTGTTTTTAGTCTTGACACATTTTATCCTTTATGTGCAGGATTTCTAACAGCACATTTCCCTTTAATGGATACAGCTGAATTCATCTATGTTGTTCATAATTCTTAGTTACATACATCTTGACTTATTTCTTTACAGCACTGACATTAACTCATTCATTCTTACCATATATAGATGAGCTGGAAATGCAAGAAGGAGATAGCATTGGAAACCGTGCCTAAAGTCATACTGGCATTGCTCCTGGTACGCAGTGTTCCTGCATTTCACTCACATGCTCATTCTCCCAGCCCATGCTTCCTCTTCCTCACCGTCCTCCTGGAGTATTGAGGAAGACCCAGCCTGTAGTATTAGTTCACTGCCTTTAATACAAAGCTGCAAAAACCACTGATGGGCAGAAGTACCTAATTAAGTTTCTCATCTGGACCAAGCTTTCCCGTATCTTGGGTGATCATATCAGAGGTCAACACCTGAATATAAGCACGCATGCACGCACGAGCACACACGCATACATGAAGCTAACGCAGGAGTCTCTAACCCAGAACAGGGTGGGGTGGAAAGAAGCACTGCCAATTAAATAGACCCCCTAAAGTCCCAGGGCAGCCGAAGGAATGAATTTTAAAGGGTTTTCTTTTGTTGTACACAGTATGCAGCTTCCAGATCAGCTCCACATAAAACTGCTAAATTCAGCAGACCATTTTCAAGCAGGAGTATGTTAAAATGTAGAAATATTTTCAGTAGTGGAGGATGGCAGGTCTGTTTCTATAATGAGTCACTTCTTGATGATCTGAGAGTTTTCCTTTCAGGTCTGGAGCCAAGGAAAAACCTGGAATATTTTTGAATCATCACTTGTCTTAGCCAGCAGGTAATTCTACTAGTGGCTTACTGGCCCAGTCTTGTGCTCAGAGTTTTAAAGATCAGAAAATCTGCCTAATAGAGCAACACGGTAAATGGTCTACTGTAGCACAATAGAACACAGTTAGCATTTCTCCTTCCTATCCCATAATCAAACAAGTATGAACTCTTGATTTCTCAGCCAAGAAGGGTAACAATTTAGGTAGATTTTGCTAAAAAGTCATGCTATCTTCTATGGACAGTTTGAGTGCTGACAGGGATGAGTCAGATGATATGAGGACCCAGCAATCCACTATTTTTCATGTTTTTTCCATTTTTCATAGTGCTCTTAGCAGCACAGTCTAATCAGGTATATGGTGATTCCTAGGATTTGTGAGGATGGTACCAGGAGCTACAGAGTGGCTAATGATGGACAAATATGATGGAAGTTGGCAGCAAACCCTTAACTTTGGTTCCTTCTACGGTATGCAACACGTCATTCCCAATTCTGGAGTCTTGTGGACAATTCTGTGACACCTTCTTGTCCTAGATTTTTAATTTGCAGAATACATAGGAAGGAAATGTCTTCCAAAAGGGAGAGGCACCACGTAAACTGCCTAGAACTACTACAATTCTGTATTTTTTTTAATCTCATGAGTAGATGTTCACAGCGGTGATTCACTCTGCACCGCTGTATCTCCCAGTCTAGCTGGATGCCAGAGATAAGAGACTTATCTTTGGGATAGTGAGTCAACTGAAAGTTTGTTGAAAGAAATAACATGCTTCATCTTTTAAAGCTAAGTGAAAGACAATGTTTTATTAAAACCATATTCATGGGATAATAATATTCAGGGACTTCAGATTTGTCTTTGGTGAGGAACTGATGAAAAACAGAGATACTACACCATAGGTACAAAACCTTAACATGCACTGCAGGAAGAAACAAACTACATTTCTTACTACATAGATGTACTCTCAGTGGAAAATGAGGATTTATGTGCATAAACAACCTACATTTACCTACAAGACCATAATGAGGAGGCAAATTTGATCTGGTATATGATAGGGCTGAGTCATATTGTCAGCAGGTCATTAGTGGAGAGCTGGTGTTTATGCATTCCACTTTAATTACATTAATATTTATTAAGAAATCTGCTACAATTTAATGTCATCAGTTATCATTAAGAAGTTCTTCCACATGGGCAGGAGGACTTAATGCAACATGCCATCCATACTACCGCTCTTTACCTTTCAGTGTTCACGCATTTTTCACTACAGAAAAAGAAATCCTCATATGCCTGTGCAACATTTTAAGTTACAGAAAACTTGCAAAGCCTCGCACGTCAAATTCAAATATAAAATACGTGATATGACAATACCAGATTGAAGTGGCAAACTGTATATATGACAGCTGTCTGTAATAATAATCTTGTCAAGTGCTGAAATGATGGTTAAATGTTGATGCAGGGACCAGGTAAGGAATCACGCTTCCCGACAATGACTTCAAATATTTCACCTTGTAAGTCCAATTCTGCCTTAATTTACACAGATTCAGCTGATGTCAACCTTTGAGAAAAGATCTGAAACCTTATTTTTCCTGCTCTTAAAGACAAAAATGATAAGTATAACCTACAATAATAGTGTGAAACTTTTCAAAGGAGAAAGGAAAATTTCTATACACAGAGCATGCCCATGCTACAGTCTCAGTAGTCAAGAATCCAGACAGAACTGGCCCGTTATGATCCTCCTAATGCCGTAATTATGCAGCTGTTCCTGACAGGTGACTAAAACCAGCTAGTTGGATTTCTCCATACTATTTAGCGGCTGCTGCAGTGGACTGATATCCACTGATCCCTAAATCAAAGAATCTTGAATCCTAATCTATTTCATAGTTTCCAATGGAATACTTTCAGGGTGGGCACTAACACTTTCTGTATGTCTGCCAAAGCATTAGAATTATGAAAACATGCTGTCAGACAACACAAACAATGGGTTGATTTGATAGGAAATAACATACAGGAGCCCAACTCCATGCTAAACTTGTTCTGCCTTTGTACTTTGATAGATACGTATTCGCTACTGCCTGCTTGGTGACCTGCTTTTCTCTAAACATCGCACAGAGCCTAAAGGATCCCATTAGGACAGTAAGAATTGCAAACCAGATGACAAAACTAAACCCATGTCATCTTAAAGGAAGATTTGTGTCCCTTTCAAAGGAAAATTGATCTCCCGGTTTAACACCACTGCAGTTCACAAGCCTGGAAGCTGAAAATCACTCGTCACTCTGACAAAGCTGTCTCACATTGTGATATGACGCTATTCAAAAATAGAAACTTTTTCATTAAAATTATTAATTTACTGAAAAAAGCAAGCACAGAATACCAGTAATCACTGTCCTGACTAATCACTTCTACCTCAGTTTCAGGTGAATTAAGACGATATTGTCTCCTACATAGCTTCCAGAACGACCTCACACTTTATCCTATCCCACAGTTCCTTTCCAGGCATCAGGAAATTATTTAGACAAAGTATCCAGCCATCTGAACTGTTTGTAGCACGATGTGAAACCTGTGAAATGCCATTCTTTGTTCACATACAGACTAGGAGATTGCTTTGATAGCAACAGTTCCTACTGCTACAAAGAAAAACTTAAGAGGATGAGAAAGATTTGAAACATTCCTGAGTGAAATCTGAAGGGGTTTAGCAGGATAACGACTTCTTTTTCTCACTGAGGGGAGCCTGGTAAGGAAATCTTGCAGGAAGAGATTTGTCATGTATCAGGAAAGGGAATGAAACAACCAGCTTTTTCCTCCAGAAAAATTTAAATGTTTTCTGTCTATAACCCCTGTTGATAATTTCCCACCAATACATTGATTTGTATTCTTTTTTCTGCACAGCTCAAGATGCTACCTCCCTTCACTGAAACAGCCCAGGACTCTGCTTGGACCTTACGTGCTGGAACTGTGTCCATTCCGGTTTCCCTTGTGCTGAACAGGACTGTCATTTTTAACTTTCTGACATGCTTCTTGAGCACAACCTGTGTTTCCCTCGCTCAGAAATGGGAATGTCTCACCATTGCGTGGCCCTGAGCTGTGAGAATGCAGCTGACCTTTCCCAGGTTCCTCACTGGCATTAGTACACTATTTCCCAGTGTATACTCCCACTTTTGGGCAGTCCTATTTCTAGTCCGTCTCTGAACAGAAACGGTGGGCTGATGCACGCTTTCCACAGACTTTGCAGGTGGGCTTGGAAAAACAACTAGTCTTCACTTAAAAATTAGAACAAACATATCAAGATGAAAAATTTCTCATCTTATTTCTTCACCCTGCTGTGCTCTCTGGAAACACTCCTTGTGTTGAGGTTGATGAGATAGATGTTAAAGAGTTAGGGTGCAAGGATCCTCCCTTTTTCCTTTTTTTATGTTCTGTTTCTGGTTTCCTCCACTTTTCTCTAAATATCTGGAAGGACTCTCCTTTTATAGAAGCAAGATCATATTGCTATGAGAGTCTGATAAGATTCATCAGGTGTCCAAAATCAGACGTCCAGAAGGTGTGTAGTTTTGCATGGTTATTAGCCTATTAGATGTTACTCCTAAAAGGGCAGCGGTGTGCTAAATGCAAGATGCTCTCCCAAAATTTCCTAAGCATTTTGACCTAGTACAAAGGTGTGCCTAACAAAAATACAGAACTATTTTACAATAAGACATGATCTCAAAATGGTTTTCTCTTCATTTTTTACTAGCATTTGTAAAATTAACAAGAAGCCTAGACCCTATAATTCTTAATTTATGGTCCCCAATGCAGTTTAATCTGTTATTATAAACAATAAAAATAACAGGTAGATGTATATTGGTCACAGAGATCATTGGTATGATTGTCATCGCCAGCACATCAAATTTCATCTGAATTTGTCTTTCTCTTGCATCTGCAGCATGGTTTCACTTTCACTGTAACATACTTAGCACACAGACTAAAAAGAGCAGAAGATGGAACCTAAGGAGAGCTACTAACAAGACTGCATAAAGATTTTATATTATGTTTACAAAATATGAGACACTAATATGAAACCAGTTTCATCAGCCTGGTAAAGGGTATAACTTTCATGCTTAGTATCTTGCACAGGTGTAATTGCACGCTCTCTTCTGTCTATCAAGTTACATGTGATCCAGCTGCAAGTAAACTGTTCTGTAAAAGCAGAATGAAGCTGGCTTTGAAGAGAATGTTGCCACTGTCTAGATTATTTACTTATTGAACTGTCCTGCTGAGGAAACTGTTGTGTAAGTGCGTGCACTGTTAATGTTAGTACACCTTCAAAGTTACCCAGGAAACAAGATAGTAATTTTAAAGTTAGGAAAGTAGGATAGGAATGAACCAGGCAACTCCAGTTAGATAGTAAGTCTTGGATAAAGACTTTTACTTGCTTGGACAAAACTTTTTCTGCTAGCCTTCCTTTTCTCAGGAGTAGAGATATCCCAGAGGATGTATTGGAATGGGTCACTGCTCCATATGCGGTCTGGCAGACTCTTATTTGTTCCACTTGGCCTTGCAGCACCATCATGTGGTTACTGTTGAGGAAATAAGATGATAGCCTATCGCCAAACACACCTGCCTGCCCTAAGTACAGATGGAATTTGTAAGCAGTCTAGTATTAGATGGAGCAAAGCCTACTTAGAGGGGAGATGGGAATAACAAGTACTTGCTTTCTCAAGGTCATTTGGTTTCTTCTCCCTCGTTATTAAGTTTAATAATTGATATTATTTCAGCTATTTCTGCATTCTAGGTATATGTCTCTCATAAAGAATGAGATGTAGGTCTTTGTTTAGGCTTTCTGAACATAAAACCATGGCTGATCTTCGTTCCTTCTATAGTCCACCTAACTTTAATGCATTAGAACTTTTCTACTCAATATTGCGACCATGGGAAGAAGTGTAACAGCTTGAATTCATGCAACCCCTCCTATGTTTTTTGGGGGGAGGGAGGGTGATCCTCTACTAGGGAGAAATGATGGGGATTATTTTCTGAAAATTCTTTAAGTGTATGATTAAAAGGCATGTTTCCAACAGTATTGTTACTTTTATTTTGGTCCCCAAACTAAAATGCTTTAGGCTTACTAAAATAAATGAACACTGCAAAGTGTACAGTCACTATACGACTGTTAAAATATGTAGACATGCTAACTCATGGATTTAGAAAGACCTTAGAAGTGTTAAATCTGACAGAAAAAAAAGCTAGAATATCATGGTCTTTTTTTTCTATATCAGATTTGTAGCATTTATCAAACTATAGCCTCAATCCTGGCAATGGATAATAAACCTGAATTTAGTGAACATGAAGCAAAGCACATTCTAGCCTTGAACTTACAGTTGCTTCTGTGGGATTGTTTACTCCACCTCATCTAAATAAGGGAGAATTTCTTCATTTCTAGCAATTTGAATCTAGCTGAGGGAGAGAGCGGTGTGCCTGTACCAGAAGCCACCTTTGGTCCTATCACATGGCAATTTCTGACGATGACATTGAAGTGATGTAACTCTGACTGGTTCAATGTTTACAAGCCATCATATCTACAGGTGTTTTGTAGGGGAGGTGAGGAGGGCAAAGCAACTTAGTTTTATGCCAAAGCACACTACTTCCCTAGAAGCAGCAATGAGAAAAAGACAATGTCAGAATCTGCATATAAAGCCCTGAAGTATGAAATCTGTTAAGCCTTCTAAAAAGGTTTTCATCTACAAGTACAGATCTCGGCAATCCAGCCAATTTTATTACATGTGCAGATACAATAAAACTATAGTCTTGCCAATGTAGTCATAATAAAAATTCAGTGGCTAACTTGTGTAGATTATCGTAACATACGTTCTTTAGGTCACAGATGTTGCAGTATGGAATTTTATAGTATATTATAGCGTGTATATATACACACTATACATATATAGTATATTAAATTTGGTGGCTTTCTGCGACAGGGTTACAGCATTGGGGGATAAGGGAAGAGCAACTGACATCATCTACCTGGACTTGTGCAAAGCATTTGACACTGTCCTGCACAACATGCTTGTCTCTATAATTGGAGAGACATGAATTTGACGGATGGACCACTCAGTGGATAAGGAATTGGCTGGATGGTCGCACTGAAAGAGTTGAGGTCAACAGCTTGATGTCCAAGTGGAGACCGGTGACGAGTGGCATTCCTCAGGGGTCAGTATTGGAACCAATGTCATTTAACATCTTTGTCAGTGACATGGACAGTGGGATGGAGTGCACCCTCAGCACGTTTGCTGATGACACCAAGCTGTGTGGTGCAGTCGACAAGCTGGAGGGAAGAGATGCCATCCAGAGGGACCTGGACAGGCTTGAGAGGTGGGCCCGTGCGAACCTCATGAAATTCAAGAAGGCCAAGTGCAAGGTGCTGTGTACATGGGTCAGGGCAATCCCAAGCACAAATACAGGCTGGGCAGAGAATGGATTGAGGGCAGCCCTGAGGAGAAGGACTTGGGAGTGTTGGTTGAGGAGAAGCTCAACATGACCTAGCAATGTGCGCTTGCAGCCCAGCAAGCCAACCGTATCCTGGGCTGCATCAAAAGAAGTGTGGCCAGCAGGTCAAGGGAGGTGATTCTCCCCCTCTGCTCTGCTCTTGTGAGATGCCACCTGCAGTGCTGCATCCAGCTCTGGGGCCCTCAACATAAGAAGGACATGGACCTGCTGGAATGAGTCCAGAGGAGGGTCACAAAGATGATCAGAGGGCTGGAGCACCTCTCCTATGAAGACAGGCTGAGAGAGTTGGGCTTGTTCAGCCTCAAGAAGAGAAGGCTCTGGGAAGACCTTAGAGCAGCCTTCCAGTACCTAAAGGGGGCCTACAAGAAAGCTGGAGAGGGACTTTTGACAAGGGCGTGTAGTGATAGGACAAGGGGTAATGGGTTCAAACTGAAAGAGGGGAGATTTAGATTGGATATTAGGAAGAAGTTCTTCACCATGAAGGGTGGTGAGATACTGGAACAGGTTGCCCAGAGAAGCTGTGGATGCCCCATCCCTGGAAGTGCTCAGGGCCAGGCTGGACGGGGCTTTGAGCAACCTGGTCTGGCAGAAGGTGTCCATGCCCATGGCAGGGGGGTTGGAACTAGATGATCTTTAAAGCCCCTTCCAACCCGAACCATTCTATGATTCTATGATCATCCAAAGTGGCAGTGGCCTATTTTAACTAAAAAGCAAGTCTTGCTTTCCTCCTAAGTTGGTTGCTGAAGACATGGGCCAGAATGCGTTTCCTCACCCTGTTTCCTTCCAGCTTCTGGGTGCTAAATGGGCTTTCTTCTCTTTTCATCTTCCCAAGCTACTATAAAAACTCCTATGTGTAGGCTTAACAGTTAAATCAAACTTGAGGGACTGGCAGAGCAGGGTGAAAGACATTCATTTAATACAATTATTAAACTTTCTCACTTTTAAAACATCTTGCTCATCTTTTTCTTACGTTTTTCTTGGATAAAATAAAACTGAATATCCACTTTACTGCAGAAATAAAATTCTATTTGCAGCAGAGCGCATTTGTCACCAGCTGCAAAATTCATAGGCTAAAATCTGTTAATATCTGATAACACGGTGAAATAAAGCAACAGCAGAGTACATTGCTATAGCAGGGTGGTCAACAAATCCTTTGAGAGGAGGGTAATGCAACATTATCATTCTTTGTGCTTCTCAAAGCCTGGCTATGTTACTTTTGTATTCCTGAGATAGTTAAATCTTTTTAGGCATACAGCTTGTCATGCCACACAGACTCTTGAAGCTGGCTCCTAAATTGTTTTAGCATTTTACAGACCTTAGAGTTCAGTGAAGCTCTTAAGCTAGATGGAATGATTGGCACCACCATTGTGCTATGAAAGAAACAATTTTTTTCTGTAATGCTTAAATGCTTGTTGTCCTTTTCCATACTCCTATTTACCCAACTACTATCCACTAATGACAATTTATATGTCCTAACCACGTCTTCATTTATGCCCACTGCATAGCTAATTCATCCCAAAGAGCATCCCCACACCATCATTTTTCACTAGACTTCCACACCCCCCCCCCCCCAGCAACGTTTTATCCAGAGCATTATAACATTGAACTCTGAGCATTTACTGCCGCTCTGGGATATAGTCAGGATATTACACCTCCTATATTCTCTGGTAGGAGATATCACAATATGCCTGGATTACCCACAGTCTGACCTGGGAATAGATTATGCTGTGATAAATTCACAAGACTACTCAGTATTCAGCATTACTCCATGAGGAAAATCTCATAAATGAAGCCATTTTATTTGATTAGGGAACATCAACATTAACATTCTCAACTTGTCAAGAATTCTGTTATAACAGCTAGTCTGTGGGAGCCTGTATAGTTTAGCTAGGAGCGCCTTAAGTGTTAAGGATATGAATATGACTTAGTAGGAAGGAGATAACGGGTCTCTACCCCTGCGAGTCTGAGTGCTTGTTCCTTATCTAAAAAGGATAGACTGAAGGATTGAGTTGAGCAGAAGTCAGAGCAGTGCAGGTGGTTTAAGAGACTATTGCAAAGAGGAAGGTCATGCTTTCCACGTTCACAAGAGCACAATAAATGGCACCGGATCACTTAATATTGCAGGAAGACAGACTCAAATCAGACACTACAAAAAGCTTTGTAACAATAGAGACAGGTAAATTTTGGAACACACTGCCTAGACAGACAGTTGATAACAGCTTACAGGAAAGGGATGGTCCTAGTGACTTTGAGAGTTCTTTCAGACAAATTTCTCGATCATTATGTCACCATTTTTCTGAATATTTGGCATTTAATGCCAAAACGTCCAAGCTAAGAGAGTATTGAAAAATAATTTATATTTATTTCCAGTCTTCAGATATCCTTTTCTTTTTGATGACTTCTTTCACATTTCTCTCCAGACAAAGAATTCAACCATTTTAAATAGCTAAGCAAGGGACCTGGCTTTAGTTATGTTTTATGGCTTTGAATTCCACAGATAGTCTTCAGCACAGTCACTGGAATAACACTGCTAAACACTTCAGTGATTTTGACAGCTTCCCAGCTATCACTTGCTGTTGCTTTCACAACTGAAAATCAAAGTTGTTATCCATAAAATACAAATGATAAACACAAATTGTAGCCTTCCACAAGTTCTCAGGCTTTCCTGGCTTTCTTAGACAACACATGGCACAGTGTGCCAATGAGGTGATCAAATTGCTGCTTGTCTTCATTGCCGCTTTACCGTTCATCCTTATACTGCAGAAACAAGCCACTGCTGAACAATACGGGGCTGCTGTCCCAGGGTGAAGACGCAGGAAGCAGACTGAGAAATCATCACGACCAAACAGGCAAACACTTCTCTTCAGTTGCTCTCATTCCCCTTCCTTTGCAGAGTAAGAGTGTGTTGGTCACGCTACTCGCAGGATTTGGCCTGATAACCGAGTAGAACTCAGAATACATGGCAGAACTAATGCAGAAGACCAATGTAATATTTCATGACATTCAAGTGAAAATTAACCCCACAGGAATGTTGCCATATCTTGCCATACTTCATTTAAAGATAAACTTGAAATATTGATTTCCAAATTTTAAATGGAAGGAAAAATAGCCACATTTATTTTAATAGGCACCACGCATAATGGATTATAAAACAATCTCCGACTCAATGCAAGACCTTTTAAAGGTAGAAAATTGGAATACAAGACACGTCTAAGAGCTTTCCTAAAATTTCTAACAACTTATCAGTATTTTTTAGTTTCAAATTCAGACCGTTTCTTGTTTTACTTCTGGTAGTACACAGAGTATTTCCCTTTCTTAACCACGTTAATGACATATTAGTCCTGTAGGCTTTAATTAAAAAACACCAGTAGCTTTCTTGAGTAGGAGAATTGAGGGGATGTGGTGTGGCAGAAATCAACTTTTTTAGTAAAAAAAAAAATTAAGAAGATACAGAATATTTAGAATAAAACGCTTCAGCCTCCCGAGTAATCTTTTATATATGTATAGACACACATACACAGAGATTTGCAGATGGATTTGGCACCCATTAAGATTTCTGTAAGTACTTAACACAGGTTTACGTGTATATATTTAACTACAGGGATGTAGTTACATAGGTTTATGTGGAAAAAAAATTGCAGATACCGTTATTTCTACCGGTAAGAGAAAGTATTTTAAACTCATACTACGTAACACTAAACTACTCCAAGATATCCCTGTGAAGGAAAGGTGGAACATGAGGCAGTATCCTCAAGGATGGAGAAAGCGCTTGCCTGACTGATGATCTTCTGTTCACTTCCTGAGAGCGGAAAGGTTTATTAGTTATTTTGATGCTGCTGGAAATTTGTACTCAGATTTTGTGTGTCACTGTGAGGGCCGAGCTGATATGTCTAAGTGCTATTTCAGGGCACTGTTGCATAAGCTAGATGTTACATTCAATCATGTTTTGGCCACTGCTAACAAGAAAAATCAACAGAAATTCCAAAATATGATTAAAGAATGTCTACCCAGGAAAATGTATTGGTATACTCAAACCAATATAATTATACCACTCTCTATGTTAGTACAGGTCTCTATCTTTGGAATTTAGTGTTTTTTTCTTTTTCTTTCCTTTTTGTAATATTTTTGGTGGGTTTGCTAAAATTGAACCTCTTCCAAGGAGACACAAATACCACTCTAAATGATACTGTAAATCCTGAAACAATGTATTTATACCACGAGTTAAATCACTACAGCTATATCGCTATATTTCCCCATTTCAACACTCCTCATGTTATGCTTCAGCTTATTTAATATCTTATAGCCTATTGTTTGGTTCATAAGGAAGCGGTATACAGAATAGCAGCGCTGCAGAATCATGTTAGATAAGACAACTGCAATTGCTGTCATGGTGAAATACTAGACTCGAGTCACTAAAGACACTAATGTAATGCACTGCACTGCATGATTTGTGCAGCACAATGCTCATGTATTCCAAAGCACATTTATAGCACTCTACCTCCATATCTCGTAGTAATCAATAAATTAAAACTTTGCTGAACTATTCTGTCTGCTGTTTGATAATGCTGGATTTAATATTATGATGATAATACAATATGTATAAGAAAACACCTTTAAACATGCAATCAAACACATTTTAAAAAGCAAATTGTTTAATCTTCCCAGGACTCCAGATGGCACCATCAATTTTTTTTTTAAAAGACTGTAGGAAAGTTACTGTACATGTCTGCTAGTTTACTGCAGTGCTTAACATCTTCTGTAAAACCGTTGGAAGAGCAAAGGCTTTCCTGACAGGAATAAAATACATATGAAGAAAGAGCAGAAATAAAAGTGAAGAGTTCAGGAAGTTCAGATTAATTCTCTAGTTGAGGCTTTCACAGATGGCTCTGAGTACCAGTCACATTTATATGAATTGCATTCAGCTGTCATTGACTTGTCATTGATTTCTTACCAATTTTTTCTCTCATTAATTTTATTGCCTTAGATTTTCTTATTCATTATATAGAGACTACCTCTACAAATGAGAGTTACTAACCTCCTATTAGAACTATTAAAGTTTGGACATGTCAAGCAACGCCTTCTATTTGATGGAAAACACTTAATGAAACACCAATACCAGTGGGTGCAAATAGAAACTCAAATTTACAAATCTGACTTATTTTTTCTTTAAAAGGAAAATTTATTTATCTTTTCCTGCACTCCAATGACCCTGACTCTGGAGTGGAAAACCAACTCAAAAAGAAGCAGGTAGAGCTAATGCATAGTCTGAATTTAAGAGGAAGAGGAATTAAACACGAGTGAAATGCTTTTAAAACAAAGTACTCTTTTTAAACTGACAGGCTCAGAGGACAGGTTAGCAATTTACGGTGTGGGAGACAGTCTATTCACCTCTATTCAGCAGCCTATAGTAAAACTGCCACGGAACAGGGAGCCAAGAGCCATGGCACACTGAACAAATTTGTGAGAGGCAGCTCCTCCTCGTTTTTGGCTTCCACCCTATTCCAAACCCATCAGAGGGGTGTTATTGGCACTATCTACCTCTCCATTAAGGAGGAAATCAGTAGCATCTTGCTTCTTGAGAAGGAAACTCAGAAGGAGTCAGGAGACGATGAGAACACATAACCTCTAATTTGGAAAAGAAAAATCAAATTTAGCACTTAAACGAGGTTGCCAAAGCCTCGTCTGCAGGCCAAACTCTCCAACTGTTTTGATCAGTGTTGTATGGGAAAAGAACACATAGTCTGGGATGGGGGAAATGAACTGGCAAGGGGATGATGCTGAAATTTTTGACAGGCTCAAGGATATTACATTTGATAAGCGACTGACTGCAATTATTTATTTGGAAGAAAGACTGGCACATATATGTTTGTACACACACAAAGTACAAAGATAAACTGACATTTAGAAAAGTTCAAGAATGTTGCATGACTCCCACCAATTTGAAGCCAACCCTGATTCTCTGGGGCCCAGAAGATCCATCTATGAAATGAAGCCTGTCTGCCTCTCAATGGAAGAGACATTAGGTCTGTGACTAAAATTAAGAAGAAACCATATATCAGAGTTTTGCACAAATAAGCTAGGAAGAGATCAAGAACTGACCCTACTAATAAATAACATTTTTCTCAATAATTAGTCATGACCTTCCCCGACCTTGGGTTTAACTACATCCAAATGATAAGCTAAAATAAAATTAGATGTTAACCATTAATCCCAGCAATCAAACCTAACTCAGCCTTTAGATCATCTTAGTGACAAAAAAAGCTGTAACACAAACACTGATCAACCTTTACAGTGGCACAAACTCAGACCATGTAGAATCCACGAACCTACCCCACCCATCAAGTCTAGTTGTCATACATACTACCAAATCCTTCACACCTTATTGTATAAACTGTATATCCGTCAAGCAGGTTGAGATGCAGAGCTTACTGTTGACCAAAATAACATAACGCTGTATGTCTGAAGAGCTATTTTGGAGATAGTCTGACTAGAGATGTGGACTATATGTTAGAAAGCCTTGGTAAATTATGGTAAGTAGAAAACCAGGTAAATAGCTGTAAAGTACGCAGTTTATATTCCAAGTTCATTTAATCTTCAAAGAAAGCAACCTGAATAAATATAGAGTTTTGTTTTTTCTTTCTACAAAGAAGAATTTCTTTATGAGGAAAATCCTGAATTGGCATTTTCACTTCAATTGAAACTTGCAATAGGAAAGCAAATCTTTCGTGGCTTTAATCAGAAACATTAGGGCTTGAAGTCTGAACAACTGTTTACTATTCCATTATCTGATAAAACTTCAGAACCCTAGGGAAACTAATTTAAAAGAAAGACCTGAGATGTAGACAAGCCACTGCAAACCTAAAACTAGTCATCCAAAATGGAAACGAGAAGAATTTCAGTTTACCTGATAAATCACTATCTGAACAGTGGTGTTATAATTAATGAACAATAATGAATAGAAGAACATGATAATCACTTCAAATCCCTCGATTCATAACTCACTAGAAATGGAAGGAAAACAGGTTCCAGGGTAATTTTATGTTGTAATGTATGCTACATTGTAAAGAAAACAAAAGTATGCCTAACTACTTAAACATTAGTTTAAGGAAACAGGGAGGGGGAGTAATGAAACTTGCTAAACTGAGCTTTGATCTCCAACTAGCTTTAACTAGAATCTTCAAGGTGTTTGGGGGTAAATTTTATTATTCATAGCTGATACATTAAATATCACTTAGACTGTTAGGAAGTTAGAGTTATCAAGCCCCGATTCAGCAGAATATTTAAGCCTCTAATTAAATCTAATGTACCCATTTAAGTGCCTGACACTATACAGACTATTGTAAAAAAAGGAATTTTGAAAAGATGACCTTTAAAAGGGATCAAATTAAATACTGGAGAGGAAATAAACATATTTTACTATTTTCAAACATGTTTTCATTTCCTTAAAGATCTTAAAAATGTTTTAGCACTCCCTACAGCTTATTGGACAGAATAAGGCATCCCATTAAAAACGAAGTGATGATAAACTTTGGTAGATTAAACATACACAGTAAGTCAACCAAAGAAGAATTCAAGAAAAAGCAAAAGGAATCAGAGCTAACAATCTTTTTTTCATATACTTCAACAGCAGAAAACCTTTCAAAAAGTCTATAAGGTCAATACATGTACTCCAAGAGAAGCATTCAGGGAAGCCAACACTATTTCAGAAAAGCCAAATTCTCTGCATATGGTCCCTATGGCAGAAAGAGACTTACTCCAGAATCCTTCCCTGTGGAGGACTCAAAGGATCTGTCTGAAACTGAATTCACTATAGTAGAGATTCCAGGACCTTTTTACATTATGAACAATACCAAATCACAAGGACTAAATGATATTCATCCAAGACTTCTAAGGGAAGTCAAATAGCTAAATTACTGACAGCAGTGAATAACCATTTACTTAAAATCACCTTGGTATCTGAGCATCAGGGAGGGAAAAATATGGTACTAAGTTTTAGAAGGATGCCAGGACAGATTGAGTGTTGTGGTTTAACTCCAGCCGACAACCAAACACCACACAGCCACTTGCTCACCTCCCTCCCCCAGTGGGATGGGGAAGAGAATCAGAAAAAAACCTCATGGGTTGAGATAAAGACAGTTTAATAGGACAGCAAAGGAAGAGGGAATAATAATAACAACAACAATAACAGAATATACAAAACAAGTGATGCACAACGCAAATGCTCACCACCTGCTGACCGATGCCCATCCCATCCCTGAGCAGCGACCCTCCTGGCCAACTCAATTTCTATACTGAGCCTGACGCCATATGGTATGGAACATCCCTCTGGGCAGGCTGGGGCAGCTGTCCTGGCTGTGCCCCCTCCCAGCTCCTTGTGCCCCTCCTCGCTGCCAGAGCAGGGGAACCTGAAAAGGCCTTGACTTAGTACAAGCACTACAACTTCTTAGCAACAACATCTGTGTGTTATCAACGTTATTGTCAGACTAAATCCAAACCACAGCACTATGCCAGCCACTAGGAAGAAAATTAACTCTATTCCAGACGAAACCAGGACAGTGAGAAATAATGTCCAGAAATCTGACATCTATAGAAACTGTAAGGAAAAAATTAATGGACATCTTGACAAAAATAATGTACTTCGAGAGAGTCAACCTGCCTTCTGTTAAAGGAAATTGCCCCTCACAAGCCTAAAAGAATTCTCAAAAAAGGTCACCTCTGTGCAGATAAAGTGATCCAGTTGATAAAAGTCTACATGTTTTTCTAAAAGGCTTTCAACAAATTTCTCCATCAAGGCTTTGAAAGAAACTAAGCAGCTATGGTATAAGAGGGAATGTCATGGATAAATGATGGCTTAAAAGATAGGAAACAAAATGTAGGAATAAGTGATCTGCCCTCATGAAGAAGGGAGGTCACTAATGGCATTCTGCAGGGATGTGTACTGTGACTGTTGAACATTCACAGGATGGAAAAAGGATCGAGCAGTTAGGTAGTTAGGTGATAGAAGTTCAACAATACAAAGTCATTTGAAGGAGTAAGCACACAAAGAGCAGCTGTAAAGAACTGCAGAAGGATTTTAAGTTAGAGCAGCTAAGCACTAAACCCAGGCAAAACTCAATGAAGAAAAATATGAAGTGATCTATGTTGGGTGAGCAGAGCATTCCTAATTTCATATATAAAACAGGCTCCAAGGTGACTATTATCATTCAGGACCAAGACATTGGGGGGTTATTAAACAGTTCCATGAAAATACCAGCTCAGTAGCAGCCTGAAAGACAAAGCAACAATCATTGCTATAAGAAAACAAGATAAAAGCACCACAAGCAACCACAGTAATCCATGATTCATTGGTATCTTGCATATTGCATCCAGTTCTGATCCTCTCACCTCAAAGAATATCCTAGACCTTGAAAAGGTTCAGAGAAGGGCAGCAAGCATGATCAAAGCTATGAAAAAGCTTCCTTATGAGAAATGATCAAGTAAGCAAAGACTCCTCAGCCTGGTAAAGAGATGGCTGAGAGAGGGTACAACAGAAATCTGTAACTATGAGTAGCATAAAGAAGGTGGCTCTTTATCAATTTGTTGATCAATCACCAGCCCTTCACATGTAAGAACTACATGGCACCAAATAAACTACTAGGATGCAGGGTCCAACCTACATTGGTCCAACCTACATTAGTCCAACATTAATGCAACGTCATTAGGATGTGGAACTCCTTGCCAAAGAACATCATTGATGCCAAAAGTTTGCACGGCTTCAGTAAGAGTCTGAATTAATTATGCATTACTAACTACGTAGAAACTACATCTGGTTTAGTAAGTACCCAACCAAAAATAGTTGAAACCAGGGAAAGTATTAGGTGTCAAACTCAGCTATTAGAGGAACCTTTCTTTCTCTCCTTCAAGCATCCATTTACAGCCACTCTGGGAGGTGGAATCCTGGACTATATGAACTTTGGACACAATTCAGAACAATCAGTCTTATGTTGCAGCAAAACAGAACTCGTGAGATTGTCCTGGAATGGATTTGTCCTTAAAGAGGACCTGGAAACACTTATATCCATGAATATATACCCAAGGACATCCTGACAGCTTTTCAGATTGACTGTGTTGACTGTACATCACCTTCTGGTTGCTGCTGGACAGAAATCTGCTGATCTTAGTTGTCTAATGACCCACCCTGGAAGGCTGGGAGTCAGGCTGGCAGGGCACATGCCTAAAGGCACCTGCCCCTACCTATCCACACTGCCTTTGGGACTAACCTGTAACCAGAAACCTAAATAGAGCCTTAGACCTGACACCAACACAAGAAGGTGTAAGAACAAGCAAAACGGACACCCCATGTTACCAGAGATGCTGTCATCTCCTTTTTGTCTATTAACCACATCTTAAAATTCATTATCCTTTTACAACAGATACCTCTATTCTGTCCTTTTTCTATTGTGTAGAGAGATATTCTGGGAACTACCACAAAGTGAAGGAGAGAGAATTTCTGCATATAGCCTGATAGCAAGGACTAATGAAAAAGACATATTATAATGACCACCTCTATTTTCTTTTAGCAACAAGCCCTTTGCCAAAGGGCTGGAGAAGAATGTTAGCAAAACAGTAAAACAGCCCTGTACGTTTTTAGCAACACCTACATGGTCAGTGGGTACCTTCTTCTGTAAGACTACTATTTACACAATTTCATGATCTTCTCAGACGTATATTGCATGAAATTCTTCTTGGGGAAAAAGTTAACATCCCAGAAGACTCATACTGATCTGAGGCTATACTTTGTCTTTCCAAAGCTCCTCCATCGAGTTTGTCGGCAAAAGACCTTTCTCCTGTGATTCTGAGATTTCATACGACATCGCTCACCCAGTATTGAAGAAGCTCATAGGAAGATGTACCATTTATAAAAATTCTGCTCCTAGATTATATGTTGTCTATTTACCATGTCAGCTGCTCCAGCAGAAACAATGCAGAATTGCAATGATACACAACTCCAAGCATGCTGTACTGGATACTCTTACTTCCCCAGAAGATAACTAAAAGAGGGCACCAAAATGGTATTTTCTTATTTTTCCACACCTTCACTTACTTTTCCAGAAGCTGGAAGAGGCTTAGCAATGCAAGTTAAGCATTACAGTCAGAACAGGACTATGGGAAGAGAGGAGAGAGCTCCTTTGGCTTTTTTCAAAAAGCACAGAGACAGGAGTACATGAAGATAGTTTATATTTAAATAATAAAAAGCCATGAGAGAGCAGGAAATCTGTGGCTATTAAGAAAAAAGCTTTTGGAAAGAAGCCTGAAAAGGAAAGTATGGCAGCCGATATACAGTAAGATTTTAGCTCTTAGCACAGCTGTACCCATAGCACACTCTCGATTAATTTCCTGGTTTACTGGTTGGCTTACCTCCCCCTCTCTAGTCTAGAGACATGTGAACAAAATGTTTTAAATTTTGTTGTCACACAGTTAAAAACTGCAGACTTTAACAAAAGAACATTCTTAATCATTTTGGGTCATATTTCTAGTACTGCTACAAATTATTCTTTCACTCTCTCCTGACCTCAAACACTAAAACAATCCCCCTCATTAATCTCTTCTAGTCACAATGTGAATGTTGAACCCTGAATGCTGATCATGAAGATAAGAAAAAGTAAATTTAAAAAATGCCATTGGTACACTTAGCATTTCAAAAGAAGTTTGATTTTGGCAGGAGGAAGGGGGATTCTGCCACAAATGTTATTCAGAAATTCTTGCAAGAAAGTATTTCAAGCTTTTCTCTTCAGTAAAGGGAATCATGATCAGGAAAAACATCCAGAAAGAAATAAGGAAATGCTAAGTAGGCTATTCAAAATTCACATAGACTATTTCGGTTAATACTTTTATTCAAATTTACTGAATGTGTAGTAATGAAGAGATGTCTTAAAGGCTTACCAATAGGATTCATAGAATAATGTAGGCTGGAAGGGACCTCTGGAGCTCATCTAGGTCAGTCATCTAGCTCCCAGCAGGGCTAAGCAGATCAGGTTGCTCAGAGTGGCCCAGCTGAGCTCTCAGTGTCTCCAAGGAGAAAGATTCCACAACCCCTGTGACCCCCTGTTCCAGGGTCTGACCACTCACATGGTGAAAAAATGTCTCGTATCTAACTGAACCATCCCTTGTTTCATTTCTTGCCCGTTGTGCCTCAGCCTGTCCCCTGTGCATTTCCAAGAAGAGCCCAGCTCTGCATCTTCGCATCAGGTAGCTGCAGACCGCAATAAGGTCCCCCCTTTGTCTTCTCTTCCTAATGCTGAGCAACCGATTTCTCTGACTCTCCTGAAGACAGAAAAAAGGCCACGATTGCCAAAGAACAGTCCATAGCCAATATTAAGAGTCAATCCTTCAGGATGATCCTTCTGTTCATATAGGCTTGAATCCCTAACAAGGCTTTTAATAGAAGCACGGCTGAGCCCAGCTTGTACAGAACCAAAAAAAGTCAAAATCAGGAAGAGAAGAATTTGCCCAAAGTTTCATATCTATTATGTTACTGTAAGTAGACTTTGTGCCTGGAAGATGCACTTGCATTCTCACACATTTGGCCAGAATGTGCAACTGAGCTGAAGGAAGCTCAGTTCAAGGGCCCTGGGAGAGGCCCTGGGCCCTGCCTGCCAGCCCAGGCAGGGTGGGAGCTGCCAGCACTGGGACCAGCCTTGCAGTGCGGCACCACCACTGCAGGGCACTCCCACACCTTCCCAGACGGTTTCCGGCTCCCAACCCACCACCACAGCCCTGTCAGCCAGAGAGGCGCCCACTTACCAGCTCGGGAGGCACTCCACCACAGGCAACTGACAGCCCAACCAACCAACGACTACCCCTGCAGGCCTCTTTTATTGAAGAACCAGCCAATCAGGAGTCAGCTAGCAATCACGAACCTGCCAATCACAGCCCACAGAAGCTGTGGGCTCCAGAACCTTCCAGAAGCTCCGAGAAGCAACTGAAAGCAGCAGTCTAGTGCTCACAGAAGCAAAACCCAGTGCAAACACAGAACCAGAAGCAAACAAGTAAGTAAGTAAATGAATGTGTTCTAATTAGATATAACCAAAAAATAATTCACAGGGAGGGTGATCAGGTGCTGGAACACGGGCTGAGCAAGTCAAGCCCCAAGAACCCTGACCTAACCTTAACTCTGCCTCCAGATGGCCTCCAAAGGACCCTTCTAACCAACGTAAATCATCCTCTGGTTTATACCAGTGTGCACACATAGATCAAAGTGTGTCATGTTAATTGGCAGCCCATACCTGAGCTCAATAACCTGACTGGATGGCTGTGCGTAAGGAACATAGGAGAGGTTGTAGTGCGTTCAAGCCAAAAGTCTGACTAGCCCAGTGGAGGGATACCTTGACGAGACAATAAGAAAATGCTGAAGCAGGTACAGTGCTTTCTCCTGCTAGTCTCTCAAGATCCAGCCATTTGTAGCTTCAGCATTTCCTGAGCTGATATTGTTGCTATACATTTGATAAATAACACAGAAGATTTCTCTGAGGATTTGCCATGTCTCCTCTTGAACCCATTAAGCTGTAAGCAGTGCCAGCATCCTGTGACCAGGAATGCCAGATGTAAACCGCAACCACCTGAAGAGCCACCTCTTTTTGTGTGCTTTGAACTCTTGCTAGTTTTGTTCTAGTTCTTTGGTGGGAAATTAATTCCTCTTCACCTGTCAGACACCACTCATCATTTTCTAATATACTTCTAATCACTCCACTTTTGAGTTTATTGCCACTTTACACATCATTACAGAGTGACAGGACCCAATGAAACTGTGACTGCAGGGTAGATGTAGGCCTTGAAGAGATTCAGGCTTAGCTAGACAAACCTGTGCTGCAGCTAGGTCTGCTCATGAGGAAAGGTTTGAGTATTAGCTTTTCTGAAAGTCCCAAGACAACTGCGTCTCATCTGTGCATACACTCCAGTCACTCAAGGACCTGGACGGTGCTGTGTTTGTTCCTGATAGATGAGCTGTATCGTCAGGTGTCATTGGCTTTTGAGTCTGGAACATCTCATGTTACCCGCTGCTGATCTGACAGATGTTGAATAAGATAGAGGACAGCATTAGTTCATGTGGGACCTGGCATATGAGAGCTTTCAGTATTAAAAATAGCTGCCTGTCTCAGACCTGTGAGATATAGCAGGAAAGAAATGAGTGAAGACAGGATAATGTCATCCTAATGATTCATGCCATGTTGTGCAACTGGGCCAATTATACTTTATAACTGACTGATAAGACAGGAAACTGAGATATTTTTCCCTAACACTGTCAATGCTTTGTGTTCTCTATATTACACTTAAAAAGAAACCATTTTTTACAAATTATTTCTATTAGGTTTTGAATCCCTCCCCCAAATTGTACATAGTCAGGATACACCAAACTCATCCTGGAAAGTGGTCCTCTGCCAGGCAGCCGTTCCTTCATCCAGCCACAGCTCATTCTGTATAGCTCCCAACTTCAGCCTATACCAGAGATTAGATCAACATTTGCCAAATACCGATCTCAAAATCAAAGCATACCAAGATAGCATACCACTTTAAACACTTAGTACACTTGTAATTATTTGTGTAGATGTGTTCTTGTATAAAAATACACTGCAAATAAAGGAATTTTAATGTTCAGCACAAGGCCTGAATATTCTGAAAGGAAAGAGGTGGTGTGTAGGATACTAACAGCAGGGCAACTAACATACTCAAAATACTTAAGGCAGGAAGAAAGAGGGCTAATCTTCAAAGTAAATATTAATATAAGAAACCTTTTACTAACTAATACTAAATACATTATCTTTTTGGCAGGTAGTGAGAGATATATCAGGTCTCCCTAAAATAATTATAATTTTAAAAAAAGATATATTGTTCACTGCTGTAAAAGAAGCTTTATTCATTTGGTACATGATTCAAGGTCCACCAAGAGCTGATGAAAATCTTTTGGTTGACTTTGCTGGGTTTTGGTTCTGATATCTCAGCTCCTGGAAATTCCCCCCTCCAGCAAAGCGTATGGATAAGGACTCAAGATTTAAATGGGATGATCTATATTTCACTCCAAGATATATTAAAAAAAAATAATCTGGATAAAGAATGTTCCTAACCTTTTATCTGTAGCATTCTGCCAACTCAATCATTCATCTTCCTGCCACATTTGAAACAAGGAAATGTTTTGTCAGATAACTCTTAAACTGCAGCAGAAGTTTTATCACAAGTTTGAAATGGAAAGTAATGCTGCTGTTAAAGTCTAGTCTTGCTAACACATAAATCTACTGACATTATTGAGGTTGCCCTTCCAGTGCGTTTCAGCATGTTTTACTAGATTTATGATGAATACATGTAGATGGAAAAACAGATGAGATTGAATAGAAGATGTGACAAATGCATTCTCTCTGGCTGTACTTTGACCTGCTCACACTAGAATGAAAAACCACTTTGTGTGTGTATAGATACAGATATATAGTATATCACTTACCATTCACTGAAAATAATTTTTAATGAAATCTATGTACGCATGTAAACATGCTCAAAGTTGAGTAGAAAAAATATATCAATACTTAAGTGACTCTTTCTTACATTTCAATTAAATCATACAGAAAGAACTCAGTATGTATTACATTCCTTGTTTCCAGATTAATGCTAGATTTTGAAGGAAATTTGCATATTCTCCAAGCAGAAGTTGCTTTTCTTCAAGATTATTGCATATTTTTCAACGTTTTTGAGACACAACCAGATAAAGTATCTTTATTCCAGAGATGTAGCACATAAAGCTAATGGGAGTGTAGGCATTTGGAGACATTTTGTTCCTTCAGGACTAAACAAAAGGGGTTCGTAAATCCCTGAGCTCCAGCTTGTGGCTTTCCTCTAGGGAAAACACTATCTGAGATGAAAAAATTCTCTTGCTTTTTACTCTTTTTGTCACTAAATACAAAGCGCATTTGGTTTGAACAGATGGCCACTGAATTCAATGGAAACGATCTACTGATTTCAATAGGAATTGGATCAGGTTTGAGGTCTCAAACTTGCTACTTGATTTGAGCGCTAATTTGGTATCTCTGGTAATAGGATCATGGGTCAAGGTATGCCTGCCCAATCTCAGATTCCCAAATGGAAGCTGCAATTTCAAATCCTGTTCAGAAGCGTGCTACTTCCAGGTTGTTGGTTTAGTTTAAAAATAGCTATATGATTTATATTGCAGCACACAGGTTAAATTCATATTAGAATGTCTAAAATATGTTCCTTCAACATTGGCTTTCAGGTTTACATAAACAAAATTCTCGTATCGTAAAGGCTGTTCAAAACTATTCTAGCAGCTCTTTAGCTTATCAGCCCCAATGACATGAAGTCAGTCACTGTGAGTCTGAAGCAACATCCTATTACTTTTCAGATACTTTGAGAGATAATATGTATGTCTTCTTGAAGATTTCTTCCTCCCCTCCCACCCTGTCTCCCCCGCTGATAGTGAAATACTAGGAAACCATGCATGTGTTGAGTGGGCAAACTGAAAGCAAGAAGGAAGAATTTATCTCAGGAATTCAAGACTGGATCAAAGAAACAGCAAGGAATAGAATCACGAACTCCATTCTCCTATAGCAGTTTGTTGCTTTACTTCTCTCTGACGACTGTTGCTACTTTTACCAATTTGACATTCCTAACAGTTCCTGGGCAGGTCTGTTTGAATCCAGGAGAATCTATTCAATAGAAACATCTAAATAAATCAACATTCTGAACATGACGTAGTTTTGCACAGGACTTAGGAGGCTTCTATTTGTAAGAACGAGATTTTGCAGATGCATTTAGAAATGTGGCACAGCTTCTTTTGGTTTTTTTCCAAAGAAAATTCTTACTTGGGAATGCAAATGTCTTTGGGGGATATGGTATAAATACCACACTGTGAAAAACAGGGTGCTGTAGTGAAAAATTCCTGAAGCTGTGCCAGAGAATTCATTGACATAAATGGATTGTAATAGGGAGGAAACAAACTCTGGCTGCAGGAGCTGTTTTTAATTAAATGCCTAAGATCTCTTCATTCCTGTCTTGCCCTTGATGCTGTCACTCACAGGTTCAAAATACCATCAACTCAGCAATGCTCACTTTCTCACAACAAATTGTAGCATTTTTCACATGTTCTTTGCACAGCGGTTTAATGACCACCAACCTGCAGCTCACCGTTCACTGACACATAATTCTCTTGCACAGGAATAGAGTCTTACCTGCTTCACTTGAACGACGTTGTTCCTATGAACATAAACGTTACTTTAGAAGGCTGCTCAAAGGTAACAAAGTGCAGAAACTTACCCTGGACCTTTTTGCCCTTGCAAGGTGAGTAAAATATTTACACTGATGAAAAATAAGAATAAAAATCCCCTGTTATGAAAATGGAGTAGTTAATATGACTAGAGATTCTTTTTGTTATATTGCGATTATTCTATGTACAATATTCAATTTGAGTACAAGTTGCACTATTTGAGGTTCTTTGAATAATTCAGATGCATTCATTTACTCTTGATTAGTGGATCAGGTTCTTCAAAAAGTATTTATTTTATTTTATGACATGTAGCATTAATAATGTATTACCTTTCTCACAAGCTGCTTTTTAAAGAAAGCAATGAAAATATGCAGGGAGACAAGACTTCTGAATAGATATTAAGGAACCATGGAGCCACTTAAGCTGTCATTTTGAAAATCATCTATTATAACTGCTATTTCTCAGGGAGGAAAAATACAATCTTGATAATGCAAAAGGGTGAGCAACCTGGGTTGAACAGATGATGCAATGCCAGAGAATTACAGCACTGCTTTCCGTACAATAAATGACAGAGAGGCAGTCGTATTCCATGCCTTCACTGTGATGAGTATGTGTTTGGAGAACAGCTTTGAGTATTTTTATGAAGTAGTACATGGAATTTCTCTCGATTATCAAATACTATTTGAAAATTGCAGTGGGAAAAGGCCAAATAAAATTACTAGGACCGGTAGTAATATTAGTTATAGCAAATGAAAAATAAATCACAGCTGCAAGGTCTGAGGACTTTAAAGCTTGCATTCAAAGAAGAGGAAAAGTTGTCAAAAACATTTGCTTATGCAGAAACTCTTCTGAAGAGGGGCCATTTCTGCAGACATATTAAAGTGGCGGCTCCTGGGAGACATAATTAATCTCAGTGAGCTGTAAGCACTGTTAATTGTCCAGATGTCCTTGACAGACTGCACAAGCACGTGAGAAATGCCCTGCTCAGAGAGACCAGAAGGGTGTCCAGCTCTGTGTTCTGGCTCTGATACAGAGAGCTGGACATGCTGCTTAGAAGGAGCAAGTGAACTTTGTCTGTCTTCTGCTGCCCGGGCCCCTCACAATCCTCCAGCGGTCACACTATTTGTGTTAGGGATGTTAGAAGCTGTACCCCTGTCCATCCCTTTTAGTATCTGCTTATAGATCTGTTGTCCATGAATGTTTCTAATCCCTTATTGACGGCGCTGTTGCTGTCTCCCTGTACATCCTCCTGTGACAGATACGTAGGTAAGTATGTAGGTAAGTTTATTGCAACTCATTAAAATGTTGATATTCCTTGTGAGTAAAATCTTCAGGTGTGCTTAATTTATTTGAAAATAAGATTTTCAGTCTAGCCTAAAATATGAAGATGTGACAAGGACAAGGTTAAAACTAGTAATAGTAGAATAATATTTATGTCCCTTTAAGGATACAGTTTTTTAAATAGAGAACCCAAAGGGGAGCATCTGACAGTGTAAGAAGTTGCCTGTAAAAGTTTCCATGTTAATATAAATTTTAGTGCTAATTTCATTCCCTTATGGAATTCAGTTCCTAAAACTTCATGATAGCGTTAGAAACCAGGATGTCCTTCATTGACAATTTCCATATTGACTGCCTTTCTTGAACGCTCAGTTAGCATAACCGTTTTCTCTTAATTTCACTTGTTGATAATTATATTAAGATTAGGAAGGCTCGATTACTTTTGCTAGCTTCATTTCTAGCATCACGCTTAAATTACTCTAGAACGCAAGCTCCCTTAAACAGAAACAGAGGTAAATTTGTTTTCACTTTTGCTAAAGTCTTTTTTGTTGCTGAAGTTGTGGTAGTTGTATGGAAAGACCAGAAAGGAACAAGCTGCCATAGTATCCAAAGATATTACCCAGACCTTTTCTTATTCTCCAGGTTTTCTTGACTGTGCTGCTTAAGGATGGAAGTATGTGATGTAATACTTACTGATTTGTACAAATCACCTGTGTCATAGTTGCTTCAATACATTGAATTTTCCATAGTAATAGTACTACTATTAATTAACAGTTTTCAGGACTAGAAAGTAATTTTACTACACCATCTACTGTACACCATCTACTGTAATAAATACATGGTTTTCTTTTTTTTTAATAAAAAAGGTTACAACAACCTTGATTAATTCAGCTTTTTTATCGAGCAATATAGTTACAATCTACTTATGTCAAACTTATGCTGAACAGCTAAAGCCTCTCTAGAAGGTCAGCAGTCAATTGATCACTACATTTTAAACCCTTTATGCAAACTATCAATTACAGAATCAATAGTCACAAACTCTGGCTTTTTGAGTTATGGTTCATAAACTGAGCAAAAATGGGCACATTCCTCTGCAGAAAAATCTGTAAGCCCTTTAGTTACTACAGCTGCCATAAACTCCATTTAAGAAAATGGCAAATCAAGTTTATAAAGTCTGTGTGAAATACAATATGAATATGTAACTTTATCATATGCCTGCACTTCGAGTTAAGAATTGTAATGTGGCAGTATAAAAGAATAATTTTCCTACTCTGGATATGAACTTTCTGCACTGAAACCACAAGCAGAAGTTCTTTGAATTTATATTTGTTATTATTATATTTTTATGTCACATCTGGTCTGTGAAGGTAACTATGACTAGGCAACTAAGTTGTAAGGATTTGGGAAAAATTTGAGAAAAAGGTGAGTAACTCACAGTAAGAGGAGTATTTTTGAGTAGTTAAAAAGGTTTATGATACAAAAATTAAAGTTGAGGGGAAGATGGAGAGGAAATTATTTAAAAATATAAAAAAATACACAGTACATAAGTACATTACTGTCTATATTTATGCCCAGCTGAACTGTGAACCAGGTAAATGTAACTCTTATATTGTTAAGCATTTCCTTCATACCAACATCCACACGTTTACTACCTGTGCACGTTTCTGATGTTAAACATATCTCAGGTCATTTATCATCTAGGAATTGACTTGGAGAATACTACTAAAAATGCTTTTCAATCAGACTGAAATCACCATTGCACGTTCTCAAACTTTCTGCCGCTGGTGTTACTACAGCTGGTGTTACTTTAACTAAGTTGTTTCCAACTACAGCCAACTATGACCTTATATAGTGGGTGTTTCTGGAGATCTCATGAGTTGAGGGCCTTTCTGGAAAGCAGAAAGTTGCCAAACCTGGCAAACAAGTCCTAATTCTAGTGCCACATGCTCTAGCATGTGAGGCAGATGTGATGAGTAAGGCAGCTGCTATTAAGTTATAGGCTTTTGGCAGCTCATTCTTGACCACATGGAGAAGATGCAGTGTTGACACAGTTCAGCAGTAATGAATTAATAATTAGTAATAAGTTGTCAAAACCAATGGTGCAGGCTGCAGTAAACTTGTAAAACTTAAGTGAGAAAGAGTTTGAAATGTGCATAGAAGGAGCTGCTAAATATTGAAACAATTTACTGGAAAAATAGGTTTTAGTACTTTCCCCGTTGGAAATGGTACTGTCAGGTTTGTGTGACTATACAATGTGGATGATGGCATTCCAAGAGATTTCCAAGTAAAGAAGACCTGGGGGTATCACCTAGGTCAGTCCAATATGACCTTCTCACTGAAGTGCTATTTCCCTGCATGTGACCTTCCTTCAGGTGATCAGCTGCTAAACTGAAGCTGAGGGAAACCAATTTCAATGAGATAATTGTTGTCTTGGTTTGTTGCAGCCACAGGTTGTTCAGATGTAAGCACTTAGCAAACAGGTGAACTCATAAAAATAAGACACTTCTTCCCAGTTCAGAGGAATTTTCTTTTTTCATGGAGAGACAAGACTATTTACCGATTTCTCTGCATTATGGCAATGCTTCTTGCAGAATTTTTTTGCTCTTGATATTTCTCCTGCACAAAGAGAAACATTATTTAATGTTTTCATTTAGTTCCTGTATGGTACAGGTGCACATGCCTAAGCACAGTTGGCTCCCTGTTAGCTTTCCGAAAGACTTGTCACAGAAAAGAAAGTGATGTGCCAGCACAGCATTTAGCAAGGGAGTGAAGAAAGGGAAGTGGAAACCCAGCAACTGTACTTACCTTCTTAAATAGATTCTGTTTTACACTATAGGAGCACACTTCTCTGCATGGCTGGCTCTTGTGCTAGTTAAGCAAAACTTGTCACAGGAAACAAAAATATTTGCCAGTTTGGCTTTAACGCAAAACCTATTCTTTGTTCTTCTGCATACATCAAATGTCAGCCGCTCTATACCCCTCTGACAGGAAGCTGGCACAAAAGACAAAACACAACCAGGTGCATCCTGGCAGGCAAACCATTCCGAAGAGGTCAGTAGTCATGCTCGGTAGGAGGAGAGGGGCTGGGCTTGTTTTATTTGATATCCACAGATCACGCTAATTTTCATACTTAGAATATAGAATATAACCTTTTATGTAAATACTAGGTTTTGGATTCATTTGATTTTAGCCATCTAAAAGGCAGACATGTAACCTTAATTTTCTAGCTTTCCTCCATCATCAGCTGGCCACGTGCAGATTCTGCAGTTTTAGGACTCAAGGCATTACCCCTGCAGGTACCTTTTTCCCAATAACCACATTAGAGATGCTTCAGACAATTAACTTTGACAAAACACCTCCCTAAAATTAAGGGTGATGTATCTGTCCTGGGCTATTGTGTCTAAATAGAAGTACACAGAAATAGTTTTTTTTTCAATAGGTAATAGGCAAATATGTATATATATTTCTATGTTTGTTTCTATTCAGCCTACTCGCTAGATTTACTTTCATTGTAATTAGCTTCAGGTTCTCACTTTATGTCAGATGTTCTGAGTAGAGAAAGCATTAACATTCCTGAATTTTCATTACATTTCATATATTCTATGAAACATTTATATGCAAACTCACTCAAATTTTACAGCATAAATCTTCAATATTAGTGTTTTCTTGGTCCTTTCTGCATATTTTAGTAGCATATTTTGAGGGAATTTCAGACAAGCATTTCCAAAACAGTAACAGGCTTCAATAACTGCCTTTTGTAGACTGACGTGACAGCTTTTGGGTTGGAAAATTTGATTTTTTTTCTTTAATATTCAGTAGTATTACACTGACAAAACCACATTTATGATTCAATGGGCTGAAATCTGATAAAAAGCATTTAAAAATCCAAGTAGATTGATTGTGTGTAATCATTGCAAGAGAGTGAATTCAGCTAACAAAAGGGCTTTCTTACCATGCTTCACTGTGAAAATTTTACTTTTATATGGATATAGCTGTGCAGCACATTATTTGCAGCACATAAGCTGCAAATACGACCCTTTAGATTATTTTTCTGCATTTAAAATACTTGTTTAGAATTTCAGAGACTTGTTTTCTTTGCCAATTTCCTCAGCATCATTTTTATGAGGCAGTCAGCTCAGACAGTCTAATCTTTTTAGATGTCAAGGTCTTGTATTATGTTTCCTATGTTACCAGGCAGGCACAGTGCTAAATGTCTCCACTGCAATTAAAACAAACAGCAACTTGTATCTGCCAAGACAGGCAGCTTTGACTTTGTGCACACCTATATAATATAATGAATATTTTCAGCTTATATATAGTAATTGGTGTGATTCTCAGTGATGACATTTGTCTCTTGTACATAGATGAGCTTTGAAAACAAAGAAAATTAAATTGAGAGTGTGTATATTTATACGTAGATTGATTACACATCTTTATTTTCTCATTGAACTTTAGTTTTTAAACCATGATAGTCCATTCTGGTCTCTCTAGTTAGAATCACTTGAAAGCATTAGTTCTTGCACAGCAATAGCGAGTTCCCTTATATTTACTAGAAATTAGCCTGTAGGCCTGCCTGGTACAAGGGCCTTTTTAAATAGGCCCAAACATGTCCCAGGTGTGCCTTCTTCGCCATTACAGATCTTGATTATGTTGGTTTTAACAGATACTTTTATGCAAAACAAAAATTTTACATATCTACAAGATGTTAACTAATAAAATTAGCATTGCGCTGCAAGTCTGCAGGCAACTCAGTGTACCGCAGCGCATCTGTTAGCTGGAAAAGTCACTCATTTTACCTGCGTGCCTGCGTCTTTATGGTATTTTTCATCAAGTATTCACCTTTCCCCCTGCCCGCCCACCCTGCTTATAATCACTTCATTTTTCAGCCTGATTTTAACTTTCCTCTGTTCAATTAGTCTCCTGAGAACTATACGCTGGCTTATTGTAGTTCCATACACCTGTAAATCGAAGCTTGATCTACACAGCAGAGAAGCAAAAATACATATTTTATAGAACAGCTGACATTTGGAAAGTTTAGACAAGCTTTTGGGTACGGTCTTTTATCATCTCTGATAACTAAACAACAACTCAAGCTAAGTACAGGTTAAAAGCAGTTTCTCTTAGTTTAATCTCATTATGTTAATCAGCTCTTTTACTACATACATAACAGCTGCAGTAGCAATGAATAACTTCATTTCAGTGTCTTAGAAAATGTCTTTTTCTTTGCACATCCTACTCATCTGCTCTAGAACACATCGCAGCTGGTGGCTTAAAGCTATGTGCTGAAGTCTAGTACAGTGCTTCCAGGCACTTCATTTATCTGTCTCTTTGATAGGTGTACATACTAACTTTCTTTTTTATAAATACAGACTTCTTAATCCTAGTGGAGAAAAAGTGTAAGGAGAGGTAGCATCAATTCCATAGTTAAAAGCTATCCAGAAAGCATGGACCTACAGATTGAAGTTCCTGCTTTGAATTAAATATGAAGACATAGCTTTCAGATCATAAATGCGTTTACTGTTAAAGCTTTAGTTTTAAGCATGAAATTAGCACCATCAAAAGACCTCTAACTCACTAAATTAATAAAAATAAAAATGGAAATATATCATTAGTCTCATTGTAGTCATCAGACATGATATATTTTCATACTGGATCATGAGTGCAAGGCTCAGGACAAAAAGATTACATCTTGGAAAAATACTTGTTATTTGCATGTGGAGTCCATATGTACCTTCTTAAAACACTACTTTCACGACCGCACAAGGGAGGAGAGCTGTCTTCCATTCGCTGTAGAAAGTACCTTCTTGCTCATTTCCTTCCTGCTTGATACGTAGCCCTTCTAAGGAAGAGCAGACTAGCTGCGGTTCAGCCAAACTACAGCTCAGTCCTAAGGCCACACCTGGAAGAAACCTGAAGAAAAGGCAAGAATGCTAAATGATCATATGGGCAGCATATCTCCAAAATTGCCTGCTGTTGGTAAACACATGTTCTTCTTTAAATACATCCATGTGTACATTCTAACAAGCCGTTACCTCACCACAAGTTACCTAGCAGGAGGTCTTGGAGTCCGTCTTACAGGTAAGAGATGTTTTTTGAACACTGCACCAGCCCTCAGTGCTGCAGCACCTTGGTGAAAAAATTGCACTCTATAGAGCTACACAGCAAATGCCTGGGATTCAAGTACTTCCAGCGTGGCCAGAGAAGCGCTCCAGGTATTCCTTGTGTCCACAGGGAGGAAAGCAAAAAGATGACTCTCAGGGAACAGCACTTCTGCAATTCCCCTACAGTTTTGCACCGTGACACTAATGCTAAAATTATGCAGATCTTCAGATCTTACACATTTCTGCCTTGCGCTGTCATTCTGGTTGATCAGATCTCTGTGAGGCTCCACCGTTTCATTGCCTCCTGAGGTTGCCCTTCAAAACATTACTGAGCCCAGCTTGAGAATTTACCATCCAAACCAGGGAAACCCTCCATCTCCAGAGTTTTTTATCCCTTTTGTCCTTTTTTAATTTGTAGGCTGAACACATGCTTTAGAATAACAACTAATGCTTCAACAGTTATTGTCAGTGAAGGAACATACTTGTGCACAGTTTTGATGCCAAAGTAAGTAGTATTTTCCTGCTTGAAAAGGTCCTGCAGACAAGAAAGCTATGCTTGCAAAGCCGTAACTGTGTCAAAGAATAAGATATTAGTGCCTCAGTGTTAGGACAACTAGCAAAAGAGTTGCTTTTTAAATATGGACTTAAATAATACAGAAAAATGCATAAAATGCTCTTTTCTTAGTTCCTCGTTTGGCAGTTATTTCATTATATCACATTCATGGTGAGAGGATAATACCTTTAGCTCAACAGCAACTTACTAACCATGTTCTTTCAATTAGAAATAGCTTATTTTCTAACAAAACAAAACCCATAAACACTCCTGCCTCCAGCTCCTAATGATTTTCTGCAAGTGTACCAGAGGCATAGTAGGAGGAGGGAGCTTGGTGTGAAAAGAAGTGACGCAGAAACGGAAGATATTTCTGATAATACAAAGCTAGATTGGTGTACATATTGTGTATGAATATGTCCACTGTTTACCAAAAGCCTGCTACTCAGTCGCGTGAAGCAACTGCACATGAAGTTAAATTTTCTTGACTTTCTGACAGTTTGGGGCTTCACAGAGAAATGAGTTTTGGAAAGCTGGAAATGGGAGAGAAGTGTAGCTGGAGGAATACTTTTAAACCCCTTATATTTCAGAAACACAAAGAAGACAGTGCAAAGGAGAAAACTGCTTTTGTGGATCTAGTTTATTAATAAGCATTGTAATTAACAAGACAACATGCTGTACAGAAACCTGAAGTAGAACTACTGCAAATTTACTGGACTTTAAATGCTGCTGGACTGTAGTATATGCTGTCCAACTGCATGATTTGTAAAGTGTGGTTAGGGCTGTTTCAATACACAGACATACACTGCTCACTCTCAGATCCTGTAGTATGCCATACAGCAGGGAGATTTCCCAGCAATACAAACTCAAATATTTACAAGAAATCGTCAATCTCTTTCTTCACTAGGGATAACATAAGTTATACACAATTTTCCTACGTATACCAAATAAAATCTTTGCCTTCAACTTTACTTTGTGTCTGCACAAACCAATCCCTTCCTTTTTATTTATCCAGTTAAATAATGGTAGTAAACTGCAGTGCAATCATTTAGTTGATAATCGTTCATTAAGGATTGGTATTAAATCTGCAAAAGCAAAACTTGAGCAAACAAATAAAGTCAAGCATAAATTTTCAAGCTTTAAAAAAACTTGATAAGCTTGAATCAAACCACCTTGAGCTAATCAACCATTACTGTCTAGAAATTACGTAGGTCTGCTGTCTTTGGCTTGCCCACGCTGGAAGCAGGGTAATGATGGGAGCTGGGGGCTGGTGGGGTTCCGCACGGGATCACAGCTTGCTCAGAACACACCAGAGCAAACTTTCACTTCTCTTCCAGAAAACCCAAACAGATCCGTACGCACTGGGGTCGTAGATACCTGATACAAAGCGGCTGCTCTCCTCCAGCCCTACGCCAAGCAAAAAGACGTGGCTGGATTCAGAACCACATAACTAATGTTATGTCAAGCTAGCTGTCATGCTAACATTCATAAGCCCTCAGGTCCTATTAGCATGGGCTCATTGCCATGATAATTAGCTAAATGACCTGCATCCGGCCATCTCGCAGCCCAGAGAGAGCGGGTGCTCAGTAGTCTGTCTGGCCAGGCAGACATGCCTAATTATTCTTTCTTCAGAATTAAATTACACTTCAGAATACAGCACAGTTTAGGAAAACAAAGGAACAGCATATTTTACTTCAAACAGTTTGACTTAAGTTCTTTTTCTTTAAGGGTGTTTTTTTAATAATTGACTGCTTTACAATATGGAAAAAAGTACCTTCCTTTCTGCCACCGCTACCCATAGCTTTGATGCAATACTTAGAAGTGCAACAAGCAGGTACTGAGTTTGAGGGGGGGAGAAGAATAATCTAGGCTAGACTGTGTGACACATTACTTTGAAGGCAAAGGTTTTCCTTTATTGTTACACTGCATGAAACAAATCTAATCAGGTAACTACCATTTTACTGTATATTGTATATAGGATTGTTTTCTCCACAAATTCACACAAGTAAGATAAAATAAGTTAAATGACTAAAAAAAAAATTACACAAAAATATACAGTTTATGTACTAGATAAATTATTTATATATATGGCAAGATGTGTAGAGTCTCTAGTAACGTTATTCCTCTGGATACTGGCATGCCACTCAGAAAAATGTTGCCTCAAATGCATAGTTTTATATATTAGATATGTAATATATAAAAATGAGGGAACCATTTAACTCCTGATACAATGTGTATTTACAATTAATTGTTTTGTATCTTGTTGACAGAATTTTAGAATATCACAACACAATTTCGTGCATATAACATTTAATACTTCCTATAATCAGATTCATCTTTATAACGCTTTTAAAGTAATTCATTGTTGCTCTTGTTTGGTTTGCTGTTTTTCTGTGCTTTTAAGATAAAGGGGGGTGGTTAATTGCTTCTATACCTTAGGAAAACAAAAACAAAACCAAAACGCCCTAAACATTCAAATGCGAAGTTTGGGGTTTTTTTCCCTCTACCTATGAAAAAAACTAATTCTAGTTCCTTTATCTTTTCCTATGAAAATCCTAAAATTGTAGAAATGAATTCTTTGCCAGAAAATTTCAATTACAATTTTCAGTCAGAAAGGAAATGTTGCAGGCAAAAAAATAGTGAGTTTTCCAATGCAGCTGCCAATTCTGTAAACATTTGGTATGGCAGCCCTCTGTAATAAAAACTAGTGTCCTCTGCTTACAATAGGAAGCATTAGATGTCAGCATTATTCTAAATTTGCACAATTAATATGTTTGGTAAATCTGTGTAAACTACAGATAAGCTTTTTTTCTGTATCCCTGAAAAGGACTGCTGAATTTTCTCACCACGATGTCTCCAAAGCAAACAACAAAGGGCTTTGTATATATTAGGTATGAATTAATTTGTCAAATTTTTAATTGTCCTGGAATTGGAAATGAGTTGTGTCAGCTATTGTGTGTCAGTACCCAAAGGATTATTATTTTTTTCCAGGATTTACATGCAACTGGAAGCCAGTGTGCCACATCTTTTCTAAACGTTATTGAAAACTACATTAAAAAAAAAAAAGAAAAGAAAAGAAGTACATCATTAGATAATCTGATGTTCATTAATTAAACCCTATCAGTAGGTTAAAAGTGAAGCTTCTTTTATTTTGCACATAAAATCTAAATGTGATTTGAATAGATTTACAGTGGGGACAGCGATATATAAAGCTACTTATACCTGCTGGGCACATAAGAGAAGCTCTTTTAGCGTTCATTGGAAACCCTCAACAACTTGAACTTCTGTAAATTTTACAAGCAGCTAATATTACAGCATTTTTACACACAGTTTTGTTTATAAATTACAGATTTAAGTTACAATATGAAGCCTACATAGAATTCTATCCATAGGAAATATTCACACACAGTCTTTTTTCCCCTCCATACAACTTCGATTGTCTCACTTAATGTAGCAATAAAACTAAACAAAGTTATGCAGTTTTTTAAAGAAAAAATGTCTTGGTATGTACTGTAAATACATTTACATACTGTAAATGATGAAATGGCTAAACAGCAACAAAATACTAGAAGGAAAATGTGTTTTTTCATCTGAGAAAGAAACCTCCTTTTCATCCACTATAGAATTTACCAGCTTTTTTTCTGCCACTATTAAGAATATATCCTCTGGTACACAGAACGCTGAAAAATATCCCTCATCTTTAAAGAGAATCATCTTGAGAGTTTATCAAATAATATGATTGGGGTGTGTTTATGATTACATTTATCCAGCTTTCATTACCTAGATTCTTCTTTCTTTGCTGAGAACTGTCACTGATTCTCTAATAAACTAAGCCACAATGAGTACTCCTTCATCTAATAGGTTTGTGGTGAAGAAACTAATATTATAGCTAACCTTTTACTTAATACTTACAATAGGTGAATATAGCTGTAAAAAAAGCCATATACATCACTATAATATTCTTTTAAACACCAGTAGCTTGCAGCCACGACATCACATCAGCCAAAAAAACTACCCCATTTTCCTACTGTTTTCAGCAGTGCCCATGTAATTTTCAACTAACAGGAACAGTAGCCAAAGCAAGCTCTGCGAGATGAAAAAAAAAATTTAAAAAACCCAGAGACTTATGGCTTGAAAAGCATAACATGTATCGTATTGTTGCTTGCATTATTGTAGAAAGGAAAATCTTGAAATTAAAAAAAAAGTTATTTATAATTTTCTTTCCAGTTTTGATCTTGCATATTCTTGTTGTGTTGTTTATTTCACACAGAAAAGCCTAGTTGAGGGCTTTCTATTTCCTCTATTGAATTCTTTCAAAGAATAAATACCTGTAGATTGAGCCAATAAAAATTAAAAGCAGTTGTCATGTCTTTAAGTACATTCTCCTTCTTAATTACATAAAAGAGAAATTTTGGTGGAAAGATATACCATCCTTCTTAAGAATTAGATTTTAGGATCTTACTCATTCTATTATGTAAGGTAATCAAATGAGAAATTGCCCACTTGATCTCTATTGCTAAGCAAATGGAAGATGAAATCTATGAATATGCTATAAATTATAACAACAAAGAAAAAATTGAGTAAGGTATATTTAGACTGTAATATTCCCCAAACTGTACTAAGAAATTGCTTTTAACGGGGAGGAAGAACTGCTGGCAGATATTTGCACTATATGGCCCATATAAGAAAATGAACAGGATTTTGTGTTTTTCTTTTGATTGTTTCTGGGTTGTGGGTTTTCGTCCCCATTTTTTGGATTTTACCAAGAACTATGGTAAATTTCTTTTAACTAAGTCCTAAGGATTTAGCTTTTCAATTTCAAATTTAGGATTCTATATACATAAATATTCACAAGCCTAACAAGTTTGTATACTAAGAACAGTGTTAGGCTGTGACTATATACAGTCACACTTAAAGCCTGAAATAACGGATTTGTCAGATACGCATTTATAGCTGGTGCTCATGTATAAACGTAGTGCTACTCCCAGACACGGGTGCCTGGTGGGACACGGCGAAGTTTGCCAGAGGAATGACTTTGACAGGATCTTCGCTGGCGCAATGTCTTTCGCAGGTGTTGTAGAACTGGGGCCTGGGCCCACCCTGGCCTTTGTCAGTGTCGTCCTTTGGAAGGGGCCTCCCAAGAGTGTGTCGTCCCTCAGGCCTGGCTCCTCGGCCCCAGCCTTGCTGGAAGCCAAACGACGGCAAAGGGGTGTTGGACTGCTGATACTGTGTCAAAGAAGGTGGCATCCAGCAGTTGTCAGAGTGGCCTAGGATGAGACACTCCTGCGTGCAGGTTTCAGAGGCTTCAGCCAGGGCTTTCTGGAGATTTACTTCGATAGCTGGGAGGGTGGAAAAAGACAAGACATCATCAGAGGTCCGAAGACTGATGTGCACAGGGAATCAAGGTTAACAAAGCAATCGCAGTTCTACAATAATGGCCACAGATTTGGAAAGAAAATACCTCCAGGTGTACAACTTAAGTGAAGGTTTAGATGTTGGCAAGTTTGGGGCCCACAGTGTTGTCATTGGCTATCATCAGAAAACAGTTAATGTTTAATGAGTAGATGATACCATCGTTACAGCTACGTAACTAAAGCCCTTACACTTTCTACGTACAATAACCTTTTCACTTTTTGAAATTGTCATTTGTGTAATAAAGCTAAAAGCTTTATAATAATCTGATACCATAATTCTATATATTTGCATACAACTACTTGAAAAAATATAATTACTAAAATCAGGAGTTTTTTTAAATGTTCTCTTAAAACTGGACTTTTGGATTGTTTTGCTTTGCTTAAGGCAAAACAAAATTAATTTGGACACATAGCCAAAGATGGTACATTGGCTTCACAGTGTAACAGCTATTTTAAAGAGAATTGATTTCTCCATGCATTCGATACTGGAAACTTTAAAAAAATCAAAGGGTAATAGCAAAAGAAGCTGTAACCTCTGTAGTTTACTAGTAATCGAACCAGATTTCTTCAGTAGATGAAAGGTTTGTGCCCTTGAAAAAGGATTATAGAAATTATCATTTGTTCAAAGGCAAAGTAAACTACTAAATCTGAAAGACATAATTTGCAATACATAAACAATCTTGATCAGTTTCATTTAAACTGTGGCTTTACCATGTTGTGTAAAGAATTAAACTTCTACATATCATTCCTTGAAATAGTTTTCATATTATATGTGTTAATTTTATGTTCTCTTGCTGTGTACAGGGTTTAAATACATCAGGAGCGAAGAAGAGTATCCGATGAGATATTTCACTGCATTGTCTGCACAAAACTTTCCAAAGATACATACGTATTTTTAATATATGTCTTCATGAAAATAACATTTAAAATTGGATTCTGGCTCATAACCACTGGAGAAGGTATGCCGCTAGGAATTACTTATAGCAATATGAGTTCTGAGTAGGAGCCTCTCACTCTCTGAGCTTTATGTTTAAACACATGCTGTATTTCTGTTTTAATAAATACTTCGCATGTTGAAATCTGTGTAAAGCTACAAAGCACAAATACATATTTCCATGTTACATCTCAATACAAATGAATTAAGTTTTTCCTTCAGGCATTGAAATACGTAATGCTGCTGTCCAAAATACAGGATACATCTTTTTTAAATCTACCCCATTTAAGTAGACAACTGGTTACTTGTTGTATCATGAATGCTATATTCTTGATTATTTCTCCTTAAGTACATTGTACACGTACGTGCCAGTTAGAGAAATGATTGTTTATAAATGCTATTTTTGCCTATTACTGCCATTTCAACACATCTTCAGTCATGTTGTCTCAGTATTTTTCAGTGTAATCCTGACAAAGCTTTGGCACCTTGCTGTTGAAATACTAATCCAGTTTTGATGGGCAGTAGGAGACATAAATATGGAAATAATTCAGCAGAGGCAATAGTTCCTGCAAAAAAAAGTTACTACTGGTAGATTAGTCTAATCTTTCTGTGTCCTTCTATCTGCTATTAGAGACATAAATTTGAGTATATGCAAGTCTTGTTAAGATCTTTAATTATCCAGGTTTGCTTCTCTTCTGATCAAGGCAATTCATTGAAATCAGGTACAACCTTGATAGAGTGTTAAGTTATCCCTGTTTTATACAGAAACTGATCTTTTTAAAAAAAAACTTTTTGATACCCAGCACCTCAGTGTTTCTCTCAAAGCTTTCTAATCACTCTTAAAATGCTATTAATTCAGTTAAACTGAAAAACCCATAATTATTTATTGGGAAATAATACTTATGCATTTCTAGCTCTTCACAGCAAGCGGTTACAATACTTACATTGTACTATCTCTCTCAAACTTCAGTAAGAGAGTAAATAAAGTGAAACCATCAAAAGAAGCATTTGGCAATAAAAACTTAACATTTAAGCTTTAGACAAGGCAACTGCAGAAATAAAAGGTCACTTATAAAACATTCTCTACACCATCTCCACAGATCAGTAGGACAGTAATTTTGTGCCATGTGCTGCCAGACTACCTGTAGACTTGGAACATGTTACCATGCTAAGAATAACAACATTGTCAGAATGACAGTCTTGTTTATTCTGTTCATAAAGAAATATTTTTAGCTGAGTTTTAGCAAAAAAAAACCCCTAACAAAAAATAACAAAAACTTCAGAACAATGCTGGGCATAATCATAAGTTATGAATACAAATGATTTTGGCTTTGAGTTGGGGTTTCGTTAGACAGCAGGCTGCCAATGCAGGATTGTTTAGAAGATACACTTTTTGTAGGAGTCAAAACCTTTCTTTCAATGTTGGTATTTGGTACACGTAATCTTGATTGTCAGAGTATGTTTTTCAGCACTGCTTATGATTAATAACATGTAAAATATACAGTGCTCATTAATTTTGAAGAGTTAAGACCCTTTTCTACTGAGCACCTCTGCAGTGTTGCAGAAGAACAGGAAATGAAAAAGTATTTAGCAAATACAAGTACTTTTCTGTCTGATGTGTGACTCATTTTTTTCCAACAATAACAGTCAAGTTTTGCTTTATAATATACTGCACTCATTAAAAAAAAAACTTTTTTTTTTTAAAATCAATTATATCCTTAATCTCTAGACTAACTTTAAAAGGAGTACAATTTTAAAAAAAAATTTAGTAACACACTTTTTTAATCCAAATCACCTGCATATAGGCCATAGCATTAGTGCAACCCTGCGGCAGTCTTTAGGAGACTGGGTATGCTGTAGGAAACCAAATTAACTAAGGGAGTTACAATGACTGTAGTGTGAGGCAGGCAAGGTCCCCAATATCTGCCTTTAAAGGAAACTTAGAAAATCTCATCAACTGATCTGCTGCAGTAAATAGTACTAGCAAGGATAATTGGGATGCAAACCACTTTCTGTTTGGTATAAAGTAAAAATAAATAAAACCAGCAGTATGAAATACTATGTTTTTAGCACAATGAAGTAAAAATGATTGTTGGAGCATAATTCATCTGGTTTTGAATGAACTTAGAATAAAATATAGGAAATTTTCTGCATGAATATTCACCAGGCATTATCTTTTTTTGCCTGCTCTTCCAGGCCATGAAATGTAGCTTCTTTCTGTCAGTCTAATTCATTCTCTTTTTTCCTAAAATATCATCATTCTCCTGCTTCTTTAGCACCTGAAATCCTTCTAAATAGCTACTTGGCACTGGCAGTGCACTGTCATCTAAACTATGCTTTATTTGTTAAAAATACATTTTTAACAATTCCCTATTTTATCAAAGAAGAGAGCTTTATGTCAGCAATGTATTATACTAATGGTGCCAACTTACAACAGAATGCAGCTGATTTCCAAATACTCTGTCACAGACTTAACACGCAAAGAGGTCACCGTAACTAGCACTGCGATGTTGTCCTCAGCACCCTGCCTGGCTTCCCCTCCACCACTTGCTGCCTACTTTAAACAAAGGATTCTCTGGCCGGCTCAGCCGAGCGTCCCAGAGGACCATCTGAGGAGGAATTCAAGCCATGCAGCTGGGTGAGTGTGAAGTTCAGTGCTCAAGTGGCCATTTATCAGAGGCTGAGTAAATTGACCATGGCATTTTCTAGCTGCCACTCTTTAAGCTTCCTTCTATTTTGCATCTTTGCAAGTCATTGCTAAATGTGGGTGAAAATAAAATTTTCTGAGCCCTTCTCTCTCATTTGAAAGTAGTAATGTAGGCGATTATTCTGCATAGTCCGATAAGTACTCAGTGGTAGGAAACATCTGTGACATCTGCCTCTACCAATCAACTAAAAGAAGGTTTCTACTGTCTCTGAATGTTTTCAGAAGAAATGATGGGTTTCGCTACTGAAATTCAGTGTCTAGTAACATCTTCTCACATAAGATATGACAGGTTCATAAATGGAAATAGAAGTGTACATATCCCCCATGTATTATAAATAAACAATACATTCCATCAAACTCTTACCAATCTACCTCATTTCTTACTTCGCTCAGTAATAAACCTTTAATTTTATATATTTTTTTATACTATGTGGAGACTCTTCAACCATGACATATAAGTAGTATGAAAGAGAATTTTTAATTCACAGAATAGATCACACTCATGCCCATGTGAGTTTACCACTTTGATTTGAACTCCAGATTGTTTTAGGAATGAAACTATTTTTTAAATTGTCTGCCTCAGAACTAAGAACATTTTTAAAGAACATGTCTGTCAGCTTTTATGAAATGTTTAGATCAGAACTGTCAAATATAACTAAAAGCACAATAGTTAAAAGACTTTCTTCATTGTTCCACAGTCTTTATCATTTATAGGTCAAAGCAGTTTTCAGTAAGAATATTTACTTTCACTTAAGAAAACGTGGAATTCCAACCTTGCCTGGTAGCTATCCTTTAGTCAAAACAATTATAAAAATATACCATTTGATTTTTTTTTTCCTGTTTGTTTTGGTTAGAGACTTTCTGTGGTTATAAAACCTGTGTAGGGTTTTATAGATAGTGAAAAAAAACGTTGGTTATTATCTTTGCTTTTGGGGCATGAAAGCGGAAGAACTCTACAATGCTACTCTCCCTCTCAGTCTACAAAACAAGTGGCACAATAATGTATACTTTGGCCTTTCCAGCTTAATACTATGTTCAGTTTTAAGAATATTTCTCATAGAGAATTCTCAAAGGAAGATAGGCTGTTAGTACGACTGTGTTATCAGCAGTCTCATAATGTTAAAAAGTTGGAAGCGTATAGTTGGTGTGTACACGATACACTTTCTTTTCTACCCCTATTGCCCTCGCCTCCACCCCAAAAGGGAGACGTACGCCTAAGACAAAATCGAGAGGCCTGGGTCCTTTCTCGGTCTGCCACAAAAGTCATCACTTGCATCACAGAATCACAAAAAGTCTGAGGGTGGAAGAGACTTTTGAAGATGTCTAAGCTTTTCCTCAAAGCAGGATATCGTGGTCAAAATAGAAGAGAATACTTTTTCCAAAAGTTTAGGCCAAACTTTCAGCATTGCACATATCCCTTTAAAAAAAAATCTGCATGTATATCTGAGTTGAACAATCAAAGAACATGAGCTCCCAGAGAAGCCTTAAAACATCTCCACCTTTATCCACATGTGTAATAATGATCAAAAGACATTTGTAAATGTATTCATTAGCAAAGTACTCAGATTCATTAGAAGTTCAAAAACCGTGAGCCTGCACCGTACCGATGCAGGCTTAGGGGCTTATAAATTGTGCAAAGACAGTTTCAAAAACAATTTAAAAAACAAAAAAAAAGAAAACAAAACACAGAATATAGAGTGCTTGAATTTTAAAGCTATGTAGCTGAAGTCTTAATGAAAAGCCAGTATTGAATTTGACACATTTTGGATGCAAACCATCCAGTGTTACATTTAGAGCACTCTTGTTTCATAATAAAGCAAGCAACAATTAGCAAGCAATTAAGCAAATTGCCCATAATTATGCCATTGCTGAGCTATTTTTCATATTTTCACAACACAGCACATATATGAATACATGGCTTGCAGTGCCAATGCTATTCTGTCAGCATCCAGAAGTGCCTCTCATTTACTGAAGCGTTTCGTATTAAACAGCTCCCATCGCACTTGCAGTGCTCTCTGCTCAGCAGGAACCCACCAGAGTGATGAAGATGACAACCTTATACTACTCATCTCAGCCAATAGCTCCTAAGGAATGGGTCGTGCCCCCCCATTTTTTGCCCATGTGTATTTACTAAATGTGGTACTAAATCTAAGCAGGAATTCAAGCATAATATAGGGAAATTATAGTCCAGAATTACCCTGGTGACCAAAAGCGGCCACTTGGGTAACATCATTTAGCGGTCTCTACTACGTGAAGAGAACAGAAATGACATTAACAATAAAAAAGGGAGGGGAGAATAGTTGTTAGTGTAAACTGGGTTACTTTAATAAGGTCAGGAGGAAGAAGCTTGAATGTAGAAGCCCTAAATAACTGCTGCTATAATATACTCTACGTTTTTTGCTTTAATAATAAAATGCCTTTGGGAGAAGTTTCCTATGAATATTTTATTTCCTGTATATGTCTCAATAAATTAAAAACCTAAAAGAATGACTTAAGTTCTAGCCTTTGAACCTTTTTATTCCAAGAACAAGTAGGACACACCACTTCCTTTAGTTTTCAGCTGTGTGTACAGAGCTTGCCTCTACCAAAGCCTGTGAGAAATACTCAGAGGAAGATTGATCCTCCAGATGTTCTAACTGAGGAGTCAACAGGCATGCAGGAAATCACACATTTTCATGTGCTACCTAGGCTTGCCAGATTGTACCGGATATCTTGCAAGAATAAGCTCTCCTTCCATTCCAGTGAACATAGTTTATATCCTAACATCCATGAATTTAATTTGAATTTAATCCTAAAAACTGCCATGAGTTAGGCTTCTTACTATAAAATCCCAATGGTATGAGGTGTGAGTATTTTGCACCTGGCTACGATTAGTCAAGCAGACGTTATCAAAGATGGCTGGGGAAAGTTGGTGAGCAAGAAGACAGGGAATGGAGGAAGTATCAGGGCAAAAGAGACAGCATATGGTAATTCCTGTATAATTAACTACGCTTGTTAAGTGAAGTGAATCTTTCCTTCAGAAATAATAGCCACATAAATAAAGCACATTAATCTTTCATTAAGTCATCTCTTATTGTTATTCTGACTAGAATTTCAATCTTGTATTAATCAAACCCAAGAAATGGTCTAAAAGCAATGCTCTCGTAAAAAGTTCAGTTTCAATAGTTGCTGTTTTCCACGGGAAGAGATTTCATCAAAAAAACCCTCAAACCCCCAAGTCCCCTGAAACCTCTTCTGTTTCAGCCTAATGAACATGGGCGTGACAGTGTAGTAGAATACACGGCACTGACCCTTATTGCTTCAACAGTCCAGTTGTATTCATCTTTAATGTCCATGTTTTGTTGCTAATTATGGCAAAACAAATATGGTAATTTGCAAAGGACACATGTTTCTTAGCCTATGAAGCATATATTGAGTTATCAATGAGAATTTTAACCATAACTTGTAAAGTATAATGACCATCTAAAATGAATAGCCTCAAATCTAGTATATTGATTACAATACTGGGTAATACAATGTGCTTTATTTAATATTTAATTAACTGCTTCACATTTGTACTGAAGCTTCTTAATTATTAATACATCATTCATTATTTAACACAGAATATAAATTTAAATTCAAATCAATTAAACAAGGTGAAACTACATAGTGAAAAATAGTTTATCCTCCAGCAATAACCTTCGACCTAGAAACATCGTAAAGAGTGAAATTTGCATTTCTTCCCCCATACCTGAGAAAACTATGCACTTTAGGCATATTAAGCTCTTCTACTGATGTAAAGTTCCTGTAATAAACCCAGCATCCTACAAAAATATGCTGGATGAAAAAGGGCTTCCGCTGCCATTCTTCAAACTTAGCTAAGGAAGTTGCTCAGTTTCATTCACACTTGCATATATTAAGTTTTAAAAAGAAGAAAATCCTTGCTTATAATATCTACAGTGTAAGTATACAGAATGTAATATTATACTCTGGTTTTAAGGTTTTAAGTTTTAAATAAAATTGTGTGTGTGTGTGAAGGAGACGTAGTTTACTGATTTTACTATAAATCACTAAATACCTCGAAAGGGCAAAGATTCATAAAGAGAACTAAGAATCACTGACTCTACATAAACCCATTTGGTGTGGAAACAGCAGATAATACATTTCTTAACTTAGGCTGCGGACATTGTAATCAAAAAATCAATTACCTTTTGTGGTTCTCTGGCTAGAGAACAAAGATCTGGGCTTGGAGATAGGAAGAAGGATGAACTTCAAAGAGATAAGAAGGGAACAGAAATTCTAGGTGGAATAAGTCAGTAGCATTTATTCCTGATAACAGACCTACACGAAAATATTTGTATACTCTCAGACTACTCTAATAATGAATTCTAACACTTGTGACAAAAAGCAGATCGGGTGAGTGAGTCATCCTCAGCAGAATGCAGAATGCAGGCAGGGTGATGAAGAACGGGACAAGCAGAAGTTCATTTTCAGTTATGTTTGAGATCCCTCACATACGGCAACTCCTTCAAGGTGTGGGATAGGTGTGGGATAAAAGACCTACAGTTCCGCTTCAAATGTCCGTATTTACACCCTTTATTCACTTCAGTAAGAGTTTCTTGATGTATCTACATGCCAAATGGGGCTCTGTTTTCAACAAAAGTTTGATCTAAAGTAGAATACTAAGAGATTCTTTCAAATTAAGTAATGGAACAAATGTGGGCAATTGTTCATGGTTCCGACGCTTTAATGAAATGTTAATTTTCAAAAGGAACCATAAAACCCCCAAATGCTAAGGAAGCTAGTAAACATATCTTTCCTGTGATAACTCAAGAGGTAGACAATAAAAAATGTTTTGAAATTGTCTTTTCATCAGATATACACAAACATAAATTTAAAGTTAAAGGCCACTAGAACAGCAAACAAAAACCTACAACATTCTAAAAATACTCTATGGTTTTTATGCTGTGACTCCAACTGCATTTCAAGAAAAAAGAAAAGCATTTTTCTTTATTACAGTGTAAACAAAAAATGATTTGTTTTTATTATGAGTACCCTGACTTTATTTATTTTGTGAATACTTCTAAACATTTTTATGATATTTACCTATGCTGATATCTAAGTAAAACATTATACTCATTTGAGTGCTGATAGGTATTACCTTTGATTGGACCATCAACAATATTAAATCTATTTATTCCAGTTTAATATATAAGTAAAGCTTGCTGAAGTTTTTTTGACAAAACAATTTTCCATCAAAAATGCAGTTTCAAAGTTCAACTGATTTGTGACAGTGTTGGTTCAAACGACATTTTGGGGTATAAACTATGAGAACTAATAATTTCCATTTTTGCTATTCTTTTTATTTTCATTTAGATTTTTAAAACATGAGAATCTTTACTATTTCAACATTATGCAGAAATTACATTATTGAAAGGAAACGTTCTCGTTTCTCCAAAGCTTCTACTCAGATTTTCCATTTCACAATAAATTTCAAGTTCAGATTATGATTCTGAAAAACAACACTGCTTACATTTGACGGCATCTGCAACATGGTCTAACACAATCCACAACCATTTCCCTTTGCTAAATTCCCTGCGACTCCCTTACCATTACTACAGAAGAACAAGCCTTGTGCTCTACCTAAAAACTTGAAAATCCAGAATTATGAGGAATTAGGATAACTATTGCAGGGCCAAGAGGGCACATTTTTTAATTCTCCTAAAGTGTCCAGTAGCATGTTGGATCTGTTGTGCTTGTTAGATTCCTTAATGACAATCTACAACCTTGCGGAAGGACAGACTGGAGTAGTAAAACTTTGTCATTTCATATCTCTACAGGACAAAAGGATTCCCCTCCTGCAGCTTTTGTCCTCCCCAAGAGGACACTTTCCTCCATATGGCTGCAGCCCAGGAGGGTTTTTCTCTTGGAAAACCCTCTGAACCACGAACTCCTTGATGACTAGACAACATTATCTAGCCAATTTTTCACAGCAGTTTTCTGTCACTACCACTTTGTCAATCTGCCGTAGACTCCCCTCAGTGGAACCACGTAGCTACTCATCCCTTTGACAAAGACCCCCAAAAAGTGTGAATACATGGAAAGGGCCATGTTTGATTAACAACTTTGTGATTGCTGTAAAAATGAAATTTGAAAGGTAATAATTACATTTGTAATTACTTAGGTCTAAATCTCTTATGTTTCCTACTGCCTCTATTTCTGGGCAGCTGGAGCAATGACTCATTAATAATAATAAAGTCATTTAACCCTGCAGGCACATTACAAGGAGAAAGATGTCATTTGTCACCAACGCAAATAGAACAATCACTGAAGGATACAGGAAGACCACTATTTCATATTTATTGCAAATGATAAAAGGGACATTTTGCGCTCATTCTTACCATGACATCCCAATCTGCTTTTTAATTATCAGCAAACATAAGGGGACAGCATACAACATATGAGGGACTACTAATAATGTATTGTCCTGCGGTGACATTTCCATAATCACTTTAAATCTATCCTATACATATGTACTAGTTAAAGCTTTCAGCTCATGAAATCATACCCCCTAGTAAGGAATGAATTATCCTTTGCAGATTTAGCACACAAAGCAGCTCTTTCCCAGAGTTTGAGAGTCTGACAGCTGACGTATGTATTACTATTACATTAAGCAATAGGGTTTGGCATTCTGTTGCATTTATGGTTGAATACAGTATAACTTAAAAATAAGTACATTTGTATATTGGTATTTTTAGGCCAGGAACGTTACAGTTGTAATGCTCACTGGCGCTAATTTAGCCATGGACTTCTGCAAGTCGTTTAATTTTCCAGTGCTTTTCAGTATTGTTCTGTACTTGGCTACTACAAGAACTCTGTAAGAGGCACTCTGTATTAGATGAAACAAACACCTTTATTCATAAGGAACTCAAGTAACTCAGAATTTACTGGATTTTAAAAAAGAATTACTGATATAACTGCCTGTCTTTGAAATAAACTTCTGAGGAAAAGACTATTCTTTCCCTAAAGGATTTATTCAGGAGACATGAAACCTTGAGGAAAAAATAGAGAGAGAAATTTCTATGACGGTATTAGTACGAAAACAAATGAAAGGAAGTTTCATGTAAATAAAAGTCACCATAATCTCAGTTTCAACTCCATCAAGCTAGAACTTCAAATTCTTCTTTGCTTTGCTTTATCATCAGCGCTTATCTAACCATCAGGCATGTAGAAAGACCAGAGAACAAATTTAACAATGTGAAGTTGTAAACTGTTATTGTGTGGGGTAGAAAGAAGGCAAGCAAACCTCCTAAATCTGTTTATCTTTTCCCTAGGTACCACAATAGACTATACAAAGACATGCTTTAAAAAAGTTAAATAAGTAGTGTTAAGAAATAAGACACATCAGGAAAGAGTAAAATGCACAGAGTAAAATGCATATTTTCACTCTTAAGATAGTGACAACACAGAAAAGCTTATACACGGAATGAAATGTTTTGTCAAATTGAAAAATGGAAATAATATGAACACTACAATTTTCACATCAATTTGAGGTAAAATGTTTTGAATTACAGTCATTTTAATCTTGTTTTATAAAGAAAATTACTTCAAATGGGTGATAATTTAAAACAGCATAATCCAAACTTCATTGTGCTCCAGTCAGGCATAGAAGTGTGGCTCTGAGTGATTTGGAGCAATCTCTGCACAGTAGCTCAGAGCCTCATTCAGAATAGACATCTGAAAGAAGAAAAAGGATGCCTGACTAGAGTTTCCATCATTTCCCTATGAGTTCAAAACGACTTACTGTGATGGCTACGACTTCCTAATTGGGCCTTTATAGGCATTGCCAGCACCTTCAGAAATTTTGGCACCATTCTGATGAGGCAATACTTCCACAGCTATCGTCTCCTTCAACATTCAGTTGTGACCAGTTTCTCCACTGAAGTTTTGCTGTTAGATTGGAAGCTTCTCGTATGGCTTCACATAAGCCTTCTCCAACTACTAAGAAGCTTTTGGCATCAAGGAGTTAACGGGATAGAAATTTATATATATTACAGGCTTTCCCCTTTGCTGAAAGACAAGGAATCACCTCTCAGAAAATACGCTATTTAGTTTTAATCCTGTTTCCCTTGAACAACCTCCAACAGTGACTTTCAGATTTTCTTCAATATTCTTTTCTGTTCTCCTAAGTAATTTTCAATTAAGACATAAAAATATTCTAATTTTAGCTAGTAGCATTAGTAAACTTGTAGTTTCCTTCTCTAAACCAGATAATTCTCTCAGCACCTGGGCAATTTACACATAATGGGAATAATTTAGGCCAGATCAACATTTGACACAATTCTTTAAAGAACAGGATTCCTCATCATATATGTCATTTTAAAAGACAGTGTTAGGGAACAGTCATAGCTGTGATTATTCTGAGAGATTTTAGGGTCAGTAATACCAGCCAAGAGAATGGGAGTGAGCAACTGCTGACAGGAATCTTTCCAGCCCATTTCAATAGCTGTCAGGACAGGTTCTGTGACTGCAACCATGAGGATTATGATAATGCTTGAAAACAGGGTAGTGCATTTATTATTATTATTATTATTAATCTATTTTAAGAAATGATTCTGAGCACAACAAATATAAAACTGTGGGGGTATAAAGTTAAACTTCATGAGGTACACAATTGTTCAGGAAATTAAATTCCATTACTTCGAAGATAGAAATGTTTCAAAATAGAAATAAAAAACTGATTGATCTTTAAAGTATGCTTCTGTAAACTTAATTATATAAACATCTTCTTATAACCACACACTGTCTATGTGTGTCTATACTGAGGATTCTGAAGAGAGAGAGATATTTGTCGAGCTTCAAATTTCAGAGTAGGTGTTAAGATTTGACTCAGCTCTACTTGAATAACAGGATGTCCTAGCATAAAACAATAATTTGTGTTTGTATACATTTAATAGAGCATAATTGTCTTTGCAAACAAGTAATGTTCGCTCCTGTTTGATGAGCTTTGGCATGAGTATACCTAGGCTAACAAAAGCCTAACATCTATTATTAAATGAGGTTAAATACTAGCATTCAGATTTGTCAAGGAACTTACCACTTTCTTTAGTACGTAAGCCTCAAGCAACCATTTCTCTATTGCATGTGACAGAGGATCCCTTAGAAACAGTTTTAAGAAACACTCAGTTCTTATAAAGTCACTGAAGCTTAGCATCCAGCTCTTTTCAAAGTCTAAGTTTCAAACTAGTTTGGAAATCCTGGACATAGCAGGCATACGTTAAAGTTAACCAAGTAAGATGAAATCACAACAGTGTTAGGAATGGAAGTTCATATACTACCCTAATTTCTAGCTTATACGAGCAGATCCAAAAAAGTGCATAATTTATGTTTATTTTTTCATAAGCTTTGCAGAAAAGATACTTTAAGTCTGGGGTAAGTGCTGCTCTGGCAGATGCATATAGAAAGCTCTCGCCATGTTTGGCACACAGATTTCTTTTTAAGAGGGTACAAACCTGAAGTTCTGAAGCTGATGTTCCTTAGTCTTCAGTGGAGTACATTTGACAATCCTTTTTTCTACAGCAAGTATGGATGGCAGGAGGAGTTCGTACTTAGTCTGTATTCCAAAAGGTTGCTTTAAAATATTTCTATGGTTTTTAATTAACCATAGGATATAAAAGGACCTAAATGAAAAGCTACCAGTCAGTTGCTGACTAAGTGTTCACCAGCCTGTTATTGAACCTATTTCATCTATTTATTCCTTAATTCATCCATAGTCTCCTAGAGATGTCATTAATATGCTCAAAGTTAATTTATTATCATCATCTATTGCTTCTATTCAAGCTCATGTTAACAGAATAAATTCATCAAAAATGATCAGACTTGAAAAGGCAGATTTAGATTCTGACAGAGAATAATTTATCATGGCTGGGAAAAAGCCTCCCACCAACTGGGCTGCTGGAATACTGGGAGATGAAATCGTAATGACTGCAGAACTTCTGCAGAAAAGGACATTAAAGTCTCAAGGGGAAAACAAACAAACAAAAAACCCCCAGAGTCTAACTCCCCAAATATGTAGGTTCCTGGCACTGACTCTTTTTTATTTTCACACTCGCAGGTCCTTTCTCTCACCCTCTGTGCTGCCTTGAGGCAGAATTAATCATTAAGGCTCCGCTCGCCATCATTTGCATACCACAGAGCCTCGAGAAGTGGAGGGGCACCGTCACACGAGTACAAGGAGTGACAGGGACATTCAAAGCTGTACAGAGATGGTGCTGACACTCGGAGGGTCACAAACTGTTAATCACCAGATCCATGCAGCAAAGGGCTTCATAGTAATGCTGCATAATGTAACACTAATTTCTTTTATTTACAATTTGTTGTAATTATCCCTTATATAACAGTAATTAATAGATTTGGGGTAATCTACTACTCTAAGAATTATACCACACTTTCTACGTATCTACAAATTATCTGAATTCCAGGAAGAGCTGGATATAAACAGCATTTATAACATGCTTTAGATGCTATTACAATGGGAAAAAAACACATTTTTTTTTGGCCGTAATACAGTAGAATTGGAAAGCATTGTGATACTGTCATGAATGTGGTACCACTGTAATTGTAATATGGGTTGTAGAGATTTATTTTAAAGCCTGGAAACACTTGATTAATCACCACATTATAGTCAATATTCTAGCTGTTATTGTTTAATCCAGGTATTGTTTTATCCCCCACTGCAGCATAAGGAGAATTTCCCCTGCCCTGTACTAGAAGCTGCAATATAGTGGACATGGCCACTTCCCCAAGGGACTGTTACTCCATTTATCCATCACTTCATATACTTGTATTCTAATTCTGTACATACCAGAGCCATTTCCCTGCTCCTTGTCTTGTTACACTGAGTAATTATGCAGCTTCAAGACTTGAGTAACTAAATTTCCCCAGGGAAACGGCGGGGGGAACCCAACAGTGAGTACTCCAGACCTGCCTAGGAAATGCAAAACTCACCAGGCTCTGCCTAGATATTTTACAGAGGATCTTAAATATGAGTATAATCATAAAGAAACATAAATATCAGTGCTTAAATATGTGTAAATATGTAGGCTTATCTGCTGACTCAATCAGTACATAAATCCCAGCTCCCTTTCCCCACTTCCTTGTATCATATTCCAGAACCCAACAGAATTGCGCTTCCAACTGCACTGCTATCATCATTTGGCATTTCCAATTCAAGATCTATACTTACTTTACTAGATTAATGCCTTGAATCTAAGAAATTTAGTGAGGTCAATATGTCAAGTGTCTGATCAGTACATTATGTCACCCTGAAGAACCACCATATTAAAAAAGAGTTAACGTTTCCCAGTGAAGCATTGAAAAATTAGGAAGTGCAAATTCTGGAATATTAATTCAGCTCCCTTGTGTAAATGTGTTTTGATGCAAACTTTAATTAAATTATCATATACTATTTTTCTCATAGGACCCTTGGGCCCAATTCAGAGAGTAAGTAGTTATTCAATATTTCTCTTTATCTACTCTAATCAGCATGTGGCCATATACCTTTTTAATTAATACTTTCAAAGCCTTGTGTTGAATGCAGATTTATTCATTTCTTTGTGTACTTTTTTGTTGTTTTCACAGCACAATCAAAAGCCTCATGAACATGAGTAACATCCCACTTGCATTATTTGTTTTATTGAGGCCATTTGCATCTGGGAAACTGAGGCATAAAGAACGTAGGCAAAATTATCCAGACTCCGTTATTTCTGGAAATGTACAACAAAAACTAGACATATTAATGATTAATCTTTCACTGCGATTAGTAAATCTAACCAAATACAAGATCAGAAAGCCATATACATACTTTAAATAGTCCTCCTGTGATGAAGAGCTCACTGTTTTAATAAACCACCCAAAATCCCAGGATTGTATGTGCTTTGATGATTTGATATGGTATCAAATCTTTCCAAAAGACATACCTTAAAATTTATCATTAACTCTAATTTAATAAAATTTAATGATTTCATAAAATTTTACATGGTAAACCAATTTCTGGAAATTCCTCAAAGTGCTTCTCGGAATTAAACTTTAATTCTTTTGTAAAATAGATTGGACTATAGTTACAGCTAATCCCATTGTAAAATCTTTATGGTTTTGTATGTAAATTAAAAGTTGATTTGGCCATATGCCATTAAAAATAGACACATACATCAATATTTCTCAGAACTAGTGTGTTATTATCTCTAACTGATGCATATTTTATTGTGAAGATTTTTATTTTCCTGTATGTTTTGACATGGGTTGTAACCTTTCCTTCCTAACCACTATAGACAAGCTACAGTTTCTATGCAGTGAAGCTAAATACTTGTTTCCTTAGGGAACAAGCCAAATACAAAGACGTACAATGAAGAGAAGGAAAGGAGACATATGCCGAAGAAAGTATAAAATACTTTTGATAGCAGGAAGTCTGCTCTCCCTTTCAAGTTCCAATACAATCATCATCTGTGGAAAAGTAAATCTTACAAGTTGTTATCATACAGATGGCGGAAAGTTAAGGATTAATTCAGAAGGGCTATGTACAGCTACGTACAGTAACACAGAGGTCTGTTCTGCAGCCAGCTCAGTTAGTTACACCCAAGCCAGCTCGGGCATAATTACCGTTATGGCCACAGCAACAGGGAGCTCAGGGTAGCAACGGTGCAGCTTTTCTGCGACCGCGTAGAAGCATTTAATCTACATCCGTGTTACTGCAATGCAAGCCTTGAATTTCCTTGCATAAGTTTACACCCCTTTTCGCTAGAAAGACTATGTTGCAGATATGGAGGAACTAAGACATAAAAATGGGTTAGAGCTTGCCATTTCATGTTAGTATAGATTATATCAATATAATTATGTAACAGAGCGTGTAAATGGGCTTGAGGACAGCTACAAAGGAGGAGGGAGAGGAAGGGGCATCTAGCTCTTATCACATAACAAGCTTCACATTTGGCCCCTATACTTATGTCAACTTGAAGAATCAAAGTTCTGAACTGAACAGCCATATTCTTGTAATCCAAAGAAAAGAAGAAAAATAGCAGATATGACTACCTTTCCTTTCATGAAAGAAAAAAGAAAAGTGGGAAAAGCAAGACGTACTCTAAAAGAGTTCTGGTCTCTCAGGTTTTAATGCCAGACTTTTCATTACAAGGTTTCATCTTCACAAGCAACAATTTGCTGGCCACCCCAGAGGTCTGTTCAGAAAACTGTATTTTCTAATTTGAGCCTTAAGTACCCACTAGAAAGGCCATTTGTCCAAAGATTTTTAGATACAATCGGGCTTCAGAAATTCCACAGGCTCACGGTAAGCATCCTGAACATAAGCTTTTCTCCTCCTCCAGCAAAAAAAACTATTACAAAATCTTCACAACTTAAACACAGCTAAAGTTAGGGCTCATAACTTTTGCTGCTCCTGCCAACTAGCCTGAAATGGCAATGCACACATGTAGACGTGCCAAAAAAAAGAAAATAAGTATTAAAAAAAAAATAATAAAAAATTGCCTGGAGCACATAGTTTCAAGTATATATTCAAATCAAAGCTAATAGTTGCTGTATTCCAGTCAAATAATAGCATGTCACATGAAACTCTTGAAAAAGAATATAAATACCTGATGTAGCCTAAGAGTACAAGCAACTGTGAAATGATTTGTTAAAGGAAAAATAAGCAATTCTTATAACTCCCTTTCAGTCTGTCCATTGACCCTGTATGACACCAGAATCTGACATGTTCATATACTGCTAACCACGTGATTCATTACTTTCTTCTCTGAAATATATACCATTTTCTGTCACTCACCAGTCATATGTTGTTCATTATAGATCCATTTTTTCTGACTTATTTTATGCACAGCTCATCATATTACCAAAAATGGATGAAGGGAAACATTTGGCTTGCTGAAGAGGAGGCACTGAAAAGTATTGCTTAAATTCAGATTTTAAAATGGTCCTAAAACCTTGAATGGGATTGTGTGAGCTCTTAACAACATGTTACTTTCTGTAAATTACTGGCCTAGGGTTCTTCATCTCCTGAAGAATCATCATCTTTTATATTAGCTACTGCTTTAGCTTGTTCATCAAAAAGAAATAAAGAAAGGAACAAAAAACCACAGGGCACCTAAATGCATCTACCATGAGGCAAAAAGTTTCATCAACCTCCTTTAAGCAAAGGCTTGATCTTTTTATTTCTTCCACTTCCTCTAGTTGAGGATGTCCCTGCTCATTGCAGGGGGGTTGGACTAGATGACCTTTAAAGGTCCCTTCCAACCCAAACTATTCTATGATTCTATGATCTTCAACTAGATGAGGTTGCCCAGAGCCCCGTCCAGCCTGACCTTGAACGTTTCCAGGGATGAGGCATCTACTATGTCTCTGGGCAACCTGTTCCAGTGCTTCACCATCCTCAGTGTATTTACAATGAAATTATTTAATTTATTACAATGAAATTATTTATTTAATTTACAATGAAGTTATTTCTTCCTTATATCTAGTCTAAATCTACCCTCTTCCAGTTTAAAACCATTGCCCCTTGTCCTATTGCTACAGGCCCTGCTAAAAAGTTTGTCCCCGTATTCATTATATTCTCAACAGATAAGCCTTTATGAACCTGATAATACTAAAATATTACCTTGCTAAATGGTATGCCATTACCATAACACCACATTAAGTCTATTACATTAGCATGTTATTTTCATGCCAAATGATTAATACAAAATTACTGATAGTGCTATACTGGCTAGTGAAGTCGATCTTCTCAGAGAACATACTTGATTTCCAGTCAGCCAAATGTGGCCTTCTTCTCATATATTAGACAAAAACCAACAAAAGTCATCTTCATATCCAAAGAATTCAAACTACTCTTATACTTTTCTAAAATTGGGTCAAAATCTCAGATCCTGAAACATATTTGATTTCAAGTGCTTCTGTACATGAATCCCAGTGATAGTTCATGCCAGTCATTGTGTGGAGCTTCTGTCATAAAATATGGTGAATAAGTCACAAATTATGTTGGGAAAGAAGAAACAGGTGAAATGAAAAAAAATCCCTTGAAATCAGTGTTTTGAATTTGGCTTTTTTTTTTTTTTAGTACAGACAGCTGAGATGATTAACTAGAAGTTGTTTTAGGTATGTACATCATGTTATCAGAGTTTTGAGAAGATCAGTAAGCATCACTGGAGATGCTGGTGACACGATGCAAGAAGAATGGATAAAGGAATAAAAAAAACCTCATGGAAAGTGATTGGGATGTTTCACTTAGCTACATTTTACTGATATTGTTATGGTAAGTAAGCCTGCAATATGCAAGAGAACAATTTTTGGGTATTTGAAGGTCTATTTAAAGTGAAGCCTTTTCAGACTACTTTTCATAAACCCAGCAGAACTGATAAAGAATTGTTTTAATTTTATTTTTGTTTCTAAGGAAGATGAAATGGCATTTTAACAGGTGATTGATTAGAGAATGTATGACAATTCAAAAAAGTTAAGTAGTTGTATAGAGAATGAGAAGATTTCAGTTCACAAAAGATTCCATATTTGTCTAATTTACTGTTTGTTTGTTTCTTCTTCTTCTTCCCCTTTCTTTCCCCTGCCTCCCTCCCTCCCCAAACACCCTACGCGGAGATGGGCCCTTCTGTTTAGTCAGGAGCCAATTACAACTTCTCAGACAGAGTTTTTCATCCCAAGGCAATTTGGTAATCTTACACTGATTAATTAAACTAGGGGCTCTAAACAAACTGTTAAAACTCCTATATCCACAGCTTGCATATCTAATCCAGATAGTAGAATAAGCAACGTGATTGTCAAAGTTTGTGAAGAAATGAAAACAAAACCACTCTGTATTCATTCTTCTTTGTAGAGTTCCTAAACAAAGAATAAGTTGTACTTCTAGGTAGAAAAATCTAATCTGCATTTAAATAGAATTTCTCCAAATAATAAACAAAAGCCCGAAGCAACATTTTTACAGCCAGTCTTCCTGCTAGTTCACAGCCTAATCCTCCTATCTCTATCTGTAATCCTTTCTACCCTTGTATATTCATTTCCTTACCAGTTTATCAAGGCATCTTGGCAGTTTGAGCTTACAGTAACAACAGTAACTTTGCATTTCCTCAAGTTTCTTCAAAGTTGAGCCTAAAACTGTTAAAACTTTGGGTGGTCAGCAACTCAAGGCAAACTCAGATAGAACCACCTTGATTAAAGCAAGGAGAAACTATTAACCCAAAGAGTGAGAAGAACAACAGATTGAAGGGATGTGCTTTACACATGAAACACTAATTACAACAGAATGGCTTCCAGGGTACAGCTACAGCATACTGTGTCACATCACCGAGAAGTTCTGATGCATTTGGAGTTGGTATTCTCTGAGCTCTAAACAGCTGCCCCCGCAGATCCTATGGAGGGCCACACATCTCCCATGTGATCCAAACTAACCAGAATGCCGAAACAGATACACGGAAATCAGCAAGCAGATGCCGATTAACATGGTTAACCACTAGCCAAATGGCTAGCAATGGTGAAAACGAGCCTTTTGGGAGCCTGAGCATGGGCTACATTTTCATTCTCTTTCTCTGACTGTGACTTTGCTTCTCTTTCAGGCTGTAGGGTACCATCTGTGCCCGCTTGAAGAATTCTAAACCAGTGGCAGCATAGAACTCCCCAAATCATAGAATCATTGAATGGTTTGGGTTGGAAGGGACCTTTAAAGGCCATCTAGTCCAACCCCCCCTGCAATGAGCAGGGACATCCTCAACTAGATCAGGTTGCCCAGAGCCCCGTCCAGCCTGACCTGGAATGTTTCCAGGGATGGGGCTTCTCCCACCTCTCTGGGCAACCTGTGCCAGTGCTTCACCACCCTCATGGTGAAAAACTTCTTCCTTATATATCTAGTCTAAATCTCCCCTCTTTTAGTTTAAAACCGTTCCCCCTTGTTCTGTCACAACTGGCCCTGCTAAAAAGTTTTTCCCCATCTCTCATATAAGCCCCCTTCAAGTATTGAAAGGCTATGAGAGGTTTAGGTTTAGAATAGGAAGATGCTAAATGCTACACATTACTTTTAAAAATCTTTTGAAATAGGGAGAAGTTCAATTTTCAGATGCTACCTTGCTACTCAAGCAGAGTACTTTATTCTTCTGTTTGAAGGCAACAGATCTGATTCTACTTAAAGTACCCACCTCTCCTACTGCTTTCTCTCTGAAAGTAGTATTTACATATTTCAGTGCAGAAATTAAAAGATGTCCTGAAGAAAGAGGGCTCTGTCCTAAATTTAAAAACAATGAAGAAAGTCATTATTAAATGAAAAGATGCCTCAGAGGAAAAGATGGAAGGATAGAATTAGCAGTCTAGATGAGATTTACCAAATTCTCAGATATAAAGAAAGCTGGTACCAGATGAGCAATAACTAATTTAATTCAGACAGCTCTGCTTTAATAAAGGTCACTTCTAATTAGACAAATGCCCACTAGATTTTGTCTACCTGATTCCGACTTTAGTCCTAATATTGACAGACCATCAGCACATCATCCTTTAAAATATTTTCTCATTCTACAGCCCAACAAATTTGACCTATAACTCTATTGCATTATTAGATGTTGTTCTAAGCTGGCTTGTTCTTTAAAGGGCCAAGGAGACTTGCCTGCCTTCGAACCAATATAGTTTGCAGGCACAGTGATTGTCTTGTTTACAGGACTCTAGAATATTTTTTTCTGAAAACGGAGTTATAACTCACAATTTGTGAAAGACTTTTTTTGGATTTCCAGAAAGAGAGATAACTTAGGAATCAGTTCTCCTCCAGACTGTAGCATTTATTCACATTCAGGGAAGAAAAACAAGGAGTCTGTAAAAGGGCTTGATAAGCTCTTTTGGTAAGCAGGGAAACAAATAACAATTACTCTCTCAAGGAAACATACTATTTATGAAACAAAGCTGTGTGCCAATAAATATTTCTTGTATTATAAGTAGAAGACTCTTGCTCTTCAAGGTAGGAGATGGTCACTGCATAAATTGGCTAAATGTTAAAGTGAAGGAGAAAATGGTTCTAGGCAGGAAAGAAACTGAATAAAAGAAAAAACCTTTCCACTTTACAACTAATGATAGCAAGTTAAAGAAAGAAAAGGATATATATAATTCATTCATTATTGATGGATTAATAAAGTATTTATTAGAGACAAAATAATAAACTTTGCCTCACTAAAATGCCATGTATCCAGAGACTATAAACTGTTTTGCAAAATATATAGGGAATATTTTAGCTATGGCTGGAGGCTTAATGTTTCACCATTCCACTGAAAAACATGTAGGCATCCAGAGGGAAAACAAAATCCCATGTAAAAGACAATCAAATCACAGCAAGAATAATTAAAACACTATTTTATGTTACTCGTACAGTCAACTATGGAGGTTATTATTGTAAGCGGTATTACAAAAGGTCAGGTTTCCTCCCCTAGCTGGCCGATATGGGGATACTATACAGAATTTACTCAAACCTTTTTGTGCAATCAGTTTAAAAGCCAGGTATAGGAAAAACCCCGGCTCCCCTGATGGGCGGCAAGGCACGAGGAAGTGAAAGAGAAAAAAACCTAAGTATTCCCTCATTTCTCATCTGGTTAGGGTTATACTAGACAGAGAATTAGCAACCTATATCTCAAGGTCCTTAGAGAAGAATATGTAGGGTTAGCAGAAGAGGCTGACATCTGCCCCTCTGTCTTTTGTGTGGAAAGTGCATTTTTACACTACATTTGCTATGTGTTGGCACCAAAGACATCCACAAGAATTGTCATGTCTCAAACCTAAGCAACCAGATGACTTTCAGAAAATCAAATTCAAAGATCAAGCAAAATGTCACATTTAGAGAACATTTTATAGAGCTCCATTCACCTGCACCTTTATGATTTTTGCATCTTCAGGATTCATGTTTTGAAGCTTTTTATCTCAATCCACACAGGCAGAAGCTTCTTTTCAAAAAGAAAGTCCTTCCAGATTCTCAGAAAGCTGAGATCCTGATCAAACAGCATGAAAACAAAAGGGGGGAAGTACTAAATAGAACTGAGAATCAGCAATTCAGAGGGATTACGAAATTCTGAGTACAAAAGCTTTTGGACTACATGTAAAAATGTTTAAGTTCTCCAAATTATATTCTCTTAGAAAACAAATTTACCTGCGTAATACTCTATTTGAGCAATGCTTCCTGTAGGTATTTTGTTATTTTTACTGAAAAAAATCACAATATTATCAGTTTCTCCTTAAGGAGTCTTACAATACAAATAATGGCATTCATAAAGTCAATTAGAAGTCAAAAGTAAATAAGTGTTGAACTGAAGTAATTAGACTACGCAAAATAAATGATTAATCCATTAGAGTTCACGGCAAAGGTAAGACGCTGATCTTGCACGTACAGTGCCCCTAATGGAGAATAGATCTAAACCCCCCTCTAATTAGGTGGAATTAAGTGGTCACCTCTCTTAATTGGAAGGAAGACAGAATTCAAACTTAAAGAGGAAAAGCTCATGTTTAATACAGGAACGTAGCTCTCCCTTCCCTCTCGCTCTGTGAGTTCCCTGCGCAATCCCACGCACCCGGATTTGATCGCTCCCTGCTGCCACGTGCCCGGCGGGCCCAGGCACCCTTCGCCAGCAGAGCACGGCCCGGAGCTCAGAGGCTCTTACTGCTGCGTCTCCTCCAGCTGGAGGAAAGGGTTACTGCTGAAGACGTAGTGCCAGCTCTCCCCGTCCTTCCCTTGAGCAGCTGAACACGCTGATTTCTTACCAAATTACTGACAGTTCAGCTGGAGGGATGAGATGGAAATAAAAAGATGTAATCTGTAACTACTGGGCCAGTGGCCGCTCCAATAAAACAAGTATTTTACTTAGAATAGGTAGCAAACCTGCATCTCCCCTTCATGCAGTCGTATTTTACCTTGAGCGACTGAGGCATTTGCTATAGATGCAAAGATCAGGGAGAGCATTTTGGAGCCAGGTAATAGAAAAAAGAGCAGGCTGCATTAAATAGTACCACCCCAGGACCCATGTCCAAATTATTAGCATATCTCTAGGTTAGCATTTTCCTGGCGTGGGGGCACAGGGAATCGGAATTTTAGCCTTACACCAAAAGAAAGAGGTTTCTATTTTTGAGGAACACAACTAAGAAATTACCAGTCACCTTTGAACTTTTTTTTTTTAAAAAAAAATCAGTTCGTTGTTAACATAAATCACACTTCTCCTACAATCTTCCTGGTACACATGTGGATACCATAGCAACTATCACAATGTACAAATCCTATGCTCATAAAACACACAACTGAGTGATGAAAGGATTGCTATCTGTAAATCCACAGATCTGCAATCACCCCTTAGCCATGGCTTAATAGTATAAGTAATTGTCATATAGCTTTTTTTAATAGAAATCCAGCAATAACAACAACAGAAAATCAAATATTGCTTTTCCATCTGAGCTATATCAAGATATCCAGCATTACAACTCTCTTAAGAAACTGAGTAATTAATTACATTACCTTCAATGTTAGTGAATAACTGTCAGGAAGCAGACTTAAAACTTGGATTCTGTTTTAATTTATATATTTATGGGTACAAGTGAGGCTTTCAGGTCACTTAATGCAAAATAAATTGGACTGTGAATGCTAAAAGAAAAGTAGATTTAAAATAGAGGTAAATTTAAGTAGAACAGATACTTAAAGTAAAAGAATTGCTTGAAAACAAACCAACCAACCAAACCGGCAATCAGAGTAAACCCAAGAACGGGAGTAGGAACACAGGGCCAAGATGCAGAGGAGAGTAGGACTACTCCAAACCCTGGTAGTCCACAACCATATCCCAGCTAACTTAAGCTGGGATAAACCAGGGTCTAAAGTGCTAAAACATCTCTCTCTACTAACTTTGCAGACGCATCTCACATCCTTTTGAAACAGTCTTAGTCACAAAAGGAGCATGTTTTAGAAGATTTGTAATGAATATAAGCTTGTTTTTAAAAATATGTAGTTCTGGTTTAAGTCAGGTGAGAGAAAGTATATAGCAACAAGTTATATTCAGAACTATTCTTGTTTTGCCTGAATTGCCTTTTCTGCTCCATCCGAACTAATTAAAAAATGTTCAGAAGAATGAGATTTCCTCAGCTTTCTTACCATGGGCAGGGATTTGTTTCTGGGTTACAGGATTGCAGAGGTATTACTCAGATAATAAAAAAAGAAGGCCAGAGATTTGTAAACAATGGAAAAACAGCTTAACCATTTGATCTAGGCTTTCCTGATGGTCACTATTACAGAGCTTTTTTTATTATTATATTCCGTTCTTCCAGAAATATCAGGAAAAAAATTAGTTCAGCTTACCCTTGACAACATTTTAGTTCATTTTAACAAAATGTAAGAGTTTTTGAGCATTTATATGCTTAGATCTATATTCCAGTTCAGCAATATCTGAAGCCCTGAAGAATCCCTTGGCCATGTATTCCCTTTATAAATTCCTGTATGACGCAGTTTACAATACTCCACTGAACTCCTGACTTTCATTTACACAGCTCAGAAGAGAACTCATAGCCAATGCTATGCTATTATGTTTGTCAAAGGATACTCATTTGATTAAGGCTAGTTCTTTATTCTCCAAATTCGAACAGATAGAGTAGGAGTAGCTTTCTCCTCTTTCTCCTCAGTTTTGCAGTTTTTTTGTTTTCAGTGCAAGCTACTATCATACAATATTTAATTAGAAAAGAGCTAAAAAAATGAAGACTGTCTTCATGGTAGGAATATATAGATTACATACAGAAGTAGATGAAAAGGTACAGAATTAATTTTCAAAGGGCTGGTAAAATTTCATCTGAAATATCTGAAAGCACAGAACCTCTGTCGTGGTTTAGCCCCAGCCAGCAACTAAGCACCACACAGTCACTCGCTCACCTCCTTCCCTGCTCCAGGTGGGGTGGTGGAGAGAATCAGAAAAAACCCTCACAGGTTGAGATAAAAACACTTTAATGGGACAGCAAAGGAAGAGGAAATAATAATGATAATATTACTGATAACGGAACATACAACAAACAAGTGATGCACAATGTAACAATTGCTCACCACTTAGTGATCGATAGCCTGTCCCCGAGCAGCGATTCCCACCTCCTGGCCAGCTCCAGTTTCTATACTGAGCCTGACGCCATATGGTATGGAACATCCCTCTGGGCAGGCTGGGGCAGCTGTCCTGGCTGTGCCCCCTCCCAGCTCCTTGTGCCCCTCCTCGCTGGCAGGGCAGGGGAACCTGAAAAGGCCTTGACTTAGTGTAAGCACTACAACTACTTAGAAACACCTAGAACATCAGTGTGTTATCAACATTATTCTCATGCTAAATCCAGAACACAGCATGATACTAGCTACTAGGAAGAAAATTAACTCTATCTAACAGCCATAACCAGGACAGTATCAACTCCTTATTCCATACCATCTATGTCATGCCCAGGTCCTACACTTTCTAATACATTCCAATTAATCACCACTACTTTTCCTGTCTTTTGATATATACACACAGATAGAATTCCCTTAGTCTATGGGCCACCCCTCTAAAATATCTGTTGAGTTCATTTGCTTTAACCACTTGGTTTCTTTGATTTCAGCGTGTGTTTTACATTTGTGGATAACTCGTGCGATAGTGTCCATCGTTAAGTCCACCTCTTGATTCTGAGCCTATCTATGTGTTGCATCTCTTCCTTGACGGCCTGAGGCGTCGTGGGCCCACTGAGCTATAAATAGTTCACATTTATGTTGCCAGTCCAGATCTACTTGAGCCACTCCAATCCTACCAGCTTGATCCACCTGCTGGTTGGTTTGATGTTCCCCAGTGGCCTGACTCCTGGGTACGTGGGCATCTATGTCACGTACTTTTACAACCAGCTTCTCGAGCTGGGCAGCAATAGCAGTATCTTATCATAATTCAGCAGCCCAGATAGGTTTGCCTCTGTGCTGCCAGTTGCTCTGCTTCCATTGCTGCAACCACCCCCACAGGGCATTTGCCACCATCGTGAGTCAGTATAGAGGTAGAGTACTGGCCGCTTTTCTGATTCAGCAATATCTAAAGCCAGCTGGATGGCTTTCACTTCTGCAATCTGACTCAATTCACTTTGTCCTTCAGCAGCTTCTGCAACTCATCAGGTAGGACTCCACACGGCAGCTTTCCACCTTCGATGTTTTCCTACAATATGACAGGACCCATCAGTGAACAGGGCATATCGCTTCTCATTTTCTGGCAATTTATTATACGGTGGGGCCTCTTCAGCACATGTCACCTCCTCCTCTGGTGACATTCCAAAATCTTTGCCTTCTGGCCAGTCCATGATCACTTCCAAGATTCCTGGGCAACTGGGGTTTCCTATTGAAGCCCACTGTGCCATCAGTGCAACCCACTTACTCCACGTAGCATCAGCTGCATGATGCATAGAGGGGACCCTCCCTTTGAACATCCAGCCCAGCACCAGCAGTCGGGGTGCCAGGAGGGACTGAGAAAAGGGCATTAGCGATATCAATTGTGGCATACCACTTGGCTGCCTTTGACTCCAGTTCGTATTGAAGTTCTAGCATGTCTGGCACGGCAGCACTCAGCAGCGGCGTGATGTCATTCAGGCCATGGTAGTTTACTGTTGGTCTCCATTCTCCATTAGATTTTCGCACCGGCCATATGGGCCTATTAAAGGGTGAGCGAGCAACCCCACAACAGAAGGGTCCTCTGAGAGAGCAGGTAAGGTAGACAGCTGCTTGATCTCCTCCATCTCCAAGGCTGCTAGACCAAAAGCCCACTGTTACCCTTTTGGGTCCTCAAAATACCCTCTCCTGAGGCAGTCTGTGCCAAGGATGCTCGGAGCCTCTGGGCCAGTCACAATGGGGTGCCTTTGCCACTCATTCCCAGTCAGGCTCACTTTGGTTTCCAATACAGTTAGCTGTTGGGATCCCCCATCACTCCAGAAATACAGACGGGTTCTGCCCCTTTATGGCTTGGTGGCATTAGAGGACGCTGTGCACCGGTGCCCACTACAGCCTTCTGTTCCTGTGGGTCTGATGTGCCAGGCCATCCAATCCACACAGTCCAGTAAACTCAGTTGTACCTTTCCTCCACCTGGCTGGAGGCAGGACCCCTCTAGTCCTGGTCATAGCATTCATTACTCACTTCTTGTAAATACGAATCAGGAGTCCTTTCAAGAGGATCAGAAGTAAGATCAGCCCTTCTACCCCGTCTGGGGAACTGCCCACTGGAGACTGGAGCAGCAATTTTCCTGGAAGAACCCCCATTTGTGATTGTTTTTCCTTGCAACTCATGTACCCATGGTTCCAAGGTCAAGGTAGGTTTTCCATCCCACTTCCTCATATCCTCTTCATGGTCACGCAAGTAAAACCACAGGGTCCCCCATTGTGTGTACCCTCTATATCCTCTCTCTTGAGCAGAAGAACACTTACTTCTAATAGCTGAGATACTGGTCTGCACAAGTGGTGAGTGGGACATATCCTCTTTGAATCGCTGGAACTCTTGGGGCAGTTTCTCCGCAGCCAAGATGAGGGAAGAAGAGAGATTTTCTTCAGATTGCTGGAGTTGAGTAACCACATCATCCACAACTGGCGCCTCTTCTTCTTTCCAGCTCTACTGTCAATGAGTTGGCATACGATGATGGTGTGCACTGTACAACCTTCTGCCACATGGGTCATGTACATTGGACTTCATCTGGATCTTTGGGTAACTGCTTATTGACCAGGTCACTATAAATCACCTGCAGCAGGGCTAATTCCCTCAGGTACCGGATATCTCTCTCCACGGTGGTCCACTTGCCGGGGTTACATATAACATCTTCCTTGAAGGGATACCTTTTCTTCATGCCTGACAGGAGTCGCATCCAGAGGCTGAGGGCTTGTGCCCCTTTTCCAATCACTTTGTCAATGCCCCCTTCCCTAGAAAGGGATCCCAGCGGCTTGGCTTTCTTACCCCCTAATTCCAGGTTATTGGCCCCGTTATCCCAGCATTGGAACAGCCAGGTGATAATGTGCTTACCTGGATGACAGCCAAAATCTTTTTGCATATCTCACAGCTCACTCAGGGATAGGGATCAGGTGGTTACTGTCTCATCTTCTTCCTCTTCCTCCTCCCCTTCTCGTGGTGGCCCTGCTTTTTCATTATCCCTTACCAAACGAGCCGACTTTCACTTCCAAGAGTTCTTCTTGTGTATAAGGGTGACTGATACCGGCACAGGTTGGTTCGCTGGTTCAGCCACAGTGCCTGTTGCCGGGGTTGGAGTAGCCACAGTGCCTGTCGTGTTGTCATGAGATCCAGAGACTCTCTCTTCCCTTTGAGGGTACTGAATAGTGTTGAACAGGGCTCGGTAGGCATGGGCCAGGCCCCAGCACACTGCAACGATTTGTGTCTCCTTGGAACTGCCAGGGCGACAGCACACTTCTTCCAAATATTCTACTAGTTTTTCAGGATTCTGCACTTGTTGAGGGGTAAAGTTCCAAAACACTGGAGGTGCCCACTGTCCTAGGCATTTGCCCATGCTATTCCACACACCCTGCCACTCCTAACTATCCAGCCTTGGGGCAGATCTCTGGATGATATTCTTAAATTGCTTGCCATTCTGTATTTCCTCCATAAAAAACCTCTCAGAGGAAGAAGTATAATTGCTAATTGTCTCCCCGAGATGGTACCCAAAGTACAGTAATGGCTTTAGTACAAAGCTCAGACATCACATTAAGCTCAAGGTCAGTATCCTAAAAACAAATCTCCCAGGCAAAACATGACTAATCATTGCAGCCTGCAAAAGCCAACACCAATCTTTAACATGTACAGCAAAGACGAGAGCATGTATTTAAATACTACTGCTCTCGAGAGCATGTATTTAAAAATGACTGTGATTAGTGCTTTCAGAAAACAGAAAAGCCCATTAAATTCATCTTTTCCTGTTTGAAATTCTTTAATTTTTTTGCATGTGTTACAGGTTTACTTGTTCAACTCAGCTCATATAAACACCACTGGCTGCTTGCAAATGTGTATGTGTACTTCAGCAGTAAATCTACTGTGCGTTCACCTGTAAGCCAGTGACAATTAAAGAAGCAATAACTAAGGTAATAGTGTTTTATTATTGCAGTGCCAGAGTCATGAAAATTATCAAGAATCTAATTAATGTTTTTGCTATCTGTGCACGACAACTGCCATTCATCAAAATATATCAGCAGTAATATATAAGTACATGGTAGATCCCAAGTGATTCGAGGTTTGAAATGAACCTGTCTGGACCTGAGCTGTTGCCAGCTACATCTGCCATGCCTTGGCACACTCCTCCTCCACCCAGGGTGTTCACCTGCGTAGGGTATAGTAGCTACGATAAAACAGTCAGCCTTCCTGTTTGCTGCCCAGTCACACAAAAAATAGCATAAAGTACCAACAGAGTGAACTGTGAGCAAACCAGATAGCATCCATCATAAAGAGTTACCGGGGATTCACCTGGCATGTCAGAGGGATGGTTACTGCATTAGCCAGCAACTGCAGTCAGTCGTGATTATCATTGCACTGTGTGAGAACACAGCTGAGTTCTCTTGTTAGTGCAGCACTCGCAGCCATGGACTAAATTGAAATCAGTATTGGAAATGCTGACTCAGATGTATCTAGCATGAACTAGCCATACAAAAGCACAAAATGGCTGTGTCTTCTTTCCTTCTGTGAGGAATAATGGCAAACCCATCTGTGTTCATTATCTTGAAAACTCTTCAATCCTTCCATTTGGCCAAAACAGAGTATGTCTTTGCAGCATTTTACTTGCTTTATGTTTCTGGGAATCTTAATTTAAAAAAAAAAAAAAATTCAAACCTGCTGTACTGTTGTATGCTGAAGAGAATCAAATTATTTTAAGAAAATATCTTTGAGAACTACCATTAACATGAGTTGTTAAGATGTTAGGAACAAGTTGTTTGAAAAGTATCACACACACACACATATATATTCTTTTGCTATTATGTAACTTGAATTTTCAGGGACCCTGAGAAATTCAGGAACCCTAGAGTAACAATGTTTGGATGGCCAAGAATATATTAAGACAATCTTGAATCATGCTTGGCAAAAAATGAGTTAAGACATGGTTCAAAATAAGGTTAAGCTGTTACTGAGGAAAAACATACCCTGATGGATGGTTCACAGATAACCAAGTTATGAGAAAATATATGATCCACAAATGAACAGGTTATTTAAGAAAATACAATTTGATAGATGTCCAGAGAATGGATATATTCGCAAATTTAAAAAAAAAAAAAAACAAACAAGAAGAGCAAACAAACAAAAAACCCCATAACCACAAAACCAAACCAAAACAAACCAGAAACCCTTTGTGGGAAGTAACCCAGTACAGGAACCACGCAACTTAAACATGGAGAATCAAAGTTGACCATAACCAAGAGCACAAGTGAAACCACATCTAAATTGCTTAAGTAATACTGCAACAAACCTTAGTGAGCTGTACACATTCCCTCTTCTTCAGAGCTGGGTTAAGTAGAATTAATCATTCTGATAGCCTGTACTGCACTGCTTCTTTATATATAAATTACTGTCTTGTTGTCACTAAAAGGAACTGTAATATGGATCTGGTTTAAGGTTACTTGCGTTGTATTTCATTGGTCTGGTTATCTTTGAGGACTTGCTGCTAAGACTGGATGCAACACTACACAATGAAAACACTCGTGAAAATATGAGCTGTTTTCATTCAAATCATAATACCTTATTACATATTAAAATACATTCTACTGTGTCAGAGTTTGCCAAATGTAATAATTAGGTGCCATGCCCCTATAAAAATGTAAGCAATATGACAACCACTAATGAAGAAAGAATTGAAGGCTAAGTGAAAAATAATGAATCAATGGAACGGCTAGAGATTCAACAGAGGAATCCCAATTTCTACTCTAAATACACTTCTGATGGAATTTGTCTAAGGTCTCAGATCACTTGTAGATGAGACTTTCTGCTTTCTGAATTGTAGAGTTTGGACATTTTGAAAAGATCGAAGTTAGTTCTAATTAATACTATAACAGGAACAGCAAATTCACATGTTTGGCCTGAACTTTAAGACACTCATTGCAATCTCCTTGAAGACATGACATTACGAGAACCCCTCACAAATTAGCTCACATAACAGAAAATAAAATTGAGTTTACCCTTTAGTAAGACAGAGTTCACAGTCTTCAGGTTTTGAAAGAAGAAATTGGAGCTGAAAAGAGGCCAAATTGCTTTAACGTTTAACCAATTTGAATCAGACGGACTGAAGTCTACGGTCACAATGAACTAAGTGAAATATAAAGGAAACGTAGTTCTCCCATTTTGTTCTACTGAAAAATGGGTTTCTGGTAAAGCACAGTTAATCACAGTGAGGAAATGACATGTCATACTCATGGCACAATTGTGACAGCAGTCCTGCTACTAATTTATGAACTCTGTGACCATTTGTGATTCTCTTCTGCATGTACCAACTCAAAGGCTGATGGCCAGAGTATCCCAGGTTTGTATTAGTTTGCTCTGACAGCCAGCTTGTGCAGTATGTCCTTGTAAGATAAAGATATCTGTTCTACTTACCATTTTGAAAGTTTGGGAAGCAACGTGTCAGGACAACTGAACTAGGTATTACTGCATGGCTAAAGTTTGGTGGGGAGCCCTTCCATGATTTTTTTTGAGTGATTTCAAAAATAATAAAAATTGCCCTTCCTAGCAAAAACCACACCAAGAAATACCACCTAGAGGACAAGAATAATTTTTTTATTTATTCAGGATACACTTTGCCTTAATAATGTTTTTATTTTACATTTGCTGTCTAGGAAGCTGCTTAGTGAAGAATAGAAAGGGACACTGCTGAACAAAAAAGTTTCCCAAGAAGTTATTTCACACAGATGAATCCATGCAATGGAGGTCTATTTGCTACTTCATGTACCGGCTAATGAGAAAAGATGTCCCAACTTTTAAATCCGATTCCACTTCAGCTACTCATACAGAACTAGATGAGAAAAGGTAACAATTCCCACCTGACCCAAAGTTTCAAGACAGTAATAAATTTCAAAGCATTATTCTTCTGCAGGTTGAGTAATGAGAGTATTTCTGAGAAACAAAACAATAAATGTATTTCTGCTGATCTATCCACTCCAATCTGATGGAAATAGCTGCAGGAATTCACACTACCAAAGAATTTTGTGGCCTGGGAACCACAGTTACATGATCCAAAATGCTACATTTCATTGTTAATGAGAATGAATAAGTGAAGTTCCCCACTCAGTAGATTATATTCCAGGCAGAACCATCCCAGTTTCTGCTTGAGGAAAACACAAACTATTCTTCAACATGGTAGCAAGCAATTAAAAAAAAAAAAAAATCAGTCCAACACAAAAGGTCTAACAATGATCACATAAAATTACGTCTGGCCTACAGCGGACATGCTGCGACTTAGACAGCACCTTAATAAGCAGGAGGAAGAATAATCATGTTTGTTGAAGATGTAAAATAATTTTGAAGAAACCGAAATTGTTGCCTCCGTATGTGGTGGGCTTAACCAGTATTTAAGTGGCTATTATTCCACTTTGGAAATCCATTCTGCTGTGTGTTCTACTGAATTAGATCAAGAATAAATTTGGATGAAGTTAAAGTGCCAGCTCCATCAGTGAGAGTGGAACAGAGATCACACTCAAGTCAGAGGAATAAAAAGAATGATTAAATGAGGTCTATGTGCTTTTTGTAAGGTGTACGGCTGGAGGCTCTTTTATGTGAATCGAGTTCAAAGCTACCTTGAAAGAGTATATTAAAAATAAAATAGCACCCAGAAAAGATATGAGAGGGCAGAATTTTTACCCTGAAAGTTTCTGCTTTTTGTGGTAAATTACAGATAACACTCATCAGCAGTACTTAATCCCACTTCTCTTCCAGGAGCTCGACAGTGGCAGCAGGACTGTGGTGACAGTCCAGCTTCTTTAAGTGGTAGAGACAGCCTAGAAACACCCAAGTGACAGGAAGATAGTCTTAAAGGTACAATGATTGCAGGGACTAATCTCTACATGCAGAAGCCATCTACTGCATATACTGTAATAAAGACAATCCTTCAACACAGAGAGACAATAAATTGTACTTTCTAATCTCAGACACTGACTTTACAGATCGATATTTGTAAATTTACATACACTAGTACTTACTGCCACTGCATCCAACCCAATACTATATGCGTGCGCTGATGGAAGAGAAGGTACTCTGCCTTTATTAGAGTAAATACATTTGGTATGCAGTCCTTATTTTTTTTTATAGTGTCTGATTTTATCCTGATGCCTACACACTTATGAAGCAAAACCCCCAGAGATGGGTTGTGATGGGAGTACTTGCTGAGATTTTTCAGCCAATATACTATGTCTTTAACAGACATTTAATATTAATTTCATGCCAATATATTTGCTATAGAACATATCTCTGAACCACTGGGATGTTTCAAATCGCTTCTCTCTCCCTCTTTCCACTAACTTGCTTTCTTTTTACAGAGCTAACACCTTTTCAAGGATGTAGCTGTAGCAAAATTGCCAGTAGAGGCAACTTTGGGTAAGGGGAGCCACCTCTTCTGCTCTCATTTCAGTGGGCTGTAGTACTGCAAGTATCCTCCTCCCTTACCCATTCCTGTGTCAGCCTCCCATCCACCTTGTCCGTGGAGTTCCTCTGCTCTGTGCCCCACCGATGGGAAGAGGAAGGTGCGTGAAGCTAGGGAAAGGAAAGGGGACATGGCCACCCCCAGATCTCCTCTGTTTCCACTGCCAGGCGAGCTGGGAGTTAGACCAGATTTTGCACTCTGGTGTAAAGGAGGCATGAAAATATTGACGTTATACCTGTGCCTACCACGTCTAGCATGGTTTGGTATCACATACATATGGTTGAGCATTCTGAAAGTATCACATAGATAAGAACAGCAAACAGAGGATGTTTAAAATTGTGATATACTGACAGTGTTGATGTATTATTGCCTATCATCATCAGATATTAGAGACAAACTTCAGCCTACTGACTTCCAGATTGAAAATCTTGATTTGGCTAATAGTTGAGAAACTCTTATATCTCATACTGACTTCTGCTGAGACAGTGAAATAGAGAGTTTGCTGGTTGAACAGATGCATAATACCATGCTTGTCCGTACCCTTATTTTTAGGTAGATGTTAATATCTGCTGATATACAGCCAACATAATATTAAATCCAAGATTTTTATACAAATATATGCAGTATATACTGCTTTATATTTTTAAGGGAAGAAAAATAATTTAAAAATCAGTTATTTATACTTTTTCCATTTTTCACTGAGATATAGTTTGTATTAACAAACAGGGTAGAGTTGGGCTTGTAGTGAATATAGTGAAATTTTTAGAAACAAAGAAGCCCTGATGATGGTGACAGATGGTTTCAAGCGCTACTGCGTATTCCTTAGTATGTTTTACTGTCAAATGCACAATCTGAGTGTTTATAAATGAAAGTACTGTATCAACTAGCACAGTGACAACTTTAATCTTATTAGCATGAAAGTTTGGGAGTCTATTTAGAATTCAAGTTAAATTGAAATTAATAAAAGATTTCATGTAATTGCAAAGTGGTCAAAACCATCTTATCATGGATCATAGCATTTAAAACTTTGGATGAACAACAAGTTATAATGTCTTTTCAGTGAAAAAAAAATCCTATGTGTTATTACTTTACACAGATTTCATGCTTTATCTAAAAATGGAAGGCAAACGGTTGTTAAAGCACTAGCAGCCTGAATTTTTATGATGACAATTCAGAATTTTCAGTGTCTGAGTCAATTCAAACTGAAAAGCAATTTTACTCCTACGTTTACCTTCAGAAGGTATTCTACAATAGTAACTTTCAATTTGCAAGCCAATGTGAACCCATTATTACTTACAAAGCATGACAGCATTTTCTTTAACCCTTCAGTGCACTAAAGAATTGGTAACTTTTAATGCATTATCTCTCTTTGGATCTAAGGTAGGATGTCACCATGACTCCATTTTGGAGAACTAGACCTGTGGAAACAGCATCGTGCCTTGAGTTGCTGGGTCCAGGAGTGACTTACCTAATGTTTTGCAGAGAAAGGGACAGCAGCGTCAAATGAGGGTTTGTTTTCCCACTTGCTGCAGACTGAGAGCTCACATCACCAGCTGTGACACTGGGGTAAGAGCTTGATGAAACAAGGATGGAGAAATCTTTCCATACATACAGCAAGAAGAAAGCCGTACCACCAGCCACGCCCTGCCAATCCTAACTTTCGCCATGCTCCTTCCCCATAGGAGAAAAATGTAAAAGACTTCATTATTTTGTATTTTCCTTATCTTAATTCTATTTGTGAAAGACTGCACCTTTTTGCACAGAGGTTCAGCACTTCTTGAAATTTTTTTCCACCTCCTGATCTCCTACATATCTCTGTGCAAAAGACCCCCAGGTATGGAAATTAAGCTTGTGATCTCCTTCTAGATCTTTTGATGCATTTTTGTGGCACCTAAGTAAGACCGCACAATATAAATACAGGACATATTCCCCAATATTAAGCTATGTACTTTTGAACAATAATAAAACATCAAATTAGTCATCTGCTGTATCTTTAGATTACTTCCCTGTTATTTATAATTTATAACTATGGATTGGGGGGGAGTGGAGAGCAAAGTAGAGGCTAGAAGGGGAATACTTACAAAACAGTTCCATTTGTCACTTTTTTTAAACTCCATGAACTTGAAGGCAATTTCCAAAAGAATTTTCTCCCTTACAAGTTAAATCCTTTTTCTCCTCCTCCTGTTCCACTGCTGTTAACAAAAAGCAGCTCATAAATCAAACTTTAATCAAGCTGAAAATCCCAATTTTATTTCTTTGCTTCCCTAGGGGGTCAGAGCATTTTGCAGAATCTTTTATTTTCGGAACTTCTCCACTTCAGAAGTTCTGTTTGCTGCTTGCTTTCTCTCCTAATAAAATTACTTTCATTTAGGATTACCACCCTCCTCTCCTTCCTGACATCGCACTTGCTTCTTCAGCATCCTGTGATTGAAAGTATTTAAAGCCCTGCAACTTAATTGGAAGGAACATGATTGTAAGGGATTAGCAACCCCTCAATTCAATATACAGAATTATGTTTACACAGCCAAGGAGAGATTAATCTGCTGTTTCTCTAATTTTTCTGATGTTTTCCTAGCTTTAGACTTCAAATCTTTATAAACTAACACTAAGACCATATTCAAGCAAGACAAATGACAGAAGCACAGGACATGGTCACTAACTACTCATACTGTTAACAGTGATTATGCTGAATTCACTTCCTAAACACTCCAGTAATACATACAATTCTTCTTTCTTTAAAATTCCATGCTATGTATTTGAAAAATAACAGCCTGATGTAAAGTTTAACTGACACAGCTGATTTCATGAATCTTGAAACAATTCCTGGATTACTTTATCTTGGAATGAAACATGACTTTTCCTTTTAATCCAGTTAACAGACAACAAAACATTGATTCGGGACAGATAGGCTCTGCTTTAAAATTTGGACTAGATTCTAAACTTTTTACCCCCCATTCTGTGTTATTATTTTAAAATATAGTTTACAATGTTAGATTTGAGGCACCGCAAAGCATCTTTAAGGCTTATTTATGAAAGGAACAGGGGCAAGAATGAATAAAACTAAGCAAGCTCTCTTTGGACAGCATGATACGAGAAACTCAACCAGAGTAAGCAAATGAAAGGAATGTTTCCCATGAGACTACCTTATGAGATTTTCAGAATGACTGAGATTGTCTTTAAGGTGATAAGCCAAGCTTTATACTGCAGTTTAGGGAATCACTTCCCAAGAATGAATAGAATTATGCCTATGGCATTTAGTAAAAATCAATGTTGAAGGACAAGAAAGCCCCACAGCTAACACTTATAAAAATCTGCCTCTTTTGCTTCATTCTGTTACCTAGTTGTTTTCTTTTATTATATGATGGAGATAGCTCTGAGCTCCAAGATGTGAATAAAAGAGAAAACTTCTTCAAACAGTGAAACTTCCCAATTCAATCTGTAGTAAAGCCAGGCATTCCAGATACGGAATTTAATTTCTTTTAAACTGACTTCACTACTCAACAAAAAAGATAAAAGCCCTGTGAGCGAGTAAAGAGAAAGTTTTACACAGGAGGCACCTTCCTTATTTCTTTTAAACAAGGAGCTATTTTCCTCCAAAATAAAAGTTCTGAGTAAAGCAATCAAACTGATATATCTGCAAAAAGCTCCCCTGAATCAAAGTCCCATTCCAAGTACATATTTTAATAGCACAGAATCCGCGACACAAAGCTCAGGATTGGATTTCCTGTCATATGGAATTGGAAATGTCTGGATCCTCAGGGCCACATGAAGGAATGAATACTTTTGGAATGGTTTGGTTTACATGCTATAACTGTATACAATACTCACATGAGTAACAAAGTGGAATATAAGCAATACATGTAAGTCGGCACTAAAATCTACTCAAGTGCTACTTGGACCATATGCGGGGCTTTAGAAGTGATATATTGCAGACTGCCTGCTATTCTGTTTCTAAAGGTCTAAAGTCTCTCCAGGTACCTGCTGTGTTCTACTGATTATGATGAACAGTTTAATATTTTTGGATTTTGCTGACTACCACTTTTCTATTGACAATTAATAATACTGTAGGGGTTTTGAGCACTAAAAAGCAATAAACATTGATTGTCAAGAAATCTTCCAATGTGTTAGCTCTTTTAAGCCAAGATCATCTTGCTGGTATAAGACAAGTAAAAGCCTACAGCAAGGTCGCAATCTACAGATGTTTGAGTACCGCTAGATTGTGTCGCCAGAAGGATTTCTCCTGGTGTACAAAAGTCATTGTAATCAATTTGGATGAAAAGTCTTTACACCTGATTTAAGTAGGCTAAATGATTTGGTTCAGTCAGTAATATGAACAAAACCCACTGAACTCATTCATGTGTTTCCATTTTTTCCTTTGGTTTTTGTCTCACTGTTCAAATAGACTTTCAATAAAGTAACTTCAGCTGTGACAAATAATGGATTAATTCTTTGAGGAACTGCTATTAATTCAGTATTGAATGTCACGAGTTTACCCTTCTCCAGAAGTTTTAACTGCTTTTATAAAATTTTGTTATACCCTTAATGGGACTTTGGATAAAATTAATTCTCAGAGTAATTATCCATATTAAGTAGTTGACTACCTCTGCTGCAAATGAAAATGCTGAATACACCTGAGTGTGCTGCATTTTAGGTGTTATCTAGCTATCTAGTCTTCCTGTGAACAAGACTGCACAGTTCAAATATGATTCAATGAGCTGTGCAGACAGTACACTCCATCACTTTCAAAAGTACAGGTAGGAGAATAGGGATTTGCATGAATGTGCTAATGCTTTGGAGAAAGGGGGGACTGCTTTAACGTGTCCTTCACACAGCAGATGGTACGTGAAATCTGTTTCATGGTTGGTAAGCTTTGTAAAGGCTTGTAAAGATTTGTTGCCCACTGCTTTAGCCACAAAATGAAGATATATACCCACACCAAAAAATCAATTGTAATAGCACCACCTCATAGACTAACCCAAGTTTTTCTTAAATTAAAGAAATACTCACTTGCAGTTAAATCATGGGCTTTGACATGACAATAAGAAATTTTGCACCCAAAAAATGAAACTATGTTCATATTCCTCTGAAGCTATACTTTCCAATAAAAAAGAAAACATAAAAAGGTAGAAGCATGTATTTACAATATTCAGTAGGATTTAAAACACACATCGCCACAACACTTTATAGGATGCACATGTATAAACAATGAAAATACCAGTAATCATAAACCGGTAAATCCAAGGTTTCTCAGCTGAGATCAAATCTTTGAACACCCTTGAACCTCTCTGACATTCACTAATCTGTTTTCTCATGTGCCATCTATCAGTTTGCAACTTCTTTTTTAAGTCTTTTTTTTCTTATTGTAGCAGAGTAGAACCTTGAGGCAACACTGTTCTAAATTGTTTACTTATTCTTACCCTATTTTTAGTCTCTTATCAAGTTTCTAATCCAAAGCAATAATTTACCTGACAATTCATGACAACTTTTTTTCTATTAATCTGTCAGAGACTTTAATCTTTCAATATCCCAAGGAATTATTCCAACAAGTTCTAGTGTATCTGTTACTCAATCAACAAACTGAGGAAATACTAAAGAAGCAGGATGGGAAAATGTATTATTACAGAAGCTATGCCGGCATAATTTAGTTTTTTAGAATTCTTTTCACATTGATGGGAGGTTTTAGATCTTTTGAAACATTTTCTTAACAGGTTTTCTCATTTTGAAATGATCCCAGGATCATTTCTAGCATTTTGTAAAAACTAGATACAGCAGCTGCTACCTTCTTCCTTCCACCACTGTTTATTTAGATGCAAACTACACACTTTTGTTAACAGCTTGCTCATGTTAGAACGTTCCTTCAAAATTCATAGATCAATATAGTCTATGCTTGACGATTTTTTTACACTTCTTCAACATGCTCTGGCACCTCCATTTTTGGCTCAGTTTCTAATAGCACTGGAATAATGCAAGTAAATAATCTTGATTTTTCACCATCTCATGATTCTCAACTATGCTTTTTGTTTCCTAGTATTCTGACAGACTTGCTGATTCTTTTACAGTCTTCATATTTCTGATTGATCCAGTACATGACGTGTTTTCCGTTGGCTTCTAGTACACTGTCTAGTTGTTCCACACTTTCTTATTTGGCTCGTACAATTTTTTATTGACTTCATTAGATTAAATTTCCATTTTCTGGTGGAAGGAAACTTATTTCAGATTCTACGACCAAGAACTTTGAACTGATACAAAAATACATATTCTGATATATGGCAATTCCTTTTTGCCAAGGAAGAAGATCTAAATACAACATGCACATTTTACGGCCCTATCCAATAATGGAAATATTATACACACAGATTACTTCATAAGGTACATTGAGGTATAAGTCCTTGCTCTAGTTCATAGCTTGAACCTTCCACATTAAATGGCTCGCAAAGACTCACAAAAGGAAATCTGAAGGTAGTAGATATGTTTTCACATTCTCTTCTGCTGTACACATTTGATTCGTTCCCTGAACTTCCCTAAGCACGCTGAAAAGACTCATAAGTGAGTTTTTATACAACCGAACTGCTGCTAAAGCTGACTGGAAGATAGAGGAAAAGGTGGATGACCAGCTAATGGTCATCATGAAGCAGAGGAACAAAGCTGGCAGCCTTAATGGCTTCTAAACTTACTCGCTTATAATTTCAACCCCTTATTATGGTATTTCTATCTATTTCTGTTCAGTGTAGTTGTCAATTAAGAACTTCTTGTCTACAATGTTATAAATATTTCAGAAAACCGTAATACCATGCAAGATCCTTGAAGTCTTAGCCATGATTTAAGGATGCTGGCCATGCAAAATAATTCAAGTTTGTTGACTACAGCAGTTACGTTATGATTCAGCTAAGGCTTGAAAAGTGGGTATCAATACCCTATTATTACACATATAATATACAGATATGTATATATTAGCCATACAATAATTCTACTGCAAAAGTTCCGCTTCTGAGAACATACAACATTTTGAAAGAGTATTTTTATCTACTGGTCATACCATCACTACCTATTATCAGCTGCTTTCCAATAACATCACAGATAGTCTAAATCAGATCATATAAACCTCACAAAGTATTTCCATATGTAATAACATCTTTTCCACATCCTGACCCCCACAAAAGCAATGATCATCAGATCCAGCTATTAGAGAACCAAATATTCTGATACTATAATTCCGTAAAAGCTTACTTCAAATGAAAATACTACAGAAGCAGAGACAGCGATATACAAAAGCCTGCATTCCTCATCATTTTCTCTGACAAGGAGAAAAAAAATCTGAAACCAAATATTTTACTGGTTTTAAATATGAAAAAAGAAAATTGTCTCTCATTAGTAACTTTTCTTCTCCTTGACCTTATTTTCCCAGAGAAGAGATAGGATTTCTTTTTTAACCATCTCAGCTTTTATCATACAAGATTTCTACAAGCTGCATTTTGGAAATTGGGTTTGTGCATCATGGCAGGTCTGGCATGTGAGGAAATCAGCTACATGCTGGATTTTTCCCCCCATTCCTGTCCAAAAATACGCAGCACAATTTCCATCCCATCATTTTGGCTAAGAAGAAAATCTGACAATTTATTACAGTCCTCCTGTGCCAGATAATAGTCCAATTGATGGTATGTGACAGAGCAGCTTAACTTCAAGAGCCAGCGCTTCTTCGTATAACTGCTGTCACTTTTGCTTTTCTCAACTTCACTTCAGTAACTGATTTTTTTTTTTTTTGCTGCTGCTGTTTTAATTTTGATATGTCTTGTTTCCTCAGGAGGTTGCCAAGAAAGCGAATAAAAAACAGGTTGATACAAAATACTCTGTATAAGGTACATCATTTTCCATCTAATGTATCCACAGAGAAGAATAGTGTGCAGATATTTGCCGTAGGTCTGGTGTACACAAACAAATGCTTCAAGTGTTCACGTGGAAAACTGCCGATCTGTCTACACGTCTGCACTGAGAAACCCTGTTAATTAGTTTAGACCCAGGTCTATATTGCTAGGGTCAGCCTGCTACTGTCCCTAAATCTGCCCATGCAAAACCAGTTTGGTTGAGTTACTCTGCAGTCACAACTCAGCATTTACAGTACAGAAATACATTAGTATAAATATGATGGAAATGATGAACAGAAGACTAAGAAGTTTTGAAAGTTTTGGGCCAGTTTAGTACAAGTTAAGCACTCTATTTCTGTATGCTCTGCCCTGTCAGTTCAAGATCTTTTATAAATTTTGCAAATTGTCACATGTATTTATCATTTATAATACACATATATCTCAATGTCAAAGAATTCTCCCTCAGAGGATTGCCTGAAGCTCCGTACATAAGAACATTTGCACTGGGTCATGCCAAGAGACCACTTGCCCAGCATCGCGACTCCGGCAACGACCAAGCCGATGGCTCTGCTGTCCCAGCCTGCCGCAACCTGCAGCTCAGGGACCGGCTGAGCCAGCGGAGGAGTGGTGCTCATGAGACCTGGAAATGCACGGCGAACGAGCGTTCGTGTTCATTTGCTGTTCTCCTAGAACTCTACATATACACCCACCCACACACGGTGTTTTAAATGCATAATCATTAATACCTACAGGTTTTTCCCCCTGGTGAAAATTCTCCTTTAGGGATGCCTGCCTCACTGTAAAAGAAATCAGTGAGAACAACACAAATTATACTTTAACACTAATTATACTTTAGAAGTAATGTGGTATTTTTAATTTATTCATTTGTAAAATAAATAATGGTAATAATAACAATTAATTGTAGAACACAAAGCAGCTCAATCCTTGTCATATCAAGACTGTACTTAACTGGAGACTCTACAGACATGGGATGAAATTAAATCCAAGTTATGAGTTAATGCATATACTTAGACTTTTAACATGCTTAAGGTATTTACCTTTACAAGGGCCCGAGAAGTAATACATAGTGGTACATCAGATATTAGAGCATCTTAGGTATGAATAAAACACAAGTTAATTAACTTCTCTCAAGGTTATACAGGGAGTCCTTGCCAGAAACTGAAATTAAGATTTTTAACTATCAGCTGTTTGCTTTAAAGGTTGTACAGAAAATTTTTCAGAGCTTTTTTTTTTTTAAAGAAACTCTTTTTTAAACAGAAAACAAGAGTTAAAATCCTTCACTGCTGCTTGCTTCTTCCTATAATGTACCAGAACAGCCTGTATGTTTGAATCTCATGTTACTGAATCATACTGAAATCTATTATTACATTATAGCCTTTAATGGCTAACTGCTTTTGAAGAGATCCACGAACCATGCCATGTTCCCTGCATATTTAAAAAGTAACAAGAGCACTTCTTTGAAATACTTAAAATTTCTTTTTTCTTTTTTTTTAACAACAGAAAGGATTTTTCTGTTAGAATGATGTATTTTCTTATAATGCTCCCTGGCTGCAAGTCTTCTCCAACACAGATGCGTTTAAACAATCAAACTGTGATTTGCTAACGGTAACTCAAAATAAAATGACAATCTGATTGTACTCCAGAGATAATGCTTGCATCTTGTCTCCCCTTCCACTCCTATCTCTTCTCTGCCACTCACGAAGAATAGTTTGGGATAGCTGCTAGGCTAGACAAAGCTAGTCAATACTTAGTACCTATTCAGACACTGGAAAATAAAAGGTGAATGTTCTGCATTCTAATTATGTGTCTATTGTAAGCATCTTCAATCAAAGATTTTTTTTTTTTAGTTACGTATTTATACACCACTTAATAACATGGGAATAAAGCTTCACTGTTATACATAAGTGTGGCTCATCTTTCAATGGAGCATTTATTAAATTAATACATAATTTAATACAGTATAGAGAACAACAAAAAAATCAAAAGCGTTAATATTTTTATTGACTCTGAGCCCCTAAGTGTTTGAAAAGTACTGTAAAATTAAAAGCTTTTCAGCCTTAGGTTCTCCAGTAGTCACAATTATTTCACGGGGTTTGCCTGAGAGTTCAATCCAGAATCTACTGAAAGTCAGTGGAAGGGCTTTTGTTGAATTAAACGGAGAAAGGGAAAAGCAATAAGCTTACTGGATCAATTCAGTCACATTGCAACTTGTATATGGTTGGACAAGAGAAGAGTAGCTAATTCTGTCAATGTGGATCACCCTTGGATCTTGCTCCAAGGTTCCTGCCCACATTACGCACATGCTCACTCATTTCCAAAATCTCTTTTGGACTAGAAACGATAGATCTCCCACTAGATGAAACCTGGGACTACTCTACGAACTAGTACGGCAGAGGCTGCATCAGGCGTCACTCCTCCCAGCTGTCTTCCAAATGATCTTTCAGGACCACCCTCAAACGCCGTCTGCACGCTTCACCCACCCTGGTGTCCTGCTATAAAAATACATATTCATCTCTCTGTGAATCATGCTGAACATAATATTTAAAAAAATAATTCCTAAATGATCCATATAAAATTTGAATGTTTCAGAATTACACTATGGAGCCAGGTGCATGACCTTGTGACAGTGTGCCTCATAGTATCCCAGCCTTACCAGGACTACATGTGCTCCTGTGCAAATCGCCCTGGCCACTTTCAGGAACGTAACAGCTTTGTGCTTCTTTGAGCCCCGAAAAACCCTAGTCAAAATAAAAAAAGCTCCCAAGCCTTCATTACGGTTCTATAATGAGAGCTGTAAAGGTCCCATAGAATGCAAAGCAGAGAGGATTAGGCACCCTACGTCCACTGGGTTAGAGGCTCTGGGGACATAAGCATTTATGGGGGAGATGCCCCAAGCAAGGGCCAGCTGAGGGAGCCTTGTGGACTGCACACACCAGGCTGCCCTACAACATGGGGCTCATATGGATGTGAACATATCCAAAGTTAAACAGGCAGAAGATCACTCCCAAAACTGGATTAAAACAAAGAAACAACTTCAAAATAAAAAACCCAATGCAGACATAGCCACTGATGCACACATAAGAACAGAGCTCAAGGGAACTTCTGATATGCAACCATGTGAAGAAAGAATGTACTTTTTCTACTCAATTTTTAAAATGTGAGGACACTGACTTCATCATCACCCCGCCCCCCCCGAGTAAAAATCTTCACCTGTCATTGATAATTGGAAAAGGTCCTTTTAGCAGAGTCATAGATGCTTATACACCCGGAGTTTTTTTAGCATTAATGAGAGTTTTAAAAATGAGAGTTTCTGGATCAGCATCTGTTGTGATAGATGATATGTCCAAATATTTGTAGATCTCCTTCCAGCCTACTGGTTTCAAGGTAAGCTGTTCTTCTACGCAGTATCACTGATCCATAATAACTACGATCCACATTTAACACTTCCAAAAAATACAAAGTATTTTTATTGAATTCATACAACCATATACTCTTCTATGAGCTGACATTTTGGGTTACACTTTTCAAGTGAGCATTAGATAAAATAAATGTGTACAGCAGGAGCTGCTTAAACTTTCACTTAAAAATCCTGAGCCAGGATGGTCACAGTTAGGAACTATTAACTACCATACTGTACCACAGGACTCTCCAAATGCTCCAGACTTTGATACCATATGTGCTGTGAAGGTGTCCTAAAAGAAGGGACTATGTAGTGTTTTCAATTAAACAACCAAAAAAAAGTTAGATCATTCTTTTATGGAGAAGAGATGTAGGGCAGAAGGAGAGGGAGAGAGAGTGTGTGTGTACAAGCGTGCACCGTTAGTGAGTATTTCCTCCAGTTAATCAAAATTAAATCATGTCACTTCTAGACAAGAAAACATGATCCTATTGTTTCATTACTTACATAACCATTATTCTGCAATTCTTCAAGTATGTACTAATTAAACGTAGTATTTTCACCAAAATTAATAGCCCGGTTTCTGACATTATCTACTTGTCAAAGGCATACTGACCTTCATTAACAATAATAACACTTTTGAATAGATGTAAAATGCTAGCATTTGGGGAGTAACTTCAGACATCTGCTTCTTCCTCTCTCAAACCTTTCTCAAACTAAACAAGGGCATTTTTTTGCTGTCACTATTAAAGACGTGAAACAAAGAAAAACTGAAATCTTTAGTAGATTATAAAATAATCTTTCGTAGATTTTCAGATACCCCCTTAATTACAGTAGCACAGGTTACTCAGAGTTAATGGCTCCTTAGCACTTTCATTACTATCAACTACTTCTGAGTAGGCGATAATTTGTCAGCAAATGTTCACTGCTGCCTAAAGCTTGACTGAAAATCTCCACCCATCAAGGCACTTTGTCAGATCATGGAGCAGCCCTCCATCTCCCAAGGCAGCCAGATGATCAAAAATCTTCAAGGCGACAAGTTTTACTCCTAGAACTCCTTGACTGGAGTGTCAAGAGGAATGGCCAGCACAGATCAAAGCAGTCATCCATCTAATCCCAAATCCCGTCTTGAACAGTGACATTTTATAGGAAAAAAACCAAAATTCTTCATTTAGGAGACAAATCTACCCCGTGAAAAGTGTCCTTTTTACCACATGTGCCACAAGACCATTTATGCAGGGAAGCACAAAGACTTGTAATCCTTTCAATACTCTGACTTATTTTTAAATACTAATCATTTCAAGTAAAGTGTTATTTTATTCTTATTAATGTTCAGTTCAGGATACCATATGGCAATGAGTGATGCAGATTAATCATTAGTCCCAAGAGAAAAACAATCTCCCCATGCTGGTTTTGAACAGGCCAGCTTTCCATTTCTGTGCCTTTCCTCCTTAGAACTTGAAGAGTTTAGAAAATACGCATCTATCCTCTCCACGTCTTCCACGACCTCATTTCACACCTTTAACACATCTCCTCTCCAAAATTAATTCTCTCCCTTCTATTAGGAGAGTTCAATGAACAAAAACGAAGACTTGACGAGGTTGCTGACAAATAAACTGGGGACTGTTTTCTTCAGATGTGCACTAGGTTAAACGTTAGGTGAGAATCAGTACTTTGTAGTTTTAAGCGATGGCAGAGAGATAAAGAGAAAGAACATGACAGGCCGTAGGTGGGAGAACAGACCACCAAATACCCGGAGAGCTGTCCTACATCTGGAGACCCCTTCCAGTTATTTGCACCTTCTGCATGACTATTTGTTTCTATCAGTTCTCCCCTACAATAAATTTTGACCTCAAAATTGCTTTCTGAGGTTCAGAAGGATTCTGAAGTACTCAAATACAACATTACAGAGGAATATTTAAGTACAAATACAAGGATAAACAAATTGGCCTGTAGTGTTGTAGTGAGTGAGAGCTGTACTACAAAAATAAATGAAACCTAGAAAAGATGGGGAGAAGTACAGGCAACCAATGCTGCTTTTTGCTTTTTGCTTTTTTTTTTTTTTTAATGGGGGGAAATTATCATGATTGAAAGGAAAAACTACAGGTTCCTAGTCACATCCTTGCTTCCTACCTGCCTGTTTTTTTGTGTAAGCCCTTTGGCATCACAGCCAATGTTACGTTTTTGTACAGTGCCTGATATGTCTTGGAGGCTATTATTAATAATATATAATCCAGCTAGACTTGCAAATTATTTTTTTACATTTATTATAACTGCTCAGGCAAGTTTGACAGGCTAAAATATTCACTTAAATGATGCCTCAATTTGCCAGAATATATTGCAGGCCAGTGTATGCCATAACTTACATTAATACTTTAAGTCAGGCTTCCTAAAGTAGGAAAGGTATTTAATTAAAACATCAAGTCTCACTTCATTCATGATAACTTGTAAACACTCGTTAGGAAGTTTATACCTAAACTAATGTTAGGTGTGGGCTTTGCTTCCTGGCTACTATACGGCTCATTAAATACCTGTTTTTCTTCTCACTGATGACAGTTGATTTGGGCCATGTCATAATTAAGGGCAGTGTTAACAGCTGTACAGGAGACAAGTTTCACTGAAGCCCAGTCATGCTACAAGACCTGAATTAAGGTGTTCTGGGAACTCAGTAGACACTATTCTTTAATAAATAAGACAAAATAAACACCCCCAGACAGCAATATTACTGCACTACAGGCATACACTACCCTCGCTAGATACTAGCCATTTAGCCAACTAGATACTGACCATTTTAGATTCTGAGTATTCCTGTGGGAAAACGATCATTCCTTAGCATATACATATACTCCTGAAACAGTGGCTTGGACCTGCACAAATTTGTACTACTAAATGGGCTCTACAGACGATAAAGAACGGCATTATTTGCAAGTGCAGTTGTCAAACATACATAATAAAGGGACTCTCATAGACAATGGTTTCTGTATGAATATGAGAGAATGTATATGTACATCGATTAACCTGGGGGGGCTACCCAATGGGAAAATACACAGATAGAGATAATCTTAACAATAGAAAGGGCCAAAAAACAACCTCAGTGGGAAAAAAAGGATCAATTGCAATATGAACACACCTGTTATGTGCAGAGGAATTAACAAGCAAAAAACAAGGGACATAAAAAGTACTAACTCGAGTCAGTTAAAGATTTATGCCTAATGTCACAGACGGCTTAAAGGACTGATGTGCCATATGCAGGTTTGGAAAATCAGCTGAAGCAACACTGTTCCCAAAGTGCAAATTCGTCACATAATGACAACGTGAGATCGGTCCTGTTTGCGCATTGTCCCAGCGTGCCAAGCCCTTTGCTAGGAACGTCGTTCCGTTCCCAGTGCCCATAGTGTAGCGTCAACTGGTTAAAAACAACCAATACTGCTATTTGAGGGGAAAGTATGGAAAAGACTGATAAACAATAAAATTCAAAAGCGAACAAACTGAGGCATTTGGTTTTCCCATGTCCTCACGGACTTGGGAGCAACAGGCAGACTCACTGACGCGGGAGCTAACTGCACAGACCTTACGCCACACCAGCACACTGGTAGGAAAGCCCAGTGGAGCCTGTCACAATGGAGACTGTTCCCATTGGAGTCTTCTCACCTAAAAGGAGAATTCCCTAGAAAAAGGGAATAGCTTTCAGCTCCTTCACTTCTCCTCAGTACTCTGCAGCCTGACTGGAACGATGACTCAGATCCTACGAGGGTTCTTATCAGAAATCGTTCACTAAGTGAGTGGTCACTGGTACTCTTTTGTCCCAATGAAAGAAACAGCCTGAGAAATCTATATAAATGCTTAGGGGCAAATATTTACAGCTCAGTCCTCATAACTATTTGACAATGAATTTTCGCTATAGGTAAGAACAAACGTGCATTGCATACAACTGCTTCCAAGCAGTATCTCCAGCTATACTGACCCAGACAGAGTAAATCCTATTGCATAGCACGTATATTCTATCTACTCTCTTTTTCTTTAGACTATTACATGTTTATGTATTCTGTAAATTATCTGAGTAAAGAAAGTATACATTACGACAGTTTTGCTCTGCAAAAGTCACTGCAGAAAAAAAGTCTGACTACATATCATGTCAGTTTTTTCTTTACAGAAAAAAAGTGATAGGTGCACTGCTTATACAAGTATCATGACAACCACATCAAATAAACTTCATTTTTCATGGAGTAAACTGACAGTGACATTTAATATGGGGAACAGGGGACAGATTTTCAAATCTATGGAAATATTTGACAGCTTACATACAAAACCAGGCTAGGATACCATAGACATGTCGGGGCAGAATAAAATCTAACTTTTCCATAGACAATAGACAGGATTTTACAACTTACGTATTTATAGGCTCATTCAATTACTCTACAGCAAAGGCTATAATCACTATATTTTCTCAAATCAATCGATAATTCACATTCATCATATCTAGCTACTCTACTTTAAAAGGGGCGTTGCAGGTGCAAGATTTCTCATGGTTTGCCTTTAGAACATGCAAGTCATATATCCAATGAATTAAGGACAAACATTTTGGTTTGAATAATATTTGATTTTTAATTTTGTAGAGTAAAGAGAGGAGAGCTTTATAAAATCCCCAAAGGCAATTTCTGCAAGATGGTATCAATCCCTGGAAAGTAATTGGAGAAATACAGATATTCACACACTGAACAAAGAGAAACTTTAGATTTCCATCGTGCTGTATGGGAACCAGATTACTCTGGAACCCTAAATGCAAGTTAATGCAAATAGTACTGTTTCCCTATGGTACAACATTATTTTGGTGGTATGAAACAAAAAGAAAATCAGCTTTTCATGGAAATGGAATTTGGAAGTGAAGTAGCAAGAGAAGCTTATGAATTTCAGAACTTCCTATGGGTGAAGCTTTATTCAGTAAGATTTTGAACACTTTAACTAAAATTTTCTAGTTCTTCTGTTTCCAAAGATAGATGCTCTGCTGCACAAGAATTCATGGCTGTCTTGTTTGTTCACAGCCAAACTGAAACAGTAAGGCACTTACCAAGGCATGAACAGCCCCCATTTATCTGAAGAGAACGTTAACATCCAAATGCAATTTTCACAGATTAAATGTTAATAGGTGTATGGATAGTTTGTTCAAAACAAAAATTAGCAACTACTGTATTAGATAATATTGCTAATTCAGGATACAACATCACTGAAAACATAACTATATTAAAGTCTGGCTAACTACAGTTTCAAAATAACTATGAAAGGTGTGTATGGAGGCAGTATAGACTTCAGTTTTGTGACACATAGCTTGTCCCTGAAAAGCTGACACAGGATGTAATTCCATAATACATTTTCTTCAGAAGTGGTTTAACACACCCAGGCCAGCCCATCATTCTTGTCACTCATTTTGCCGGCCCTCCACACCGCACCAGTACAGCTATTTGCAGGTCTTTGTTAAGTCAAATTAAAAACAACAGTCGAAAAAAACTTGGTGTTTCTGGATTACTTTTTTTTTTCATGTGCATGTGTATGTGTAGGGTTCATCTAGACCATCTCCAGGGTTCACAAAGAGATGTACCAGTACATATGGGGTACGGGAGGCAGGAGGACAGAGATGGCAGCACACCTGATGTAGGAGTGAGAAGGGCAGACAGAAGCAGGGGAACAGAGCAGGACCTTCTCGAAATGGATGTTCTGCTGAAGAAAACATTTTGTCCCACTATTCTGCAGCGAGTATCTCTCAGGTGGTTGTAGCATAAGATTGTATGAGCAATGATTATAAGCAATAATGATGATTGTTGATAAGAAAACAGTATAAACAAAATAGAGAAACATGCTGAAAACTATGGAAAGATTTTGAAAAAAAACCACACATTTTTGTGTAACATAACGCATGAAATAACCCATTATCTTAGAGTATCTTAGTCATATTAGATAATTATTTAAGTTAATTTTTGTAGCAATAATGTCAAGAAATATGGTAGATCTTCATACTGAAAACTAAAACCAGGGATCTAGGTAACATTCTATATGTCATTCCAAAATTTTATTAGATTTGCTTACATATAGACCCAGAGTTCAAGGTAGGAGAAGTATGCACTGTTACCATTTTTGCTCTGAGTATTTTTAGCACACCATTTTTTTCTTTCTTGTGTGTGCGAAATAGCTGGATTCAAGGAAGCTGCAGGAACTTAGAAGCAAGTGTTAGGTTCCACTGAAAGCACGGTGGAATAAACCAACTTGGTAGTCACTAAGTTTCAGAGGGGCAGGATACTGCCAAGGAGCTGACCAGAAGGACGCCCTGCCCCTGAGAAGTCGTGATTTTTGACTCCTATAACCTGCTGAGCCAGGTCAACCAGGAAATACAAAATTTCTTAAGATTAAATATATATATATAGGTCTTGAATTTATTCCTGAAATGACCGTCATTGTTCCAAAATTACAAGTAACAAAGTGGATAGGATTTTCCTGCTCTATGCAGGGAATTCCACTGTAGATACTTGGACTGCTCTCATGAATCAGGTAATCAAAATGTTCCCATGCCATAATCCTAGGCACACTGCAATATCCTATTTTATTGTATTTGCATGTTCATGTCAAAGGTTTGTTTTTTTCCTAAGGAAAGAAATTCAGATATAGTTTGAATTATTCAGAGAAACGAGTCAGAAAGGCAGCACTCGGTATAGTGCATAAAAACATGGGTATTATAATTCCACAAAAAAGAAAGCACTTGAATTACTTGCTGTCTAAAGGAGGCTTGGAACATACAGAAATAAACTATCTTCTATTCTTCAACTCTCCTGTGATGAGTTTCTCTTCCACACAGAGGGAAGAAACCTGTAAGATATCACTTGCCTTGTAAAGACACACAGGTATATGATAAATGGGATGACATAGAGCATAAGTTTACCCGCGACTTTGGATGTCAGAATGATTACTGACTTTATAGATAAAAGAAATGTGGTGGAACTAACCCATCTGAACCTTAATATTAAGTATTTGACACACATAGGAAACTATTAGTTAATCTGCAGAGAGTGGTAGTAAAAAAATTGTAAAGATAGATAAGGAACAGCTTAAAGGGTACATAGCAAAGACATTGCAAAAGAAAAAGGAGCAAGTGGGCTGGAAGCTTCTTATCTAACGGCTTCCATAAAAAAGCAGGAGGTGCTGGTGGGGTTTTCTGGTGGCAGGAAGTTGGAAGCCATCAGCTTGAAGGGCACTAGAATATCAGATGTGAAGAACTAGATGATCTTGAGAATGATGGTGGAATGAAATTTAACACTATTAAAATTTAAGTGTACTAATAACAGGAAATGGTAGCCCAGGGGGTAGTTCATAGGAAAAGTTACAAGATGAAAATATCTTTTGAATATTAATTAACGGGGTGACTACGTCCCAAAATTCTTCCACCCTAGCAACTTCCATTTACTCCCCCATACTTCTTTTTAATGCCTCAATTTTCCCACCTCTGTTTTGAAGTATCCCATTCTTCCCTACATTACATATATTTAAAGAATTACAGAGGTGTTTCTGACTGGGAGAGAATGGGTCTCTACAGAACTGCCCCAGCTGCTCCTCTCTCTAAGCGTCCCTCGTTAACATGATCATGAAAAAGATAAATGTACTTTGCTTTTCTATACAAGCATTTTTTGTATTTTTCGATAGATATTGGGAGGCATTCGTGCTCTGGTTCAATGCATGAGGGTCTTATCTAGAAGGTTTTATACAATTCTTATAAACAGCAATGACAAAAACGAAGTTAAATTAGCATGGATGTAGAGAAGAACCGCTAAGGCCGACTGGTGAATGGTGAACTCCACAACAAAGTAGACTAAAGGATGCTTGCTCGTTTGCCTAGTAAAATGAATTCCAAAATACAATTATAATTTATTTTTTTAAAAAAATGGATCAGAAGAATAAAAATTATCGAATTAAAAGAATAATGTCGGTACAAAGCAAATGCCATGAATAAACTGGCATGGAAATTAGAAAACTTAAGAATCATTAAAGGAATTTGATAGCTCCAAGCAGTCATAAGAATCATTTTTAAGACAGAGCCTGACATAAAAGACATTATATGATATGGTTCCCAGAAACACAGGCTGAATTTGTTTACCCAGAAGTGTTCTGTGATCATAACTCTGAATTTGGCAAACTGCTTGTGCCTAAAATACGTGACGTACTTTAATCTCAGGGATCTTTCTTGGTGTATATATATAGGAATATTCACATAAGACATTTACGTTAAAATATGCATATATTCAGACAGGGTTTAGCCAGAAAGAACCACATGAGATACTTGCATGAATAATTTTATACAGAAAACCTTTGTCAGTTGCTATTGTTCTATGAAAAAGAAGCATATCCATTTCAATTATATATATACACACATTTATGTGTGCATGTTTGTGCACAACACTGCATTTTAAAAATGTATATACTTGGAATCATAGACATTTTTTGGTCTTATTCTGGATCCACTTTTGCAGCCAACAAAAGTATTTGTTATTGTAACTACGAACACGAACAGTAAAACTTCAGTGAACTACTAGTTGGTCTATTAATTGCACTGACACCACTTCTTCCAGGAGTGGAGGGTCTGTAAGCAAGTCCACTGGAATCCTCTACTATTTCTTACAGTTTGAAAATTCACTCTACAAAAAACACCTTAGCCCCAACATCTTTTTTTAATAGACAAAAATTTTATTTTTAAAATTTAAGCCCCATTTTTTCAGATTAAAAAGGGAAACAAGGGATTTTGATTTTTCTTCTATAATACACACTAGAAAAGGATGTCGGGGGAAACCCTGTATTTTTGGTCAGCGGTTCTTTTTAGAGATCTTTTTTCCCTCATTTTAGACCCATGGTCTCTCTGTTTCTTAATAGTACTAATAGAGGTTTTTTCCTTTTTTCTCTCCAAAGGACAGCTACTGCATATTTGAGAAGACCCTCAGCCTCTGAGGCACTTGTCACTTATATAACCAGAATATAATTCTGTATGTACAAAATTTGCATTACAACATTAGGAATTTTAACTCGTATTTATGGAAACAGGAGTGGTGTAACATAAATCTCTGTAAGTGTAACATAAATCTCTGTAAAACTCTCTCTGATTTACATCTGCTTAATCCCCATTGTGAAACAGATATACATAGGGAAAAAAACCCAGGTTTTATTCTCCGAGTAAAAGTTTTGCGAGGCAACAGCTACTCTAAGTCACAAAAATAATTTCTGGAAGCATTCACTATCTCTTAGTGGTGGTCCCCAAATCTTTTTGGGCAAGTATCCTCAGATCACCACACATAACGAGCGTGTAACATCTCACACTTTAGGGTCTTTGACTCGCTGCTTTGAAAACATCCCAAACCTTACAAACTGCATTAGTTTTGTTAAAGCATCAGCTTAAATGCTTCCCAGTAACAACGGAGCGACCCAACACACACACAAGCAACCCAAACCCCACGTTTTTACCCGAGGGCTGACCTCTGCGGGCCCGGCCCGCGCAGGATGGCGGCTCGCTGCCCTGTCCCCAGGTGTGCGCGATGCAGGGACGCTGCCCACAGCTGCGAAGGCTCATTAACTCACACCACCTGCTCAAGATAGGGACTCCAAACCCTGCTCCCTCCCATCAGATTTTACTAGCACGTTGATAAAAGCGGGATAGAAAGGCTGGGGCCTGACAGATGAAGCCCAGGAGCTCCTGCCTAAGCCCCTCTCTCCCTGGGGCAAGGCCACGCCATGGTGTCTAATGTGGGATTTGCTTTGTTTGTGCTCCTTCAGTCATGACCCCCTCCTCCAAGAAGCAACCAGCTCAGGCAGAGCCCTCGGGAGTGAGGGAAAGCCAGTCAGCATTTAGAGGACAGCTGGAAGCCTCCAGAGAGGAGCGGGAAGGAGAACATGGGCACAGCCCGGGGCCACCCGCCATGTCCCACACAGCGAGGCCTGCCTGCGCTCCTGCAACTCGCTCAGGCCCACGTATGTGGGTGGTTTTTTCCTTTAAGTTAAAAAAAAAAAAAAAAAAGCCCTCGTGGGAACGCTAAAAGAAGGTATGATATTTGATGCAACTAATATATATGGCTCTGAAAATTAAGAATGTTATTTGTTTTGCTAAATGGCTGCTTGCATGGGTTCATTAACCCTGAGAACAGGTCTCACAGTGCTGTAAGAACAAGCTGGGGGGGGGCGGGGGGAGACGGGGGATAGGAAGCTAATTATGTATGGTCTCATAAAGGAAAATCTTTTAAACAAAGATTAATTCTTAAAAAAGTGGCTTCATACCACTCATATATAGTTCAAGAATCGCCTTATATGCAAATAATAAATGCTTATTTCTTTGGATGGCTTGTCAGTATATGTCGGTTCGTGAAGTTTATGATAAAATATCAACACAAAGCCTCAGTATATATCAGGTCCCTTGTGTTTTAACCCATTTAGTGCTTATGTTTCTATCTCAGTAACTCTGTACATGAAAAAATGCACAATATTTTTTCCACTTGCTAAGACTACACTTAAGGGATCCTGGTGTATTGAAACAGTTATGCATGCCCTGCAGGTTACTTTTTTCCCCCTCCTATTTTCAGATCCTCATTTATTTTTGTTTTTAACAGAATTTAAAATTAAGATTTTTCAGAGCAGATAAAACAGCCAAGTGCTCACTGATGCTTTTAGGAAAATCCCTCTTTTGAATGCAAAAGCTGTTGCAGTTCACGCTATCCATAGCAGATCACACAGAAAAGTCTAACAAGCTTCTGTTGAAGCAGTGAGCTTTTTTATTATTATTATTCCAGTCAGTCAACTGACAACAGCTCCAACCCAGTTAGAAATCCTTTAAACTGCACTTCAGAAATCACCATCACAATTGCTACTAATTGGCACTTTTGCTGGCAGCCTCAGGAAAAGAAAGCAGCCAGTGACTGAATGGGCCATGGAGAATGAACTCCCCTTCCCGCCTGTCAGAAATCCCCTCGCCAGGACTGGGCTGAAGCACGTTCCTGTGGCAGTGGGGTTTTCAAAAATAAAACCAAACCAAACCGCCCCTAGCCCCCTCCATCTAGGCTGTACCTGCTTGTGACTGGGAAATGCCACCCTCGGGACTGGCAATCAAAAGTGTTTCGGGGATCCTAAGAATCATTTAGGAAAGATTATTAAAATATTTTTTTTTTAACGGTTACTCTTTAAGCATGCCGTTGCAGGTTGTCTTTTGTTAGTTTTCTAGCTTACTATTTAAAAGGAAACAAATCGTCTGAAGCTGGATGAAAGCAAGCTATGAGCTAGGCTATGCCCTGTGAAATCAGAGCTGAGAGAAGATTGGAAACCAGAATGAATGTATTTAAAATTTTAGAAACTTTTTTCTCATTTTTAATGAAACTATTAAGTCTATGTGCTGTGCTTTCACTGCAATCCATACATAACCAACCTCCTAGCCCACTTTCTCTGGCACAAACCCATTTTACACAGATCATGTGTAGTAAGGCTCTTAACTGAAAATCCACAACTGTTTTTCATAAACTAGTATTTCCATGGCTTGTTTTCACTTTTTTGATACCTACTTGTATGTTAGGACCATAAAAACAACCCCTAGATTTTGTTAGGAGCTTTTTGTGAACCATTTAACTTAAGGAAGACCAGGCCTTATCTGAGGTTAAGGCAAAAGCTTGTTCATGTGTGTGAAACCTGCAGAAATGGTATAAATTACCTAAGTGATTACCCTATTGATTCTTTGATAAAATGGCTTTCCTAATATGTGGCAATTAAAGGATTGTGGCATTCCTTTCTTGAAAGGCACATTATTGCAAGTCAGCCAAATACAAAGGTTTAGGTTTGTGCTTTACTTGGAAGTCCCATTGCACAGCTGGATACACACAATATTCCCCCGTAACTATTGAATTGCTGACATTGTTAGGCTTGCTAAGCATATAATTAGCATAAATTAAATCAACCTGTCCACTAAGTTCAAGGAACACAGAAGAAATTATTTCACCTATTTCACATATAATGGACAAACACCATTTTCCCATTTTGTGCGTGTTTGTTTTTTTGCTGAAAGCTTCTCAGTGTCAGACGTGCGCTAGCTAGAGGACATTCTAGCAGCAAGACTAGGACTTGGGCCTACTGCTTAGAATTCCTTACTATTTTCCCAAGTGATGGTTTAGTAAGACTAGAGTCTATACACTGCAAAGTTCACCTTATGCTGAACAGGTGGAGAATTGTAGATCAAACACACCATCAGTTCATTGCCTGTGTGCCATTTAAAGAGATACCGTTAGTCTCTATAAAGCAGCTGGCTTTGTCAAACTACTGATCCTAGGTTGTGTCACTGCACAGAAGAGGAAACCTGCGCTTGCAGATCCACCTCAAGACCAGGACAATAGGTCTGCTGTGCAGTATAGAACGACTTGGATGGTTCCTTGGATCCATCCTACTTGGATGAAACATCTAATTTACTTCTGCAATAAGCATAGTGAAATAGTGAAAGTGGAAGCTCAGATATAAAATGCAGTACTTCAGCTGCTCAAAAACCATATTGAAATAACCCAATGTGAAAATTTTTTTTTGTTAATGTAGACACCAGGATTGTTAAAAAAAACCCCAATAACAAAAACCCACAACCAACTCAAAACCTCTTAGCATTTCAGGTTAATTATGTAATAATTGAACTCTTCTGGTTATTAAAGGCTAACATGTTCTTGTCAATATACAGTATACATTGTATAAATATTATGAAATATAACAGTTTTATGCCAGTTTAGTGTAAACCAGCAAACAATTGTTTTTTAGATATTGGGAAAACAAACTTTAAATCACTTTCTTTTTCCTTACAATGGAAGCAGTTGCTAGTAGCATTAAATATTTTTTCTGCTTACTGTTTTATTTATTGTTCTGTCAAGCTAAGAACATTTGAAGTACTTCTGCACTAAATATATTCAACTTCTAAAAAATCATGTACAGAATGAGAAGTGTCAGAATAAAATTAGCAAGATTTTTTTTCAGTGTAAGTCATAACAAACAGAGCTTTATATTTGGTGCAGTGTAATTTTTGCTTTAAAGTCAAAGTTTAACCTTTAAAATAAACTGCAGAATTAAAAAGTGGAATCCTGTTTTTCTGAGGAGGAATTTAGAAACAATATGTTGTTATGCATATAATTTTAATTAATGAAAATTACTGCACAGCGGTAATTGAGGCCCACATTTGATTGACACCTGATATTCAAGTGGAAAATGAGTAATTATGTGTTTTTTGGAAAAAGAAAGGGGCATAATTTTTTTTGTTCAACATGTTAGTCAACTGCAGTAAGAATGTGGAGTATGAGAATTAACACCCACAAGCTTTTTATTTAATAAATCTCTACTAGTTCAACTGCCAAATGAAAAAGAGGAAATGACCTAACTACAAAATATTAACAGAAATTTTCACCAAATTGAGTTCCTAAAGGAAGGTGACTTTAATCAGACTGCAATGGACTTTGTAGCATGACTTTTAGTATGCTAGTTAAGACTTCTCTGAGTAAAATGGTAAAACTGACAGATACTTAACAGAGGCAGGTCATTAAAACATACTATTTTCACTCTCTTGGAGTTATCAGTCAACTAGAGAGAGATAAACTATACCTGATATCCAGTATACCTGATTTCCACAAATGCCAGCTATTACAAAATACCTTTGAGATTCTCATTTGCTATCTATTATCTGGAGTAAAAAGTAGACATAACTGCAAATTTAGTTTTAGTAGCAGTTGCTGGTAGCTAGTGCTGCGGGAAATTATAGATCCTCTTACAGATTTTTCCAGAAACTTGCTACACAGTCATGTCAGATAAGCAAGAAACAAATATTGCTTGATTGTTAAAACTCTAGAGTGGAAAGTATGAGAGTTTTATTATATTGAATGACTGAAATAAGCTGAAATTCAGATCATATCATATCATCATGACAGACTAACTTTCATGGGCATTAGCCCTCATGCCAGACAGATATGACCGTAGTAATAGTGTGTATAGCAACCTAAGTTACCACGGAATAATCCAACACTGAAATCTTTCAGTCTATGTGATTTGGTTAATTCTTCTACTTTGATTAATCTGGCAGCAGAATATTTGGGGACGTTTATTTTTTGTTCTCTCTGAGAAGTGTTCTACCTTTAACTCTGACATTACTTTTACAGGTATAAGAAAACTGGAATGACTTGCACCAGCACTGACTCCATTTAAACTATGAGTGAAACCATGTGTTACTCAGGTGAGTATTCCATGGCTCGAGTGATATGCTTCCATTTAAGACCCAAAACCAGGATTATACAGAAGTAGAAAACTGACTATAATAATATATCTTTCAGCTGGTAGAGTAAACCACTTTTTTGGAAATAAAGATGATCTGACAGACACTTAAAGATGCATTTTAAGAAGGACAACACTGTACTTGATTTGTATGCCTAATTTGCAGAGCAAAGATAAGAAATCAACTACTTGTTCTTGACTCGTATTTTCAATGAGCTTGTTATTTGCTCTGCTCAGTGTTTGTGCAAGAAAAATTGCTCATCGGAAAGTAAAGTAGAAAAGAACACAAAAAAACATTTTTAGCTTAATTTTAATTTGTGCATGCTGGGTAAACAGCATGCATTTTCTTGTAAAAATTGTGTTGAAATTGGAGCCATTGAGCTAGGGAGTGTTCAATCTCAGTTTTGCTTGTTTAACCAGTTCTTGATTTCTATGCAAGTGAATCTAATGCAGTATGGCTTGGGGATGTTTCTTACTGTATTTCAATACAGCTGCTGAGAATTTAAAGCAATTAGCTTTTCATGTTTCTCTCTGTTTCTTTTTGTGTAGTGTTCCCTATCATGGGACTGCTCATATTATCTTGTATGTTAAAGCTCATCAAATTTGTATCCTTGTTTGTCAGGCAAAAATTAGCTATGAACTATATGAGCTGAGCTTGAGTTATGTTATGTGCATGTTTCCTGATTTTCCAATATGCTTCTGTTCAAAGATCAGCTCATAGATTACTGGTATGCCTTGGGGCTTAGGCAGATGCTCTTGGGTTTGGTTAGTTCGTATGAATTTGGACACCAAGCACTTCTGAACATAAGTGTCCTTGTTATCAAAGTTATTTGAAGAAACTGCCACACTGTATAGTAGGACATGGATTCTACCTGGTGAGTTACGGTTCTGAAAGAGAAACTGTACAATAGTAATTTTATTTTGCACAAATGGAGTGATTTTTAAAATTTGTATAAAGCTATTCTAGAGCTTGATTATCCCTGTATTTTGTGACCTTTTTTGATAATCATTTAAACTTACTCAGAAGTGCATTCAACTCCCAGAAACTGAGATAGGCATTTAATTAGTTTAAAACAAACTCCCAAAATCTCTAGCAAAATTTCCTCAGCATATATGAGACTTTTTTTTTTTCTGTTTTTGAGGCTGCAAACTACAGTAGGGAAACCTATTTAAAATGCTAAAAGTGGTAAGAAATTGCTATTTCATTAGTCCCAGGAGTGCTGCCAGCGTGCTGCAATAATGTCTCAGCAATGCAGCACTTATTTCAGTGTTTTAAGCTTGAGATGATGCAAGACTCCAATTCAGTCAGGCTTTGAGAGCCTGGATCGGTGTGGATTTTCTATTTCTAATGAGGACCATAGACAAAAGGGCTTTCAAACACAAAAGCCAAATTTGGTTAGAACACACCTGGAGCTATTAACTTCTTCAATAGTTCAAAATCAGGATGAGACAATAAAACCAAAAGATTTATAAACAGGTCACCCTTTTTGTCACTGTGTCTTTACAGGATATTGAAGGGGCTTTTCTTTCAGCCTTGCTCTCAGTCTAGCAACTCTGACATTGTTACAAGCTCTATTTGTTCCGCTCTAAGTCCCTAAGATGTTTCTGTCTGCTGCCTCTCAGGCCTCCACATCTGTCTGCATGTCGGCTCCCTGCTAGTTGTCTCTCATTCTCAATCCTTTCTCCCTTTCTTACCTTGTGCCAAAGCAACTTGAGAGATGGATTCGTTGCCCTCTTAAATTAAAAGGAGATACGGAAGAATTGCAGTTCTCTACCTTTCTCACTAGGTGACCCAGTTTGCAGCCAGCAGGCCAAGACAAACAGCAGCCTATACCCACACTTTTTAAAAAGAACATTGCAAAATAAAACACAAACAAATAAAACACTTTGCAAAATAAGTCAGGCTTGTGCATGATGGGAAAATTCTCACAAAATCCCTGGTAGAAAAACTAACAGGTGTGAAGGTTGCACAGTCTACTTTGTTCAAACTAGCAGCCTCAAAAACCAGAGGAGGAAGGGGGAGGAAAGCCCAGGCAACTAAGGCTCTAAAATTTTCATGAACAACACTGAACTAGTTGAAAGCTTATTCTGAAAATTTAAATATGGCTTAAAAATAGTCAAATTAACCTTCCTCCATGACGGACTATAGCCCCACTCAGAATGCCCTGTCTGTGGCACGCCGAAACTGTGCACTTAGCATCAAGTGTCCAAGGGACACAAACACAGTATCCTACTCACTGGATAGGAACATGACAGTCTACACAATCAGTTACATTTCATAGAGATATATCTTTCCAAACACTTTAATAGTTCACAGCCTTGGTGTTGATGAGCAGTAAGCTGGTACTTTAATGTCATTCTTGTTTTCTACCACTTTTTGGATGCACAAAAATATATAGGCAATAAAACTGGCATTTGATGTAAAAGTAGGAGTCCTCGAGTTGTAAGCATTTCCTACTTAACTTGTGTTAAAGATAGGACAAGAGCAGCCTGAGAAACGTTTTCAAAATTGAAAACTCTGTTTCTATCCTATTCAGTTTTTGCTCTATCTGCAGCAGTTAACAATGAGCAAGTTAACTATGGTGCTCTTTTTGTTACAGACTTTTTTCCTGTAGAAATAAGTTAACTTCCCTTTAATCAGAATGTGCTGTAGATAATTGGAGCCTACATAATAATACAAGTACTACTTCAAGCCTTCTCAACGTAAGACAAACTCAATCTTGCCATCCAAGGAAAAAACCTGTAACCAGTCCTAGGTGTTTTTTTCCTGTAAATGGGAATGTGTGGGAATGGGGACCTTTCTTGCTGCAGAGGCTGCCGTAACAGTGGTGACCCTAACCCCACCCTGCTGATGGAGCAGTTGCACTAGGCACAGTTCCCTGAAGCTCTGGCATAAACAAGATAGTGCAGCCACATCTGCTCTGTTCCTTGTTTTGTTAGTAATTAGAATGGACCCCGTTCTTTGCACTCTCCTTTCTTGAACACTCAAGTGTCCCCTCCCCAAAAGCTGAAGATAGTATCTAAGACATTTTCTTACATCTTTTATATTTTGCTTCCATTTCTTTTAGTTCGGGGGTGGGTTTTGGGTCCTTTTCTTAAAACTGTCATATGGTTAAAACCAAAAGCTTTTTTTGTAGAATATAGTTAGTACTTTACATCTAAATCTCTGTTCTGCATTTTGACAGTAAGCTTGAATCTGGTAATCTAACAGAAGGAAAAAGCAGTCTCAGCAGATATGCTCCAACCTTGTGTTCGACCATATTAAGAATTAATACTTTGTCTTGCCGTACAACCCAGCTTTATTAAAGCTACCTAAATCCTCTTGGCTGCTGCTTTGGCAGGGCAGCATCAATCAGAGTGCTCAACTTTTGTATTTGCTAATTCAATAGGCAGCCTGACGAGGCTTTCAGATCTGCGTTTATGGGATAATGAGGCTTTTTACATAGTTTCAATTTTTGCTATGTTGACAGAAAAAAAGCATTTTTGAGAATGATGGATTTTAAAAATATTTTCATAATAAATGCTTCCTGCATATTGAATACTTCTGATAGGGCTAACCATTTGAACTTTCTTTCGAAATGTTTAGTACATCTTCAGGAACCTGTGACTTGGGATATGACTCCTTTTTGTGACTTCACTGGTCATTTTTGACAGAGGAGAAGCCTTAAATCATCATTAGTTTAGAGTGAATATGCATCTAAGATTTCAAAATGGGAGAACAGGCTTCTTGTGCCTTTTTTCTTGCATTTTATGTAACTTCTATTTCTCTAGAGTAATACTGCTACCTGTTTTGGCAGTTTCAATTACCTTTTAATAATGTAAAAGCACAAACGTGCATGTTTAGCTGAAGGTTTGTGCATCTGAGTGGAAATTTAGAAGATGGCTTAGTGTCGATCTGGTTAAACACACCATTGCCCAAAAGAATTTTGTCTCAAATCTGCCTGCATAGAGCTCTTTGTTAAACCTCACGGTGCAGCAGAGCAGCTCATCTGTATGTTGGCCTGCTTTGGCTCATTGGAAGGAGAGCACCGTACAAATGTTAATTTACTGATCCTTTTAAGACATGTTATGAGAGTGAAAGGACTCTGTCATGCTCTGAGCAATTCTAAAGTAGATTCATAAACTGACACATACAAAGCTAAACGTTGGCAGCAGCAACGCATTGTGGCAGGTACAGACAAGATTCACAAATTCTGACTTGACTACCTTATCCTGTCTTTAATTGATAGAATAAAATTTGTTTAAGTAGAACTGGTCAAATGACTTCTTTACTCTTTTGGCTCAAATGAATTGGGAATGTGCATTTTTGCAGATAAAATCCAGACAGAAAATGGGAAGGACAAAATTCGCACTGATTTGACAATGCCAAAATTTTATTTATGATTGGGGAAGATAATTTTCCAAATAGAGCTCTTAAAGTAAGCTTTTTTCCCCACTCTGGAGGGTCTACTCTGAGGCCTCTTCTCTTGTATCTTTGGAAGCTTTTGTACTGTTCCATTTGATTTTTGTTTATGGAGTTCTCTGTTCACTTCTTTTTCAGTACATATTTAATTATGTTTGGATCTTGATTGGGAATTTTGACCTCTGAAGTGTTTCAGTTTTAAAAATACCTGTAGTGATCAAAATAGTTCTGATCTAAAACTCATTAACATTTAATATTTAAAATCAAGAGTCTTTTAAGGCTAACTTGAATCAGCAGTTAGGGACTGTGGTAAAACTGTTGTGTTTGGGGTATCCATCCCTTATATGAATGCAGATCTACCAGTACATGCATATCCTGAATGCTGATGTACATTTCTGCTAGGGTTAGATGATAAATAAGTGTAGCACGTATGCAGATAATGGACAAATAAGCCATGCTACTGGGATTTGCTTACTTAGCTGTTCTAACTTAATCAGACCTACTCATCTAAACATGATATTATGTATCAGCAACACCACCTTTTTGATGTATTAGTACTTATCTAGCAATAGGTGTTTTTAACATGCTGTATGAACATCAGTTCAGCTTCATATCTGTCTAGTATCCTGAAGGTAAGCTCAATTCCAGCTTCTATAAACTATGCATACTTCAACCGTTTTATGCTCACCAAGATGGTGAGGTGGTCCCCTGTGACTCTGTACTTTGACACTTAGTCCCTAGCAAATATTGTTCTATATAATTTTTTTATGAAACATCATTTCAGAGGCTTTACACTTTTGTCATCTCTGCAAGCAGTTGATGTTTGGGACTGCACAGAACAGCATTTATTTAAAATAAAACCAAACCAAAACAAACAACCAAACAACAGAGTTAGGAACTCTTAAATTACAATGGAAATTGAGAGTGTATGAATATACAGCCTCCTCTCTCATTCTTGACTTTTTCCTCACCCTGCTTGCAGAGACCTTGTCTCTGTAACCTGATAATTTAGTTGTTTCAAGCTCTGCATCTTTTGACATTTACTAAGGTCCTTCATTGATTTATCTTAGTTAAGTACATTCATATGTTGACAGCTCTTGATAGTTTATTCTTATCTGCCCAATCGTGGCTGTACAACCCAATCTCTCTATCTTCAAGGAAAGAAATTACCACAAATCAAAGCCCTTAGGTAACACAACAGAAAACTTAGTGGGCAAACTTTGCAAAATGAATCACCTGTTGCCTTTCTAAGGTAGGTTTTCCGTACTTCTTCCTCAGTTTTGGAACCAACCTGAAGAGCGCCCTGAATGGATTTACTATCTAATCAGATTCAGTGGTGTTACTAGCTCTATTTATGAGGTTAACTTGTGGAAAAACTTCCATAAACAGATGAATTTGACACCTTGCTGTTTAAGAGCCATCCTTGTTGCTTGCTTAAGTCATGAATCGTAGTGCTGATGTTGTCAGGGAGTTAGTCTCCTATAATACCCAGGTGAATGTAAATGCCTGTTCACATTAAAAAACATTTCTCATGCAATATACAGTGTTGCTCAAAATGTGAGTTTGTCCCCTGCTGCTGCTGAGCCATCCCTTCACTTCACAGGCTTCTTTTGCCCAGGGGCATGCTGGTTTCTATTCATAAAGGCTCCACATCAGTGTCCCACTGCTGCCTAATTGCAGCTAGGAACTCAAAAGAGCAGTACTGTGGCTTTTTCTAATGGGTTGTGGTTAGAAATTCCCATGCATAATATACTGTGGCAGGATATCAGATTCCTGTCACACAACAAAATTCTAGTCAGCCATTTGAGTTGTAATTGTGTTAACAGCAAATTGGCTGTTGCTGAATTCTTTTTGCCCAGTAACAATTTGTAAAACTATCACAGAGTTTTCAAAGTAGAAGAATAATCACATTTTCGCTAAATGTGTCTATATTTTCCCCTGCCCTGGAAGCACTGTATGCATTGCCATTTCTAAGCCTCGTAATTCAGCAAGTTACCGACTCCTGCACTCTCACCACGACTGTAGGTCAGAGATGGTGACAGTTTTGCAGTCTTGAAAAAACCTCACTGATCTCTGAAGCCCCGTAATGACAGCAGATTTAGACAATTATCAGCATTTTTAGCTCCAGTCACTATGGGATTTGTGACTCAAGTCATAAAAATATAATCATGCAATGCTGAAACCTGACACACGAGCTCTACCTTGTAGAGCTATTAATATTGTGTCATGCATTTTAAAAGGAAGTCAACAAAACATTTTTCACATCAGAAGTGTATGACAAAGAACAATTCAGTGCAGCAGCTATTATTATGACACCCTTTTATTGTCCAATCTGTTTCCAAAGAAGGTATTCGACAAGGTGAAGCAATGCTGATGACTGCTGGTTACTTAATGTGGTATTGTTGGTTTGTTATGCATACACCTCCAAGCACAATGAAGCTTTGATTGTCCTTGCATTGCATGCAACTGTTAAATAAAATGAAAATTAGACTGCTTAAAAACAAATGCTGTACTTCGAACTTTGTTTCTTAATCATTGGATGTCCAAAAGAAGTTGACTGAAAAAGGCGTAATATTGCTTTATACTAGTCTAACTAGTGGCAGAATAAACAGAAGAGATGACGTAAGAAATAATGATTACATAAATTATTAAAATATTTTACATTTTTTGTACCGTAATAACACCATATCTTGTTATAACTGAATAAATTAGTGCTAACTAAGAGTACAACTTTTTGTAATATCAATAAATGGAAGCTATACCAGCACTGTCCTTTTTACAGAGGCTAATGTCATTAGATAAAAAACCCCACAAATTACAGATAGATTTATTACAGGCTTTTATGTTAAAAGTTTGTTTAAAATTTAAAATTCAGAGGATAATCAGATTTTTTAACAATTTTAATATAATCCTAGAGGATCTCCTAAAAGTACACATGACCACCGCAGGCATATTTTTCATGTGCTGGAAAGCTTCTACTTTAAGATCTTTTTTTTCTTCTGTCTCCAACAATTTGTTCGCTTATGGCCAAAAAGCATTAGACATACCACGTATAGCAGGAAAATCTAATATAATTAACATCCATACATAATTCACTGAGATAATATTCTTGATACATCTGGCACACTTGAAGGTTACCTAGCTACACAATCACACATTAGAAATGCTAAACTTAAGATTTTTAATTATAGTTTACATTGATCTTCTTTAGTTTAACCAGAAAATGTATTTGTTTTCAAATTCTGTTCCCAAACTTTCAATGGGGAAAAAACCTACTTGTAATATTAAGATTCATGTGTGACCTCTTGTTTCCTGTCTTTTAAAGTGAATATGAGCTAGAAAATAGGTTTTACTGATTAACTGGTTGATAGGTACTCAGAGAAACTTTATAATGGTTATCACTGAGATCTATAACTGAAAATATCTAGACTGCACTAAGTGTATGATCGAGCATTGTTAATCCCACAGATGGATCTTGCATTAGAAGAGGAAGGTAGAAGGACAAAAATAAAGCAACTAGAGATGCTTCTTGAAATCTCCAACTGTCAGATTTATGGAATCTACAGCATTAGCACTTTTGTGCCTATTTTCACATTTCAGTCTCTGAACTTGAAGGTACATATTTATCCATTCTACATCCACATCCACTTGTAGTGTGAATAGTCTTCATCTGATACCAAAAGAGTCCAGAATCTTTCCTAGTACAATCATCCATTTCTAAAAAAAGACCTTATTGTTTTAAAAATAATATTCATTTTTTTCATTTTGACTGCTGAATTCAATATATACCAACACATTCATAGCAATTTCAAAGGAAGTACTTCTCCATCAAAATACAGGGTTAAGTGGGACCAATCAATATAAAATATACAGCAGGGATAAAAAAAATAAAAAAGTTCAGGTCAGATACTTTAAGAGCTATAAAATGTCATAGTTAATTTTTCATTTATCTAGACTGGAGAGGGACTACTGAATTATCTATGAAAGTGAACTGACTTTGATAATTTGACATCAATGCTGCATAACATTATCCAAAAGAGTACAGCCACTCCATTATTTACTATCTTACATGCAGTATCTACTAACTAATATATATATTTATACACAGAATCAGTGAGCCTTCAAAATTACAATATTATAGTACAATATTAATTTTGGGAAATAGAGAAGAAAATGTGAATGGTCGATCCAAAGGATATATGTACATCTCTGTGTCTCTCTGTCATGCCATGTATGTAATGCTCCCATAAGCCATGTAAAACACTATTTCTATGCTGAGACTAGGTTTGGCCCATTGCAAATTAAATCATTGCTTTCTACAATGTTAATCTGTTAAACTCAACTTATTGAAATGAACTTCTACAAACAGCACTTCCTCTGAACTTTATTCTGCCTACTCAATTGCCAAATTGTTTTCCTCATTCAATTGTTCAAGTTACTGTTCTTTAAAAAAACAAAAAACAAGCCTCTCACTTGATAAAAATCCTTTGAAAGATTTTCTTCTGGCTTTGTTCATCTCAAGTATTCACCTTCAGGCTTTTCCAAGCCAAATAAAAATAATTACTAGCCCGTGGTAATGGCTACTCTCACACTGAAATTGCAAACACTTACGCAAATTTCCTGTCCATCAACTTTAAATAAGACACATCTGTAACTCACAATGCAAAAAATCTGAATACTGCCTACAGTTTCTAATGATTAGACAATCCTTTGCTGTCTTAGACCCTACACTAGCGATATTTTCTGCTTTGTTTTTACTGAGACGTTTTTCTAACTTGTCTTGGTGGTAACTATGGTGACAGTGATGTCAACGAAGAACAGATCAAAATATATCAGATAAGATAGAAATGATGAGACCTAGAGATGTATGGAGATTGTGTGATTCGTAGTATGTTAATTTGTTTTCAATAATTAATCAAATTAGGATTTCACATATAGATATACAAAAATACCAGTGCCTAACTGGCAGCCATCAACTTTCTGCAGTCTTGAAAATGAATTCAGGATTGGATTACACAAAAAACAAAAAAGCATCAGTCATACTAAGCACCCATCTGGAAATTAAATGTCAAAGATAAATGCAAGAGAGGGGAAAAAATCAAATCAGAAAGTCAGTGTGCTTACAGGAAGACACAGACTGTTCTGAACAAAATTACCGAAGAAATGAGATATTTGCTGAATGTCAAATACTTGCTTTGATTTTTTTTTTTATCGTATGACCACCTAAGTATCTTTTAAAAATATGATCTTTTTTGTAAACTCTCATAAAAAAACTATTCTTGTGACACCTTTCAGAGGAATTCAGTTCAGGAAAAAAGTACACTTCCACTTCCACTTTACAGCTTACAGATTGCAATTTATTGACGCATAAGGAAAAAAATCTTAATCATTATATCTGTACATGGATATGTTCTTTCCCTTCTGAATCTTGAGTGGATTTCTCCCCTCCACATATATCTTGTAAGTGGTTACCATCAGATGACTGATCAAAAGGGCCACATCGTAAAATGCAAAAGTTCTATGTGCTCTTATGGCATGTAGCAAATTACCAGACGTATATGTGAAATACTAGCAAGCCCATAGATAAATAGATCTGAAAAATGGAGAGGTAGAACTATAGCTTCATTTCCTTTAAACTTTAAGGAAAAGTAAGGGTTCTTCACTGCGTAACTTATTCTAATGGCTTCCTTCAAACCGGCTTTTTTAATTTGCGTCACAACTATTGACAATCTTCATAATTATATATGTGGAGATGTTCAAACTTCTGTTGGAAGAAATCACCAGAGCCAGCACATGGGTGGTTGCACAAAACCTGAGCATTAAGGAGGCTGTTGAAAGAGAATTTCTGGCAGGTCTTCCCGTGATAATCTAAGGAGTTACCAGCTGCTCCTGCAATGCTTCTCCTGGAAGTTATCACACACAAAGGAGTCGGCGGAAGAATGGTGAGAACAGCTGGTGGCTCCATAGATTCTCACACCCACAGCAGTCGACAAAAGGAAACGTCTGCGTGCATCTTCAGTACTTCAGTGCAAAGTCTGAAAACTGAACTTAAATCAACCTAGCAGTGAGATTCATCGGGACCTACTTATTAATACTTTCTGTCACCTGCCGATATTTTGGTAATGTGAGATCACCTTTCTTACTGAGCTGCTATGAGGAAAGCAACTGTTTGCCTGAGAAACAGGGCTAAAATCAGCTTTCTCAAACATATTTTTTTGCACAGCATGCACAGACATATGTCTTTATTTTGATGGTGTTTATCAGTTGTTAGGCCACTTCTCATTTGTCTCAAATGTGACGCTGTGAAATCTTGAAAAATTCACATCAAATTCAAGTTTGGGATCTTAATCACGTATGCTGCTGGATGCAGGGGGCCAAGTCCACTTTTGTCAGTTTTTATATCAGAAGTAGAGATGTACGAAACCAAAGTAATGAGAAATATATAGTTATGAAACCATGAATATGCCCTAAAACATTTGTTTATTACTGTAGTCCTTATTTCATTAGACCTTAGGTCTTGATGGGATGAATGGTGCTGCTAACAGTGCTGCAATAACTTTCATGATACCTTCCTAAATCTGCAAGTATAAACAAGGTGAAAGTGTCACTGAATTTTATCACACACAAACACCAGAGGATATAACACAATGACTAACCTGAACACTCCCTTATTTAGATTAGGTGCTCATTAATGAATGATTCAGACATAAAATGTCAGATTTGAATTTCTGGGAAATAATCCTTTAATCTCCAAAAAGTTCTAGTATTTGACACAAATTCAACCATTTTGTACCTTATTGATTTGCCCCTCTGCACAGAGCTAAGCCCCCTCTTTTTTGTCCTGAGAATTTTTCTCACTTGGGAGAAAATTACTGCAATATTGAATGTAGTCATTTTTATTTCCTGATGGTAGCTGTGAATCAAGTGTAAGTTAGCCTTGACCCAGTCTGGCCCTTTTCTCCATAGAGCAGGAAAACATTCTTATAAATACACTTTGCCGACTAGATTTTGGTAATTCAGTTAATTTCTTGAAAAAACTTGAAGAAAATATGGCTGACCTGATTTTGAAAAACAAATGGTAAAAACCATAAGTAAGGGTATGCAATTTCTCTGAAACTTTTAGGAGAACGCTTATAGGTGTTACAGTACAAAGGTGAAGTTCAGATTATTTTTACTTCTAGTGATAATGTAAGAAAGAAAAAAAGTTTGCTAATTAATTAGCAGGAAATATCCTGAGATAGCCATTAGGGAGTAGTCTCTATGAAAGCACTACCATAATCAATTAGCAGGGATGCATTCTTAATTAAGCTCAAGCAATGGGAATGTTATATGCTACAATGCTAGTATTGAATTAATAATTTGTAAATAAGACTGTGGATAGAAACTGCAATGTACAATTCTTATAAAGAATCCACTCTAAAAGCAATTATAAATTATATTTACTTTAAATTTGGCATTACATGAGCTTTAACCTAAATTAATTAAACTCAATAATAAGATTAGAAAACACAGTGTCTGCCCAGTATAGAAGCACTTAAAAAAATACCTTTGCTTTAGAAGTGACCACCCAAAATCATTAACATGAAGAACATGACCAATCACTAGAATGAAATATTTATTCAATTTCTGCTGCAGAAATGAAAGTCCGTTTTAAATTATTTTGACCACATACAGGGAAGCAGTAGAAATATAAACATATTTGTCATGCTTCATCTTGAAGCACGCAATTCCAGCATTCATCAGCATCATATGATTGGTCTATGTTCACTAAGAGTACCCTTTCATAAATAACATTACTGGGTATGACATTTTATTAAAGTTTCACTGCTCTCAAAGTCTTTCTCCAGGAAAATATAATTTCTAATCTAAGAATTAGATTCTTTCTAAGATTCTTTCTTACAGGTACAATAGAGCAGCTAAGAGCAAGGAGTGACCTATATCACTCCTACAGACATTGGCTTCAATAGCAATATTGTTGGACATCCACTACTTCGGCTTCTCCACAAAGCACTTCACATAGCCTGCCCTTTCCAGGTTGCAGTTAAGACAGCCTTTCCTCTGGCATACAAAAGTACTTATTACGTTTCTCATTCTGCTGGGAAGAAGAACAAGATTTGTCTTGGATTTCCTATATAAATAAAGATCAAGAATAAAATCTTTACTTACAAACAGTGTTGTGCTGCTTTTCCAGTGGCATTTCAATTTTCACTCTAGATGACCTCCAGAGGTTCCTTCCAACCTACGTATTTCTGTGGTTCTAGTATTATATTTGGAATATTTCCTCCAGTATTGGAGAAGTTTAACATGCTGGTCATAAACTACAATACAATGATGTGAGAGTAGAGCTATTGAAAGCGGGTAGCTTGTTAGTGGGTAAGCACAAATGAAAGCATAAAAAGAATTTTATACAACTCTGACTAGTTTTTATCCAGAGCCATGTAATCTTGGAGAAGAGGGAGAATGAAATTTTAATGTTAGATTTGTAGCTAGTATCACATATCCAATGACAGATATGCAGATGAGTTTTCATATACTGGGCGAGTGGTGTGCAAGGAAGCCATTAATGCACACCCCTTGCTTTTACTGGCGCATCCTGAAATTGAAGGACTCCTGCCTTGGGGTTTATTTATATTACAGTATAACTGAAATAACTAAATAATCACACATTACCATCAAGAAAGTTATTATTTAGTCAAATCAAGCTATATAAAAATAAGATTTTCTTACTCTGCAATACCCGTGCCTGTTAGGATCACGGAGTAATAATGTGATAAAGCACATCAGTAAGCCGCTCTCAGGAACTACACTTTGGGCCTTCACTCAGTTACTTCTCCTTGGCCCATGCTTGAGACTTCGCGTTTGTGGGGTGAGAACTTTTCAACATTGTTTTCTCTGACTCTGTGAGAAAAAGCTCTTAAAATATGTATTGGTCTCCAGTTCTGTCAGTATGGCACAACTCTAAAACATTTTCTGCATACAAATTTGTAGCTGTCATCACAGTTCTGGCATAGCGCTGTTTGGGTGTCTGTATGTCCCAGTTAGAGTTGTGGTGTATGTGACACGCAAACATTCTGTGCAAACACAATAAATCTGATGTGTCCAACATCAGGTTTACTTTGCATGCACAACTTGTCTGCATGGAAAACGTGCACTTTCCCTGAAAATCTGATGCTGGGCTGGTGGGTCTTGGCGAATCCTTCACTCCAGAGGCTTCAGACCCTGAGCAGAGACCATATGAACCCAGAATATAAGTAGCTGCAGTTCTAATTTTCCCTGGGTTTTTATGATTCATCTTGGATTCCTTCACGTTAACCATGCATTAAGTGGGAGAAGAAAGAGTGCTCTGAGGCACCTGTAACTTTTGGCTCACTATCATAGTTTAGCTACCAACGTATGTAACTGCATTTCCAGGAAGAGGAATTATCAATTAACTTATTTTTGGAAGTGGAAGAGCCTTCAGCAATAAGTACTAGCCACTAGGCTACAACTCCACTCATCGCTGAGTGCCTTACAGGATGCACCAGAAAAGGTGGATCCCAGGCTGGATGCTTTTGGCAAGATACTGCTTCTTTCTTCACTTGGGTCATGAGGAGGCAGACTGGCAGGATTAGAACCTAATTTCATTTTAGCTTTTAGTCATCCATTCATTCATTAGTATCTATTTGTCTTATATCTGATCAGCTGAAGAACACGACAAGTTACCAAGAATGACCAAAATAACGTAGAATATTTTTTACTAAATTCAGCCTTAGACCCTTTTTCTCTCACTGCTTTTCAGCATATGCTATATTAAGAAACATATTTAACAGTGGCCCTCAGTAGTGAAGAAATGCACACTTACATGTTAATTTTGAAGTGACTTACTCACTTTCATGAAAAATTGTATCTACAATATTGGATATACCTTAGCCAAAGGCATCTATCCTTAGAATATGCCTTGTTAACTTTCCAAGGAAATGGGATCCAAAGATATTACCATAGATGAAGCATCTAGTGACGGAGCCATTTTTCGAAATGCCTTTGAACTGCATTGCTACAGCAGGTATGCAAGAGTGCACGCTGAATGCATTTTCAAAGTGACCCTGTCAAACTCATAGTGACTGTATCTTTTCTCTCTGAACTTTTGATAAAATGCTCCTGATTACATGCTGATTTTGTCAGAAACTCCATCCAGGCATGAACAGTGTATCTCCTGGCAGCAAGGTCATGATATAGCAAGTTTCCATCCCACAAAATAACCTACCATTAAGAACTCATTTTTACCAATTTATTGCCAAAGCTCCTGTGGAATGTATCTATAGATGTTTTCCTTTTATACGCATCTTAGCAGATGATCCGGTATCCGGTGAATTCTAACAACTCAGAGAAGTGCAAAGAAATGCTACGTGTCTACAGCCTGTGTTTAAAAAGTATCCGGATAGCACATACGGCACTGAAACAGGAAGCGTTTTCATGCATTGTTGGTAGCTCAGTTTCTCACGCCTCTAGCATTTTAACTATCCATATTATCACTATCTTATCTTATAAAAACCAAAATGGTGACAAACCAACTTCCATATATTTTTACCACTTCTGCACATTGATTTGTTGGAATGCAAATACTTGCTAGTAACAGGGCACCATCTTGTATCCAAATTTGATATTCCCTGTTAAGCCTAGCTGTTCTTTTTTCAGTTTGTTTTTCTGCCTCTTCTGCTTTGTTTTTATTCTACTTTAAATAGAATAGGAGGAACAGGATAATTTCATTGTATTAAATAGCCTTATGACAGTGAGAGATATTTTTGAGACATACTATGTTTTGCTTCGCTTTTGTTCTTAGAATCTAAGTGCTTATTCTTTCTCCACTTGAATACTTTAACTTCTATTTCCTCTCTCTTTGGAAAAAAATGAAAGAAGTAAAAAAGACTTCTGTTTTATTCTGGTAGTGCTTCAAATTCATCAGCAGAAACCACAACAACAACTGATCACTGCTTGAGAAAGTTGCAACAATTTCTAAATCACGATACATTCTCTCTGACCGGATTTTGGTTTTTGTTTTGTGTTTGGTGTCCCCCCGCCCCCGCCAAGTTGTAAGTCCTCCCCTCTTTTTCTTCATAGCACTGTCCTAATCCATTACCCTATTCATTGTTTTTCATAAAAGTGTAATTACATAGGTGGAATTGTTTGTTACAGATGTCAAGAAATGTATAACATACTTTTTACAGAACATACTGTAGTCCTGAACTGTTTAAAACCAGCAAAAACAGCACGAAAGGATGACAAGTAGCTCATTTATGTCTGTTGATGGATTTGAACCACAACACCACCGTAAACCTTTATGATCTACAGTAGAAACTAGCCTTTGCCTACTGAAGCACAGATGAAAACTGTTACTTGCGTTATTTCATAACTGCATAGTCTACGTCTTTTTTAATGTGCCAAAACAGCTGGCAGTTTCCATGAGCCTATTGAATGCTGATATCTACAGTTTGCGCTTGAACCATCTACCTCTAAGCTCTGTGTCACAGAGCTCTTCAGCTGCAGAGTTTTCCCTATTTCTCCAGGTTAAGTCGTCAGACCTCATATGAAAAAGGTTGTACAGAACATTATAGGAAATTAGTAAAGACTGAAAGGAAACACTTAAAGTTGTCATCACATTTTCTATAAACTGCGTTTTTCATCCTCTTTTACTGTTTGTCTCTTGCTTCCATTTCCTGAATTTAATATAATTTTAGCAGTGTTCTATTTTCTACTGTCTAAATAGTCGTTTCTCCTTGACATTTAGGCAGTTTTACCTGGCAGGGCATTAGGGGGTAAATGCTTTTAAAGAGACTCCTTCACCTGTGCTGTATATTATTTTAACTTTCTTCTCTCTCCCCAGGGAGGAAAGAGTTGTGTACCCTACAGGGTGTCTTTTGGTTTACTATTGAGTCTCTTCTGCGTAACAACAGGCAACTGAATACAGTAAGAAAAAAGTACTTATGCCATTACTGAGATTTAATACTGCATTTATGAAGAGTCCTATTGCTATTTTAGGAAGAAGGTACAAAGGGTTTGTTAAAAATAGAAACAAAAATCATTAGGTAGTAAAGGCACTGGCACTATGCTTTGATCATTTCACAGAATCCCTCGCGTCATGAAGGGGTTGTTGATAAAGCAGCCTAGTGCAACTATTTAAGAGACTTGCTACAGTTTGGAAAGCATTCAGTGTTTAGCTGTGTAAAGTGAGTAAACTTCGGACAGATGAGTTTACTTGAGACAACTTTTATGAAATACTTAAGAAACCAGTTCTGACTGAGTCATTGAGACCTGAGGAAATATTTAATAAATACTGAGCTTTTTTAAAGTCTTTCCCCTTGGCCCTCCTGTCTTCTCAGAGGAAAATAATTGCTTAAAATTATTTACTTCATAACTTCACAATCCTGCCACAATACACAGTGTAATCACATCAATTCTTTCTTTGTACACCAACTTTGCTGCACTACATAAGCTGAGAGAAAACTTTTCTGTGTATTCTGAGTATTAGAGATTGACAGAACTATGTTATAATGATATCTGTTAGGACAGGCCAGATTTGATATAAACATGAATCCTTGCACAGTAGTTGACTTGAAGGCCTGTTACTGAATTAGAAATCTATTTTATATAACATAGTGTTTGATGTACTAAAATATGACATGGGTGACAACATCACTAGTGGAACCAACCAAAGTATGTTAAAATAGCTACTTAGTCATTTCAGAAGTGTGCCCTGACATATGTCTTGTAGTATTGCCAAGGAATCTTTCTGCCATTTCTTAGCCACCTCCAGCACCGACTTTAAGTCAGAAAGCTTTAATACTGCTGCAGCTGTCAGCCTCATATTTCTGCAATAAGGTCATTCTTGAATTTTCTCAACCTTGAGACTCTCTAAGGGAAAAGCATCTGATCTTTAAACCTCTAGTGACCTCTCATTCATCACAGGTTTGAGAGTAACACATACCTTTGTTTTAAAATCGAGATTCCTCCTAATCATAACGATTGTGAAACGTCGCAGTTTGGAAATTGGTTTATAGATTCCTCCAAGAGCTGTTCTCTTTTCATCCCTTGGTTGGAATTACTACTACTTTTGTTGCTTCAAATGGTATGTATTAACTCTTATTGTGTGATCTTTTAGCCTACTGGCAAGGACAATGATAAATGCAAAACCACATTTGTTTTCATACTTCTGTACTGGTCAGAACTGAACTACCTCTGACCTGCACCAAACAGTAGGCTTCTTATCAGTACGACAGTAAGACCATCAGTCTTAATTTATCCTTGGCCTACCTGCTAAAGAGTGACTCTATAATGCTGCTCTATAGTAGCAACTGCATGGCATCCTTAATTTGCAAAATCCAACCTAACAGTGCTTATTGTTGTTCTGCAAATGGCTAAACCTGCTTAACGGCTATGTGAGTCAAGTTCGGTGTTCCACTACAAAGCACAAGTATTTTACGGATTCTGCTAAAGATCTTGAATATTCAGTTTAGTATTTGCTACATAACTAAGCTTATTTAAAATATTATCAAGGTTTCTGTTTCACAGAAGACATTAGTACTCCATATATATATCTGTGTGGTGTATGTGACAGATATTATTTTGTGTAACTGTTACTTTAGTAATATCCTTTATCATTCCAAAAACTCATTTAAATTCTGCCCTGTCTGAAATTTTTTGTAGCATTTTGCCTTTTTTACCTCCTGTCTCCCATTCCATCTGGAGAAGATACGTGATAGTGTTATTAATTAACAGCCATACTTTGTTGTATGCTTTTACGTTGAATGAAACTACTTGATTTTATTTCTGTCTCTACAACGTCCGTATTTTGCAGAATAATTCTTTTTTTGGTAATTTAAAGCAAACTGTACCTGAATAGTATTTTTTCATGCAACCTAAAAAAACTTTGATAACACAAGCTTAGAATGCAATTTTTTTTTGCTTATTTAAGGGTTGGTGCTTCTCAGATAGTGGTGTGATAATGGTATGAATCAGATATGAAACAAAATGAACAGAAAGTGTTTCAGGTTTTCATGCCACTGACAGTGATAAGTTCATTATTTGTATGTAGGGGTTCAGCTAGCGTTTGCCACTTTCCCAGCAATATATGTTATTCTGCAGTAGTATCTCAAAAAGCAGTATCCACTCTCATTGTCCTACTCCTGTGTTCACTTGCTTTTTGAGGTGTTATGCTAACTGTGAGAATATTCACAACTTCCTGAGGCTACAGGGGAATATTATTACTGCATACGAGTATGTTTTAGGGTACTCCACATACTCATCAAATACAACCATTTAAACATCATTATATAAAGAGTATAAATAAAAATATCGTGCTGATACATTTAATAACACACAGACAACAGAACACAAAAGAACAGGTATAAGAAAAAAATAAAAATAAACTGAGCTTTGTTCCTATTCTTACGAATATTTTTATGTTTCAGAAAGTTATATATATGGTACCTTTGAGTAATAAAGAATGAGAAATACTGTATTAATTTACTTTTTCCTCCCATTTTCTGCCTCAGCTGACAGCAGGTGTATCTGACTCAGCTATATATTGAATTTTTGCCTTATGATAAATTTAATCGCACTGAACAAATTGAAAGGTATTTCAACAACCAAGAATTTGTCTGAATGAGAAACATTAAAACTGTTTCCTGACAAGCAATGACAAGACTCACAGACCTTCCATTTCAGGCTTCAGAACAGAACATTCTCTTGTGCATACTTCTAGTATTAACAACTGATTGTAGTCTTTGTCATAATATCGCACAAGAATTGCTGGGTGGTTTTTTGCGAGAAGCTTCCAGCAGTTACTGAGCATGCTAGATTTGCACAAGAGTTAGAAGTCTGCCAGAATTACAATCATGTATAAAAAAGTTTTATAATAAGCAGAGTATTGGGCAATGTTAATGAGGAGCCAGCACTATCATATGGACTTGTATTATAGATATGAAACTATTTTCCATTTTGTAATAATTTTAAAATGCAGGCATTGATACAATAATTTCCTCAGGGAAAGGAATCAGAATAATAGGTCAAACTCACAGGAATAAAAGTAGAGAAATTGTTTCAAAACACAGAATATTAGCAAAAAATACGGAACTGATTTTCTTTACACTTACTATTTTTTCTTTTTCAGTGACAATTATTAAACACTCCAAAACTGACACTTTAAGTTTTATAGGGTTTTTTGGTAGATAAGTACTGAATATATGCCAATGTACAGGAGGGTTTTGTATATTTACACAGTTCAAGAACAAATTCCTTTTGGTCACATTTTTCCAGGGCTTATTTTTTGGCTGACTCTTACCCATAAAAAGTTTCAAATTAAAGAGGCGCTTGTTTGACACATTGTCTGCAATAGTGCCTCCGAACACAGTGATTTGCTCCATATTGACTTAAAGTGCAATTTATTCAATGAAAAGACTCTGAGGAAAACTAGGATGCTTCAGGAATAGCATGAAGTATTGACCTAATCCAACCTTGCTTAGACAAACTGGCAATATCAGAATTGAAATAGTACATCTGGAGGCAAGAAGAAAAAAGTCTGGTGCCTCTACAATTTACATATTCTTCCAAGTAGCAGCATAAAATAAAGCCTGAACTGCTTCTGCAAAGCAAACCTTCTGGCTATGTGTAAATTTCTGCATAAAATTCTGGTAGCAGATCCTGAGCTGACAGAGACTTCAGACACAGTAATTTACATCAGCGGATGATCTAGCTCTGCGTGGTTTTTTATGCTGCAGTGTGATAGGAAGATCTGGAACCACATTTCAAACCACCAGCTTATGAAAACCATTTCCCACGTAGCTCATTGACCCCAGGAAGATCACCGCAGGATCTGAAATTACTGAGCCGCTTGGTTTGGCCCATAGTGCAAATTTTCACAAGCACAAAAAGACACATAAAGTGAAAGGTAGTCCTTTACAAATGATTACTGAATCTGCAGCAGCAATCTGTGCTGAGCGGCAAATCAAATACCACCACTGCAGATAAGCAGATGGGGCGTCCTTAACAGCAGAGTTGGAGCCTGGCATTTCTTTCTGTTCTTTCTCTGTTGGTGTGCTTTGGAAGGGCTGTACATCTTTTTTTTTTTTCAATACACCCTTTTTATCTTCTTTTCACCATAAGATATTTAAAATGTGTTTGACATGCATACATGTTCTTTGTTATGCCCCCAAACCAGGCCCACTCAGCTTTCGTGGTTGCATTTCTTCAGTGAATAGTAATTGGCCTTTTGTGATCTGCATTTACACATTTGGGACCTCTCGTATCATCACATGCCTGTTCTTTCCATGTGTCTGCCGTCCTCTGTCGCTTGGACCCTTAGGGACCCTTGCTATACAGTAAACCACAATACTTAGTTACATGTTTTTTCAAAATGTGACCTTTTTTTGTTGTTCTGGCTCTGTATGCTATATTTTCACGTATGTAGCCAATCACTATTTTTTAAAAGCTGACTCGGCAGCAGTTTGGGTTATATATAAGTAAAGGAAATAAAAGTAGAATTGTATCACAAAGCCCGTACTCCCCCTACCCCATCTCGCTGAGACAACTTTTGTCCTGTAATCTACAACTGTCCCTAACCTCAGCCTAAGGCTGGGGATGGGCTGGACCAGAAGGTGCCTTGTTGTGGGGAGAGTCACTTCACCCACCCCAGCTCACGGCTTGCTGCCCCGAGCTCCCTTGCCAGCCCAAGAACCCCTGTATATGATTCCCTACTGCATACTCCTGCTATAGCAGAGATTTTCTTGAAAGAGAAACAGTGAAACAATATTCTTTAATAAAGTTTTGATGGAACAAAATGTAAAAAAGGCTGCTCAGTCTGATTGCACTTGCAATAAACCATTTTTTTCTTCATTGTTCTTGTTGCTCCTCTAGATCACAGGAACTCTTTTGTTGTGGGAGAAGGGCTTTTCTTTCTGTTCTCATTTCTAAATCAGTATTAGTTGTGAAAGAAGATAATTGGTTAGTTTCTATCTAAGGTTAAACGAAAAGTAAATTATTGACTATTTTCTACCTGAGGTCGCACGAAAAACACAATATTTGAGATTACAGATTCATGAGTTTAATCTCAGACTCTGAGTAAGATATTATTGAATCATATATGGACAATAATAATCAAGATTGCAGAAATTATTATTTGATGTTTAAGGGCATTTTCATTGAAAAGTTGAATTACTTTAATGCAATAATCCTACACTTTAGAGTGAGCTTTATGGATATAGCTTTATGAATATGTATTGCATAGCTGTTTTTCTTTTCTAACTTTTTATATAAAGTCTCATATGCTAATTCCCACTGCAGAGAATCTCTGATGAGCCCTGAATTTACTTCTAAATTACACTCTCATTTATTATGGACTAACCTTAGAACACTTTTTCTCAGTGTTCAAGAACAAAATTTACTGTACTAAAGGTCAAACCATGTGGAAAAGTCCAAATAAAAACCAGCACACTTGGAATATGCAATGCCATAATGATCAAGTATCTGTTTTTCCTGTAAACAATATTAATTTTAACAATTTTCTAACACTAATATCAGGTGCAAAAATACTCAGTCTTTCCTGATATATATATTTTGGGTCATTCTGCTTACAAAACTCATATGCAACAGTTATCTTGTACTCATGTTGGTGGTTTCAATCAAAACTTGTAGAGACTAGATCAAATTTCCAGTTGTAGGTTCAGGAAATACTAGTTTCAAAATCTAGAATGTTTTGAAGACAGGGGTCACCTCAAAGTTTCATGTGCATATGTTAAAAATGAGACAGATACCTACCTACTTTGACTGCAACGCCAGCAGATTTTAAGCTAACCGCTCCAATTAGCTACAAATTGCAACTCTCTCTGCTCTAATGCTGTTTCACTGAAAACCACAGAATTACAGCATGTTGTTCTCATTAAAACAGCTTAATCTGCTCAACAGCAGAAGTTGATGTTTTACAAGCCATTTCATTCCTCTCATGTCATGAAGTGTTTTAGAAACATTTTGTTTACACAATGAGATTCTGTTGTATACAGATTGTACGATATTCCATGGTAGTTTTTCAAAGACGTATGCTGGATTTCAGTGAACAATTCTCAAAGGTATTGGTGAAAAATATCCACAGACTTCATGCAGTTTTGAAAATCTTGGATTTCTGCCTATGGACTTTGACATAAGTGAATGTTTGGGGTTTTTTACAAAGTCACTGAAAAACGCAATGTAATTACTTGGAATGACTTGCTATAGAATACAGTGTAGGATGAAGTATTGTGTTTTGTTTTATTTTTCCTCTCTCAGTTTTGCTTATGTGATGAAACATCACTACTATAATAAGAAGATAATGTAGCATTGTAATTACTGGATAAAATACTTACACTGCCTCCAGGTAGGTATGATTATTACCCTATAGCTAGCCCTAATTTACAGTACTGTATATGCTACTTACTACCTGGAAATGTTACTTAGCTTTACATTTTTAGATAATGTCCTAAAATTGTTAATGCTAGTGCCATGTTTCATTTTAACCATTTTAGTTCTATAAGCCCTTTCTGTACATGTTCTCAAATTTCTTTTCTTAAACTTTACTAGCTTCTTTGAATGAAACAATATGATTTAAGAAAAAGCTACGCTCATTTAAAATTTTATTATTTGTATTATTACAAAAATAGAAGCCCTAAGTGTGTGCTCGTAAAGAACAAAACACAGTAAGGCAAATGGAAGACAGATGCAGATAAATTCCATAACAGGATGGAATAAGAAACCACAAGGAATGACAAGAAATAAAAGAAAAGAGCATGCCTGGCTGGTAAAAGCATGTGATAGCTCAGGTAAGATGAGAATGACTTTCAACTAAAAATGTGTGATTAAAAAGTTTGGTAACAAGAGTTATAGCTGAGTGCAGAAGCTGGACTGGGGTAAGATTGAGAGGAAAAGAGCTCCAGACAACCGGAATTAGAATACAGCATAAAACAAAAGAAAATGGAGAGAAGAGCAGAAGCAGTGTTTCAGGTGTTTGTTTTTTTTAAAGGTTGAGAGGCTTAAGGCTTAATCATGTTTTTATTGTCAAGGGAAATAAAAGGAAAGATAAAAACAGCGCAAGAAATATAAGGAAATGTGATGGGACAAGCAGAACAGTTAGAATAGGAAGTAGATGAGAAACTTGTGCTTCTTTGTAATGAAGGATGTTTGTGACGGAGAAAAGAATGTCAAACCAACGGGAAGGCATAGATAAACACCTCATTTTGTCAGGTTTTTTCCGGAAGAAAGTGACAAGATATTATGCAGTGATACAAAAATAAATGGAAGCAAGGGAAGAATAAGAAGGGAGCACAGATTTGAGAGAATTTTAAAACAAGTCCAAAAAATGTAGGGTGCTACATGCAGGAAAAAGCTGATGGCAGTATTGAATAAGACATCTGTGGAAAAGGAGAAACAACAAGAAGCTTGAAAGAAAGAAGAGCGTTCAAAAAAATAGTAAAGAAAAGCTATTTTGGTGCAGAGAAGTGTTGTAGTAGGGCCGTAGATTAAATGAAAACGCGAACAAGGAAATACACAGCTCAAAAGAAATTGGTCATTAGCCTGTAAGCTGAAGCATCCAGAATGAGTGTAGGATATTGCAAGGAGGAAACCAGAGAACCAGGTGGAAATCTGCTGCTGCTAATGGGAAGAGCTGATTGAAGAGTAAATGTCAGTAAGTTAGAGCAGAAAGGGACAGAGAAGCTGTTTGCAATATCGCTCTGGGGAAGAGAAACCATGTGAAGAGAGCAAACTTGTTGGAAAATAAAGTAAAATTTACTTCAGGTGAGGTATGTGAACATAACCTGTCCAATATCGTGGAATTACATTTAAACTTTTTAAAAATAGATCACCGGTTATTTTATTTTTAGAGACTTTTCTCACATTTAATATGTTTGGGCAGATCATAGTACAGAAAACGATTCTGGAGCCTTGAAGTTAAAGATCTTGAAGAAAGTTCCTTCTAAACTTGAAATTTATTGCTTTTTGATAAAATGGTCTTTAAAGGTTTTTAGAGGAAAAAGAGCTGAAGATTAACTCCACTTTTTGCATGTACTTCTGCCTTACCTATCGGAGTTGATATAGTACTAAGTAATTAAATATTAGGTGCAGTGTAATGAAAACACTGCTATTAAACGCTGATTCAGTTTGAAAGAAATGTATGACAAAATGACTTTCTATTTCATTCAAATGTATCTTCTCATTAGACAATAACTATGTGATCTCCATGATCTGCTCCCTGTGCACGAACACAAAAGTGTGCACACTGTAAGTGATAGGGAATAGGTAACTTGCAATCTGTATATGGCGTAAAGGATAAAAGATAAGGATAAAATTCTGAATCTGACAAGATCAGATAATGTAAATAGTAAGTAGGGCTGAGTGGGACTAACTGAATGCAATTCTGATCCAAAATCTGAGCATGAAGCCAGAAATTTCAAAGGGTTTCCTTATGTGTTTTGCAAAACATTTAATCATTTAGATTATGTCAGCGTTGCAGATTTACCTGGGTTTTACATCACAACTTATCTATCTCAAAACCTCTTACTTGCACTGGAAGTGATTTAAATCCTGACAGACTCTAGCAGTAGATGTACAGCTTATAAGGCAGGCCCTGCTTTCATTTAAATTAGAACCCACTCTCTTTGCAATGAGGACTCAGGGTGAGTCATGAGGGCTAACAGTCTTCCAAAGGTAATGGTCTCACTCAATTGACATAGTTGACTAGAAAAAGACGAGACAGCCTCTCACTATTAAAAAACCAAACACACACGTACAAAAAACCCCAGCACCCCAAACTCCAAAATGGGATGTATCTGTACACATGATAAAGGAGTGTGACTCCAATGATGATGCTGTGCAGTGATGAGAGAAGTATACATTTGTATGAATACAGATGCTTAGAAGTCTAGAAAAAGTGAGATTCTTGACATTTGGGATAATGCTGAAGTTACAGTCTTCTGTACTGCCATTCAGTTATGTAAACATAGCAGCGTTTGGGGCATTTTCTTCTTCCTTAGAAAAGTAAACCTAAAAAATCCTGTAATATTCCTCAGAAAGTGAGCCTGGTTAGACAAAGCAGAGTAACATATCCCAGAAGAAAGAACCATCTTCAAGAAAGTTGTTCTGTGCTCTCATTCTGGAGGGAGATGCCAGAAGCACTCCTGTTCATCTACATCACTACATTAGCGATAGGCTGTTGGCAGGAATTTACCAACATGACGATACTCAAGAAGGTTAATTGGAATTAACTAAAATGTATGAACTTTGAAGTGGATTAATTACATTATCCTAAGTCCTTGTGTAGATATTCTTATTTAAAATTAAAATGATCTTAATTTAGTTTATCTTATTTCACTCCTAAACTAAAGATAAAATGAATTAAGATAATTTCAGAACTCATTTGCATTAATTTTCCTGTGTACACATGTGTAAACAAGCACTGAGATCCTAAAACTTAAAACCTCATTCCGTTTCATTAAGCATATCAATAATGCATCAGAACTGTAAGATTGGTTTTCAGACACAAGCTCTTCATGATGACATCGTTTAGGATGATCACAATATCCAGAATAATGGAAACCACAGATCTACTAGCTTTGTGAAGTTTTAAAATCCTTTAGAAACAGAAGTTCCTTTAACAGAAAATGCTTTTTATGCAATTGTACTAAAAAGTGGGTGAGAGCAAATGGAAAATTTTATAAGCAACCTGATTTATACATATTTCATCTTTGAAATAATAGCATCCTAAAGACAGAAGAAGTTTGCAAAGTACTTCACAAAAACCAATATATGCTGTGATTGCCATGCTTCTCTAAAGGCCAATGAGCATAAAACACATGAGAAAATGTGGAATTCCGTAACGTACAATTAAGATCAAATAAATTTTTTAGCAGTCCTGCTGAATGAAGGCAGACTGTTTATTGAGGTTATTCAGCAAATGGATGATGAAAAAGGAGTTCTGATGAAATCTAAGGTATTCTAAATAAAATGCTAGAAAGAAGTCTGAATTCAACGTCATAGGCAGTTTATCTCACATTATTGGCAAAAAGCACAACTGTCTAACAATTGTAATAAAAAGAGCTCTAAAAAATACTTTGAAGAATATTGTTTCCAGTGAAAATTTCTTACATTTCTTTATCAAAATTGAGGAATACGTAGATTGGCAAAAATATATTCACATGAGAGAACTGTTGGAATGTTTGTGGTGTGACAAAATGTTCCAGTGAAAACAACCAGAGATTGTAATAATACAGTAGGTAAATCAAATCCTTCTTACTGAATAACACTACTAAAGGAGCAGGGCACTGAATGCCCAGAACCACTATGCAGTAATTAAGAGGCTTTTCACAAATAAAATAATTACAAATTGCATTGTATCTGCCTAATGGCTGAATCATACTAATTATGGATACATAAATTGACAGAGATGAGCTATGTGTTTAGTACTACTGTTAGACTGATACAAATATTTCTTAAATATAAAATCTTTGCTACATTAGTTTTTCCTAGAGGAAAGTTGTGACAGATGTGCTTTAAAGATGTTCTTTTTGAAAGGAGTTCTCACTGTCTTTATCCTGTGCGAGGACAAAACTTACTGAATACTCTTATGAAGAAGAGGTATAAAATAACAATGTAAATAACAGGTAGGGAACAGGAATCAGGAGAGACATTTGCTATTCTAAATCTACCACTGGTATCTTGTGTCAGCTCAGGTAGCTAAACTCTTTCTGTCTCAGTTTCTCCATTTTTCAACTGAAAACAGTATTTGTATATCTTTATGATACATAAAACTAAAAAGAGAGATAAGAAAATATCATTCAGCTGAATAAAAATTTTATTATTGTTACGCTAATTAAGAGAAATACTTTCAAAGCTGGTGTGCTCACCATAGCGCTCAGTTGCGCTCTCAAGAAATGGGAGAATGCCTGAAAAAAGTTGTAGTCCTTACTGAAAAATGAATTTGTAACAAACAGTGGAGGTAGATTCCCCTGGATTAAAACAGTTCTGAAAAGAATCAAAATGTAATGCTTTCCTTTAGATCTCCGTCAGGCTAAATGTTCTTTCTGCTATGTTTTGCATCTTATAACCACACACAATTTGTACTGTAGTTTTGAACTACCATTATTCTTCCTCATCTTAGGCACACTGCTTTGGCAGAGCGTTTGCTGCTTTTTCACCACAATCAGCACACTTAGAGAATAAAGAATAACATTAGCTCGGATTGCTGCTGGTGTGACTGCAATTATAAAACTGAACTATGCCTGGTTTGTGTTCATTAAATAGGAAGGTCACAGGTATCCTTGAACTGACACTCGCTCTTTGTGTGCAAACACATTCTCTTTCATGTACTTACCCCACCTCTTTCATACTATCCAATGTGAATTTTTTGACACTTCTTAAAATATTTTAAAGAGAACTTATTTAGAAATTGGAAAAGTCAACTCATTAAATAAAGTGTTTGTAGTAAGAACCTTTTATCTTCCACTGAAAGCAATAACAACAGTGTCTCTGAAAATTTTCAATAGATGACAAACGACCTCCGAGTTTAGCGCTTTCTGAAGTGACTGATCCTCACTTTCTCAGAAAGGTATTTTCCATATGTACTGGATATATGGAAGCATTGCAAAAAAGGAAACCATTCTAAATCATATTTACTAGAAGTTATACCATTTTACATCTTCAGATTTATTAGAAATGTAAAAAGTATTTTTTTAAAGTCATTTGGTTTTCCTATTATTTCCTTTATTTATGATGGCTTAATTAAAAACTAAATTCACTTCTGGAAAAACTGTACACTAACTGATTGTGAACCAGCAGGACCTCTACTAAAGACAAGATGTAATCTGCATACTCAAGTGATGCACTTAATAGACATCTCTGTTAACAGGTACGTAAGTAAATTCCAATTCAGATGATAATTCTGAGTGGAACCTACCTTTGTTTTTGTTTTTTTTTTTTTTTAAACATTATTCACAGTAAGATCTAGCCAACATTAACTGAAAATTACATTACTCAGCAGTAAGTACATGTTGTTGATTCTGTCCTGCATGTATACAGAACAATGCAAGAAACTGAGATTCCATGATGTAAGCACCAAAAAATAATCACTAACCTGTAGTCAAGAACTCAACAAGAAGTTGAATGAGGAGCAATATGGTAAGTGAAAATTCTTTCCTGTACGATCCAATCTAAGATACAATTGTGGTATACCTGCTGCACTCAAAGATGCATTTAAGATGTTTGTACATTATCTGAAGTACCTCACACGTCAGAAAGAATATAAGGTTAAACTGCCATTTAAAGCAGAGTATTTGGGCATATCCATATTGCTTGTAGGTCCTCCACATTCTTTATAAGTTTACTTTTGTTTTATGTCTTTTTCATTTCCTCTTAGTAATATTTACATTGTACAGGATAACTAAATCTCAATTCTTTCTTTCTTTCATTCCATTCCATTCAGGTGGAGAATAGACAGACATGTGTTAAACTTGTTCTTATTTGAATTGCCTAGTTCAGAAATGCTCAGCCAGGAATGCAAATTACAGATCCACGGTGATCCTGTAAATTATATCACTCTAATGCTCCTCATACCTCAGCAGACTCAAACTTTTTGATACCATGATATGCAGAACCAGAGAAGCACTTTAAATACACTGAGTTCTAATTCAGCAAAGAAAGAAAAGGAAGAAATGTTTCTTGTAAGTCTGTCTTTTCTGTATCTCACATCGAAATTATTTCTAAAAAGAGCAGAGATTTTTTTGCTCATTTAAAAATGAGTTATGTGATGATAACCTCAAGGAATATTAAGAGAAACACGAGGATAATTCCATCAAGGCTTTTAAAAATCCTGTATGCAATTTGTCTGTCTTTTCAGAGCGTTAAGAATCTAAACCGCAATGGCAGAAACAACCATTTATCTGCCATTGTTCATTCCCAAGAGTTATTCATAAGCACTGCATTAGTGTTCAGAGGGAGCTAACTACCTCAACTTTTATTCAGAACATGTACTGTCTGCACTGCTCATTGGTTGGGTCATACACAATTTACTCTTTTATGCATTCTCATCTCATTTTTGCTTTCTTATTTAAATGCAGTATTATTTATTGTGGTGTAAAAAGAAAACAGCCTCAATCCAAGGTGATTGCTAAGACAAAATAAGCAATAAGTAGCTTTTGTCATTACTGCCCACATCTTCTACATATTTGTGCCTCAAGTTGGGAGAGTGGGAGGCTGTTGGGGCATTTTCCAGGTCTTTATTTCCAAGACAGTTCTCAAACTTTGTTTAATTATAGGGATGTCAGTCGCCCAAAGAAATCTAGGAAATGAAGAACTAGAGTCATAAGCACACTACAGCAGTTTATGATGTTGGCAGAATGGATTTTAATTGCCATTGTTGTCACTTGTTGCTCTTCTTATTTCTTGCAAGTTTTAAAAAAATACTTAAAAATCATGAATTATGGTATGTACAGTTTCCCATATGCTGCAGAAATATGTAAGCTTTGACCAATCAGTAGGAATCATGTGTGCATACATACATTCCCTCACACACTAATTTCAGACAGAACACTGTTAAGAATGAAAAAGTCCAGTACTTGAAGAAACAATATGCCCGAACTCAGCTTGTGTTTGCAACCTCTGAGGCCTCTGTATGTATGCAGTTTGATACAGCTGTTGATTATATGGTCTTGGACGCAGAGATTTTATTTAACGCATAGTTCATTTTGTTGGTGTGTCTTCATTAGGGTGTGACTTGTTTAATTTTTACTGCACACCTCAAACTCAGCTCTCAGGACAGATCTGTTCACCTCTTGATGGGAGAATTATTCATCTATTTACTACCACTTTGTAACATTCATCACTGGGGTATCTGACTCTTCGCTAATAATAATGAATCTGCTTTCATGGAGTCTTTGTGAAATGAAATATGTGACGCAGAAGAACTAAAGGAATTAAGGTGGAGAGAAATTAAGATTAAAGGTACTCACAAATTTTTGAAGAGCAGTCTGAGGCAGTTAGGACCTAGTACTTCAGAGTACTTAGAGCACTTCACAACAAAGCTTGTCAGAAAAATTCTACAGGAAAGTTTTAGTTTGGAATTCATAGATTTAACAAAATTGTAACATGTACTGAGAAATATACTGTTTCACTGACATAATTAGACCCATTCTGGGCTTCATGTTTAATTAAAGAAATAATGGAAAATTAAATTGCAACCTGCTATCTCTCCACCCTTATAAAAAGGTGTAACCTGCTATCTATCCATCCTTATAAAGGACGATATAAATCATCTTTATACCCAAATGCTATTAATCCTACCTGAGAAGTATTCCGGTCTGCACCTTCATTCCACTGATGGGTCCATAGTGTGCAACATAACATTGCTCTCTAAGTCTATGCATTAGAAGAATTAGGTAGCCCTATTCTCCATGTTGTTAAAATAGAAACTCAGCAATCAAGAAACTTATAAATAAATCCAACAGTTTGCTAAACAGAAAGAAAAATAAGTGCAGTAAGAAGAAAATATTATCAGAATACGGACAGGAAAAAGACAATTGTGATTAATGTGCATTCATGTCACCTGCTTTGCACAATGTATTTCCCACTTAAACTCTTAAAAGAAAAGGTATAGAAGAACATGGTTACACTCAGGCAGGCTTTAAGAAGTTTGCCAGAATAGATGGTAGTAATTCTATCAAGTTCTGCTTTCTCATTACATACTTCACGTTTGCATTTCTACATGCATGGCAGCCGTTCTACTCATTTCTCGAAAGCCTTATTTCTATTTTATGTCCTTCAGGAAAACATTGCATATTATCTGTTCAGGAGGACGATACGTAACCTGAGTTATACTGTGTTCACATTGGACTGCAAGGAGGCATTGCTATAGATACTCCACCCAGTTATGAGAAGGTATGGGGCAAGACAGTCCTTTTCTGGATCTAGAATTATTTCCCATTAAGCTGCCTAATGACCCTAGGATATTGGTAAGTCCTAACCATTTCTTAATAATGGATATTATGACTCATCCATCCATCCTGCCTTACTTTTCAATGCACCATTGAAAAGATAGGAAGCCATTTTAGTAACATACCCTAATATATCATAGCAATTTAACTTCTATTAGATTTTATTATTGCTTTTAATTCTTTTTTCTTTCAAGGATATTGATTTTGAGAGTACACTATTCTTGCAATTAGATACAACCGGTTTTTCAGTATGTAATCATTTTTGCTTTGTAACTTTTGCAGGAGACAAACTGCCTTAATATAACCTCTGATCTCTCCGAGTCACGTACAGATGTTAAAATAACAAGGACATAAATATGATACACAATTTAGTGAATACAAAACAAGACTGTACCTATAATATGTTAAAGAAATGGCTCTATCGTCTGACTTGTCAACACACTAAAACTTAAAACTGCTACCTACCTGTACACACACAGCACTTACAAAGGAGTTAGGTAAAGCAGCCTAAGGCAACCGCTGGGTAACACAAAATGCTTGTATTTATTTTTAAAAGTTCTCGCAAATAGTCTACCAAGAAATGCAGCAGGCATCTCCGCGGCAGTCTCAGACATCCATTTCTCAGCAAGCACATGCATCCTCTGCAAAAGTATTCTATAGAGAACATATTTCATGGTCTGCTTCTCTGTGAAAATTTACATAAAACCAGCAAGCTTCTTCAGTTAGAAGGTGGTGCTTTACAAGGCTAGATCACTGTTTGTTCTATCAATAGTACTTGTTTAAGCATTACACTGCGAGCTGCTTCTCTTCTATTAACAATTTTGCTGCTGTTCTGCACATATTAAGCAGCTTCCCTAGTGATGCAGAAACGAGGCATTAAACCATGACAAGAAACATTATTCTGATATTATCACAAAAAATATATTATATTTACTATTCATAGGAGAAGAATCAGTACTGATGCCTAGTTCTTTTGGAGAAACAAAGTGTTAAAAAGCACATGGAATTTGATCAGCACCTTTTTTCACAATTAATGTTGATTGCTATACATATAACCTAGTTTAAATTTCTGCTTTGTTGTCATAATCTATGTCACCCAGTCATAGATCTTTTATTTTTAATTCCAAATTATCTTTTATTTTTGAGGTACTTAGAGCAAGAAATTGACATTTCCTTTAGATAGCAGCAGGGTAGTACCAGTCTTTTTTTTATAATCTACATGGAAACATGGTCATTATTGTAATACGGAGTTTGGTTTTAGTACACACAGAATTCCCCCCCCATGGCGTCCTTCAAACTGTAACTTGTAATTATCAATGCCAGAGTAAATAGCAAATTCCTACCAGGGAATATAAGAAACTAAGCACAGCTACTGGTTAGTGCTCCAGAAAAGAAAGAGTCATTTCTCATGATTCCATCAAAATTAAGTAGGACTTAAATGACACAAAGATGTCAGGCATAATTCAGGGACCAAGCTGTCTTCTTTCAGACACCTTCAATGTGCACATCAACTCTGCAGTCAACACTGCCTCGAAACATTTTTGAAGCAGTAGCAGAAATCACCATAAAAACTTCCGTATTTTTAAGTGATCATGGCCTTTTCCTGTCTGTGATTTAGATTTATCACCTTTTTTTGAGAAAGCACCAGAAAAACTGAGTCACAAGGAGCTATTCAAACCAACCCCAAACACCTTTGGAACAACACAGAAATCACTGTGCTCCTGGTCACCAAGAGCTGTCATGAAACAAAGCACCTACTCCTATGAGTGACCTAAAAACTAGTAAGAACAAATTCAGGAATTAGCCATTTTGTTTCTCTTCTTAGTCACAGGAACACAGTGACATAAATTTTTCTGCATGTATATCTTTTTGTGCTTCTAAGAGAAATACTAGCTTGTAGTGTATATAGCATTTAAGACACCAAATGCATACCTTCTTTCCTCAGAAACAACAAGCTTCTGCACCAGCACGGGTACCTGAAATATTTAAAACTATAAAACTGTCTAAGACCATTATTGATTTTACCATGTATAAAGCAGCTGAAGCATTAGACAGCAGACATTCCTAGTCATAAACATTACAAGGTATCTCTGTATCTTCAGCAAATACATAATGCTGTTGTTAATGTAGCAGATTATTCACTTTGGAATCGCAGTCCTGGAAGTGTCCTTGGTGTCTGGTTCTACATACTTCAGCTACAATGACAATCAGAAGGGCAAGGCTACTACTACTTATTACGATGTAATGCCATGTTAAGCACATACCTGAATAGTCATCTTGCTGGGGACTTATCCTTGTAATTGCAGTTGCAAATCTGTCGTATCTGGAAGCCTCTGGAACTTTTTGTAGCCTTATTAGACGTGAGAGAGCCAAGCAAGCTCAGTGGCACCGTGCTCATGAAAAGCAGCCCAAAACAACTTAACTGACCGTATCACCTGTTTTACACTTACAGCTTTCCTAATTCTAATTTAAAAACAAAAACAAGAACAAACCCCACAAAAACCCCAACAAAAACAACAAAAAAAAACCCACTCAGAAGTGTAATGGCCTTGTTTTAAATCACACACTGTATTGGGATTAGAAAATAATTATTATTCCTCTTTTAGGTAAGCAGATTATCATACCACTAATTATTCTCAACAGAATAGAAGAGATGAGAAAATAATCTAAAAATTTCCTGATGGAACGAAACTCATGACTAGGCTTAATAGGCTCATTATAATTATCAACAACTTTTGCTTTCTTACCTCCAGAAAGAATTGTTACTGGGATAACATTTGAAGCTGACTTTCCATATACAAAAATTCTGTTGGCTGCCTACACTATTGCACAGATAAAGATGGAATAATCTCTCTGTAGAGCTTTGGGAAAAAAGTTCATTAAAAAAAAAAAAATCTTATGATTTAATGGTAGCATATACACCATTTGGGGCGGTTTAGAAGCATCTGACCTGGGCAAAGAGATATCTGGGCAAATTTGGGTAACGGAGCAGGCTACCCGTGTAAGCAGGGAAGGGTAACAACGCTCTCAATGCCCCAGTTAGCATGGCAGCTCCTACAGCTCAACGCTGTTCCACTGAAGGTATCCTTTGCAGCTGGTGCTTCAGCAGCACAAAGCTTTGCATCCGCTATGCTGCCATCTAAAGGATAAGAAAAAAGGGAGGAAGATTAGATTTTCCGTGTGCTCTGTGGGAATTATGAACAAATTGGCACTTGACTATCCGAATTCTAGATTTTAATTAGAATTGCACTTGAAACCTGAGGGATATTTATAAGTGTTGACTCAATGTAATGGACTGGATCACCACCAGCAGTTTAGAGATTTCATTACATGGGAATGTCAGGAGTCAGAAATAGTTTATGGACTGCATGACAACTTACAGCTCAGGAGAATTAACACAGATAGCTGCGTACACAACAGCCTCAATATATCCTTTTCCTGTTCTGTGATGGAGTAAGCGGCCATATCGAAGTCCTCCTTAGTCTACCTCTGCAATGACTTGAAAAGAAATTGGGACTTGGTAATATAAATTATCAAAGTACAAGATCTTACTCACCAGGTGGGTTTTCCCAAGAAACCCACAATGCTAATTATAAAACTTAATTAATTAACGTTGCAATTTCTTGTAATTTATCACAGTTTTATGTTTATACTTTGCTATCAGGTTTTTTTTTTAAATTTTTATTTTCTGCAACTACATTTTAATCTACATTTAACAAGCAAAAAAAAAGATAAGAAAACAATAGTTTAGGTCCCATTAAGATTTTAATCTCACAAATAGAATATTGAAATTTATGTGGTTTGTTTATACAAACTATTGTTCAATGACGGATCACAAAACAAAAAGTATAAACTACTGGAGAATTATTTTTTCAGTTTTTGCCCATGCACTTTGTTTTAGAATTTATTCTATGTACTATAAACTGCTCCTAAAACATGAGCACTCTGATGTTCACTTCTTCCCTACAAAGAAGGAAAAAGTATTTCCTGAAATCCCTGGTTTGCTAAATTATCCAGTCTACCTTCAAATAAGTAAAGGAAAACGTACTCATTTCTAAAGCCATATAAATTATTCATATGAAAACAAGGCAATTAAATCAGAGCCTGGAACTAGACAATAATATCTGCAATTAATCCCTATTTCATACTGAAATTCGTCATTTTTGGTAGCATTGATTGCAAAGCTGATACTTAGGTTTATGGCTAGAATACGAGTAATAAAGACGAGCTGTTAAAAGAAATAAATAGAAAGAAGTAGATATAAGTAATTAAAAGAGCTTTTGTTTAAAGAAGAAATATGAATCAAAGCAAAAGAAGGAATGTTAAATGACGTGAAACTGCCTACTAACAGATTATTTAAATTGTTTAACTATGGAGTTACCATAGTCATTACACATTGTTCCAGTCAAAACCAGTCAGAATAGTATGAACAGTCTGGTGGTTAAACAACTGGACTACAGTAAGGACAATTTCCTGTCCATCATAGAGTTTCTAGATGATACAAGTTTTTTATTAAGTCACCTTCTGCCTGCGCTTCCAGCTTTAAAATGGAATCCGATCACAACCCACACAAGAAGTTTTATGGAGATAAACTGAATAGTGTTGATGAAGTACTTGCATAATGTAGGGAAAAAGGTCAAGAAGAAAATTGATCAAGCCTTTTTCTGAATAAGTATTTCTTTGAACAAGCTAATTCACTGCGCTGTGATTACAATATGAAAAAACACCAATATGACGTTACAAAGATTTCTGCCTTCTTAAAATCCACTAGCTCCATGGCTCTGAAATCTGCACACTTGTCTTCCTAAAGATAGAAATTAAACATATCCGTCTAGAAACTGTAGAAAAGTATACTTAAAATTGAGATGGTATAAGCAAAGATCAGAGAAAATTTCCCAGTCACTGTTGCGAGTGGACATGACGTGGAGCAGCAAATTCAGGAAATGATGATGATGTTTTACTATTTGGTGTTACTTGACCCACAACAGTAACCACGCAAACTCCTGACAGAAGTTTAGTATTTTTCCCCGCACATTCCAGAGCAATAGTAGCTACTGAACCATAGCTACTTGAAGGCAGATATTCAAATCTCATTAGCTAGTATCAGGCTGTCAATTCTGCTCAGCCAGATCCCTGCAAATGAGAAGGTTTCATAAGGTACATTGTATGTAGTCAAGTGCTGAAAATAGTATGTATTTTCAGCAAAATATGCCAAAATTCACAATGATTATTTCATTCATTCTATGGCTTATATTCTGCAGCAGAAATGAACTTTAACGTATGTAAAACAAAAGCATTGATTTCTCTAGCATATTAATAGAAAAAGTACTTGTAGAGAGGTTTGTATATGGAGGACAATGAAATGTGAAATGTGAAATATTCAATTCAATTTTGTACTTTAAGAGTAACCAAAGGTGACTTTAATCCACATTTATATATGCCACAGCATGAATTAACCAGCTGCCTTCCTCACGAGCAGGCAGAGCAAGTTAAAGCCACCGGAAACATGGTTTGATTTATACTTTCTCCTGTAGTCACACTGAATAGTATCTATATACTGCCATGCGTTTGGCTAGGATCCCTGCCATGTGTCCTGCCTGAGAACAGACTATTTGATCTAAAGAAAAATCATCCTTGTTCTTTTCCATTGATTTTAGAAAAGCTTTGATATTTTTCAGCTGGAATGATATTTACTCAAATTATGAAAAATAACAGTCATTTCATTGATTATATGCAATTGTTTGTGAAAACCAAGACACCCTGAAAAGATCGATGACTTTGACATTTAAATAACCAAACATTTACTTAAAATAATTTCAAAATGTATGTTCATTATGTTTTTAGATTAAAAAAATTTAATTTGAAAATGCAACGACAACATATGTGATTTCATCCAAAAGCAGTATTTTAATTTAATTTTACAGAGCCAAATTTCCAGTGTTTTTTTTAAAACAATTTTTTAGAATTTTTATTTAACTAAATATAAGCTATTTGAACACCTCAAGTCCTTTTCTGTCAGGTCTTAACTGGATTAGAAAAATATGAGTTACTGTGACAAATGAACAGCTCATCAGAGTAGTTGACAGCACATGAATAAGGACTGATGCATGTTCCAGTTTGTATTATTAATTGAAAAACAGGACTTCCAGGAGTTTTCCATACTGGGTTCGGTGAGCATAATTTTAAAGGAATGTTTAATATATTAGAAAGTATCAAGCATTTTAAAAATATAAATACCTGTCAGTACTTGTGTGTCACCAGTTAAGAGTAATAAAAAGTAATAAAATACTTTAGAATAAAAGCTGAATTGAAAATTAGATGTCCTTAAACACAGTCAAGTTGCAAAGAATCACCTTATTTATCTTCTGCAAAATCCAAGTAAAACCTTTGTGATTGGAAGCTGTAATTACAAAGGCCAAATTTATCTTTCCAGACAACCATGTGCATCCACATCTTGCGTGCACATGTTTTATTCATTAAATACGCGTTTAGAGCTCTCTTTCCACTGTAAGATGTTGCCCATTTCACTGCACAAGCAGCACACCAACACTGCAGACTATGACACGACAGGAAAGCTGCGATGAGTCCTGAGCCGACGGAACTCATTTGCCGAGGTCTGCAGGACAGCCTAGTTTGTGGCCAGCCACTTTGCTCCTGTACGATTTTGTTTTGGAGGAATTATCTCCTGGCTGGTTGCAGCCTTCTACAATAAATAAGACATGCAAGGCAGGAGTTGGATACATTTACCCTAAAAACTGGGTCAAAAGGTAACTCTCTTAAGAAATGTTTAAAAACCCCCACCCTACACAAAGGCAGAGCGCATTATCCAGGGCAAGGGGAAATACGGAGTGCCTTATCTTGTGTTAAACAAACTAATCTGGTTAGAGCAGCAACACTCTGGAATTATGTATTAGGTGGAAATTATTGCCTGGTTGCAAAAAGAATGTACTTTAAATGTTGTGGAGTTTCTCAGAGAGAAGAAAACAGATAAACTCAGAGATGAGATGTTTCTGCTTATGTGAATCTGATCACACTGCTCTTAAAAAATATATTTCCAGTGCAGGATGGATCATAGATGACGTAAAGTTTGTATCTTCCTAGTAAGTAGTATAAAAAGGTCAGGTTGCGTTCCCCTAACAACATACTAAAAATTGCAACAAGAAATGTGACTTGGACATGCTGGCCAGAAACTGAAAAAGGCTCATTTCAAAATTATTGGGAGATTCACAGCTATTTATATTAAAAGATGACTCCAAGGCATGAGCAAATAAGGAAACGCAAGCACACTTCTACCGTACTAGCTGTAAGCAGATGGGAGAGAATTAATTATCAAAAAGAGTTAAGTGTAAGATAGATTTTTGTTCCTGCAAAGGAACATCACATAAATTACCAGGGCAACACATGAAGATTTCTAGGGTAACATAAAGTTAAAACAGTGCACTGTTTGGATAAAATTAGGCTGTCTCAGAGTTTAAAATGGTATTTTTCCAAGGTTTATGAGTAATCAGTTGAAGAATGTTGGTGAGTCCGCTTGCCTCCAATTTCTTCTTAGCCTCTACGGATCATTGCACCTGAGAGTTTATCTCCCTTGGGAACTTATTATGCAGTAAATAAGGCTGTAAATTTATAGGGGACTCTGCACTTACTCCACTTGTAGACACTGTTAATGTGCCATAAGAACCCTCTGCAAGCATTCACTCTCCCTTTTCAAAAGTGAACAACACTGAGCACAGAGAATCTTTGTGCGGAATCAGCATGGATCACCGAGTTGGATGTAATTTCCCATCCACATTTACTTCCTTGCAAATGCAAACTTGTCTTTGTTGAAAGAACAGTAGACTTCAATCTATGTGCGCCAGAGCACTTGCTGCAGACGCTCCTTACCCGTGCTCGGGTCTCCTAAACCCAGGAGCCTCCACTAGCCGCTGCCACGTGTAAGATGGTTAGCTTTCACTCTACGGTGGGTGTCAGAATTGTCCCTCCTTAGTAAAGAACCAAAACAAATATACATTAATATAGAAGTAAATATAGCGTAAATAATAGGAACAATTGCAAAATAGAAAATATTGCCCTCATATCTACGTTAAGTTGTGCTTCAGTGTTTTAGAAAACACTGCATACAGACTACAGTGCCGCTCCCAGTAACCTTAGATATGATTTGTACTGAATATTAATAGGAATAATGACAAATGCACAGAAGTTTTAAGAGCTAAAGCATGGAATGGGAACTTAGTTGTGAGTACTGTCTCCGCTAAAGTTTCTAAGTTCCACTGGTGCTTGAAGCCTACAAGGGGAGATTTTATTTCTTTTCAGTAGCAAGTTGAACATTTGCAAATGTTACAACTTCGCAGACTTCTGTGGTCTTATCCAAAAGCAAACGCTGAAGCTAGAAATTGAAGGCAGACATTTTATAAATAAAGTTAATTAAATTAGATTAGTTAACAAAGAGAATGAAATTAATTAACAAAAACTAATAGCTGCTTTTCTCGTGTTGCACTGAACGGAAAAGAAAATTTTACTTAGTGTTCCTATCAGAACTTCAGCTAGTATGGTGTGTTATAGAGCATAACATAGCCTGAATAAGCCTTTGAATTTTGCATTCCTTGCTCTCGTACAATTCATTTCTTTTATTAAAGCATCAGCTTGCAAATGCATTATGGAATTTCATTTTCTTTGGTGAGAAAAACAAAGCAGCAGTAAGAGTTCCAAAACCAACAGTGCTTCTATCATTTATGGCTCCAGAGAAAAAGCCCCAGAAAATGTAACAAGTTTCACAAGAACAAGTGGAAAATTATCCAAAGCAAGCCACCCCCAAAATTCAATATTAATGCAAAAAACGAGCCTCATGATTCTTTCTAGAGCGCCCTTCACTAAATTTGAATACACAGGAATGACATTACCAAGAGCACATTCTTCTTTTGTATCCATTGCAAGTGACCGAGTTGTGGAACAAGAGCCAGGAATCAGATTTTTTTTTTCATTAATGTCTGGAAAAGTAGAATTTTCCAGGCCATTAAGGCTAATGATTCAAGCTTATAGAGAAAACCAAAAAGGCACAGAAATAGAAAAAACCAAAGCAATACCACGTTAGCATTCCTCAATCTATATGACTTTATGACTTTAATAGTGATACCTGACCTTAAATTAAAGGATTTTTTTTCCCATATTTCAATATGCTGTATGAGTCTGAAAACAGAAAACGATAACCCTCTGTGCTGTGAAATAGGTACACACACATCTACATGAGCTGAATTATTTGAGGATAATTCAACTCATCGCACTATTTGTAGCATTTCTTAAAGCAGGATGTGAATATATTCAGCTGAAGGCTTTCCAATACAATTTGCAAGGAGTTATGAGAATTGAATGTATTTTTCCTTTTATAATATATACTCCATCACTCCTCCAAAGCTATTGCCATTCTGTAATGAATATTTTTGATTATTTATAACAGAGTAAGGGTCAGGGAGCATTAGAAATTGAACTCAGGCAGAACAGAGCCGCATCCCAAGATAACAGTGCTAGCAGGCAAAATCTGAGATTTCTTTCACTCTGTTGTTTGTGACCTCAGTCCTGACCTGTCTGTAAATGTGAGAGGTAAATATGTCTGCTTCCAGCACAGTCCAAGGTCTTTGACAACCAAATATCAGGTAGCTGTACGTGACTGAATACGTCCATCTGCTGAACCTGCTTTAAACCGCAATCCATAAACCTCTCATCTTGAATTTGAAGAGCATTATTTTTCTCCCCCATTCCCAGAATTGATGGAATTTATTTTATCTTTGTTATTTTATGTTAATCATGCCTCTTACTCATCAAACAATTATCAACTAAATTTCAAAATTGGTTAAAACATGAAAAATAAATTCTGTGAATTGAGGAATCAATTCCAGCAGTAGCTAGTAACATACACAACCTACAATAACATATACTATAATAGATGAGCTTACTCCGAAGTAATGGGATAAGTGCAGTAGTTATATATTTCTCAATACAATGTTGTATCTGTGAGTACCTGCAATAAATTTTTACCCGAGGACCATGTGCAAAAGAAAATGATGTAGATACTGTTTTGTATCAGATTGGGAAAAGGACTAAGCCGAATACCACAGAAAAACTCTAAGGAAAACGTGGTTGGTGCACATATACATTTCCTGTGACTTCTGCTTTGGAACTGATCATTCATAACCTCAGTAGGTACACACACAGTCTAAGAAAATAAGATAAAAGACATTAATAAAAAGAAAATTTGGTATAAAATTATTGGAATTTGTAAAAGCAAAAGAGCAGATGGTTACAGATTATTTCATAAGGGCTATTTTCCAGGGTATTTTGTACAACAGTAGAGTGACTTACAATTAGCAAACCCTAATTGTTTTCTCTGTCAGTTCAAGGTAAGCATCTGAACAACTTTTTTTTTTCTTCAGTACTATTGTGATTGAAATTTTACAATATCTGTATCTGAGATTATCAAATAGGTCTATTTTAAATTGATATATTTTCATTCACTTCAGATGGCACTGAAGTTTTCATTCTATGCTACTGGATTTGTGTTTAAAAATATAGTAAATATACTGAATGTGTATGAAACACCAAAAGTAAACATTTTTCCCAAAATATCTTCCAAACTTTTGAGGAAATTTTTTCTATAGTATGAATCATGAAAAATGCTCCAGTGATCTCTAATGAGTATAAATGTCAACATGTATTTCTCAATCCCTATCTTAGCTAACATTTCCCCCTCCTCTTTTTTTTTTAAAGTCTGACAAATTACAAACAGCATAGTTAATAAAAGGAATTGGGGGTTGGACTAGATGACCTTTAAAGGTCCCTTCCAACCCAAACTATTCTATGATTCTATGATACAACAAATGTTAAATACACGCATAGCGATACACATATAGATATACTATTATATATAATATAGCACACATACAACCTATTCTAATAAGTTCGATCTGAAATAAATTCCTACCCAGTCTGGAAACAAAGACAAAAGCACTAAGATGATGTATGACTCTTTGAAAGTGTGTTTGATAGGGGAAGCCTAATAATTTCTTCAAATTCATGTAGTCAGCAAAGTTGAATTCTGGTATTAAATGGACTAATGCAAGCTACCACTATAATCAAAACTGTAAAACAAACAGAAAGGCTGTTTTGCTACATAGCCCTGTTCCATTCTATTCACGACCACCTCTCTAAGTCCCAATGTACTAATTCTCCACCTGCAATTCTTTTGCCACAGTGACAATATTCAGAATATCACCTATGGAGTTAGATAAAGGGTACCTGCGGCACCCCACTGAATTGAGATACAAAAACCCCAACCAAACTACTACAGACTTAAATAAATCATTTGTGCAGATTATTTCTTTTGCTATTCAGAGAAAAAGAAAAGCTGCTTCCTCCCATTCTCAAACATTTTTAAGATGAGCAAAATCTCTCTTGGCAAAAAGGTTAAGTCAGATAAACATAGTTTTATTTAAACCATTATAAAAAATAGTTTTCTTTGTAGAGATACACAGCTGTCAAATATCATACTGAGCCTTCCATATTCCAGACAATATAATTTTAAAATTACAAGCTCTGAAATCAGTCAGAAGATGTTCCAAAAACACTGAGCAGTCAAAACACAAAACTGAAATTAGCTCTACAAAGAAAAGCCAAATAAAAAATGCTTTGTAATGGTAGACTTGATAAATGCTTTATGAGGAACCTGTAAAATAACCCACAGGACACTCCAGGTGGCCGCAAAAACATACAATGCTGCATTCGCCCTTTGGGTCCACGCTGTGACATAGATTCAGGTTTGATATTTACAATTTCTTTTTGTAATCCCTTGTCATACATAATAATTTGAGAGACGAAGATTTACAGTGGTCCCAACATCTTCCTGCCAGTCTGGACATTGACTGGAGAACTTCTAATTCTTTTGATTAAAAGTCTCTTGGCAAAAGTGGGAACTGATGCAAATTGCTATCTTATTAATTTTGATATTTCTATACCTAGGAAAGTTCATCTGCGCTTGGATGTTCAGATGGGAAACAGCTCTTCATGAGCGTTTTGATTTTAAATTATTTGGCTATTTCAAAATTAGTGAATGCTTTCTCATATATATAAAAATCATAATTAATGCTACAAGCATAGTACACAAGGAAAAGATGAAACTCAGATCATGGGAGTCTTTAGAGATTTATCACAGTTATCAGATCTTGTGAGTTACAAAGTATTAGGAACTAAATCCATAAAATACATGGGGTTTGCCCTGAGCGTTTTTAACGGGTTAAAAGACATTTCACAGACAAAAGCAATTAGTGACTATGTTCAGAAATTGGTAATACCATCTTGATATGGAGCTGAAGATGCCAGAGGGTTCAATTTGAATCCTTTTGATGTTCCGAATTTTAGTTAATGATAAATCTCTTTCTCTGGGAGTTCTGCATCTATCTATATTCAGATAGCAAAATTACGTCTGTGTCCTCTTCAAACACCCTCCACTCCTTCTTTCTAAGCATTATGGATAGTTACTAAGATTAGGAAATACCATTTTTTAAATGTTCATGATAAATATGTCAGAAAAGCATATTAATTCTGTGCTAAGGTCCAGAGAATGAACAGCCCACAGAGAAAGTGAAAAGTCTAAATATTTGTACATAGATGTATATTTGAGCTATTGATGGGAAGTTCTGGAATGAAGCATGCAATTTTGTATTCAAACCTTGTCTCGTCATGTGTTAAGCCTGTGCAGGTAGCCCTTCTAGATTATAAACAGCAGTCTACTGAACAGAAGATAAACTGTGTAATATTTGTTCTTGTTCTTCCTATATTCCCTGAAAATTGATGACATTCTTAATGGTATTTTAAAAATAGAAATGTCTGTATGTATGCATATAATACATACATATTTTTATATACAGAATGTCTTAAAAACATTAAGCTATTAAGAAAAATAGTCTGCACACCTTTGCAGAATGTGCATTCAATCGGTATAAAACCGAGTTATTTGAAAACGCTCCTGCCAGCGTGGGGCAGGTGGGAGGAAGGACGGAAGCTCGCCGTGTTTCCAGGCACTTCCCACCCTGTCCTCAGCGCAGGCTGCATGGTGTGTGCAAAGGCTCTTGGCCAACGCGCCCCGAGGGCCGCAGCGCCAGAACTTACAACGGGGAAACCTTTGCAAAGTTGTTTGAAGCCATTTTCCTGGTTTGGGAGCTGGCTAAGGCATTGTGCTCGTTACAGCCAGCCTGCTGAAATCAGTGGTTCCAGCAAAACGGCAATGTGATATTAAAATATGGAGATAATTTAGTTGTTAAACTACAACATGAGAGGAGTAAAATGTGATAAATACAAGTCATTGGAAAAGGCGGAAACTCCATCCATGTGTCCTTGTAGTATGAAGCACGTGTGTGTTTGTGGGTGTGTCTGTCTGTCGCTCAAGCCGCTGTGTAAATGAAGTTTTAGTTAGCATTTGAAGAATCTTCTATATCTTACTATTAAGAAATAAATTCAGAAAAGGAATACACAAGGCTCAGTCTCTTGTATGACTTCCTTGAGTGACGTTTCTCCAAAATAAACTATATTAATATTATAGATGTACATAACATACATACATGCTTTTAAATAAGGAAATTCTGGGATAAAGTTTTCTGTGCAAAAACACACACAGAACTCAGAAACTGATACTCTCGGTATGCTTCATAATTACTTATATGTACCTAAGGGACCTGCTAAACTGGGACTTTAGAACGGGGGGAGAACAGCAGGAAATATTTGTGAAGACCATATGTCTGAAGACCTCAGAAAATAGTTCAAAGAGACTAAATTTTGTTATTGCCAATGAAAATGCCAGCACCAGTCTCAACTGCTGTTTTAAAACAGTCACTTTCCTTACAGAATTGCATACTGAAAGGCAAATAGCATCTTGGTTCCCATCTGTAAAAAATCAAATACAATAGAGAAAAAGGCAACTTCATACTTCAGGATGTTGTACCAAACTGGAGAAACCATAACGAACAGCTTCTTTGTAAAAAAGGTCAGTGCTTGCAGTGATTATGTTCTCTGTTGCTGGTATATGAATCTTTGAATATTAAATGATTTTTGTCTATCAGGCCATTCCTTGCAAACAAATTATTAATGAGTTATGAGTGCAAGTGGATTGGGAAATGGCATGGAGGACCTTGCTTCTGCATGGATGATACAGGTATATCTGCCAATGCCTTTTCACAGTACTGTCTTTAGTTTAATGTTCAGATATACAAATATAATTCACCGAGCTATCATTTTTTTGTAAACTGCACTTTGCAGACAGTGCAGAGCGATTTGATGTCTCTCAAGGTGGATAATAGCATGAATAATTCATTAAGCTCACTGGAGTTAATGTTGTTGTACTCAAGGTTAAGTATTCCCCCATCTCCATATAAGGAATTACTTGATTGCTCACCTTAAAAATGAACTTTCTTTAAAAAAAGCCATTGTATAAATAATAGGATATGTCTGACCACCATAATTTGTAAGCTAATCCATCAAGGCACCAGCAAATAACGATATACTGAATAAGCTTACATTTTTTTCAGATATCTTGCAACTCTTTATAACAAACACACCCATGTAGTAAAAATATCCTTGTGCTGAGACATTTTTTACTCCTTACAGTACCTCTGCCAATGATAAAGGTGATTTCATTTATTAAGGACTATAACAAAAAATAGAAGCAAAATCTAAGGACTATATCCAGATTGGTTATGATCTTAATAAAGATTAATAAAACTACCAAGAGTAAAGCCATGTGCTATTTAGTCAAAATCACAAATAAGCTGTAGCATTCAGATTATCCTTGGACAAACTGGGGCGGGGGGGAGCCCTCTAAGAAGCAAGGCCATGGAAACAAGCCAAGTTGTTTGGCTGGTGGTCGATTTAATTACAAGCAGCAGCCAGACAGCTAGCTACGTTCAACTGCAGCTAAGTAAATGGTTTCCCCGTGTCCTCTACGAGCGAGCCCTTCTGCGGGGCAAGATCAAATCCTGCAGAACAAAAAGCACTTTCTGACGAGTGCAGCCTTCACCTCTAGCTAATAACTGGCTGATCAAACTCTGATTGAACCCAGTAGGAAACAAGAACTATGTTGAACCACTCTGAAGGGACTCAGCATCTTAAAGAGAGGTATCTTGGCCTCTCCAAGTGATAATATAATGCAGATCATTTGGAAGAGGACGCTTCCACAGGACACTGAAAGAAACTCACTTTGATATTCAATGGACACTTGTTACCTCAGACCCTCAGGTTCTTTAGAAACTCCCAGTCTGGAGCACATATTAAAAGATCATTTATGTATGTGTTTAATTACTTGACTGGCTACAAAGGCTTGTTCAGACGCGCAGTTAAGCAGATGATGAAACTCCTGCCTCTCCTGCTGCAGGATGAGGCTTCGTACACGTGCCTCCACTACAGCACGCTCCATTTCAGAATATGGATGCTCTCCCTAATCACACTGACAGAACAAACATAACTCGATAGCACCACTGAATGTTTATCTATTATTAATGCGCTGAAGGTGGTAAACAATTGTGAGACACCATTTCAGTTTTATTGCATTCTACCAGTATATTTTGAGGGTTGACTATAAGTGATATTTACTTGGTCTCTACCATTGCAGTGGTCCTGCCGATTTAGCTGACTTCCAGCTCTCCTATTTCTTGCTTCGGCAAATGATAACAAATTATTAATTTGTCTGCAGATGACATTTACTTAGAGCATAAAGCAGAAAGCTACACCAAAGACAATGGTAACACAATAGCTTAAACGAGTCTAAGTGCCAGCTACCAGGCACTGTCATCAGTAAAATAAATTAGTGAGATTTCTGTTCTGCTGACGAAATAGTAGCCCATGCTATGAAAACTGTACTCATAAAGCGATACTGAACTCCAAAGAAGGCTTCACTTAACAAGTCTAGGGAGCTGAAAACATAACCAATCACCAATTATCCTTTATTCACATTTAAAAAATAGTAAATTCCTTGTGGGGACTTGAAGCAAGAGAGTATGATTTCCTAACGTTAGCAAAGGCACAGGACACGTCTAACTGGGGATTTCACAGCAGTCAGGTGAAAAAGAAAAGCTACGTAAAATTTTTTTATTATGGGAGATAGATATTGACTTCTCTAAAAACTGTTAACCAACAAAGTCAGGAACTCTTCCTTTTCAACATGTGTATGCACAGATTCTTTATTTTCCCACAAAAAAGCTTGGAAGAATCTAACTTGACATTACAGATACCAGTTTCAGAATTCCAGCAGGCAGACTTAAAAATAACAGGTTATATTTTTTTCATCTTGAATCACAAATATAAACTAATAACCACAGATTAATTTAAATCCTTATGTATGTACCTAACACATCAACCGTTGCATGGACACAAAACCCGTTACAAGAGACAACACGTTTGCATCTCTTGACTTCCATTCAGAGACCTTACCTAGAATTTCTTATAACTAAAACTAATTACCCATGCTGAATGAATAACAGCATTTTCTCATACTGAAATAACATGAATATATATCTGTGATTTCCGCATTATTTCAGGACCGTTTTAATTGCAAGTATAAGGAGATCGAGGACAGCATCATGTGCGTGTCTCTGTGAGCATACTGCAGAAACTTTTAGAGTAATTTCACAAGTAAGAAGGTACTTGCATGCCGTAATAAAACTAAGCCAAAACCAAACTGAGCAAATTAAGATTTATAGGACAACTGTGGCTACGGGTCCCTGGCAAGCCATAGAGCTCTCAACTCCAATTTCCATTGTCACCTTTACTACTCAGATTGCACAGTAAATGAGTTTATAATGCTGGCAGTAATGTTGTGTCTAGCTAACATTTGCAGTTGGACACGAAGTTCACTCAATCACTGTTGTCTCTTGCCAAAACCCAGGCAAACGTTCTCCATGGCTGTTATTCCAGAAACTTTCCGAACCATTTCAGATGAGTGGGCTTGATGATTTTTTGGACTAAATTTTCAAGAAACGCATCTTTTCCACCTATAAATCTTACATATATAACTTTTTCTTAAAATTATTTTGGTTTCAGACATCAGTGACAGCATATAGCAATCACACCCAGAAGTTTATGAAGGCAGAGATGCCATTGCTGGATTAATGTTTCAGAACAATGAGAATGAGTCATGTCAAACAACAGATTAGCAAAATGAAAAATGTCAGCATAGCTTTGAAAAATACATCTGAAGAATTATTTCTTTACTCATTTCTATTTCTGGGACTATTCTTAGGTTTTTCTTATGTTCTACTATTGGAATTGCAGGTTTACTCTTACTTCAAATCTCCATCTCTTCCATAACCTCATTTGAAAATTTAGTTATTGAGTGTAGACTGGAAGAAGGGTGGGTGGGGTTTTTTATTAATTAATTACTTAATATTTGCTTCTAAAACAAAATGCCCCTTAAAAAATAATAATTCTCTTTTCATAACTGCCAGGAAAATTCCAACTCTTAAACATGTTAACAACAGAAATCAAAAAAAGTTCCTTAAAATTTAATAACTTTTTTTTACATTATGTTGATATCAACATCATTTGAAGGTGACTATCTAGGAAATTATTTAGTTATAATTAACACCTATGATGAATGTTTAAAAATATGAACATGAAGAAAATATTTGAGAAAAATATACATATTGACCTCTCAAATTCATTTCTGAAAATCCCTGTCATTTTCACTGCTTGACGACCCTCCTATAAATAACTACCTGACAATTTTCCCATGATCTAAAACCATTTTCATACTTTCACAACTCATTTATCAGACTTCAACTTACCATTATCAGTTTTTTCTTGTATTTTCTTATATTTTATTAGTGTCTCATAAAAACAAATGAAAGCATATTAAACTATTTTTAACTTCCTGAGCAAAACCAGTATTTTTTTTCTCATTTGATACAGTATGGAAAAAAATCTGAAACAGCACCAAGGACAAACCGGCGACACTATTTTTTCTTACCTGCCCCATCTTGAAAAAGAGATCTTGTTTTAAGTTTTCATTCATATTGGTAAGTATCTTATGGGAGGCCACGTATCCTTCCGACAGACTGAGAAGGCAGAATGTGTCTGGTCTGTTTTCTAGTACAAACCCCACCATATCTCTCTGTATTACATCAAGATACACGGCTAAACGGGCATTTACAATAAAGTTAAAAACACAGTGTAAAACTTTATGTAATGGGGAAAACTTTCATATATCCTTCCATAATATCCTTATTTATAAAAATAGATCAGATATGAAGGACACGGGCTAAATAAAGTTCTCAGAGATGCTGACAGGATGTCATCCTGCCCATTTTTGCAGTCTAATTTATTTTCTGTAAAAATAAATAATTTTGCACTTCCGTGCCTAATCCTGCTGAAAACCATTTCATTGTCACATTATACAGGATTTATGAATATTTCTAATATGACAAGACTGCACATTCTTTCATTACTGCTTTTTAGCTATCTGGAAGGCTTGTCACCGTCTTGCCAGGTTTTCAGATACTGTTCTTCATTTAGCATGTGTAGCCTGTTTATCATATTTGTTGGCCACAGTGTTGCTATTTCCCTATTAAGTGAAACAACTATCTGATAATATAAACATACTTTTACTAGTTTGAAAGCGGAACAGAAGTATCTCACTTTTATCAATACATCTCATTTCCATAAACACATTAATATTTCCTTTAATACAGATTATTATCCATATCTAATACCTATCTTGCAGTTTGTGCAGACACAGGTTTTAGATTTCCAGTTCTCACAAGATCAGTAGTTATTCAGTCTGCTTCATATTGAAAGAGTTTCACCTGTATCCTTTTTAATACCTTCACTCATTTGGCTTATTAGTGTTTCCTAATCTTTAAAGAAAAACAAAACCATCCCCCCTCAAAACCTCCAATAATTCAAATTTCCTAAAAATGTTTTATATGTTCAGAGAAAACAAACTGAAAACGCAAAGAAGCACAAAGAACGGAAAAAGATCACTTTCACCTCCACGTACGAGACATACGTATGGCATCTATTGCACTTACTGCATGACAATACCTCCGTATGAATAAATGTAATCTCTGCAATGTTTATGTGTTATTCATAAGCGCATCATTTATAATATTCTGCAGAGATACCGTGAAAGTTTTTCATGTTGAGGGTCTCTAATCTCAGCCTCGCTTCCCTTTTCTTCTCATTTCCCGGGTCTTACGGAACCAGAAGAGGTGGCTTGGGAAACCACCTCTCTCCATGGACGCGTGTGCTGCTCTTCAGAGGAGGGAGCCCCAGGCTGCGTCCGCCGAAAGCAGCAGAGACCTGGGGCGGTGCCCGTGCTGCTGCGGCGCGAGCCAGGCGGGGAGCGATCTGGCGTCTGGAACAAGGATGGCTACTGCTACGTGCTGGTAGACTACATGTACCGCGAAACATTTTCAAAGTCTTGATATATAATGCAGTGCTGTAAACCGCTTATTTTTAAAGACAACTCAACCTCTATATGTTCCATGAAATATATATATACATAAATTTAAGTGTATGAATAGTAGAGAAATAGATTTAAGTTTAATCCATGAAGTTTAAGTTTAAATTTATGACACATATTCTACAGAAATTGAGAAACTAGTATACATTACTACAGCCAAAAAAAAAAAAAAACCCAAAGCTGACTAAAGATCAGTTAGAAGAGAAAAAATTTTTGGTTTTCTTATCTTTAATCCATCTGCTGTTCTCTGGCAGAAAAACATATCTAATCAAAGATAACGAGACTATTAAGGTTTGTTACAAGGAGAGAGTAAACTCAGTAGCTACACACTGGAATGTCCTCCGTTGGACTGGCAAGATAGCTACTGAGTTTATAAATTACCGGTATCAGAAAAAAAAGGTTTCTTTAAAAACAAAATTTCAATGTTAACCTGATATTTTCCTCTTAATTTTGTTCCTGCTGTTATTGTTAGAGAATTGTTACATTTTTAACAGACTTGTCTGTTTAAAACAAACACACACACTTCCTTTTCGTGGCTTTACACTTGTTACTTTGTGACATTTCTACTGAGAAGTGCAGTGAAAACGTAAACACTGTCTGCGCAAAGTTCACTGCACAGATTGAACGTAGCGGAGTCAAAAGATGCATCTTCAACACAAGGTCTCTAATTTTTCCATCAGTTGCTGAACTTGTTTCTCTTTGTCTTATGCTGAAAGTATAACACCGCATGATTAGACTGGCAAAGGAAAAAGATATATGCACAAACTATATATACCGAATGTTTACAGTATACTTCTTTTCAGCTCTTCTACCTCGAAAGCAGTACAGGCTCAAGTGAAACATGAATATCTTGCAAGTGAAGCACTGAGGATGCATTTATTATTAACCAACCTTTCCTTCAGGTTTTTGAGTATTTTTATCCAACATTTCATTGTTGCAATGCTTGATTGTTACTTTATGGCTAGACTTAAAACTTGCACGATTCAAATTTTTGTCTTGTATTTTTAAATGCATCGGAAAGGGTGTCTGTTTTCCATATGAAGTTATTTATGTAGTGGGAAAGATGTGGTTTGACAGCATGATCAAAAACCAAGGGGTGATGGATCACGCCCTGTCAACCCCGCACAGGAAAAGTCATCTTCATCCCACATAACGCCATGCAGAAGTCTCACCTCATTAACTCTGGCAAGGGAGAATACCCAAACAGGTGTTTTCTTCCCTGTTTTGAAAGAAGTCATGCAAAAATATCTGCTCCCGAGGTGCATAAATTTTTCATCATTACAGCGTGCGGACAGGGATGCCGGTATCAGTACTGCGTGGGGACAGAGCGCCCAGCCGTCCTGGATGAGCGGTCCTCATTCATTAGGGAGAGAAAAGGGATTCCAGCTCTTGGCACGTAATGAAAAAAACGCTGGGTCACTTTTAGCCTTCCTTGCTGGAGGCACCCGCCAAGATATTTGAACTAAAGAACTCATTCACCGAATGACAGAGGGTATAAGAGGGCTGTAAAAACCAGAACCTTTGTAACAGAAACGTCTCAAATGTTTTGTCACAAAAATTAACAGCTTGCTTACAATTACCTTCTGGGCTATTTTTTCCCCGTAATGAACATGAACAGAAATTATGAGAGGAATAATCTGAAGAAAAATCCACCCAGTTCTTAGAAATGAACCCCCAAATTAATGATTTGATTTATGAAATGTTGTTGGAAATCATTGCAGGCCTAGAACGGTTGTCACAGAGTAGCTGACATTTGGGCTCCGTAACAGTGTCTGGTATAAGAAGAGGAGGGAAAACAACCAGCATGGCATCAGCATTTCTTCTATGATAATAATTAGCCAAAGACAATATTAACCAGATTTACTGCAAAACAGTGTACTAGTCTATTAATAGAAATGGGATGTACTCAGCTTTTGAGCTACAATGCCAATTGGGAAAAAAAAAAATCAGATAAAAAGCTATAGGACAGCTTGGTTTTATAAAAGAATTTATATCTATCCTCTTCAGAGCAGGCTGTGAAACTGTATGGCCAAATATTAAAAGTTTCAGTGACTTTTTGCTACAGATGAAGAATAAACAATTTATCGGTTTCAGGAAATACACGGTTAAAATTCCACTAATAATGGGGAGAGAACTTTGTTGGGCAGTTAATTCCAAGGATCTCCAAAAAAAGCAGACCTTGCACATTGATACCGTCTCAGAGGTATCAGCCCGTGCTGCCCCGCAGCTCCCGTAGCCACTGCAGACACGGCAGCTCTCCGCGCGGCCTCGCTCCTCTCTGCTCCGATGCCGCGAACCCAAATCATGGCGCAAACTCCACGCAGCCTCTACATACGTGTCAGGGCTGACATTACAGATAACTTTTCTGAATATTCACTCTATACATTATGCAGAGTATTATAATTATACTTTTATAGCTGCTGGATAGGCATGGATAAGAGTTTCTGCAAGATTGCTTTCCCATTCATATACAGAAAAATATTGTCACAACTATACCGTTAAAAATAGTTTATTTATAAAGATCTAGCAAACAAAAGTTCTTGGCTAAACACATATAAACAAGCATTACAATTCAGTATAATAGAGATTGTTTACAGAATTTATTTTAAAAAGGTGTTAGGGAATTGGGATTTCAGGTCAGTAAAAAGCAACTATAATGAAATGTCTTCCATTTTTTAAACTTTTTTCAGACTGGATTTCAGTCATCATTTCAGTGAAATTCAGCGACTAAAACCAGTGCAACCACCCACTTGTATTTACCCCTTTTTATGGCTGTTTATACGGGAAAAATTAATTCTCACAAAAGAAGCTTGAAAACGTGACTCTGGTGTTTGTTCTGTTAGATATTATCTGCGGACAAAGCTTTGCTTATCTCCAGGTCTCCTCTGCTCTTCTGATTGCAATCTCATTTCACGTGTCCTTGGGATCTCATGTCTGCTACGACCTCCAGCTTGTTAAATATTCAGCAGAAAGTTTATGGACTTTCCCATAACCTTGATTAAAAGCCTATGGGGAACCTGAAATGCTGAAAAAAAGCCCTTTATTTGAAAAGAAACTTGAGTACCCTGTGCTGATTTCTGTTTCACTAATAGTATTTATAATCAGCAGTCACTGGCACAGAGTCGAGGCCAGAGGAAAAAATGATGATTCAATCTTACCTGTTTAATAATTATTGTATTATCATGCCAAATCGGGATTTTATAGTGGAGCTTAATTTAACTAAGTGGAATTTGTGGGGGTAATGCTGAGAGGGAGTGGAAAGACATACTATAAAAAAATTGGTCTTTCAAGGAAAATAGAGAAATAGTATTTACAAAACTACAGAATTTTATCTTTGTCCCCCTTCGAGGAGGAACCCTATCACTATGCTAAAGGTGTGAGTTTCTGTGGGTTTGGGTAGCTCCAGCTCTTAACCCAACGGACCGTTGCCGTCCTGCGCTCTCTGGCGCGCCAGACCAGCGTCCCGGCTGTTGGCTTCCCAGTGTCTTGGATATGTTCCCACAGCTCAAACCCTGCAGGTGCTCTGTGTTCACCACTTTTTTTTCAGGGAAACATTACAGGAAAACTAGCAGACACTCAAATTTTGTGGGAGCTTTTCAGTATTTTCTTTCTGTTAGAACAATTAAGATGCAAAGCCAGATGAAAAGAAGCCCAACGTACTCAAGGAAATGTGTGAACTTCCCCATTACTGTAGAGCATCTTCAGGCACTGGTAAGAGTTTTTAGAGAGTACAGGAGACCCCCACACCCTCAATAATTTAGTTTATCATTGTCTCTATTCCTATTTTTGGTCTTTTGTTCCTCTCTCAGTAACGGACAAGATCTTTTCTTTTGTAATTGTCGGGTGATTAAAGACCCATCAGGTAATTTTGAGCTCAACTATCATATCCTTCCTGCTTTAGGCTTCGAAATAATTTGTTCTGAGTGATAGCCCTACTTCTGATCAAGACACAACACTGAGAACAAGCGCAACAATTTTGAGAGCAAATAAATCAACATTATGATCACCAACTATTAAAATAACATAATGAATACTTGTAACAAATTTGTTTTAACACGCTCTGGTCAGACCTGTCGTTATCTCAACCCTTCGAGCCCCACGTTGGGCGCCAAAAAGGACTGTCATGGTTTAACCCCAGTTGGGGACGAAGCACCACACAGCCACTCACTTCCCACCCTGCAGTGGGATGGGGGAGAGAATCAGACAAAAAAACCCTCATGGATTGAGATAAAGACAGTTTAATAGGACAGCAAAGGAAGAGGGAATAATAATCATCATCATCATAGAATCATTTAGGTTCGAAAACACCTTTAAAATCACCAAGTCCAACCATTAACCTATCACTGCCAAGTCCACCACCAAACCATGTCCTTAAGTGCTACATCTACAAGTCTTTTCAATCCCTCCAGGGACTCCACCGCTGCCCCGGGCAGCCTGTGCCAGGGCCTGACAACCCTTTCGGGGAAGAAATGTTTCCCGATATCCAATCTAAAGCTCCCCTGGCACAACTTGAGGCTGTTTAACCTCGTCCTGTCACTTGTTACTTGGGAGAAGAGACCAACCCCCACCTCACTACAACCTCCTTTCAGGGAGTTGCAGAGAGCGAGAAGGTCTCCCCTCAGCCTCCTTTTCTCCAGGCCAAACACCCCCAGGTCCCTCAGCCGCTCCTCACAGCACTTGGGCTCCAGACCCTTCCCCAGCTCCGTTGCCCGTCTCTGGACACGCTCCAGCCCCTCAATGTCTGTCTTGGAGTGAGGGGCCCAAAACTGAACACAGAACTCGAGGTGCGGCCTCACCAGGGCCGAGTACAGGGGGACGATCCCTGCCCTGGTCCTGCTGGCCACACTATTGCTGATACAAGCCAGGATGCCGTTGGCCTTCTTGGCCACCTGGGAACACTGCTGGCTCCTATTCAGCCGGCTGTCGACCAACCCCCCCAGGTCCTGAAAGAATGAAAAAATACACAAGTGACGCACAATGCCATTGCTCACCACCCCCTGACCAATGCCCGGCCCGGCCCTGAGGAGTGACCCCCCTGGCCAACTCCCCCCAGTTTCTATACTGAGCCTGACGCCATATGGTATGGAACATCCCTCTGGGCAGGCTGGGGCAGCTGTCCTGGCTGTGCCCCCTCCCAGCTCCTTGTGCCCCTCCTCGCCGGCAGAGCAGGGGAACCTGAAAGGTCCTTCACGTAGTGCTTGTACTTAGCAACAACTAAAACATCAGTGCGTTACCAACATTATTCTCATCCTAAATCCAAACCACAGCACGATACCAGCTACTAGGAAGAAAATTAAGTCTATCCCAGATGAAACCAGGACATAGTACCAAAAATTAAAACTGTGTTTAAGCCTTAAGCAGAGCTACTGCAGGGGATTCTATAGTGTCAAACACAATTCTCAATCATACATCAAAAGATTTGCCACATGATACTAAGATGGTTTCATGAAGACAGGAGACTATATTACATAACATGTACAGTGGAACAAAAAAATCAAACCAGCTTTTTCACAATAAATTAGATATAACATAATGCTTAACATTTCAGTAAGTCTTTTGGTTCATAAAAGCATTTTACAGCTATTAATCAGTGCTTTATTTTTAATTCTCCCTCAATTATGTAATAACAGGAGGATGAGGGAGATATAAATTCTAACTCTGGCCCAAAGCTAAAGAAGGAAATAAGAGAAATATTACTAGCCTCAGGAAATCCTGCTTCTTCATCGTATTTGATTACCATAGATCACAATACTTGCAAGAAACTCTACAATAAAATAGCAAACATATGTTGTCTTTCATTATTACTATCTTTTATTTAATTATCCTTGAACTGAAGTGACTTTGGATAAAGTTATGTTTCTTGTATACAATTGCAAAGATGTATAGAGATTATATTAAATTATAATCACACCAACACAGCATCGCTTCCTGAGTGGATTATCCATGTGTTGCATTGATTGGGATCCTTGAATAAGATGCAAACCACTAGAGACGTTTAAACAGCTATATTCTTTCTAAAGTACTCTTTAATTAATGTTGTCTGGAGCACTAATTATGAAAGCTTGTAAAGCCTAAAGCCTGAAAACACTTATGCACCTACTTAACTTTGCTCGTTCAGGGTAGACCCACTGAATTCCCTGGAACTGCTCAGAGTATGCAATTTAACTAAAAATGCACACAGGCTGTTGCAGGTTAAAAGCTAAACAGGGAACCCGGTTTTGCACGCTGATACCCATCGTGGACTTCAAAGCATCTTGCTCAGAAGACTGTCTTCCGTGGGCATATTGGTCTTTCCCCAACAAAGCGTGGAACTGCTCCCTGATAGTCTCTTTGATAGTGTTGAATTAAGCAAAACCGAGCCATGAGTCAGTGAGATACGAGATGTGTGCATCTGTATATACATATGTTAAATGCACACATAATTTGTCCACATTATGAAGGCAGATAAATATGTATATATGTGCATATATACAAGTACATCTCCTACGCAGTCAAAAATATTGAAATTAGAATACAACCCAAATTATTGTCTACTGTAAACCACTTTATTTTGTGAAACAAATTTCCATTTGTTTAATTAGCAGTTGCAAACAGAGAAAAGTTTTAAAAGGATTACCAAGCTTCTCAATTATAAGCAGCCATTCAAGCTCTTGTTATTTCCCCGCTCCACTTTAGCTCCAAACATTGCAATGCCACTGGAAAGTTCTGACACATACATGGCTTTGAAGCTGGGACTAACAGCTGTGAAAGAAATCTCACTAACATTGCCGTTCTTTTTATGAAAGATTTTTCCTATGTTGCCACACCTTATTTAAAAGAAGAGACCCTGACTCAAGAAAGGAAGTGGGACGCTACATGCCTCGATTATATTTCAGTTATATGTTCTAGCCTCCTCATATTCTCATCAATCCTTTCTAATTTTTGGCCTGGTTGTACCACCCCTGGTGCACGTGCGCTGGTTGGTCAGCCAGGTGGCAAAGACCAAACGTACTTTCTTGTCTCAGCTGTCGGCAGGTCCAACAGCGGCTCTGGAGGCAGCGCTGGGCCAAGTGGGCACACAGGTGCCCTTTGTAGACTTGTTAGAAACATGTAGCTAAATTCCATCGTCCTGTCCCAGTCCCATTCCTCCGCCCAGCAAAATGAGACAGTCCGTGCATCACCCCAGAGGTCACTGACAGCCAACTGCGCTAGTGCCAACTGGAGCATTTATCTCTCGAAAGATCTCCACTGTGCTCCCCAGCTCTCTCTGTTAGAGCCAAGGAAGTGTTGAGGAGCAAGAGGAACACTCGTCTTTATTCAGACCGGTCTTTAAATAAGGTTCAATAATTGCAGTATCTATTAAAGATTTAAAATAAAAATTGAGAGGCTGCTCAGTCAAACCACACTGTCCATCCTATGACTAAATAAGCAAAATGTTTTGTAGAAAAGTAAGATTTGACCCAAAGATCACCTGAATATCATGCAGCATATGCAAAAGACACTAAATTAAGACTACTTAAAAAGGCTTGATTCTCATTTTACTCTCTTCTGCATGTTTGGCTTTGAAACCTTAACAGGCTCTGAATGTAAATCATGGGCATACTGCTAATAATCGTATAATTCAGGCTTAATACAGAACCCCTCTAAACCCTTTCACCTTTGTGAAATGAACAACTACATAACGAAAACCAAACCAAACAACTTCAATATGTCAAAAAGTAGCATTTTTCACATTTAAAAGCACAGTGGAAGAAGAGCATCTGACTCAGCAGAGAATTTATCTACAATTCACTTAACACACAGTGTCGCTTATGGAACTATGCCATTAACTAAATAACAGCATTCAGGCAAAGGCATCGTTGGTACAGACCGGTACGGTTTCCCTCCCCGGTATCACGTTACTTATGTCTGCCGCATTAATGCAAGACATCAAGTTCTTCAATGGAAATGTTGTACGTGCTCATAGATTTAAGCTAGCATAAGATACCACGGTGTAGTAAATTATACATGGATTTGATCAGTTCCCACAATAAGGAACTTTTGCCTCAACTTTGGCTTTAATAACAGAGGGTTCTCGCTGACAGGAGACCCTGAAAACCACATAACAGCAGTGCAAAGTCCAGGAAGCAACACAGCTACGTACACTTTATAGTATATATGCCACATAATTTCTAGATCATCTGATGTTTTTCATACAGTTTTTGGGGAATGCTAGGGAATAAAGCCACCCTGTCAACAGCTGGTGTCAGATATCACAGTGATGGATCCATAGTATAAACCTACAGATGCAGATAAACACTCCTCACTCCCAATGGAAAGACACCAAAAAACAGTTGCTGCGAGACGAGAGAACAGACTTTGAACTTCGATGCTCAATTGCACTAAATATGTGCAACTCTTGGAACAGAGTATAACATTATGAAATAAGTTTATCCTACTGCCACAGATCGCCTTATCCACACGATCCACAAGGAACAGAATTTGAGCCTCCAGGAAAAACATGTTTTTTATAGTTTTAACATGCACCCATGTTAAATATAAGCCACACATGTTAAGCCATAGTGTGCTGCTCAATGTATAGAGTACTCCGAGATAATTTAAAAATATTAATGGAATATTCCAGAGTATTTAATTGCTCCCAGTGATGTTCTGTCTGTACAGCACATTCATTAATCCATCTCGTGCACTCTGGTTTTCTATAGCAAAGGAGTGATCATTAAACATATGATAACATAAGAACTTGTGCTAACTGTTAGGACAGCAGCATCAGTACAAGGCCCTTCAATGTTCTTAACAGTAAGACCTTGAAAAACTAACTGGTGTGCATTCCATAACAGGACAGCCCATAAAACCCAACCCAAAATCTTATCTTGATCTTGCAGGCCTAGTAGAAAGCCTGCACTGCTTGCTCAGTGTTACTGCCCAAATGATGCTATTTCACTAACATTTACTGGCAAAACACAGAGAAAATTCATTTATGAGGTCATCTGAATTGCACGGAAAGCTGGAGACAGCCTGTAGAGAGCGGTACAACAAGTGGAATGATATATAAAGGTTGGACTATACAACAGTTAGTCTGTGGAGATGTGGTCAGGTCACAGCAGGGAGAGAGCCCAAAAGAATCTGCTTGGTAAATATTTTTTTCTTGAGCAATAACTGTTTCATATGCTGATACGCCTAGAGTTTGCAAGACAAGCACAGCTCTGTAGACCCTAGCAAACCCAAATCTTCTTCCTCCTGATACAACAAAATCAGCTAGACTCAGTTTCATGCGTGGATTCAGCTGATGGTTGGAAATACACACAAACTGGGGGCCTCTGGTCAACCCAAACTTCTCAGTGTTTGCACCATCTTTTCAATTACTCCCCCAGTGGGGTAGGATGGAAGCTCGTGACGTTAGCAACAAGAAAAAGGCTTCTACTCCACCTACACTTTCACGTGCAGAGCATCCACGGGGCTCTGACAACAGGAAAACAGGCACGTCCTCTGTCCACCGGCCCATTACATCTGGGCTGAAACCTGATTAACGTGGCGACGAATTAGACAAAATATAGTTACATTTATGAATCAGCTTTAGCAAAATTGATGCTGAAGACGGTATGAACATCCTTCACTACCTAGATTACAAGTAGACACTTGCGTTCAAGTCACAGTTCATACAGACATCCCATACATCCCATGGTGCTAAAGCCCAGACTAGAAAGGGGAAGCTGGGAAATGAGTTTTCCAGCACGCTGGTGCTACAACAAAGGTATCGCCAGGTCCTCCAACTAAAGAGATGGATGACAAAAATTACACTACATAACCACATAGTCATGCAGAGCTAATGCCGCCTTCAGTTACATGTTTATCCTCAAAAACCTTAGTAGCAATGCACTTCTAGACAGGATTGAAAACATATTTCATACAATGTGTGATTTGCTTGGATCAGTATCTTCTGATAATGTAAGGTGTGTGAAAGGGATTACCGGTACTATTTAAGGATCATTGAGCCTTTTCTCATCTCACACAAAAATGATGCATGTTTGCAATCCATTTCTGTAGTTGCTTTATGAAGTGCAATAGTGGCTAGGGAACGGAGAGAATACAAATGAGACATTATCATTTGATCTACAGCATTTCCTTAAAATTCCAAATCTTGCCACAGGAGCTCTCAGGCATGCTGAACACTACCGTCATTAGATAATTACTCATTATAAATGAGCACTGGCTAAAGCCAGACATAATGTTCAGCTTTCTGAGCACATACAAGTTCCAATGTTAAAATGAAAATATAATATACTTCAAAACAATTTTTACCAATCAAATGTGCTGGATTTACATCTAGGAGTAGTTTGTTTTTCTGGTGACTGGAAAAAAATCTGTCTTTGTAGTACTCAGGGACTTGCACAATCTCAATGTACAAGGTTATTTGAAACGTAGATTCATACATTTTTTCCTTTCTGAGTTCCAGAACACAGATGTTTGGAGAAAGTGGTCTATAGGACATCGCATGTTAACTAGATCTCGGGTTGATATTGTGCCTGTGGGTAACGTGTACTGCGTTACCAGCACATCATATCTGCTGGATGCTTTGAAAACTACCTGGATAGTTTCACTTCAGTTTCCAGTGGGAAACTGGAGAGACGCTCATCTTTCGAGAGCCCCTGACAGTAAGTCTGTAATACATTCAAAGGCCTGAAGCCCAAGTATGCTGCATCCCTCGGAAATACAGCCTAGGATCAGCGCTAAGTTTTAGACGCCGCCGTATGTTAGCAATGGTCTTTTGTCTATTTCCTTCACTGCTGAAAAAATAAGTAATCTCCTCCACTGCCCCAAACCCCTTCATGTTCAATTTATTTGCATTTGCTCATAGATGATGTCATTTCTGCAGATCTATCACTTTATTTATTCATTGCACTTCATAGTGAAGTTTGGCTGTGGTTGTGCCTGTTACACTGGTGTCCAGGGTTTCCTAATTTATGTCTTAGCATTCATAATCGCAAACAGTAATTGTACTGATTTATGGATTGACAGTTCTTGTTATTATCCGCTCCACAGTCTCCCTGTATTTGGAGGCAGAAAGCATCTGTCCCACAAGGCTGCGTCAAGTATAACTTCTATCCCAATGTCGCTATATGGACCCCAAAGTTAGACTAGAAGAATGCATCCATCACCAGGCAGAGCAGGACTAACCCAAATCTCACTAATACCAGAGACTTGCCCGGCGGGAGGTACATTTTCAGATAAGATTCTGAGTGGCAAACCAGGGCCTTGCTGAAAGGCAGCTCCAAGTTCAGTAAGTCTGGGGAAAAGCGTATTACAACCCTCTCGTTTTGGTGCTGAATAGGTGACCAAGCTGAAGCACGTGAAAAGAAAAAAGAAGAGAGAAGCAGAACAGCCTGAGCGAGCTGCTCTGTCCGTAGTTTCACAGCTTTTTTTTCTTCTCAGTCATTCATCCGTCTGCTCTATTTAATCAAGGCTGCAAATTGCCTGGTTCAGTCAGGGTTGCTTATTTTTTTCCAAACAAACCTAGTACAATCAATGCAACATTATTGTTACATATGATATATCTTACGCGTGACACTGGAATTATTTTCACATCACATAAACCAGGTCTTTCAGTTCAAGATTCTCAAACAGTAATTTACAAATACATTGTACAACTGAGACTTCTTCTCACACGAGCAGAAGTTAGATAAATTCCTGACACAATGAGAATAAAAATGCAAGTTCCATCAAGGACTCCAGAGAAAGCTCTCGTAGCCTTACAAACCTTGAACGCAAAGTGGCATCCCATTTCTCAGCTGAAGTTCTCCTCTGGAAAAAGGAATTTGTTGAAATAGAACCACAAAGTTTGGTTTTTATCTTACTGATTTTAGAGTGAAGTCTGCTAAACACCGCGCTGTGCTTTCTTACTGATAGCGTCACAGACCTGTCCTCTCAGATTGGGTTTTTTTTTTTATTTTTCTCTCTTCAGTACCTGAAATTACTCTTGGCAGGTTACCGAGAGTCAGAGAGACTGTGAACAACCCCAAGGTAAGCTCTGAGCAGCCGGATGGCTTGCACAGCCCTCAGTGAGAGTTCGAGAGAGATTCGAGGAGTTAAAATTTTGCCAGATTTTTCAATTGTATCAGTAATCTACCAAATTACGTCATTTCTTTTTATAAAATGAAATGAAAAGTCACCCATAGAATCCAACTGAATTCTTAAGGGTTTTTTTTTTTTAATATACAGATGTATGACCCTCTTTTTGCAGCCCACCTCATGTCATCGATTAACAAGTTTTGATCTCCCTCCAGGAAGACCTCGCCGCATGCCAAGCAGGGTAGAGGTGCGCTTACGAAAAAGGATTGCTCCAGAGCAGAAACACAACAGAAGCTCAGACAAAGTGCGCAACATCCGAACACGTCCCAGAAACACCACTAATACTTGGGTAAAAACCCCACTTGTCTTCAAAGGGATCTCTGTTAAGAAAAAAGCTTACGTTCCTCTTTTTGTTACTATGGACAGCTGAATAATGATAGTATATTTTTACTGGAACCATCTTCGACTGCTGTGAAAAAAAAAGAAAAGTTGCCATCTGCATTAAAATATGTCCCTCTGCAAGCAGTTACACATGCAACAAAGACGATGATAATTTGAATCGAGCACATATGGAGCAAACACCTGAGAAAGATCTTGCCTCCATACAAATATTTTCACAATGGAAGACAAATATGTCTTCGTTAGGAATATATACACTGATACTAGATTTTTAAAATCTTTTTATGATGTATTTTGATGTATTCACAGCTCTCTTTTTTGCCTTTTTTTTTTTTTTTTAATCTCTTCCTTTACAGCAGCTTAGGTTGAAGGAGGAATGCCATCTTTAACCTCAAGATCTCTGTTCTTGCCGGTTTGTGTCATAAGCTTATTATTTAAAAGCAATTCTTTGTATTTAACATCTCACCTCAGCATGCAAAATGGTTATGGATTCGAGCACATTTGCTGGGGGGAAAGGATAGCATGGCTGCGAATTAGAAACGCTGGCTGCCTGGCTGGGTCACCGTTTCGCTGCCCGCTTCCGCACCAGAAAATTCTTTCTGTGACCCCCCTTGTCTTCTCTGTTTATGTGGTTATGTCAAAACTGCACATTACCAGTCAAAGACTGTTCGGTGCAGGATGTTAGACTCAGTTTCTCTCAGTCACTGCAAATAGTAAGATACAGTTAGAGTATATGCTTAGAGTGTAACCAATTTTTAAAGCATAAATGCAACGTAATACTCTACTATATATTCTGGAGCTCCATCAGGGTTGCAGCTAAAAAACTATCTTCTTGTCTTCCAGTGCAGGCAGCTGTCTGGATCAGGTTTCTAAATTCATAGATCGGACCATCTGTAATTCAGCTTGCCAATCATTCCGCTAAAAAGCCAAGATCTTTCCTGACATACAGTCTCTACTAATGTGCTGGGTTTGGCTGGGGTAGAGTTAATTTTCTCCATAGTAGTGAGTATGGGGCTGTGTTTGGGTTTGTGCTGGAAACAGCGTGGATAACACAGGGATGTTTCGTTGCTGCTGAGCAGGGCTGACACAGAGTCAAGACCGTTTCTGCTCCTCACCCCACCCCACCAGCGAGGAGTCTGGGGGGGCACAAGGAGCTGGGAGGGGACACAGCTGGGACAGCTGCCCCCAACTGACCCAAGGGATATTCCACACCATATGACGTCATGCTCAGCATATAGAGCTGGGGGAGAAGGAGGAAGGAAGGGACATTCGGAGTGATGGCGTTTGTTTTCCCAAGTACCTGTTACACGAGATGGAGCCCTGCTTTCCTGGAGATGGCTGCACACCTGCCCGTGCGAAGGAGTGAATGAATTCCTTGTTTTGCTTTGTTTGTGTGCGCGGCTTTTGCTTTCCCTCTTAAACTGTCTTTATCTCAACCCACAAGTTTTCTAACTTTTCCCCTTCCGATTCTCTCCCTCATCCCACCCAGGGGGAGTGAGTGAGCGGCAGTGTGGGGCTGAGTTGCCGGCTGGGGTTAAACTACTCGGGTAATGCCAGTTCCGGTTGAATAAAACAGCGAGTAAACAGTGAGTAATCTGTGGCCACCCGTCAGTGGTCAGCACAGGCAGCATCTGCAGTGCTGCCCAGCGTCCGAAGCACTGGACCAGGGCACACAAACACCCCGGCTGCACTCCTGGCGCTCCGTTGGGAAATGGGGCAATGACTGCAAGATCGTCCTGGGAAAAAAAAAGTAGAGATAACTGATAGCAAGAGCATTAAAACAGTATTATTATTTTGTGTCAGCATTTCTTTGAAAGATTCTCAGGGAACATTAAGATGATGGTGGTGCAGTTGGCAACAGTATAAATACACTGCAGCCACAGTCTGATGCTACAGAGAATTCTGCTATGAGAAAAACAGCAGCTCTATCAGAGAGTTAAACCTTTCTTTTTTCATGGTCATGAAACAAGACCAAACCAACCCCCCATTTCACAGACTTGTTAACTTTCTGTCTTAATGAAAATTAACAGCTACAGCTTCTTTTAAATAAATTCTGAAATTTTTACTGGATCCAGCATTCCTCTATTCCTGCCAAAGAGTTGTGCAGCACAGCTGTTTTTAACAAATTCCTATTTTTACTCCCTGACTTCTGACTATCATTATGTATATGAGTTTCTTCAGCCTGCAAAGCATGTTTTAACAAGAAATATTAATGTCCCTCTACATATATCATCTTTTCTCCTTATTCAGCAAGAACAGGTGTTATACAAAATAGAAAACATCTGCTTACTTGTATTATAATTTCTCTTGAACTCATTAGATTAGAAAAACAAAGTAGAGAGCAGAGGTTAATGATGAATGTACAAGCAGAACCACATTTCTTTGTAAGTATGTTTCAAAGGGAAAACAAATCCTAAAATTCAGTATTTATAAGAAGCATAAAGAAAGAATTATGAGGGAGTTTTTTATTAAGGCATCTTTAGTGGCTATATTAGTATCTTAAGTTTTGTAATCCTTATAATGATTCACTCCTAACCCAGGAGCTAGAATAAGGTCAGAGCATTTTCTTCTTTTCCCTGCTCTTAAATATCTTGCCTCTCAGAATTTGTGGCAGTATTGTCTATCAGAGCGTTGCATTTTTGTCAGTGCGTTGAATCACCACGACGTGGACAGTGGTCTCCTTGGCAATTCTGATCATGCGATGTGAATCCTTCTTTTCCTCTCTTTGCTTCCAACCGCGGGGGCTGTGTGCGGAGAGCTCTGATTGCGAGATGCCTGGCACAGCACGGTCTCTGCCAGAAACACGCGCTCCTAGGAAACGCTCCGTCAAGGCCTCGCTACGCACTCGCCATCTTAGCTCAAAGACAGAAACTCTCCTGCTGCATTAAGATTTAGTGAGTCAGCGTTCTTGTGACGGAGGCAGGCAGTTTCAAATAACCCAAGAGTACTCGTTAGGTTTATCGAGCAGGTAAGTGTTAATGTTCGAGCCCTACCAACTATAATATTAGCCGATATCGGTGGCAAAGGAAGTCCCACCAACGCCACAGCTCCTTCCTTGGTGCTCTCTTCTCTTGTGCCAGTTATAGGACGACAGAGGGAAGAACTTTTCCAAAGCTGTGACACGTATTTGGCAATCTGCTGCATTCTGACAGAAATTAAGGGCCAGGAGTCATACGGTGATCCAGGCACAAACTCCTTCCACAGAAACAGCCCTGCTGTATCAAAAAATCCCTTCAAGGGGAAGAAAAAAAAAAAAAAAGTCCTTTTCCAACTCCAGAATAATTCACAGCACTGCACTTTTGAAATCTTTCTGTAGCTTAGCAGACGTAAACAAAAATATAAAGTAAAATTGAGGAGAAAGTACCTTATCCTTTTCCCAAAATCTAAACACCTTCTAAGTATGAATCCTTACATGGAAAACTGGGTAGTTCACTATCGAAGCCAATTATTTAACTGTTAGTATTCTCTAAAATAGACATATCATACTTTAATCATCTAAACTCCTAATTATCACACGACAACTCAGGCCCCACATACAGACATAACCGAACACTATTCCATTCACCGGACATCGCGATGAAAGGTAAAGGGCCTGTTTTATTTACAGATCTTCTCTGGCATACATCTTCTTCACAATGCTGTGAATACGTTCCAGTACTGGAGTACGTCAGAGTAATGCTGACTGATAACGGGTCGATGGAAAGAGATTCTTGTGATCTTCACAAAAAAGAGAAATAAGGAGACGATTTTAGAGACAGATGCATGAAAGCTCCACCCCAGCAGAATCTGTAATCAGTGATATTTGACCCCCAGTGAAAAAATGGGCATGTGTATAAAGAAAAGCTTTAATATCGGTTGTAATAAGACAAAAACAATTTTTGCTTTTATAGTTTTCAAAGTGCTTTCTCTCACCATCCCTACTTCCCTTTATTGCCACTGTTTTTCTTTACATGTACGACTCCTGAAAAGGAGAGGCAGAGGTTGTCTTTCTTTTTCTAAACAGTTCTTTGGTGTATGATTAGTATGTGACATGAGTAAAGCCTTTCTTGGTGGAGAAATGCCTGCTTTCTTTTACAGTATTAGGTGAGGGCTAGACTTTACAACATCTCATCCTATAGAGGACACATCTTCTGGGACACTGGTTTCCAAACGTCCGTCAAGATAACCAGATAAAAGACCAGCTATTGAAATAGTGTCATTGTTCTTCCCGGTGTTTCAAAGAGACAGAGTTATTTTGGATGAGAGGAATTTAAGTACAGTAGACCATACAGAATCAGCTAGCCATGTCCCTATCCTGGAAACGGCATTTTCGCTGGATCAGTTGTTGCTTTCTGTTGTTATTTAGAGAGAATTTTAATTGGACGCGCCAAGGCTTTAAGTAGAGCTTTAAGCGTGCAAAGACAAGCATTGCAACAGCGCTGCTTGGCAGCCAGCCACGTCAGAAAGCAATGATTTTTCAAAGCACAAAGCAGGAAAAAGAGAAGACGCTGTTAACTCCTGTTCCATCTCACTATCCCACCCTATTATCCCATCGAAGCCAAGCTATTCAGGATGCAACAGGGTTGCTCACACTGACAGGAGTAACACGCATCTGATGAACACAAAAGCATGCGTTAAATACAGTCAGCAAATTAGTGTTACTAACATGCACGGACGCAGGTGAATATTTACCAGGCACCTGATACACTACGGTTAAACCAACTTCTTATTGCAAGACCCTCCATGGAACAGTGGATCTGGCAGTCGGGTGACCCTGCGGATTACACCAGCACGACGCTGGCCCAGCACCGCGCTGCCCGGCAGGGTTAGCACCTCTCCTCCTCCGCACGCGGCTCCCGCCTTTTCACGCCATGAGGAGTTACCAATTCACATCATCATGAACAGTGTGACTGAACTTCGGGAATCCAATACAAGACAAGCTAACTATCTAGTTTTACAGGATGAAATAACAAAAGGACCTGATACGCACTTAGAAGCATTGCTAGTACAGCGTACGCAATTTGTACAGATCAGCACTGCTTCTATTGTACAAGTATTAGTGATGATTTTTACTGCAATTGTACTGGGGCCATAATATCAGCATAACGGCCACGTTGTGCTCGGAGCCCCGCAAATACATAGCAAAATTCTGTCTGTAATCCAGGGAGTTCACCATGGAATTCAAACTGGAACACAGGAATGGATATGTACAAATAAGCGAGGCAGCGTGACAGCAGGGTGAGAATTACAAAAGGGATACGTGAGAGAGGAGCTTCTGGCATCGCTGAAATCAGCAATGTACGGAGTCAGAGTTAACTCTGAAAACATTTACGAACAATTAGAACGTCACCTGGTTTCATAACAAAAGTACTGAATCGCACAGCATTCTGAATAAAACACAACCCATACAAAATCCTGCCACTAACTAGAAAGCAGCAACGTTATTTATTAGTATTGAACATAAAGGTGAGAATCTCACAACCTCTGATGCAATATAAATCCAAAAGTATCATCATAAATATTTTGCCTGGGTTTCTCCAGCGCAACCCAGACATATATTTTATTTTTCAGAATGTGTATTTAATATCAGTGACCAGTAGGTTTCCAGAAAAACTGGTGTTATCCTGGCTGGATGGACAGCCTGTACCAATGAGCCCAGCCCCGCGTCCCCCCGATGCAGAGCCTGTGTTCCGAGCCCTCCCTTGACCCTACGACAGCGACGTCGAGGTTTGAAAAGTAGCCAGAAAATAAAAGGACCACAACGCAGATTATACAACCTCAAAAAATACAGAAACGGCACTTTATTAAAAACGTGCTGCTCTCCCAGAAAACTAAAAGATATTTGAGGAGTAAGGCAAAAATAACTCCCTTATTCAGGAACATATGGATATACACGAGCTTTTTGGAACACAAATTTGAGTTGCTCCTCATGCATACATCGAGATTGGACCCTATTTCCCTATCAAAAGTCCAGTTAAAAGGAAAACATCAGATTAAAGGATGACCACATCTCTACGCAAACAAGGACAACAATCACTAGATTTACTGAGTTGATCAGATTTGACTCAGCAAACGTTGCGACTTTAAGTGCACTGTCAGCCGGGAATTTTCTTTGCTCAATAAATACCATTCTTCCATTTAATTTCTAAGACAGATTAGTAGCTGCAGACAGTCATTAAATGTATTTCCTGATATATTTTTCATTAATCACAGTGAAATCAAGTAATAAATTATGATGCTTCAAAAGAAATTATAATCATGCAATTTTTCAATTTTTCACATGGTTTAAATTATATAAAATATTAAAAAAAGGTTTTTTTTCTATATTTCTGTTTCTAAAACAGGAATTACATGCTAACAAACATCTTACTATTTCATACTGCTAAAAACTCCTCCTGGTGCCACTGATTAGCTTGACTTGAAAAAAAGAATAGCAAACAAATTGCATCATCTGTGTTTTCCTATTCTTAAAAATAAGAAAGAAGTGAAAGTTCCTGTTCTGAGACAAAATCCGCGAGACAGAAGAAGGACATAAAAAGAATTGCTTCATGGCTCATAAGTAATAGAAACACAAACATCATATGAACTTTATTTTACTGCGTGGGTGGCCTAACCAAAACCAGCAGCAAGGAAAGGCTCATGGCCCAGAGCCGGCCACCGGCCCCCTCCGACGGCAGCGCTGCGGGAGCGGGGCGACGCTGCCGCCCGGTCTCCTGCTGCCGCCTGGTACCTGCGCCCGGTCTTCACACTCGCCACGTGCAAACCCGGTGGACGAGATAAGGGCTTGCTTTGCTCGCAGAGGTCTGCTTCCCCGTGATAAACTTCTCTCTCAGCCATGACTAGATTTAAGATACGTAGGATACACTCGTCTTCAAAGCTGTCACCAGAAGGGAACGCCGTCAACGACTTCAGCTTTCATACGCTCCAGATAAACTCCCCGTTTTAATCTGTGCCCTTTGTGACTTTTCAAGCTATCGTAACCATCAAGGCCCTAATACGCTCCCAGATACAGGGTGCTCCAAATTAGATTCCATTTACCCAGCCAAACTTCAGGGCTTCTATTTACCGCAAATATGACAGCTCGTCAGATCTGAAAGGAGTTTGAAAAAGTAGAGGGAAGAAATTTGTTCTCTCTCCACCGCTGCCCCACCAGGCTGCTTGCTATAGCGATATATTTTAAAACTTTCATAAACCTCAAACAGAAAAAAATAGGATTATCCATTACCATGTCAGCTTAAGTGATAACATAAATATATATCACAGAACATCTGCCACTAAATCACTGTTTATAGATGTCAGTTCTCATTTATTATTAAAAATCCACAAAAACAAACACTTTAAAGCCTCCCTTATTATTTCACAAGAAATGACTGATTTCTAAACTGCAAGGTGGAGCTATTCTTTCTAATCTTTTTACACAGAGTAACTTCTATTATAAAACTCAGTCAAGAATAACATTAGATGGTATTCACAGACACATTATTATTGCCTGAATTACTTCATCTCAGTATGTAGTCTAGAAAATCCAACAGATTTTCCCCATTGATTTTCCTCATCAATCCCCATTGATTTTGCATGAAAGAAGATGGCGCATCTCTGAAAACTTTTTTATCTTACTTTTCTTCGAACAGTAGAAAATGTACATCGAGGCACTATATGCTGATACCAACAATAAAATACCTAAAATTTCTTTCTAGAGGAACTTATAGAGAGTGCTCGTTATTCACAGAAGGTATAAGAGTTTAAAAATCAGAGTCTGCGTTGATAATGCTGTGTTTGACTGATAGGGTCCAGCTGGTACAATCTTTTTGCTTTTGCATTTTTTTTCATTTAATTTGCTTTGTCCATTTTTCCCCTTTGTGTCAGCTGCCTTAATAACTCTTAAGTCGGGCACTCGGGGATCAAATTACCAAATCATGGAATTATTTCTGAATATGCAATCTGTATCCTCTTAGACACAAGTAAAAATCCGCTTGCAAGAGCCACTCATCTGATTCATTGTAAATTCACCTCTCCAATCTGACCTCTTCCCCCCTCTCCAACCTCCAGTCATCAACAAATCAGGAATATCACCATGTTCTGTTTTATAGGAGTTTCTGTTGGCTTGCTTCATTGTATGTGCTTACGACTAGACAGTTATTTCATTTTAGAAACAGAGAGCTAAAACATCTGCAAAATCCACACAGTTGTCAGCCCCGCGACATTCAATGCCCTCAAACATATGCCATGCAGATATAAAGTTGCACGTGTAACGGAGACATACTTTACAATGTGAATGTTGAGCACACCCGCATTTTGATCTTTGCCAGTTCCCCGTCTTTTAAATCAAACAGCCATTTAAGGATTGCTGTGGTGGTTTATATACGTGATTCACGGGCGTGCTCTCAGGAGGTCAGCGGAAAGGTTGGCGTTTCACAAAGTGGTACAGTACCGTAGTCAGCCATTACATTCTCCCACCTACGTACAAACTAATTTGATTAAAGGTAGAAGATCAATCAAATTCTATTGCCTCAGAAAGATTAATTACCTCAGCACTTTCTGAATTAATTATTAGTGTTCAGCCGTGGGGATAGAAAAACCCAATACAGTAGAAGTAAAAGGACCCAACGGGCAGATGTGGTAGACTGGGATGTATTTCAGCCCAGGATTTATTATCTTTAACTAATGACAGTGTCTTCCTTTTTTACTCAAATTAGACCTATAGTGTGTTTATAACTGAGCAATAATCGAATTAAAATATTACTGTTGCATTTCAACCTTATTGTGGAACTAAAAGTGTACGAGAAGAGAACAAAAAAAAAACCACCATTAAAAAAAAAAATCCTATCTGCTGGCAAGCACTCCTAGCCCCAGTTTTCAGACACGGAACAAGATGCTTAAAACTTTGTAGTTTTATTTTTTCTTGTGCCCCAGCATGAGGTCTGAAGTCCAGCTGCCAGCGCAGTCTTATTGATGATGTTTAAAGAGTATATTTCAGCAACTGCAGAGTTTCTGATTATCAGAGAACTCAGCATGGCAAAAAATGCCGGCATTTTCCCCAGGGAGAGCGAGCTTCCTATCTTCACCTGCCTGCCGTCAGCCCGCAGCACTGACCCTTTCTTCTTCACGCCGCCGCCGAGGAGGCTCGCCGGACCCCGCAGCGGCATCCAGGCGAGGCTCCCGCGGCGCCCGCGCGAGGCCGGCCGCCGGCCCGGCTCCCCGTCGCGCGGGGGCTCGGCGGCCGCGGGGCGAAGCTCCCCGGCGGGTCCGCAGCCCGGGGCGCAGCGCGGCGCTGGCAGCCGAGGGCTGGCGCACACCGAGACGCAGCAAACACGCTCACTCACAGCTTCTGTGTTACCAACGTAGAAAAGGGACCTCTTGGATCACAGACTAGATTTGCTGCTATTAGGGAGGGCGATTTATTTGCCCTTTCGTAAATTTATCAAGCTTCTCTTTAAAACCAGTTAGCATTCTCATTGCCTGCTTCTATACTTCCTCACCGATCTTACGTTTGAAAAATTTCCCCATGTTTCCCCAAATTTCTTATGTTTCCCCAAATTTCTGGCCTCGGCTGGTTTACAGGCAGCATCTGTTCATTTGCCTGCGAAGCAACGCGGCGCTGCATTCTGGCCCCCATTCTCTGCTATTACTTGAGAGCAGACCTAATCCCCAGCCAGCCTTTACCTTGCAGTTTAAACAAGCCAATATTAATTCCTTTTTCTGTATATAGGCATTCCATTCCCTTGTTATTAATAATATTTCTTTACACCCGTTTCTCAAGTGAGTTCACCTTTCTTTAATGTGGGAAGCCAACACTATTCATAATATTCCCGTTGTGGTATCATCAATGCCTTGGGTTTTTTTTTTTTTCCTTTTCTTTTTTACCCTGCGCTACGGCTAACCCAGGATTTTTTCACAATCACATTAGGTATCAGTGATTTATAGTTTATCTTTGTAATACTCAGTTGTTTTTTTCTTTATGTCATTTTCAGCTGGTGATTTATATACTAGTTACATACAGCAGTTCCTATGAGAAAGATTCTCAACTATTAGATTTCATCCCACTGCTATGATTCCAAATCCTTAGCAAAATCCAATTCTTGTGTCATACACATCTCCTCCTCTGTATTTTCAGTGATGCTTGGCTTTGAGATAGCAGAATATTTCATTGACATGTTCCTGCTTTTTAATGCCAAACTCATTAATGAAGATAATGATGGAGATTTTTCTATTCTTGTATTAATCTGTATCTTTTCCTTCTTAATTACTAATGCTCCACCTTAATGTCATAATAATAGTTATTAGTTCTTAAATCTGTATAGACTAACTATACTTGTATTCCCCAATACTAAAAATACATGTAATTGAAGTGAGATAATAGAGCTAATCTAGTACTATTCTTGGGAAACTTACGATACCATTTATTATTTTCTGTTTACGTCTATCTTAGTTTCTTTCTTGTAAGTGTTTTCCAGTAGTGAAACCTGACTGAGCACTTTTTTTTCCTTGATACCTTGTCTCTCAGAATTACAGAACAATAAGGAAAACACTATCAGTTTTGATATCCCGGGAGGAAGATGATCTCCTCTCCTCCACATGAACGCACTGAACCTGCTCTGACTTTTAGTTCCATTACCATCATTCTTCATCAGCCTGTCTTTGCTCTCATCAACATCATCCTTATCAAAAATTAAGGCAAGGTGAAAGTGTTCTTTTAATTTTGGGGAAGGAATATATGCTATCTTTAATCATGAACAGATGTCATCCTCGCTGCAAACCTCCTTCTTATGTGGCTAAATACCATAGATTAGAGTCTTAATTCTTCTTAAGACTAATTCTCTTGAAGTCTGATGATCACTTAAAGCCAGCATCAGCTTTGCCCCAGCTACTCATTCACTCGTTTGCTGTCCACAAGTAGTGCCTCATGTAACGAATGGAATTGGGGAATTCATCTGTTTAAAAATAACTTTCCCCCCTCCTCTAGATCGGGTTGAACCCAGATGAATTCTTCTGTCCTGTTCACCCGAGCAGCTCTGCAACGCTTTGCTGCCTCAAGAGAAGGTGCAATCGGGAGATACAAACAAGCAGCCACAGACCCCTCTGGCAACACCAGCTCAGGTGACCGTGGAGCTACAGCACCTACCAGCTCCCCCCTGGGCATCCCTTCCTTAGCGCTACACCTTCTGCTTTGCAAGACAACTTTCTTCTTGGCTTATTAGTCACTAATTCACGTTAAATATTCTCATGGAGACTCCCTCTCCTTAAGACACCAGTTTTCTCCTATTCAAAACCCTGAAATCTCAATGTGATTTGCCTCATTAACTAGTCCTTTAATTTCCAGCTAGCCTTGTTTATACTTCCATGTTGTTTATACAGAATAATTACAATTATTTAATTGAAGATTTCTTTCAGGTTTTCTGGCTCCCCCCACTCCCCCCCCCAGGCTGCAATCATATTCTTCTTACTCTGCCCAGTTTCCTAGCCGAACTGGGCGTATTTTACCTTCTCCAAATAAAAGTAAGAAAAATAATTTTATTCTCTAGAGGAAAAAAAAAAAAAATAGCCAGATTGTTTTGATAAGGGTATAAAAACAGATGAAGCATGAAAATTTGTCATTAATACATTACACATTTTTTAAATAACCAAACGTAACTGGGGTTAACATCTACCTTTCAACCCCTGTGGTCAACATCACTGCTCGCAGCCACTAAGTGGGCACTGCTGAGAGAGAGTTTGCTGGGGAAGGTTACGCATAGAATTTGTTACTTTTTGTCTATGTTTGCAGTGTGCTTTGTATTTAAACATGGGGGGGGGGGGGTATGGTTAGAATCCTTAGCACAGGGAGTTACTGGAGCATCCTCATTAGTTTGAACAATTTACGAGCAGAAAATATATGAATACCACATACATTAGTGCTGTTACTTAAGGATAACATTCTCTACAAACCTACATGCATTTTTATATTACTGTTTACTTAGTGTGACAGTTTATTGGCATCTCTTCCTTATGACGCATCTACCACACCGCACATTATGCTTTTTTGAGGAGGCAACTAAAGCAAGAGAAGACAAATCATTTTAAATAGCCTATTTCTAATTTTAATTAGTACAGTCAATTAATTTTAAAGGTGTACATATAAATTGCTCATAGTTTTATAACCACTACATTCTTGCAGTTATTCTTTCCCCCTTGCTTCAGTCCTATATTGGATGTGAATTTGTAAGGCTTCCTCTCACCAATACTTCTCGGCTTTTGTTATTTTAAATTATGCCCATCTTTTCAGTGCTTTGTAATCAATGCTTTGCTATTGCTAATAACTGGAAAATTTCCAAAATACCACCATTTCCAATATTAGAGAAATGAGTAAAACCTGAGAGCTGTATTCAGGAAAAACAATAGGGAGAAAACACGTTTGAACATATCCCTGTGTGATGTGGCATCTGCCATCAGCTTTCATAAGCCACTTAATGTCTCAGTAGGCTCTAGACATTATTGAAGTCATTTCATCCCAACTCTATTCTCCTTGGTAGGCAAAGTTGAACTAAATCACCATCAGATGATTAATCAGGCTTACTGTTTTAGACAATGTTTCAGATTAAGACAGGTCAGATGTTAAAGATCTCGAGACAGAATGAAGGTCATGCTTACTCTGTCGTATGAATTCTTGTATCTGCTCAGATTACCTGACCGTATATTCCTTTCCCTTTTCACATTAACAACATTTGGGTCCATGAAACAAGAATAGAAATACTTCAAATATATCATGCCACTCCAAATTAGATGAAAAAAAAACAACAATCAAAAATCTAGCAGCATGTTTGTAGAGGAAACTATCAATTCAGAACAGTTTTCACTATTTCCCTGTTGACTTAAATGTGTCACGTATGCACAGGTGAACGATACGAACCGCGGGCTGAACACTTTCATAGATCAGCACACAAAGATATTTTGGTTGCTCTTACCTACAGTAAGTCACTTTGCAGCAATGTACTGAATAAAAATATGCTGTGGGTCTTCCCCTTCTTTTTTGCTTAGATGTATGAGAGGACACAAAAGACACCTATTTATATCTGCTTTTTTTTTCCTGCCACTAGATGCTGCCATTAATATAAGCATAACCCACTAAAAAGGACTGCAGACTACGCTTTCCGCACTGTAAGCAACATGCTGTATTGTGTCAATTAAACTGTTTCAATAAGATACAAGTTGGAAGGGCAAAAAATCTTCACATAACATAAATGCTAATTAAACTGTGATTTCAAGTTTAAAACTGAACCGTCAGGTAATTAGACAGGTGATTAAACTTCCTTCAACTTCACACTTGAAAAGAGATCAGATGCCTGCTTAGTCTCCACACAGTGGTGTGTGTCAATGCTATCCAGATGCCAAAGCTGTATTAGTTTTAGGGCAACATTCTAAAAGAGTCACGATCCGTATTTCTTCTTAAATTGCAAAAATGGGGTTCAAAAAGCACCACTAAGTCCAAAACCTGAGCCTCTCTGTAAACGGCAAGACAGGATCCACGTGCCTGTTTTATCAGCTCCTCATACACCAGGCCCCGTCCCACGCTCTCTGCATGACGGACCCAAATACCGATTTCATGTACATCATGCTCACTTCAGTAAAGCATAAATATCAGAGTCACAACAAACAAAAGGAGGAGGGAGCTGGAAAGCAAGTTCAGATCATGAGTATGCATAGTAAAAGCAACAAATACAATACATAACTTGAAATGTTCTTTCTTTTAGGGTATATTTGTAGCCCTTTAGAGCCTCATTCTGTGCAGAATTCAGCTTGACTGCCTAGAATATTCTTAAGGGTATATTACAGCCTCAAATATATAAACACAAGCAAAAGCAAATGATGAATAACGTTTTCAACACAACATTCAAAACCTCTGCTGGTTCTTGTCAGCTGTCTGTCATCTCAGAAAAAATAATATTCTGCATCATTTCAGGCACCATATAACTTTGCAAAGTTTTAAAGTCTGAAACTGGGGATCCCCAGTTAATAGCTTATGAACTAAAAGAAAAAGAGAGAACGGACCTCATCTGTGCAGGCAAGCCCCTCAGACTCCCGTCTCGGGCAGCGCAAGGCAAAGGCAGCAGCGTGATTTCCAAAAGCCAGGCTGAATTTGTCAGCGCCAGCTCGGAGTCGGAGGTAAGGCTCTCTGCTGGATGCTGTATTTGCCAGTGCAGAGATGTAACTACCTTCTCACAGAGCTATTCCAAGTGCATTGCACTTACTAATTCATTCTTCATGATACACTAAAGTGGCTGAAATACACCTTTCGGGCCAAGTTTTGCCCAGAACAGATGTATTTTCAAATCACTTATTAGGCCGCTAACAAGGCCTTAGAGGCTTACACACATTCAGGTGTCTCTTTATCAATGGCACAGTTCAATTTAATCCAGATAAAGAGCCCCTGGGTAATTAACAGTTGACTAAAGTACAGTGGAGTCTCTAACTGGCTATCACATCACGGCAGAGAAAGCAATACCAGTATCCAGAGCTCTAGCGTGGTCCTGAGCTCACCTTGACTTTGCCTAACTGTTTTCAGTATCGTAAGAAGCCAGGGATAATGGCAGATGACAGACTTTTGAGATCATTATTACATAAACATAGTTGCTCTCAAAAGACAAAATCAAGAAACCCTTATTTCTGGAGACGGCGGTGTCTTCACAGACCTACTCATCATCCAGTCACAGACCTACTCATCATCCAGAAGTTCTTCCTGTTAAAACAAACTACAACGCGCAGTAGCGTTGGGCAAGGAAACATGTTAAAAAGTGTAAACTCCCTCAGAGCGGTATTTGTGACCATAAGGGTAACAGTGTTAACCTCATCAGAAAGCTCCTCTGCGTACAGCACAGATGATCTATAAAAATACCAGGTAATCCATAAACCCTTTACGGCTCAAGAGTGTTTTATTTCCAATGGTCAGACTTTGCATTTTTAGAAATATAGGGCTTCTCTGGCCACATTAAAATCAACGTTCAGTTTCAATAATTGCCTGAAAAAGAAGCCCGCTTTCGATCCTTAAACGATTTAACAACTAAGATGACCGGTGTTCATCACTTACTGGACTCCGGGTCTGAGTTGCCGTCTCCTTCTGTCCGGCTGTTGGGTGAAGCTTGCTCATAGTACTCCTCCTGGGGGAAGCCGAGGGGCAGAGGGTGCGACGTGCTAGCACCGCTCGTGGGTTCGTGGTCTCCAAGCCCACTGTCGCTGCAGCTTTCCTGGGAGCCATCTGGTAGGTGAAACGTGACACGGCGCTGAGGCTACAAGGAAGGAAGAAAATTATATGGTTTCCACTACAGTATCGGTAATTGCTTAATGCAACCAATTTAGGAAATGTATTATTTCAGTTATCTGCTGAAGACGCATTATCTGGAGTTGTGCATAATTTCAGGCTTTCATGAACAGGCAGCCTGCTTCAAACCCGCTTCACCTGACAGCACTGCTTTCTTCTGTTTTTTAAAAATGTAAGCCCTGATGCAAAATGAAAGACACCTCAAACTAAAGAGATTCTGTCAGACTTCACGAGTCTTTGGATGCCTTTTGTATATGGACTTGGAGATTTCAATCACTTTTTGAGGCTCAATTTATTTCACCGCTCAGTTTTCTAGTTTTCAAAAAACATTTTCTTTCCCATTAAAAGCTGTTCCACACTTTTGGGCCTAAAAAATGTGACAGACTTCTAATGTTGTTGGATTCTTCTAAGGCAGAGAAAGAACAAACAATAACAAGCCTTATGTATTGAAAACAATTTTAAGAGATTTTGCCCATCCATTAAACTAATGAATTTAAAGTAGCTTCCACTACTCTCCGTCAGACATTTCATTACAACCCCCTTGATTTCTGCTTTACCACAGACCTGTAGCTTAACTGTAAAGGGCTGGAAGCCGGGAAGCAGAGCTGAGGCAGGAGAACATCCCGGCACAGCTACTGAAGGAACGGACAGGCGAACGAAGCCCCGGGCGCATCAGGCACGGGACAACATGTTCATTGCCTCAGAGACTCTGCGTGATTTAGGAGCTGAATAACTGTAAATCTCTCCCAGTGTTAAAAGTAAATACGTGAACAAAGAAATAAGCAGCTCTCTTGGTGGTGTCTTGGAAACACGAAGGTTAAAAAACTCCCCCAAAATAACAATTTAAAATGTTCTTCTCTTGTTGTTACTCAAAATTCCACTTGAAAGGAAATGCAAAACTTCCCAGTTTCAGAATTGCTGGGATTAGTAATGCTGGAGATCAGACTTTTGATGCAATTATGCAAAAAAAAGTATATACTGTGTTTATAATATAGCAGATGTCAGAGGTCCCTAGATATTTGGTCTCTATAGGTGATGGTGTTGAACACCAGTGGTTATATTATGTTTTTGCTAAAAAGTTAAGTTCCTCTATTTTTCAAAATCTCTTTTTATCACTGTGACATTATTACATATGCCCACAGACAGCTGCTGTGGAGTGTGGTACAGCCAAGAAAACAGCAAGATCAACTTTACCTATGCAATTCCTGACAGCTGTGAGTGAAAACTTCTTCAAAGCTACCACTAAGAAATTCATGGCTTTCCCAGAAAATCTATTCTAGTGCTTCACCATTACTAACGGAGAGGTTTTCTTCTAATGTCTAACCTGCCTCTTTCTTGTTACAAAATAAATCACTTCTTCAGTCCCATCCATCATGGTCTGGTTATTCCCACTCATCCTTCTGGCATTTGGCCCTTTAGTCTACTTCAGAATAAACAGACCTTATTATTTCAATCTGTCGCGTGCCGTCTGATCCCTCTCCCTGCTCCCGCCTGCACACGTGCTCACACATGCTCCTCTCTGCGCTGCTCAGAACGCGTTCCGCAGCTTCAGCCGAGATCTTTAAAGTGCGTAGCAGAGCAGAAGGATCGTTTCACATCTCCTACAGGCTCCACTACTGCTTTGCCTTTTTCGTGGCAGCGTAACACGTTTTTCTTGCCAACCACCATAATGCCCAGCTCCTTTTCTAACGATCTTTTGCTAGTTGTCCCCTTGCTGGTTGGTGCCATTGATTGCTGGAGCCTAAGCGTGGCGCTTTGCTTTCAGTCTTCCTGCCATTCTGCTTTTCCAGATGATTTCATCTGTTTATCATCAAGTACGCTCTGCTTTCCAAGGCCTGCTTTCCTGTTTACCAAATTTACAGATTTTAGACTCTCCCTCATTAGGCAGATCTTTAAGAAAAATTGGAACAGATCAAGCCAAGACATCAGTTGAGCTCTGGAAACCTGAACACAGAATGACTTCCCGTCACACAGGATGGAAAGGGGAGAAGAGATCCCTCCTGTGACTGCAGGAGAAGCCTTACAGCCCACTGGAAAAACAGTCAGATGGTGAGAGGTTCCCAGCTAACAGAACCTTCTTATTTAACTCTACAGCGAGCCGCCTGCAGCCGCTCCCAGGGCTCTCTGGAAGGCTGGCTGGGAGAGTGGTCCTGCTCCTCCCACCCGCTGCCGGATCCTCTTCCCACCACAGACACAGAGAGATACATGGAGTGTCTGCACAGCCCAAAACCCAGATGGATCCACAGAAATTACTAATACGACTTACTCTATTCTACTTCTTACCTGTCAGTTGCCTCTCAGAGCCCTATTCATACCAGCAGGCTCAGCTGACTCTTATTTGAAAGTCCAAATAACTAAAGTTTTATGGAGTTGATCCAGTGAAAATATTCCTGCAATATTTCTGATTTACTCCCCGCATACAAAACTACACCGAGCTCGCATAGCCGTACAGCGACAGCATGTGGGAATGGAATATGCTATTTCTTTGGTCTTAAATGAGTCTGCTATTCACAGCATCTATGAAAAATCAATCTTCATTGCATAAACTGTTTGTAAAAACTATGCGTATTTGGTGCGGTTTACATCGCCTTCGTGCTGTCTCGCGTTGCGCATGTGCTGCTTGGTACTCGAGTTATGTCGTATCTTCTCATCTCCAAGCTACCAGTGGATCTTAAGAATAAAGTATTCTTAAAAGGTTATTAGCCCAAGTTTTAGCGTTAGACACCAGTATTAGCTTTTGCAAATGGCTGAGGATGCAATGGCTACTACTATGTGCAACTGGGAACCATTAAGTTTAAACAAATGAATATTTCTGTCCATGGTTCGTCGTCAAAATACAGCAAAAGTTCTTCAGCAGATGACAGTAAAGGAGATCAGAAAGTCATCAAGTCTTTTTTTGAACTGCCTAGCCCAGTGAGAAAAAACAAAAGCCATACCCCAAACAAAATTAAGAATGTCACTAACTAACCCTCAGTAAAAAAAGTTCAGTAAAAACTTGTAAATATTTAGCTACATTAATTGAGCTGTTACTAGTAGGAAAGACAAAAACCATATGATTTAAAATAAACTGGCATCAGCTAAAGGCTCATGATTTTTAATGTGATAGTGTCCTTGAGTATGTCACACCTGATAATGCTGATGACAGAGCACTTTTGGAAGGATTTATCAAGATGAAAAAACCCAGCTATTTCTCTACATGGCAGTGCTACCATTTTCTTAATTCATGCAGGCATCAGACAACGATCTGGAACAAGTAATTCTAATAAAATTTTGCCAAAAGCTGGGACTTATCTTCTGTCACAATTATTTTGGAAATTTCCTCCTTGAGGCATTTAAATTTCAATTTATAAGATTACAAAATATCCTCAGACTCCAGCTGCTTTTCTATTTATCTCCAAAGGGAGTTAGCACCGATAGTAATAGAATAACAAGGATTATGGTTTGTTTTATTTATTTGACTGACAGTTAGTCTATTTTTTCAAAACAAGAGAAATGCAAGCAAACCCATTATGTATTCTTAGTGGATCCTGAAAATGCTGATGTAGGAACTCGTAATACAGACAATTAGACTGATGGGGAAAATGAAGTGAAAATTTAAGGAAAAATGTACAGTAGCATATAGTTTCTCTGACATATTTAACGATATTAAATTACTCTTTATTGGTATGAAAAAAGAATTTTGCTTCCAGAGATGTCACGAACCCAGACACAAATTCTGTCAGAGGTCTCGTACGGCATCCAAAAAAGAACTGCATTTTGTAATAGCAGTGTGTGTCTGGAGGGAGCAAATTATCTCAGAAAACCGCAAACCTTTTACTCTCATTATTGAAATTTATATGAAGACTGATCAAAGCCCCAAACTATTCTGTGTTCAATCTTTCACTACAATAATTAGACTGTGGCAGTGGGAATAATAAAAGATGAGTCTAAGTAAATAGCTTTGGATACATTGAAGGGATGATTTCTGGAATTATACACCAGGGGTTAGCCAATTTATAATCAAAAACTGAAAAAAAGGTAATAGAAAAAGCAGCAGATATCAACCGAGGAACATTAAACTATTAACCTTATTATCTTCATTCATTGATGCAAATTAATATCCTTTTAAAAGGAGATCATAAAGAAAAAATATTACTGTTTAATTTATGTTGAATTAATTATATTATTTAGATGATAATTCTGATTGAAAACAGACCTTATTTAGGAGATGCTGTAAGATTGCATGGAAGTAAAAGAATAGGACTACTGCACATTTTTCTTCGCAATTAGCAGCCAGTATATAAAGAAGTAGTCAAAAATATTTTTCAACTTTAAAATCTAGTTTTGCTACTAATATTCATTTTCTCAGTTTCTTATGTCTTTCAAATGCTAGGAAGGTATGAAATCCATGCCTTAAATAACTGGACAACAACTACCTCCGGTTATGACCGGTACTTCTTCAAGGTTGTTAAAGAAAATCCCTAATCAAACTATAATTTCCAGCTCAAATCTTTTTATACGCAATTTATCACCTTTTGTTCCAAAATTACAATCATTTGTTCCATATGCTTTGATAGACACACACAGAACTCAGCTACCAGCAACGTAAAAGTCTCAGGAACACATGAAAACAAACAGCGTACAGGGATCCAACCACAAACCCAATGGGAAACATGTCTTTGTGTTCAAACTCAAGAAAGAAAAGCCAGTATTTTTATTTTTCCTTTCCCTAAACTTAGTAGTGTACAGCATAGCTATTCTGGCCCAAACAGTTTCTATCAATTGTTTTTTAAGTCTAGATTTCATAGAGTCATTTAGGTTCGAAAACACCTTTAAAATCACCAGGTCCAACCATTAACCCAGCACTGCCAAGTCCACCACTGAACCATGTCCCTAAGCACCACATCTACACGTCTTTTAAATACCTCCAGGGATGGGGACTCCACCGCTGCCCTGGGCAGCCTGTTCCAGGGCCTGATAACCCTTTCAGGGAAGAAATGTTTCCTGATACCCAACCTAAACCTCCCCTGGCACAGCTTGAGGCTGTTTCATCTCATCCTATCGCTTGTTACTTGGGAGAAGAGACCGACCCCCACCTCACTACAACCTCCTTTCAGGGAGCTGCAGAGAGCGAGAAGGTCTCCCCTCAGCCTCCTTTTCTCCAGGCTAAACATCCCCAGTTCCCTCAGCCGCTCCTCACAGCTCTTGGGCTCTAGACCCTTCCCCAGCTCCGTTGCCCGTCTCTGGACACGCTCCAGCACCTCAATGTCTGTCTTGGAGTGAGGGGCCCAGAACTGGACACAGAACTTGAGGTGCGGCCTCACCAGGGCCGAGTACAGGGGGACGATCCCTGCCCTGGTCCTGCTGGCCACACTATTGCTGATACAAGCCAGGATGCCGTCGGCCTTCTTGGCCACCTGGGCACACTGCTGGCTCATCTTCAGCCGCTGTTGACCAAGCCCCCAGGCCCTTTCCCGCCGGGCACTTTCCAGCCGCTCCCCCCCAAGCCTGTGGCGCTGCCTGGGGTCGTTGTGACCCAAGTGCAGGACCCGGCACTTGGCCTTGTTGAACCTCATACAATTGGCCTCGGCCCATCAATCCAGCCTGTCCAGGTCCCTCTGTAGAGCCTTCTTACCCTCAAGGAAATCAACATTCCCACCCAACTTGTCGTCTGCAAAGTTACTGAGGGTGCACTCAATCCTCTCGTCCAGATCATTGATAAAGATGCCAAACAGAACTGGCCCCAGTACTGAGCCCTGGGGAACACCACCTGTGACCGGCTGCCAACTGGATTTAACTCCATGTTGTGGTTTAACCCCAGGTGGTAACCGAATACCACGCAGCCGCTCGCTCACTTCCCCCGTCCCCAGTAGGGTAGGGAGGAGAATTAGAAAGAAAGGAAAACTCGTGGGCTGAGATAAAGACAGGTCACCAGGACAGCAAAGAAAAAAGATATTAATAATTATATTAGATATTAATAATGATATAATAAAATATAATGATAATAGAATATATAAAATGAACAATGCGCAATTTCTGACTGCCCAACGACTCGATGACCAATACAGCCCATCCCAAGTAGTGATCACAGAGTGAAACCGAGCGCGATCTCGGAACAGGAATATTCCCCAGCAGCGATCTCAGAACAGCAAGTTCCAGAGAGAGCGAGTGAGGGAACAAACAGCCAAACAAACGAAAAGGCCCAAACGAATGAAAAGAGGGAAAAATGAAAAAAGGGAAGTGGCCCACCAGCTGACCCCCACTTACACCGGGCATGCCGTCTATGGTATGGAATACTCTCTTGGGCCAGTTTGGGTCAACTGTACTGGCTCTGCCCCTCCCAGGTTTTTGCACCTGCACATTAGCAAAACCTGGGAAGCTGGAAGACATCCTTGATCTCTTAGCAGCAACCAACAACATCAGTGTGTTATCACCATTCTTCACATACCCAATCTCATACTAAATCCAAAACACAGCAGCTACTGGGAAGAAAATTAGCTCCATCCGAGCCGAAACCAGGACACTCCATTCACCACAACCCTTTGGGCCCGGCCATCCAGCCAGTTCTCCACCCAGCGCAGAGTACGCCCACCCAAGCCATGAGCAGCCAGTTTCTCCAGGAGAATGCTATGGGAAATGGTGTGAAAGGCTTTACTAAAGCCTAGGTAGACAACATCCACAGCCTTATTTCACATACTTACTGCAGCTCAGAGCATTAAATCTAAGATCTTACTGTGTTATCTTGATTACTTTGTAATGGACAAAATATATAATATAGCTCATTATCATTTTTTGCTCAAATTAGAATAACTTCTAAATTTTTACCAACAATGATCTGTATTTTCTTTTGGAGCATCTATAAAGATGCTGAACACTCCTGGTCACCATTATGACACACAACTAGAAACACTTCACTAATAATGAACCACTATTATAATCACCTTTTATGTTTCAGCAGTTGTTTTTTTATAGTTTCTTCAAAATGGTCTGAAGTGATGCTGAATAGGACTGTTGTGTTTTTTTTTTTAAAAGAGCAAAATGAAGGGCTTGTCTACTGGGGGGGAAGGGGAGATGCAGTGTGTGCCAAAGTGACAATATCCCTCTGATTTGATAACTCTAAGCTTAGTGGACATTAAAATCAGTATTTTCCCCATCTCACATGAAAAAGTAACACCCCCAACTATTGCCAATACTATTAGCCTTAACTGTCATCTCATACAGATCAAGCTTGTTGAACAAGCCCTTCTTTTCATCGAACAAGTTCGGCTGTATCAGCTACCTCCCTATCTTTATTGACTGCACCTCTTTCAGCTTCTCATTTTCTATATTTTTCTCAAAACAAACAGACCTACTGTTTTCCCAGTTTACCAAATTTACCCTTTTAAATATTGGCAAAACATTACATTTCCAGATACTTAAAACTTCAGAAATCCAAAATAATCCTTTGGGCATTCTTGTTATAAATTTATCTAGTCCTCCTGATTTAATATCATTAATAACTGGTATCTTACATCCTCACTAATTACTAATGGAAAATACAGCATCTGACTTCCTTCTAAAGAAGAGAAAGCTTTGATAAATACTTTTACTTTTCCTCACTGTGATTAACAACCTAACTGTTCCATAGTAGTATGATATGCAAATAGTTCTAGGCTTTCACTTATTATTGATTTAAATATTATTGATTTAAATAACTCCTCCCACTTCATTAATTTATTTAGATGTAGGAAGCACAATGAATTAATTTCAAAAAGGCAAGTAAAAGCTTGGTTGGCTGCCCAGACAAATGCAAATTCAGTAGGGATGATTATCCTAGACAGACAGCAGGTTTTCAATGAAAGAATTCCTACCTCCACAGCAAAACAGTGGAACAGACGGTGCCCCTTTACCTGCTCAAACAGAAATTACTTAAAATTGTCAGATTCTGTAGTTGGATTCACTCACACAAAGAGTTGGCTCAAGTGATGAGAAGTAATCCTGCCAGACTATCTTGTAACTCTACCACCCTCACTTACTCAGGGTGCCTTTTAAAACTCGTACTTACGCGCCCCTACGGGCCTTTCTTGCAGGCACGCAGAACTGCACCTAACCGATAAGCGAAAATGTCATATATTTCAGCTACCAGCTATTGCAAAAGAATAATTTTGTGAATTCATGTGGGTAAGCAACAGCAATTCTTTTAACACTGCCTGCTTTAAGGAGCAAAGTTTCACTGATGCCATTTTTCACTGAAGTAACTAGAAGCTAAGCCAATGCTCCCATCTCCCTCTTGCGGGACAGAGCTCACGGAAGAAAGTCATTAGCCAAATCATCGCTGAACAAAAACGTTATAAACCTGGAACTTCACAAATTTCTGAATAACAACTTCAATGGGTATTTATTTTCAGACTCTAATCCTCGTTGTACCAAAGAATATATCTCGTATGACATTTCCCAGCAACATTTAACAATTAAATTGTATTTTCTGAGCTTCTTGAAATAACAACAAAGAACTGAAATAAAAAAGCAAATAAAACTGAAAATAACATTTAAAGCATGTCAAACATTTTATTTAGCTTTTGAAAGGCAGTTATTGTATGCTAACTAGATGTCAAGATGATAGCTGAAAGCACGCTTTTTAAAGTTTAATTCATGTAAGTCTTCAATTTGACATGTGATTAAATAAAAATTACACATGAAAGTTGCACTATGGCTGTGCTGTTGCTAAGGTTGAGAAATAGGAAAGTCTCAATTCTGATTTTTTTTTTTTTTTTAAATACATTCTTCACTTTCCAGGTTATCATCTTTGACGTTATTATCTTGAAGGCTTGATTTCTGATAGGCAAAACCATTTCAGTTAAAAGAACATAATCATAAACAATACTACAGAAACATTTTGGTAATATTTGACATCGCTTCTGACTGCTGGTCCAGCAGCATGGATCTTTTTTAGCAGAAATATCGATCGGCTGTTATTACAGTTGTGAATATTTCTTTTAAAAGCAACACTATTGCTTACCTAGTATTTTCTTTGTGTTAATACTGAAATAGAGTAGAATTTATACTTTCATAAATGTACATAGCACTCTAGCTCTAATTTCATTCTGTTAATTTATACATGGCAGCTGTGGCTCAGATAAATACATTTCATCTTCCTTCGTGAGTAAGGTATAGATTCACGGAATAATAAATGTTGTTCCAGTGAATTACTCGCTGACCTCCAGCCCCCGCTTTTGCATCATAGCAGTCAAGGCCAAGCCATTGAGTTCAAGCATGATGATGTTGTTAGAGCTATAGAGACCTGGAAGAAATCTCAGGAACCTGATTCAATTTCCATTTGTGATTTTTTTCTATTCAGTTTTTCATTTAAAGGTCAAATCTTTCTGAAGCAATACACATGCGTATAACTTCACAAGCCACCACAAGTATTCACTTAAGAGGCTTGCGAATGTGCCTTCACCATTCCTAACCAGTAAATGGAGCTATTCTTATTAGGGTTTCCCAGAAAAAGGGACTCGTATCTAATTTTGGTTCTTTGTGTTTGAAGTGTTGTGCTGGGTTTGGCTGGGGTAGAGTTAATTTTCTTCACAGTAGCTGGTGTGGGGCTGTGTTTGGGATTTGTGCTGGAAACAGTGTTGATAACACAGGGATGTTTCGTTGCTGCTGATCAGGGCTGACACAGAGTCAAGGCCTTTGCTGCTCCTCACCCCACCCCACCAGCGAGGAGGCTGGGGGGGCACAAGGAGCTGGGAGGGGACACAGCTGGGACAGCTGCCCCCAGCTGACCCAAGGGAGAGTCCACACCATATGACATCATGCTCAGCATATAGAGCTGGGGGGAGAAGGAGGAAGGGGGGGACGTTCGGAGTGATGGCGTTTGTTTTCCCAAGTAATGGTTAGACGTGATGGAGCCCTGCTCTCCTGGAGATGGCTGCACACCTGCCTGCCCGTGGCAAGTGGTGAATGAATTCCTTGTTTTGCTTTGTTTGTGTGCGCGGCTTTTGCTTTACCCATTAAACTGTCTTTATCTCAACCCATGAGTTTTCTCACTTTTCCCCTTCCGATTTACCCTTCCCTTCCCCCATCCCACCGGGGGGGAGTGAGCGAGCGGCTCTGTGGGGCTGAGTTTCCAGCTGGGGTTAAACCACGACAAGCGTACTGAAGTCAGCAGAAAAGCACAGACATGCTTTTAGTAAGAGATGCTCAAGGAGCATGCTTAAATACTCTAGCACAAGTAGTTGTGTATCACTTTAGTTGTATTTCACCTTATAAAATAAATCTTGACTCCACAGATTTTTTCCTGCAGGTGTGGATAGGATATTTGAGTGGGAAAATTACCAGGCAGTTCATGTGTAATACAGACATGGAATAACCTTATGTTTGATATTCAGATATGCAGCTGTCAAATGTGAACTCATTTTGCTATGACTGGGGGAAAAAAAAAAAAAAAGGTACACAAAGTATGGCAGAGAGCAAGTCCGCAGTATAGGCTTAGAACCTGAAGAGGTTGAGGTATCTCTTGAATAAAGAGACAGACAGACGGATATCCTCAATTTCTTCTAGAAAAAAGCCCCCTATTTTTGGATCTAAAGGTTTCTAGACTACATTTCCACCAATTTTGGTATCATTCACAGTAGCCCTCAAAAGCCGTGGAGACCACCCGTTGCTCCTGGCCCCCAGGGAGCAGCCAGCCCTCGCTGCACCCTGACATAGTAAAGAAGCAGGTTTTCTGCGCTATCTCCCTAAGAAAAGTCAACACAAAAATGAAAAAAAAAAAAAAGAATTTAAATTAAAAGCGAAGGGCCTTTTAAAGTGAGTAGAAAAGCAGCTCTTTGGCATGCCACTATCTCACTACATTTGTTATGACAGCACACCTTTGTTGTATCAGCATTTAATTTGTTATAGTAGCAAACCTATAATGTTTGATATCAAGTGTTTGATTAGCTAGAATAGAAACTGATGATAGTTAAAATGGAAGGATAAAACTAATATATTTTATGTTGCTGTCAAAAAAAGCATATTGCTCTTTCTGGAGAAGAGGAAAAAATAAACAAAAACTTACCCTTTCACCCAAAATGGGCTTCTCGGGAAACTCAAGACCGACTTAGACTGCAGTGAAAGCATTCTCTTTTCTGCTCTCTGTATCAGTATTTGCTTCCAACATTTATCTTTTTGGCCTTTAGCAAATATCCTTTAACCACCCAGATTACCCATTCTTAATTTTAAATGTACAGTGCGTTTGCCATCTGAGGTCACCTATCTAAAGTACGTTCTCATGGCGATTATAATTAGCCCACCTTTGGGTGAAATGGTTAAGGAAGAGCCAAGAGAATACAAAGAAAACCTGCTGGCCCGTGTAAAATAAAGCTGTAGGCCAAAATTTACAAGCAGTGATGCAGTTCATGCTGTATTTGCTTTGCACAAAGTAAAATTCCAGCAGCTCAGTATGGCGACGTTTATCAGCACTACGTTCTTTAAGGGACTCCAGTGGTCCAGGGCAATCTTCCTTGGATCAAGAAAACTTTCACCAGAAGAGGTACCACTGCGAAGAATCCAAGAAAGCTTCGAGGGTCAAAACATGTGCCCTGAAATCGCCTTTCCAATTGCCAGATAAAAGTTTTACTCTCAACATGAGAAGTTATCCCATATACTGAAATAACGGAATTTTTGACTGGTGCACTTTGCTTTGTTTCAATCTTCTGTTACTGTACATAGGAAAGATGCTATGTGATAAATGCCACGGTGAACACTGTTGCAATGCTTTGTTTTTGTTTCAAATATTTGAAATATCCATTTTTCTCTCCAAGTTGTTTTAAGAAAAAACCATTATGTTTTATTTGATTAAAGTCAGAAATCTCCCATTTGCACCACTATTTTCACAGCTTATACTATCAGGGTGATAATGAATAAGTTTTTAGCTGTTATTTACAGTAGAATACATGAAATATTCAAAATTACTAAAGTGAGTTGAGCTACATGCTACTAAGGCATTCTTAAATGGATGTCTGAAATACCTATTTGTAAATGGGAAAAATTTTACAAATTGAAGTGCTGTATTGTATCATTGATACCATCCTTTGCTCCTACAGAGCGGTATCTCTGCTATTGTCCTTTCAGATAATCGGAATATATAACTGTCTTTCAGAATTCAGCACTCGTGTAATTTCAGCAAAGCAAAATATAAAGCCATTAGCCTTCCCTTGTTCCCTAAGTCTTTCTAGCCTATTTTCATATTCAGTGCAGCCATTCCTTGGGACCGTTAAGATTACTCATCTTTCTTCATGGAGCAAAATATACAATACAAATTACTGAAGTGATGCAGCATATGTTCGTTTGCATAAAGAAATAATGCAGTTCTGGGCAAGGGGAATCGAGGGCCTCCAGCCGAAGAGCGAGGGAAGCCTCCTCCGCCCAAAGCAAGCCGAGAGCCGCCGCGTGCCGCCGGGAGCAGGCGACCTGCCCGCAGCAGACCCGCGCGCCTGCGGCTGCCCCGGTTCCAACCCCGCCACGACCTACAGCCGCCGGGTTTGTGCTCTGGAATCACAATGAGAGCGCAGCTGTGCACGGGAGCTGTAAGTCAAGGTCCAGTTTTGTGAGGTTCAGGCGTCTGTCATCAAGGAATTGGCTTTATAAAGCACAGACCCGTGACCTTGGGTTGCTTTCCTGACAAACAGTTACTGAGTGAGAAAACGGGTGAACTCAAGCCAGGCACAGTAAGTAGAAACTGAGACAGAAGTGAAGTTGTTTACTTACTAACTCAAGGAGTCAAGAGAAAGGTACTAATGCAAAAAACATAAAGCACCAAGGGGAAATAGTAGAGAAGTCCGCAAAAATGAGGACTGGGCAGCCCCAGTGAGCCCCGAAGGCCAGCTCGTCCTCGCGGGACTGCTGGCTGCGTAGCCCGCACAGACCACCAAGTGCCTCGGTCAGCACTGACCGTATCAGCGTTTTGCTTAAGAGCAACTTAGTCCCAGCCACTTACTGTATAAAACCAAAAAAACCATTATTGCATATCCATAAATTGCATAATCCTACAACCGAGTCCCCGCATCTTTGGACAGATGCCCAAGTAAAAGTGCCCCCAAGAGCTGAGAAATACAAGGGGCTGGGGAGGGACGGCCAAAGGCACAGCGAATGCCACTTTGCAACTCCCTGAGCACATTCCGTGGCTACTTCTATTTCCTCACCTGCCACGCAGAAGATAAACACCGCTACCATCTTTACTTCAGCATTATTCAAATTTCATATAAAGCTCAGTTAAATCAGAGGTAAACATTATTCTCCATACAAGCCACACTGAACTTGCAACCTATAAATGCAATGCTTTCGCAACTCTGGTGCCAAGGAGGTGACCAGGAAAGGCAACTGCTTGCTCTAGGTGATCCAGAAAAGCATGACAGGGCAGAAATCCCTTGTAACACGCAGTCACGCAAAAACAAATGCAAGGCTAAGTGTTCTTACGGCTCGGGAGACGGCAGATTGCTGTAGATATCTGAGAACTAGGGAGGGCCTTCGAAATAAACCAGCAGGAGAAAAGCGTGTGCGGAAGGGTAATAACACGAATGTCAGCAGAGCCGGCATAAGTCATGCGGGCAACAGGGAGGCACGGTGGGCATGGGCATCTTCCACACACAGCTACTCGTACGCGCATGTAGACTTGCGTTCCTGCATCAATTACACTATTGAATACTCATGGTAACTGCCCTGGTTGCTCACCCTGAAACCATCGTTACGCATACATTTTCCTAAAGAATTCAATTTAACTCCACTCTTTATTTCTTACCGCTTTCTTATTTTCATTGGCATACAGCGTCTGTGTTTTGCACAAAACAAAATGCACTTCACACATTTCCCAGGCAAAACGTGTAAATACAAATTTGCAGAATTAATTATGTTCTTTCTCCTACTGTTTTTAATTAATTTGACCTTTGGTCCTATTTTTGTCAATTCAGGAGGCATATTGCAATCAGAAGAAAGCTACTGTGTAAATATCCTATTCTACAAGTCACCAACTAAATGAGTAAGCAATGGAGGAAAATCTATAGCATGCAATTAGCATTATCCTTTTCTTTTTTTTTTTTTTTTTTTTTTTTTTTTTTTTTTTTTTTTTTTTTACTTCACAGAACTCATTAATAACTTTTAGTAGGTAAAATTGAAGCTAGGAACCCTCCTACACCTTAGGCGTATTATATTCTACCTTTGCACAAAAGAAATTCTTTTGATGTACTGGAAATCTTATTAATAGACTCACCAGAAAACAAGCATGTAAGCAGGCAGCGGCAATTGCAAGAGGTAAAATGAATGTAAATGACAGATGAAAGAAAATTTCCATGCCGTTCAGATCAATATAAACAAGAGTGCTGCAGCAACCACAGCAGAGAGACGAAGGGAATTCATCAAACTTGTATTTCAGATTATTTGCCCCGTTCCAAATGCACCCTCTGCGTTCCTGAGCTGTGTTGGTCCTTTACCCAATTAATACTACATTAAGATGCACTCCTGCAGGGGCTTTTTCCTTATGGTGCTGAATGGAAGTTTTCCAGTGCGCTCGGATATGGGAGGGGGGGAGTGCAGAGAATAGCTTCTTGCTTCTAAATACTGCCATTTGGAAAGCCTGTAATTGCAGCACTTAATAATTTTCTAAATACTTAAGCCAGAATTAATTATCCCTGCTATTATTGCAGGAGTATGGATCATATATTAGGTATGATGAAGAGAACGTGTGATAGAACATTTTATTGTACTCAGTGCATGCAGTGGGTGTGCAAGGCACTTAAACTATTAGAAGCAACAGGCTTCTCTACTTCAATTATATCTCAGTACGATCATCAGATATCTACAGAATCAGCTTTGCTCATTTCGTGCTTTTTGTTGTTGCCTAATTAAACACTTTCAGGACCCTTCTTTACACCAGGGACTAATCATCATTTTTAAAAGAATTCTACTTTATTTAAAATCATATTGGTTCGTGCTGAAGAATTAGAGGAAGGTAAATGCTTATTGTTAAACACCTTCCATTTCAACAGACTTTGAAACGTATTTTCATTAGTAGCCAGAAATCAAGGCACGTCATGAACTTTAGCAACCGCCTTTAACGGCGTGAATTCTACTGACTTCTGGCAGTTTTATATGGTGCTGAGGAATCAAAAATATCTGTAGCTACTGTTACAGGTAATTGCCCACACTGTTTAAAAAGCCCTTTACGCAGAAGCGGGGTGAATGCAGTAGGGGTGCTGGGAAGGGGAGGAATGGCTGCAGAGCTGGTTGCAGTCGATTCAGCAGTAGAAATACTACCTGTAATATATAAGACATTTAAACATTTCAAGATACGTAACAAAGAAAATAGATAAACATGGTATTTGCAAGGGGGAAATCAAAGCCGCAAGGAGATGAAGCTTCACTTACAGAAAACTGGATTCAGTTGCAGAACTGGATTCAGGTGCAGAACACAAACTAAAGTGACTTTGATCACATCCTAGTGTGTCGAAACCAAAAAAATAATTTCTTACAAAAAACAGCCACCCCCTCTCCAAAAAAACAAGGCTTGTCTCAGATTCAATGGAACAATATTAAACTGTTGAGGCAGGCTCATTTTTTTGAAAGAAGGCTGGCAGCATTGCTTTGGTTTCAAAGTAGTTTAGTGGGAAACCTGAAGCGAAGCAGCAGCCTGAAGCACACCAGCCGACTCTTCCCAGAAGTTCAAAAGACTTGGGCTGTGTTGCCGTAGGTAGCTGAAGCAGAGACAGGGATATATTTGCTAGAGAAACGTACTGTCACATCTCAAATGAACGCAATCAAAACCAGCGCAGATTTCAGTCAGTGCTCGTGTAGCAAGGTGGCGAGATACTAAATGCCATCCCAAGCAGTGAAACAAACGGGATCCAGAGCAACGCTTCGTCCCTTTCACCTACGTCCCTAGAATTGCCTTTGAGACTCAGGACCATGATACGTTCATTTATTTCATAACAGAAATAATGACTAATGCCAAGAGTCTCCGATTAAAGCGACCGGGCAGCTGTGGAAGTAATTTCCCTAGTTGGGAGGAAATCATTTCCTCGAGTTCTGCGCCCTTGTGCTGCCTCGCTGTAACCCCAGCCAACACATTCACTTTCTGTAATTGTTTACATCCCTGCCTCAAAAGATATACCCCATTTTTTTCCCCACGGTTAAAGACTATAAATCCACTCTTGGTACAGACTACAGTCTAATTCCCAGCTGACTCCCCAGGGACTCACAGAAGAAGGAGAAGACAAACAACAGCTACAAGAAGATGACTCTCCAGCTCCAATCAATAATTTCCCCGTCACTCCGCGAGCGCATCGCCCTATCGGCATAACTCTGCAAAGTCCCTTTTCAGGGATGTACTCTCACACTTTCTAGGTAGACATTAAGCATTTTTGCATCCTGTGGGTTTTGCATTTCAGTAAATCTCCTTCTCCCAGCAATACAAATGTACAATAACTGCCACGGACTGACAACAGATGTTAGAAATTTGAAAAACAGCCTATAACATAATAGTACTTTGCACATATATATCATTCTTTACTCAAATGGGCTTTTGAAAGATGAATTCAGTTTCAGAATAACAGAACAGAAAAGACATTTATTAAAACAGTTTACAAATCAACAAACCAAAGCACAAATGGCTACGCCCTCTTGATTCTCATGATTGAAGGTTAGACTAAGTCAATGGCAGAATCCAAAAATGAAATCAGGGGTCCTGGACAGAAGGGACACTGTTATGTAAGTTGTAATTACATTTTATGTTCTCCGTCTACCATGCCTCCCCAGAGAAAAAGCCGATGTCTCTCAAAATATACCAAAAAAAGATATTTACATTCCAATAAACTATCACAGACTGCCGGAAATAGGGAATTACGCATGTGCATTTTGTAAGATTAATGCACATGAATACATGCACATACAGCATCACTTAAAACCATATGAAAGCCAGACAATACACCACAAACCCAAAAGAAAATAACTCAATAAAAACTATTTTCTAACTAGTTCGGCCAATACTAGCGGGTATTCACTGAAGTGAGAGCTAATGCAGTCTGTTTCAATGGAGCCATATGGATTAAAAAATGCCATTAGCAACATCATCTAACACTAAACCTCTGTGAGCAAGTGAGACAACAATAATGATCTTATCTGCTCTAACAAGACTGAAAAACTGGTGACTGCAGAAGATGCATTCTGCCAGATATTCCATCTGCGAGTACGAGACCAGTTCATTAATGGAAATCTTCAAATTAGAGCTGAGAAATCCACGGCTAAGTAAGGACTGCTTTGACAAGCAAAGTTCCTGCTTAAAAGCTCTACAGGTTCCTGAGGCTTAAGATTGAGTCATTACAATTATCTGATATCGCTTTTAAATACGTCTTTTTCTTGTTCTGAAGTTGCATTGACAGCACTGCTCCTGCCAGCATTCGCCACTTGTTCCTCGAGAACAGTCTGAGCTTTGGGAGGAGCTCTGAGCACGGAGCCTGAAATCTGTCACATCCAACAGCTTACCAGCTCTGCAATACAATGCAGAATTTAAATTAGAAGCATGGGTGTTCCTTTCAGCATTTAAGTCAACCTTACAATCTGCTCCGACTTCTAAAATGCTCAAGGTAGAACCATCATACCCTGACAGATGCATTACCTACCTATGGCAGACTTGATCCAAAGCTCCCTGAAGTACTTCTCTCCCAGCCCTACCTCCCTCCACATAACGCTTGGGTGAAGCGAATGATAAAAGCCCCGATAAAATCCAAATTCATAATCTAAGACATGGTAACACCGACCAGTTCGAAGATATAGGGCTAAATCCTGACTCCCAACAAGCTACCACTGGTAAAACCAGACATCCTCAGAGGAAAAGTGGACATTATTTAAAATTTTAAGTTTCCCTTCACAAAGGAAACATTATAGAGAAGTATTCAGTGATTTTCTTACATCAATCTTGCAATTCAATATTGACACAACTTGTATCAAAATCTCAGAAGAAATAAGATTCTACAGAAAATGACCATAATATTTTTCCCAAAGACTCTCTTTAACCAAAGTCCTGCTACAGAGCAGCATTAGAGAGCGTCTTCAGGAATGCCAGCACAGAAGTTCCATGAAGCTTCATCATATTAAATGAATGCTGAAATGTTTTATTGTTATTCATTTTAGAAACTCAAACAGAACACCAGAGCTCTGTTCAGCTTCAGGCCCACTCCAAATTTTTTTTCATTTAATTTTTCAAGTTCCAAAGGCGGGCAGGAAGGGAGCCGCGTTCAGCGGGAGGCCAGAGGAGAAGCGAGCGGCGTGTATCAATAGGACACGTAGGTAAAAGCCTAATGGGGGATCAAACAGAAAAGCCCACATTTCTAATACCAGCCTGGAGGTAATCAAACAAAAACACAGGCAAATCGATGCAAATCAAAATCAGCCCAAAGGCATTGTACCACGAACTAACACATCCATCTGTAACGGTTTGATTTTGTCCGAGCTTGCATCTCTTACAAGCACACTGCTGCAGCTCCAGCTGCAAATACTCTCAAATAAGCAGCTGAAGTATTAAAACGTAGCAACACAAAGTGGTAACAGCAAATTTACCTGTAAGTTTAGGCTGAATTATTGCGTAGGTACCCAAACATTCTGCTTCATTTTAAACACCAACCTGCAAAAAACCTTCTACTAAAACTTTGCGCTTCGCCTTCCCTTAGCAACGGGCCAGCCAAGAGCCCTTGTTGCCTCCTGGATAAGAGGACGGCGGCAAAGAACCAATTCCCCCCCCGTGCATGTACGAAGCCGCTGCGGAGCCATGCTGCTGGGTATGATTTACTCAATAGGCTCTTGAAAACAGCATTAGCTCTCACACCAGCGTTTTTTCATTGACACCGTGTCCTTTTTCATCTCGCACATGGATTAACCAGTTCTTCAGCCATTTTAAAGCCTTTAAAAACCAAAAATAATCCCCCCAAGAGAGCAAACAGAAAAAAAAATAAACTATCTTTTTTAATTTCCTTACAATTTGCTTGTTCTGGGGTAATTTCTGGAAATATTTAGTGATATTGTGGTTAAGTCCAAAGCTGGAACCAGAATAGATCCAACTAATTTCCAGACAGTTGAAGACATCATGCCTTCAGATTTTTACTGTTTTGTTCATTCAAAATAATTATATTATTGTATGTAGTTTGACTTCGAAACTATTTTGAGGAGACTCTTGATAATTCCTGTGAGAAAAACTAATTAATTTGGTTTTCTGATAGTTTCAGAGACTGAAAAATACTGAAAAACAAATTGATTTTAGACATATTTTCAATCACAACTGGCAGAGATCTTCTGCCTTAATACAAACATGCAAATAGATTTTTCTTTTTCTCTTTTAAAAGGATCTCTTACTAGGTAAAAGGTCATTTGTGAGAGTTATTTCGCTTTAAATTGCAAAATGCTCGGCTCATTAAAAATAATAAAATAAAATGTCAAATTCTGCTGTTAATGATGGCTGATCATCGCCTCCAGACTGTTCTTCTCCCATGGTCAGAATGCCGCACCACCCAGACGGGGACAACCTGCCTCCGCCTCCCTGCTCCGGCTTTCTTCAAAGAGATACCATTGAAACAGAAGACTCCAACTAAAATACTTGTGATACTTGTTGCTTGACAAGAAAGCGTAAGGTAGATTTTCTCTCTAATGAGCCTGGTTTGCAGCTCGGAATCCAGCGCAGACCCTACAACGTGCTGCCTTACCTTCCACCGGTGCTGTAAGTGTGCATGTTTGCAGAAAAAGCTGAAAACCCGATCGATTTACAGAGGTGAGAGAGGACCAGACAATTAACTTCAGAAATGGAGAGTTGAAACAGTCAATGTCTCCTCAGTGCATGTTAACGGCTGACAAAGGTTCCCACTGAGATACCCCTACCAAAGGCAGAAGGTTCAATTATTGCAACTTATATTTTAAGTGTAATGATTTGCGTTATCCCAGCGAGCTTAAAACTTGAGTAAAACAATCAATGGCTGTTTTCCCATCCAGGAAAATAAAGCATTGGATATCTGTTTTTTGGGGGTGGTTGTTTGTTTCCTTGTTTTATTTGTGGGTTTGTTTTTAAGTTGACCAGAATGGAAATTCAGGCAAAATCCAATTTTCCGACCCTAGGAAGATACATCCAAAGCCACTGAACAACACCACTGAGCTTCTGCATGAAACTGAAGCAAAACTCAGGAACAGAAGAAATCCTGAAAATCTGAAATTCAAAACACACTTTACCTTGGCTTTACATTATTCCATTTAAATAATTTTTAAAAAAACCAAACCCAAACAACAAAACCCCCAAACCGCTCTTTCCCTACATTTAACCCACATTACCGTATTTGTATAGTATTATTCTGCCATCAGAATTCATCCAAAGCTTGTCGCTCTCCAGGCCAATACTCATGCCCATCCCTCTGAAGTGGGGTTCCAGCTGTTGGCAGCTAAACACAGACCCGCTGCTTTCAGTCCCTGCTTTGCCAGCAGTATTTTAGTCATATATAAACCCAGTAAATCCCTACAGACAGATCACACAAAACCTTTCGACGCTGGAATTGTGGCTATAATCTAGCCTATACAGCACTATTTGCCACACAAGCACACTCCCTCACCCTTGGGTATTTTGCGAGGAAGATTGATTCTTGCGTGCACAATAAAAATGCTACGATGCAGAAGCAGCATTACCATAAAACAGAAGCCACGAGGCTTCAGCAGTGCATCAGGAGGGCACTAAGCCCCGCACGGGTCACACAGGAGATCTCCGGTTCCTTTATTTACAAGACCTGGGTTACACCTGGAGATATTTTCAAGGTGCTCCATCAAAACCAAGCACATTCCCCTGTCTCTCCCAGGAGGAGAAAGGGTGTGAAAGGAGGTGACTGCACACCAAGAATGACTGTAGCAGAAAGAAAAAAATATGTCATTCCTAAACAATGTGTACATATTTATCTCTTACTAGTTAGAGGATTTTGGGGAAGAAAACAAATGAGATTTAGAAATGGGAGTGGGGCACAACACAACCTTAATTTATACCTATAAATTGCTTGGGTTCAGAGAGACATTTATCTTTCCTGATTGGGTGACACAATGGCCCGTGTCTACGAATAAAATATATTTTAGACTTTCTGTTTCTCTACTGTGTTTATACTTTTGACATACCTATATAATTTGTCTGTCAAAGCCACAAAGCTTGGAGCAGACTATATGTGCCTGTGTGGATGGAATTACACTAGGCTTCACAATAGGTAATGAAAATGTAATACTGAATTGTGGGATAGCATACTGCACTATTATACAAAATCCTGCTTTTAAAAACATCATATCACAAAATATCTTTTCTTTAAAGAAGAAAAGAAAGCTTTTGAAGAAGTCCAAAAGAAAGAATGAACTACCTCTTAATATAAAGAGTAGACAAAACCAAAAAATAATGACTCTAAAGTTACTCAAAGTTGTTACAGCTGCTTCTCCTTTTCATTCCTCAGTTACACAAAGGTTGCTCACACTCTGATCCAATCCTAAGATCAATGTAATGACCAGTATATTGGCCAGCCATACATCTTAATAAATGAATCTTCATTAAGCAATCTCCTAAATACTTCAAGAGCTGGTCTGCCACTTGTAAGTGCTAATGAGAGGTCAGCAGTAATTCTGCAAATAATAATTTGTGACTGAGCTGCAACCTCTCTTCTGCATTCATTATTTACTATGTACTATGACTCAAATCAGACCATTGTGAACAAAAGACAACTCATTTCAGACAGTGCTTAAATGGGTAATTTACCTTAGTACAGCATCAAACATTAGACTCCAAAGGTAAGCGGAAATCCTCACATTATGACTTTTGGCAAAGCACAGCAGCTACGAACAGGGGAAAAGCCAGCGGGTGTGACATCTCTACTTGCACAGTAAGAGCATAAAAATAGCACCTGGACATTCTCAAGAGCTGCAGCTAACTCAGTAAGACAGACAGAGGAATATTTTAGGGACAGGCTGACAGTTTAACTTGCTCAAAAAAAAGGCTTATTATTCATTTGGGTGCATTACTGCAATCTCAGGCATTATTATCAGTGTACCGGCACGGCAACGCAGTAACAGCCTGCTTTGGTCCCCTATCCTGTTCACGCGTACATTCACATTATTGCCTCAAATCTTACTTTTTCAGAATCACTGACTCCATCTAATTTATCAAATTCCTTGAGAGCTCAGACAAACACATGAAAGCCTACAACACAGCAAAAAAAGGAAAATGCTTCAGAAGTACAGCAAGAATTATTTTCTTTTTCCTTCTCTCTTCCTCTTTGTCCCCCCCCTCCCCAGTGAAAACAAACAAGCAAAATTACAAACCCCCACAATAACATTCCCAACCATGACAAACAATACAGAGAAGCCTTAGACAGCACACAGTTTATGAAATGGGATACCATGGTTATTTAAATTGTGCTCAAATCTCTATCAAATCAGCATTCCATTTATTTCTTAAGACCTGAGGGACAAGTCCACTTAACAGCCTTCTGGGATATTTAGCCTTTTGACACGGAGGGAGACTCTTTTAAGCTTCTGAAAAGATTAATTATATTATGTAGGCATACAGTGACCAAATTACTTGTTTTGGTAGTGAAGTACCTATGACAGACTGCCCATAGGCTGAGCGAGGTTCATCAGGAAAGCATTTCTCTATGCGATTTGATTAGCAATCAAGGAAGAGGAGGAAAAAATGGGTGCTGGAAATCACAGGGGGAGTGAGCACTGTTACACTTGATACTTGGAATTACTTACAAATGCTTATTGCAAATTACTTGGAGTCCAGACTTTTCTGTTCGTGTGCTCAGTGCTCAACATCTACACCAGACACGGCCCTGTTGCCTCTGCCCAAAACTCAACATTGAAGAACGCAGGGAAGGTACACAGACATATTTTTCATCCTCATTTTTCATTATTAAGAGGTATCAACTACCATTTTCCAACATTCAGATATCTCACTGTTTGATACCTTTCAGGAGTCATCCACAGGTAAAGAAAATCAGCACGGCGGGTGTGAATGAAACAAGCGCCGCAGACGTAGGCACCGGCCTGGGGAGGAAGGGCTGCTGGCGTGCCACGGCCAACTGTGCAAAAAGGTAAGCGAGAAAAGGCAGCTGAAGGCTTCAGCTTACTGTGGCGAAAGTGAGAAGAGAAAGGTTTAGTTTGTGATACGCTAGTAGAGAAGAAAACTGTAACTAACTCAGACTTTTTCTTCATTATGCAGCCTACTAGCCCAATACACACGGTGTTGCCGTTGTCCGGAACGGGCCAGAGGCTTTGCGCTAAGCTGCAGCGCAGACCTCGGGTGTTCTCAGGCTTTGCCCGGGCTTGCCTTGGCTGGGCCGAGGTGTGCTGCGCTGTGCTTGTGTGTTTGCTTGGCTTGCAACAGCAGTTCTCAGAAATACAGGTGCTCTTGTTTCTGAGCTTCTGGTATGGGGAAGGAGCCATTGTTTTATATATACACATATAAGTATATCAAACTAATAAATAGCAATACATACGGCTATTCTAGGTAAAATGAACGGTCTGTGAGTGTAGATAAAACCAGCATAGAGGAGTACAGGCACGGGATGACAGCAGGGCCCTTAAAAGTAAGGGCACAGGATGATACTGGAGGCCCAAGAGCTATAAAACCCCACCTCATTAGGGTGAATGCACCCCTGGGAATCGGGTAAGACTAGTTCTAGGGTTAACAAAGAGAATAAAGAACAAGTATCCAACATACGTAAAAGACACTGTATATTGTAAATCGGGACCTAAGCGGTCCTATGAAGAAAGAGCAAGGTGTAGGACATTCAGCAAGCACAGAAAGATGACCGCGACTGGACTGAAGGGCGAGGAAGAAGAAACCATCAGCATCACACTTCTGGCAAAGGACTCGAATGCTCATGACTGAGGTGTTCTCACCTCCCTCCAGAACAAAGCTATTGAGCAGTGAGAGAGTGGAAAAGTAACATAACACCTGAGAAAGGGGCAGATACTAGAAAGTTTGCATGTATTAAATTTAACTGTATATAATTTGAATTATAACTGTAAGTGTCATTGTAACTGGACTACCGATAGTTCTTTAGACCACTACGACTTCAATTAGACTAACAAAAATTCTTGGTTTTGCACAGCAACTGTGTTTTCTTTTGCCTGCAATAGGATTTAGACTGCAGAATGACAGAGAATTCAAGCAAGCTCCTCTGTAATTTGGATGCAACAAACTGGTAACAGTGGCAGTGTACGAGACTATGTTTGTGGAAGCAATTGGGAGAGATGCTTACTCACTTGAGCGACTATGAAAACTGTTACATTAAACCTCTGACCACAACCTCCATCAATTCTGTTTTCAGAAAACAGAAAGGAGAAATTGAATTGAGAACCTGGAAAAGAACAATATTGATCTCATTCCTTACAAAGTTAATGAGTGTTGTTCCTTCTTCCTAAAAAGCCTGACTTCAGCATGCTTCCCAGATTAACTAAAATATTATGTAATTTGAGATGATAAAATACAATTATAAATACCTGTTTAGCTTCAGAAAGAAAAAATGAGCATGCAGTAACAAGAAAACTTTATACACTAGCATCTTACTACAATGAATACTTTATAAGCATGTAAACACTATTAAAAAAAGCAAAAATCGTTGTGCTGATGCTTGTATAAACTTAATTATATTCAATTAGTACATCAGGAGCTTTGACCCTGGTTAATTCTCATTTTCAAAGGTGTGCTCTTAGCATCTCTCTCAGAAACTCAATGGCTCCCTCGGAGCCAATTCTGCACCAAAATTTTTGTGGTTTACTGTTCAGAAACCTCCCCTCCCCCCAAAAAAATTCTGACAAGCAACAGTGCAGCATGTACTCACTACGAAGATAAGGTCTGAATTCTTAACAGATATCTCAGAAAACTGGGAATTTTCCATTTTCATACGCTTTATGAATACGAGCTTTGATAGCCGATAGTCAGAACTAGGAGTGAACAGTTCACTGAAGTTCTAATCATCCCTCCATTTGTTAGAGGCTGCTCCAAAACCGATGTCTTGAAATCTAGCACCTGGCCAAAAAAATGTAATTAGCTGTGATAAAAAGTGAGTTAAGCCCTTAATCAATATCCTTTCAAGCTGTCCCGACAGACTGCAGCAAAAGAGGCGGTATAACTAATGAGATGAAACTCCAGCAGCGAAGGAGTTCCATCACCAAAGCGCTGCGCAGCAATCAAGGGGGAATCATTTCAACCTTTTGAGCTATAGGTAAGACCACATCAGAGCAATCTGGAGTTCATTTCTTTTGTTTCTGCAATAAGTAAATAGGCATTGGTGTCCCGGGTTTTCATTACTTCACCTTCTATTCTGCTTAACCCCAACACCAACAAAGTTGAAAATCTATTTGTGAACTTAATTTGCTTTGTGAACAATAGTAGCGTTTGTAGAAAAGCAGCAGGAGGGTGCAGAGATAACGACAGGGGTATAGGATATGGAAAAACAAAAATCTGCTGCTGTCCCAGTCAATACCCTAACGCCACGTATGCTGCTCCAGCTCCGCGTGCCCTCGGTGGGTCACACCTTTCTTGCACCACCGAAAAATGGATTGGGATGTGATTGATGAGCCACATTTGTGGATGACACACCTCCGAACTTTCAGCATGTGTTGATAGCTAATACAGGACTGTTATCCTTCCAAAACCACAAACTTTCTTACAATGACCGTTTAGAAACGGTGCGGAAAGATTATTTTTGAGCTAAAATAAAAAGGAAATACATGTTACTGAGCCTGTCATAGACTATAATGAAAGGGTTGATAGAAAGCTAGAAACCAGAAATATAATTAGATACCCATTCTTGACCTATTATTTCTTTTAGCAGCCACACAAACAACGGAGCATCAGAGCCATTACTTTTCTGGCACTGTAGCCACCTTATCAGGACTCACCAGGACAACTGTCTGCACATGTCTCCATTCTTTTTTTACTTTTAACAAGCAACCTTCATAAGAGGAGGTGAATAGAAATTGAATCCCTGTAAATTTTCCCTGTAAATACCAGGAGTGAAATACAACTAAAAGGGATAACATCCTATCGTGCCAGGACGAGCACCCTAATACTACTCATACGCCTGGGGGGAAATTCAGTAATGTGACTGAAATGTCTGCATATCTTCTGTAACAGTATATGAGCATGAGTGTAAGTGTTACATCCAGTCAGGATCAACCTGACAGGGGAATCACTGTGCCATCTCTTCCTTAATTCCTTTACTCAGTGGTAAACCTGAATGTAGACATTTTGGACATGGACTTTTATTTCTCTAGGCCAAGAGAAGTAAAGATTCTGGATACAAACTTAATTCTGGTATGGGGTCTTTACCTCTTTGTAGTGGTATTTTGCTTGGGTGGTAAGAAACTTGGAGCATTTAACTAAGTGGGCAATCAGAGAGCGCTCGTAATGAGAAAAACCCAGCATCTGAGCAATTCACAAGCTGACATTTGTCTGCAGGAAATACTTAACAAGTAATTCAGAATAGGAAATTCATAATGATGAAAGCTTGCAGATGAGCAGAAAAGGAGGTGAAATTTGTCAAGTTGATTTGTTCATTAAGCCTAGTCCTGGTAGGTGTACTCTGGAATGTTCTTTTCCTCAATGTATGCCAGAGCACGACCGTCCGCCTTCGCAGGTGCTCAGTAGGCTTTGCTTTTCTTTTCAGCTGTTTGTTGTCTGACTAATTTCACATTATTTATTGTTTGTGTGAGGGCGGTGGCGAAGTAATAAACTGCCCTTTGGGAAACGGTCTGACACGTGCTGAAGGATGCCTACGTGATCCAGCACGTTCTGTCCCGCAGCAATGCTCCCTTGCACGTTTCCTCTCTCATCTCCACCCGTGTGCATCGGCTCCGGTGGTTACAAAGAAAGCAGACAGAAAATCAGCCCATGTAGCGCTAGCAAAACACACTGATCTGAGCGGAGACATACTGTGGGAAGAGAAAGCGATATGAAATTACTTAGGCGAAACTTAACACACACACATGCTCTGTTTCTGTAGGACCTGATCCAAAGGTTTGATGACCTCAGCCGGCTCTGATCACAGGGATGGAAAACCCCACAAACATAGTCCCAGGGGTTGCTCGTTACAAGCCAGGGATCCTCCTTCCTTTCTAGAACAGTATTGTAAATCCTTTTCTTAAATGATGGCAGCGAATACCCTGTTAAAGTGCTCAGGAATAGGAACAGTATACTTTGTCGCAGCTACTTGGTAGACAATATAAGAAAGGAACAAAACCAACTTGGAACATTCAATTCAGCCTCAAAATAATTGCCAGAATGTATGGAATGCTATTTTCAAAAAGGTTTAGGTAATAGTAAAATTCTATTAAAAATGTAAGGCCTGAGATGTAGAAATATATTACTATTATTTTCTTTTTTATATGTCACGGTGTTTTTCTTTTTTAGATGCCTAAATTGAATACTCTCTTAAAAGCAATTTGCTTTCAGGATTAGTTTCCAAAAACTTTATCAACTTTTAAGGATGAATCCTCAGAATGTTCCTTCATGAAGAGGAATTAGTATTATCCTCATTCAACCTGAAGCATAGCAAGAGCAGGTGACTAAAATGCAAGAGCCTGAACCAAGACAGAAAGCTTCTGGAAACTTCTACAAACCCCGTTCCTTAACATAGCAATAGGCATATATTAAAACCTATCTGAAGAATAATACTGTTTATGGATTCTGAACTCTAATGTGACAATGAAGAGGAATATCTTTCCTCTTCTAATCAATATTGGGGTGGATGTTCATCTAAAAGAAAATTATGTTCTTGTGATTGTTCTCGTTAGACAAAGGGCTCAGAATGGTGGTCACGTACGTCTGGTCAAAAGGTCCTTCAGTTCTTCCAGAGCCGCTCATTCTCATACATGGCACAGAGCACTATAGCTGCCATGTAAGTCCTAAAATTTAGGAGCAGATCCAAGCAGGCTGCTTTTTTTAAAAAAAAAAAAATTAAAATGTGTCAACTATATCTTCCACCAAAATATTTGAAATATGGACAGGTCAAATATTTCTATAAAATAAGCCATTTTCTTCATGGATGCAGATGCTCAGCATAGATACGCTCAGCATATGGGTTCAAATGAGCAGCAGACAACAGAATGCAATCCATGCCAGATGTCATTCAAGAAAATATACCTGTGCTATGACATAAAAGGTAAATTATATATATAAAAAAAGAGAATCATAAAGCCTCCCTTATAAGAAAGGCAATCATCACACTGAGAACTCAAAAGACCATCAATTTACTTTTCCCTTTGCAGCTGCGCAGACCCCAACTGCACTCATTCTTGTCACCGTAGCTCGTTAGGATCCCTGTTAAACAGGAAATTAATTTGAACTATTACAACAGCACCTATAATGGTAATTTCAGGCAAAGGGAAGTGTTGAATCCTGAGCAGACAATGCTCAGAATGAGGGGCATCAAATATATTCAGTGCATAACCTCACATGAATAGTCAGATAATTTTGCTTGAATGAGAAACGAACACTGAAAAACAATACCGGATCTACACAGTGATTGAATTAAAAAGCACAATCAAAGCACTGGAAGCAGTCATTTCTTCAACGATTCGAGTCCCTTACGGTCATAGGCAATCAGATTATACATGGGCATTATAGACCGATCTGCAGAACAACTCTTCCACAAGCCACCGCACCACCACTGAATACATCCTGATGTCCAATAACCAACTCGATTAGAACCACAGAATCCTAGAATGGTTGCTGCAATTAAAAGAAGTAAAATAATGTCCAAAAACATCAAATTATGGTGTTTTGGAGGAAGATGGAGAAGAGACCACAGACATCAAGCCAAAAAGTGAGCCCTGCCTCACGTTGCGCAGAAGCGATACTTCGAGCTAACACTTGAGCAAACACAAGCTCTTACCTTGGGAGTGATACTGGTATGACCACAGGTGGGTGGAACTTGGCTTTCCAAAGCATTGACCACAAGCTTTTGACAAGTCAGACCGGTATCTGACCAGGAAGAGAGTTCTTTGGGCTAAATTCATTTCTACTTCTTCCTTAATTAATGACTTGTTAGACATTAAATCACATCTAAGAGTTTGGCAATGTGAGAGACCGATCACTAGTACAATGATTATAACAATAAATGTCCACACAAAAGCCTCAAGTATATTGTGAAACCAAGGCAGGAGGACAAACAGCACCAACATTGGCTACACAACGGGAAACTTCTTCCTATTGAACAAAGCAACAAGACAGGGAGACATGAACCTCTATTGTAAGCAGTAAGTTCTATATCATGGATATAGAACTGATTTTCTTAGAAGACTGGCTGTTCTGGTCAGTGCTCTGACCTGATAAATTTTGACTTTGCAAATTACCTGAATCTTAGAAACTCAGAAAAGACTATGTCCGATGTGATCCAAATTATCCCTGTGTCCCGTATCAGATGAAGTGTGTGCTAAAGGAGAGTATTTTAACATTGCTTACAATCTATTGAAAGCACAGAAATCTGAGCCAACAGCAAGTATGGAAAAAGTAAATAGTCAATCTCTCTTAAAAAATATAAAGAAATCTTAATAAATTGCACACATTCAAGGTCAACAATGCTTGAATTGTCTGAAATCTGAAATGTTCACAGGCAGCATGGAAAACTACTGATGGTTTGGTTTAATACCTTGAATGTCAGTGTTTCCTAGACTGTCAGAATGACAGCTGTACAGAAGGCAATGCAGCCACGTCTGTAGTCCCAGGGGAGTTACAGGGAGAAGGGTAACGGCACGCAGCAGTAAATTTCACGTGTACCTTAAGCATTCAGCTGACTCATCACGCTATAGTCTCTTATTACAGGAGGGAAAAAACCACCATGAAGCGACCAAAACAGTTGAAATACGCATCATCTTGGGACATGCTTAATAAAACCTACAGCGCTCTCAAAGCAGAAGGATGTCTCTAGGCTTACACAAGACGGAACTTGTAGAAAGGGGATGTTTTTAAGCCAATTAACGTAAGAATTTCAGTCTAAGAGCTAAAGATTCAGCTTTAAGATACATATGAAATGGATATTAGCTAAAGAGGCGACTGCTGTGTTGGGGTATGTGTGTATATACATATACATATAAATATAAAAAGTATCAGTGGAGCCTGTTTAACATGTGAATTTCACAATATTGTTAAAGCTCCAATGGTTAAGTCTTTTCTTTTAATGACTGAATAACGAGATAATCAAATTAACCACAGTAGCTTTGAATGCAAATATAAACTGAGGTCTGATTTGCCCGAGATACTGCTGCCTTCCGACACACCTTGGCAAAAATAAACAAACGCGACTTTACAGTGTGATCCAAGTGAAAAGTACATAGGTTACGGTGTTTTGTTATTGTGGGTTTTGCTTCTCTGCAAATCTACAAACAAATCTGGTGGATATAGTTTGGAAAAGGTAAGGTATTATAAAAGAGCAAATGAAATGAAGAGAAAAACAGTATTTCTTGCCCTAGGCATGAAACAGTGCCCTTGAATTATGTGTTACAATCAATTTCTAAGCTTAAACTACAGATAACATCTTTCAGTGATGTCTCATCAAACAAATTAGATCTGACCAGTGAAATACTGTAAGTTAGCTGGAATTGATGAAAATATTAATGCACTTGCTTTACCGAGCCCCACTGTCTACAGTATTAACTCCTTTTGAGACCAATAACTACTTTACTCTAAGCTCTGACCCATGGACAACAGAATTTAACAAAACCTATGTGGATTTACAGTTAAGAAAGAATAGCATTCTGCATTAAGCAAATGCTCTAATTAAAATCTGGAGTGGTAGAATGCAGCTCCCGCTTATTAGACAACAGTATTTCAGGAAAATAAAAGAATCCCAGCACAGATACAAGCCAGCATTCGGCAGCGTGAAAATTAATGGGCAGCTGCTGTTGGGCGTCCTGTAATTCTGGCAGGTATCACAGAACCAAAAGTTTATATAGACCTACAGGAGTCAACTTAAAAAGTTTGACTTGAACATAGTTTATAGGTGTAAGCAAGCCTTGTTTCAGAATTAAGCCCTCACGATTAATGTCACTATGCCAGACTTACTTAGAAGTTTTAATAAAAGTGCATTCAGTATACTGCAAATCAGAACATCAGAGATTCAAGCTTAATTCCAGGACTTAAACTGTTTATCTTGCTTCTTTTTTCAGAATGAGGTGTTTAAAAGCTACATTCCCAACTATATTTTTAGAAAACCAAAACCTGTCCTGGTGAGGCAGATGGGAATAGCAAGTGACTGGCATTTAGAAAAATTAGGTCAAAACTTACTTAGGAACCTAAATCTTGCAATTTAATTTGTACACCTAATTTGATGTACCTGCTTGCATATACCCTGGCTTTCATTTACTTGGAAGTCGGAGTTCCCACTGATAAATCACAGATATATCACTGCCACTCAAACAATTTGGGATGCCTCAATGGTGTAACAAGATGGGCTTTTATACTAAGCTGCGCTCTTCTTTGGACGTGCCTATTGTGTCTCTGCCACGTAAAGACATGAGAACATTAACATCTACCTGCAGAACAGGATAAACCATATTTATATTAGCAAAGTATTTGAAAGAATAACTTGATAAATAAAGGGTTTGCAATAAATTAATGGTTAATTTCAGTAAATCCAAACAAAACAAGTTGTAGAAGCCCATGCTTCAAACTGATTGAGTAAAAAAAATAAAAAGGGATAACGGTTAATCTACGGCCTATGTTGTTATAAGCGTGAAACACTTTAATACTGATAATGGGATTACTAAAAGAAAAAAAAAATTGCACCTTGCCTCCAGGTAAAGTTAAAGCAGTTCTGTGCATAAAGTAAATTAAGTTCTAGTGCATCAAAGCTGCACAGAAAGAGCAGTTTGATTTTTGCTTGGCTGTGCTATTCAGATTATCTCCCAGGGACTATTTCCCCACCGGATCAAAGGGCGACTGTTTGCTAGGACCACTGACATGGAAGAATATCTCAGGATACATTTACACCATAGAGAGCCCGTGTGCAGGCTCTGTGCTCTTCCGAATCTGAGCTATTGACTCAGAGCACAGATAGACTCTGCTCATGTCCAGCGGACAACGTGCAGATGTACCATCTATACCATCAACCATATAAGATGGCAGAACTTTTCATAATGCTCTGCTAGGATACTGGAAAAGAAGGGCGGCAAAACCAGTGGTGCTTTGGTTTCTTTCAAGACAAGTTGAACGTGAGAGTCTGAGCTTTAGGGTGTCCTGAGAACCGAGCAGAGAATCACGACGACGGGCTGGATTTGCCCAGACGTTGGGTATCTGAGATCACTGCACGGGCAATCTTGGTCAGAAACCCACAGGTACTTCTCAAGGCAAAGACTCCTATCACCATAATCTTACAGCCACAATCTGTTTTAATTTCTTGCTGAAAGTAATAAATAGGAGCTCATATATACTATCACGTGGTACACACCACCGAGCAGCATCACTAATTGTTTGTGTTACAACTAGCGTTGATTACAAGCGTGCCACAATCTCTTCCCTGCAAAACTCCATCTGACGGAGGCTTTAATGCAGAGCAACACAATTCCTTTTGATGGAACGTATTGGCAGCGCCCCAGACCTAGCCAAGCACGGAGCAAACAAGCAGCCTGTAATTTGCTGATGCAGTAATGAAGGCGACCAGAAAGATCCTTACAGATTAGCAGGCAATCAGGGAGAGTTTCACTGTACGCTAACTGCTTCTCTCCTGGCAAATGCGGAATATGCTCAGGAGTGCTAATAAGGAAAAAAAATAGCAAACATGGTGGTTCATGCTTCCCCCACTAAAGTAAGGTTTTCAATCAAAATTGAAGAAACACGTTGTATACAATGCTAAAAAACAGGATGACATTTTAAAAGGCCTCAATCCCAACTAGCAAATTGAACACTGCATCTGTTAACAAGTACCGAGCAGACATTCAGTCGCATACCTAAATGCAGATTAATAGCACATACAGCTGCTGGAAAATATGAACACAAAGGGGGAGAGAGAGTGAACAGAGAAGCGAATGATTTGTGATGTCTGTGCTTTATTTATGAGGCTGGATTGGCTATAGGACAGGCTTGTTTTCCTGTCAGTGATCATGCAAATTCACCACCATTCCTGCATTTTAAAATCCTAACTTTCTTCATTTTATCTCCTTGGATATATATCTTCAGAGATAATCTTGCAGAAAATTTTGCACTATCTGCATTTGAAGAAAATTATTCCAATGCTAAATGAGGAAGTCATCCTGTTGCACGGTACCAAGTAAATAAGGTAGGAGAAACAACTACATCATGCTTTTAGCTTTTAGTAACCATCTGTGATACTGATCTTCACATTATTAGCCCCAATGTTACTCAGACATTTCTTTTCATTGCTCTCCGTAAAAATAAAAAATCAAATCCTAAAGACAACAGATACTCAGAGAAGCCAAACTTGCATTGTTATTCCACCTGACCTCAAGAAGCCAAAAAAGTTTATATATGGGATTTGTCTGAGCTCAACATAAACAGATTTCAAAGCCCCAAACGATGGAAGGACTCAAACTGATAGAGGCATTTATGACCTGACCTGTACAAACATGTCAAGAAACGGCCCTTTGTCTGTAGTCACCCTGCGCAAACCACGGAAAAAGGTTTCAGAGATCAGTAGAGTTAGTGGAGAATCAGAAAACTGTATTTCAAAACATTTTTATTTTTTCCCAAATCAAATAAATATTTCTGTAAATCAAGTTTTTAAAAGCATTTTGCACAAAGAAAATGAGGATAAAATGAAGGTACATGTTAATTAAGCTAAAACACTTGTTCAGTTTTCTAACTGAAAAAAAAAGAAAAAGTTAATTCATCCAATAAATTTTAAACATATTTTCACAACAAAAAGGAGAAACTTCTACCTCTTCTCTTTCAAAGTTCTCAAAAGTTTGAAGAAGCATTTTTTACAACATTTATTCAATTTTGATATATTCCTCTGGGAAAACACGATGCAAAGGTACCAAATTTATTCCCTGAAATTTCCACATCATAGGACTTTATCATATACAATATACGCACTGTGGGTCCACCATTCCCAAACCATCCAGCCTCCAAACCTCCAAGGCACAGCCCGGAGAGGCTCAGCAATTTGGATACGCTCAAGGCCCGTTGGATTTTCTGCGGAAGCAGAGATTACCGCCCAGCACACGCAGAGCTGCTCCAATCACTTGTACCGGTCATGGCCAAGAGAACCGCTTTTTCTGAGCATGTCTGAACCACTATCAGGGGCTGCCACATGTCAGGCAGCCCCGTGAGATAAGTATTCAGAGAGAAATAAATCTGGCACGCCCATGGAAAAAGGGGAGCATCCAATAATTGAAGGCTATTCATAAAAACATGATGACATTACATGACCTGAAAACACAAAACACAGTTGTTAGCATTAGCTGATCATTACTTGCATGGCCACCTAATTTTCTTCTTATACAAAAGGGTCCATTCCTGGTGCTTACTTTTAGATATGCAAAAATTTAAACAACAAAAAGACAAATACTCCTTCCATATCTTTGGCTAAATTGTTGACCATGATCAGTATTGTCCAGAAAGTGGAAATGTTCTAATAATTTGTCATTACCAGATGAATTTTGAAAGACCAAAATTTGTATTATTGCCTTAAAAAATAAAATTTAATTAGTTAACAGCATTAAGGACTCACTAAAAAGAAGTATTTGGGGATTTTCCAGTAATGGCCAACCCTGATCTTACTCACCTTTGACAAATCACCTCACATTGGGACACTACATTTCAGAATATGAAAGTGGTGGGCTCATAAAAATATTGATCCAGATCCCATTTAAGACAGTATCTGTTATTTAATGGATGTAAACATATAGAATCATAGAATCATTTTGGTTGGAAGAGACCTCTAAGGTCATCGAGTCCAACCATTAACCTAACACTGCCAAGGCCACCACTGAACCATGTCCCTAAGCACCACATCTACACGTCTTTTCAATCCCTCCAGGGATGGGGACTCCACCACCTCCCTGGGCAGACTGTTCCAGGGCCTGACAGCCCTTTCAGGGAAGAAATTTTTCCTAATAGCCAACCTAAACCTCCCCTGGCACAGCTTGAGGCTGTTTCATCTCATCCTATCACTTGTTACTTGGGAGAAGAGACCAACCCCCACCTCACTACAACCTCCTTTCAGGGAGCTGCAGAGAGCGAGAAGGTCTCCCCTCAGCCTCCTTTTCTCCAGGCTAAACAACCCCAGGTCCCTCAGCTGCTCCTCACAGCACTTGTGCTCCAGACCCTTCCCCAGCTCCGTTGCCCGTCTCTGGACACACTCCAGCACCTCAATGTCTGTCTTGGAGTGAGGGGCCCAAAACTGAACCCCGTACTTGACAAAATGCACGTCACATCTATTTCTTTATGGTTAGGAATGATGAGACTCAACATCCTCTGAGTAAATCACCGATTTTACCTCTTGCCTGGATTCAATTCCTGTCCCCTCAAGCCAAGTGCCTTTTAGATCAAAAGATGATTTAAATACCCTGTAACATGCATGTACAGTTGCTTCAGGAATAAATTGTCTTTACTCAAAACAACTGAGGACGTTACACAGCTAAGAAAGACTAAGATGCATTCCAGCTCCATCTTACGCTATCCCACAAGCTGCTGAATTCAGGGAAGCATAGCAGATGGCTCAAGAATAACGTTAGATTCATGTGAAAAATTAACTTTTTGATAAATATTGTAAATATCTAGCATAGGGTTGATATATCTTCTCATTAACTTGAGCCAGACAGATTGGCAATAAAACCGTCCACGGTGAAGTCAGAAAAATGCAAAAGTGCCTTGATTTTTCCTGCCATTAAAAATCTGAGGAAAACAGGAGAAAAAAATCTGTAAGATAGAGGTTAAAGCCAATCTTGTAGGAGTCAAGATAATTGTAGGTTCTGAATTGCAGAAGGATCTGATTAGGCATTATTGTTTCCTATAGTCTGGAGAACAATAGAACTGTGATCACTGTAAATAAATATTTTGCTTTTTATGTTGGTTAAAAGCTGGAAATCAACTGCCAGGCTTACTTTTCCCCTCTGAATTGCGCAATGTTCTGTATGGGTTCAAAGCTCCTAACAATCAGAGGCAGAAAGGCAGAGATGACTGCCAATTTCCCATGCCTGTTACCAAGCAAATATTTTATGACAAAACAGAAAATAATCAAGGCGGTTGTAGGGAACAAGGAAACATGTTTAGAAACACGGTAAAAGGATGGAATAGAAAGCGTATCAGAAAATTCACGTGCCTACAGACATTTGAGTTTCCCAATGGAAACCTCTACAAGATTACCTTCCTATAACTGCATTAAGCAGGAGACAGTCACATTCGGTTTCTTTGTACGGAGCGACACTGAAGCCGATGGGATAACCAGGCACGGTCTCAGGGCGGCTGGATACTTGACCTATGGCTCTGCTTGGCTCTAGATGATTATTGATACTAAAAGGAAGTATTTTTGTCAGTCAAAATGTAGCACACATCCCTCATTTCTATTGGAAACGTCTTAATAGCTCAATATTTCTGCCAAAGTGCTGAGGAACTGCAGCTCTTCCACTACCTTCCGCTTTCCAGAACAGAGCAAGGTGATGTGCCATTTTCATGGGTTTTTTCCCCTATTTAAATAAAGGATGAGAGAAGTTGAAGAGTGTTTGGGCATTAACTTTGGTAGCCAAACCAAAATATATAAAAAACTTCCTGCCTGAATTAAAACAAAACAGGGACTTTTCTAGTGTGTCTTGAGCTTTAGGAGGAAAAAAAACCCCACAATTAAAAACTATTTGGATTTTACAGACTGTAACTCAGAGGACCAATGATATAGAAGCATCTAAAGCTCTCAATTTCCAAACAAGACTTTGTACTAACAGAGCGCAAATGCATGCAGCCCAGGAGAGGGGCAGTACGCCCTTGCACTATATCTGAATTTAAAAAACAAAGCAAACAAGAAAACCCCAACTCAGTAACATTAACTAATCCAAGTGTTGCTCTCTTTCTTCTTAAAGAAAAACCTTGGTCATGAGATAGATATAATCTCCTTCAAGAATAGCTCCTACTATCCATCCAATGCTTGCCTGTCACAGGTAAACTATTGGGTAAGTTAAATTATATTTAACAGTAGTACCAGAACAATAATTTCTCGTGACCTAACAGAATATTAAAAAATGAAAAGCAACAGAGCAGGCCTCATATTATGAAAAGAGCACAAAATTCTGAAACAGAATTACTTGAAAGGAAGAGGACGAGGATAGAGTCCAATATTTCCAATATTTCACAGCTTGAGTAACCGGGATACAAAATGATTTGGGAGTTGTAAAGCACTTGCTTAATTATGATGGGAGCAAGAAAGGGTATTTTTTTTTGGTTTAAAAGTTGTCTAAGCTTTTAACAGATATACACTTACAGAATGTTGTTATTGCCTGCTTTCCACTTATTTCAATTTTCTGAAGCATTTTTGAAAGAAATCTACGTGCTGTAAGCAAACCTTTAATGGACGTGTTAATACAAATTATACAGATGGGTGAGCTAAGGATTTATTAGGAACTCCAACTGTTAAATTTCCTTTGAAGTGTTCGGATTCAGCACATCCGCACTATAAACCCAGAGGTGAAGTGGTAAATTTTGTAAATTGAAAACATAGACACACTGAGCTCCCAGTCATTTAAATGGTTTAGGGCAAAAATTGATTAGTTTATGAAAGAAAGTTAGATGACACGGTTACCGAGGATAACAGGGAATCTCACCGCGCTCTGGTCACGGGTTTCTCACCCGCCATAGCTGAAACACACCTGACATAATTGTTACGGTGCGGTAGCGAAACCACTGTCCAGAACCATCCTTCCGCTTAAAACTCAACTGTTTCTTTCCAACAGAAACTGTGTTTGCTTTCAATTGCTGTTATAGCTTTGACTCTACTAATATTTTGATTTCTCCTTGAGCTTCAGAATCAGATGCTTTGTTGATTGTAAATAGCAAACATGAAAGAATAATTATTAATGTAATTATCAAACTTCTCATGATCGTCAAACCCCAACAACTCTTCAATAAAACCTACTTTATAAGATTAAAGCTTCCCAAGAGACCTGGAGACATTTACACGTTTTGATCTGGAAAGGAATGTAAAATAATACTAATGACAGCAAATCATACCATATATGAACAACTCATTGCTCCTAACGAGAAGGTATTGAAAGAAAGCAAAGTTCCAGAATAGCAGTGAGAAGAAGGTAGACAAAGCCCTGCCCATCAAAGGCAACTCCTGAAATCTAGGACAAAACACTGTAAAGGTACCTGTCTCTTAATAATTGACTTTGCTGCTGTAACCTGTGCTCAACAGACATGACTGTTTCGCTCTGTGGCTCACGAGGACTGTGAGTTGATGCGTGTCCTCCTTCTATCAAAAAACCCTCCAAGGGGTTATGAGAAGGTATGAAAAAATCAGGAAAAATAATGTTTTCAGGAAGAAAAATGAAACCCAAGCGCAGAAGACAGAGGGAAGAGACTAAGAGGAGAATTGATCCTGAAAAAGGAAGAAAAAAAAAATTACCATAGGCAAAAGGTGGAGTCAGCAGTGACACGATAGTACTGGAGAAAAGTAGAAGAAATAGGAGAAAATTAAAAAGGGGAAGGGGAATGCAGGAGAAAGGGGCAGGGGAAGAAAAATTGAAGGAGAGAGTAACATATAACAAACTAATTACTTAACATTTATTTTTCCTAGAATCTTGGCTGCCAAAACATTGACCTCCCTTGCTTTATGGTATCAGACTCCAGAAGACCTGTAATTAAGTCCCTGTTTGACTAAATAACCCAAACTTCCTTATTTTCCAATGATTACTGTTTTGCCAACGTACCTAATATTAACAAAGACATTGACTGATTAAAGTGTATTGCCAGGTAATAATTTCTGATAGTATGGGATTTTTAAAAATTGCATCTAGAGTATAAGAAACTATTTATAAGCACTTAATGTCATATTTTACATTAAATATTGTATTAAATCAAACTGCATGAATATGCAATGCAATATAATTTGCCATCACTTCTGAAATTCCTTAATAGGTAATTTCTGTGAAAGAGTTATTTCAATCATTACTTATTAAATAATATTCACCAATTATTGCCAGAAATAACGTGAAAGTGTTAGCTATTAAAAAGTGTATCTTTTTTTGAAGGATATTCCTTATGAAGAAAGGCACAGTGGAAAAAAAGCTGCGTAGCTGATTAAAAAACACCACACGTGCACACGCAAAGACACACACAAATACACACTCATCTGCTAAAATGATTTTAGTTTCTGGAAATATCGAAACTTCCTTCAAGCATATTAATTTACAGGTGGTCCAATTTTACTCAGTTTTATGCCCAGCCCCTATGTGTACCAACCATCCAAATGCACGTACACACATTTAACCTCCAGGTAGACTGCACTGAAATCCTTTTTATTTTAAGGTGGGGAAAAGTAATAGTTCAGAAACCTAACTCCACAGAGCAATAAAGTAAAAGCTATCACTCTTATTGCTACAATTAAACTATCATGACTGTCAACAATATTTTTTTCCATTTTTATATAGCCTCTAAAGGTTAAAAAGAACAGATTCTTTTTTTTATACATAAAGCTTTAAAGCAATGGGTTTTTTAAATAAATCATTTATGTAAATATATACATGCTCAAAATAGATTCGTAAGACAGAGGAGAGAGAGGGAATAAAACAAAAGGCAGTACAGAAATGAAGATGTTCCTTATACAGAGCTTGAAGGAATTACGAACTCAAACTTGATGCAGATAATATACTTTTATTTACCACCCCCTCCTTTACGCCTTGTAACGCCAGTGTAGCACCACTCCTCCTAATCGCTTTGGTCAACGATTTGCTTGGCTCCTCTGGCTGGACATTCAGCCAGGAAGGAAAACGGACTTGCAAAATCCACTCTGAGCAAAAACTGTGAAATGTTTTAATGTAGTAACATGAGTCTGAGCTCGCCGAGTCTTTCATGATGTTAGGTACCTGATAGAAAGGATTATTTTGTCAGGAGAAGAGGAAAAAGGTGGACAGTGCGTGAATGGAGAGTCATGGTGTAATGGCAGAGGAATCCCATCTGAAAATGACTTAGGATTCTGTTATCACAAGGTTTAAGTAGTATAAACTTTGAGGTATAAGAGAAAGTATAGATGTTTTGCTCCAACATGAATCTCCATCTGGGCTGTTCACTGACATTAAACAGACATTTCTATTTTACAGGAGACTATGACTGCCTGATAAGAGAGACATGACCTTTCCTTTTCCTCTCTCTTTCCCTCAACAAAAATGGTCTACTTCAAAATGTCATGGAAGTGTAAGAACTTAATCTCAAATCTGTCACAGGACCAATAGATTCATTGCCAATGCAGTATCTTTTTTTTCCATTCTTAACGTGTGGTAAATAGCAAATCAGTCTTTGCTTTCCTAATTACATCCACTCTTGAGCTTACCCTCCACAGAAGTACAGAATGTAAATGACAATATATTAGATGAACTACAGATTCCCTTTTTAATTATGTATTTAGGATTTCAAAATAAATTTAACTGTCCATGACAATCCCTCATACACACGCAATAAACTATTTTCTTTGAACAAGTATGAAAGAGCGTGTTTTGGATGAGATCATTTAGTTGGCGAGATACTGATTTTTTTACTTTAAAACACACTGAAAAGTAGCAAATGCTTCTCAGCATCGGTCCCGAAACCCTTCAAAATTTAGCAGTGTAGCACACAGTCATACTAATACCGACCAGATCAGAAATAATACAACAGCCAATTTTCTGAAGGCGGGTATTTGCTGCTGACCTGGAATAGCGGCGTACAGCACGGTTATACATCTGAGCATAGTTTTCAGACTCAAAGAGTGAGGAAAAAAATAATAGTGTGTTCAAGCCCATTTTGCACCTCTGTATATGAGTTTGTTTCTTCCATATCCTACTTTATAGTGAAATGCATTCCCTCTAATTTAAGTCCTGTAAGTAGACGGGACTGGAGAATACTAAACTTAGTTGTCCACTTACGTCTCTCAATGACAACCTGTATTTTGCTGAGTTCCTACTTACAGAGCAAAGTTTAATGAATTATACTTGAATTCTCCACGTGAATGCTCTGGAAAGATCCATCTACTTTTTCACATAATTTTGAAATATCTTCTTCTTTAGGACAGAGGTAATTTCAATTCATTTTGGGAAGAAAGTGTACACATAAAGGATGTATAAAGAACAGGTAATTCACTTGATTTTCCAGGCAGCTTTTCTTTTTCCAAATGGTACTATTAAGAAAAGCAGAATGCTTTACTTCCATTTCCCAGTAAGTCTTGATTAACATACAGCTATAATATGCACCTTTTAATTGACTTCAGATGATGTAGAAATGTACTATTATTACAGATATTACCTGTTCGAAAGAGATCAGTGGATTATCTAAAATGTTAAGAGCATACGTTACAGTGAAGACTCAATCTTGCAACGAGCTCGATGTCCTCTGCTTCAGCCCAGGTGGCCTGGGTTTCCATTGACTTTACAAAAGGTTGAGAGAACTCAGTACTCGTAAGATTGCACCTCAAACGCACGCAATCTAACACACATTTGTGAGGTAGTATTGAGTTCAAGGACATGACTGTTTAAGCTGATATTACAGCAACGTTTTAAAATCATTTAAATCCATAACTTGCAAAACCTTCTGCTTAATTACTAAATGCAGGTAATGCGATGCAGTCAGAAAAAGATAGCAAGAATGTTATGCATTTCTTAACATTATTTAATCCTGTTCTGTTGGAGTTTCTTTTCAGTGAAACTCTTCAAAGCTCAGGTTTGGAATTCAACCTCTTCAGAATTGCTCTGACTTTTAGTGGGAGTAAAGCATGAAGATCATCAAAAAGCCTTTCCGTAAAGAGTTTTGCACCTCATTTTAGGATACAACCCAGCAGGGACCGCACACCGATGGCTGAGCATGCTACAGCAGATCACAAATTAACAACTCATATCTAGCGGGCTGTCAATTATTTGCCAACAGTCAACCTGCATGTATTTCTGAAGCTCCCCTGATGCAACGCCGCGTAGGCTGCATCCCAGGTGAAGTTTTCAGGCATGCAGCACTGCGATGTAATTGCACAGTATGTGGGAAAATACATGGGAAAGCATTACCAGGCAGTAAAACATTATTATGCAGTGGACAGCATCCAACTTTTAAAAAAGCCTAGCTTTATTTATGTGCTATCCTGCAAATTCAATTACAGGATTGAAAATTAGCTACAGGTTTTCTACTTAAAAGTGCTTGTACTCATTTTAGTATAGACTTCTTCCTGTCTCTATGCCTAAATTATTTCATTAAGCACAGGACACAGTGACAATCTTCTGCAGCTGCAAATTCTGCCCGGTGCTCTCCTCATGTGGACTGGTCGGATTAATACAGCGTGTAACTCATCTGCTCTGAAACATCAGTATTTCATTTACCATTACCTTTATGAAAAACTGTCAAAGAAAGGAGAGGCAGCTATCTATAGACACATGCCTGAAAGGGTTAGACAGGCAGATTTCAGTTACTGTTGTACTCTGTAAGAGGCAAGAGTGTCTATGTTGTCTGGGAAGCGTCTAGAGAAACACCTATAGGTATTATCTGAGTCCAGTTTTACTTACATATTTCCATTTAAAAGTTCAAAATCAATGTTTGCAGGTGGGATCATTAACCTATTTCTTCCTTCTCCTTCGCAGTATGCTTTGAAAATCTTTAGGACTATAGGACTGTTATATTTTCACTTAAACAGTAACGTAAAATTAGCAAAAGAGGGATTTTACAATTGTATTATTTTAAAACTCCAGTTTGGAAAAGAAAATACGGCAAATACCAAGCTGGATAAAATTTATATTTTCTGTAACTTGCAAGTTACAATTTACAGCTAAGAATCACCATATTTTGGGGAAACCTATGGTGTCACGTTTTTATGAGCTCAGATAACGAGATCTCAAACTCTGCAGCCTCAGATTTATGCACTTTCCCTGGTCTGACTCCCCTATACCATCCTGGAATAGATTTTGCTGCAAAGACTTCTTAGACAAAAAAAAAGATAAGCACGCTAACGAAGCTGTCATCGTATGTATTATAAACTAAGCTTGTAATAGGATTATTCTTTGGAAAATTTGTTAAAGAAATGAAGTTTGTGGTGCAGGAAGCTTGGAGAAAAATTAATGAATTCACAGATGTTCACCTTAATGAACAACAGATTGAGAATATATTATTAAATTCAAAAGGAAAAGTTTGCATATGTTGTCAAAATTAAGTTTTGATCTTTACAAGCGTTGTGCTCATGTGAATAATCAATTAATAATTGATTAAAGGCTTCCTCCAAATTCATCATGTCGGTACAATTTATTATTTATTTAATTTCTCCTGAGAACTCAATAGATCAATGTGTGAATAGGCTCCTCCTGGGTATCTTAACATATAATATCTATCTCTGATAGAAAAAGTCCCATTAAAGTGGTTAAGAAGTTGTCATATTGTTATGGCTAAACAACAACCACCTTCGTAGCACAAGAATTCTTTTTCAGAAGGATTTTTTCACCTTCCCCATGTTTGTGCTAAGTAGCAGATGCATCAGGAATCTTATCTTTCCCTCAACGTGGAAGGACGGACGTATTTGACCTGCGTGAGCCTTGTCTCTGTGGCAGGAAGGGAAGCGTGGCTGGCTCCCAACCCTCACATAAAACCCAGGCATCAATCCCCTTGCTCCTGGGAAAAGGCCATCCAATTCACAAGGCATTTAGAAAATGTGAAAGTAGTGTCAAATTTAACTGCAATTTATAGCATTCTAATTTAAGGAATGAAAGCTAACTACAAATCTGTTCCTATAGAGCTACTTTGCATTTAATCCTCAAATAACTTGAAATTCAGGGCTGGAAGAAAACCTCTACCGAACAAGGAAAGAATTTTATCATTTCACTGCTTCTCCCTAAACTGCAGTCTGGACTTTGGGCCAGTCCTGTATGCAATGCCGTATTAAATTAACAGCAACAAACATCATGGAGCTTAACGAGCTCCCTGCGGATGCTGGGGAGGCACTGGCTGGATCCCGCCTGCTGACAACCACCAATGCCTCAGACACCAGAAACTGCTGTTCTTTCAGTGGATTAACTATTCATAGTGGTGTCCTGAGTGTTCAGCCGCGCAGGACGGCAAGACTCGATGAGAAAACATTTTACTGTTAATAATTACATCTTTGTTACAAGAAGAAATGATATCCCGTACGTGGCTTTGCCCTGGCCTATGAAGCGAAGGCAGTATGGTATCTACTGCTGACCGTGCGTCAGGGAAGAAAACGCAGAACAAAACCAGTCCTTTCTTCATCAACAACAGGGCAGTGAAACGACGGTGAAAAAGACTAATGACAATTTGACCCATTAAAGAGGAGCACACACAATTCTGCATCTATGGGTTAATATTACTCTTCTCAGTTTTGTTTCACATTAGAAGATCCTTAGAAATAAACCTCACCGTACTGGGTCTAGCTTAGCTGCCTAACAGGGTTAACCCACACCACTTAGGTACAATAAACACATTAACAGTTGTTTCCATAAACTTTGTATCAGTAAAGTTCAATAATTTAGAGAAAGCATAAATAGAGTAAATACATTAGGGTTTTTTTTTTTTAAGTCTATACAAAACTAGCCCACACGTGTGTACCTGACCGCATAAAACTGAACACACAAAACAGCCAAGAATACAGCCTAAATACTGTTTGGTAACTGAATCAGATTCCAGGAGTTGTTTTATGGGAAAAAGCAAAACAAAAAAAAACCCCTTAAAGACAGATAAGACTATGATAGAATACATTGAAGAAAGAATCCAGATTTCTACCAAATTTAGGCAAATTACAAAGCAAACTGCACATCCAAAGCTATGAAAAGTCACAAGAAAACTCCTTTTGAAACATTCTTCCACTACCCACTCCTTTTGGCAGTCACAATATGGAACATTCCTCATTTACTACAAGAGTTCAAGCCCTGAACTTTAGCATGGAGCAAAGTGCAAGGGGAAGAGCAGCGGAGTCAGTACGATGCTCGGGGTCCCACTCGCTTGCTGAGTAGCTGGTCACCCTCTGCAATATAGAAGATGAAATTTCCAGACAAACACCACCTGCAGCACTTCAGCACGTTTAACTCACTATTAGAGGCTTCAATCAAATTGGCAGCAAATTGAACTGGGACGACGAGGGAAACGACGCTCCTCAGCAGCCCGCCCAAGCCCTCTCCTGGAGCATGCCACTCGGCAAGCCCACCGCCAGCTGCCCAACAGCCTCGGCCAGCGCGGCTCACGGGCCGGTGGGTTACAGGGAGCAGTTTCTGGTTTCTTCACCCAGTCAGGTTTGAAGAGAGGTTTCGGGAGCGCCCGCATCCCACCACAGCCATTCTCGCGCAGGGCCGTCGCCCTCCGCAAGGCAGGTGAACGCCTGGTGCTGCACGGCCTCTTAACAGCCTTTCTTCTAGCGCTAGCTAAAGCCGTTTTGAAATTTCTTGGCAAAAACCAGAAAAGGGGAATAAATTTCACGTACGCACTTGCAAATACATGGAATATACAAATAAAATTAGTATATATTAGCTAGGAACTGAATGGCCCTTCGGTGTAAACGCAACCTGTCCCTACAGGAATCTTGATACAATGTAAATAGTATTTTGGGATAAGTTACATCACCGCTGTCACTTCAATAGCTCTCAAAAGTTGTGAAGGAATGTTTTCGATTTATAGCACTGTATGTATTAGCAAGCTATAACATAAAGTGAATTTATGCCACCATAAAACCAGCCAAAAGTCTCCACACAAAATCAAGGCCGTCTTGCCAGGACTTAAATAGCAGAGCTTATTTTCCAAGGGATACAGGAAATAAGAATTCATTTCTATATCAGCTCTCTTTCACTGAAATTCCAAATTTTTCAAATGATAATACAAGTCTAAAACAATTTCCAGGTTTACTTTAGAAGAGCTGGTTTTTAATACCAGTAATTTAACTTGGAGCTGTAGAGGCTCATCCAGAACATTTCACAAGACTATTCCTCACGTATCAATTCATTTAAAAACATTCCAGATAAGGGCATAATTTAACAAACCTTTCATCTCTAATATAATAATTTCAAATTTGGCAAGGAAAAAAGCTATCTTGTTCAGATGCAGAATATTCTGAAACCTAGACAAATAGAAAATGAAATAATGTACTTTGAGAGGGCTGATAACAGAGCTTGTAACAAAGCATTATTTTCCACCTGGCTTTTGCAGACCCTAGAAAATACGCTTGGCAAATTCAAATGCATATTAGCTCATAATGGAAAATACCCAGATACTCTTCAAGATTCAGCAAAAACACTGAAAGATAAGCCCTTCTCAACTCTCTGCATTTGGAAATGTTTAAAATAGTTGCAATACATATGGAAACCGGTCATCAGAGACATTTGTTTAACAGCTTTATTAATTCTGTTTGTTTATTGAAAGTCCTTAACCAAATTGAATATTAATGTTATTTTCTGGAAGACATCCCAACAAACCTAATCCTCAGATGTGTAGCAGCTAATTAAAAAGTTGCATGGATGAGAACTGGGTTACCCTTCACTTTGTCAGCAGACTTGCACATCGAAGCATAGATTTCCTATATGTAGATCGAAAGCGATTTAATTATGACACAGAATGTAACTGCAATGTAAATGCAATTTATTGAAACAAAAGATGCAATTGTAACTATGTCAAAGTGTAAATTCACAAACTACATAAATATAATCTTTTGCTGTGAAAGTATGTATTTTTTGGAATACCATAAAAACAGCAGTGAAATGCTGAAGACCTGCAGTAAAACTAAGTAAAAGAAAATTAAAGCTTTATAACAAGAGCAGCTCCTTTTCTACAGAATTGGTCATATTTGCCAGAGATACCACTCTCATACAACTATTCCTATTATCTTTCCTCATTTTAAAATTACTTTGAGGCATCAGAATAAAGAGAATAAAGATGATGAGTATTGAACTGTTGAGTCTAGACAATAGACTCACGCTGGCCTTTATCTTCTCTTGAGAGACCTTCGGAGATTATGTGATGCAGTACCTTTTTTTTTTTCTGAGAAATGGATGACTGAAGTCAGCAAATAATTTAGACAAAACCCATCTTTCACAAGCCTAGTCAGAAGAATATTTCTCTGATGTTTTATTTTCTTTATAAGCATGGCTCTATTCATTTTATGCATTTAAATACAAAAAAGTGGCACGAAAATTAGGAAGATCCTCCCTTTTGGTCCCAAGAACTTCAAAAGAACAAACCTATTATATAAAATCAAATCAGACAATATTTTCTGGTTTAGAATACTAAGTCTTTTCCTAAACCTGAAGAATAGATGAATTATGACTGTTCATACCATCGTTTACATGAGTTAGTACTTCTTTGCCTCCCAGAGTATTATTACTAGATGCCAGAGATGAATGTAGAGACATAGAGACATGAAAGTGCTTTTTATGTTTGCCAAGATTATAATTTGTTGTACACTTCACATGCAAGACTAGGAATGCAATGTGCTTGCAAATACTGTTTTTCTTAAAAAAATTATGACTGATATTCATGTCCCTAGAAGACAGCTTTCATCTGCTTACAAACAATCTGTTTGAAAAACAAAAACCAGAGCAGAGAGGGGATGGAAGGCAAATGGACTGTTAATAACAAAAAAACCCAAAACAAACAAACAAAAAAATTGAATTTATTTATATTTTTCCCCTTTTTTAGTGTTAAAGATTAAAACCCCATGGACTGTAAATAATACACAGTTGTGATTTTATAGTGAAATATGAATTAAGCAGTTACTAGAGAGTTCACATATTTAATAGACTGAGTGAGGCAGAGTCTGACCTTGGCATTGTCCAGTTGACGCTCAGGTTTAGTAGCATAAGACTGAATCATTCCTGGAGCTTGTGTGGTGCTTAAGGAGGAATTCCCCGGCTACAGCAATGCAGAAATGAACCATTGCTCCAGCAAGATGTTAGTACAAGGACATAATTAAAGTTCCTACTAACTGGAAGTAAAATCAAAGTCTTCTTACATGATTAAGTATCTCCCGTCTGATTTTTAAGACAAAGTGTCCAACTTGTCTAAATTACAGCAAGATTTTGTCTGGTAAACTTATAAGCATAAAATTGCAAGGTGAACAAACCCAGCATTTCTTTTAAATTTGCAGCTTTGCCCTCCTCAACACACTTTCTGCCACATCTGATTTGAATGCAAAGTTCTCATTTTCCTAGGCACACCTTCCTCGGACAGTGCTTCTGTCAGTCCCACCAGGCTTTATAATGATATCATTATTCTAACGCTTGAGAGCATCCACAGGCAATAACCAATGTATTATAACACAGTAAGGACCAACTGAGACAGCTCTAGACATATTCCGGAGAGATCTTTAAATGTCGCCTATCCTTTATTCCAAAATAGGCATTTGTTTCTCCCACGCTTTAAAGGCTGATATGCATAGGTTTTCATAAGAAATCAGGCAATACAGTAAATTAAAGGACATAAACATATTAAGAGTCTGGTATAAATGTCCCTTCTTAAAATTGGAAAAAAAAACCCAGTAAATCTTGTTTCCAATAAGAAAAAAAAGTCAAAAAAACCCCAATCATTTTATGACTCAATTTCTTGCCATACATGCCAAAAGGAAGTTATTTACGCCACTGGTAATTTCCTTTTTTTTTTTTTTTCCCCTCCTAAATTGAATAGAACTGAAATGACATGAGTGGTTTTGATTTCTCTGAATCAAAGGTATGATTAAAAATTAAAGCCAAAGTCCCATTTTCCACATTTCTGCTCGATACATACGATACACGACATACACAAGACTTTGCTTCATTGTGTGTGCCTGCCTCAACTTCAAAACTAGCTCCGTGAAAACTACTGACGTCTCTGCAAGTCTCACAGACACAAGCTGTAGACACAGACCTATTCAGTTATTAAGTACCACACAGGAACCTTGCAGGCAACACGAAGGATTTTAAGACGCTCTGAAGCGGGGGCCCTACGCGCCTCGTGCAGCAGTCCCGCGTGCGGGCAGCACACTGCACCACCACAGATGAGAAATGAGAAATTTTGAGGGCAATTGAGCACAATGAATTTTCACAGTGGATCAACACAAAGTCATTTAGAATGGGTATTTCTGAAGCACTGATACAATGAACACATTTATAGTGTTCAATGGCCCTAAAAATTCACCCTTTCACCTGTGGCATAGCTACTGCTGTGAGTGAATTCTTAGATTTTTTTTTTTTTTAATGTATATTTATATGCAGTGTGCATAGATATACATCTAGATACACACACACGCATACCTTCAATGTACCAATCAGCTTGTTGGCACATTGTGAAAGAAAGTATCTACTGAAATAGAAAAGCTTCACCGAGCTGTAAAAACACTGATGCTTTCTGACTCTTTCCAGCTGCAAAGTAAACTCCATGGTAATGGCAAACCTCACTTCAAGAATACAAAAAACCCCCTCAAACAAACACCAATCTAGTGAGCTCCAGAGATTCGATTCTCTTAAAGAGAAAGAATAGGATACTGTTACCCTCTCCAGTTCTTTTCTTGCACGTAACGTGATGAACTGAAGAGCGGGTCGCCATCAGCTCCCTGCGCACACTTGTGACAAGAAGCCCAACTACGGTGAGAAGGAGCTGCTAAACGCTTTCAGCTTACTACAGTTTTCCTCTCGTTGTTTATGTGATGACATACTCACTAACAGATACTTATTTTTCTTTTGGATTTTTACATTTCAAGCAATCTAGGGTATTAAATGAGAAACATCAGATCTGTACTTTTTACCATTCAGCCACTTCAGCTGACCCAGCAACTCATTTGTCAGTGCGGGGTATTTCAAAGCAAGCCCATCCTTCCATCAAAGCCTTGCTTTGGTCAAGAGCTAGTTATTATATCCGTAGGCACGGCAGCTAACTACAAGCAACACTGTTCCAATTTTATTCTGCATCGTCTCCATGCTTCCCTTCTCAGAGATTAAGTACCTTAAAGAAACCATCTTGTTTCTATTCCTGTGACCAATGCTGGTTATTTCTGAAATAACAATACACGTGTCAGTAATAACAAGTTATTTCCCCTTGCTTTGACTGCAGAATGGATTTGCCGCATGCTTCTATGTTAGTACTTTCAAGACCAGCCAGATTAACCGTTTGCCTGTGCACGAGCCCGCTGTCAGTGCTCCGTGCCCTTCGCACAACCTCTCAAAACAGTCAAGTACAGCAGAACTGGGACACCCCAAGCCACCGTTTAGAGATTACACAGAATTACGGCATATGTCTCTTCTGCCGTTTGGAGGAAAGAACTTAGTACGTTTTTCTTACACAAGGGCTGCACACCAACCGTAAGAGCTTCTTTTCACAAGCAAAGTATTGAAGAACACATCGCAGCGTCAATAAAGCTGTTCTGAGAAGACAGAATAGGTCTATACGTTATTACTCAACTTTGCTAATATTAGAGAATTGAGGTTATAGCAGATCCTTTGCACTTTCCATCAAAAAATCATCATTGCTACTTTACGAAGACCACCCATATTTTATAGCATAGACTTCTTTAAAGAATTATTAACCTTTGCTTTATTTGCCACATGAGGTGGTAAATGATCATCATGTGATCATTTTAAGAGCAGGTGAATCCTCGTTGTCCTAATGTCCTTTCCCTTTTGACTTCTCCAGCCATCAGAAGGCTGCTGATGTGTCAAGTAGTGATGACACAAATGTGTGACACCAAAAGATGATGACTACTAACAAGAAAAGACACTTTACTAAAATAGGGAGCTAGAAAAGGGATACTTAGCTTGACAGCTACAAGCTTCTAATGCCACTCCTCACTTTATGATATACATCTCCAGGTTTACAATACAAACTTTAAGGTATTAACAAAAAATCCCGTTTGTTGCTTGACATCTTTTGAAAAAGTATTGTGATCTCCACGGTATGAATAGTGACAGAAAAGAATACTTTAGTGACCAGTAATTCTCTCCAGTTATTTTCATGAGTGGTGGTATCCAACAACCTTTCCTATTATAGAAGTTTTCTTTCACTTAGTAGAACCAGGAACAAAGGGGTAAGTAACCCTCCTAAATCTTGTTTCAATTCGTAAGGCTGTTGCAGTAGCTGCCAAAGGTGGTTCACTGAGGTATCTCCGTATCTGCACAAGCCAGTTTATGAAGTCCCTAAAGGCTCTCAAGACCCAGAGTGTCTTCAAGATATTGATAGGTATTCACTCACTGCCTCCTTGTACATTTAATAGCCTGATGCAAATCCTCAGTGCCAAGATGGAAATTAATCCGTGTGAATCTCCGAGATAGGCAAACACAGGCTGTCAGAAGCAATTGCAGTCGGGAATGGGAAAGCAGAACTTCATCTGCAAAGCTGTTAGCTTTTTGACTTTGGAGTTCGACAGCTGAAATACGATAGGGAAGACAGTTGAGGAAATGCAAAGTGCATAGATTAAGATGCTATCATTTGTAGTAAATGCACCACTCATTTCCACTGCCACCCCATTCCTGGGAGGATAATTTAAGACAGTTTATTTCTTGAGATTCTCTGAGAGAGTTCTGAGATGTGAACAACCTTCATCAGGGGTTTTCTGGCTTCTTACTCGTTGCTTTTTTCCATGATGACAAATATCTGTTGATCTGTATTAGTTTCTATGCTTGAAGAAACAGTAAAATGAATCCTCAAATAAAAAGTCTTTTTTTTTTTTTCCTTAACTGCTTTTGTAGACGTTGAATACATTTTTGACAAGGTTGACAGGATGAAAAGAAATCAAGAGAGGGAGAGAATAATTTTGCTTGAAAGCAACCTCTGGAGCTAGCCTAGTCCAACCTCCTGCTCAGAGTACGGCCACCTAGAAGATGTTGCCCTGAGCCATGTCCAGCTGGGTTCTGAATGTCTCCAAGGATGGAGATTCCAGAGCATCTCTGGGAAATTGCTTCTGGTGCTTGACCACACTCATAGTTGCTCCATCTTTTCTCTGCTCTTTTCTAAGACAGCTGCAGATTACAGTAACATCTTCTCTTCACCTCCTCTTCTCCAAGCTGGACAAACCCAATTCTCTCAGCCTCTCCTCACAAGACACGTACACCACCTCGCTGACAAGCTTGGTGGCCTCTGCTTAACTTGCTGCAGTAAGCCGATGCCTGTCTTGGAGCAGGGAGCCCAAGCCCAGACACAGCACTCCAGACACGGTCTCACAGGAGCTGAACGGAGGGCAACAACCATTTCCTCAGAGCTATTGCCTGCACTCTTGCTAATGCAGCACGGTACTTGTTTGGATTATTATACACTCAGTGTTTCGCAATTGAAAAATCCCTTTCCCATCCAAAGGATCCTCCAAGTCAAGAAAAAAATATGCAAGTCTGAAATATATTAAGTTCCCAGAGTTCAGGCTTTGGAAACTTCCGTTGTAAAGGTTATTATGTGAAAGTGTCGTCCCAGGAAGGGCTGACAGAGGAAGGAAATCTCAGAATATGACAGAATATACTGTGCAATGCTTTTCACAGCTCACTCCAATCAGCAACCAAGGACATAACATCAATAAATTCTTAATAAGTTTACAAATGCTTAAACTACAGATGCTCACAGACCATTAATATCTAGCTTCTAGAATATTGCATCTGATACCATATGAACTTCAGAGAGTCCAATACAATTTCTTTTCTATATTCAACACAACAATAGAAGCAAGTATTTCGGATACTGTCATAAAACCAGTAAAAATACAGATTATTTTAGCTGTCAACATTCTAACCGTCTAGACTCTACCTATTTTAATATTTAATTATATTCTGAAACTACTACAGAGATGCCGTTCTGAAACAGATACTATCATCTACTTTAAATTATTGCTCTAATTCTGAACTTCATCGAATTTACTTTGTTGCAGTTTCCCAGACAAAAATATGATAAATCCTGTAAATCCTCTCCCCATACAGTGAGAAACTGGGGTAAAATAGCAGATCCTATATCATCCCTGTCAGCTTCATAAATGTAATGAAAGAACTTGAAGATACGGCTTGTGCTTCTCTGCAGAAACATCTCTTATTCCACAGAGTGACCCATCGAAGAGAAAGGGGTACAGTGGTGCCTTTGACCGTGATCTCCCTCAGGATGTTCTCTGCACTTCTCAACCAGAGCTCAAGAAACTCCAGAATTGTCCACTATCCTTTTTTTTTTTTTTTTTTTTTTTTGCTATGTTCCTCTGGAATTACTGAGCATTTTTTGCAATCGGATTACAATTTGACAGTTAACATGTGTTTTCATCAGATGAATGACAATTTGAAAAGAACTGTTATAATTTTCACTGAGTTCATGAAAGTTGTTTACCAGCAAGCACAAACATCCATTCCGTGTCTGCATCAGCACTGTTTATTATATCTGCATATTACTTATTCAGATATTTCTGGTTTGATCTCCTTTTTAGTGGCTTTCCTAATAATCTCCTTTAAAAAAACTGAAGACTATAACTTACTAAGGTTAAATCACCTGAGGAAATTAAATCAAAAAAGAAAGTTGTTCCACATTATACTATAGTAAGCCTCTCTTAGCAGGTAAGGTTACCTTTCTCCGCAGCAAATCTAGTCAAACTTCACGTTGGTCATCTAAAACAGTTGTGACTGGGATTTCAGTTGCTGACGTGACTCAAGCCTTCACATTAAAGGCTATCTACAAAATCCTTAGCACAAACAACGTGCAGCACAAGACGTCGGCATTACAGTGGACTGAGGTCCAGAGGAAGCAAGTAGATGCACGGAGACAAACCCACTGTGATATTTCATTGCAGTTAGCAGCTTTTCTACTTATTCGTGTAGCACCCCTCTGCTCTTTCGGAGAGCGTAGCAGAAATGGTGCCCACCTCTCCTCCTCTCCAACTATTCTGGCGTATGTTGCGCACAGGGGAAATGGGAAAGCTCAGCAGTCCGAGCGCCAGTGAGGGAGCCACACAGAAAAAACGGACCATTTTTTATAGTGCTATAAAAACAAAAGACAATATAAAGGCAGTGCAATGCCAGCTAAACTGGTGTAGCTGACAGGTATATGGATTGAAAATATGCTGGCAATTAGAAGCCTTGGCTAAAAAAAAAAGCGCGAACATATACAACTTTCAAAACTATGCTACCACTGTCTGCACACTTCAGCCATCTCTAACCTTTGGCATTAGTTCGCAGCTGGCAAGTAAGGAGGACCTGCCCTGGAAGGGGATCCTGTGGGGTTTCTCGCCGATCTAAGAATCTCCTTTCTCAGTATCGAAAGGAATCAAATGGCTTTTACTTCAAGGACCTGATCTTGAGCAGGAGGCCCAAAGGAAAGGATTAAGCACTCTTACAGTAGAGGGAGCAAGTCTGAACGTTAGTCCTTCTCAGGTACCAAAGCAGCTTCCATGGGAAAGGTACTCTGCATGGGTGAATAGGTGCATTCAGGAATCATTTGCGACCTCCTACTGATTCTGCTGGATCTGTCCTAAGGAGCGAGAGCCGTGCCGGAAGCCCGGGCGGGCACAGGCACTTCTCCTCCTACAGCTGTCTGGTCCCATGCAGGAACCTGGAGGAGCTGCAGTTTCAGGCTGTTCCCAGCATCTGCAGCTAGAAGCCCTGATGGAGAATATTGAAAGTTTTTCTCAAAAATCCTTACATTTTCATATTTTTCGAAATAGGCAGGCAGGGGATTGAATGGGGTTTGGAGGCTTCGGAGGGCAAGAAAGCAGGTGATTCAGTCAGGACTCAGGGACATGCTGTACACTGCAAGGTTGAGGTTTTATTTCCTCCTCTGGTAATTTGTCAAACAGATTGTTATAAAGAGTTACAGAATCAGTAAATGTCAGACAAATACAGAAAAGCTTTGAAACCTTTTGTGATAAAGCAAAAGTAACAAGTATAGTTACAACAGCTGCATGCACAACTGTGTTTCCAAGGCAACAACTCACAATCCTTACAGCTGTAAAAAATCCTATCCACCACGGGGGAGTTGTGAAATTAGGGAGACTCCAGCTAAAATAGAATATAGAAAAATAGACTAAAGCAGAGAAGCAGCAGGAACACTGAAATTATGAAACTCATGCTGCTTTTAACAGCTGTAGCCTGAGAGCGCCTCGGCGATGTTTTGGCAAAGTCCTGGCCTCCAGGTCTGTCACACCGGTTTCCCTTTGGCTCCCGGGTTCCAGATTGCACACGCGTCGGTGCCACGGGGAAAAAAAAACAATTAGCCAAAAACTGGCAGCGCAGTTACTGTCACTCCGCTTACTTGCGGGGTAACAGCAAAATCCTGCCCATGTTATTTGTTGGCTTAAGCAAGTGCTTTGCCTGTTAGCAAACCAGTGCACCAGGATAAACTAATACTTAGTAATCGCTTCAAGGAAAGAACGAAAAAAGCCCATTGCTTTCCTTTTAATATTATTGTTGTGCTTATGTGACAACAAAATGTTAAACCTCAGGATTTAAAAAGCACCATTTGTTTTGTATGGACTAATTTACAAACATATTAAATTATTCAAAACCAACTTGCGGGTTTGCATACAGAACTTATCCAGCTTTTGAAAAACTGCAGCTGCCCAAGTCCCCGCACCTGAGCAGCCAGAGGGAAGCTGGGCCAGGCAGCAGCGACCACTGCCTGCGCGATTCCTACAGCGCAGCAAGACAAACGCTCGGAATAACTTCTAGTTAGGCATACCTGCAACTGCAATAAAAGCTAACTTTATAGCAGAGGCTCCTTTGTCAGTAGCATAGGTATCTCTTAGATGCACTGGATTGTATGTCATGCAACTGGATATGAGTGACTGCGTATCATAAACGGAGAAAAGTAAACATAGGGAGTTAAAAACATGTAATTAAACACCACGTATGGGCATTTGGTAAGAACTGCTAATTTAAAAAGACAACAGGCGTATATCTTTCCTGCAAAGCATTTGAATTTGCAGTGTGAGCTTTAGGAAGCTGCAAAATCAAGTTATAGAATTTAACAGATATATAATTACTAGCAGCGGTAGTTGGTACACAGACAAAAATATCCCAGACAGGTAAACAGGCACCGAGAAGAGCTTTACATACTGGTAAACAGGAGTCTCCTCTGTTCCACTTGTGTGAATCCAGGGCAGTAGGACTGAAATCAATAGTTATTTTGCATGTATAGAGAAAGAAAAGTATACCTTTGTTCAGTGCTTCTGCAGAACCATCGGCCATGTCTCTGTGCCGTTGGATCAGCTCTACATTCAGTCCCTTCAATTCTTTTCCTCTAAATTCAAGACATTAGTTCTCTCATGCCTTACTGATAAGAGGAGTATTACAAATATTTGACTTGCATGATTCGCATTTTTTGCACGTTGTGAAGTTTCCAGTTAAATCTTAACACTCCCTCCCCTTCCCATAACCATTTTCCGCTGTTCACCAGTGCTCAGGACACACAAACGGTCTGACTTGATGATCCTGGAGCACATTTCTCCTCTCTAAGTAACATTTCCTATATAGGTGCTGATCAAAGACTAAGTGACAAACTCGATATCCGGATCCTACTTCCTTCTTTCATCAAATGAGTATAAATAAGAGATGACTACAAACATCTCTGCAGACATACCTGGGGAATTTTTAGATCAAGATCATTGTTTCTTTTCTTTGTTATTTATGTGAGTAAAACCAGATTTTGATTGCAAGGCAACACTTTACAAAGACGGCTTTAGATTGACTAATGTGAGCTGTGATCTCTTCTGTAGCTTTTTTTCTGTTCACATCCATTTTCATTTTAACAGTGATACCTGAGCCACAAGGAACGATTCATGACTTCAGGAATCACGACAGTGGCAGAACTCAGGCCAGCGCTTCCAGCCCACTCCAGCACTTGTACTTTGATGGTTAAAAGCCTTCAGGGGTACATTCACCACTGTATATATGATATATACTTATTCTAGAGAGAAGGCAGGAAAGCAGGACAATGTATATCTGCTCTGCTGAAAAGAGCTAATTTTCACAACCTAATGAAGTGACTAGTGAATTTTAATGCTTTGTGAAGCATTAATCACTCATTTCTATTAAAATATTGAAGATATTACACACTATATCATAACCCCTACACATTCAGTGATACAAAAGCCTATAAAAAGAAATATGAATGTAGACTTAATGGAATGTCATTTTTTCCACAGTCTTTCACTGTATCATTTTCTTATATGTTTGTTAAAAATGGGACTGAGTTGTGGATTACGGGTTGAGTTTGTGTCCAGTCCTCAGTGCGTTCTCGTCCTGACACACTCGGGTCAGTATTTCCACACAACCCAGAGCTCAACCTGCTCATACTGAAAGTAAAGAAAAAGATCCTATAATCCCAGTGGCAGCGGGCTTGGACCCACTCTCTCCAGGGAATATCGGCGTTCAAGACAATACAAATGGACTATGAAGCACCACTTTGCCCCCGTGAGAACAGATTTTGCCTTTTCTACTGAAGGTATCGTTAGCAGCTCTACACTAGGGGAAATATCAATAGGTTCTCTGAGAATCAAAGCAGCCTGTATATAACAATGCTTTTGTCTTTGATGATAAAGCTAATTGTTCTCTACTTTCTAAAATGCCTCTGTGTCTCCTATAGATTTTCCATACATTATTTTTCAGCCATTTCTACTGGACAAAGTAAACCTTTCTTAGCATTGCAGTCAATAAATGAAAATATAAAAGTCTTTATTTACACTACCAGACAGGGGCTCTAATGCAGCCCTTGTAGTGCAATACATCACAGGTCTATAACTTTCCCTAGGGTTTATTCTCTCTCTTACACAACTGCAAATGGGTTTAAATCAAACCAAACACCTGGAGACTTTCCAGTCGTATTTTCCTATCCTAAACAAGTAGGTGTCACTCTACCTGTCATATACCCAAGCCATACAACAGTGAGGAACAGTTTCAAAGTATTAGGGAGAAAAGGAAACAGTCGCACTGGCATATCCTCCCATTTATGTGACACAATAGTTTGTGCTGACATTTGTTCTTTAGTATTTACCAAGAAGAAAAGAACGAACACATTTTTAACTGCCTGTATCCTTCAAATGGAAGAAACCCAACTTATTCTAAATAAATAAATACAAGTAACAGTAACTCCTTGCAAAAATTTTAGAATGAAATAGCCCTAAGCCTTTCCAGCAGCATCTGCACAGATTGAACTAGATTAGACGCTAAATCATTTTCACAATTCAGATACTGGATATTTTATCTATTTAATAGGTTCCCCATTTCTTTTCTCTTTACAACTGCGACAGCAATTACAAGTGCAATGAATATTGATATGACATAGAAACAAGCTATTTTTTCCTCACACTGCTTTTAAATATGTAATAGATATTTAGACACTACTAGTGTTGTGAATAACACATTCCACCAACATAAATGATAAGACCGTGGACAAGAGATGGCTGAAATGTCAAGCATAACAAGTCCTCAACAACAAGGACAGACTCTTAGGATAAAAATGACAGATGCACCTGAAAGAGAGATATTATAGGGAACGGAAGATAAAAATTTGTTCTTTCAGCATCTGAAAACAAACTACTTCATAGCTACCTATGTACCTGATTCCTTTAGGAAAAAATCCAGACACGCTCACCAGTGTTAAACAAATGCGTAATTATTTTCAGACACGGGACACGGCAATACTTTCAGACACACACGCAGCACACGCCAGCTCTGAACATGGTTCTCATCTGAAGCACGTAAAGAGAACTTAAACTGCAAGGACTGTGCGTGTGCTTCCTTTGCTTCTTCACGTGGTACATTAATGCATAGCTATTCGTGTGTAGCTTTTCTTAATTTCAGCTAATAATTAGTGTTCTGACATACATTAGGGATGAAATCAGTTCGGATGCTTGATTTATGTATGTTGTTTCAGGGTAATGAATATAGCCTAGCAGGTACATAGTATGAAATTAAGAAAGAAGGGAATATTAGAAAATAATGTGAAATTTGGGGGATTTTCATGAACATATAGTAGAAATGTACATTTGTATTAAAGAAAAACTGAGTGTCTTCCCAATTTCAACTCTTGCCAACCAATAATTCGACCTCCTCAGTAGAATCTCAATTTTTGGTATATGTTTTCATATAGAATATCTCAACTTGCACAAATTTCCAGACCAATTTACAAGTGAAACAGAATTTAGAACACAATGTACTTTAACTCTACCTTCTCATTGCTACTGATAAGCCATATACTTTTATTTATTTATTGTGACTGGACACGACACCAGAGAACAAGAGCCTGAACACTGAGTTACTTTACCACTCCTTTGCAAATTAAATCTGTTTTCTTCCATCTGTTTTCTTTTTCTCTATATTGAAAACGTACCTAGTCATATTCTAAACATGTGCCGATTATTTCACAAATTATTTAAGTCATCAGAAAACATATCAAATCAAGAACGGGGGAAAGTATCACATAAAGGAGACGTGCACTTAACTTATATATACATACTCAACAGTAACGACCAAAGTCCCATGCTTCAATGGACAGACCAACACTTACACAAAACCCAGAGCAGTCTCCTGGTGGAAACAGAAAAGCAACATGGGAGTTTCTCTCAAACGCTGTCTGGTTCTCTTCAGTTCGGAGTTCTCATGTTGCGTGAATTTGTACCCAAATGGGAAGCATGTCATGGTATATCGGTATGAGTAACTCACTGAGAAAGAAAATGGCCTTGACCATAAAGAAATGGTCACTATCAGTCATGCAGGGTCATGCTGGCAGAAAATTAATGTTCTTTGCAAAGCTTTAAAATGTATTCATCAGAAATTGGGTTTTTTAAAATCAAAATCACAGTTTTAAAAGCAGACTAGCACACGGGTAATATCTGTGCAATTTCACATCCACTACCCTTACAACTGCATCAATTTGTAAAATGTGGAGGAGGATCAATTCCTCTTCCAGAAGTAGCACAACGAGATAATCAGATTTATAGTGCTAAAATAAACATAATGAAAGCAAAACAGCTAAAAAAGTGTAACTCGTTTATAGCGTACATACAACGGAATTTTTAGAAGTTGTCTCAAGCGACTGATAACTTTGAGCACCAGGATCCAGCCTCCCAGCATATCTTCTATCCATGTGACCATGGTTGCCCTCTATTACGATGACCTTCCAGCCTTGCTTTCATGTAATTGTATCTTTAAGATTATGATCGTTCCAATGGCTGTCATGATAACACACATAAATTTGCTGTAACCTATTCCGGACAGAAGTCCCTGCAGTTAATTTTTCTAACATAAGCCTTTGTCTACTTTTCTGAAATTTTGCCAGCACTGCACCTCAAAGATTTCAATTTCTTTCCTGTCAGCAGCACTTTTTTCTCATGATTCACATTCTGGCTACTGCCAAAAAAAAAAAAAAAAAAAAAAAAAGGCATTTTTTACCAGCCATGCCATGTACAATTCAAGTTTCCCAATTCTTTTGCTTGGGAATTTTAAGAACTCCTGACAACTGATACATTTAACTGACAAGCAGCACAAACTAGTAAATAGTGTAGAAGAGCCTAGGTTAGATCCTAAAGAACTCGATTAACTTACTGTCTCTACAGTTCAACGACTGTGATGTCTTGCATCTCATTTTGATTAATGAAATCTAGATTTTTGACACATTCACAAACATTCCTTATTCTTTGCAATATTGTGTTGCTTCCAAATCGGTGGTTGTGGAAAGACTGTTTTATTGTTAGAGCTGAAATCTGTTCAAGGATTTTAACGAACGGTAAATCAGTTTCACTATGTAAGGTCTTTCCCTTACCCCATTTTACCTGCCCTGCCACACAAAGGAAGGGCTGCAAACTGACCGTACTCTTGTCTCATACCTTCCCACAACCCATTCACTTGCTGTGAGGACAGAAATTATCTGTGTTATCGTATATATACACATACATATTTTTAGACACACACCATCTATATATATACACACATGGATGAAATAATAAGAAATAACATTTCTAAATAGTCACTGAAGCGGTCTTCAGTTGCTCATGCTATCTCACATATCTTCCAGTAATTTGATGGGTCAATATCCTCATACATAAACCCATTATTTGTCATGGCTAAAGACAATTTCCTCTCGATAACCTGTTGCAGTTTGTAGCCTGTAGATCTTACCACCTTGTGCCACTTGTGGATGATCTTGTCTTTGATACTTGGACAAAAAGCATAATTACTGTCTCCCCGCTGCATTCCCTTGTGTTTGTGGCTGCTGGAGGTTGAATATTCCATGCAAAGTCCACTTTCTAAAGGCATTTTCTCGACTGGAAGTCCCTGCCATCCCAGCAATAAAGCTACTCAGAGCCATTTGCCACTTCAAAAGGTTTGAGAAGTTTCAGAACTACAGCTCAGCTCCGGCTGCCAGTTGGTTACAAATGCAATTGCTGAATACGATTCTTGTAGCTGAACTCAATGAAGCCCGTAAGATTTACATGAGAGTTTATATTTCTGAATTTGTGTTAAAAATGCATTCCCATTATCCAAACGGGTTTGTCCAAATACCTAACAAAGTATACATTACACAGAGTTGTGTCATTAGATTTCTAATTATTTCGCAGGCGAGAATGAAAAGAAAAAAGTGCTCTACAACAAAATTCCTGGAAATGTACCAACAGCTCCAATGAAATTCTCATTCATCTTTGCATCTACAAGGAGCAAAAAAAGTAAAGCTTCTGAACCTCCTCCAGCCACCCAAATGAATCTCGGTGATTTCCCTGCATCCTCCACACTATATTCTGCATCTCAAGCCTATGCACCTACATTAAGTTGGTTATTTCAGTTTCAGCGGTGCCTTGGCTCTGGGACTGTTCTTTTGTTCAACCCAAAGACTGAGCTGAAGTGTAATATTTTGGTTTTCAAAGGACTATGTCTCTATACCTTTTTTTTTTTAAAAAAAAAAATCACCTCTAACCTTATTATGGCTCTCTGAATTACCTTCAGCCATTGTTCAAATGAGGCTGCCTTTATTTTCTATTTATCAATCCCATTCTAAATTAAAGCCAGCAGTATAATGCAGTTCCTAAACATTTATCTATAATCTGCATCTTTCCATGCAGTTAAAAACATTCTGAATTCTGTTCTTTCAGGAATGTAATTTCAAATCTATGCTCTTTAGAAGCAAAACAATTTCACATTAGCTTCAATATTGCTTTCAATAATCTTGTGTAGCACATATTTACCTTCCTTTAGCACTAACTCCATTCTTCCCGTAATCAAATTGATTCTGTATTTTAAGATATAACTTTTCCACCACTGTTTCCTTTTTACTCTGTTATTGTCAGTAACTTCACTGTATAAATAAAATCATGCCTTGTGCACCGAGATCTGGAAATTCACTGCTAATGGCTGCATTATTAATTGTTAAGTCAACTAGTGGCAACAGGGAATCCAACTGCTGTCCCTGGAGGGCCAAAAGGATTGTCAGAGAAGTAGCTTTTTTATCAGCTACTCTGTTTTCTTTTTCTTTCTTTCTTTCTGGGAATGCAGTCTATGTTGTTTTCATGCAAGCGGTGATAGTTAGAATACAAAGAAACCCTACGCCATTGACTCAGTACGCTCTAAGAGAAGCATACTTTAATTAGATTATGTCACTAGAATTGCTTAGTAATGACTATTGAAGGCACAGAAGAAGAATGCTACGACTATAATTATAGTACCTGACAGACCAACAAATTAAGTACCAGATACCTGCAAATTTACCAAGCTTCTCCTTTCCTGTCTTTCTGCTGATGCAATATTTAAAATGCTTCACACAGATTCATGCATGTGCAGCATGACAATTGATTGGCACAAGGTGATTTGCTTTCCTGAATGATGCCGGTATGATCCTCACTCACAGTCTTTTATTGATCCTTGAAACAAATATCATCCTGTACTGGTTTCATTAGACAGGCTCTCCCTTGTTAATTACCGCTCACTCAAATCTTTTGGTGTTTCATTAAGGTGAACAAATTGGAAGAATTAAATAAACAATCCATGTCAGCTGCCACTGTGGCACTCTCATTCCTGGGCTTTAATTCCCCAGAATGCCAATAAGGAAAGGGCTTTTTCCTCCCCTTTCTTTTATTTTTAGTATTTCTGACATCAAGTCACAACAAAGTGGTGCAATGCACCATAAGAATTGACTGAATCAAGTTGGAAAATAGTCTGAAAGACTTGGCTGACTACATCCCAAATCCTTTTGGACTTTAGGGAGAGTTGTTCTACCTAACTGCAGACACACGCGGTTTCATCAGCTTCTCTGCAACAGATCAAAAAGAGGTGTTTTCCTCTATTCACAAGGAAGAGACTGAAGGACTGAACAGCAAAGATAATTTGTATGGAGATTTCCAAAAGGAGTGGTATTAAATTGCTTCCATAAAATCATTTGAAAATTGGTTCTGCAGGGAAAAAAAAAAAAAAAAAAAAAAAAGACTTTCAAATTTCCTTTACAAATACAATAAGCCCTTTTCCTCTTGAATTTGCTTATTCCCTACACTGGGTATAACTGATTTTGGAAGGCTGTACAACAGTAGATATTGGAATTAAAGAACATTCCCTATAGTCAGGAATACCTAATACAAGCTCAAGATTCAGAATGATTAAGAATAGCCAGGGCACTTTTTTCTAATGAATCCTTTACTCTGTGTGTTCTCAGGCTTCTGGAAATGTCTAAATCTCCCTAAGCATATTTAGCAGCTTTATCGGTATTAACGTAATGATTCCCACACCTCTTTTCATTGCGCTGTCACCCAGTCACTAACTGATTTCCTTACGACCTGCAGTGAACCACTAGAAAAATAGAAAGGAGCAGAATTCAGGAGGAAGCTCTTTTTCAGAATTTTCCTCAAACCAGAAACATCTGAAAATAATTCAGCTGCTGCTTAAGTGCCTTTTTCCTCTTCTTTGCACTTCTTTACTAGCTTGCCTTCCGCAGGACACCACCTTTGTGGACGGAAACCACAAGATCTTCTAGAGCTAAGCTGCAAGAAATAACGGACCAGGAGAGGATCTGGGCAAAAGTCCACTTTCTTTTTTTGAGATAACCACACTCTATGTCATATTTACACTAAAGAAGGTGAGAGACAGTAATCTTAAGATGTAGAACAGGGAGATTTTTGACATCTCAAGCAGATAGTGACTATCTTGAACCTATGCTTTTAGTTTGGGGAGTCGGGGGGGGGACACACACACACACATATGCTCTAGTTTTCAGCAAACATCTGTTCATTTTCAGAAGGATAAAGCACAAACCCCAAGAATTACACTGATGAGCACCACCACCAGTTGAAAGCTGCAAGAATTAACGGCAATATTAACATACATTTAAATGAACCGGAGACCAAAGGAGCACAGCTATAAAGCGAGGTTAAAAATACTGATCTGTCATCTTCCCTTCCTCCTCTATCCCCCTTTCACTCCCCTTTCTCTTCAGTTTTCTATCTTCTACTCGTCTTTATCTGAAAGGGACCTATCAGCTATTATGTGGCTGACTGGTAGTGATGAGACTGCCAAAATGTGACAGCCTTATCTACAGCACAGCCCTGCAAATTGCCAACCATTGATCCAGCAGTCTGTGCCAGCTGATCAGTGCAAAGCTGTTTTGATTTCTTTTCTTCTGGGAAAGAAATGAACTTCTCTGCCAGCAGCCACTATCCTGCCAGTGCTATTCCCCAGCCAAACAAAGGGCCTGAAAATTAGAATTTAGTTAGATGAATTAACATGACATCCCTTTCTCCTCACTTGATTTTTGCTGTATTACGGATGTTGCATCCCATTCTGAAATGCGAGAAAAAACAATACAACTGATTATAATAATTTCTCTTCAGGATTTATGTACGTAAATGTCTTCCAGGTACATAGTTTAGCATTGCCAGATCCCTATAACCTTATATCACAGAAGCTTTTCAAAGCAGTCTCTCTCTATTATTACAATCAAATTTCACTACTGAAGAAATTTCAGCTAGTTATGTCCCATTGCAAAAAGGAACAATATTTTGCTGAGTTTCTCCTCCCCAAATGATGTCCTTGTGGGATCATTTGACAAACTGTATTTATTTACCTCTTGAAAAGAAAAAAAAAAGAATCCTAAAAAGGCAATCTTGTATTTCTGTTTTTACATCTACATTCTATAGCTTATGTACTTTTGTCCCTCAGTCTGTAACAGCTTTACAGAAATAAAGAACTTGTGTATGCTTCAACACACAGACCAGGCTAGATATACCCCAGACAGACCAACAATACCACTTTCTTGGCTAATTTACTCAAAACAGGGCATTTCACAGCTTCTCTCTGTTTAACTCTGAAATCTGAACATTCTCTTCATGGGCAGAGGTCCATGGATAGGTTTTTATTTCTTTTTTTTAAATTAATCAGTGATTTTGCTGAATGAAATAATAGCCCAAAGGTTGGCATAGAACAACTTGCTGATACTGGAATCAGAAGAGATTTGTAACAAAAGATATAGTCTCAGTCCTGAAGCTTTGGCTCTTGCTTTAATATACAGAAGGATTGGGGGGGGAGAGAGGGGGGATTCAAATAATTTTGTCTCTCTTTACACCAAATTGCCTATCTAAATGGAAAGATTTGTTTTCTTTTTTTTTTTTTTTCCTTCCCCCTGAAGCATTTCTGTTTCATCCTTCAAAAGTTTTTCATTTTACATCATCATTTCCTTTCCTAAGCCTGTCTCAGTTCAGCTAAACGTCCTGTGGAGGCATGCTTTTATCGGATTTGATTTTACCTCTGCAGACACTTTCAGATCATTTTCTATTTTATTCTGAATTCCTGAAATATTTCCTGGAACTTTTGACTGACTTTGTTACAACATTTTGTTAAGTCAGAATATTTATCAACCTAGACAGTATGTTGCCAAATTAGCGAGGTATTCATTAAGCCCTTTCTAAGCTCCCAAATTGGGGGGGAGTGTCTCAGGAACCCCCCCTAGTTGCAAAAGATTTGTTGCCCCTTCACCCAAAATAAAACATTTTATACTGATGGACATTTTCTGGCTCCAGGCAAGTCTAAATCTGTATAGGCAGCTCCAAAATGTAACATCAGAAAGGAACTCGCACCTCTTGTTACATCAGAGAAAGATGTAAAATATGCATCATGGCAGCTGAACTCTTCAGAGGAAACTGGGTTTGTCACACTTTACAACACTTCTTTCCGACTGCTGCGTTACCTTTACTGAACTTCAGTGTCTGGGACAAATCAAAGGGGACACAGGCAGTCAGCGGTCCACAGGCAACCGCTAAGTAGCATTAGCACGGCCTTCTGCAAATACAAAGCACTACGCAAGTCCTGAAGAACATTAAAATGCTTTTTATCTGGGTTCCTCTATGCAGATTGGAGTAAGATCTCTCTCCTGCCCGGGGAACAATGTATTTAGCATTACTGCAACACTGTTTTTAATTCTTCTTTTAGATGTTACTCATGCTTCCCCCGCCTTTGAGTTTGAAGTCTTCATTATGCTTGGAAAAACACACAAAAACACAAAGATGCTGTACCAATAAAAAAGCACTTGAAGAATGAAAAGCCATGCAGAAAAAGAATGAATTACTAGAAGATTATTACACTAATTAGCAAACAAGCTAATTCGTACTGGTAACACATGAAGGAAACAGCTCTATTTCCCTCCAGTTCCCTTCAGTAAGAAGTACAGACAGTAAAACCTGCTGCAATTGTACGATTTATATTCCATACTCCGCTCGACCACTATGTCACGCTAGATGGAAAAAACATCATCCACATCTAAATAAAGCACTTACAAAGGACTTAAGCACATAAGTAGCTAAAATTAGAGTATCTAGTTGACCAAAATTAAGTGGGCATTTAAATGCTAACTTAAATTAACATAATTTCACTGATTTCTCATCTTGGTATCTTCTTCTGGATATTGAAGAAGCATCAGTTTATAGTTCCATGGGAATCACTGCAACACTTTTAATTTCTCATTAGGATTTTATTTGCAGACTGCAGATGTGATGGGGTTTAACTGCAGCCTATGTTTGAGGGTTCATGAATCAGTAAATTGCAATTACAACAATTTTCTTCCACTTTCTTTCCACTACTTCTTGCATTGGTCTCAACCATGCCAAAAAATTTCAGCCAGCCAGGAAACTCTTACCAAAATAAAAAGCCATTGACTGGCGACAAGCAATTTGCCAAAGGAAAGACTCAGTCAAAGCCCGTGGCAAAAAGAGAGCAGAGCAACAGAATCCAAGCCAACGTTTCATGAGCTGAAGGTCTAACAGCCTATTGACAAAAGCAGGCAATCCCAATTAACGGCAAATTACATAAGCAGATAAATGAGCAGTTCTGAATTCAACACTGTGTTCAGCCACTGCCTACTTACAAAATTAAGATATGTTGAAAGCCCAGGTCAGAAACTTTCAAAAATCATAAATCAACTGTGCCGTTCTGTGCTGCTTATTTATTTGGAAAGCCTTGCAAAGCCTTATTATACCGATTATTTAACAAAACAACAAGACAATTAGAAAAATAAATTAAAATAATGGTGAGCAAGTTTCAGACGTGAGCGAGAATATCATCAATCCATGACTTCAACACAAAGTATTAGACAAATGATTCACTTAGTGTAATTTTTAATGATCTTATACTTCAGAAAAAAAAATTAGTGAGACAGTCTAGAAAGAAAAAGAGCTGGAAGAATAGTGCTGTAAAACGGAGATGCAACCTGCCATCTTTCAACTTGTTTCAATATCACTCCTGTGATCTCTTCGAAGCCTAACAACTCTCTTTCCATACTCTCTCACAGGAAGCTACCCTAATTTTATGCTACTTCACAGCGTACTTGTAACCTTTATACTCACCACAACTACCAGTTAGGTACGAAGTCATCCACAAATACATAACAGATCATCGTACTGCACGCTACATCACCATACTGTTCGATGGCTCAGAACGCCTGCAAAGGGAGGCAGGAGACTGTCCTCCTGCCATCACAGCCAGAGTCCTGGGCTGGTGCAAGGTCCCGAAACCTGCTTGTGTCTGGAGGATTGATCCCAACCAGTTCTGTAGCCAGAAAGAAGCAGCAGTCATTAACCTTCATGAACTATGATGTCTGCAGAGTTTCCCTGGTATTACGGGTACAGAAAAACAGAAGCAGAGTAATAGTATTTACGTCACTTTATTTGCATGTGGGCAGCAAAAATGCTTTGGTTCTCCAAAGGTTTCACATTCTGTCCTGTTTTAAGAAAATACTTGATGTGAACTACCACGGTTCCTTCTGTACACTGACCTTGACTCTAAAGAAAGGAGAAGCTGATTCCCACCGTGGTTTTATTACCTTTAACCACAATATTATTCTGTCTACAGAAACAAATAACTTTGTAGTTTTCTGTTTCTGCAACATCTGTTTTCCTCTTCAGGATTAATACATATACACACTCACTTTGAATGCGCACACATACACCTCCACAAATACACACACAAATACATAGAAGCCTGCCAGCGTTGTGAATTCAACTACAAAAACGAAATTATGAAGGTAAGATTTTTAATTAGTTTGACACTGGCATATCTTTCCCTATGCTCCCATTGCATTCCTGAGCTCCTAATGAAGCTCTGGGAATACAGAAAACTACAGAGGCTCGCCAGCGGGCTCCCAGTGCAGCCCAGTGAAAGAACAGACCTTCTCTCTGTTGCAAGTGTCTATGAACAGGACAGAGAAGATAACCGTACCGGGGTCATGAGCCTGGACTTCTCCTGAAACTGCCAGCGAATCCTTCAGGCTACGGACGAGCAAGGGGAGGCATCGAGAGCAGCTAAAAGAAGCGCCGGCTTCTTTGCGGGAAAGTCAGCCTGTGAGAAATACGTCCTGCTGGAAGTGGTAGCACTGTGCTGCTGAGTAAAATGGTGGTTTATTTGTCCTTTTACAGGCTTGTAGGAAAAGGTGAATCATTACAGGGATCCGGCCTCTGCTAGCTGCTGTGCATTCCCAACCCTCGTCACCCCCTGGAGCCCAAAGCCTGCCAAAGCCTCCCGGGCCGCGGGGTGACGGCTCTGCCCCAGACAGACAGCCCTGACTGAACCCCACCATGGGGCGAGGTTCTCGTAAGCCGTTATTCTGCTCGCTAAAAAACTAAGAGAGACTTTCACATTTCAGAAAGACAACCGTATCGCCTGTGCTTAAAACACTCACGGTGTGGTCTCTGCTGAGAAAAGTCTATTTAAGATATACATCTAATTATTGCCCATTCTTACAGATTCCTTTCTTAAAGAAAGTTGAATTAGATGTTTCAAGTTTTTGTCCCCTTGAAGGGCTGCTGCTATCTCCACTGCAGTTCTCCAGTTGGTGAGGATTAATTTCTCCCAGCACTCTGCATGTACAACCTCCCATCAAGAGCCAACAATGTCTGTGCTGGTCTATTAATACCACATGGCAGCTTTCATTTTGTTCATCCACAGTTTTTCCATGAACTCATATCATAAAATGATGCAATTTTTCAGCACTGCCTACTAATTAGTTTACACCCTGAAGCAGGAGGATTAAGAATCTTAGTAAACAATATCTTATGTAATTAATAATTTTATTTACATGCTGTAAATATCTAACCCTTGCCAAATCTAAACTGTTTAATTGATGAGGTTATGTTGCGTTAAATGCTACATTTCTTAATATAGTTTTCATTCTTCTTCCCTCCTGATATTTGAGATAGGAACAAAGTGCACTAATGAAAAATGAGCCAGAACCACTTCCGTAAGAGAAAAACTACATATGCCACTTCTGCCCAGCTCCTTGAAAACAGAAGTCACCCTGGAAAAGCCAGAACATCGACAACGAGAGTGTGGATTTCAAGCTAGCTGGTGTTTGTATCGTCGCTATTACAAAGTTGGATCACCTTTACTGGCTACAAGGAGTTTATCTACTGGTAACAGCAGCCTGTTCCAAGGATGTTAAGTCACGTACTGAACAGTACCTGATAACACCAACCGTGACCAAGCTTTACCCCAGCGAGATCCTGTAAATAAGCCTATTGTCAAGCAGGAACAACACTGCATGACAGGCTCACAAATAAACACTGAATTTTTATTTCAATTGCCATACATTTCTTAGAGCTGTGCAAAATCTGCAATTATTCCTAGTACCATTTACTTGTATATGAAGCCCTGGATCAATCTGTTATTTAAATAATGCTCAGCCCCAGACTTCTCTATATATTAGACACCTTTCAAATTTTGATGGAGGTAGAGAAAAGGCAAGAAATAAACAGGGTTTGGCTCAACTCAGGGGAAATGTGACAGATATCAATAATGGGGAGGTAAATTAATCTTAAAATTACTACTGGGTTTGACAGTATAATATAAACATAAGATTTATTTCCATCTTTTCCTCTGGAATATATTGGGCTTGCAGTGTTTCTACTTACACTTACCCATGTGGTTGCATCTGTTCCTCTCCTGAGTAAACTACAATGATTCCCTTTTAGCTAGAAAATTTCTGCAAAGAGGCATGTTTGTTGATTTCCATGAACAATCCGAAAGATTCATGCACGATAGAAAATTCACCTTTTTGAAGAGGCCAGCATCAAGCACTTATAACAGTAATATCTTCTTCGCTATAATTCAGAATGTCATTTATGACAAATATCCCAGTCCCTTTGATGTTAAAAGGTAATACCTGCCGAGGTGAGTCACCATCAGAGAAGCCTGAAGTCTGAAGCAGTCTAGGACTAATTGATGAGAAGGTAATGGCACAGTTTCTTAACACCAACAGATGGGAAAGAGAGAAAGCTGGAGTACGAATGAGGAACACCCTTAAAACAAGAGGTAGAAGAAACAGGACCGCAGAGTACCTACAGTTATATTCTGTGTCCAAAATCTAGCTGCCTACTTATATACCTGCTAATGTTTCAGAGGTACACAACTCAAAATAGCTGTGAAGCCAGACAACTGAGAAAAATTAATGTAGGTCTAGTATTAAATATATTCCCCAGAGAAATAGCATTTTGCATTTTAGCAACTATATTCACCTTGATACTCAATGGTTTCATAAGTTATCATTAAATAATGGTAATTATTTGCCATAGCAACTATAACAATATGTAATTTATATATAGTTTTGAGCTATAACGATAGGTCCATTTCATTAAGTAGCACAGCTAACATACAATGAAAATATCTGTACTTTCAATCAAACAAAAAGAAATGTGTTTGACAACAGGGAGAGATGGCTATTTGTCCTCATTTTGCAAAAACACTTAATCATCTGTTTTTCTCCAAGTCAGAGTGTATTTTTGTTATTGATTACATTAAAGCAGATCAAAGCATTTAGTTCAGTAGGAAAATACAAAGTCAGTAATTTAGATGGTTGCCATTTAGCTTAAAAACAACTAAACCTCAAGGTAGTTTATATAGAAATATTTAAAGGTATATGTTTAAAAAGAACTTCAGGGTTTTTCAGCCATGCCCATTAGTATGTAGAAAAACTGACATTAACCCATTAATTTCACCAAATTGGCAAAACTAGAAAAAACTAGAGAAAACACATTTGGAAAATAAAGGAAAGTCCTGCCATTTCACTCAGATCTTTTCCACTTAGCTTCATATATGTCTGATTTTTCTCCCTGCTCCATAGAAGCCTCTTGAGAAGAAAGACATCTATTTTATGATAAGTGGACCGGAAAACCTGATCCAGACGCTTTCAGGTTTTTTTCCACAGTTACACAAATCTGAGCCCGTCACTGCTGGTGGGAGGGCTGGGGGGGACGGGGAGCTGCTACCGTGGTGCCGGGGCACATCACATGCATTGAGCGTTGCAAACCTGAGACAAACCTTTGGATCCACCACAAGAATCCCCCGATGGAAAACGAACAAAGAGAGTGGAAGACATTCAAAAAGCCCTTAAAGATCAGGAAAAGGGAATGAAGGATTGAAGGAAGATAAAGGATTGACAGAAGGCAGGCAAATTTGTTGGAAATGAATAAACAGGTTGGAAAAAGGGAAAGCAAAAAGCCAAAGACACCCAGCAGTTCAACCTTGGACATACACCCAGGAAGAGAGACAGCCCAAGTCTTGTGCCCATTTTGTGGACTGACAGCAAAGTAGAGAACCAGCAACGCAAGGATGAGAACGTGCAGCAGATTTACTGAGCGTCTTTGATAAATTACTGTAGGTCTCCATATATTGTTCCACGGTGCTGCTGAGGAAAGACTCACAGGTATTACGGAGGAGAAACAATGTGCTCATCCTAGTATTTGCTATTTAGTTCCTACTGTGAGCCTGCAAACAGGCTCGATTAGTGCGAACAAAAAAAAAAGCAGCACACTTCGCCACCAATGGACATTTTTACGATGTTAGAATCTTCTCTGGTGTCACATTCTGCAACAGAGATGTTGCGGTTTATACTCAAAACTGGTGGTAAACTGTTTTCCACAATGAAAAAAAAAAAAAGCAAAAAAGAAGCCCAACAGAAGACTGAAAAACAACTTTAAAGTGCTTGTACAAATTCAAAGCAAAATATGAGATGAATTTCAGCAGTTACGAAGCTATGCTACCCTTTACACATCCAACATAAACACATCAGTAAGCATACACACACAAAAAAAAAAATCTACTGTGTGTACTCTACTGTCTTTTCCAGCTTCAGGGGAACACCGTCCTATCGCAGTCCAAGAAATCTTGCTGCCATCCAAGAATTTAGCTGGGTATTGCATTATTCTAGAATAATTCCTGTATTTCACTGGACGAGTTCAATCACTCATCAGTTGGAACCCTTTTAGCCTGATTTTCATAAAAGCTATCTAGGATCTGCAAAATACCACTAGTCAGGCTATTAAGGCTATCTGACACAGAAGCCAACTCAAATAATGAGTTATCAAATAGCTCATTGCAAAAATATTCACAAAAATAAGCATATTTATTAATGTCTTCCATTGCACTCATAACAGTTATTTTTGCATATCAATAGTTAACAAGCTTTAATAATAGCAGCATTTTCTGAAGTCATTAGATCAATCTGAAAGGAAACGTCTTCCTAAAGAATCATGCATTTCCACTAGACATTGAACTATAATGGAGTTAAATTATTTAAATGTAATTACAAATACAAGCAAGGCACTGAAGCCATGTACCAGTATTACAAGCTGACGTGGTAACAATACATAATGCATTTCTATGAGGCGTGCTATGAATGCTAAGAATTTTTTTCTTATATATGGAGGAGCTTTTAAACTGTTTGGGCCCAGAGAACTTTCACCTATTTAATTCCCTTTTGTGATATTTCAGCACGTTTCACGTACAAAGCCAGGTACAGTGTGCCAACTAGATGACCAGGCTTGATTTAAAGCAAACAGCCAAACAAGAACAACAACAGAAACCCCAGAAAGAACAAAACCAGCAAAACCTACTGCTGAGGAAGGTGAACGACTGACAGAGAATCACAGAAATACTTTTACATTCCCCCACTCGGAAATAAGTAAATTATATTTCACATACAAAAGCACCACGATGACACAGTGCAATTGGTTGCAAAGTGAACCCGTAATCCTTAAATATCCATTTGACTTCAAATCTATGCTATTATATCCTACTAAAAACAGATGCATTTTTCCTTTTAGTACACAGTTTAGTACAGGAAAAGCAGGTTGACAAAAACATATGTAGAATGGTTAGGAAAAAAAAAAAAAGGCAAACAAAAACCCAGCAGGTTGACTTTCAGTAGTTATCAGCTTGTAAGTCAAACTCTGGAGCTTGAGGGTAAGCGGTAGAAGGCAAAAAACCCAGGCTCTAATAAAGATGAACAGAAAATGGACAACACAGACTAAATAGTAAGTACTTAGGGTCTCCTGCCTGTATTGTAATAAACTTCTCCCTTTGTGTTGAGTCTGAGTGATCAAATCAAAAGCCACACAGACACTTGGACATTATTTTACTGCAGCTACACAGTTTTAACATCTCTCTCTCAAACTCCCTATTCAAGTGAAGCATTAAGGCCCACTGCAGTCACGGACCAGCTGGAAGCCTAGGCTTTATTTTTGGTATTTTCAATTGGATTTTGGACTCCCGAAGAAACCTTTGAAACAAACAGCGCCTCTGTTTCCTCCAGGTGCCTACTGTGCTAAGAAGGCTTCCAAATGCTAAAAATCTCAATTTTTAATTCAAAACACCTCCTATTTAATATTTTCCTTAGATCCCTGCTTCTAGGGAGATATGATTACGTGACACTCAGAGATTTAAGAGATTGCAGAAGGATTTAGTATATGAATCTTAATCAAAGCTGTAAAGCAAATGCAGAAAAATCTTCCTAAAATATTCAATGCAAATGTTATGATTTTCAATCCAATCTTATGATCCCCAAAACAAATGAGACTGGAAATGTTGGATAAAAAGTTCCTAACTTTGGAAAAAGGGATAGGTACCACTTATTCATTTATTTTTTAAAGATTTCTGACATCGCCAGATGGAAGATGCTATATAATTAGTACTGTGCTACATGAAGTAAGAGTTCCAACAGACACGTCTGGAAGAGGATCTATCCCATCACCCCAAAGAAGGAATAAAACAAAAAATTCCGTCATTTTGTTCTTATATGCTGGTTTTCTAGGACAATATCTTCCTTGAAGGATATGAGTGTCATTGTTCTTATCCAAATCAAGAATTAAGTGCACCAGAAGCGTGTGTCAGGACATTTTCTGAGGGTACCCACAGAGAAGCAGCTCCTGCCTTTGAGTTTTTGGTCAGGACCTTCCTTCTCTCTGAAACGCCCTCCCGCACGGGCTGAGTTCGGATCCGGCAGAAGCCGGCAGTCCCTGTCCTTCCCAAGGTACCTGGTGTTCTTGACGGCAGGACTCTGTCCACGTACCCTTCTTCATATTGTGTTATAGGTCCACGGCTTCAGGGAAAAGTCAAAAGGAAGGACTGCTAAAAAGCAAAGTCCTTGCCTAGTCAGGATATGCTGGTTTGATGTCTTCTCCTTCCAAAGCCAGCAGATGTCATTGTCTCCTAATCTTCTTTTTCTTATCAAGAGTGATACATTTAACTCAAAAGCTCTCATTCATAAGCAGAGAGAGTTACAAGTCATGCAGACAAATTTATCTTAGCTAGAAATGAGGGAAATTGGCTGATTTGCCACTTCAGCTCTTTCTAGAGGATTCCAGCGTGTCTCGGAAGTCTCAGCTCACACCAACTGCTCCGCAGGGTCTCTACCTGCATGCACGGCACTGTTAAAGCCCTCCTTACTTGATTCTCATTCTGCACCTCCTGGCTTCAGGCCCTCACTTGCGTGGGTAATGCAGGCACGTGTTCCCCAGTGGGGAGCAGCCGCCTTCTGTGCGGAAGCAGCAAAGCACGAGCATTTCAAAGGATAAGCAGCCCTTACGCTTTATAAGTACTGTACTGACTTGATTTCAAAAGGGAGCTGCAAAATAAATGGTCTGTGTGTGGCTCTTAGATCCTTCCTCGAGTGATAATAATGAGATCAAAGCAATTAAAGTTGGAGGAGTTTGGGGTTTGTTTTTTAAAATCTATTCTGGTAAGGTAAGAACTCTTCATCCACTTTGCAGATTCAATGATTAAGAATATGGGGCTGCATAGCCTCTTGTTAGAAAAAGAAAAAGGAAATGGAAATGAAAATAGTGATCACGAATACAGAAAAGTCTTTTTGAAAAGTACTAAGTTTTACTTGTCAAACAGGGAGTAAAACTGACGTTTTTCACCCACTGAGTCTGACTCTGTCCTCCTATTCAGAGTATAGATTTTTACATGACAATTTTTTAAACTATTTATGCTTTCAGTCCCACAGAACTCAGCTTACATAAGCAGTGCCTTTGATTTTTCTTTTCATCATTAATACGTTCCTATTTCGTTTACTGCAAGAGCATCAATGTTGGTTTTATTTCCTGACCTAAAATATATTCTCACTCAACAACAAGCACAAAACCACAATGCCACATTGCTACGGGTGCTACAACAGAAAAAGTCAGTCACAATCATTTACCAGTAACAATACAGTTTTGATTGGCAGTCAAAAAGCTAGAAAACCTTGAATGGTGATTCATATACCTGCTTTATACACAATTTTGTCGTATTTAATACAAACGATCCTTCAGACTTCAATCACACTATGAGCTGCTCCTACAAAAATCAGTTCCGTAATAAAAATATACTCTTCTGCAATTAATGAACATAGAAAAGGTTTGCTCATTATCACTATAATCATTGCCATCATTTTAAGGGCTTCATTAATATTGTTACATTCTACTGCTTTTATAGGAGTTCACAATCCAGCCGTTGTTGTTAACGTTGCTTCAGCAGGTAGAATTAGTATTTTGAAAATGTTAAAAGAATTGTTAAAAAAATACTCCAGAAAACACCTCCACAGAACATGGAGAGCAAAACATGATGCTACTGCTCCATGCACGGAACTGTAAGTTCTGGAGCCTCCCTTGTTAAACTAATATTGGCATGATTTTACTACGAATAAAATCAAACCACAAAAGTCTAGGTTTGGTTTTGTGATCGAGGCACAAAAGAAAGAATAAGGATTTCTAGATTTAAGTTCCAGGTTTCTCACTAACTAGATGTTTTTGAATATAGTCAACCACATTTAAAATTAGGAAAGATAGGAGATTTCATGTGTATTTATATTTCACAACTAGAGAATAGTTACAATACTTAAATGTGAAATTCAGCTCTGTATGGGGAAACCACGTAGGTTGTTGAGCACCTCAAATTGCACTTTTTCCTAATGTGTCTCCTAAAATGGAGTGCAAATGGTACAAATTACTTTCTCTGGACAAGAGCGAATTGCCATATGACAAAGTTGATACTATAAAATTGTTTACTGAGATTCCTCTTTCACTGTTCTTCCATGTTTCCATACAGAATGTGTATGTCTTAGATAGACGGTGCTGCCATTTTGATAAGAGTCTACCAAAAAGCCTGACATAAAGTAAGATAAAAAAATAAGACTGGAATTAATAATTCCAGCAGATATCCAAATACCAAATATGGACAAGAGTTCATGAGGTTAAGTGATTACATTTTCTTTCCATTATTTGGGATAGCACTTATGGGTTCTTAACCTATTGCAATTACAGTGTGTGCAAGTAATTTTTTTCTAATAAGTCATCCCCTTAATTTGTCTCCAGTAAAGTAGCAGTGCTAATATAAATGCTACATGATGAAGCGAATGTGATTTTTCTCAGAGACATTTATTCATTTTGAAATTTCTATTGTAGTATTCCTTTCAGCAAGTGTGTGTGAGCGCGTGTGCGTGCCATTCTCCCCTACACACAATAGCAACACTGAAGTAAGAACAGGCATATGATTTGCCTTGCAAAATTTGTTGTGCCACCAAATCATGTTTTAATTTCTATTTTGGTTAAATCCAAATTTTGGTTTTGCTTTACCACTAGCTATTATTTCAATTGCAGATTTACCTGGATGACACAACCCTTAAAATTGGCTAACTCATTGGGCTGTCTGGCTGACCCTTGTTCAGCCTTAGACATCTTCAAGGCTAGTCTCACTTAGGTTGCCACATTTTATCCACTGATATCAGAAATTCTATGATAAATGATACAATATTATATTTAATTCCATATATCTTTCAACACCTGTCTGTTTCCGTTATCTGACCCTCATCTTCATGCCCTGACACTGACTCTGTGTGTCTGTGTTCCTGTTTATTATTGAACAAGATGAAAGGAGGAAACTCTAAAATGCTGAAATACAAAAAGTTTAAAGTGACATTAGATTGAGCTGTGGTTTAAGCATTTTAAACACATACTTGGGAGAAAGATCCTTAGTTAAATACAAAGCCTGGCAGAAAAGCTGAAAGAATTTACATTACTGAAAGGGCATCAGATGAAAAAGGATTCCAAAGGGTTACTTCAAAACATATCTAGCGATGGGATAATCCAATTTCATATCTAAGAAAATAGTTTGTGCCATGGACCAAAAGCAATATCCTTCCCCTCTCACTGTGAAGGCCTGGGAAGAATACAAATCCTACAATTGTTCAGAAATTGTTCAGTATTTTTGCCTTTGAGCCTCCCTCAGCTGAACAGAGTACAATCAAATGCATTGAGGAGAGCTAGTCCTCAAATGGTGCAAACACCTTTATATCATGAACCAATCAGTTAGCGTTAATGTAATTATTCTTCCCATCTATACAGATATTTACTCGTGGATGTTTATAGACATGTAGACTAAAATCTCAAGTTTATGTTAAATGACTTCATAATGTGGGTATCCAAGACGTATGAAAAACCTGAAGTTAATTAAGAGTAGGTATCACTTCTTCCTACGCAGCAATTTCATTAGAGTTTGCAGTTTAGAGAATTAAAATGTTTCTGATCCAGTTAAATAGGAGATACCTTAGCTCTAACACCGTATGTTTGAAATACCTACGCAAAAAAGCTAAAAATCCCCATCTCTTACACTATGAACCTTGACATTGTGCTTCACCAGCTACCCAAATTGTTTCCAGCAGTTCAGTATCTCTCATAAGGATTTCAAATTAAATGTGAAATACAGTACCTGATGTAGAAGGCTAGTATTTTCTACACAAAACCATCGAGCAATAGGTCTCTTCTTGCACAGCATTTTGGAGAAATTACAATGCATTAGTAACATGCAATCCAAAAGAAAAGTATAAAATTGATAGTCTAGAAAGTATCTAGTGTAAAACATAAAACTATATTTGTAAAAAAGAAAAGTTTCCATACAAAACTATGTCCTATAAACTTCCAGATGAAGGTGAACCTTCACCTGAAGAAAAACTGCTCTGTCAATAATATGCTAGTGTTTGCTGCAGTCAAACAAGCACTTAGAAAGCAACCCTAGTTTACTGCCGATATAGCCCTGGGTTTTTTATTCTAACATTTTATGAGGACAAGAACACCATTTGAATGCCAAAGCTTTTGATTTGGGGAAAAACTATCAAAGGCTCTGGAAGCTAATACACGTACAATTATTTTAAAATTTGTTTATGCACATCAGTGTGTGTGTGTGTGTGTGCGTGTGCGTGCGTCTCCTTATTCACAAAATGCAGAATGTCTCTTTGCCCCTAAAACATCCCACTCACGTCTCACTTTTTTTTCCTCTCCATTATGATCTAAATTCTCTGTAATACTGAGATGTGATTCAATAACTCCATCAACAAATGGAGATTATAATGTTCTGTTAGCATTGTAATAGATAGAAAGATAAAATAATTCATATTTTATTATATGCTTGAAGGTATTCAACTGAAAGGCCTTACAGAATGTCAAAGTCTTATTTCTCTAATCTTTAAAGAAAAAAAATATGGATAGGTTAATTCTTCTTTCAGTGGAGATCCAGAATATTCACATCAGCAGAGGTGCCAGAAGTTAAACTTGCACTCTTGCTCTAAACGTGGAATCAGTCTGCAAGGCCTAAAACCCCCACATATATTGTTTCCCTTAGAAAGAATTACAAAAATCCATAAGGAGCGATACGCACATAGACTTGAAGACGACATCAGGACTAGCAGACTTTTCAGGTTTTGTAGCTTGGTTTTCCTCCACATCACCAAGGACACCGGAATGGAGTACCAGTCCCCAGGTACTCTCCCGTTGCCAGCTGCCCCACATACTGAGTGAAATTTGGCCCCCAGGAACAATTAATTCCAAGGAGCCCATGATGTATAGTGATGGGGATTTACCTCAAAGGAAAACAATTTCCTGTACTGCTCTCCAGCTAACCGAAGAGTGGACAAGTGGGCAGATTTTATTCGAAATATGGGATAAACCTTGCTGCTGTGGAGCATTTATTTTGGTACCTCTGCAAAACCATTCGTCACAGAAGGAGAGGTGCTAACCCCATTGTGTTAGAAAATAATTTGATTCACGGCACTTGGTATGGAATCATCCCGAAGCGACAAATCAAGCTTTAGGCACTGCATCAAAAGCTTTAAATGGTGAAAAATGTATTTGGAAGCATGGATTCCATCTTGCTGGGCAGTAATGTGAAACAAGTCCCATATTAAGGATATGGTATTTTAGGCGAGAGGGAAGTGTGTTAACTGAGCGACTCCGTGCTTTTGACACCAGTCTTCCAACTTAGATGCCTTTATTTCAGGAGAGGCAGCTAAAAATCATCTCAAAATGAAGACTGAAGCAAGCTACAGTTATTGGAAGCCACAGGACACCACCACCTGCTCGCTGTGACTGAGATCTGCCATTAGCACCTTCTCCCCTCTCCTTCAGAGAATTCCCTTCACACATCACCACTGACGTTCAATCCAGAATCAACCAACTAGTTCAATTATCCCAATCACTTTAAGCTACTAATGCAGCGATGGAAATTTTACTTCTTACTCCAGATCACAGCTCAACGTACAAACACAAACTTTCTCTCAGGTTCTTCCACATCCCCACTTATTCCTTTCCAGAAACTTCACAAGACTTCTAAAGAGAGTCACTCTTCACAGACCTTCTTTGACCACAAAGCATGTTTCAGCCCATACCTAGAACCAATAGGCACATTTTTCTTTGTCAGCAACATTCTTATGAGGGAGTATAAAAATATTTCTCCAAGATGACGATGGCCAGGGTAACATTTTTTTTTTCCTCTCAGTTGTATCAGTTCTATTAAGTTGCTTGCTGAAATAGATGTCTTCGATTTTAGTAGCTACATGCTATAGAGCTTTTTCCTCCACACAGAGGGAGGATCTAAATGTTTGCTTTGCAGACACTTGGAACTTGTAATGAACAAGATGATTAATTTAAAACTGTTACCTGAAGTCGTTATTCTACAAGAGACTTTATACAAGCATATTCAGCAGCCATATATATTCAAGCGTACCTTCATAGATCTCTTCAAAATCTATTTAACTAACATGGACACGCAAAGCTGAACTGATCCTGGAGAATGCTACTGAATGCTTGTGTCAATAGGAACTTGTTCATGGACCCAAAACATTCAAAAATATGTTTGTTTCTAAGTTAACCTTACAATCAGCAACCAGCTAAGGAGAAAGAAATGGAACCAATATTATCTCTGAACTATCCAGTTCCTCTGAAGAAAAACATGAAGATAGTAAAAAGTGGCTCCATGTTTAAAGTAAAATATTAAGCTAAACGTCCTTCGCAATGGAACAGTTTCCTACCATTTTGTTCATTTCCTTAAATTTTCAATACCAAAGCTCTGCTTCAACTTGCTAGAAATCAATTTTTCCTTAAAATACCTGATCTAACCTTACAGAGCAAGTTACCACAGACGAGGATTCTTGGGATTCAATTGTTCTTGAAGACAAAACTCACTTGACTCCAATGCATCATTTTCTTGACGATGAGGGTACACATGATGCCTTGTCCTCACGAATAAGACCGTTTTCTGGACGACCAAAACACTACAACAGACCCAATGCTAAACACAGATTCATTGATCTGGATTCAGGTGACAAACCCATTTCAACATCTAAGTTAAGGACTTGGTGTACACTCTAATAGAATCTTTCATACTCTGCCTCTTCGATCCCAAGCATCCTCTAGCTACTAACCTTGAAGGTAGCACACAGATTAAATTCAGAATGAAATACTTAAATAAGTTGCTGTTAGCAATGTGTTATCGTGTGACGCTCAAGTCTATGAATTCTTTCAGTTGTCAATGACAGCTCAGTGATAAACTTCCCTCTCAGCCATAACATCCCCCTGATGCACCTTATTTTCCCATTTGCTTTTATGTTTAACAAAATGTCATACAAACAAACAAAAATATATTGCATCAAATATTACTCACACTAGCATTTTCTTAACAGACAGTGATACAGACAAGAAATATATTTGTTTCTTTGGAACATACAAGAAAATCTCAATGAAACATCTTATTCGTCTTCAAGCTTAGACCCCCTAGAACAGACTGCATACTGAGATTCCTTCTCTCCCCGTATTTCCAGCTCTATAATAATGTACACATTCATATCTCAAAAGTTTTTTTAAACTCGTTTTAACTGTCTTTCATTTTAAGCAGTTGTTTTCCTCCAGTAATACCCTTCTGATCAGGAAGGCTAAAGAATCAGGCTTTTTTAAAGCTGGTATCGAGGACATAACAGAAAGCATGCAAGAGCCCTGCTAATTAAGGTAACTGCTGCAGAAAAGTGTGTTATGCTGCCTCAGCATCATCTAGCTGACCCAAAAAAAGTTGTTTGTTAAGCCATCTAAGCTCCGTGTAAATTATACCAATAAAAGACTAAGTTGAATCGCATTTAAGACACAAGTTTAAGCATATTTTTCTTCCCTCTGAAAAAGAAGTGGAAGAAAAAAAGGATATACAATCTTGGGAGTAAAGAGAAGAATATACCAATATTCAGTAGCTCATGCCACAGACACACGTAACACACACAGTCAGTACTGTGTGAAGCACTGCAATGAAGGTGTGGAACTCCTAGTTCTTCACTGTTAAGAATAATGTCAGGGATTCTTAAAAAAAAAAAAGAAAGAAAAAAGCAATAATATCATTCTCTGCCAGCAAAAACAAGAAACATCAATAATCAAGACATGTTACATAGATCAGGGTACAATAAATACTTTCTTTGAACAAATCTGTCAAGCCCACATCAGAGATTTTCATGTAGCATAGACGAAATACTATATGCGCACAAATGATTTCTTTCAACAGGCCATTTATTAAAGCAGGTCAATAATCCCATTTCTTGCTTACTGGTCCTCAACCCCTCTAAAGAATTTAAGTGGTCATCTTAGTGTTCAACACACACACTCATGCACGCGGGACACCTACAAGCAAACCAGAAAAAAAAACCATCCAGATTCCCTGACAACTCAATTGCCTTAACCAGGAGTTTTCTTTCCCTGTGCTATGTTCACATGTACGCACCCAGAAAAGGCTCTCTTTTGGTAACAACACAGAATAAATAGGGATATACATGCCCCATTTCCAGATGAATCTTAAGGCTACTTAAGGAAGTCTGCTATGCTTCATTTGCCATGCCGTCCAGCCTATGAGATCAAAGTAATATCACACCTTCTCAAAGGTTTTAAGAATATGAGCCTATTACAGTATGGAAAAATTTAGGTATTATAAAGTACAACAGGAAAACTCCTACCAAAATAAAGCAACTTATAAATGAATCATTCAGCAGTATTCATACTCTGATACCTTCTCCCAGAGACAGACTTCCCTCCAGAATACTGACAGACACACAATTGCATGAAAAGATAGAGCTTTATAATTTCAAACAGCTATTATTAAAAGCATGAATAAAAGTAATAAACCTACATAATTTGTAATTTTAATGTTTCCAAAACACATCTATATTTTAATCCTGCCATACTATTACTGCTATGAGGCGGATAAGCTATGAGAGGATACGAGCAGGAGGGATGTTTTCCAGCTGGTGTTCCAATTACTCAATCGGTATTCCAATATTGTATCTAAGAGCTCTAATGCTCATCATAGAAACACAGGGTCCAACAGCAAGTTGAGGCTGTGGACCTAGAGAAGCCTTGTCCGCCTTACTGCTGGCTACAGCAGATCCAGCCTTACCTCCTGTACCTCAGGCTACACGCTGCTGCCCATCTCCCGCGCCAGTTCTGATCACCCGACCCTTTCCTAACCCGCTTCAACCCACTGGGCTGGCAGAAAGGCCAGTGTGGTCCCCTGGGCCTGAGGTCTTTTTCACTAGCTTTAACTCAGTCGTTACATCAGTACATAGAACAGCATTGTAACGAACCCCATTACCCATCATCTTCTCGCACTGAAAACATAAAAGCAGCAACAACCTCTTAAACCAGCATTTAAATACTAGCACTAGAAAAGCGAAACCGAAGAGGTTTTACTCTTCAAGCAGCAGCATGGGCAGGGTCCAAACTAGATATTGGTTACCGGAAGCTCTCACAATTGCAGGGAATCCTATACTCCAAAAAATAACAAAAATTGAGCATTCCACTTTTAAGTAAACACATACACACAGAATCCAATTAAAAAGGAAAAGGGCTTTGCTTAACACACAAGAAATAAATGTATGAATCTGAAAAATCAAACTCATGCAAAAAATCGTTGGTACCCCTAGCGTAATAAAAAATTATTTAACAAAAAGAAACGAAGTTAATGAATGGCCTGAAAGGACTGACAAGATTTATTCATTTATTTGGCATCAATGCCCAAAGAGCAGCCAAAAGAGGTGGCTGGAAGAAGAGATACATATGTTCTCTTTGACACTGGTTCCAGCCTATTAACAGTACTGAAAACATATGCTGCTGCTCACTCATGCTTATCAAAACACTCTCCTTACACAGTCGCAGTCCTACGAAAGAAAGAAATCCACAAAGATCTAATTTTACATTAAAAGCCTAATTACGTGGACAAAACTACTTTTGGCAACCACTCTGGGCTTTCAGCACTTAAAGTACTGGAACAAACTGACAGCTTCAGAATTTGTTATTCCACTCAAATATATTACATCCTTCTTCAGTGATAAATAATTTGGGTTTGGTTGTTGAGGGTGGGGTAGGTCTTGGGCTTATGTGTCTTTGGGGGAGAGAGAATTTTTCTGTATTATTTCTCAAAGTATTCTGTTCATTGCCTATTCTGTCCACCATGCTTCATATTACATTTTTCTCTGTCCTCCTCTCCAAGTTAAACTTGGTGATGCAATATCACACTTCCAATTTTTCTACTATTAAATTTATGACTGGTACAGGTGAGGTGTGAGGACACCGATTATGGCTCTTCTCCACCCCCACCTTTCTACCAAATGTGTTACTAAAGCAAAACCCACCCCTAGTCCTCTGAAGTGCTGTGGTAAACACTACTTCACAGTAAATTGTTCCCTTTACTATACAGACGTGTGTGTATGTGTAGTTACACGTGTGTAGTAACCATGTATCTATGAGATTATTCAAGTTGAATCACCATAGAGACACGAACAAGCTCTTTTTCATACATGCATGTGTAATATTGGTTGTCACAAGGGATGAAACCCCATACTTCCCGAGACGAATAGTTTCTAAAGCTTCAGATGTTGAAAGATTTGTGTTTTCAATGGAAATTGCAGGAAGGATATTTTGGGCTGGAAGCGGAGTGAAACATCAAGTCCTACATAAGCTACGCAGATACAGGTCATAGGGAGGAGGGGAATTTTAGTGTCTGGTCAAGATCTATAGTTTTCCAAATACAGCAGAAAATGTTTAAAACATTACCAGCCAGACATCTGAAACAAATGGTGTTGGATAAAACCTCCCTTGACTGTAAATATTTGAACTATTTCCAGATAGAAAACATACTCATCTAATCAGTTTAGAGGTACAGATTCCAGTTGCTGCAGAATACGTAGGCCCCTCAGCCATCCGTGGTTTTTATCTTTTGAGTCAGACTTAGCCTCGAGTTCAACAGGACTACTTGGAAAGAGAGTGGTGCTCAGCATGAGTAAAGGTAACAGTTTGGACAACACCTTCATTTCACTGCTCAAGATGGAGAATTTACTTGCATGAAAATCCACGGATGGCTGAATTATCATCCGATCTTTACAAAAAATATTATAATATATACAGCACACTGTTTTATCAACACTTTGTTATTTATATGACATAAGAGAATTAAGCTAATGATTTGGTCTTCTTCCTAAGACAGCACAAAATATTTAGTCCGAATTAAGCCAGTGCAATAGCCTAAATATTGTGTAAATGAAATGTTTTAACAGGATCTTGAACAAGATGCTTCTTAAAAAGTTGATGTGTCCTAGCTGAAACTTAAGGACATAACTACAGTCTCTGTGCCCTCTTTCAGCAGGTAGATGGAGATACACAATACTTGATCTTTTTGACTTGCTATTTTACACAAAGCTTTAACATTTCAACGACTGCTGGTGCCCAGCCTCCAGGCAGCCAGACTGCAGTAGAGCATCAGGGCTGCTATTGTCAGTGCAGTCACCGCCCTGCAAAATGCACTACAGCGTCATACACCGCACGCTGCGCTGGAGCATACTTTCATCCATTGAAACTGGAATTTTGGCGTTTTGATGTTTCGGTAGAAACCAATATATAAACGTCTAGTTCCATGAAAAAAATGTAAAGTATTTCAATTATTTGCTGTTAAAAAATTGTGCTAGAAAGTGTCCAAACTACAAAGAGAAACATTACTGTAAGATTAATATATGACACCCAAATCCATAATATACACCTGTATGAGACAGTCTAGCAGCACTTCATCAGCCAAAGTATTTGCATGTTTGATATTGCTAAGGCAGGCAGAATGTAATGCCTGATGAGAGCTGACAGGCCAGGGATTAACAAGAACAGACACAAGTAATTCCACCATAGGTTTCACCTGCAACTGGCACAGGTAGAATTATTTAATGAATTATTCCAAAAAGATGAGGAGAGTGACAGAGTCCTCCACCTGCCTCACATCAGCTCAGGCACTGTTTGATAGCTCTTGGCACCCGGTAGCATCCGGGATAAATCCTAGATGGGATTGCTGTACTACTCCCATAGAAGCAGGAATTAGTTTTAAGCAGGTGAAATGCAAACTGACTGTACAGTCCCTCACGGTGCAATCTTGATATTGAATATGGATATAAGCCCATATACTAACAGTACTTTGTGTTACACCGTTACACTTTTTTCTCGGGACAACAGAGAAACAATCAAGCAACTTGTTCAAGAATATACAGCAATCCCCTTACAAGGAGTCCAAGCACTCTGACTACGCTTTCCTTGGAGGATCACCCTCTCATTCCCTTGGCGATCCGTGTGCGTTACTGAATATTCATTTTGCGATTCACGGGACTACAGCAGTTTTTAGTTTGCCTCTGGATCAGAGATAAAAATTTCTGAATAGAGCTTTGTAGCTTGGAGTGTTTAGTTTTCCTGTAACATCATTACTGAGCTAGCTACACACATCCTAGGACATCAATTCCAGATATCCTGCCAAAGATCAGATGAGATCCAAAGGACTGCATTCATTAGCTGCCAGAAAAATGCTGGGGGGAAGGGACAGAAAATTGCCCACATCTGTGACAGTGGAAAAAAGAAATACAACGTAACTAAATATGAAAATACAAGCAAATATTTACACAAGCTAAAAATGAGCGCAGCAAACTAAATTTTACTTTCAAAACACAAATAAGCTTGCTGAACATTAGAGAGAACGGATTTTTGAACAAAGTCTTACAAAAGCACTAAAGGAATATTGCCCCTTGATATTTAGGTAACATTTTCATTTGCTTACTTTTGTGCTGTGTTCTCGTGGTACGCTCCCAGGAAGAATGTGAGCCGCTTTTCTTGATTGTTCCATTATAGTGCCTGAATATTCTGCATTCTCTACAGATGGAGCTCTATATTAACGGAGTTGGTTTTGTACAAACAGCTCAATCAATGTAACACAAGGATTAATCATCATATGCCTGATTTCCTATAAATGCTGGGGAGAAGAACAGGGGCTTGCAAGAAGACCCCTTTCAGCCCTCACAGGAGCTGTGTGCTTTTCAACCTCTTCAGACACTTGGGCCTTGAAAGGCGCAGAAAACGTTTCATCTTTGACCGGCCAGCATCCCCGTAAGCATCCCGAAAGCAGTATAAAGGAGCTGGGGCATTAACCTGCTTCCTGGCCTTGATTTCACTTACGTTCATTGGGCATATTATAAACACACACTCCCCTTTTCCAGGCCCTTTTATTGGAAAGATGCTTTGCTTTACAGCTTCCCGCTCAAAGGAAGCATTTGATTACTGCGTGCACGTCTAGGCTGCTCCTCCAGCAGCTGTTCCATCCACACCGCTGATGAACAGCAACGCAGATGATCTATGCCCTTAGTACTTCAGATGGAACCGGGATTACATGACTGGCTGTACATTAAAGCAACATACATTAAGACCTTTATCTGTCTAAAGTGTGAATTATTAAAAATACACAAATATAATGGTTTTCCCCTCTGTTCCATGTACCTTTGTAGGTTAATCTGAGTCATGTAACCTCATCAATAATGCAATTCTTGGAATTGGAAACAGGAGCACAGCAATGCTGATAAACGCAAAGCAGTCAATTGCATTTCCTGTACTTTGTTGCTAGCACACTGTTAACTAATAAAATATTATCTTGTTAAAATAATGTTTGTGATTTTAAATACACATACAAAGTTTGAGGGTAAAGTTATTTTCAGTAAGAAGAGGCCAGCCTTATTCATTTCTCTTTAGATCATACTTACAATTTGAATTTTTCTCCCAAGTTATTTTAACTTTACGTAAACTCTTTAAAACTGGCTTTGAAAGCCATGTGTAATAGTGAGAGGGGTAGAATAATATAGAAGCTTTATTTTACGTTGTTACTTAATAAAAGTTTAATTCATAGAGTAGATCCATCAGTACTTTAGACAGTAAATAACAAAACTAGTTTACAAGAGAACACAGACATGGAATTCATGTAAGATTGTTTGTCTAATGGTTTTCCTGCAAGTTAAATAATTGCTTAACATTATGTTTGAAAACTAACGGGTAATTTATTTGGATTACAAAATAATTTATTAAATTTATTTTAAGTACAAAAATTTTAACACATATAAAAGCATTTATAAAAGATACGCATTATATTACAAGCAAGAGGGGTCCTTCTCTGTTGAAAGAAATTGAAGGATTTAAAAGGTTATGTAAAATTATTTCAGTATCAACCAAGTCACAGGAACCTGCCTACCTATGGAGCAGAAACAGGTATAGTCTCATGGCTCCCGTTACTCCTCGCAAGCCCTTTCTGAGCCCTGTGTTGGCAGCAGTTTAATTCCTCTGCTACAGACTGTCAGCTCGGAGCAGACACGCCAGCGAGTACAAAAAGCCGGCGATTTCTTTCCTTATTCATCATAACCCCGCACACCAGTAAGGGTAACTCTGCTGTAGGGCTGTACGCCGATACAGTACCACCATAAAGCACCAAGGACTTCCTTCTACGCTCATCCCAAAAAACTGGAAGACAACTTAAGGAAAGAAAAACTGAGAGGGATCTTTCAGCTGCTGCATCCATGAGCTAAAATAAAAAGGGACTCTTGAAACTGTACAGAAAGTTCTCATCAGGCAGCCAGTGCTACCCAAACACAGGGTGGCTTGGACTGTATTTCAAAAGAAACTGCCGAGCAGAACGTCCATTTGGATGGCCCTTCACAAGGGCTGTATTTCCTCCTGCTCTCCCTCACACCCGGTTACTTCACTTTGGTGTATGAGCTCAATAAATTTCCTTGCTTCGGCAAGAGGATGTAGCAGGGAGCCCTGCTAACCACGAAAGTCTATATAATTAAGCTCTGGCTTCCTTTTTTACAAATCATCTTTGACAATCCTTAATAGCTACTTAGCAGAATAACAGCATAAATATTACTTTTATAAATAGGAATGATCTATTTAATATCTTTTTCTTTATTAAGGCATTTAATATAATTATGGAGGAAATAAAATTTCCCTAGTTTGAAGCCATACGTGCAGCTTGCACTCTTGAAAAGTTTGCTTCACTTAGACTCCGCAATACAGGAGAGACCTGAAGGATCTGCCCTCAGATAACCACACGTTATACTCCAGCCACTTGACTCAAGCTGAGCTGAAGCTTATAATTTCACAAGGAAGTTAGGACTCTGAAAAGCAAATGCATGAAGCACAGTCCAAAGCACAAGTCAAAAACCGAGTCAAAACCAAAAGAAAATCAGTGAAAGAAGAGATTTCCTAGTGCGCTGTAAAGCCACGCAACGGTCAGTGGGATATCGGGGGATGAAGAGGTGCAGTACGACGCTTGCAGGCGAGCAGGGAAGTTCGCATTCGACCATATGTCTCCTCAAGCCGTCAGAGGGTTCTGCACACCTTCGTGTGGGCACGAGCACACCGGCCGCACCGCTGCCAGCTGCTCTGCAGATGAGCGGCCAGGGGCAGGCAGTGACTTTTACATTCCCAGCTACCGAGCTCCTCTTTCAGTTACCTGCTCGCCTCGGCGATGGAAGCGCTTTGTAACTTCACCTCCGGCAAATACGGAGCCGTGCGCTCCTCCGAGAATGCCCCTCGTTCAGCTCCTGCCGCCTCTCGTTTAGCACTTTGGTGAACACTCTTTTACAAGGCCGGCCATTCACTCAGGGCCTGAGGGCAATTTAGTTGTAGACATTAGCGAGGAAAAAAAGCCTCTGTGCTGAGCGGGAACCTTTCCACCTTAGGATCTATAGGCCAATCTAACTAAGAGAACGATGATTTTTTTTCCTCATAGGAATTTCACCTCTGTGAAATAGCTACACAAAGAAAAAGAGTCTCAGAGGGACAAAACCTCAACTCCACCTATAAAAATACTCTGGAGACAGTTCTGAAATATCTACATATGTTTACACACACATGTACAGATCTACTCAGGTGTCTTGTATAAAGGCAGCAAAATAACTCAATCCTCTATATATTTTTAGTTGAAAAAATGTGGTGAATATGTGCTTATTTGTGTGATATTCATTGCTCTCTTCTCTAACGCCCTTGCTCTGAGAAAATTGAAACTTGTATTAATTAAGAAAAGTTCATTAGTTCAACAGATTCATTAACCTTTTTTGGGAAATGTACACTGAGCACCAAATTAATCAGCATCCTGAAATCAAGTCACAATTTATCTCCCTGTGTATTATTTTTTAAAAATATTTTTCAACATAGATGTGCATAAAACCAGCATATACATCACTTTGGGAATACTTATTCCCTGCTGTAATTCCCTAATGGTCAGCTCTCACATAAAAATACAGTTTTAACCTTATTTAAACAAAAGACCAATTTAAGAAACCATCTGGGATTTCAAATCTGTTTTCAGACATTATTAATTTGGAGGTATTAGGCTGTGCCCTCCTCTGGCTCCAGCAGTGCCCGCTGAAGAAGCTGTCTTTCCACCAAATTAGCCCAGTCCCCACTGATAAAGCCCCTCCAGATCCGTGCGTTTCTTAATCACTTTCAGCCAAATTAGTTCATTTATTTTAAGCTCAGTTTTTACCTACCAGACCTTTACCAAACAACTTCATTTCACTTGGAAGGGCACACCTGAGGATGTCAGGCACATTTTGGTCCGGTTCTTTTTGGCTCCGACAAAGCTGTAGCATGCCGAGGCAGTCGGGGGGGCGATTACTGAGGCTGCCCACCAGTCCCTCAGGTACCTTATTTATATTTCTTTATAAAGACTCCACCAGGTGTTAATAGTTGTGATGGACTATTTTTAATGGCCATTTCAATTTAGTCCATTACCCAAAAAAAGGTGAAAAGCGGATTACTTTGACTGTATTAAAATCTTATAGTGATATTTTATTTGAAATTTTCTCCCAGTTCCACAGTTAAGGACATGGAGCTTCTGCCAGTGATCTGCTATTTGTCATGCGTGTGAAAAGCTGACTATACTGTAAAACCTTTGTTCTTCATAAAAAATAAGGGCAATAGCCTGTGGACCCAGGCAAGACAAGCCTAATTTAGGACTGATCAAGTCCTTTCAGTGGTAACGTCGACACAGATCTGCCAGGTGCCCTTGCAGCAAAGGCCAAAAACATCATCATTTTATCACCCCATTTGTTTCAGAACCCCTCTCATTACTTTACAACTCCTACTCACTAATTTTTGGCATGGCTAAACTGAGAATTAACATCAGTGTAGTTCCCTTTATCACTGTGTGTTACATTTTAATATAAGAATATTTCAAAGTGATGTTGCCAGCTGCATGTAGTTTCCAAACAGCAGGAAATATATTTTTGGTGGGAAAATAAAGTCAGATTGAAAACCGCTCACAAGATGAGTATCAAAGAGTTAGCACTTTAAAATACTTGTTTCACAGAAATCAGCACATTTATATCAAACAAAAGGATCTTGGGAAAAAATTCTCATCTTCAATCACACGTAACTAACATTTAATTTTCTGTTTCAAATGAGTTGCATTCTGAAGAGCTTCTATAACTTTAGCAAGATCCCAATTTCAGAAGAAACACTAACTCATTTTCAAACAAAGAGCTAGTCTTAACTGCCTGATCAGCACAAGAAATAAAAAATTAATACAATTAGCTGTCAGTTTACTGTTGACAGGCAGACATGCAGGCAACCGATACTGTTATGTTAGGATGTTTTCTTTGTTTCTTTTTACAGAAAAGTTCATAAACATCTGTGAATATGTCTTATTTACTCTGTTAGGACTAGACCAGAATAGTCAGAGGTGAATATCTACGTTTGGCTTTTTCATCCCGGGGGACACAAAGACCAAACGGTCCCCTTGAAACACCAAAACCCAGAAATATTCCAAAAACAGCCATGTGGACTTTTTGATTATCATCATTGTTAGCCATTACCTAATTCAGACCTGATTAAAAAGCATTGCACATGCCCCAAAGCTTACACACAATGTGTGTGAAGTACTAGGGATGAATATTCTTAAACTAGTAAATGTTCTCTATAGTTTTACAAGGAAATTAATGATAGGCTATTTAGTCATAATGAAGATTTTCTAGGATATAGTCATGTCTCAGGCCAGAACACAAATCAAACCCAATGCACATCGTTCACAGTTACCACCGACACAAGAAACTGGTAATGGTTAGCTTTTGCTCAAGTTTACACTTGTCTGCCTCCAGAAACGGTGACTTCATTAGCACACAAGACATCATTCTATACTTGACCTATTACATACATCTCCTCAGCACAAGCCACATTTGCATTGCTTCCCCGTTCCTTATTTTCACACTGTTTTTACAAAGTGCTAAGCACGGAACATTTTCCAGTGCCGCTTGGGTTCCATTATTCACCACAGATCCAAAACGCTAAGATGATACTGACAATATGGGGGGGAAGGAAATGCTTGTTAAAAAAATCTGCAATCTTGCCTTTTAAATATTCCTACAGTCTAATTTAACTAGCTCTTCAGAATTCAGCCTAGGAAACGTCCACTTAATATTCAGAAACATTCATACCTGCAAGAAAGAGCATTCCACTCTGAAATTAATCCAAGCTGTCATTTATCCATTACTGTTTACTAACGTTTTTCAGCATATCACTAAATCCTAACTGTCTGGCAAAACACTGCTAGCTGCATTGGTTTAATTCCATAATCTCATCTATTCCATTAACTACTAGAAGCTAATTAGCAATAGCAATGCCAGTGAAGATAGCTATAAATAATTTTCTCTCTCTTTCCGTTAGTCAAAAAGGAATTTGGTGCACAAATTTCATATAAATATATGTTGCTTATTGCCATCTAAAAGCTGGGAATTTTATTAATGCAGAGACTATCTAGAAGCTTCAACTATCAATTCTTACTTTACCTCACCTGTGATAAATTCTGCTGCAATACAAAGATATAGATTAGTTTAAAATTTGGGAGGGTAGTTTACTATTTTATATTGATTATTGGCTTTTAATCATAAGGCTTGTCTTTATGTCTGTCAAATTTTCCACAGTTTTAAATTTAACAGTTGTACCAATATGGAGCATAACTCAGAGGCAGCTATCTATCAAACCAACCCCTCAGAAACAAAACACAACGTCCTAACTACACACCCAGAAATTCAGGTGCAGTAAAGAGAAACTAGATGCTTTGCAAGCGTTCAAAGAAGAGCCCTAGCCAAAGTGTTGTCATAAAATTCCCAGTCTCCACAGGCTGGAAATCCAAGGACCTACAAGACTTTTTAGTCTTACAAATTGTGAAACCCTTCACCTATACAGATGACCTTCCTAAGACTAATGACCCTGTGTTGAAGGTCACCAACGTGACCAAGTCTTGCTGCCAACTGAACATAAATCTCACATCTCCCTCCTCCTGCCCCTTTGCTTATGAATCTACAGAGCAATCTGTGCAAACTTCATTCTGTTTTCCTTAGGGAAGTCAAACTCGATTCCGTGTGCTCTCTTTTAATAGAAATATTGGATACCACATCCCCAGAGAATCTTGAAAACTTGCAGTTAAATGGAAAGAATACACTTGACCATAGATCTCAGACTGATGGAGATACACTTCATGCAAGTAATATAAATAAAATATTAATGCTAAGGTAACAGAAAAAGTGCCTTCCTAACTTTTCCTTCAATTTAAAAAAAAACTTGAGGCTTTCTTAGCTCAAGAGAAAAATTCCAGCAAGTTTTGAATTTCCATATAAGCAAAACACTTCTAGCAAAAAAAAAGTTCTCCTCAGATCCTTCAAGGTATTTAGACATTTACTTCTCTGCTGATCTTTTAAAATTAGCAGTCACGCAATTCTGAAAACATGTCTGAATTTATGGATTCTTACCGATTTAAATGAGGGCTGCACACACCCTTACAAAGCTAGACAAAGAGCTTGAAGTTTAACTAATGCAAATGTACTAAACAGAAAACTATAAAACACACTTCATGTGAACGGCTAGATACAACCATCTCCATGCAAATTTTAATTATTAGGCAACATTTAGGAGTGTTTGGGTGAGACACATGATTTATATTAGTGCTGTTACAGACCTGAAGCTGATTTCATTGAGGTCATGCTCCAAGGCAAAATTGCACCACATAGCAGTAAGCCGGTATAAGAGAGTATTAAATCAATATGGTGTCTCATATTAGCTAATAAATTACAAGTATGCTATCAGACCATCTGCTGGGAGCGAGGCATGATGAGTCGCAGTGATCATGCTGATTGACATTCTGGTTTGAACATCTAGTCAGAATTAGTTCACCTTCTTGGCTTCAGTAACTACTTCACCCATAATACATATTTACAACATTGTTCACGGGGCTGGTGGGTAAGAGGAAAGTCCATTCTCATCCTCCCATAATCCTTCGCACTTTGCCTAATAGAGTCTCCAGTGAACGGAAAAGGTAAGCGCAGCTTCATTTGTGACCGATTACATTAAGCTAATAATTTTATAAAAGCAGGTTAGTGGCTTGATCTTCTTCACACAGTTTCTACAGTAAAGAATTAAACTATCCCATCAATGGTAAGTCATTTTTAAACCACAGAAGTACAGTTTTTAATATGTTTTGTAAGAGGATAGAACTGAAACCTGAAGGAGAGGAGCTGCATCCCAGATAGGTTTTACCCTGTGGGAGAAAAAACACAATCCTTAGGACCTTCCCAAAGTCCTACCCATTCATACCAGAAACAGCTGTCAACCATTTGCCTCTGTTTGTACATGGTTGAGTCACACAATCCTCTGTTTGTGGCACACAGGATTACAGACTGCTTTAGGCCACACTTTGGGATCTTTTGCACCGTATATTGTGTACTTATGTTCCTGACATAGGCTATTTATTGTTCTTATCATAACACTTTGCATTTAACTTTTCACCTAAGGATGCCATAGGACTTTAAAATACCAGCTGGTTAAGCCTCACAAGAAAACACCCAAACATCAACTAATTTTTACTATATACTTTTTGTAGACATATATAAAATATTATATATTTGTCACATAAAAGATCACTTTCTCCTTCATTGAACTGCTGCCATTCCCAAGGGTAAGGAAAATGAAGACTCAAGCATGGATGATACTTTTTAAGTAAACAAATTATTATTTCCTGATGGAACAAAGGAACATAAACCTTGTCATTGTATGGCACGTTGCCAGGACAGTTTCTTTGGGTGCCATGGCCACAGCGGGCTTAGTCATGATAGCTAGCGGTTTAAGAAACAAACCGTAGAGCAAAAATGTTTGGTTATGGTTAGTCTGATTCATCAAAAATAAACAGCTCAGTTTGAGAGTTTCTTTGCACAGACACTGTTGGAAAGATTAGCCCATTCAGCAATTTGACCTCAGTTACAACGGGAAGGGTGACCAGCACAAAAACCCGATAGTCCGGCCTCTCAATCCAAAATATCACATTACTAGGTAAATCTAAAGTATGAGATCATTTGAAGCACAAGCATTACACAGATTAGGTCACAATAATAATTTTACAGACTTCATATTTAATATACAATCTTACTATATGAAGTCTGCAAATCTGTTCACTGAGCTAATTTGACAAACCAAGACACAAACAAGTAATTCTCCGAAAACTCACGGACAATGCGTTAACAGTTCAGATTAAATATTTCTATTTACTATACCATTGTTCAGTAAGACAGATACACACAATGCGTATGGAACATCACCTGAGCACTGTAACTGGAAGTACATTTCTAAAACCTTTGCTTTTATAAGATTTACAATGTTGATCAACAACCAAGAGGTGAAAATACTTCACAATCAACAGAGAAGCTGCAAGCGATGTTGCTGCACCGATGCAAGGAACTCAAGGCATCAAGTTTGTCATTCACATTTGCTGTCACTCAGCAAAAGATTAAATGGGGCAAAACCCAGCAGAACCATCTTTGTGCTGCTGTCTATATAAAGCTACTTGAACTTAGTGATGGAAGTTAGAAAACAGATTTCTATCACCTGGGTAAGTCAGATCAGACTTCAGGCAGCTGAAGCGTTCCCTGTGCTGTGGAGGTCACCTAACCGTCATTTCAGAGCCTAACGCAGATGAAGTGCTGCGCTACACCAATAAAGCATTACCATCTGGCCACATCTCTTCCGTTGCCTCTAGGACATAACAGAGGATGCAAGAGCATCTAAGGAACTAACATACTAATGGTGGCTGATATACCCTTGAACCTCAGGTGCTTCAAGTGTGGCTCCCGTGCTGTAGCCCACCACTGTGCCCGAATGGTGCTGCTGTAATCCATAATCCGCACATAAATAGAGGAAAATGTGAGTGAAAAGAGCCTGCCCTTGCTGGGTGGCTACAGACAGAGATGCAAATCCAGCCCAAGTCCACCTCTGTGGGAACAGAGGCAGTGAAAACTCCTGTTCATGAATTAATTATCCCTCCTCACCCTCAGCTTCATAGGTACAGGACATACACTTTTGCCCATGGAAACATTTTGGTATGAGGCTTTCGGATTCAGACATGTGATTGTGCTGATCTGTGAAGACCTTCCATTTCACAAAAATAGTTAGAGGTCCCATATGACAGACTTGTCGAGTTTCATGCAGAAAACACCAGTCTCTTCCATAGGACGTGCCCCACTGGTGGGAGCAGAGCCAGGCAGCCTCCCCTGTGCCCCGAGACGTACCGCTGCTAGACCCGAATGGCAGAATGAGTCTCAACAGTGAAGGAGTTACCCAACGTTACAGATCCATCACCTTTATCTCGTGGGAACTTCTGCAGTGGGGATGGGGAAAGTTGAGGTCAACAGAAATTGTTATGAATACTCCAAGTAATGGGAAGATTCTCACACCCAGTATACGGTTGGGGCTCCCGGCTGCCATAGCATCTATGACCAAATAAGTAAAAACATTCTATATCATAATAGTATTCGGGTAAGCAATGAAGTAATTGGGCGAGGGAGCTCCCCTCTGACACTTGCATTGCAGTACACATTTAAAAAGAATGCTAATGAGATTATCAGTAAGACGCTACACTTCCAAGGCAATGCCGCCTTTGTTACACAGCGAGTAAAAAACCCTGCAGAGTGGAACAAGCAAAGAACCATAAGAAGGAAAAGACACTGAGAAATTTTTTTCCCTTCTAATACTGAAATGATGTCCTTAACTGTTTAAAGAATAACAATGACAACATTTTGCTCAACAGAGGATTGCACAGAGCAGCAAGTAAAATCTGACAGAGGTTGGCAGTAAAATCAAAATTTACAATCCATAACATGCCCATGTCTTGACATAAGAATTACTTTTATTGAAAATGTTGTATATTCTCCAACATAGTTTGAAGCCAAGTTGTTCCACAGATGGCATCTATAATGAAAACAAACTAGCAAACATAAGACAGCTTCAACAAAGCACCAGCAGAAAAAAAAAAATGAAAAAGCAAACATTTCTTGCTAAAAATCACTATAACAAAATACTGCATGCACAATGCCGTAGAGCTGATATCATATACAAGGACGCTACATCTACTTGCAAATACACCTTCTGCCAAAAATTAAAACAAAGAAATGGAAAGATTGCCTCGGTTGGTATGCAGCTCTAGTTCAAGGTGAACTTGAAATCCTAAATTACAGGAAGCAAAAAGTGTCAACAAAATTTACTGAGAGCGCTAATTAAATATGCTGAAACAACAAGAAAGCTCTAGAATCTAAAGTTAATCTAAGTGCATGATGTGGGATACAAAAATGTATTCTCCTGTTCGTCTAAACAAAATCTCCATCTAACTAGTAATTGCTACCCTTCTATCCTTTGTTAAGAGAAGTTTTAGGGATCTGAAGGATTGATGTAAATGAGAAGAAAGCTTCCTTACATCATTTCTAAGAAAAACTTCATATCCTAATTGTTGCTACAAGACTTACGAGATTGCCTTTACTGAATCAAAGTTAAAGCATCCAAAACTCTTCTCAGGGGACACATTTTAAAGTAAAAAGTTCTCACAGAAAGAAAAAAAAAATAAAGAAAAACATATAAATCTCTTGATTACCATAAATCTGTCACATAAATTGTATGTGACATCTTTTTTCTAAACTGAGGTTCCTGTGACTGGAAGATATAGTGAAAGAACAATAATAAAGGACATAAAAGGATCCTATGCAAAGGTTTATGATTATTGGCTCTTCCTAATATTCATCTGTATAGTGATTTTACATAACTTCTCTTTATTGCATATTCATTTTTATTGCATATTCATTTTATCAATGTCAAGTGAAAACTAGTATGTTCAACTGATAGGAGAGGGACTTCCTTTTTCCCTCTCCCTCTTCTTAAACCCCATTTTATTCTTGCCTTTCCATTATTGTGAAACTTCAGGCTGCAGTAGCTATCGCGTTCTGTAGCACGTATTTGGTACTAATGAATCACAGTCTTTCACAACCTGGGCAAAATGAGTCATTGCAATGACACCTTTCTGCTACACTATATTTATTTGCCAGCAGGATCCCAAATAGCAATACTTGCCATAACACGGCGGCTGCTGCTGTTCTCAGTCTTTACAAGAAAGGGACAAATAAGGAAACTTTATTATTCGTAGTACTCATGGAAGAAAACACAAGACGACTTTTTCATGACCCAAAGAGTACTGGAAATTGGCTGCCCTGAGAAGGCCAATCTCAAATGCACACAAATAAACACACTTACACACGCATTCACTACAATATACAGCATTGCTCATGGAGAAACTTCATTCTGGAGTAATTCTGAAGTATGTTGATCTGCAGTATCCTTATTTGAAGGTGTAACATCTACTGCTTTATTTTTTTATACAGCATATATAAAAATCTGTGTGAGTATGAAAGAAAGCATGAAGAAAATGGTATTGGGAGAGGGAAGGAAGCAAGTATAAGAACAAATAAACAGCTTTTTTTCATTTCTTTATCTCCATGTTGTGGTCTTCAATATGATCAGCAAAGCAAGATGATTGTTTTAAGATTTGTGTAAGTTTTCTATAATATTATACATTCTTTAAATACTCAAATACATTAAAACAGAGTATAAATGTATATTAAAAAAAAAATCACAGCCATGAGTGTTAAATAACTATGATAGGTAAAGCGCACACCTTCAGCTATTACTTAATATAAGCCCTTAGCAACAGAAAACAGTATATGCCTATTCATTTCTAACAAATTGGGACTGCATCGAAACACATACAGACAAAAATTGTTTCTACACCGTCTTTAGTAGTGCTGAACTTGAGACAGAAGATGAAAAAGAGAACGTTTGCCTAAGCGAAGACAAAAGGCAGTAATTCAGCAGCAAGTATGAAGACAGTGATTATTTTCAATCTCAAAACTAGTTGCTGGGGGTTAGTTCCTCCTGCGTGACAAAGTGCTATCAACACTATCAAAAAGAATACAAAAAATAACCATATTTGTAAAAAAGTATTACATGAGCCTTCTAAGGACTTGCAGCACTTGCCAAAAATCTAACAGTAATAGTAAGCACACAGTTTAAAAAGTAATTTGTTTTCTGGAAACATTTCTTCTCAGTATTCCTGTTCTTCATGTTCTGTTGCCACGCTGCTAGATAAATTCAGTTTTCTTCATTCATTTGGTCTATGCTGAGACTTTCATTGTTTAGAATATCATTTAAAATGAACAGACCATCCCAGTGACCTCTTTTTGGACTAATAACTTTGAACTCCACTTAAAATTCTCAAAATTCTGTATGTAGTTGTTTTGCAGTGAACGCCAATGAATTAACAAGAATGCAAAGGACCTTTTTTCATTTACTGACGCAAAACCCAAAAATTTTCAGCCAAGATTTCTTTAGATTATAAATTTTCCTTGTATTATTGCCCATACAGCATAATGTAAGATAGCACAAAGATCCGAAACATCTCTTCATAAAAAAAGGAGAAAGGGGGATGTAACAACAGCAACTGAGTTTTAAATTTATGATCTTCAAGTTATTTCTGTTCTTACATATCATAACATGCCTGTATTAAAGAGGATACTATTCACCTGTTCTACCTGTAATAGTAAAGTCATATAACTTAATCCATGAATGTTAAACCAAGCACACCTTGGAAACTCAATCCATTTGCTCTTAAAACATCCTGGCACTGTTTTTCCTCTGATTTCAACTGTTTATATAGAAAAATGAGTGTTGCTCAGAAACGTGAAAAAAAATCATTAAAAGTTGAATAAACGTCCCATAAAATCCAATTTGCTTGAATTCAGAAGACCACTACTCCAGTCTTCTCACCAGTTCCCCTCGCCACGCTGCTAAGCGATAACTTGTGTGTACAAATTCTCATGGGCAACAGTCTCCAAGTTCTCCCATCAGCACAAGCATAATTTAGCTGCGCTTACACAGAGGGAAAGGATAAAAGTCTTAAAACCCACCTAAGAGAACCAGGATTTAACTAAGCCTCGCAAAGGTATAGCTCCTTGTAGCTCCACTGAACCTTGTTACTAAAAGATACAGTTTCTGTTTCTTTATCCTAAGCACCTAAAGCTTCAGAAGCTGTATCCAGTCCTCCCTTTAAGATGCACGCTTCGCCAGGCAGTACAAGCAGCAATACCAACTGAGCCGAACGGCTCCAATTTGATTGCAATGAAGCAAACGACCAAAGAAAACAGTTCAGTGCCTCACAGAGTTAAACGAAAAACAATATGAATAGCAAATATCATGGAGGAAACCAAAACTCGCTTTCAAACAGCCTCTGAATTGAAAAGGAAGCTAAATTCACTAACTGAATTACTTACAATTAAATTATTTGCAAAGCTCAATTTCAATAACAAAGTATTTGATCGCGCTGGCTTCACCTCAGATCATTACTTTAAACTACCCAGACTCACCTCAGTCAGATGCAATTCACCTAATCGCTGGGTCAAGATTTTAATTTAACTTTTCAAACCCGTGTATTCAGTTCAGAGGCACCTTGCAAAGCAGTTTTTCCACCTAGATCTACTTCTACTCTTCATTAGGCACTACCCGACACTGTCCGGCAGGACCCTACGCCCTTGTTTAGGATGGTGACCCAAGAAGAGCAAGCCACCCACTCTTCTGAATAAAGGTGTGAGACAGAGAGCACAGCTCTAGTACTATTCCTTCAAATTAGCAATTTTGAAATAATGATCCAGGTGGTACTTTATGTGCATATATAAAATAATTATATTGTTCTACAAGATTAATTATCGCATGTATGACTAGCCTGCTTCAAACACCAAGTCGACATCCAAAATCTGTTTGCATTTAATTGTCTCCCCAGCTTTAGCACACTCAGTTTGATAATCTTGTTTCAGAACAGGTCTTAGCTGAGTTTTTCTATGCATGGGGAAGGCTGTTTTATACCCTGGCACCTACAAGGTCTAAGCAATATCCTTTCAATACTGCAATGTGGAATCACTTATAAAATCATGCACAATTTGTGGCTTAGAAGGTTTAATACGGAAGCCTTTAAAATGCTCTATTTGATTTTAGAAGATTATAAGTAATCTTCTATTAAAAAACAAAAACCTTTGCAGAGATTTACCATAAACATGAGCGATTGAGAAACATAAACAGTAAGTGTTGATAACTTCAACAGATTTTCATGTTTCTGACAAGTTTCACTTTTGCTGAAAAGAGTTTAAATAAACCTCTGGAAAATGCATACAACCCCCTGAAATCCCATTTATACCAGCTTCCTTCTGATGTCAAATTATTATTCCAGTTGCCTTAGTTACATCATTTCAGTATCTCAAACATGGATACCTGTGGCTTATCTCCACATATAGATTTTAGAAAATTCATTATTCCTCTATGCATGGAGTCTTTATTTTCAGAATGTTGCTTGCACATGGGTAGCTTCATTTATTTCTCTACTTAGGGCAGATAAGAGAGTGCCAGCAAACTCGAAGAATTTCTCTGGAAGATTTATACAGAAAACGCTCCGACCAGCTGGAGGTCTGGAACAGCAGCATAAGACACATTTCCCTGTTTTCGGCATAGCCGGACATACTGGCTGTTAATGGTGTTCCAAAGTTGCTCTTTGGTTACAGAAACTCCTTTCTAATTTACCATTTAACCACACATCTGCTCAAACCTTATCAATAAGCTGAGGCACAATGAGGGAATTGCAACCAGATGTTTTTCCATGCACAAATTAATAAGCACACTGTATCCTTAATTTCAACGTTTTTTTCCGGCTAGGGGTGCGCACCACCCAGCAACTGAAAGCCAACTCGCCACAGAGATCCAACTGTAACAAATCATCCAGCTTTGAACAGACTCCGTAAGTCAGGTTAAGTTTATTAAAAGCTTTAAACATTTATAAATCTCCAGGGAAGCATGACTTTAACGCATAGCATTTAGAGGTAAATCATTGGCTTAATAGAGAGGCTCCTTCCTGCAACCTCCCGGGACCAGAAGGCTGGCTCAGACGATGAACTCCTTTATCATCCTCACGCTAATTGTAGCACATCTTGAAATGATTAGATCTATTGTTAGAACAGGCCTTGTCAGCAGCTGGGACACAGTGATTAATAGAAATTTCTCTTTAATTCCTTAGGATGTATAAGTCTAAAGTCACAGTTGAGCCCTGGACCCCAATTATTAGGTGATTAATGAAATTATAATTGCCACCCTTTCGTTCACATTCATCACTAGGTTTACTATTAATCATTAGAGGTAAAGCACAGGAAAAAGAAAATATTTTCCAAGCGCTATAGTATGGATACATGGGAGAAGCATAAATGGGTCAGGAAAATATTCTCCAATGCACCAGGCTGCAGCAAATGTGTATCATTACCAACAATTTAACAGTACCGACGGTTCACGTGAAGGTCAAACTTGCTAGTAGGAATCATTTAATGCCTGATAACAACAACAGCTACCACCTTATCCGGCACTTGAGAGAGATACAGACCAGTTGGCCATCAAGGTAAAAGAAACAGCTTTTAACATCCCTGTCAGTTAACGGAACGATCAACCCCAATAATAGGATTCCCTTCCGAGTTTAAATAATTTTTCTTTTAAAAACATGCAATATAGAGATCATATATATATATATATATAGACACACACATAATGTGTGCCTGTGTGCATAGAGGCAGTCTTGCACCATTGGACCTATCCTCCGGACATCACGTACCTACACCGTACTGCCAAGCAGCTGACAGAGCAGCCGGGTCACTGCTAACGCTTCCCCCGTTCCTGCTCCCCAGCACTTCTACTCACTGGTGCCCCTCTGAAATTTTATGGGTCATGTTTTCCAAGCCTGATTATTTCCCAAAGACAACTCAAAGTGACCAAAACTGTTCCAACACTTAGGCATTAAGCGAATAATTCTTCCATCTATAAAATATGCATTAGAAAAAAACATTTAGAACTGCTTTAGCCCTGTAGCATTAATGTCAGGAAAGGTCAGATCCAAGATTTTTTTCTCCTTCTTGACTGATCAGACTTTACAGAAAGAATAATTAGTTTTTCACAGACCAAAAAACTACGCAAGGGAAGGAAATGAAATGCAACTGAAGAGAAAGACTGAGGCCCCTTTATCTCCTTTGGCACAACCTGCTCTTTTAAGATTTAAGGGCGCACCAGCCATCACCCCCAAGACAGACTGCAAGAGGGGGAAGGAAGGTCTCCTCTCCTCGGCTGCCACAGACCTGTCTGCGCCCTCAAGCAGCAAAGAGGCAGAGAAAGGGACGGGGCTTCATCCTTTCCTACCTCTGCTCTTCGATGCTGCAATATGTTTTCATACACTTGCAGCTACATGGTGTAATGTAAATGACTATTTACTTTGCACTGATCTGTATCAGGTGAAAAATCACTGTAATTTAGATCTCATTTGTTTATATAATAAATGATTTGTTTATACTGAACTTGATGCTTTACCTCACCTACTTGAAATTTCATTAAATAACAAATCACTTTAAGACCATGCCTAGGTAAGTCAGAAATAGCAAGTCTGCTACACATGTCCTCTCTGTATTAACATCCAAGCGCACAACCACTTTACTGTGTTTACTGGCAGAAAGAAATGATTTCTGTGATCAGCTATTTTTGAATATGTCTGAAACTCTGATTGCAGGTGCTTTTTTTCAGTGCCGATTTCAGCCAGCATTGCTCAACTTATAGCCTGCAAGTTTTAAAACAGGAGGTGGGTGGGGACAGCAATGCTGGTTCATTTTCATAATGCTAAATTTCAGTCTCCTGGGGAAAATAAAAGACCTCACTAATCTTTGATGTAATTCATCTGAGCATATGCCAAAATGTACTAAATTGTGTAAGAGAGGATAATAAATAACTACAGTGTGTGACAGAGTAGGAATACAGCGCCGTGGAGTGTTACTGCACTGTGCAATCAGACGGTTGGGTCAGCTAATGCCTGAGCTCAAGGCCGAACATCAATCTTGGCAGCTGGCGTGACATCCAGCAACGTGGACACCGAGCAACTCAGTTCCTCGGTTGGGTGGGCATGAAAACAAGAACGTCACAGTTTACAGAAGCAATATTATCAATCACTTTACCCATTTCCTATAAACCCATAAATATTATTATGAAATCTCATCATGAAGTTAGAAACTAGAGATACTAATATCCATCTGGAAGCTAACAGATACATCTGTAAATTGGGTTACTAATTTGGCAGAGGACTATGGCCATTCCAGATTTCTGCTACTGCAAATTACAGCAAAGTTACCTTTCCATCATTTCTTAATCTGAGAATGGTATACTGAATACCTACTGGAAAGCTTTTGACTTTCTAAACCTGGAGTACTGCTAAAAACCAAGGAGGGTTATTTTTTTTTTTTTGTCCAATTTCCATAGGAGAATAAAATATTTTGCTCTTTTTCCCCCCAGTTGTGGTTTAATAATAGGAAAGATTTTAAAGTCATATTAAGGTTCTGATAATTAATTTCTAATGGTGAGATGCTAATATTTAGTCTAATAATGCAGCATTTTAAAGAATTTCTTTTCTAGTAAAGCTCACGCATTTTCATACTCTTGAAAAGATGCTGTTAGTGTTTAATGTGCTAGTGAATAATTACACAAGAATCTCTCAAAGACTGGTGTATATACTCCAATCAAATAAACTTTTCACAAATATACACAGCACTCCTTATTTCTCTTACGTACATATTCACAGCAATTTTACTTATTTTGTATTTTGAGGGGAATCACACCAATTTCGTTCACAAGAACAGCAGAGCTATTCCACAGATATGATCACAAAAAATAATTTACTCTTCAGAAGTAGAAATTACTTTGCATAGGTTAATCACATATACAAAAACATGATCTTCAATATATTCTTCTCTGGATTCCTTAGCAAATTGATAATTGTCCAAATCACTAACCATTTGAGGGCTCTATACACGAAATGAGAAGTTACTAGCTGGATAAATTATTTGTGGCTGCCGGTTCATAGTCAAAATGTAACATAGTGTGGTCAGTGCAGGTGGTTACTAGGCAGGTGCAAGTAGGTAACTAGCTGGTTACATAAAATAAGCTAGGTAGCTAACTAGATATGTAGGTGGACAGACCATAGAAAGACTTACTTAAAATGAAGCCCAGATTCAATGTCTTCTTGAATAGATTAACTCTCAGGAAACAGTGGCTTTCTAAATAATACAGCACATATTATAAAGGGTCACATTTATACTGGCTTTAACAGACCCAGGAGGGAAACTACAGTAGTTGTCTTTGATCTATTGGCCTATATTAAACAGTGATGTGCTGGAGCATTGGGAAATGCCCTAATTTATTCCTGGAAAATATGTATGCATATTGTCAAACCGAACATTCTTTATACTGCGGCGGTCTATTATATGGGAAAGATTAAAAAAAGTAAAAGGAAACAGAGAAGTATGTCATTCGTCCAAAATTGAACAGAACGGCTGGCTAAATTGCTGAGAAGCAATTTCGATTGAACTTCCTTGCATCAAGGTATTCACTTCATTTGTCCAACAAAACGCTCCTTTTTAAGCTCAAGTAAGCAAAGCAAAGAAGCAAAGTAAAAAAAAGGGTGCGTAATCAGTAACTAACTGATCACAGATATTACAAGGGAAAATAAGATTTCCCAATAGATGTTAAAGTCTACACAGGTACAGGCAAAGAATAGAACGTGAGTTGTCACTCCCGAATCAACACTCGGGGCTTGCTGGGCTCTTCCAGTAGACTCTTGGGTTTGGGGTCCAAAGGTTCAACAGAAGGAATGTCACAACACAAACGTCATATGAGTTTCACTAAGATCTGAGCACACCTGTAGAAACTTTACAGCCTTGTATCTAGTGGTAGTGTTCTCAAACTTCCTCAGTTTTAGACACTGCTACAACTATACCAGAACTATTCAACCTACACCATGAACTCCATACTCATTCCAGCATATTTAAGAGTTTTGTTAGCAGGAGCTAATTAAAAGAACAAAACAAAAAACCCGCTCCAACACTGGCAAAGAGATACAGCTCTCTTCTCAAACACTAGATATGTCATGCTTTTCCACTTTTTTTAGGGCACAAATAGCAAATAAAGAAAAAAAATCCTTTTCCTTTGCATTTTCTAAAACGGAATTTTCCCTCTTTTCCTCATAGGCTCGCATTTCCCTGCAGCATTACACTGACAATACCTTCTGTAAGAGGAAATGTTGCACATCTGTTTCTAATCAGAAGAATTTAATAATACTCCATCAATGGAGGCAGTTTGCATTTATACCATCACATTTATTTTTTTTATAAGAAAGGAGCGTGAATATTCGTTGCTGGCCAGAGTAGCTGTGGACATGAATAGCAGTCGAAGAGCCTCCCTCTGCATACAAAAAGCGTACCCCTTGGTACCAGCTGAAATTCTAATCAGAGCTCCCTCACAGCACAGATATTGTAGGTGTGCTGTGCTAGTCATTTCTGTTATTATAAACGACCTTTCAGGAATTGAAAAAATTGTAGCTTGTCAGTTGAGACTTGTAATCGTTATCCATTCAGCTAAAGGATTTAACAGGGCTGCTTGTAAAGGGAGAAAAAATAGATTCCCTTCTCGCTAATCTCAGAAAGACACAAGTGGTCTAAATTAACAATTACCTTAGACATTGAGGGAGATTTCTAATAACGCTGTATTAGAATGAAAGTTAGTATATTCTGATGGGAATTTAATAACCACAATCACCCGCAGCCTGACCAGAATATGTGCAGCAGTTTGATTACCAAAGAAGCAGCCGTGACTCCCGTCCCCCCAAAGGTGCCCAGTGAGCCCCTCTCTTTGGGCGCCACCTGCCTCGCTCAGGCATTTAGTGGGGGCCATTGGACCATGCTGAGGGTTCAGGGGGCACACCAAGTAACACAGAAAGGTACATACCCTAAAAAGCAAGTAGAGCCCACATGATAAATTCACTATAGAAACAAAAGCCGTTTAACATCCTGTGTAACCCAAGAGGAGTTCCAGCACCTGGTGGTGTTACTGCAGTCTTAAAGGGAAAGTTATTTTAATATAATCCCTTCTGATGACTTCAAATTGCTCCTTAAAATGTAATAAATGAGAAAGATGGCTTAAACTTTCAGATCTTTAACTACATATTTACACATGCAATCTGCATAACATGCTTGTTACTGTCTTCATAAGAAAAGGGAACTCGTGTTCATAATCTAAAGTTACATTATTAAAACTTCAAAAATATTTAATAGCTTTTCTACATGACAAACTATATTAAAAATAAACATTCAGGAATAATTCATAGTACAAGCAGATAACTGAGATAAACAGTGAAAAAAGATAATAAGGAACATGTTTAATATTAAAGCTGTTGTATTGGCCTACTGGGGAGAAAAAAAAAAAAAAAAAAGGAGATAACCACCGTTAACCATAGACTTGAAACAGTAAATCATCTTCAAAACAAAACAGAGAAACCTAAACCGCCTGCAAGTACCTCTGTTGCTAACAATATTACTGACTTATCAAATCTTATCATTCTCCAAGGAGGGGCTCAGCCGTTAAAGTTAAGCAGAGCATTCTTTTTTCCCTGCGCTCTCCTGTGTTACTCATGCTGCTACAAGCCCAGCACTGCTGTCAAAGCAAGTCGAAATCACGCTGTCCACTTAGTCATAAAATCGGAGCTACCTTTCCTTCGCACGAAGCACTTCATACTCTAGTAAGCATTACAAAAAGTATGAAGTGCTCTAGGAAGAATGGCTGTGTAATAAAAGTATAATTGAAATGGCTCTACTGCTGCCTCATTTCATCACTCACACTGGCCTCTGCTTGTTAAATTTTAAGATCTCTTGGGAAACCAGTGCATAATATAACTACACTCCAGAGTGTCAAAACAACCACTGCTATGATTTATCTCATGCATGACATCAAGGCTCTATTTTAAAGTAAAGATTTTACCAGAAAAGCAAGTCCTTAGACCTTCACATGTCTCTTAATTTAAAGAACGTAGCCTAAGAATTTTGGAGGAACTTAGGGAATTTTTAGACTTCCAGTTGTCTTTGCCTTTCAGGCGTGTTTGAGTCTCATTACTCTTTTGCATACCCAAACTCATTATAAGAGGAAAAGCTAATGTGGGTTTCTTGAACAAAGATTCTCATAAGAAAACAAAGTTTCATCAACAAAGCAACTAACAGAAGAAAAAGAATTCAAACAAATACAAAATCCAATGAAAAGTTTTAAAACTTCCAGTACCTAAAGGGCGCTTATAGGAAAGATACGGAGAAACTTTTTAGCAGGGCCAGTTGTGAAAGAACAAGGGGTAATGGTTTTAAACTAAAAAAGGGGAGATTTAGACTAGATATAAGGAAGACGTTTTTCACACTGAGGGTGGTGAAGCACTGGCACAGGTTGCCCACAGAGGTGGGAGATGCCCCAACCCTGGAAACATTCCAGGTCAGGCTGGACGGGGCTCTGGGCAACCTGGTCTAGTTGAGGATGTCCCTGCTCAGTGCAGGGGGGCTGGACTAGATGGCCTTTAAAGGTCCCTTCCAACCCAAACTATTCTATGATTCTATGAAAACAAAGAATTTCTAAGTAGTCTTGTAAATTATCTTTGGTTCCATTCAACACACAGGGATTGCAAATATTTCTGGGTAACACACACTAACATCTTCAGGAAAGCATACCTGGATACCCAACAGATACACTCCTCCTGCCATGAGGTGCTCTCTTGGGCCACCTTCCAGCTGGCCACTCTTCCCACTCAGTGCTTGGAAGTTGCCTTTTTAACTACAGTTTTACTAACATGCTGAAAATAACAACATTTTAGCAGTGTATGTTTCTCAATTTTGTTATTTTTTTCACATCAAAACCAACTTGTCATTGTCCTGACTTATTTTTTATGCCACTGGGGAATTTGTCACCCACCTCCAAAAAGAGGTAGGGACCTGCATATTTGATGTGGGAGCATTTAAAGCTCTCTTCAGACAAAAACATTTTGGATCTATACACATTATTCCATTCTCATACGTCTTCTGTAGGGATAATATGACATAAAATGGGCTGTTACCACCCTCGTAGGTGACAGAGGCAAAAGATATCTGCATTTCTGCGCCTCCTTACTAACTTCACTAGCATCTACAATTAAACTGGAAAATCCTTAAAACCAGAAAAATTCCTTCTACCTCACACTCCCCTGCAGCAGGTGAGGTCACCACAGAATATTTCTTGTTCTTTGTTTCTAAGGAAAACTACCACGTGCACAACAGCAGTGCCGTTTCTTCATTTGGCCTTAATTTCCCCATAAAGTCTGCCACAGCCATATGATATTACATATAGGAAATATACCATAAAAATAATTTTGTCTAGGCTTAATTAGCAGTTATACATTTAGTCCCTTCCACCGCACAGAGAAGCCTTGAATGCTCTGTAGTAATGCCTAGAAGTCAGTAATAGGCCATATAATATACAATATTACTACTTGCTTTCTGTTCCAATAGCTTACTGCAGCTATGGGAGATTGATCGTTTCCAGTATGCTTTTATTCGGAGGCAATTTCTTCTTTGTGTTAGGAAACTGCCACTAACTCTAAGGCAAGCACCGCGACAGAAGAACATTCAGAAGAATACTAAAATAATGATTTAGGCAAGTACTTTTTACACCCACCTGCCCTCACCCCATAAAAGCCGACCAAAAGATCAGAACAAGCTTAGAAGTGACCAAAGGCGATTTCCCTTCAGGATCCCAGACCTGCTATTTTGTTCAGCACAAACCAGCAACAAGTGTGTGTGTGTGCCAAAAGACACTGTACGCGTCGTGATACCCCAACACTTATCTCTGAGGAAAAACAGCAAGAGGACACAAATTACGAAGGAGATTAAATCAGCTTTTTGAAAAATTCACCAACAGTAGGAGTAGACCCGTCATTATTTCGTTCTTTGTTTTACTGTTTCTTCCTTGTAGATCTATAAAGTGAAACCTTTAAGTTACGACTACTGTTCATCACTTAGCACCCCTCAGTTTATTCTAGCATTGACTGGCATAAAAAGAAGTGCATTTCCTAGACATTGATAAGAGACGAGGGCAGCAGGCTGCCACGGTTAAGTTCGGTTACCAGCTCCCTTTCATTCTCCCAGCGAGTGCCAGTCATTAGTCCTCAGCCCTCAGAAAGTGGCAGAACGGCCAAATAACAGGGTCAGATCAATGCCCAAGGACACGTGCAATTGAAGCCCTGAGTGTCTCCACACTGTTAACACACCCTGTCTATTCTCTATATAAATTTAAACAATTTAAACCTTATAGTCTAAAACATATTGGGCAAGTAGAAATCAGTGGAAGCTTTGTTATTTTAAGAAAGCAATTCTAAAAAGTCTGAAATATTGTCTCCTTAAGACTGCAGTTTGCATTTTTGTGCAATTGCATGGAGAATTCTTTGGCAGTGGAAGAAAAACAAATGAAGGAGCTGTGTGGACTTTCTGTGCAAGGCTCCCTATAGAATGAAATGAACCCCAGTTACCTGACTTCCACTTTGCATAAACAATATTGCTCATTATTTAACTAAAAAATTGAGATTTTTATTGTTACAGAATCTAAACTTTTTCTGAACTCTGCAGTTCTGTCAGGTGAATAGACTGTAATGATCAAGATCAAGGTCAGAAATATAAAGAACCGAGTAAACCAGCAATTTCACACTGTGTAACAGTCTCTGAGAATACTGGCCCCTGACATATAAAGCCATGAAAGAAAACAACGAACTTTCATTTTTTGATTTAAAGAGTGTAAGTTTACTCAAAGGTGCTTTGCTGTTCCCCAAAGTTTTAGAGCAGTATAACCAGCCTTTACCACTTGCCAACATTTAATAGCCTGCACCCCAATGATTGATTTTGTCCAATTGGATTTTTTTTCTCTCCAACTCATGTATTTAGCTTTTAGCTGCAGCAGGTTGACAACGCATCTATCATAGCTAAACAATCTTATTCAGAAGCATTTATTTTCTGAAGCTAGGTTTGTTTGGTTTCTGCTATATACATACTTTTGTATGTTTCCCCATACTGAACACAGCTTTACGTTGTGCCTGGTTACAGTATCACAATCTGTTTTGTACCTCCTCTTCATTCTGTATCTCCTTATCGTCATGACTGTCACCCTTCCCTTCCAAGGGCGCTTAGTTTATCTGGAGAATGAAGAGCAGTACAAGTGTTTTGGTAGTTATTAAAAAACATTTTAAATACTCCTATGCTCATCTCATTTTAAAATATGATCTCTCAAGGCGCTACTTAAGTGGAATGGGAATTCTACTATCCAAAAGGAAGTTGTTATACTTGTTATCTATCAGAGTTATTGGAGGGCACAATTTAAATTGTGCAATTGACACACACCATTTTAAATGTACGGTGTCAGTCCCATTCCTAGGTTTGTAAAGCAAAGCGATAACAACAAAAAAAGTTAGTGAGAGCAACTTCTGCTAACTTCTTTCAGTGAAGCACAGCTATAGGCAAAACCTGTCCCTGAAGACCTAAAGTATGCTGCCATGAGGGGTGAAGTAATTCAGCAAAATATACAGCATGAGTTACCTGCATTCCCTTAAAGCAATATAGATGCCTCTGGGCTTCACAAAGCTATGGGACTGACTTTAAAAAAAAAAAAAAGTAATAATTTTGTGGTCTATTTTGAGCTTCATCTATCTCTCAGCGTGGAGACACAAAAGAGGGAGTCAAAGTCTGCATACAATCAGTGTAGAAGAACGGGGGGGGGGGAATTCTAACAGCAATCTTTCTGCTTCAGGAAAACTGCACTAGGCAATGTTTTTCAGGTATTTCTTAAAAGTGAAGCCCCACCTCCTCTTCAGTGAGATAATGAGGAACTGTCTTTCATCTCACTGTTTGGTAGTTTGGCAAGGATAGGAGCAATACACAAATTACTTGAGAAGGAGCTGAGTTAAATCATCCCTGTTTGCAAAAACTAAAACCTATGAGGGTCCAAGTACTGTTTTGTAAAGTATCATGAATGGATTTGTAGCCCATGGAATAAATATCGCTAGCAAGTGAACTAGCATTTGAGGAATATGTGAGGAGTGACTATTTCAGAGTTACGAAAAGGCATCTTCAATAACTGCCCATCTCACAGCTCTCACAGCTATTTCCCAGCTCCTTCTATCAGCCCTCTCTAGGTAGTTCTAGCATGCGGATTTATTCCTTATAAATACTGGTTTATGTTCTAAATGAGGGCCAAAAATTTTTTTTCTCGTTCAAGGAAAGTTCTATAAGAAACTTGATACAAAAGTTGCCCGAACAGAGTGCAGTTGTCAGGCACGACTAGCTTACTTTACAATGGCTAGCAAGAGAGATTCATTCCTTCTAAGAGGAAAACAGCATTTTTCCATTAAGTGAACTCTTGTATAATACAGCAGCATATCTCTGCTTCTTAGAGTCTACGCAACGCTTGCTATCCATGTTTCCAACTGAGTTGTTTACTTTCTCTCAAATCCTCGGCTTGGCAGGGCTTGTGAACAGGCTGCCACTCTGCCGAGCAGAGTTCCACAAATATGAAAGAAAGAAGCAATTCTGAAGGAAGCACATCTGAAAGACGCAAGATAAAATAGTGATGGCACGATTATTTTTATTTTATCAAGTTGCTGTAAAACTGCCAAGCCCAGAAGCCTACCATTTTAGCTATGTTCTGAAAAAGAAATAAAGCAACCTAGTCCTTCTCACTGCTCCTCTTTAAAAAAAAGTTCAATGCTTCTGAGTCACAACACTTGTAAATCCTGAAATAGAGAGAATGAAACAGATCATAAAGCATCATTACTTTTACTTAAACAGACAAAGATCTGTGTGTTAGACATATACATGAAAGCAGTTAAAGAAAAAATGATCAGAGTTGAAAAGCACTGAGTCTTATTCTCACCGAGACCTGCCTGCCTTGTCCTGTTGCCTCACAGGCAAGCTGCTGAATGGAAAAATAAAATCGGCAGATACAAATCATAAGAATCCACCGTGGATAGCAAAGGTTTTATGGTTCTTCAGCAACGATCCTTAACGTTCAAAGACAAAATTTTAACATGGACATGTCAGAGGATCACTGTAAAGACCAAGTTTTTCTTGGTGGCAAAGTGGCAGAAAAGAGCAAGGGAAAACCAATGAAATATGTCAGAATGGACAATCAAGCAACTTCATCATTCATCTTTGATCACAGAGAGTACACTGCTGTTCAGAAAAGAAAAAAAACACCACAAAATTTTCAAAAGGCCTTAAGTAATAGCATTCTCAAGTCAAAACAAAAAAGCCGGGTTTAGACCACAGTTTCTTCCTTTTCTTCCACAAAACAAGGAGATATAAAATTTTAAGTAATACTTCCATAGTTTGACTCGTCTGTACAAAGTTAGCAACCAGGTTTACTCTCCGAAATTCTGTCAGTATGCTCACGGGGATTACGGGCCTGGCCCACCTGCTCCAGCACCCTTTGGTCTGTGGGAGGCCTGGCTGGGCAACGTCGCCTGGGTGCAGTGAGACCCAGCAAAATATACAAATAGGCTGAATCCATATTAAAAGCATTCTGTACTGCATGCCGAGCCATCGGTACGGGCTATTATCCTGATGGAAAGGCAGCATAAAACAACGTAAGTGCAAGATACACATCTCAGCCGCAGGGCAAAGTGGTCCTTACACTTCCCACTCTACCCGGTCAGTGCCGCTGCAGGTTCAACCCGGGTTTCTTCCCAATAAAACCAGGGACCGGATGCTGATAGTCCACAGTTGGGTTGCACAGAAATACCTGGAAAGCTGCCCAAGATCCTCTAGTAAACACTATTCTGTATGTTCAATACAGAACACAAGATGATGATATTTTATCATGTTGTCTGAAGCACAGACCCAAGAACTACAGCAATTTGGAGAGTAAGTTCTAGAGAAAATTGCACCTTAATATAAATGTAAGTACAGACTATTACCAGATAGAGAACCCAGTATTAAAAATGTCCCCATATTGTAAATACTTAGGGAATTGTTAGTACTTCAGTTTAGGATGATACTGCCCTGAACACCTTGAACTGTAAAAATGAGCACCTAGAACTGATCTTGGCCATTGCAATAACTGATTGTGGGCACCTCGGGAGAGGAGGTTTCCACAGGTGGTGGCAACCTGTGGCAACTTGACTGTTTAACATGAATCTTTGCCCAAGAGTGAAGAGGAATTAGGAATAAAATTCTGAGGGAGAACAGTAGCACAGAGAGAGGGCATGACAAATAAAATATAAAGTGCAATTTCTCCCTCGTTTCGTAGTTTACACCATCCGTATTGCAGACATATAGTGAAATTCATCACATTACGAAGTACTGTGCTACTGGTGAAAATTTATGGATTTAAAAACAAAGCAGTAGAATGTGCATCTTTTCAGGCATGATGAATTCTACTACAAACACCAACCACTGTCACAGTGTTCGCAACATTAATTCCTTTCTGGGTCTGAGCTACTTCTAATATCTGTTAGAGTTAGAAAAACAGCATAATGCACAACAAATATTTTTACTGTCCTTGTGTGGTATTTGGGAAAGCATAGAGGCATTTCAAAACAAAGTCAAAACGTAAAGTTTTGGTCATCATTTTCCAAACTACAGTCTTGGTCTGCAGCACCAACATCTACTATCTGGAACCTGGCATTCTTTTCTAATGGCATTTTCCCTAATTTAACTTTATAAATAAACAAATCCATTAAAATTTGTATTCATAACAGCGTGGAAGAATATCGTAGGAGCCTTCCAAATGAAGAAGTTCATACATAGGAAGAATGATACACACCAAAAAATGACCTTCCATCATCAGTTAGTTGCTGATCAAAAATATTTTTCATTTCTAAGAGAAGACAAATATTCTATTACACAAATCTATTTTAAGCATCTTCAGACTTAGCACGTACACTATGTTGTTCGTCTGTGTCCTTCAGTTAGAAGCAGGCAGACCGCAGGCTGGATACACCATTTCAGTGGCAACTGATTCCAGGCCACCGTCTTTTTGAGACCCCCTGTAATTTTTCTCCAACTGTTACAAAAACTCGTGCTGCTGGAAGATGACAGAGGCAGGCTCAGTCAGACGGACAGAAATGGCTTGGAATCATATGGCTTGAAAATCAGTAAGTGCTCCTGCTTTGCAGGAACATGAAATGGGAGAACACACGACACTGAAGGATGAGCTCTGGAAGGAGGTCTTATTTGTTGACCTCGTTACGAGAGGACAAACTTGCTTCCCTACACATTGCACAGACACAGATCAGGGGCACGTGCAAGGGAGCCCCGTGGCCAGGCTGGACTCTGACTCTCCCAGCACAGCATCAGAATCTGCCATCAAAAGCAACTTTTTTTCACCCGCTCCTTATTTTGCGGTCCCTTTTAGATAAAGGTAACCAATAAAATCTTAACAAGAAGCACCTTGCCAGCGAGCCCACGAGGCACAGCCCAAGGAGCGAGAAGCGACCATTGTCAAGGCCAGTGCTGCTCCGGGTGAAGAGAGTTCAACACGGGCACTCTCAGTGGCACAGCAGCACCTACCCACGCCGAGTGGGCGCCTGCCTCCTTGCAATAATTAATACACACACTGAAAATGCTGAATATAATGTGCTAATCTTCCCTTATATGCCTGGTTATTTATTGGATGCTTTTTCAAAGGCAGATGGAGAGAACAGTGGTGTTAATCTCATTTGGGCTCTGAATGGATACATAATATCCATTACCGTATAGCCATCAGGGCACCAAGTTGGAGCGTATCTGCTTTATATGCAATAATTTGCAGCCAAAAAATTATTCAGTCCATAAAATATCCTTCAAGAAAAACAACTGATTTCATAGCTGAGAAACTGACTGAGAGGGTAAGTGACCTGGCACCAGCCACCCAGAGCCACCGTCGCCACTACGGACACACAATAATCATATAACTTAACGGACTAGTGAAATACCTCATTTCAGTTAACTGAATTCAGTCAAAAACTATTTTCAACACTGAAGATATATGAGCTGTGGTTTGGTCAGTGTGCAGTGGGGACCCTAACAGCATTTGCGAATACTTTGTCTCTCTTACCTGAAAGCTAATACTGGGTTTCAGTCTTCTTCCATCATGATCAATAGTAACATGTTCAGCGTTACAGAATCATGACCAGGATGGACATCTCCAGGCGAAGAGCTCACACGATGCATCTAGTGCCTACTTCTGTTATTCCCCGTGACAAGACTTTATGGCAGTGCCTGTGTTTGCTCTCCAGGAAAATAAAATTTGCGTTGCTAACTCTTCAGGAGGGAAGGCATAACATCCGTATTAAACATTGTAAATGTTCTTATTAAACATTGAATAAGTTTATATCAACCCAAAAAAACCACGCCACCAAACAAACACACCACTAACAAAAAAAAGTGGTTAAAAGTTTCCTAAAAACATACTGTGGGAAAGAAAAACTTCAAGAGATTAACAGACAGTTGAAAGCCCAACACTTGCAAAAGCCTTCCCCCATACACCCACTCTGCACGCAAAGGTGCACGCTGAAGCTGATACCATTTCTAAGGTTTAAACATAATACCAGAAATCTTTTATTATATTCATGCTTTCCAAAAGCTTTTCAGATGACGACTCTTACTCCAAGATGCATAAATACATCCGCCGGCTGCAGCAGTGAAGAGGATGGATCTGTTCCCATGCACAGCTCCCGCCTTACATTACAGCGAACTGCTCTGCGAGTGACAGCGAACTGGACACAGGAAAAACGGACACCTCGATGAATCACGCCTCGTTTATGTATTCTGTTTTAAGATTTATGCATGTTGAGCACAGCTCAGAGCAAGTAAGTTACAGTCCAATGCAACTTAATGATTTTGCTACTTGGTGCTTTCTCCTAAATAATAGGGACGTCTCTGCTTTCTCGCCAAATGGGGGTGATGGCAGAAGAAATACCGTGGGGAGGGAAGCTGTTCTGAGCATCCCCATAGATAACTAAGCACCTCAAAGATCTCATCTACATTTTCTGAAAGCAGGTCTGTGGTGATTTACTTAGACACTGACAGGGCTTTCCACATCTCACAAGATGAAGGAGTAGCTGTCTACCTGACCTTTTTAAACAATGTCATTGGATATTTCTCTACTGAGTATCCCACATCTCCTCCAGCTCAGCATATGGTAACGGAGAATAAATCAGGTGCCTGCGTTGCGCAGTACAGCTCCCTCCTGTAGCTCCAGCACGATGCACGCTGACAGGAGGCTTTCTGGGTTACCTGTTCTCATGCGCACTGGGCTGAATTTCCAGGGGATGCTCTAACAGCTGAGCTCCCCGCTCCTGTCACCCATTCCCTCCTCATTCATACCGCTGTTCACGTCTGTAATAACAACTCCAACATGTCAGAAGCAAGAGGAAGGAGAAGATTTAACAGTGTGAGCCAAAGAAATTAGGCAGACAACATCGCTGTCGTGGTGGACAAAAAAAGGAAAAGATGTTCTTCAAAGTCTCGGTGAATGACTTAAAAAAGATTTAAATATTTCAAGGTAGTAAGGACTTGAAACCTTTACTATCCCCTGATTTTCCACTTTGACATTTGGTTTCTGAAAATACATGGAACAATCTGACAAAGAGGAACACGCAAGTGCCTGTCCTCAGAGATACCACCCCCAAAGCGACTGCCTTTCTGCTTCTGTACAGCTAAATGCCTGAAAATATCCCGAGTAAACTGTATGGGAACTGTCTGTAGAGTTCTCATTTATTTTAATTAACTCATAAGAGACCTGTCACTTGGCTCAAATTGAGAGTTTTTAACCACAGAATCATGAGCTGGTCTGGAAAACAGACAGATAAACTTAAATGAAATGGGAATTTTTTTCTGCCTTTGTAATGGTCTCCCCTGCTGAAATCAATAGTAAATCCAGTGCTCACACTCCGATATCCTGCTTTTTTTTCTTATTTTCTCAAAGTGACTTTTCAGCTACATCAGCTATTAACTTTCAATGTTCATATGCTATGGCAAAACTAGATCTTGAAAAATATGTATTTTACATATACATAAAGCCTGTCAAACGTACCGAAATCTTACCAGATTAATAAAAAAAAAGAGGAGTTCTTGTTGGCCAGGTTATCTAAACAACGCTGCTCCACTGCATAATAAGTCTTCATTTAGATTACAATTAAGTTTTTTATTTGTAAACATCGCTTTATTAAACTTCACTTTTTAAATTTACAGTTGAATACTCCCAGTGGTCTAATACAGCCACAACATATGCTGATATACTGTTTTATATATGGCATATTGATACTCTTCTAATCCGTATTAAATGGAATAAACAGGGAAAAGGATCGCTCTACAGGAAACGGTTAATGCCCGTTTCCAATGAACAAATTGCCTTTCGAATTTACCTACCTGCCAAGTTACCTTCCAGAACTGTGCCCTGATTTCTGGATAGGTTATTTGTATAGAATGTCAGAAATACAGGTTATAACCTAGAAACACAGCTAAAGTGGATAGTGGTGCTATCTGCGAGAAGCCAGGTTTGTACCTTTTGGCAGCCAGGTACTGCACTAGCTGCTGCTGGGAAGATTATTTATGAGGGTGTCCACTATAATTATTTTCAAAGTGCAAAAATTAGTGTGTTTTTCCTCTTAAGTTTCTTACTAAAATACTATTTCATTCCTGCTAGTACTCAAATCGGAGCAAAATAACTGTCTGCTTCCAGTTGGCTTCTAGATTGTGAGGCCTCCATTTTAAAAGCCCCAAAAAATCAGGTTTTAAGATTGGAGTGTTCAAAACCAGTTCAGACATTTATGTAGGCAACTCTAATTGCATTTAGAATCCTTACCCCTTCTACACAGATCTGGATAATTTTTTTTTTTTTTTTTTTAATTTACCAAGTCTTTTGTGTCAGAACACAGGATAACAATTGAAGTTCCATTACATAAGAAATATACTTGAGGCATATGTACATTTATTAAGGCATCAAACAAAATGGCAATATTTTGAACACACAGATTCTAAATACTAAATAAAACTAGAGTGTCATAGAATCATCGAATGGTTTGGGTTGGAAGGGACCTTTAAAGGCCATCTAGTTTAACCCCCCTGCAATGAGCAGGGACATCCTCAACTAGACCAGGTTGCCCAGAGCCCCGTCCAGCCTGACCTGGAATGTTTCCAGGGATGGGGCATCTCCCACCTCTCTGGGCAACCTGTGCCAGTGCTTCACCACCCTCAGTGTGAAAAACTTCTTCTTGTATCTAGTCTACATCTCCCCTCTTTTAGTTTAAAACCATTACCCCTTGTTCTATCACAACTGGCCCTGCTAAAAAGTTTGTCCCCATCTTTTCTATAAGCCCCCTTTAAGTACTGAAAGGCTGCAATAAGATCTCCCCAGAGCCTTCTCTTCTCCAGGCTGAACAACCCCAACTCTCTCAGCCTGTCTCCATAGCAGAGGTGCTCCAGCCCTCTCATCATTTTTGTGGCCTCCTCTGGACCCTCTCCAGCAGGTCCATGTCCTTGTGCTGAGGCCCCAGAGCTGGACGCAGCACTGCAGGTGAGGTCTCACCAGAGTGGAGTATGACTGGACTGTATAAGTCTATTTAGGTGACTGCTTTGTATCTAAGCTGAAGACCCTGAGTAAGAAATAAAGCTTCACTTTCATTCTGACTTTCACTGATTTCAAATCCTAAAGGCTAAAGCTGTGAGCTAAGTAACAGAGCACACCAGGATTTCATGAAAAATAATTCAGTTCCCATGAACTGTGGAAACAAAATATGCACAGAATTATTATTTGTTGCTTCTCCAGATATTTAACCATGGTTGTTAATATTTCTTCCTAATGTAAAACACTGTTTATAATTTAAAAAAAAATATTTTACTTCTGACAGTTTTTTAAAACAAGATAAAAACCACAAGCCATATTGCAATATATCTCCCTGGTCAGTAAAATTGGGGTCTAAACTAAGTAGCTTAAACCATATGTATCAGAAGCAGAGTGGTGAACGTGGTTGGATTATATTTATTATTGGCAGCCTTTGCCTCTGTGCAGGAGGCGGACTCGCTCCATCCCTTCCCAGCACAGCCGGCGAGGGGACCAAGGTGAATTGCCAGCTCACCTAGTAAGACATCTCTGCCAGAGGGTGCTTGGAGACTTTTCTCTCCAGAAGTCCTTCTTGCATATTGAAGGGAAAGCGTGGCTGCAGATTAGGGTACAAAACTGATGAAAAGAACAAAAAGTACTGCACATGGTTCTGCCTGCAGTTGCTGGGCATTTAGAGGGAACGAGAATTACATGACTTGATTTACTTTACAAAAACTGATTAGTAAAACCCCCTGTGGATTTCTTAACTATACTGTGGAGGGATATAAGATTAGTGTAGCAATTCCCATCATCAAACGTATTTACTGTTAAAATATTGGATTAGTGATGTTGTTATCCACTGTTCCAAGATTATAAAGTGATTCTTTAAAATTGAGCAGAAAAATACTGCACTCTATCATTTGTAATTAGATTTCAGTCTGAGTGTTTTTGCCTTTCCACAAAAAGTAATTCTGCTTCCAAAAAAAAAAGAAAAAAGAGGAAAGTACTGTGCTCTGCACACAAACAAAGAGAAAATAAAACTACAGAATGCAAAAGAGGAAACAAATTCTTTTCCTCATCTGCTTTTGAGAGACAAATGGTCGCACCTGGTCTGCATCTCATTGCTCCTGCTTGAAATGCTCACTGCTGTGGCAATGCACCACCGTTACACCAGGTGGTAATAAAGCCATGTAGGTGCTAGATGTTCCTTATTTGTAAGACACACATGACTGTGCACTACCTGAGCCTGACAAACCTCAATCCTCGGATATTTAACCCTCACAGAGAACTTGGAGGAGAGCTATAAACCTTCAGGGTCATCATTGTCTCGGTTTCCAGTGACAACATGGACTGTGAAGGAGGAAGAGCGTGAGGAAAGGGGATAAATTAATGCGTTCATTAAAGTAATTATGCTGCATTTGGGCCAGGAAAATTAATGCAACTGTACCCTGGCTTTTTAGCCATTATCTTAAGTGAGTAAGAGCACCTGGAGCTCTTAAAATTAATAAACAAATAAAAAGCTACAGCACTAATACCACCACCTTCTCACATTTTATCCTGTCAAATACCTCTAGGAATCACTTATATGCAGTATTCACATAGATGTAGAATAGATAGTGATGCAAGTCACAAAAAATAAAAAAACTTTTAAGCCAGAAATACTCAGCAACTGAAGAGTGGGCTTTTTGCTGTATCTGCCGTGCTATTTGACTTTGCTATTTGCCACTACTGCAGTGTTAAGCTATATAACCGTAATCATTGTTCTTTTTCCTTATTTTGGTAAATCCTTATTCTCTCTTTCTAGCTTTATCCTCCTAGTAATTTGGAAGAATAAAGCAATTTGTTTCTGAATCAGAATCAACGTGATCAATATTATTTCATGCCATTACCGCACAAAATTCAGATTTTAAAATAGTCAGCAACTTCAAAAATTTAAACAATCACAGATTAGTTTGATTTTAAATTATCCTGTTTCTAAGTGACCATAAAAATAGAGGCTATAAATATGTAATCTTAACTGCAGTAGCTCTGAACAGCCTTGACAGGGTTTATCAGCTAAATGTTTAATCAGGCAAAGCAGCAAAAAACATAACCACAGGAATGCATGGTATTTAGCATTTAAATAAAGCTTGTAAACCAATGACAAGTCTATTTGGGCAACGACTACCACACATGTTCCTTATCTGCAAAGGTCTTATCCCAAATTCATCAGAACAAGTCTCTCACACATTATTTTCCAAGCAGTAACATCAGTTTCCATTCACCGAGTTCGCAGAAAAAGATACAGAAAACTGCAAGTTAAAAGGCATGGCCATGAAAAAGAATTCCCACGTTGGCAATGTCATATTGCTCTAGGAACTTATTAAATCACAGCCAAAAAAGCAAAACAGAAAACCCCAAAACCAAGAACACAAAAATCCACCACAGAATAAGAAATGAGCCTGACAAAGCACTACAGTTCTTTAGTTTTTGTGCAACTCAACAGTTCCGTTTCAAAATTTTCAGCTACCTGCCTGCTTCTAAGATGCAACCTTGAACAAATAAGGCAAATGAGAGCCAGGACAGAACAGGCAACATAAAGCCTTCCCTCCCTCCGCACCAAAAGCGCCGTTTCTTGTTTCCCCCAGACTATAACCTCTGTGTGAAATTGCCCGGCCGCTAATAGGTACCAGCTTCTCACCTCCTGATATCAGGGGCCAGATGTGGTACTTTCTGCTTCATTGACTGCTTGGCCCTGCACGCTGGAACTCTGCTCTCGGCTATTTCGTTCACTCTCTCTGTTGATAAAACGCATCCCACAGCAGCACTCAACACTGAATGGCAGTAAGTAGCCCAAGAAAATGTAATGATTTTTTATTGTTATTATTAAGTAGACAAAAGTAGTGAGCCTCTCCCTTTGGAGAGGGGGGAATCAAAAAACTTTCATGTAAATAACACCTTTTTGTAAACAGGAGTTGGTTTTACTCACGGTTCATTCTAGTGGCTTTTAAATATATTTCTCCTCCTTTTAGAGTTGGGAACCATTTGCTTTATGAGCACCATTTGGATCATTTGCCTGTTGCTCATAAAATAGACAAAGCTTTTATCCATGCCATGAATTTTTACTCACTTTATACAAAATATCTAAGGAGGGATTTGCAGGGGCCAGAATTACATCCATGAAAGAATTAACAACTAATTTAATTTTCTGCTACAATAATGGTTCCAGCAGTTTTTGGTTTTGTTGATTACATTTCTTCTCTCCACGAAATAAAAAAGCATATTGGTGTTAGCTTCTTTGTACATATTTTTTAAAAAATCAGAATTTTTTTTTTCCAAAAATGAATAGGAATGACAAAAACATTTCACACATTTTAATCTGTGTAGCTACTAAGTAGAGCAGTGGCAAACGCAGTGGCAAACGCAGCTTTCAGAAGTGATCGGATAACACGGTGATGGCCTGTATACTCAGGAAGAACAATGATTCTCATCAGCACTGGGACAGTGCAACAGAATATTTCTTTGACAACGCTGCTGGCAACAGTCACACAAACCACCAAAGAGAAGTGGTTGCAAAAGCTCACCTCTGTCCCCCACGTTCACGCACCAGAGCCCCCCTAAACGATGATCCCGGCATCAAGCTGCTTTGCCTCCTCCTCTCACAACTCAGGAGCCAAAATTCTCTCTTCTGTGCCACCAAACCGAAGCGCAGCCCTAACTCCAAGCTCTTTACCTGCCTGCTCTAGGCAAGGCAAGAGGAGCCGCCTGGTAGCCCTCCCTTAATGACTCATTAGCTGTTCAGCAGTAACACTGGAACGAAACACTTTCCTCAAGGGTTTTGTTCCTGCACATAAGGAGTTACTGTCTATTAGCAACTATGGACCATAGCAAGCTCCTGCACAGAAACATTATTGATTGCAGGCACAGATCAACGCACGCTTAACTATTGCAATTAGCAGCCGCCTGGATAGAGGCGTTTGGAGGTTTGGCCATGCAGTAGCTGGAAACAGTCAGGGTGCACGCTGCATCTGGGAGCCTTTTCTTTAGTAAGGAGAGAAGACCCTGTGTTTTGAAGTGTAATAGTTGAGGGATTTCCCTACAATACAAGGCTTGCATGTTTACAGATAACTATCTTCTTTCTGTACGTAGAGGTGCACAAACAAAAATACAACATATCTGTGACTACCGTGAAGAATTTACCATTTAAGAGTTACTATATTTCAATCAGCTGTATAGATTGTACCATGAGAGCCTGCACAGTTAGCATTGCAACTAATAAAAAAATGCACTCAAGCATGAACAAAGGTAGCAGTAACAGATGTGGGGTTTTTGTCATTTCTAATTCTAAATTCCTACGCCGTGTTTGCCACGTGCTTTCGGAGTAAGCATGCCTCTAGAACAAGCCTAACTTCCAGGATTTTATACATGTAGTTTGCAAAAACTGGAGACTAAATAGGAGAATATTTGTTTGGGCAGAGTGCTTACAGCCTGAAAATAGGAGGCAGCGCCTACTTAGACTACAGTCACGCTGTAATTACAGATCAGGGGTTGCTACCTCTGCCTGGGTCCCTCCATCTTTGCCAGGAAACTCTCAACTTGGGCATTACAGCTGCAGATTCACCACTGCCTTTAGCAACAGGTGAACCCTGCAAAGCAGAGGTAGGTGTTTCGGTCAGGAAGGGGCACTGCGCCATAGGAATTACAGATGTGGCAGCTGCTAAAGGAAAAATGCCCCCGCATCCATAAAAAGCGGCAATCTTCCTCTGGGAGTTTGCAGAAGCAGCCCAATTCTCCAGGTTGGTCTCCCCGGCACCCTACTTCATCTCCACCCCACTCCAGCGCCTTCTCTCGTACAGCCCCAATCCTTGTCCTTGGAACAGCAACTTCCAGTTTCTCCTACAGTATGAACTGGCTCTTTGCTTCCCTCCCGTCACCTCCGAAGTGACATATTTCAGCGTGCAGTACCGTACGCTGATACACAGGGAATAAATAGCAGAAATGCCTCTGAACTCCTGTAAGAAGTTTATAACAACTGATTTGCTCAAGTACACAACTGCAAGGCCAAAACATCCAAACCCACTTTGTGTTAAGGAAGATTGCATATTAATATTCCCATTTCTTTATCTCTTTTTGCATGATTAAATATTGCTTCATTTTTGGTTAAATCCTATGACGCAAAAGGTTGATCTTTCAAACCTTCCTCTCAAAACAACAAAACTTCCACAAACTTCATTTCTACACCAGGAGACACTCACAGTTTATTGACACACCCTTCAGAAAGCAGTTTTGTTTTGTAAAGTTCTGCAAAGTTTTTTAAGCACGTAAGGAACACAAACTGGAGGCAAGACAATCCTGGCATCTCTCCTGAGATTTCAACTAAAAGCACACTACCAATAGTCTGGGCAGCCAAACACCAAAAGAAATCATTTTGACATACGATGCCAAAAACCACAGAGCTACCTGTTGTAGCGTTTCTTTAGAGCCCCAGATTAGTTCTATTAAGACTTACAGAAACCACCATTACAGAAAACTATCAGAAAAGTTGTTCCAGCCTACCTGTGGTTGAGTCCAAGGCTCCAAGGTTGTTTCTTTCAAAGGAGTTTGTGGCCTTCCCATTTCTTTTGTGTGCTTTTAGGAGAGAAAATTATGCATCAGTTATATATTCAACCACTCTGTCAGCATTCAGCATTAATTTCCCTTGAGGGAATAAAACAGTCAGGTACAAAATTCATACAAAATAACGGTAACGTACGATGACTGCATACATTTGAAGTAGACTGTAGGTCTGATATTTTTGCAGCTAGGTAGCTTAATTTTTATAGAGTTGCTTTAACTTTCAAGGTGTGGGGGTACACACCTTCATCTGTGTGTACAGATGGAAAAACTCAGACAAAAATATGAAGTGATTTGCCAATAGAGTAAGGTTCAGCAGCAGAATTTCAGAGGGAACTCAACTCCGGTTTCTCTGCTGCTTCCTCCCAGGCTGTGCTATGTTCAATGGACACCCTGGAAGAAGGTCATAGACTGCAGTGGAACTAACTTAAATAGAATTAAAAGAAATATTATGGAAATCTTTTTTAAAGTCTGCATTATTTGGGCAGAGGAGCCATGTTTTCAGATGAGTGCCCTTGCCTTTCCTTAATGCTCTTTGGAGCTGGAGCCAGAAGACTGAGCAGGGAACAGCTTCTTGTCTCCTCGACTTTCCACTACCTTGGAATATCTCAAGATTGATCACCCCAAATCAAAAGTCCATATAATCGAATAGATTAAAGTAGTCTTCAAAGAAGTAGACTTGCTGACCCTTCACACTTCCTTTTTTTAATATTACCAAAGCATCCTACAATTACTTGTTAGTGTCTGTAATTGCTCTGCTTCAATAATAAGTACATAAGATTTTTGAGCATTGGGATGGAGCATTGAATGGGGTGTTGGCTCCTTTTAATTTTCTCCATATGAATTTCCCAGGGAAGGAACTTTACACATTGCTGCAAAAATACTGATGAGTCTCTCCCATTTTCTTTCTCCCTAAATTCTGTCATAAAATGGAAACGATGACATTCACAAAAAAGGTCCTCTGCTGAAATACACTCTTTAAGTAGTGCCAGGATTTTCCTCCTCCTGAAATACATCTCTAATGTACTACCCTTTGGATACGGCCTTTGACAATATGTAATATAAATACCATCTTATCCAGGTCTCACATCAGAGTGATCTAAATGCCCACGGAGACTGCAAGGACTGACAAAGAGGAGGAGATGTGTGCCATTGGATTTTCTGTCATATATAGTAAAATACGGCCACTTAAAAGGAAACTTTTTTTTAAATACAGAATTTGTGGGCAACTTGAGTTCGCATGGAGCATTCACAGGGCTTTTTTCAAAAAACCACCTTATTAAATGGCAATTTTGTTTTGGCAGGTTGGATTGCCTGTAATAACAGATTACAGGCAATCATTTTTACCATTTTTGTTATGTTATATTTTGGGGTAGCAACAGAACATGATTCATTCTTGAAATAGAACAATAAGTGCATTTCAAAAGAAAAAAGAAATAACCACAGATTTAGTGAATGCTAAACAGAGTTAAAATGAATGCATCTGGAAAGGGAAGGTTGTGTTTTTCGTATGTTCAAAAGCAAATGTATTCTACCTTATAATCTTTCTTTAAATGTAATAATCAAGCATCAAAGGGACCCAAACACATAATGAAAATTATTAAACGTATCAATTGTGGTGCCAAGATACCATAATAATTCCATATGGCATAACCTGCCAGGAACTGACTTTAAAAAAATCACACTATTTCTTGAGAAATAGTTTTCCTTGGAATTTCACATCAGTTTTTTATACAACATTTGTCCAGTCAGTTCTATTTTAAAGCAGAGAGGAAAAGGAAAAAGCCAGTGTACAAGTACACGAAGAAAAGGGATGCGAACAGGGATGCAAAAGTACATTTATGTGAGACAATACTTAAAATGTTTGAGTAACACTTGAAAACCATGCTCTAAATCTTAGATATGACTTAATGAAGACTCAAACACCTCTTAATGCTGAAGTTCTTATAGCCTAGCGCCTTGTGTTCATTTACTTCTTATTGCTTCCACTCCCCAGCACCCAAAGAGACCCCTTCACCCCTCCAAAGACAAGCGTCAGAAAGCAGCGACAAAACACAGCAAGAGGGAAAACAGAGCAGATTCTGGGGCAACTACTAGTCAGTCAGCAGCCTGCATCCTGGAGCACATGGAAGACAAAAACCCAAGCAGTAACTGCCCTCAGCCCCTACAGGCTTCCCACGCACAGTACACATCTTTCTAGCTCTCATTCCGCTTTTACAATGCTGTTTCAGAACTAAAGGAATTGAGCTCTGGAAATTAAAGGCCCTAACACACAGCACAGATCTGGTTTGCCATGGAGAAGCTGGAAGTGTTACATTGCAAGTTTTCAATGCAGAAAAACCCCTTATACGTGTAGTCACAGCTCACGTGTGACAGCTTTCAATGAACCAGCACTTGTACCGCTAACCAGCGGCGCATCTGCTGCAGCTTCCAACTCAGCATGCTGCACAACTCAAATTGGGCGAATACTTGTTCTGAACTACCTGCTACTACAGCAATTGTGCTTCTAGCATACAAGCTCCCTGCTTACCGCTCGCTGAGATACACACACATTCTTAATGGATCACATAAGCAGCACTTACTCACAAGTTCTCTTTTTTAAAGAAGAGGAATGTGGTAATAATAGACAATCCTCCCGGGAGCTTCTTTCTTCCAGCACAGATAAAGAAGCTCTTACTGAAAGTAGGAAGTTTTTGGAAGCCTTTATACCCCTCTTTTGCTTGGAGCATCTTCCTATAGCCTTCTGCAGCCTCTACAATTCCTCTACAGAACCAAAAGAATATGCCCACAGTCTTTTGTTTATGTTCCCTCTACTTCCTCAATTTGACATTTAAGTTTCACACATAGAAGAAAATTGTACTCATAATGAGATAAAGATGGAATGATTTCAACCTGGATATTACATTATGGTTTCAGCAGTGCCATTAAAGCTCCCTTAGCTCTTGTACACGCACAGATTACAATTTCTCTAGCAGGCAGGCTTGACTTCTGGAATAAATCAGGTTCTTTTCATGTTTGATGAACTGCCTGTCACTTCTGTTACAGCCAACTACCGTTGCACAAGCACGGGGTGTACCCGGACAACTGATTCCGCTCCTACCATGCATCCAGCACCTTCCAAGATCTGCCCCCTGCCCGAGTTGAGGGAGACTCCTTTTGCTCTACGTCATTCCTGGCACCCCGTATCGCTGCCCTGGCACGGGCACTGGGGAAGGTGAAAAGAGACAGGAAACCATGTAAGGTCTCACTGGCTGTAAAATTCTCCTTTATCTTGGTAATCCCGGCTGTCCAGTGGGAAACACAATACTCTCAACTGTTCCCCAAGGCCAGGCAATCCTGTCTATCCACAGAAAGTCCAATTTTCAGGTATTTCCAGTATGAAAGAAGTTTCAGTTTGCTGAGTCATCATACAGCCAGTCACATCAGTCTTCTACCTGACCACCTAGAAATTACCCTGATCAATTATGTTAGCAATCAATAAAGTCCAGCATAACGGCCAGGTAGTAAAAAGACTGTGCAGAAAATATTTTGCTGATATTTGGAATTTTCTGTCTGGTTGTAACAGCAAAAGAAAGCTTTAATATTTAATCAAAGTAGATATTAAATCTTTTTTTAGGGAAAAATGAAATTCATCATGAATATTTCCTGTTGTTTATTCAGAACAATAAGTTTACAAACATATAATTACTTATGACAGCTTGACAGGTAATATCCAGCCTTCCAAAATCTACCAGAGAAAATAAATTGTAAAATAGATTTTAAAGGTTAAAGTCATCATTTTAAGTCAGACTTCATTTTTATCTTTAAGATGCCACACTGGTGGTCCCCACTCTGAAATATGAGGGGGCAATCTCTTGTGCACCTGAGATAGTTGAAACTACTCTCACAACAACTGCTCAAGCGCAGACGACCTCCCTTCCGATGGCATCTTCCCCTACGCTACCCGGCTCCTGGTGTCTGTACAGGTTAGGCTGATCCATAACAAGACAGTGCTAATTTGCTCAACCTATTTTCTCCATCAGACTCAACCCCATTCTCTCTCCGCCCTAAGGTATAGTCCAGCTCTCTCTGTCTCGGATCCTGCCCTGCCAGTGCCCCGCATAGGTCAGGAAGGTGGGATGCAGGTGACTGAGGACGAGGGATGCCCATTCCCTGCGCTCCCGTCCGGCAGCCACCTGCCCAGCTCTCCCTTTTACCTCTCCCTCTCCACAGTGCATCACCGGCAGCAGCAACCAGAGGCAGCAGCCACGTCCAGCTGCGCACGCAAACAGCACCCTGCTCCTCAGGAGCCACGAGAGGCAGGCAGCTGCCCGCTCTCTGCCGCTGCCGAACCCAGCCCGAGCTGCGCTCCTGGCCACAGGGCCTGCTGCATCCCTTCGCTGCCTACAGCCATGACTCCTGAGCTGCCAGGCAGCCACCTCTCATACAAAACACAATCCAGAATTATGGGAAGGTCCTTCCCTTTTTGCTGGAGAGAAGTTAAATTATGTTCAACTGGTTGGCCTCAGCTTCGTGAGCTGGGCTTTTAAAATAATCAAAGATTTCTAGTAACTTGACCATGGATATGACTAATTTTTCAATGACTGCCACTTTTCCAGACTGCAAAAGGAATCTGTTCTGGCCCTCAAAATTTTTATTGTAATGCTAACTACTGGATCTGTTCAGCTAGGTGTCATCTCTTCTTCATCCCGCTTCCCTATTGACAGTTTTTTGCTTTTCTTCAAAGCAAATCTGGATTTATTAGCGTTAAAAAGAAAAGAAAAAGTTACAACATGACAATTTTGGTTTATGTATTTTGATTTCTGGAAAAGCCCTAAAATTATCTAGATGGATACTACCACCAATAATTCTAATGGTTATTGATTGCTGTGAGAAGCAAAAGCAGACCGAAATTCAAAGATAATACGATGCATTTTTCTCTAGTGCCTTACAAAATTGCTACAGCAGCATTAAGATTGTCTGACTCAAAGTGTTCCACTCCTGCACTTTACAGGAAGGAAAAAAAAAAGAGGTGCTTTATGAAATTGTCTTTCAAGCTGAAATCCTGTATGGCTTGAAGTGAGATTTAGGAAACAAACAGCAAAAGACATCTTGTAAGTAGTATATTAGTTATGTTACATTATCGAAGTCTGGGTGGCATTGCACGTGTTTATTTGGGGCAGCTTTTGTCTTTTCTAGTTATGTTTAAAGTATACGGCCAAAAGCTATATTTTTAGACAAGAACTGCAAACTTTACTATTTTTCTGTCCCACATCACAGTTAGGAAATCATGTATATTAATTTCACTGTCCAAGGCAGAACATCTCTTATCACACAGACCGAGAAACGCTGTAAGCCTGAGGAGGAGATTATCCCCATTAACAATGCCTCCTCCTTGCCTCTAAGTTGATTTCAGGTAATTGGATTCCTGCAGTCCTCTCCTTCAGCCTCCTAAGATCCTTCATGTGAAAGGTGAACAGAAGGGTTAATTTAAGTGAGGAAAGTATAATTTTATGTAACAGATTGCCAGTACAAATTATTTAAGTTTCCAAGTTTTATACAAATATGCAAGTAGATCTCTATGACACATAAGTATATGGGAAAGCCATAGGACAGCTGAAACAAGATGTTAGTAAGGATTCATATGGGAGGGTTTTTGCTTTGTGTTCAACAAACACATTGTCTGCCTTTTGCCAAAGAACAAAAATACAATTTGGAACTCACAGATAAAATCCCCCTTATGGAAGTATGCAGTGGGGAACCCACAGTCTAGAGCCCCGCAATGGGATTTAGGAACGACGGGAACAATCAGCTTTCCACAAACAGCAACCCGGAGTCACCACTGACCCAACTTCTACACTGTTTTGGCTGTAACAATTGCGGCTCCATTTCTGAAAGTATCAAAACGCCTTGTGATGTTGCTATATGTCCTCCCAGTGATTCCTTGGCCTCAAAAGCCACAATTTAACCCAGCAAGTCTCTAATGGTTCTGCCAACAGGCAGCTTTTATCTTGCTATTACCTCTCCAAAGATGCAATAAATCACCTAGTGCATATCCAGCCAGCCAGCAATTATAAGGGCATGATTTCCAGAGGTGCAGCACACCCACAGCCTCCATCATTTACAGCTGTTATACTATTCCAGTAGAAGAATCAGCCCTTCGCTTACTTATTGCCTTCTTTTGTTCCGACATATCTCTAAGTAAAGCGGGCGCCTGGCAGGAGACAGGGGAATGGAAGACGAAGGCAGGGTGTGGGGTGGGGGTTGAATGACTACAGCATAGTAGGAAAGCTCAGAGGTTTAACAAAGCCTGACATGAGATTTGCCAGATGGTTCTGTACCGGATTGTAAAACTTTAAACTAATCTTCATTTAAGAGTTTTAAGGGCTGTATCCCTCTTATAAAGCCTCTTGCTCTTTTGCCTGGTTGATTCTGGTAAATTATAGATCAGACTTTAGAAAACTGCTTCCATGAACAGCGGCTCCTTAAATCTCAGCTAAACTGAGCAAGAAGATTACATGTTATTATGATGTAGCACAGTAGGATTTTTGTACAGCAAACATAATGATGTAGAGAAGGATAAAACTATCATTCTGTGCAAGGAGGTCATCCATAGAAGAACAATGCTTTCTGTACAGCTAGCAAATCCATACATACATGGTGAATCTTCACTTGGCAAATTCTTTTTCCTTAATGGTTTCATAAAGAAACCCAACCATAAGCAAACCCCAAATCTGTATTTCAGGATCCAATGATCAAATGTCTTGCAGGAAAGGAGATGTCATTTGGAAGAAACGATTCAAACATTACTAGAAAAAGTATTTATCTCAAGGGCAGTTTTCAGGTAAATGCATCCTATTGGTTTTATGCAAGGAGAAATCTCCTCTGAATCCCCAGTGAAATGTCAGATACTGTATGTGCTATTAAAAATTAAAATGCTCACTAATCTTACAAGTGCCTATATATACTTTTAATTGTAAATCAAATACAGTTCACATGGAAAAGCACAAAGCAAAGTCAGTATACTAAGGGGTAGAAATTCTTTCCACCTGCTGTCAGTATCTGTAATCTTACCCAGTATCTTCATAGTTACACTGTTGAAATTATAGTAGAGGGAATTTATAGATTTTAGGCACTAAATGATGACAAAGTTGAAGTGGGAACAATAGAGAATAAAACCAAGTGCTTGGTAACTAGCAACAGCAAAATTTCAAAAATCGAGAGACTGAGACCACCATGTTCTGAGACTTGATACAGTAATTTGATACTAAAATTGTGGCCTATCAATCTTTTGAACGGGCGATACAATTGTTTAATTCTGCTCAGCTTTGAGTCAGCAGCCTACTGCATTTGCTCTAATTTTCTTTTTCCATACATGATTTTGAATGCAACGTAGTAATGTCAAATGACCTCCCCCTTCTCTCTCTTTTTAATTGAGACATTATTTCCTGCACATGAAAGCTTTTGACTTAAAAGCAATCAGGTGTGATATTCACAGCTCTGGTCTTTTCAAAATGTCATGCACAGGAATTATACGGATTTATCCTAAAGCTCTCTGTAAGAACGTCAGCATTTTGGAATGCCTAAGAAAATGCCTATCTATGAGAATATGCTTCTCTAGACTCTGTTGTTCAGCTGATCTTATTACATTAAAGTAACAATCAGATGCTGTGTTTCACTTCTATTTTATCCTCCACATCATTGCTAACAAACAAGTTTCCTAGATTTCAGAAACAATAAGAATTTCTTAATTGATGCATAGTTAAATTCCTTCTGATATAAGAACAGAAGCATTCCCACAAATTCAGATAACCCTAAAGGAGCAAAATTACTTTAAATTTTGATAAACACAGAACTTTTTTTTAGTTCGTGTATGTAAAAATCTTAGTGGTAATAGCTGATAAAATATGCTCACACTACATGTTCTGACTTGAAAGTATTTACATATATAAAACTAATGTGACATTATATGCTAAGGTATTCTTACATCAAGTGAAAGGGGAGAAAAAAGAACATAATATCAAACAGCTTGTTTTAGTTGCCTGAGCTCTACTTAGCTTTTAAAGAACGAATATAAATGTACACAAATCCATTTTGTGACTCAGATAAAGCATCATGTTAAAAATGTAGTACATGCTAGCAAAACTACGAATTTTTATATTCTTGCATATTTTCTCTGGAGTTGTTAAAATTCACATTTCTTGTTTTATCCGTTCATAAAGATAGTTTCTCTTCCTGTAGGTTATTCAGGAAAAATAGCATAGCCTCTGCCAGTATCCACCTTGTCCAAATGGGTTTTTTTCTAGGGCTTGTCATCTTCTTTCTCTATGGTGTGACTAAGTTATACTTTATAGAAATCCGGCTTCTTATACCGAACATTTGCAATTTAAATTGCTCTTTCTCTCTGAACATTAAGTCTGAATTGGATAAAGCTGTTAAAAGCTAAGGCTTCCTAGTATTTTTACTTTACTAATCAAGCAAACTAAAATTACATTATCAGAGTTGGCCAGGAGTAGCCTGGACCTGGCTGGTGGAGAAAGGCCCAAACGGGAATCTCACACGCTGATTACAGCCAGGAAAGAATGGTTGACGAACCCCTACACTTTAAGCTTTGAAGTGTGGCAGAACTAAGGAAAATGTGCCACCTTAAATTAGATTTTCCCAGAAAGTTGATAAATAGGCTTACTTATAAAGAACAGCAAGACTAATCTGCAATTCTCTTGACATTAAAGACAATATGATCTATAGAAGCCTTGTTGGATCATCAGCTCTTTTCATTTGATGTCATCCTACTCATATTCCTTATCCCCAGCTGTGACTATTTATCTTATAAAGTTTTCTAGTGCATATTATAGTTCTTAGTATATGAAGTAAAATAAAAAGTCAGATTGTTCTTCAGGTGGCAAGAGTATGTCCAGAACAGGCACTTGTACCATAAATAATCCCTCAAGAGATAAAGAAGGATGTCTGGAAATAACTCTTTTTCCTTATCAAGTCTCAGAGTAAATTATTCAGCATGTATCCTAACCTATGGCACAGAATTCAGACTGAACGCAAACAGTGTAACTTGTAAAATAGGGAGGAACAGGGAAACATATGTAGGAGTCACCCAGGGTAAGTATAGGTAAGAGTAGCTCCATCTACTCTCAGGCAGGTCAATGCAAGGGAGATCCATCGCCCCGCTTAAGCCAAGAATGTCTGTGGGCTACATCAGCACAACTTGTGAAAAAGTCTTTTTTAAGACTAGACGTATGTAATCACATACTCTTGTCATCTGTTACTTCACATGTGGTCAGGATAGAGTCTGAAATCTCAAAACTGTTATAGTAAAATCCATTTAAAGTCATATCGCATTCTTGTTTTGACCAAAAGGAACGGGTGCCTACCCGCCTCTCTGCACCTTCTTCCCTTCCCTTGGACAACTATGCACGTCAGCTTTCCATCAAGAAAAACAAGATGAAAATACTTATTTACTCATTCCAATGGGAAGTGCTATCCACAGATGTCCACAAAGTCCCATCACATTTCCCCTAATACTCATACGTTCTACCAACCCCATCTTCACTCCATGTCAGGAATCCCTTCTGAAGTTACAGGAAAAATCCCACCTTGATATCATACATTTAGCCGTGTTAGTAGGGTTTGCTGTCAAGAGAATAATAATTCTATTTCACAAAGAATTATAAAATTCTAACTTTGTTTTTTTTTCAGCTAAACATAGGAAATAACAACATGAAATTACTTCTCTTGCTGCCCTGTGTAAGTCTGTCTATGCTGCCTTTCTGGAAGGAGGGAACCTACAACTCATCAGAAGCCTTGGTGGGCCGGGGACGTCACCTAGGGAGGCTGCACTGAAGCAGCAGATTTTGGAAGTCCTGAGGGACTGAGGCCAAGGTACACCCATGCCAGCATTTCACCGATACTTATTTACTGCCTCCATACATAGGGTAGATTTGTATGCTTGGGACATGGTGGCAGGAGTGCAAATCAGGTGGGCTCAGAAGCATTCTCAGTGGTTTTTTTGATTTTGTGGTTTTTTTGTTTCTTTGGGGTTTTTTTTGTTGTTGTAGTTGTTTTGGTGTTTGGTGGGGGGTTTTTTGGGTTTTTGTTTACAGACATAGGTACAAGTAATGGGCTCACCCAGGAGATTCAGGGAAGTTATTGTAACGTACATGTCCTCTCATTATTGTCTAGACATTATTACAAGATTCCTTGGCCCAGATATTGGGATGGCTTTAAAACTTAAGTACTTAATACAAGTATTACCTCTGGTGCATCTGTTATCTTGTCCCTACTCTGATGAGAAATATGCTCGGAGCACAGGCACGCAGCAGAGGCAGAGCTCATCTACTCCTGTTGTACCCAGCACCAAGCGTGGCAACGACATAGCAGCAGTGTCATCGTCACAGATTAGCGATCCACAGGGATTACACAGCCGCTGCCGAAGCCCATGTCACTGCAAAATTTTATTGCTATTGCAACTGAAGACGGTTAGATAAAGTTTAGAAGGTAAAATAATGAACACAAGAAGAAATAAACCTCATGCTCTCCACAGTTTTTATAAATGAGGTGAGAATTAAGAATGCAAAGGGATCAGGGTAGATGTGAGTCTTTGAAATAATGGGTGAGGCAGAAGGAGTATTTCCAAAGTACTGAAGCACGTTGACAAGCGGATGTTACAGTGGTGTTGAGGATGTCTAAACTTAATCCTGCGAGGTGTCTTCACTTAAGATAAATCAGTTTCTGATTGTCTTCTACCAACTGTATTATACCCACCTCTAAGTGCATTCTCACCTTCTATTTTAAAGTTTATTTTAATCCTGATACACAGTTTCTCAGATACGTTTCCTGACACTTTCCAAGTTTTCTATTTTGTTTTCTGTTATTCATGCATTATTGAATGAGACTGGTTTTCCCCCTTGGGGCATGGCGGAGGAAAGAGAAAAAGAAAACCCAGAACATAGTATCTGAAATAACATCTTCCATAACTATAGTATTAAATTAGTTTATGTAGGTCTGCTTCTGCTAATAATGCCTACAGTGGAAAACTTTTCAAGCACAGTCCTGTTTCATAAAAACAATAATGAACTGATATTAATACCACTCCTCTGGAAGCATCATTTTCCTCATTTTAAAAATGGCAAACTAAAACAGCAGAGTCACACATACAGTAATTTTTAAAGCAACAGACAATTTTTATTCCTAATGCCAAGATGAGAGACAAAATGCCCTCTCTTTGATAAGATTGGGAAGAAAACTCCTGTCATAAATACACTAGAACATTGGAAGTAGATTTCATACTGTATAAGATTAGAACTTGGAAGACACCTTTCAAAACAGATGCATATTCACACACACGCTCTCTCGCTCTCCGATTTCCAGAGCCACTCCAGATTTCAAATATTTCAGATGTGCTAAATGAAAATGTATTTGATTTTTATTATGCATTTTCATGAAACAGACTCTGCTACATTGCAGAGGATACTCTTATTAAGCACCACACTGTATAAGTCAAGCTTTTTTCTAAATCACTACAAATAATTCTTTTTCTGCATCTGACTTCCCAGCAGCATGTTACAGATAGAGGCACAGGAAAGCTGAGGGAATGAGTTGGTGATCCAATACCTCAGTTACAAGCTCTGGCCCTAAGCAGATGAAACTCTTGGAATTTCAGCAAAAATGGTAGCAAAGGATTTTTAATGCTGAATCCAAAACATGGTAACATGTACACGTACCTGGTCTGGTTTAATTCTAACTAGTTTGAACACCAAGAATAGTGAAGATGTGATAGCAGACACTTCAGTTTAAGACGGCTTACAAAGAAATACAGAAGCTTTGCAAGACTTAGAACTCCATTTTTTCCACCAAAACTCTACAAGTTGTTAGAAAAAAGTGCAAAAACTGGAATTTCTAATTTCAGGTAGATAAGGTCATAGATATGAACTTACAAAAACAAAGATCACTTTAAAGCATCCTCTTTTGTTTATTTTGTAGAAAAAAAAATACATCCTAGTGGATTAAGGAAAACAACATCAGAGGAGCTACTATTTTGTACGCAGAGCTCTTATACACATTAAAGAAAATGTCAGTTTGCTTATTAGGGGGAATTGCTTTAATTCTTCCAGATGATGTATTCCAGGAATAATTTGAGCTTTTAGAAATAGTTCATGAGATAAAAATCATTGAAGCATCATTCTGATGGAAGTTGAGGGTTTTGCATATCTCACTTAACATAAGAGATTTGCAAATAAACATTTGAAGCATATGAAAAGCAATGGCAAAACCACAGAAAATGGCCATCACCGGATTCCTAAACTATTTACACTGAATTGCTACTTGTCTTAGATTAAGCACACTTTCAGTGAAATAATATATGGCAGTCAAATCGCACACAGTAGCCACTTTCATTAATTTATTATAAAGTGCATTGTTCTGTCCATATGCAACAGACTGGGGACAATTTAACTTACAAAGACTGCGATAATTTTCTAAAGGTTTATGCAAGTCTTGTACGATCATCTCTAATACCTATGATTTATGTATTCCATAAAAAAAACATTGTTATCTCAGGATTATTGCACTAAACCTCCTGGTGTAAATTCAAAATCTTAAGGAATATGAAACACTCTCACAACTTACATGACAGTGGCCCTTAGACCTTTTAAAGTTATGTTCTCTATGCTCTTTATTATTCCACTTCCTACACCTTACGAAGTACTACTGAAATGAAAGAACTGAACTCACTCCAAATGACTTTTATAGGGGCAATACTGGTCCAAGGCTCATTGCAAAAAAAAAACCAACCCACAAATTAACCAAAAAGGTTCTGGGTTGTTATTCTGTATTTTTACAGATTATTTGATTTTTTTAAAATGCAAGTATAGCTTAATATTATGTGTGAATTGAAACATTATCAACAAGAGAAATCAAAGAAAAGTTATTTAAACAATCTCTTTCTGTAGTAGGGAAATGGAAAACACTTCGTCCCACAATCCTGTAAATATTCTTGTCAGTCCCATTGTAACATAAATAAATAAAGATAAAACACCATTATTACAATAATGTAAAGCTGTTATGATCTATCTATACATGTATAAAGCCTCAGCATTCAAAAATAAAAATATTTTTCCTTTCTTTACTCTTCCAGACTTATCTCAAAGGGAGCAGTCAAAGAAAGAAGAGGCCACGTAAAACTTGTTGACTGAACCAAATGGAATTTTCTAGGCAATCACAAGCAGTACAGATAGGCTGGCTATACAAACGCACCAGCTCCTCTTCCCTTTCCTCCTCTACGTAGCTGAGCACATACACTGCTGCTCAGTATTAGTGAAGTGGAACTCAAAAAGCAAACATCATAAACTTTTCATGTCCTTCAAAATTTCAATGTTCAGTTCTGATGCAGCAGCGTACCTGGCGCAAGTACGCTCGGCAAGATTTGTATCGGCCAGCCCACGGAACCTATGCTGACAACATCCTAAAACAATCATCCCATTCTGTTTCTTTAGCAAACAAAGAGTTGGAATAAAAATGAAACTGAGAAGAACAAAAGTGTCACTGCTGCTCAGTCACTGGTGCTAAGAGACACTGCTGATTAAGATATTAACTGAAAACCCCCAAAAGATAAACCTTTTGAAACAGGGAATTAAAGACATGTCTCCTTTGTAGGCATACACTGATTATACTAAGAAAATTTAACCACTGCAAATATAAAAATCACAGCTAAAATAATTAATAAAAATGGTAAATGACATACAAAGAAAGTGACATAAAAGAGTTCCCTCGAAACCATCTGCTTTTGCTACATAGCAAAATGAGTATGTGTCACACGACTGATGTTAGACAAAAGATCTATCAACAGGGATGGAGGAAGACTCCTGGAAAGCTGCAGATCAAATGAAAAACGCAAACCCATTTTCTATGTTAAATATGTATGATAAGCATAAAGTTTAAGACAACAGACCTAATCCTGCATTGTCCCAAATCCTGCGAGTGAGGAATTTTACATAACCTCGCATCTCTGTTTCACGGAAATTTTTGAAGTACTATGTTACATCAGTGACTTTTTAGATTCTTTTTAAACAATCTTAGAAAAGCCAACAGCAGTAAAGAGAAGATAGCAAAGTATCATGACATATTATACTTCTATTCTTAACAAATCAATGAATCACATTAAAGATTCAAATTACATGTCCCTCCCCTATGACCCAACTCATCACACAGAGAATCTAGAATCAGTCTTCACTAGATGAAATACCAGCCATACAGAATTCCTATCTAAACTTCCCTTCAGATTAGACCTATAAATGCATGAACTATTACAAAATCACAATATTTACAGAAAAAAATTCACCATGGAAATAAATTTTTCTACTTTTCTATTTACAAGTTTTTCCTACATTTACCTCTTACTTTAGAGAAATATTCTACTGTAGCATAAGATACGACTGGTTCATTTTAGGCAAACCACTTTGTTTCAGCAAAAATTAGTGTGGAAGAATCTTATCGTAAAAGTCTAAAATGGCTATAAAGGAAATTACATAGCTCGAGTAAAGTCTTAAATAGTCATCTCCTTACAAAAGTTTAGTATTATAGCTCAACTAGAAATCAGATTCACTTTAAAAAATTGTAACATTTCTCTCCCAGAAACACACTGGGATTTGATTTTTTTTTTCCTTCCTCTTTCTTTCTCAGTCCTTACAAAGCTATCTCTAGTTCATAAAATTTCTTCAAGCAATTTTCTGCCAACAATTGGCTGCTTTAATTTACCTCTATCATAAATTCCCAAGCACAAGAGTAGGTTCTTTGCTGATTTGAGATCTGCATTTAATTCTACATTCCTTCCTTTCATTTATCTATATCCGCCTTTATCTATATCATTTTACTTGGGGGCATCATTTAACTTAGTCCTCCCTAGCCACAAGTCCTAGCAGACACTCCCACAAACTGCTCGCTTCAGTAAATTGATTTGCTGTCTCCTCTAACTATCCTTCACAACAAATCAATCCTTTGACTCCTCCAACTTTTCTGAAGGCTTGCCTCTTGTCTGCAAGAGGAAAGTTGTAATCATCCTCCTTTTTTTTGCATTTATCTGTGGCAGTGGAGAAAGATTCATTTATGTTAAGCATTTGCCATCACAGCTGGGTTCAGACAGAGCCAATGGACCGGTCAGAGCTCCCAGTCTCACTGCCACCACTGTCCACCAGAGCTGGAAGATGGCAGGAACACCGACTATGCTGCCCCACACAAAGGAGTTACCTAAACCAGTAGAGGTTCTCCACCCGCTCACACACACTAACATGCACCACAGAACTTCTCTTAGGATATGTCTTTCCATCTTACAGGTTTGGAATACCTCTTTCACTTCTTTCCATTTGCCTCACTGTTACAGAGTGCACCAGAAAAAAGTACCAAGGGGGGAAAAAAAAAAGATCAGAATCTAGGACTTGATCTCAACTGACTAATGACTAGAATCAGCCACGCAAAGAAACACTGTTAAGAAGCTCTGCTGAGAGCAACTGCTGTACCTCAACAATCCGGAGCATAATTAAAGACCGAGCTGTTCAGACATTCTGAAGTCAGTAACTCAACTTCATGTGAGACAGTTTTGTACCTTGGGAAGAACACCACATCATTAGATAGGTCAGAGAGGCAGGAAGAAAATGGATACAGCCAAGGTAAACACACCGCTTCTCCAGAAATATTAAAATGAATGGCATTGTTCATCTTAGAAGAAAATGAAAAGCATGACATAAGAGGCCATATAAACTGACACACAGAGGTGTATTTGTAGGTCAAGTAAATTATATGGTGACTGCTCGCAAAATTCTAGTTCAAGAAGTGGGAGGAACCAATTAAATTAATATGTGGGTTTTTAAGGGAATTAAAAGAAAAATCTTGTGTGCTGTATAGTTGGAGTGCTCAGCACATCATGGATTTCACAACATGGTATTAAAGAGTAACAATATTCAGAGCTATAATAATTAAGACAAAATAGACACGATCTCCAGAGAGCAGTGCAGAACCTTATTTTCCAGCACCTTTAAGCTATTCTAAGCTGTGGGAGTGAGATCTTTATAAGTGATAATTCCACCCTATGGCACTTCTAACACATTTTTCATAAACAACTCACATTTGCCCGTGTTAGTTCTGGTGTACTTTACAGTTTTAGCAACACAGTGTTTCTTGTTTCTGCAGATTTGCATTTGTCCGCACACGTTTGATGTAAGCTGGCAAACCATAGCTCGTCTCCAGAGTGAAACCACCCCCCGAACAACACAAGATCTCCTGCTGACAAGCAGGCTACGCCAAGATGTCACTGCGTGTGTGCTCCAGTGACTTAGTTTCAGCAACTGAAAGTCAGAGCTCCAAGGACATGACTTTCCCAGCGCAGGCAGGGCACAACGCAGCATTTCATGGTTCTCATCACAACCCACGTCCAAACCGCTATAGATCGCATGACCACAGCACCAGCAAAACCTGCAGAATCATTGAATCATTCAACAGTCATCATTTCAGTAAGTTACACAGTGTGGTAATCTGTGTTTCAGCAATAATAAAAGTTGTAATTGGAGATATGTTGTCCTGTATTTGCTAGAGCATGCTGTGATAGTCAGCTTCCAATCCCGTGTGTTAATATAGGAAAATTAGTTTCAGACTCTCAGAGAAATCAATGAACTACAAGTTTTATGAGAGAAAGCTGTAGGTTGTAATAGTTTCAACATGGAGAAGTAAAAAATAATAAAATAAAAAAATTCAGGGAATTTGAAAGGGAAAAAAATTAAATGTGCTAGGGCATTAAGGTCAGCTCCCTAACGCACGGTAAGCATTCACTAGCGTAAAAAGCTTTTATGGTTTACCGAGGCTCAACATGCTCTTTTCTGCTTTTAGATGTCAACAGGTTCATCCTAACCATGCCCTTAGCATTCATAAATCATCCACTTCATTATCAGCCAGTGCCGATCGGCCGTGCGAGTAAATCTAGAGAAGTTAACTACCAAACACAACATCCCTGGTGCAACACACTGTACTGAATTCGAAACTTCTGTTTCTGAGATTGCCCTCTGTGCCAAACATGCGACAGATGCAACACAAATACAAGCTGTTATGAATACAGCACTGACAAAGAAAAAATGCAAGCACCTTGGTCTTGTCCACCCATGTTAAAAGTTACGGCCAAGTTCTTCATCAGAATTGTTAACTGCTGCTTAGCACAGAGGAAACGAAAGGAGCCACAGCGAAGAGGTTCACCGCGGAGCATTACGTGCTAGCTGCCCTCCCCAGCTGCCTCCACGCAGAGCCAAGGGAAAATTACTATTCATGTATCTATAATCTACTAATAACCCCCCCAAACCCTGCTACAGGGATAAAACCAAATTGATTACACATTTCCAAAGATTCTTCTAAAGCTTAAAGCTTTTCTCTTTCCTACTGTATATGACGTTGTGAAAGTGAGAGAACAGATTCCACTGGAGTTCATAGTCATTCTCATTTCCAGAGAGGTTTCTTGGGTGCAATAAGTCTATGGCTGCATCCATCCCTCCTTTGCTTCTTTGGTGCTGGTTTCCCAGTCTGGAGGTTTGCTGGAGTTTGTAGCTTAGATACATACATAAATACATATATACAGAGACAAAAGTGTTTTGATTCCTTTCATATAAAGACGACTAAGTCATTTAAAGTTATCATAAAGTTACCATTTAAAGTTATGATAAGAAGTCATGTGTGAGGGAAAAAAGTCTTCTGGAATTTGATTTTTAAACTCTTTTTATTAAGGCTGTATAAAGGTTTTTTTGCTTGTTTTTAAGGTTCCTACCAATATAAAACAATACTATGAAATCTCACACCCGTAAATATCCTGTTTTTACAGAAAACCAGGAATACATGCCCATTTGTATGGAACTCGCACTGTGGTATCTGGCAGCATGACAACCACACTTTATAGAAGTTGTCACCAAGAGACTTGTTCTGGCCAGAATAAATCCGCTTACCACAAACTGGTACAGGCAGGAACGTCCCACCAGTATGAAATGGCATGCTTTGTCCATACTCCATAACAACTGCGGTCAGAAAGTAAGAATACTTTCAACATAACTGAAATTCTTCGAAATTCCCAAGTCTACTGTTTTGTTTGTGTTGGAATAAACCCAAAACTCTCAGCTCAGATCTACTTTCCCAAGGAACTCTCAAAGCTTGTCTTCTGTGCCCAGTATCTTTATGAAGAACAAAACAACCAGAGATGTCTGTGCTACTGTTTATTTATATTATGTTAGTTGTTACTGGGTTTCTGCATACCATAAAATATTAATAATGATTAAAAGAGCATGCTTATTTTCCTACAGGGCTGCACATCAATTTACAAGTATTTTATCAATTTTTATAGTTAGTTTTAGTATATGAATAAAAATGCTACTTATAATTAACATTTATCCCTCTTTTGTACTCTTCAGTTATATACTTATGTACTAACTTAGGTAATAAACAGTGCAGTATTTGTTAAAGAAATAAGCCAATTAAAAGAATTTACTAAAGTACTTAAGTGTACAATAATAATTTCATTTGTTTCAATTATGCGACTATTGTGAATTCTAACATCTCAAAGTGTCTGGTTTTGATAGTTCTTCCCCCCCTGGCTTTTCAATCAAGTAACCTTCTCCAGTATCTCAAAAATATTTTTAAACGTCATAGGTACAACATAATTGCAGAACTACAAAGACCCATTATGCCTGACACGGCACTAATAGACCTTGTGGGTGTACCTTTATTTTAAGAAAGGATGAAAACTTTGTTTTCCGGCTTTTTGTCAGAAATCGCATTGTTGTGGGTTTCTTTTTTAAAAAAAACCCCACATTCAAGTACTTTCCTCACAGCCTTTCTTCCTCTTTTTTTGTAAGCTGAAGAACTTCTTCACCGTTTCAGATACTGCAGAGCAAGTAGGCCTCCTACTGAACTGCCAATGTTTAAATTACTAAAGTAACCCTTCTGCAGTAAGAGTTGAACTTCAAATGTTTATTTAATTTCACTTACTCTTCTATCCTTTTAGTTATCTATTACTAGCCATCTGGATTACCACCATCAATAAAGATTGTTTTGTGCTGTTAGACAGGGGTCAGCATCTCAAAAAGACTTTCCATCTAATTATATAGATTTACAATTACAACAGCGTAAAACACTTAACATCCACGTGTTAAAGCTATAGCTTATAGGCTATACTGAAATAATTACAACAGTGAATACTGTTATGTACTCTGTTCCTTCGAGAGAAGCAGTGTAGGATCCCCTCACAATTACTGTCATGACACCTAAGGAGATGCACGTCCCAAACCCTAGACTAAACCATAAAACGGCACCCTTCAACGGGGCGCTAGTGCGTGGAAGAATGAGCAGAGTCATAGGTACAGCTCCTCACCCCTTCACCCACGGGCTCCCGCCTGGGCTGGCCTCCAGGCACCCGCTCTGAGCACCTCAGAGCTACTCTCACCGTCGCTGCTTCTCTACAGCCACTTTCAGTCCGTCTGGCAGAAGACTTAATGCCAGATTTCACCTCCCAGAGAGGTAGGGCTGTATTTCAACCATCCCACAAATGAGATGCTGAAGAGAAGAAGTCACAACACAACTGAATTATAAAGCAACAGTATCCTGGATTTTCAGATAAAGTAACCAGTGAGAAACTTCTGAAACTCTGCTGGTGAGAAGAACACAACACGATTACTAAGAGCACAACACGATTACTAAGCTAATACAACATTTCTACCCCGAAGTCTTTCAAGGCAACTGGAAACCTTCAGAAAGTGCTTTTAGTGACTGCCAGGATGAATGGCTCCAGTAAATACATTTTAGAAGCTGGAAGATAAAGATCTGAATTCCTTGTTTTGTCTGGAAGGCTTTGTCTTATATCCTTTTCTCTCTCCCCCTGCTGATGCCCCCAAAATACAAAGACTCCACAGAACTGTCGAAGTCACAGACTTAGCTTGCTTTCCTTACAGGTCTGCTTTTATGTGAAATCTCTTTTTTAATCTTTGCTTTCTCTTTACACACTTCAGCCTAATTCATCCTTATAGACAAATAATGCCTACTTGTCTTTTAAACACAAAATGGTTTGTTTGGAAAAAATGCAGAGAGATCAAATTAGGACAAATATATGCATGTGCATATTACCATTTTAATTTAAATTGGCTGTTAAGTAGAATGAGGCAGCAATCTTTTCACTTCGTTTCTCCCAACAGATGCTAATATGAGAAAGATATGAGTATTTTAAACTAGAAAGGTCAACAGGTATTCTAAAGGTGAAGTAGGGATATTTCTGTTAATGTTCTTATGCAAGTCACTGTGGGAAAAGGGGAGCACTACCTTATTGCGATGTATACGTCACATTACACGCATTGCCACAGAAGCTAGCCCCATTCTGAGTCTTGTTAGTTCTTGAAACAAAATAGTCATCTCAAATCTCTTAGCAAGTGCTGTGAACAGTATTTAAATACGAGCTTTACTTAGAGATATACTACCCTGAACTGTATGCTCGATTAGGGCAAAAAGATGGCACCTGCGATATTAACTGGCCAGACATCTGTCTATCTATATACTGAATTATTGGGGTTTTGTTCTTTCTGGGTTGGATGACTTTTTTTTTTAATGATAAATATGCTTGACAATATTTTATAGCTCTTTCAAATGCAACTAAGTAATTAATTCTTCAAAGCACAAAGACTACAGAGATATCAATGAATCAAGTAATTCGCACCCTACATAAGAACTATTATCCTGCATGTTTTTTTCAATAACAGAAAGATAAATTGAAAGATTAAGCGAATTGTCCAAGATGGTATGTTGAGAAATTCATAGAAACAGACTTAATGGAAGTAGCCTCTCCGAACACCAAAACATTTAGTCTAGGAGACTAGCCATATTCTAGATGAAAGATATGATGGCCCTCCTGCACAGCATCATGTGCGCGTTTTATTTCAGACAACAAGTAATACTGCAACCAGTGCCAATGACCCCCTTAAATGGGCAAAGCCAGATACTGCGTAATGGAGCAGCAGGACAAAACCATGCCGTTCATTCCCATGAATTGTTTTATTCAGACATGAATACATATTTCCAGAGCAGATGCTTTAGCATTTGGGTCTTAGATTAAATTCTTGAAGAGGTACCTCTGAAAATACTTACAGTAAAGGCAAATTCAGACTATATAAAAATTAGTCACAACTGTTACATGAATTTTTTATGCCAGTTCTAGACACACAGACTACAGCAAAAGTTAAATATGTATGCTCTATCTCGGTATCTCAAATTTGTGTCACGTATCTTGCAAATTAGCTCATTCAGTAGCAAACACACAATTTATAACAATAGCAACTCTATTCATTTGACAGAGAGAATTATTCAAGCTGTTAAAGATTACCCAACTTCACTAAAGTAGTAAGAAGTCAAACAAAAACTCTCCTCCACTCAAAGTAAAAAACACAGACCAAACTAGAAAGAAAGAAGAAACAAATAAGATGGAGCCTAGGACATGTAAGGAGGTACTCATCTTGGAAGTATCCATTCAATCAGGGGGGGAAAAAAAAAAAGTTAAAGTCTCTTAAATAAAAAGTTCACTCTAAATTAGAAGTTTAGAAAGTCTGTGACATATTTATGAAGAGATATTTAAACTTAGAAGAATATTTTCCACTCTGTTGAACATCTCTTGCATAGCATACACAGCTTCAGAAAGATCATCTTCTATTTTGAAGACTGTTTTTAACAGCAAGTTAAAGTTTCCAAGACTTCCAAAGTTTGTGGTTTTTTTTTTTTACTTTTGATTCTTCTACACAAGACCTCCCAAATTGGCAATCTCATATAATAATTTGTCATGACAGCACAACACACATTTTGCAGGTGTCTATAGCAAGACATCTGCTTCTTTTGTTTAGAATCAAGAAAAGAAGTGCAAGACTAATACTTCATTAATGCTTCCTTTCATAATGCTGAAGTTATTTTTGAAAGTGTACTTCCTCTAATGGAATAGATGACTTCTTTGTCTCTGTGACTTTCTTTCCAAACTGCACGTACTTTATATGAAACATAGCTCCGAGGCTGTCAATTGAGCTTGAAAGTTAATGTTCCTGTAAATCACCAACTGCCAAAACGAGTTACACCATTTACCTTGTGACTGTTTTTTGAAAGTTATCATCGAAGTATTTAGCTAATCGCACTTCAGACCCTGTTTGTCTCCCAAGCCTGCATGGCCAGCAGCCATTCACGTATACAAGACCGAACAACAGAACTGCACGCTCGCTGGATAAGTGATGTTATGGTAAGTCATTAGTGTGCTACACCAGTGATGGATTTCAGAACTGAAACTGCCATGAATCATGTCATTAACTTAAGATTCTCTCTCCATACTAACGCGTCTTGCGGCAGAAAAGCCAGAGCAACAGCACAGTATTTCAGAGAAGTGCTTCCCACACAACTCAAGAGGTGAAAGGACAGGTTTTCTTTCTTTAAATGCACAGTTTAGACAAACGGCTTTGCAACCAGCAATCTTTATTTCTTTTTCTTTATAGGATTTTCCTAGATTATTTGTTGTCTTATTTTTACACTCTTCCCTAAACCTACTTAAAACCCCCCCGACAACTACGGCACAGCCTTAACCTTATACATTGGGAGTAATTGCCTGGAGTTCAATAAGCATTAGAGGCGGCAACCGTTGCTCTGACCCAACTCAATGGCCAAGGGCAGACATTGCGCAACAACCGTAGCGAAAGATCAAGAAAAGGCCAACCAGCTCATTCTTATCACTTATGTTGCTAAGTTTGAACTGAGCAGAGTATGTCAAATTAATGATTGGAAGAGACAAAGTTTAAACCACAATATCAACATGGAGGAGGAAGCTCAAACCCCGGGAGAGACCGGAGTCTGTGAAGTGGTCTGTGACTGGAGCAGAGTGACCAACACGAGTTGTTTGCCCTGTACGTGTTTCAGGAGTTCCAGTCTAGCCTCAGTCCAGCCCCACTGTTGACAACCGCTCCTCACTGAGGCACAGAAGGTGTTCTCCTGAAATGTATCCTTCGTTTTTTACCTAAAACCAAATCCAGTTTGCATACTCCCAAACCCCTTCACAAAACAAAGTGAGGCATATGAAGTAGAGATCACTTTATCCGAACTAACATACAGACACACTGTCTGCATCCTTCTGTATCCAGCTGGTGAATTTGGGATCATTTTCCAAGCGTTCAATAAGGCTACATAGAATAAAATAAGCTGTCTTAAAATTTTATCTAATACTTCCTAATTTGTAGTCAACAGTTTTTTTAGTTTAAGATGAGTTAAAATCACCTGATTGCTATTTTGTAATTACTGGTTTTAGTTAAGCAATCCCAGAGAGAGGAAAGTAGAACAAGGAGCAAAACCAGTCTCAGGTCGGGTACATGTGGCAAATGGCGTGTTGCCAGGATGCCATTTACGAAAAGACTGTGCCAGGACACCGAGGAGGGTCTGAACTGTTGTAGACAGTTGAGAAAAAAAAAAAGTCTGCCTCATTTCCATTTCAGTAGCAAATAAATTTTTACTAAAATAATGTTTTTGAATTATATCCTCTTTGCTTTCTTCTTTAAATCAGTGGAAGTCCCCTATGTCATTACAAAGCAATAAACAGCACTTCAGCAATGATTACATGCTAGCGTTGTCATTTCTTCCTCATGCTTATTATGGGTCATATTTCTACCTAGATTACAAGATTATTGTAATGTTTCAGGCCGACAAGGATTAGTAAAAACAGTACATAAGCAATACAGCGTGCAACTGAAATCAGGGTATTTGAGGAAAGGAAGAGGTAGGTATGGATTTTAAGTGACAAGGAACTGATTACTTTAATGTTCATAATAATAAGACCTGCCAACAGAATAAGGAATAGAGTCATCAGTTTACTACCAGTGGTGACATTTCTTGTTGTCATTCCGCAAACTAATTGCCTCTTTTGTCAGGTATGAATTCCTTTTAAACAAAGATGTTAAAGGCAATGGTGCCTGGCCAAGAAGATACTCTGATTCTTAAAGGCTTCCCCCATTTACTAAAGTTGCTTTTCACGTTTGTTTATCATTTATGCTGATGTCTGAGGAGCTATGGGGTTCCTGCTTTTCAGAGCAGGGGATAGAAATAAGACAGAAAGCATTATGAAGCAATTTGCCAGCCTGTATATAACAGCCAAAAGCATGTATCTATTTCTTCTTTAGAGAACAGGAAGCATTTAATCATTCCTGAAAGACCTACTTATCAAACTGAATTACTTTAAGCATCTTCCCATAAATCACAAAGAAAAAGTATTTTATATTTCCAGAAATTAAGCTCCTCTTGCAATGAGTGGAAACGTTAGCAAACAAACATATCCTATTACTATGTTAAATTCTGCAAACTCCTCTTAACTTTGCAATGCCTATTTTACGAAAAAAAATTTGCTGAGCTATGTTACTCAGTCTAAAAAAAGTGATAAATAATTAATATCTCACCTTCTTAACTCTAGCAGCCCACCTTTAGAAGTTATATACAGTTCTGGGGAGGAGTGTTTCCATCTTCCTCAATTTTTGCTCTCCTCTGTAGGCACACACTGAAACACTTTCTGGTGTCAATCCTGAATGATCAAGCTCAATAAAATTATTAATATTGATCAGGATTTACTTCTTTTGCATTATCAGGCTACGCATTAAATTACCAGCCTGTAAACAGGAATCATGCCAGACCGAAGAGATTTTACTTACAACATCTGACGCGCTCGTATCAGACTGGGCTCCTAACGTTACTTTGTGACTTCCATTTGCAAAAAACCAAACCCACAAGAATTTAACATTTACCTCAGTAAAGCACTTACGTATGTTCTGCATTGCTACTAAACAGGCAGCCATTTTTCTTTTCTCGTTTGCTTTAAAATCAATAATGTATGTCATCCTTACAAACCAGCAGCAGAGATATAGGGCTTTACATAGCTATAGCATACGTATTTATCGGAAAAAAACAAATAAACAAAACCAAAATGCCCCAAATGTCTTTCTATTAGTCTGAACATGTGTAACATCACAGACATAATGGTTCCGCCCCCAAGAAAAAAAGTTTTAAACAGAATTTTAATGTAAGTAACATTTCAGAAGCAGAGAGGCCAGAAGGCAAAGTGGCTGAGCACATTAGTGGTTATCCCTTCTATTCACAAGGCTTACGTGCCATTACCCGTAATGACAGTTAATTGGAAGATCAGAACTGTGATCTGAGCCACTCTGCAAGTCTCTTAAAAGCAGTGTAGCTACCCATAGGGATAGAAGACCACAGAATATTAGTTGATAGAACCTAACACTGCAGCAGTGCACATGAACGCGTGATTGTACAGAGTATACACTGCCAATATGCCAAAAAAGCACAAGTGTCTTAAAACATCTCTCCTGTAGTCCAAGTGCAAAACTGGACACTGAAAATGAGTGAACAACATGAAGTGGGGATAACAATAACATTGCAGTTTGTCTTCAGTTACCACCAACTGGCTTAAATTTAGTTTTAGTTAAAAACTATGCTCATTTCCTTCAAAAAACCTCTGGCGCTAGGATAACCACAAGTTATGGTTTAGTAACAACAATCTGAAATGAAAGTTAGATGACTAACATCAGACGCATTGAGAGAACACTCCTAAGCTGGTACTGAGTTGGGGATGTTAGTGCTCAATTCAGCCGTAGAGATGGATAAAATTCATCCAGCGATTTTCACAAATCGAATGCTGATCCTTAAAACTTCATGGTCTTGAATGTAAACTACAGAAAGGGTAAACACTGACTGAGCTCTACACATAAGATTGCAAACTTTTCAGATTCAAGCGGCTATTAAACAAACACAGATTTAGTCTTACTCACTGCCATTGCTCATACCTTTCCTTCTGTAACAATTGGTAATCTAACAATTTAATTTGTATTTTTGAAGCTACAAAAATCTATCAGAGGCAATATAAACAAAAAAGTATCTTTCATGCTCTTGTTTCCCCACGAAAAGGGATTTATTTCAAAAATACAAGTTTTAGGGTCTCCTCTATGTTAGCACATACCTATGGGTATTTAAGAGAATTAAATTTAGGTTATTTGAGAAATAAGTATTCAATTTACTTTCAATGAAATATTCCCTATAGAATTTTATCATAAGAACTTCACTTAGCTGCCACTTGTGAGTCCTTTCAAAATACACTTTTTATGGCTTGATGCTGATAAAAGTATATCCCAAACAAGGCCAACATGATACCTCTCATAGGCTCCCTTAGGGATATCACTGCCTTTCTGGTAAAAATACCCTCACTTTTTAATAAATCACCCACAAACTTCATCAGAATATTACACAGGTTACCAGGACTTTCCCAACAAAGACTCACACTGAAACACCAGCAGCAGCTAAAGCACAAGGCAGTTTAGGGTAGCTGTGTTTCGACAGCGTGTAACAAAACACAATGTGAAAATGGTTAACTTAGTTCAAAGTCTCCTAAAACAATGGCTGAACTACAGAACTACTAACAAGAACTTCTGTTTTCCAAATATATATGCAGGAGTTTTTTAATCTCTCTACTGTTAACGTTACACTTCATTGCACTTCTTCACTGAACTCACTTCACATTTTAAGCCATTGCCAAACACAATTTGACCAGAAAGCTTCGAAGAGAGAAGAAAACAGAATTTGTGGGTGGACACAATGTGCCCTAATTTAGATACACAGTTAATTTAAGATGGAAGAGGTTTGTTCCACTTTGTCTTGTTCCTAAGTTTGAACGGCACGATGGCTGTGATGAGTCTGTGGAATGTTGTCAACAGGAGGAGTATTTTGGAATCACCTTCCCTGGAGAGGGATATTTTCATGCATTCAAAAAAGACAATTCCTTTCTGTTTTCACACACACATTATGGGTACATGACTTAATACTGATGTTATGAAGACAAGTAAATTTTTTTCTAGTTTCAGTACTGTCAATCAGGCTTTTCTCCAGTGCCCATAACAGGATCCAGCCCTTGTTGGAGTATCCATTTGCACCCGGTGCTGCTATCTGTGCAGTATGAGGTGCGCAGTTTGAAAGCAAGCTAGGCATTTTATTTATCAATTGTTCATCAGTAAGATAAGCAAAGGCTCCAATTCAGGGGGGGGGGAAAAAAAGACAGTAATTTTAATTATATCAGATGCTACTAAAGCATAAGGAGTTACTTATGGCTCCAATATATAAACAGATTTTGGCCTTCCTGCTCACGTACCTTAAAGTACTGAACAATCATGCCTATGATTTCAGACAGATTACCTATATATTTAATGTCAGAAACATAGCCTAGCCACATACCAATGCCGAGCCACTGAACACAGTGCAAGTGAGCTATTTCACCGATGTCTAGTTATGCTGCGTGTGCATAAGGCTTTGCATGTGACTTTTTGCAGCCCTGGAATCAAGGAATAGACCGCATGAGGGAGGTGCATATCTGACACTCCCCTATATTCTTTTCAGTACATTATATTATATTTCCACAGGGGAACACTTTAACATTCTGATAATATGTATAAAATATGTATGTGTCTTTATGACATTCCAGTCACCAAAGTGCAGAAAGTCTTTTCCTTCCTTAAGCATAATTAATCATCACTATCTGTATCCCACCAGGACATCGACACATTTTTATCACTAAAAATTTGGTATTTTAAGAAAGGGGAAAAAAGAGACATAAATTGGTTGTGATGAAAATACGGGAACTGGTATGACTGAAGCAGGTTTTTAAGAGGAACACTGATTAAGCTCCTGAAAGGATACTGATTATGATCAAAGTGCTAAAAGCAGTTTCTCAGCAGATATATGAGGTGTTACAAAACAACCTACTTTAATGGAGCTACCTTGAAATGTTCCAAATTATTTACAGGAATCAAATATTTATTGACTCTGGTCAATAAGGTATTTGTTACTGATATTAAAACTCCCAGAAATAATAGTTATGAGGACACACAAATAGAAGCCAGAAAGGAGTTTGAAAACACAGCAAGAGAGTGCTGTGTCTCGTATAAGAAAGAATATTGGTATAGCATACGTATCATATATAAGCATATACCTGAAAAGTAAGTTCATAAATTAATATAATGGTAAAATAAGAGCAATTTACATGTATCACATTAACAGACAACTAAATAAACTAAATAACATGCTCTGTTTCAGAATTAACATTTTAGCCTTTAGCCCATGTTTTTCAAGACAAAATTAATGTGGCAATATTCTGACATAGGCGATACTGTAATACAAGGGTGATTTAATTGCAAATAGCAAATCAGTAGAATAAAATATTAAAAACTGTGAAAGACCTTAAGATTGATGCAGTTTACAAATAGCTGTGAACTGGATAGCTCAGACGATAAAAAGGATACTTTGCTTCACAGAACAAGGCGCCTGTTGATGGTTTTGTTCATGTACTCAGGTGGTTTGCAAGTATGACATTCTTAGGGTTTAGTGTTGTTGAACAACTTACTCGACTTATTAACGTCAAGGAATGTTAAATAGAAAACTTCGCTATTTCTATAGTACAAGTATACAATACTTAGTATAATAATTTATGTAAGTTTTGCATGACTTTAAAAGGAAGACCTAATTAAAGAGCATGCATTTAATAGACCTATTTTTATCTGTATCTAAATCAAGATTTAATTAATAACCTTTTTGAGCCAGCACTTAAATTTTGCTACTGTTCTTCAAGGTATAAGGAACTCCACACTTTAACAGATTCCATATTCTGTACCTCCTCAAAGATAATTACATTTGCATTGTACAGGCATAACAAGAGAAAAATCTGTACTTATTTACATAATATGGATACTGTAATAAATATCACATTGATCAAGTCTCCAAAGAAATAGATAAAATCTGACTCTCATACAAAACCACTAAAGGCATACTTTATCAGCTCTGAAAACTAGTCACTTCCACTTGGGAAGTCTTTAGTTCTTGTGGTAAGAGCTATGGGATTTAAGGTATGAGTGAGTTGCACGTATCAAAGTCCAGTTTGTCCTTGAGTTACGAGCGTGGTGCGGCTGGGTATGAGGGCCGTGCCTCCGAGCACACCCAGAGCACTCAGCTCATGGATTCCCGGGTGGCCCAAGAGCTCCCAGGCCCATTCTCCAGACAGGCAACTCCCACCAGCAACCCTGAAACATCATCTCATAGTGTTATCAAATGTATAGTTAGTTCTCACACATATATTTTCCGTGTACCCAACAAATGAAAACTGCTGCTGAGAAGACAACCCTGACTTAGAAATCTACTCTGTAGATTTCTGTAGGCTTGAATTAGAACAAACTTTAACAACAACAACAACAAAATTACCAAAACACGCCTAAAGCATTTTGGTCCTCTATTTAGGTAGTGCATGTTTAGACTGATAAATAACAATTGCAAGATTGAGAACTGTGACAGGTTTATTTTAGGTAAGTAAACAATCCGCAACAGAACCTTACAGAGGAGGAAAGAAAAAAAAAAAAAGAAAGAAAAAAGCCAACAAAGCCAAAACACTAGAGATTACGGTTTTAGCTTTCTCTAAGTTGACCGAGACATTTTCAGCATTCAAAGCATTCATGAAGTGTTCATGAAGCGTAACAGAAGCTACATAAGCAAACATAAATCTGCTGTATCGTTTAACAACCTTAGGGAAAAATCAGTTCTTCTGCTTGAAACTCTTAAGGTACAGTATTTGAAAGAGCCAAAGAGCTGTTCACGCAAAACTAAATAGTATTAGTTCCTATCATTGTACTCCTACTACAGTATTAAATAAAAAATTATTCTCTGTTCAGTTTGTTAAAATACGGTTTTGGGGGACAATATTTACTAGCTGTGGCCGCCTATTTATCACTCTTCCCTCACCACGGGGCTCATGGTCAACGAATACCCTCCCCAATATCCTACACAGCAACCTCGCTGCTGGCTGCTTCCAATTTTGGACATTCCTGACTTTTCCTGGTTGCAAACACCCTGCAAGTACATTCACTGAACTACTTTTTCTTGAAAAGGAATGTGTGCTGAGCTTGCTAGAGTTTTTAGAAATCAATCTTACCAACAGTCAATTCTGAAGCAAAAAAACCCTCCCAAACTCGAGTTCATTCTCACCAAAAGTACATCGGTGATTTTAAAATTATAAAAACTGACAACAAATAAAGAAGAAAAAAAGTGAAAAAAAGTCTAGATAACATCTAACTATTGAACTCTATACTAACCGTGGTTGTTGCAGTGTTAAACCAAACAACTCCCCTCCCACCTTCCACAGAGCTTCTTCCCTGGAAAGCTGTTTCTGATTCTGCATCTTTTTTCTTTAATTTTAGAAACTTAGTGCACCCTTTCAGCTTAAACAGCCTCCCTCCTACTCACGAAATTATGAGCAGCACTCATTGTACCAACAGACAGTGAAATACAATCTCTGTACCGCTATTTATTCTTCACTGAGAACGCTCACTCCACCTTAATAACACAGGTAACTTATGACACTCACCTTTCCCTTCTCCCGCCAGCCTCTTTCCCTCAATTGTCCCCCTTCTGGCAGTCTGTCAAACTGGGTAAGATAGGGAACCCTGTCCGGTAACTGATAAATGAAACACTGAGAAAAGCTCTAGAGTTTGCCCTGTCTTCCAAGATGATTAAGTTGGCAATTTAGTAGATGTCTTTAACACTCAAGCCTCAATGTCAATTGAGAGCTCTGCAGACGAGATGAAGTAGAAGACGACACTATCTCTTGAAAAGGGGGAATTGAGGGGGCATTTGCAACCTGCTTTGGAGCATTTGTATTTTTGACACAAACAAAGATTCCAAAATAACATATATGATGACATATTTGGTCCTTGGAGCCTGAGGTAAGATGAATGCTTACATTCACCATGCAGCAGAGCGCGCAATAACAGGTGCAATGAAACTAAGGATTTGCTTATTTATGCTGGCTGCAGAAGCACAGATACCACCAAAATCACCGAAAAACCCCATCACAAGATATAGTCCAAGAAATAATGCTTTGGCGTTCTCTTGCAAAAGCTGTGCAGTGAAACGTCTCGGGCACCTGAGCCCCCTGGAATACTCTACATGCTACTTATACCTTGTGAAGGGGACACCACTCTTTACACCTGCCAAGGTATACTGCCAGACGCAGACTGCATAATCACCCACGACGCTTTCCAGACTGAGTCTGGATGCGAAGGCCTGGGAGACAGTATCATCGCAGTAAAACAGGTGCAATATTCAGATGTAGACAGCTGGCGACTGCTTTTATCTGAGCTAATGTCGTACTTACATTGGTGTCCTTATGATAGATTGGGTATGGATACCACGCCTAGGAACAGAGCGCAATATAGAAGGACATGAAGCCCAACGACATTGCGGCATTATGTCTAGCGAAGGAGTATGTGTCATTTTATATTAAACATGAATGACTGTAGCAAGGGCAAAATAAAAATACATTTCCTCAAGAAAGTAGGATTGTCATAACAAAGAGATTTTCAATTCATTAAAACCAGAAACCTTCTGACCTTCCAGTCAACTACAGACGAGGGACATTCTGTTTCTGAACTATGCAAATGGTAATACAAAAATCGAGAATTTTTATGATCCTTTTCCATATGCATAAACCACACATTCCATTTTAAAATTACATTATACTGTGGCCTTCTAACTCTGAGTGACTGTTGCTAGCTAAGGTTCATCATTTAATATGTAGCACCTGCATTTGGCATAATAAAATTAAGCATTCCCTTGGAAATCAGATAGCTAGAATGTTTCTGTTTCTTTTTTAGACAAGGAGAAGACCTGCTTCCAAATTAGTATCTTTGATGTTGACTTTTCATCAGTAATAGAGAACTTGGTTTAAAAATTAAAAATCCAAACATCAAACTGCACAAAAAAGCTTTAGAACTATGCAGTGAGGTAACAGTACAAAGTCACTGGATTCGAAGGCTGCTTCTGCTCTTTAGGATCTGATGAAAAAAACCCAAACTTGTTTGGGAATGAAAACAGAATAATCTCCGCGAACTTTCTGCCGATACAGCTAAAATCTGGCTGCTATCAAAGAAAACTAGTGTTGGGATTCAGATGCAGGCTTAGGTCCTTTAGCTCTAATTAAGGCTTCCTTCAGAAGACTATCCTATGCTAGTTGTAAAGTAAATGGGAAAACTCCCTGATTTTGATAGTTTCCCAAATATTTTCAAGTGACTGGAACTCACGGGGTGAGCTAGCTGGTACCGCACTGCGGCACAGGGAGAGGAGAAGGGTTGCTGTGGATTGCCTGGTGAAACAGCAAGGGCTCTGCCTCCTGCTGACAAGACGTACGTAGCCCCATGAAGCTTGCCCTGAAATCGAATATTATCAGAAACAAATTTTAAACGTGTGTGCCTATCCTGGGAAAGGATTGACATTAAGCAGGTTGGGTGTTGCTCACAGGTACTTTTTCAGCTCCCCTTAGGCCAACACCTCTGCTCAATTGTTCTGAACGCTGTTAAGTACAGTGTACACGTATGGGAAACAAATCCTTTATTCACCTTTTTCTTTGACAAAATACATGAATGCAAGCTGTGATCATAACATCACTGGTATATTTAAAACAGTTACACTCTCAAGAGAGATGGAAACCGCTTGAAAGAAAAAAGGAATGGGCAAAAGAGTCTAGAGAGATTTGAGCCATCACTTGACCAGGCTTAGCATCAAAGTAAGTCTTTAGGCATGCACAGAAACTGGCTATTGTGTTAAAATCATTGGTTTTGGACAAGCTTCTTTCCTACTGCATACTACTGGTTAACTGACTGCTGAAAGAAAAAAGCTGAAAAAATAACCCCACCGTGGTTAAGAAAGTGAAACACACAATAAAGTAGCCACAAATCCAGTGGGGAAAATGCAGAGTGACACTTGAGATAAGCGAGACGCACAGAAAACGCTCAGAAAGAATGGGGGCAAAAAACCCCAAAGGCTTTGCTAACCCAGTGAGCATTTCAAAAGTGGCTGCAGAGTGCCCTGTTTAAGGGACTGAGAGCATTTAACAAGCTAATTCTAAGCTCCCCATAGAGAAGAAATGAGTGAGAGCAAAGACACAGCAGCTATAGTAGGACAAAGCAACAGAAGAGTAGCACAATGTTCTGTTTACCCTTCTGCAAGACATCGACAGAACCTTCAGACATTTAGGATACCACAGTTCTACAGATACACAGCATAAAAAAAAAAAAAAAAAAAAAAAAGACATTTCTTCCTCTTCCCAATGATAACCGCTAGCTCCAAACAGCATTATTAGCCTCCTTTGAAATCTGCAAGTGATATTCTGCGATTACCAGGGAAGCTCCTCTCGCTGCCATGATGGGTGGGGAGGAAGGAGGGAAAGATTTTCAATAGATGAATCCGCTCTCTGGTTTCCTCTGCCCCATGCAGCTCCAAGTCTCCCCCCCTCCCCTGGGAGGGCCTACACCTTCTACCATATATCCCTGGTCAGGGTGTTTCTGAATTGCTTTTCACCATCTGCAATTTTATACCAACAAAGCGATTTTATGATCCTATCATATTTATGAATCACTTCACACACTTCTGGGGTGAAACACAAACTATTCAACATTGCACAGTGAGCTACATAATTGTTCACAAAATGAAATCAAGGAGGCTGTATCTAATTAAAAGTACATGGGGAATCTACTGTAAGCAGAAGGTATTGTAATTATCTTGTTTCGATGCAAATGTACCCAGTAATGACTACAGTGTAAGCAAAGTATCTAGCCTTTACCTTCAGGGACACACAGGTGAAGCTAGAAAGACTTCTGATGATACTACACATGTAAACACATAAAACCACTGTCAAATAAAATTCATACTATAAAACTCTCAGATGTTTGACTTTTAAATGGGAAATCTCAGTCCAAACTCCAAACTTTGGCAAGTTAATGTATTAAATGTATGTGTGGGGGGCTTTTCCAGGTATTGCAAACTAAAAAGCAGTTACAAAATGCCAGACTAAGAAATAGTCACAAAACCTAATCAACAAAAACTTTGTTTATAACCTATTATAAAATTTTACTTCATGTCCTTGAGAGAGTGTGCCTGTGATTAAATGGGTAGAAACTCAACATTAAATATTATATTCTGGGTTTCACTGTTCTGTAGTACAGAACTGTAATGTATGTTTTATTTTTTCATTTTACCTAGACATAATTGCGTGTAATTTAATAAAGTTTAGGTGAAGAAATGCTCTTTTATAACAGCTTATTAGCTCCACAAATGTAACAGGATGTTTAACAAGACCCCAGCTTTCTTATCTCAGACAGTGTGTGCTTAGTACTCGGCCCGTTTTCTTCTTGCACACCGGCATCTTCTTTGTTTGACACGGGAGGCCTGCAGGATGTTTGCGAGGTCTCCCGAGAACAATGCTGCTCCTGCAGCGTGAGGCTCGCTCGTGGAGTACTGCTTGCTGCCTTACAGCTCCTTGCTCAAACAACACTGAAACTCAGATAAATATAACAAGATCTAAAAATCCCAAACAACAAAACAAATATAGTTGTAGATAAATCAGGCTCAATAGCATCTAAGTGATTCTAGCAGCTTAATATGAGTACAAGAAAATCCCCACCAAGTTTAAACACATTTTCCCAGAGAAATCCTTCCTTGCGTGAAGTTGTGTGTTCCTTTACTCGCCGTTTACCTGAAATATCAGGACTTACATTTATTAAGCTATGGCATAACCTTATCAATGTTTAATTTCTATTTGATTTGAGTGGGATTTATACACATGTCAACTCCTGCAATATGACTGAAGTACACAGAGAAAAATCTAGGAGGAAGTGAAGGAAGAAGATTTATTCAAATGTTCAATCACACTGACTTGCAAAGCCACAAAGACTGGGGCGGGGGGGGAAGGAAGTAAAGAAACAAATAGCTTAAAAAAAAAAAAAAATCAACACATATTACCTATAATTAATTTATAATCTCTCTCCCATATACCTCCACCCCAGTATGGACACAATTTTACTATGATAAGGAAATAAACCAGAATGAGGCATAAGAAATAGTGATATCTCCAACATGACAAAATACATGCTCTTCAGATTTCTCGAGGTGTCTGTATAAATAAATGTGTAACTAAGGGGTGATTTGGTTCACGCTGCATCTTCACTGAAGCTTCGTTCTTGCTATGTACATATCTGTGGTGAACCCCATATGGAGCTGATGGGAAAGGCTACAGACATGGCTAGGCTGGGATGCATTCTTTAGAAAATATACCTTAACTGCACTTTGCTATTTAGGAAAGTATTTTAATCCACAGAATAGAGAATATTAACTATGAAGAAAGTTAAACCACTTCCCTACAAAGGAGAATAAACATGGAGGGTAAACCACTAAGTTTACAGGACCAGTGCAGACCTAGTGCTAAACGTTTGTTCCACACTATTTGGTTCTCACTTCTGCACTGAGACTTCAAAAGCAAGTGCCTGCAAGCACTTCTTTTTGAACATATGTAATCTGTCTCACAGCCATGGGTGAGCTTTATTGCAAGATTTGGACTTTCCATAGATGCATCACAGCTCGGAGAGCGCCCATTAGACGGTGGTTTGCAGTATCTGATCACAAGAGCTGATTAGCCAGCAAGTAGGAAAAAAGGCTGCCAAGCATTAGTCTGCATACATTAGAAGCAAGAAGACACTACTTCTAGACCCAGAAACTATAATTTACAAAATGGGAGAGGCTAAAGTAGATAAAATTAATATCTAGAGGGTAAACAGGACAGAATGAAAATACAAGATTCTACTGAAACATTAGCATTTTCCAATTTGTAATATTTAAGCAAAGCAGATAAATAATCTTGAAATTCTGTTACCAAGCTTGCTGACAGCAGGACACAGGAGCTGTATAAACTGTTCTAGAACATTTGACTGTAAATCCTAGCCACTTCTGAAGTTAAAGCGCAAAAATAATAATAAACCCAGACAATTTAATTTGTTCAGAGTAAAGATTTGTCTTTGAATATGGCTGACAGACTCATTTTTACTCAATTAAAACACTATCCTCCAGCTCAAATGAGGTCTTGATAGTATCTTAACTTATAAAAAGCGGGAAGAAAAGTTCAGGGAGGAAAACTAAAGTACCTTGTCTAATTTTTATGTACACATGACGATCCAGCATTATGTCAAGCCAGAGCTCATACAAAAAAAGGCATTCTCTGGTTTGTTCAGTGTCACTGCTTTTAAATGCAACACATTCAATGAAAAAAAGGAATTGATTTGGAAATGTTGCTGTTGCATCCAAACAGTGGCATGAATAAGACTAGAGAACGCGCTAGGGCTCCCATCCACGTGTTCCCCAACACCTGCATGACCAGATGCGCAAGCAAGAACCACTGCATTTTCTACCAGTCGATAAGGACTGACAGTGATTTCAATCTGCCCAGTTGTTTCACGCTTGTGTAACCACCCATTTGGCCTTAAGCCAACGGCCTCAATTCAGCAAACCACTCCCTTCAAATTAATAGCAGTGTTTTGTTCATTTGAATTCAATGGTGGCTTGTAATTTTATGCAGAGTTTCTTTGTTTATTAAGGACAAAATTAATCCTAGGCTTAAAGCAGAAAAATTAAAAAGCACCTCATAGCAACAGTCATTTTCATGTCAGCTAATTCCACCAATACAGTAGCAAGATCACCAATGAAAAGAAAATACAGATGTAAAAATACACACAATTTTATCTTGGCAATGTATAGGTTAATGAATAAAATCAATTACCATAGTAAAATCAACCTTAATATTTTGATCACTGACCTTCCAGTAAGTTCACTGGTAGAACAGAAATTAAATACAAATTAAGGTCTGGGCTACAGAGACATACCAACGTGCTTTAAGTTTGCCCACGGTTCAGTCATGCAGTCATGCGAGGCAGCTCTCCTTGCACCGAGCACAACCAGAAAACTCTCTTGGTGCTGTACCCTGACTGGAGAACCCCTATCGTCTGCTGTGAAAGACACGGGAGAAAAGCCTGCGCAGCTACTGTATTCCAGTAGCTTTCTTGAATAATTAAGAGGATTTTCTAGCAAAATAAAATTCTTTTTCTGATTCTTCTGCTGACTATTTAATAATGTATTCTCTGATTATTTAATTGATGATGTACAGATGCATGCTTATTCCAGTACATCATCTGGAAAATAAGAGACTAGCAATCTCTAGCTTTCTCAGCTCACACTGGTGACCTGTCAGTGGAACAAGAATGAATGATAAGCTGTTTGTCCTCCTCTTCTTTCATCCAAGAAGAAAAGTTCTTATAAGTGGATAACCTTTGCATTTTTAAGTTGTACTTCGGATAGGTAGAAAAAGGTAAACATTTTCTAAAAAGAAAAAGGTAGAAACAGAAGAAGAGCAGCTTTGGAAACACTGGGGTAGAAGCTGGGAATTGGGGCTATTTCAAAACACAAGCGAAGAAAGTAAAGAGGACAGATATTGGTGATACATTTCATTTACTTTGCTTTTGAAATGAATATTCATGTGACAAATTTATCTGACAGTCTTCCTCAGGATTTGAATCCTAGCAATGTTTTTTTTTAGCATGCTGGAAAGACCAAATTTTATCACTGCCTCAGTGTTCCTACAGGATGAGAGTCCAATCCGTAGACTCTCTTTTTTATTTGTTTAAAGGTCAGATGAAAGTTTAGAAGCCAAGTCTGCATGCAAACACGCAACCAAAACATGAGATCCAAGTACATAATGGACTATACAATAGCACTATAGAAGTCTGAAAACAAGTCTAACAATTTGTGATAATCTACTTGGCAAGATAACACACAAAGGTAAGGAAAACAAAGAAGGGAGATTTACGTGTCTATTGTGATTATATCAAACACTGTAAAGAAGAAGACAATGCACTGAGGTTAATTGGGAAAAAGGAAATTATTCTAAAAATTTCAAATTAATGGAAAAATAACTTCTATCTATTTAAATTAAGCGCTCCAGACCAGATGAAAGCAACCGATGAAGAGCAAATTATTTGATAAGGTCACTTATTTGCGAGCCAGGTGATCAGCATTCATTAAAAAGAAAAGGGAAAACAAGAGAAAGGGAAAAAGTAAAAGTTGAGTTATCCACTAGCACAGAAGCACAATGACACTTTTAACCAGCTTTTATTGAAATGTTTCCTTTGCATTTCCCTCTGCAACAAGCCAAACAATCTTGTAACAAACTCTAATGAACCTTCTAACAAACAAACTAAACCTTTGACAACTCCTCTGCCAGACCCTGACCTGCTGCAGGTCAAGGAAACCCCAGTATTTTTTTCTCTAGATGATCTATTTCTTAATGAACAGTTGTCTTCTCAAAGCCCACCATTTGCCAAGAATTACCATGCCTCAGATGCTGAAATGCTCCAGCATAATCTTACAGTGTTTTTATATAAATCAGCAGTACCACTGGTCTTTCTAAGTCCCTTCATCACCTCCTGCAGGCCGGCAATGCTGTGTGCATTCATCCTCTCACTGCAGCTTTGACCCATTTCTTACCAATTAACCTTTAATTGGCCAGAGACTTTAGAACAAATAACCCAGTTCACCATATCTCCTCCTTTGACAAACCTCCTAGACTTGTTAGGGAAGGTAAAAAGTCCACTTTGCCAGTGAGAAAGGTCAGCGCGGGAAAGGCCCAGGAAAAGGACTGCCCAGTAATAAGCAGAGGGGGGAAAAAAAAAAAAAGGACTTGAGGTAAAACTAAAAAGCAGAACTCACACTGAAAAAGCAGCGTAAGGTCTCTCACAGTTGGGGGTTTCATCCGCCCTTACAGGAGTAAGACAGACATTTAAAGCACAGGATCACAACGAAGCCGAGTAAGAGCAATTGTCTTCTTTGAATCTAACTCGTACACAAGGCCAAAGTATATAAAAAAAAAGCTTTGTTCTAGTATTTTCTCCTTATCTCCCTCTACTTCCAGCACATACTCAGGATGTATCTGGGATTGTGGTTTTCTTCCTGGATAATGCAAATCCCACCCCCTCCAGACAGAAAAGGTGTGTATACATGCCTATAGACAGCTGATTGGGAAGTAGAAGAAAAAAGCTGAATAAATAGCTCAGATCTGACAAGGTTTGCCCAATATTTGAAACTCATTTGAGAAATGTTTAATATAGGTACCTAACACCTACTTTTACATTGCAGTGTTGAGACACTTAGCGGGTAAGCAGAATTGGAAATCTCCATCAAATAAAATATTGACAAAAAGAGGTTCCAAAGCCAAGAAATATTAATAAAAACATCTTCCCCATGATCAACAGTAAAAACCCAGCAGAGACCAGAAATAAAATTTTAAAAACCCATCTGTTTTATTCTTAAAGCACAAATTTGGCTGTAACATAATAGATGCCTGGTCAACAGATTAAAACAAAACCAAACAAAATAACTCCACACTTTACTGTGAATTCCTATAGGTACTTGTTAGAGGCCAGCCTTTGACTTTCTGCTTCAAAATTCCCAATGTATAGTTTTGCAGTAGTGCTTTGTCACATTGTCACTCCAACAGCTGAACACAGCTAATGCTACTCTAACAACAGCCCCATTTTTCTGCAGAATCCATCAACCACACACAAAATCTACAGTAAACCTCAATCTTACAACAGCTCTTAAGCACTGTAGAGGCAGCAATTCTAATAAACTAACACCATATACAATACTTGTTTGTACATTAGGTTTATACAAGGAGCTCTTAAAAAATAACTGTGCAGGTGTTGCATCATGGCAGTGCTTATAAACTATCAGAAAAGCTCTTCTGAAGTGTCTCTCCTGGCTGGAGGGAAACGGCTTACTGCTGAATTTCTATGGGCTCCCAAGACTGATTTTAAAAGAAGCAAACCAAGAAGGAATGATTGAAGTTTTTACCAGAGCCAAGCACAGCTGAGCTAACCAGTAAGCTTCTGGGTCATCAATAATTTGATTTGCAGCAGTTCCTCCCAACAGAAGAATATCTACAGTATGGATTTCAACGATGCATGAGAAACTAGCCATGTGCTATAGTAAATGTTCATGTTATAGAACAATACCACTCAAAAAATTGTCACTTGAATTGTATGCTAAAGGTAGGACCAGCAGCACTTGTGAAAACCCATGGAAGTTAATGCCAAACACTCAAGTCAGCAACACAGAATATTTTTCATTAGAGCTGTTGTGCTATTCCTGATATAAATCATTCAGGACTGCAGAGAAAACATGTCTGGTTTCCCTACTCTTGCCACATGGTAGTCAAGTACTGCATGACACTTGGCAGAAAGGGTCAGGGGTAGGTAAGAGATGGAAAACCAAAGGACATGTCAGTGATGAGCTCCAGGCTATGGCCAGAGGAATTCTTTCGTGAAGTGTTCACAATTTTAAAGACAATAATTTAGGGGGTTTGTTTGGTTGGTTTTTAAATAGTGACCCCAAAAGTCCTAGTAATGTTGCAATCTGAAACATTCTTATTGAATTAATCTGTAAGATCGTTTTGCATTAAATCCCCATTCTAAATCATTGGTCAGACAGGGAAGACTCAGGAAACACCTCTAGGAGCAGTTCTAACTCAGGCAGAAGACGAGACTTTGCTCTTAATCCATGTATATAAAATTCTACCCATGTATTAAAATAATTTCTTCTTTGCACCTAGGAACATACATATAGTTCTCATCTATTCTTTTATCAGTAGGGGATGATACTTCTCTCTTGGTATAAAACCCGATGCATACCACTTTGTATAGAAAGAGGATTTCCTGCAGTGTTTACTTGTAAACGTGCAAAAATCAGCCCTATCAGAAATAATTGACTGAAATTTACTGTGCACCCAGACAACAGCCTGAGAGACTGAGCTTCTAAAACTGTAGAACAACAAAGAGAAAAAGCTTAGCAGCTTACACTTTAACATAGCAATCTATACCATAATTTATTTGCTGTTGTGACACCCAGTGTGTTCATTTCCAGTGTCATGCTTAAGAGTCCTCAGAAATTCCTCTCAAAAAGACAAAGATTAGTTCCATATTCAATTTCAATTATTCAGCTTAAATTGAAAAAAATAGACAAGACATCATGAAAGTGCTTTAAATATTTAGGCTCACAGTTCCGCATATCTTTATTGTCTTCTCTTAAGGCAAGTACTGCAGTTTACTAGGGAGAAAAAAAAAAAAAAATCATTAAAAGGAATCTCAAACTGTGTGCCAAAAAGAACTGTTCAGAAACCAATAAGAAAGCAGTCCTCTGCTGCATGGTCATTCACATCTGCAGCAGGACATGATGGCCAGGGATTTATGGATATTCACAGGGTCTACCTGCACACGTGGGTATAATTCACTTCATAGTGGAAACTAAAACGTCACCTGCTGCGCTTTTGCGGTAGGACGGGTAAGTAGCCAGAACGGTGTCAAGTAGACTATGCCATGAGCTCAGGTATAACCAGCATGACCAGAAATGGCACTGACACCTTCCCAGGGAATACAGAGTAAGGGAAGAACAGGGGCAGTTATCAGCAAATACAATACACGAATGTCACGTTTGCAGTGTGCAGAAGAAAGGGAGAAGAGCTCTTGCTTGCAGCCACCAAAGTCTATTTTGGTTCACCTCTTGGAGCAACTCCCAAAAGCGTATTTTTAGGGTTTTTTTTTTTTTTGGGGGGGGGGGGGGGGGGGGGGATTTTTTGTTGTTCCTGTTTCTTTAGCTTTTGCAGAACTCCACCATGTTTCCCCACTTGCTATGTGCATTACATTATTGCTACTATGGCTCCCATTTATTTACTCTTTGATGGCAATGTTCCTTCTGCAAAGAAAATTTTGCTAGGTGTCCTCTCAATTATAATTTTTTTAATAAAATACATCTTAAGTTACAGATCAGCCTCTGAGTAAGCATTTGTTTTCCCAGTGCCTCCATTAAAACATGCTTCATAGCTTCCTGTTGACATTTGCTTCTCCTGCTTGGACATAGCAGGAAGGCTAGAGATCTGGGAAAGTGGAAGGGCAGAGGGAAGAGAGACAGGGTTTTTTAGACAGTGATTCTCTCTCCTAGAAAAACTGAAGTGTGCCTTCAGACATAACTAGATTAATAGCACGATACATCACAGCATAAAAATTGTTGCCAAAGTTCAGTCATTTAAATAGGATCATAGCAATCAGATCTCATTAAGCAGATGTTTACATATTCTGGAATATCAACTAAACTCTGACTCCAGCAAATGAGATCAGTTTGTGAGTGTACAAAATCCCAGCATGTATTGGAGGAAACAATACATCCTAAGAAATGATACAGCAAAATTCCTTTTAACGTATTACATACAAATACATCAGGATTTCTGAAACTACCATTGGAAAACAGCATTTTCTTAGCTTAAAGTTATCTCATAGGCACATATGCTTCATTTGCTGCTCGAGGTAATGACAGCATTGTGTGAGGCAGGCAGCAGCGCTATTCAAGCCCCTGAATCTGATCTTTGGGAGAAAAGAGATATCCTTCAGTCTGAATAACAAGGTGTTTAAGCTGATTATTTTCACATACACGCTCACTCTCTTTCTTTTTATTTTACCAGACGTTATATTTAACAAACATAGGTTGAAGCAAGATGTTTCTCTGTTAGGTACAACCCAGGCGAGGTTAATCAGCGATCCTGCAAGCGCACGGCAGCTCCAATGGCTTATCTGTCCCAGCAGCTCGCTGCCAACAGTGGGGAAGAGACTTGCACTTGCACCTCCACATTTGCGACTTAATATAGGAACAAATCATGTGATATTTAAGTGGCTATATAAAGATCAGCTCACATAAGCATTATCATCTTCACCATGTCCTGGGGTCTATTTCAATTACAGTAAAAACAAATAAATAGATTCTTTCTGTGATATCAACTGTCTAGATACATAATGATTTTCCCAATAAGTCTATTGCTTTAAGCCTTTATTCAAGAGGACTACTCATCTGATTAATTGTTCATCAATATAAACTTCAGTTTTATAAGACTAATTTTTAACTGGTTGGGATAAGAGAGTTAATTCAATATATATTCACCTTGCAAACACACAGAAGTCCTTGCAGATTCTTTGTTATAATGTTATTGAGGGTAAACCTGCAGGAAGAGGGGGAACAGCTCTTTCTAGAAAGATAATCTCACTGATTTCCATAGGTACAGCTGACACTTTAGTACATAACAGTAGGAAATAATTACCACACATCCAACAGTCCCCCATGACCTTTAATGCTTTTTGCACTGTGGTTGTCAGTTTAATAGAGTTTAGCTACTTACAAGAGCTAATTAACATTCCAGCAAAGTAGACTCATCTTCACGCGCCCCAGCTGTACTGTACAGGTGTTTGCATCTTGTGCTCATAATAAATAAATGAAAGGCACCCACTGGCTGGACACCATTCAGGCCACCTTGAACAGTAAGTTCAGGCATGGCTTTCAGAGAGATGCGCCCATGCTTTCTAAGAAGCCAGCAACAAGCTATTTCCCCACCCCCAGTTTCTTTCTAGTATATCTGGTTACTTTGCATCAGCAGCCTAACTTAGGTTAACACTTACTAGTCAATGCCATCTTTCACATGCTTCTCTGTTTCAGTCTCCTAGTTGGTGTTGTGCAGCTGCCTGTCCAGAGAACCTTGCTACGGGCAGACATACCACAGGACAGTAAAGAACTGACACTAAGCTTTTTTTGAAAACTACATAAATTCAATGAAAAAAAAAGATTAATATAGCTGCCTAAAATTTAAGTTTTGATTATGTACAACATGGAGGCTCAAAACTACCAATTCTTTTTGGAAATACTAACAAAGCTGTCTGTGAAAGACAGAAGACCATGACTTCACTCTGCTCCAGTGAAGCCTCAGGAGGAGCAGAAGATGGAGGCAGACCACAGACTAAGAAAACGGGCAAAAATTTAGGAAATAAGATATTGGGGGGGCCGGGGGACAAGTTAAGAGTGTAGGTATCCTTTAGAAAAGGCTAAGATGGAGCATTAGAAATGGTAAAGTAGTTGTCTTTAGGAAACAGTGATGTGTCAGGAGTGTGTATATGTTTCACCAAAGGCTGATGACCTATTTGGTCTTCTGCCTTTTACGATGAACTGCATCAACTCAGCATTATCTATAATAGTCTTGGCCGTAGTTTTTATTTTTACTGAATTTCACAAGATCCTGAAGGACCACTCCCGTCAGGTTAAAGCAAGCATTCAAGATTTTCTTCGAGTACAGCAGAATAATACTTTATTTTTCTTTATACCAAGCCCTGCAGTAGAAAACATGATTATAGAGATTAGTCAAGATTTTGCTAATTGTTAGCTAATTGCTCGATTTTTGGAGGTGATGCAGTGCAAGCCACACTCCGAAATGAAACAGGCATGCTGAATACTGAGAAAGAAATTTGTCAGTACCTTTTCTTAGGGGAGGATTCTTGGCTTTGCAGAGCAAAAGTAGCAACACCTGCACTCAGTGGCTCAGAAAGTGTCTCAGTTGCAAAGCATGTACCACGCTGCTCTGCCATTCCTTTCAGCTTGTTCAAGATGATCCTTTAGTCAGCAAGTAACTTTCTGGAACAGCTTTCTCAGGTACATAACCCTCTCCTTACTGTATGGGAGAGTTAAACTGTAGGTTTAGGATTCCACTATAGGGGCAGAGGTTAGACACTCGCAGGTTGAGTACTGCAGTGCTTAAGGCATTAATGGGATTTAGTCCTTCAAAATTGTTATGTCCTCAAAACCATTCCTCACTTAAAAAAAATACATATAAGGCAATTGAAGTATCCAATCATTTCTAATAGTAAGAATTTCTTGTTTTCCCACAGCCCCCAAAAAGATTAGTTATCTATCTCAAGCCAACACAGGAGAGCCTTTAAACTACAAGAAAGATTAGCATCACTCTCCTGAGATAGACGGCCTCATCACAACCAATTTGTCACAATGATAGTCTAATTAAATGCATTATTCTTCCTCAGCAAAGAAGCGAATGCTTGACATGTTTGAGTTAGACACACAAGTCTTCCCCTCTTCTTCAATCTATACCTTTCTTTGTAATGGCAGGCCCACAGGGAAGGCTGTGGGCCTTCATTTACAATGAAATCAGTGAATGTAAGAGTCATTTTTTTAAAACCATTTTCTGTAATGGTTGGATGAATAAACCCCATGTGTTCACTGGGATCGTGCTTCAGGGTAAACACTGAAGTTAGCTTTGGCTGGTCCTTTTAATCAAAACATTTCTGTTATTCTAAATCAAGCAAGATGAAAGCGCCAATGCCTCCAGGAAAACATGTAACAAAGCCCCGAGATGTCAAGTTTGCCTGAAAGGTAGAAGCACCTAGCTGGCTATTGTCTTCAGTAAATACAAGGTCAAATGTCCAATTTTCCTCAAAGTTATGAAAAGGACAGTACTTCTCCCCAATACCATTTTAATCATAAATCAGGCAGCAATTCAGAGAAATTTCAGCCATTTTGCAATAGTTTAGGAGAATTCAATTGCAGGCTTGTGAAAATTGCATGTGATGCTCTGCAAACTAACAGAAAATCAAGATGGTATAATGGAAAAGTCCAGGCTTATGGACTAACTCTTCCTGCGACAAAGTTAGAATTGGATTGTCTTTCCCAGCATTTCATTGTTTTAACCTCACAGTAAGATAGGAGGGACCTTTAATTGCTTTACATTTGGTCAGAGTTTATTTTTTTTTGGGGGGTACTGAGGATAGTTGTACTCCACAAGGTTTTTGCTACCATCAGAAATTCCTTGCTATTTCCAACAGCAATTAAACCTTGGATGCATCTATTGTACTCTGGAATTAGTATTGAGACAATTCTTAAGAAGAATCCATAGAGTTATCCAGACTGCTAATCTCAACACTATTCCCTCCATTATCTTTCACAAATTTTTGCTTTTCCTTAGACAAAATATCCCACAGCTGCGTTATGGTTACTACGGATACCACAGTCACCAATTCTAGGTACTCAATTCACAACACGCTAAAGCAGCCTGCTTTCTCAGCGTTTACAGCACCTGAGTTACGACATCTTGCTGGTGATGGTTTGTGATTACGTGCCTTGTTAAAATCATGTACTAGGCATCAGGGACTAAGTCTATCTCCATTCCGTCAAAAGGGAAAACAGGCAAGTGTTCCTTCTCCTGTAAGGACCCACTGGGAATTCTAAATCTAAGAGAAGACTTAGAGCTGATCTCCCGGAATTGGCCATGAATTTTTAAAAGCAGTCATTACACGTTTGGATACTGCTCATGCAATGCTCACATGAACAACAGAGTAGGAAAAGCAGCAACCTGACTGACTTAATTGAACCTCTACTTACATCACCAAATTTTTCAATTCTTATGCTCATTTGACCAAATTTGTTCATTTTTATGTAACAAAGGATTACAAGATCATCATGCATCCTATTAGACTACTGAAAAACCTGTGCCAACTTAGAGGAATGTAAACAAAACCTAAAAAAGGCTAATGAGAAATGGATTAACCTGGCATAAACCTATTTCAAGTATTCATTAGATGAGCCATGATCACTCAACATCAAACAGCAGTGACTTCTGCAGGTAGAACCCCAAAACTACATCAACAGTAACAATTTAATAAATGTATTCTTAATAGGAGCTTATCCCTAGAAGGTGCTACATTGTTTTTCCCTCAAACCCAGAAAGAAATCAAGCATGCAGTTAAACAGAAATCCCGATCGCAACCAATCACATTCGTAACTGTAAGTACGCACTTACGTGCTTTATTGCGCTGGGTTCAGAGTGCTCAGCATTTTGCTGGATTGACCCCATGGTCCTATTACTACAGAGCAGCTGAGGACCTTCAATGTTACAGGCTTAATCAATTTGAAAGAAAATAGAAAATGCAAAAGATAAATAATGAGAGGGGGGAAAAAAGAAGAATTTAAAACACCAACACATTTTTCTATTTTGTACCTGGCTTCTAATCTGTATATACAGGCCTAGATCTGCTCAAGCTACGTACTCATTTCCAAACACACAGAGAAATCACATTTTGGCCTCTGGGCTAAGATGCAAAGGAGTATCCCACCAGCCAACCATGCCTTTTCTTAACAGAATAGTCTACAGTTAATATCCAAGGCTATAAGTGAATTATTCTCCAGCATACTATATTTGTACCATCTGCCTGCCAAGTCAGTGCAATATCAGCATTTAACTCATCATTCTGTCAGTTCCAGGAGAAATAATCTGTTTGATCTGGATTTAGTATATGAAGAATAGTGATAATACAGTGATGTTGTTGGTTGTCACTAAGCGATCAAGGACATCTTCCAGCTTCCCAGGTTTTGCTAATGTGCAGGTGCAAAAAGCTGGGAGGGGTGTAGCCAGAATAGTTGACCCAGATTGGCCCAAGAGAGTATTCCATACCATAGACAGCATGCCCAGTGGGCCAGGGGCTGTTTGTTCAGGCTTTCATTCATTTGTTCAGCTGTTCATTCCCTCACTCACTCTCTCTGGAACTTGCAGTTCCAAGATCACTGCTGGGGAAATCACTGTTCCGAGATCACTCCCGGTTTCGCTCCATGATCACTTCTCGGAACAGGCTGTATAGGTCGTCAGGCAGTGAGAAATTGTGCATCGTTTGTTTCATGTATTCTATTATCATTATTAATATATAATATAATTATCTTTTCTCTCTGCTGTCCTGGTGACCTGTCTTTATTTCAACCCACAAGTTTTTGTTTCTTTCCGATTCTCCTCCCCACCCCACTGGGGACAGGGTGGAGTGAGCGAGCGGCTGCATGGTACTTAGGTGCTGGCTGGGGCTAAACCACAACAAAATGTAGGATTTTGAGTGGCTTTACAAGGGGGGGGGGAGGGGGGGGAAGAGAAAATGAAGCCAGAAAAGTGTTTTTCCTGAGCATTACTTCAGCAGAACCAGAAGTCATGCATATTTTTCTGTGTTAGTTCATCAGAGATTTGCACGTTTGTACAATTTCAGATGGAAGCAGTGAACTATTCATGATAATCTAAAAGAGACAAGTCACAGCACTGTGTTTCTAGGCCTCCACAAACATTTTTATAGTCAGCACACATCAGCATACTGCAGAGTATTACGATACTTAAAGAATGATTAAATATTGCTGATATTCTCTAATAATTAAAACTAAAAGCATTGCCATACCTTTACATTTTTTCTTCTTCACTGATCCTTTCTTAGATTACAGTGAAAAAGGCAATTTTAAGGTACATTCTTCTCTGTCACTCCAGATTTCCCTTAATTTATCACTGTAGCACTTCATGAACAGAAATACTGAAAAATTTGAGTTTGGCATTTTAATTAATTTCATTTATATTAATTTAACCAATTACCTTGCATTTTTATTTAAAAAAAATAGTTAAGCTTTTCTTGAGCCAATGTTACCCTGCAGGGAAGCCTAGTTAAAAAACCCAAACATACAAAAAACCCCAGCTTTGACCTATATCAGGATAGAAACACAAAAATTGCTCCTCCTTGCAAATTCTGATTAATGCCTCACCACATCAGGTAACTTTAATGTAGGTATATAAATTCCACGCTGATTTGTTTCAGTCATTAATTCTCCCTGCTTTCAAGTAATTATTAGATTCTATTAGAAACAGATTAAAAAGGAAAATGGCACAATATTTTCCTATTCCTTAATTGTGGATGGTTACCTGGGTACATACACATCACATCTTACATTGTGAAGGATCCCACAGCTTTGAGAAACGGTGTCACCTCATTGCGATCACTTCAGGTACCACACACCTGGACTTGCGCAGAAACATTTAGCCATTCAGTCCATCATATGCATGCAATAACGTGGAGAAAGAAATGCCGTACAACAGAGCTTCGGCGTCCCGTGTAAATTGGCACGTCTTCCCTGCCGTCGGGGCTGCAGGATTAAGGTGTACAGTGTAATCCAAGGATGAAGGTGTAAGAAGATTAAGGTGTAAGAAAATTTTTGCTTGGTAGAACATAACTGAGAACTGAACTGGAGCATTCACTATTCTTCCAGATTTACTGTGGGTCTTTAAATGCCCCCAAAGCAGCAGGACTCGAGCCCTACAACTCTTCCAACAACAGTGGCCATCAGTGATAAATACAAGTTATTGGCTAACAGTGCTACCTAAACCCACTCCAGAACACGCTGAGGGATATTTTAGGGGGTTAGTCTGCTCTCTCTCTACTAGAAAAAGTATTCTTTGATGTGCAAAGCATTATTTCCTCACTTAAAAACATTCTTGTCTGCCACAGACATGCCACATTAAGAAAGGTTAAAGTCAAAAGGACCTCATTTTGTTAGATTACAGCAGAATTAATTGATGTGTTTAATCAAAGAGATGCTATTTGGCAATGGCATAAAGCTTCTCTTCTCCAAGGATGGTACCAACCTCACTGGCAGACTGGCAGCTTTTAAATGAATACAAAACAGTAACAGTAAGTGTATGCTTCTGTCAGAGCCCCTGGTTTGTAAGTCTTCTTTTGAGAGTCAAACTTCATGCAGCACCTCTTTTTTCCTTACATACATTATTAATCTTCTCTTTAGCATGAGAGAGAAAGCAGTAAGAACTATATTGAGAGTAATTGTAAAATCAAAAGTATGCTAGAAGCACACAGATAGAAGAAAAACGTAAGTAAATAAGTTTTGTGTATGAAAACAATCAGAGTTTGCAATATTGTACATAATCTCATGTGTGCCCTACAGAAAAAAAGAGGAAAAGAAAAAAGATGCATATTGGAACAAGTTTTGGCCAAATCTCATCCTTTGTTTTCATTTCCTCTCACAGAAAGCTTATGTCTCAAGTTATTTCTGCCAAGCACTTTTTTGAAATTGTAGTTTATGTACTTGCAATGTCTATTTCTAAACCAATCCATCTTTCACCAGCAAATAAATAAAAAGCAATGGTAACTAAAAAGATTCTTTATGCAATATGTGCATGCATCACCATTTTTTATTAGTGTCTTCTGCTAAAAATCTGTTAAAAGAGATTGTGCACTGACCACAAAAAAAAAAAAAATAGAAAACCCAAAATCTTCATATTCTTTGGCATTACCTCACCAAGCAGAGTTACTTGCTTAAAACCAAACTTCACACTTCCCACGTGCCACCACCCCACTTTACATCAGAGTTTAAATGGGCTGAAGTATTTGGGGAACTGGGTATAAGAAACAGAATCTAAGAGGGTATTTTTGAAGAGAACAGTAGAACATAGCACAAAGCATTTCATTACAAATGGCCTATTTGCCAAATAAGCAGTCAAGTTCATTGAGCAACAATTCCCATAATTATCCTGCTAATTTCCCATGATGCTTATTGCAGTTACACTGGAAAAGCAGCTACTGATATTCTAATTAGACTGATTTTTGGAGACTAAAGTTTCTCTGATCTTTATGGTTTTCTAGAACTGACTGAAGTTTTCAGACCACACATTTCTTAAGAAATAAATTCTGGTTCCTGAACCATAAATAAAAGCTCATATTGATAAAACGGATGATAACCACACTGCAGAGCAGACCAGCCTGTACCAGCAAGCTGTATTTAGAAGCCGCCTTTAGATGCCAATCCAGCGTATTAGCCACTGAACCCCAAACAACTCCCTCAGTTGTTCGGAACCCATCGTTGCCTTTTTTTTTTTTTGACAAGCTATCTGCTCTTTCAGATTCCTCTTAAGCTGAAGGAAACAAATCTCCCTCCTCTCTTCCGCATGCTTTCACAAGTGTGTGAATTCCTACTTGGAAATCGCACACACCACCGATGCCAGGGCCCACCTAGGAAATACTCCCACGCGTTCTCCTTCATCTTTCCAGCATTATTTCTGTAAGGACAGATGGACGCGCAGGTATCCTGTCCTTGAGTGGGCTCTATAGCAGGGGGTAGAAATGAGGTTTCTTTTTAGAAATATCTGCATGATCATTCTAGATCCAACTCCAAAAGCTGCCTTCAGACAGAACATATACATAAATAAATTTAGATTCCTGTTTTCTCAGAAGACTTCGATACAGAACAGTACAGATGCAGCCACTAAGAAGTAATACTCTTAAAATGTCTCTCCTGTGAGGTTACTTTCTGCAAGAGAAATGAATTGGAAATACATATCTGATCTTTTATCCATTACAGCGATGTTTTTCTTTGATTAGGTAGCATTACTTTTAAAGAAGAGATACAATATTGTTTCCCACAATGTAAAATATAAGCAGCAGAAACAAAAAGAGCGTATTTGTTCATTAGCAGCAGTCTTGCACTATTGCTAAGACAGCATACAACCCCTTTATCTGACATGCATTGCACAATTATCTTCCAGAGATGAGACAAATGCTTTCTCATTTCATAAAATCTCATACTGTTATCATGTAACTTCAGACTTCAGAGTAGCAATTTTATGCCTTATCAACATGTAATTTTGATCCTAAAATAACGTAAAAGAAGAATCTTTCTCCTCACATTTCCCGCAGCACACACAGCAGTTCAATGAGCTAGATGTTGCACACCAGTATCTTCCAATTTTTTTGGATAAAATTTCTCCATTACGTAATTGACGTAAGAATGATAAGTGCAGCTTGTATGACAAGCCATAGATATCCCGGCAGGAACAGAACGACACATTATTTTTAAGAGGTAGAGGATGCATATTGCACTGTTTGGCTGTTACCCTACTCTGCAACTCGGCAAGCCAAGAATATAACTCCAGCCCCTTCAAAAGCACCGATCTCCAGAGAACCATTACAACAACTTGTAGAAGAGCTCATAAGATACAGTGATGCCCCAGGTAGCATTCTTTCGCCGAGGCACAGCTTTGCGAGATACCAAAGTTAGCATGCCAATTCTGCTGGAGCTTGGCTTCTTCCTATTCCATATGGATTGAGAAGGATGGGGAGAGAGGGGTAAGGCTGCCACTGCTGCTGGTTCCATATGGCCCAGCTGGACCAAGCTGGCTCTGAAGTTGGCTGTTTTATGGAAATCACTTGCCAGAGTTTCCCTTTTCAGAAGCATAATGTGTATCAGAACTGGCATACAGCTGCCAGTGTGGTTTCCAAGCGAAACTCTACCAAATTCTTCAGCTGCTAATGGGGACTCATTCTTTCTAGCTAATTATCTGTTGGTTTCCAGTCTTGCTCTTCTCTGAAACTAATTATAAAACTTCCATGGTTTGCACGAACAATAAAATTACTTCCAGAACTTCACTGACTCATAATAGAGACAGAAACATAGCAAGTAACCACAATAGCCTCAAATACTGAAGAACTTCACAGTACCATGGAAGAAAGTCCTTGGGATTCAGCATCAATTCCTCCTAAATCGTTCAGGTAAGTCTGACGCTAGCATATCCTGTGCTACTGCGTATTTAATTCTTTTTTTCCTCCTCATTTTTTCCTCTCACGGTTTGCAAAAGCACAAAGAAAGATCTACGTTCGCTAATTCTGTTTATAAAGCCACCAGCAACTAATAAGATGAACTTACAGTCAGGGTATTAGCCTTTCGAGTCATTTCAAGTTCAAATAAATTTAAGTTTCAGGAGGCATTACAACAAATCCCACCGAATATGAATGCTTAGTCTGACTAATTCTGTGTACTGTTAGACAAACTGAATAATTTGCTAACATGAGTCAAATTAGCTATTTAATTAATTTACTCCTAATGGCAGTACAACAGATTAGAACCTTAAAATGTGGGCCTCTGGCCTACCTACAATGTAGCATTAGCTAAGTAAAAATACTTAAAAGATGTCCCTGACAAAATTTAAAAATTATGACAGTTACAGCAAAAAGTAACTCCTTGAAAAGTCTCATTATTTTAACAGTTAACAACTTAATTCAGTCTGACATGAGTCTGCCAGCAGATGTACACACAAATAAACTGATACAGGGACTGAAAAAGCCTACAAGAAGCCACTTGCTAACGCTTTTCTCCAGCTTCTTTGACACACACATTTCTTTTTAAAACAGCTTAATCCTGAATTTAAAAAAAGAACAAAACATTCTTTTTCCTCCCTGAGCCTCTCCCCTGCACTGCTCCCGCTGCAGTACTCATGCCAGCTAAACCGGCTTTGGTCGTGTCACAAACAAGTTACTACCCACGTAGAAGTTCTCTCTGTAAAAGCAGCTAATCTTACTACTGGGGGTGGGAGAAATAAAAAGGTGCGCTTCTCCATTATGTGACGAAGTTACCTACTGTGCTGTAAAATCCTAATGGAGTTAAGTATCTCTACTTCATGATGAGAGAAATGAGGTAGGGTCAGTCTTCAGGTCAGCAAGAACTGCCAATTTAGCTTTTCAATACAAGTCTTGCTCTTTGTTCCTCTTAGGGTTTAAAGTGAGATAAAAATCACAGGTCAATGATCTCACTGTAATAGTTGCAAGACTTATGAGAGACATTCACACCATAGGAGCAGAGGAATTGGGAACTGACTGATGAAGATAGACAATTTAGTTGCAACAGTTACCTGAATTTTATTCTTTCAACAGTAGGCAAATACGTCTTTTCTTCAAGTATTTCATTAAGCCTCGAGGCTGAGGTAGACAGAAATTTTACTATTTTGAGTAACAGACGCTGATGAAGATGTTTTCTCTGTTCTCGCAGTATTTGTTAATGTATGTTCATTTTCTTCATTTTTTTTTCTTTCCATTATTAATCATCCCTCTTCTGATTGCCTCTTTCATAAGGAGCAATCTTTCAGGCAGGGCAAGTTCTTAAAAAGCATCCCAACATTTTAGGATGCTTTTTGGTATTAATTCCAGCATGCCAAGACTATGTTTTTGAGAACATCATTTAAATTTGTGCCACCAATGAAAGAATCGCAGTTCCTTAACTTACCTTTCCTACAAGCTTTGTCTTGGCACACTAACAAACAATGAAATTCTGTGCTATATTTAATTTTGTTGAAAGTAAATGTGTTAAATGTACAGAAATCATTGTTCTGATTAATTTATAATTTAGAGAGCTGTGCAAGTCTTTTGCCTGGCAATCAAATTTTCTGCACGAATAGAGTGGCTTGGACATATATTATAGCAAACAGCTATCAAGCATCATTCTGACTTGTAGCCTTTACTATAGGCACCTCCATCCCCTACAAGCAATAAGCCTGAGAAAATATTTGGTTTTTAAAGTCATGAAATGTTGTATCCAAAAAGTTACAGTGTCTGATTTACTGAACTGATCAGGCATGCCATGTTCTGCACACCGGGGTACTTTTTCAGAAGTAAAACAGTAAGTGGATTTTCTTCATTAACACTATAAACTGACCAATTCTATTCTTCGGCAAGAGAAGAGGAGCAGATCTGTCCCGCTGCCTTACAAAGCTCTCTCCTCTGTAACCAGAGGAGAGCTCGGGCTTAAAGACAATCTTTCAAAGGTGTCAGGTTTTTTAGCAGGAGTCTGGGGACAGTATCACTGCTCGTTATGGAGTATAAGCTTCAGATGTACATCAGGGTAGAACTCACAAACTGGAAAGAAAAGGGACATACAAGTAGGTATACAGAAATTCTGATAACGAATATTATCAGCAAGCTTAGTGTGAGAAGTTTAAAGGAAGAAAAAAAAAATAGCCTTGTGGGAACAAACTGCACAAGGAAAATTTAGGCTTCCTTTGGTATCAGAAATCAACGTTATTTTTCAGTGAGACACCTTCCATATTTGCAATGCAAGCCTGAAATAACCTTCATCAGTGAGTTATAGGGTACCATATGAATCATAGTTAAACTTATTTATTAAAGAACACAAAACCGGCAGGAATTATTTCAGATCATCACACCGGCCTGAATACACACAACATCGGCTCATTTATACCCACACATTTGCACAGAGACATTTCCATACACAGAGCAGAGTTTAGTAAACTAAACAGATGTCTGGTGGTTTACATTTGAACATATGTTTCCCTGCAGACAAAGAACGACCTCTGGTAATTATTTGGTAGGTAAAGTAACATCCTACTTCAGCCAATAAATAAATTCTGCTCCTCTATCAGGGGTACTACTGCTGAAGTTATCATTAGAATGACTCTGAATTTATATTGGAAACTTAAGTAATTATCCATGTTACAGCACCCAGTTTTGATTTTTTTCTACTGGAATACAAACAACTCACTTAAGAGTACTCTTCTTATTCACTGGTGAAATTCAGAACTTTCTGGATTTAATTAGTTTGTTGTTAAATTAATAAAGGTATTCCATACTGAATGAATCCATCTCCAATAAATATTACAGAAATCTTACAAAATATTTTCCTTGATATGCAAACAATTTATGGAAAATTCATCAGGAGAACTAGAAGACCTTTTAGTAATGCTCTTTACAAAGATTTTAATGACTGAGCGGAGAGTAGAATTTTAACTGTTTTGGTCACAGGTTTACTTTGCCAACACTTTGTGGCCATTACAATTAAGTAAAATTTTGCTAGGTTTTAAAATCTTTGGGTTTAAACTAGAAAACCTGGAGGACTAGATCCTTTACGCATACCAGAAATTTAACCTACATCCTACTTAACATATTGAATAAATCAATAAAATTATCCAATTTAAAGTTAGAAAAAACCCTGAAATTCAAAATATGAACTAGTGCAAGGTTACAGCACAAAATACCAAAATCCCATTTAGAACCACATTCCATCTTTCACATCCCTCAAATTCTTTTTCAGTCTTCCCTCGCAATAAATACCAAATTACTGTTTATGAAACACATGAAGCATATCTAGAGTTTTTTACCCTAAATAATTGTATGTGTATACATATATGATCTGTACAACTACAGTACCTAAATGTGTCCTGAGTATTTGATCTATTGAAACTGTCGGAAAAATGGGAAGTATTAATATCTCCACTAACAAAATAGAGACTTGAGGCAAAGAGAAAATTCAATGATTTCTTTATGTTCCCAAAAAAAAAGGTTTGTGGCAGAGCCAGGGATTTAGGCCAGCTCTTTTAAGTTCCAGTGCAGAACTAACTGTTCTTATCAAAAGCATAGCAAAAGAAATGTTTCGGTTTTTACCAAGGCCATAGTAAATTCTCATTCTGCTTAAAATACTTACATTATGTGAATGCTGAACCAAATCAGTTATGAGGAAGATTCTCTTTTTAAAAAGATATAACAATGTGATAGGCACATTCAGGAAAAAAACTTGCGTTTTCTTAAGAAGGGAGACAAAGATAGGAGACACATTGATGAAAACTCATCCATTGAAAAATGCAGTACTAATCAGGCCTCAGAATATAAAAATACTGAAGATGTTCTTTTGCAGAAGTCAGGTGAGAACTATAAATAAATATGGTCCAAGTAATGAAGAATAAGAGCTTTGGAAGAGACACCCGAATTTAATTTGTATGGCTTTGATGAGAAGTTTAGCAGCAGAGCTGGTAATAATTCTATTCCACTCTAAAGGTATTTGTTTGCAAACTGCCAGATAAAGGTGGACTTCAGATATGAAAATGGTTTTGATGGTTTATTTTTTATTGGTATTTCTCTCTGAAAAATATCCTTATGTGCTGGGGAAAGACTGCTGACTTCAGTAGCTCAAGCAAAGAGATAATTAAAAGAAAATTAATAGATTAAGTGTTTCAAAACCAGCTCAGATTGCTTGCATGTTTGCACTGTGAACTGAAGTATCACATAGCCTAAATCTGTGGAGACTTGTCTATAATAAAATATTGCAGATACAAATTAAACAAGTAAAATCCTGAAAACACTCCTTTCAGTCCAAGAAAGCAAAAAGCTGTAATACTTCAGATTGGTAGACATTGAATAAAATGCCACATCAAAGAACTATTAAGACTATAAAGGACTATTTTTTGTCTCTGAAAGACAGCAAGACAAAATTTGGTAGATGAACAGGGCTAATACGTAAGAGGAAAATATAGATCCATCTTGACTATTTTGAAATGTCTAAGGGATATTAATAATTCTTATTTGGGGATAAATGCCAAATAACCAAGGATAGCCCTTCCTTCAATGTTAGGATGTAAGAAATGACAAATTATTACTCATTTAAATGTGACCTCTACAGGGTCACTGTTATCTGGTGATATGTAATGGGCAAATATCTTCTTGATGATATCAGCAATAGCTTCTTGAGACAGGTGGTATTTCAGAGACTTATCACTGTCCTTTAGCTAATAATCATGGAGGTAAATCGAATTACACTGTATGCCATGAAAGCTGCCATAACAATATAAATATCTCAGAATCAGATTTTGATTATGTTTTCATAAACTTTTATATGCTGTACATCTATCTTCCAATCTAGCAAGACAAATAAACTTTTGAAAATTCAGTTATTCTCATTTTAAAAGAATTAAGCTATTGCCCTTTTGCTGGCAAGAACCACTCACAATCCCTGTAACAGAGGCTAAGAAGGCAAGCCTTTCTCTAGCATGTATTTTCTTCTTTAGTATGAGCAACTTTGTCTTAACATCTATCTTCCAATCAATTTTCTGCTCACGTTACTGCTAATTAGGCTTCAAACTTCTACATTTCTCTTTCAGAGTTATTAAAGCCTGTGTTCCTATTAGTTGTGATTGTATATCTAGACATATGCAGTTGACGTACAGAGATGCATGCAGATGTATATCCGTATGGCCATAATGAGAATACTTTGATTGGATTCCTTTTTAAAATGCATGATTTTGATTTAGTTTGATTATTTAAAATCTTCAATCAAATTAGCTGAATGGTTGAGCTTATTAGATTTTGGTAGACCGTATTGCAAGGATGAATTTGGCAATCTATTAATTCTTCCAATTTCTTACTTTTATAAAGAGATACAAATGTGGCCTGTGACAGCCCTTACACCCCTACTCTCCTGCACTTTGGGTTCATGGCATACCAGCATATGCTAACATTTTATAAATATTAACGGCAGTAGTTATGCTGTAAGTCAGGCAATTTGCCTCTAAGACTATATACACGCCAAAGGGCAAGTGGCTGCCTCTACGCCGTCATCTGATGTGGGTATTTGATTACATTACCCCTCAGCACAGATTATGGAGCAACTTCACGTCAAGCATAAATGGGAACTCACTGGTTTCGATTTTAGTCTCTTATTACTGCACTGCTGCAGAATTAATCTGAATGTCACAAAAGCTGTTCAAGAAGCTATGATGGATCTACCTACAGAGCTCTGCCCAGGCACTAGATTTTTGGACAAATGTCCCACTGATTCTCTTTAAAGCATAACAGCAGTATGACCACACTATTCAGAACGTGATTAGTGCTTTCTTGGGAATCCACTTCTGACAGATGGAAGGAAATTTGTTTCAAGATGGTAAGATCTTGATGGTTATCAAGCACAAGGCCCTATTAAGCTACAGTCAAACCTCCCTCCAAAAACCAACACCCAAACCACTCAAGTTAGTAACCATCTTTTAAAAAAAATCTTGCCTGCAGCAGTTAAAAAAGTTAACACACATTATGTGACTTGAAGAAAAAGGATGAATTCCAAGATCAAGTATTTTTGCCAAATTCTTTTAAAGTGAAGACAGAAAATATTTCCTATGGCCACTTCTAAAGATATTCTGACGCCAGACATTGTAATCTACTAAAGGGAGGACTGAAACACTGTCAGTAGCAATTTCAATAGGAAGGAGCTTGCGCACAATGTGATTCATACATGTTTTGATTTTGGTCTGTTAAAAGCATATGTTCTTTATTTAGTTTAATATTTTAAAAACTACACTCTAAATTGATGGATTTAAAAAAAAAATCTTCAGAAGCAAAGAGTTTCAATCCACCTTCACAAAATAGAATTGGACTGAAATTAGTTTAATGATCAGTTGTTTAAAATCATATTTTAACACTTGTAGTTTTAGAATTCTTTTCAAATGCAACTACAAAGAATAATTTAGTTCTGATATACTTTGACAGACAATTCATATCATTTGCTCTTTCAAAGTATGTAGGTAAAGTAAAAAAATCTTTGATAAGAGATTAACCTTCCTAAAAACGTTTTTATGGAATAGGCTACCTGAGATCTCACGTAAACAAATAACAAAAATATGATTCTTCTGCAAGTTCTTTTGAGCCTCCTAATCAATCAACATCTGGCAGTATGTCTCAGCTTTTCCTATGAAAAGCCATGTACAGATTGCAAAAGTGTCAGTTACTCTGATAAATCTTACTATGTTAATGAGGTTGATTATTTCCCCTGTACAGATGAGGAGGATATCGGCATATAGGCAGTAATCTGTTATTAGCACATCCCCAATAACTGTTTTTATTTTCTGACTCATCTGACAGAGCTCATCTATAAATCTCGTAGGATTTACACAGACATAATGAAATCAGTAACTTCCCCTTGCTAAGTGTCTGCCACTCTGAATTGTATCCATACCAAGTCTGTTGAAATTTGCCTGTTGTGAAGAAGCTGCTTACTCTACGGAGTAAAAATACCATAAGCATCTGACTCTTCTTCATTCTGACTATGTATTTGCACTTCCAGACAGAAAACAAGAGTCCTGCAATTAATCTATTTAAAAGGAAATGCAATATATTTCTATTGTGGCCATCTAATTACATGCCAGTTATTAGACCAAAATCTAAATAAATGCTTATATAAACACATAATCTAAGTGGAAAAATGAATTTTGCACATAACACACTATTTTGGTTTGTCAAAAAGAGATCTGTACGGAAAAGGTTTTAGCAATTAGTTTTTTAATTATATCTAGATCTCCCATGTGTTATCAACAAATTCACCCATGCTCAATCCAGCAGGGTGTCAGGAATGCAGTGGAGAAAGACAGGTGACCAATAACCTAAACTAAACGACATCTGCTACAATGAAATTGCTCTGACTTAGTTTCTTTACAAATTGAGCAAGAAAAATACCTTAACAAATTGTATTTGCAGAGTTGAAGTGTTTCAGCAGGTCTGAAAACAGCAGCAGCAGTAATTTAACCTTTCACCCCAAGTCAAAATGACTGAATTACAGAAATTGGTGTTATTATCCTGTGTCATAATATACTCCAGTATATTCAGAGCAATAAATACAAGGCAGAAGTTTGAACTACGTGATATTACAATACATGAAGCTGGATAGTGAAAAATAGAGGTGCTATGCTGAAACAAAACAAATAGAACTTGTAGATAAAATATTTTGATGCCAGACAGATAAGCAAGAGATAGCATCCTAGAGGAAAAGGATATTATACAGAAATAACTGCTATTTCATCATTTGGAAAGGAAAATAAAAAGTTCTATTTGTTAGCACAGAAATGTAACTGGTCCAACAAGGATCATTATCTGAGTGAACACTAGTTACAGAAGCATTCATACACATATGGTTAAATTCCTTACCATAGCGAGCCAATTCAACCACTCCAGCAAAGTTTCTCCTGAGTAGGAATTCACTCACACAACTGCCTCTTGTAGGAATGCCACTGCCCGATTTGAGATTGAGTTCACTGCTACACACTGTTTACACAAACATGTACCCTTGGTACACAAAGGGTATGAAAACCTTCAGTACAGATATCCAGCTGTTAAGGAGCTCTCAAAGTTGACCCATAGTATAGTTATAGTATATAGCAATTACTATACAGAGATCCATAGTTAAAAGCATTCTTACCTCACCCTCTCTCCAAGTCTACTGGTGCCTACTACTACCCTCCAGAGGGGACAACCCTTTTTTAACAGCTGCACCTCCACCTGGGAACTATCTATCTCCTGAACCACCTTGCAATCAGTAAGCTTCTGTCCAGCTGAAGCCCACAAGCAATCAGCTCCTGACCAGTACCTCAGGTTTTTGTGCCCAGAGAGATGAAGCGTCAATAGTATCTGTTGGGGGTCAACCACCTACAGCAACTTCTCAGATGGTTATAGATTCCTCTGGGTGATCCAGAAATAGTAGAACAGTAAGACCGTGTTTTGAAAGGGAGAGCAGGGAAGATCCACAAGAAGCCCAGGGACCTTAAGATCCTTTTTTCAGTACCCACATAAACAGCCAAGCTGAAGCTGCTGAAGCTCTGGATTAAGGATAGTGAAGACTAAGGGCTCTGTTTACGTGGCTTCTTTGGACAAACCGTAAGTCCCAAAGGGGCATTACTGGTTTCTCTATTTCCTCTGGAGTACAGGCTAAAAGAAGTAGTTTCTAGATTTACATTTTTTCTCAAGGTTGTGTGCTTTGCTGTTGGCCAAGATGTCAGCTTGAATTTACACGCACTCCAAATGAACATTAACTTCAGAGAGCCCAAAAAAAGAATTACAGATACCAGCTCATCTCACAGAGCCATGAAGGAGGCTTTGTGCATCCAGAAATCAGTGTCTCATTGCTGGTTATCCCACGTCTGGAGTGTCTGTGCACGAACAGAAGAATGAAAGATATTTAACAACTGGAAGATACTTAGGACTGCATGAGAAAAGGACCAAAATGATAAGCAAGCAAAGATTAAGATGCCAAACGCCCTGATCCGATACCACATCACATCTTCTGTCAAATATGTACATACACTTCATGTCTTTTAAATTCTGGCAATATTTTTTCATGCAAAAGTTTGAATTTAAATTCTGAGCAAATGGCAGCATAGACCTATACCACAGTTCCACTTATCTATGAGATACTCATCTTGCTAATTTTATCAAAAATTAGCTCCAGCATCATCAGTGTGCAGACAAAGGAACAGATACAAAAGCTGGGGTTTTGCTGCCTGGCATACACCCGTGATTCCTGCACTCCTGCAATTCTAGGTATCCAAGCACCACCTGAAACAGCTGAGGCTGTGTTTGACAAGTAAAGCGGGATTCAAAACTGTCAGAGATGCTGAACAATTAAGGCTCTAGGAGTTAGTCTTGGAAAGGGTTCTTTTTGATGTTTTCTGCCCGTCTTACAGGGAAACTACCTTTGATAATCTGGACGACTGGCTCAGAACATTATAAAATCAAAGTTAGTTCCCCCAACATCAAACTTTAATTCAGACAGAAATGCCTCCCTCAGAGTTGAAATGCTCTTAATACATGGTTAGCCTTAATCTTGCATGTTCCCTTGATTCAACATAATATTTCATCCTGACCTTTTACTGAGAGTTAAAAATAAACGCCGACAATTATAATTACATACAACCGAAGATGAAAGTAGACTCAATCAGTCTACTTTGCATTAGAAACATTCCACCCATTTTGGCCAGTTTCCTTTCTGCAAGAGGAGAGGTGAAACATGGCAAACGGAAAACATCTTCAATGACAAACTGTTAGCTTTTTAAAGATATCACCTGTGCATGCACATGTTTTCATACAGAAAGGGACAACATGCTTCTAAAACATGCTTTCATTGTTTCTTCTCTGAGGAAGGCATAGGTATTTAATGTTCTGCTTCACCGGGTCCTAAAGGGGAGAAGTTTTATTAACTTTGCCATTGAAACACAGCCTAATTATGTTACAACAGAAATCTACAATATAGATTGTATATATACAATTATATATAATGTCTATATACACTTTCCTGGTATTGGCTAGGATAGAGTTAATTTTCTGCCTAGTGGCTGGCATAGTGCTGTGGTTTGGATTTAGGATGAGAACAATGTTGATAACACACTGATGTTTTAGTTGTCGCTAAGTAGTTGTAGTGCTTGTACTAAGTCAAGGCCTTTTCAGGTTCCCCTGCCCTGCCAGCGAGGAGGGGCACAAGGAGCTGGGAGGGGGCATAGCCAGGACAGCTGCCCCAGCCTGCCCAGAGGGATGTTCCATACCATATGGCGTCAGGCTCAGTATAGAAACTAGGGGGAGTTGGCCGGGGGGGGTTGCTGCTCGGGGACGGGCTGGGCATCGGTCAGGGGGTGGTGAGCAATTGCATTGTGCATCAGCTGGTTTTTATACTCTATTATTATTATTATTATTATTATTATTATTATTATTAAACTGTCTTTATCTCAACCCACAAGGGGTTTTTTTGATTCTCTCCCCCATCCCACTGGGAAGGGGGTGTGAGCAAGCGGCTCCATGCTGCTTGGTTGCCGACTGGGGTTAAACCGCGATATACACTTATGGACAGAGAGGAAAATGTAATGACAGATACAGCTGACAACAGAAGACAAGAAGTCTGAGAAGTAATCTATACTGGAACCTGAAGTTAAAATGGATGCATCTGCAATCAGAAGGATGCTGCTTCAAAATACTGTTCTGCCTTTGTTAAAGAGCTTTCTAGCTGTGTGGGTTTTTTAAAATTGACTTTCAGTTTTAAAGAAGCAGAAATCCCTAGCCACTTGATATACCATGGGAGGGTGAAGAGGATCACTAAAGCCTTGCTGTTTATGCTAATAAGATAGTAACTCAATTTACTTGAGTACTGATCAATGCTAAACAATCAGAGAAGTTCATGTATTATGTATTTCAGAAGAACCTGTGCTTTTTAGTGGAATGTCACAAGGTTAAACTACTGGTAGACACTGTTTCCCTTGAGCCCAATTTCTGCTACAGTGCTTCCTATCCACATAATGAAGAAACAATAGCAAAATAAAGCATTGTTTGGAACACATAATGAACTGCTCTCATAAACTTCAACCTTCAAAAGTCATTATATTTTACAGTTTGATGCAGCAGACAATTATTGGGTCTCCATTTGGCCGGCTACATCAAGCAATGTACACTATTTTTTACCATGTCTCAGTAATTATTGATAGAACAATTGTCATGGCTTGCACTGTTAGTATCAGTGCATTAGCAATGGAAACAGTTTGTTACATACTTCCTGGCAGGTATGCTGCAGTGCTGTAAAATTTGCCTCTGCTTACCATAGTTAACAATTACTTCAGGAAATATCCAAAATATAAAACTTGCAAGTTATCTCTTCTTCCTGCCACTGACTGTTTTCTGTGGTTTATTTAATCCTTTTACACTAATTGTACTACAGATACTAAATACTTTTTTTTTTTTTAGTTCACAGCAATTCACAAGAAAGCTTTGTTTGATTTTTAAATCAAATGAGACCATTTCATACTCATAACTAAAAGACAAAATACTTCTGCATTCCTACACAGCATTCTGCTGATGGGTACCTGTGAGGGCTGTTACTCTTAAGTGATAACTCAAATATGATTACAAAGTAATAATAATTAATACTAAAATTCAATTCGTAAAAACAGAGACGATTTATTTATTTAAGAATAACATGTGACATGGAGGATCTCATTCTTACGCTAATTAACAGCTCCTCTTGAAGTTACAGGACAACTATGATGTGTTAATCGTAATACTTCAAACCCGTTTTTATTTGGTTTTGACCCTGTAACGTTCACAAATATAGTTTGGAATAAGTTGCCCACAGTTTTCTTGGAAATATTAAAAAATATCTGGAAAAGGCCCTGAGTAACCTAATGCAACACCAAAGTTTGCCCAGCTTTGATTGAGGTTTGGACAAGAAGACATCCAGAGATCCTGCATGGCCTAGATCATTCCGTGATTCTTTGATGAAAATCGGCAAAACTAGGTTCCTAAACTCTCCACACACAATCCTACGTTTCATGTGAGCAAAAGGAATGGAAACCAGTTTAAGTTGTAGAGCAGCTCTATATGGGATCAGGCTCTGAGAATTCACTAAGAAAATTATATATGCTAACAATGGCTTTTAGAATGGACAGAGATGGAGAATGTATGATACCATGAAACACTTACTGAAATGTTCAGAGGCATTAATGCCACTATTTATATATCAACATATATTGCAAAGGTTACTTAACATCTCCTTAGATTAGTATGTTCCTCAGAATCAAATTAAAATTTATGACTGGAATTTTGAATAATTTATAGATATCACATGCTAGGGTACTTCAGAGTTTCAATTCAGTGGAATGAATATGTACATCTAGATCAAATACGTAATATACAGGTACGGAATTAATTGCATACAGAAAGAAAGGCAAGGAAGAGCGCCAGATGAAAAGGAAAAGTGGGTGCAGGTTCCGCTGAACATACACATTTTTTTGTGAGGTAAGGAGAAAGCACTGCAAGAAATGGGTCACAAACAAAGAATAACAAACTGATCACAAAATACATCATCCCTCTATTCTGAAGGCTGTAAGAACGGAAAACTGGATGAGAAGTCCAAAGGGCAGGAGAATGGTCCTGTCCTGACAGAGAACAGCCTGACTGCTGCAAGTCAGTTAAGACTGATTTCTCTCCACTCAACGTTTTAATACGGTCAGACCCTTTCCGCCAGCCTCTGCCTGCCTTAGTCCCTTAAACGGTAGTTTGAAGTTCATTTATAAACTAAGCTGGAAGAATGTAAGCTGACTCATTATCTTTATTGGAGATCATTAATTAAAAGCAGTATTAGAACGCATTATGACGTTGGTATCCCAGAGTAATTTTTCAAGGTAAGTTAGATCTGACACAATGAAAAGAGAGCCCTTTTAACAGCCAATTTTCAAGATAAAACTGCGAGCCCTTAGGAAAACCAGTATCATCTGCTATGCACTTTAACGTTACAAAGAGTACAATTTACCATAGCCTTTAGGTCTTTTAGGTATGTAATTACACATTTTTACTAATAAGCATTAGCATATATTTACTGTAACGGTAGTCTCGATTCTGTTTATCAGTAGTGATCTGTGTTGGTAACTGACAAACTCAGCATAATTACAAATGTTTGTAAAAAGATGGTATGTGTGCTTACATCGACAAGACCCAGGGAAAAAGTATTGATTTATAGGATGGCAGTCTCAATAATCTTCATAGTAATTAAAATCTTCTTATACTAGTGGGGAATCAGATGGGTTGGATCTCCCTTCAGGACTTGCCTGCATAGCCCTTGAAATTGTTGTTAAAGGAATCAGAACCCCCAGTCTTTCTATTTTAACAATTTACATTCTAAAACCCCACCCTTAAAACTTCAAGGTCCAGGATCGCTATTTAAATCAAAGCTTAAATATACAGACACTAGATTTTCTCTTCTTTCAGGTGAATCTTTTTGAAAAAAACTAAATATCCCTTTACTTCCACTAGATCAGGTTAACATATTTCCAAGGAGATATTACTTTTGCAGATGGCTTGAATTAGAGAACTGCTATCGTTATCATTATGCAGCTATTAAAATAGAAAAATTTTAGAACTTGGCAAAAAGGAGAAAAATAATCTGTCTCATATACGCTGTCCAGACTCAACGGAGGCAGGCAGGAAAATGAGAACATGTAAAAATCAAAATACTAAAAATAATCAACCAGAAGAATGCTTGAAAAATTGAAAATGACAAGTATGTCTGATATTAAGATATGAAATTAATATATCCAAAGTAGGGAAGAAAAGCATAGTGGTAGGATTACTTACACAGAAAAAAGAATCTGAAGTCTGAATGACACATAGTAAGTTGTCATTCAGTTGACACAGAAGTAATGTTATGTAAAACTTAAGATCTAGAGGTGCAAAAAAAGTGTGGGTTTTTTTCCTTTGTCTTTTTTTTCTGCATTTTTTCACACTGTGCTGAAGATGGATCCATCTGTACAATCAGCTATACACATCAAACCATACGAAGTGTGAGGATTTGATTTCCAAGTGTTTATGGATGCAACCACAAGTCATCACAAAAACTAGAAGAAAAAATGCCACTGAAATAGCTAATGACTACAAAAATCCAATTTATCTCCTACTGAATTTTATTGTGAAAAATAATATAACTTCATGAACCAATACAATAACTTGTGTGCTCAGGGGACCTTGAAACTAATCCTTCTTTGGGAGTTAACTAGTAGTGAAAAGGTGTTTGAAAGTCTTCATCTAGCCCGTGCAAACAATTGACAACATCACAAAAGCAGTCTATAATCAGAACTGGAAAAAAGGTGTCAATCGGGTCAGAAATTAGATTAATTTACAGACATGCAAAGAGAGACTTTTGCAAGTCTTCCAAAGGTTTTTTATCTCTATATTTTATCAGTGCCATTTACTTTAATGCATTATCTTTTTCTTTAGGCTGCAGGCAAAGAGAAAACCAAAACAACAAGCAATTTAAGTATAAAATCATGGAATCATTGAAAATGGCCAGATCCAATGGGAGCAGAGTTAGGTCAAACCTCATCTGTTTTAAAAATCATAGCAATGTGCAAATGACTCAAATAAAATGGTCTGTTTTTAATATAACGATGTCCTGTCTGCAGAATATGATAATACAGGGTAGACCTGAAACTAATCTTAGAATACTTCACTTACCGAGTCTTCCGTAAAAAGTAACTGCAACAATTAGCAATTTAATACATTTTCATTCATGAGCAATGAAGAAAGGTCTTGTTCATATTTGATAAGAGCATAAAGCAGATCTGAGGCAATGTAATTAACCAGTTATACTTCTTATTAGATTAAAGTTGTCTTTTCAGTCATAACTGATACTTATGACTTGCCATCCGAAATAAGTTTATCTGTTTTCACCACGTTGCCGTATTACAGAATGTTGAGTTTGTTGTGTGTGTTTTTGTTAGAAAAACATCAAAACAAATAAATAATCATATAAAGGTGCTCTGTTCTCAAGCTTCCTACTACAGAATCCTATATACATGTATATAACTGTATGTGGATATATGAACATACATGCTGAAGTCTGGACACATACATGATCTTACATATGTGCCTACCAGTATTTTCTAGAATTCTTTATGGGACTACGCTTTGCAAAGAAATGGCTGAAAAACATAAAAATATGAAGTTGCACTCACCTTTTAATAAAGAACTTTTATTCTACAAGAAAAAAAAATCACAAATAGCTTAATTTCCATTTTGGACCCTTTTTCACATGTTTTTTATTATACAGGTATGGCAAGACAGTCATTTAAAAGGCAGCCCTGAAGACAACAAAAGTAAAGGAAAGACTGATGCCTCCTTCTTCTGACAATATGCAGAATGGTATTCTGTTTACATTTATTTCATTTTTGAAAGCCACAATACAATATTCCTCCTGTGAGTTCTGAGAATCAGAGTCTCCACAGATGTAAAAGTGATAAGACAAAAAGTGATTTGCCTTGACCTTTCTAAATGGTTTTCTGGAGGTTTTGTTTTGTTGTGGGTTTTTTTTTTTTTTTAAAGTTTCAAAGGCATTAGAACTAAAAATGGAACAGGAATGATACTCAAAATACTAAGAACTGGCAATTTTCTCCCTGCGTCATTTTTGCTAACAGATATTTTTAAAAACCAAAAATTGCTGCCTTTTTCATTCTGAAGCTGAGCTATCCAAGATTTGATAGTTTAGTTGCTTTGTTTGTTATATAGTATTGATTTCAGGCTTCAAATGCCAATACAAACAAATTTGCACCCCAATTAGCTTTCATTAATCAGTTTGTTTCCTGGGGCTATACACTCCCACATAGCAGACACTGGCTAAACTACTAACTGAAAGCAGCAAGATGCAATTGTAACCAATTAACTTGAAGGGGGGAGGGCGGGGACACGACAAAAAAAGCAATGTTATAACCTTAGCCTTCCACTGATTTCTCTTGTGTGCCAAACAGAATCTGGTTCTGATTTTTAAGTTGACAATTTTTCTATTAAAGAGATCAATACGGAGAACAACAGAAAAGAGACAACAAAATACATACAACTGCAATAGACTGCAGGAAAACTGAGAGATTTACCCTCTAAGCAAACATTTTGACTAGAGTGGAATACAACACAACGTATTTTTTAATGGATGAAAATATCTATTCTTGATCATTCTGATTACTAGTGAAAAGGAGAAGGGGCAAGTATGACTGCAATTCTAATTGTGAGAAGCCATAGCAAAGACCACGTGGCAATCGGGAGATCTTAGGTGGCCAAAGACGCCTGGTCTAGCTTTGAAAGTAGGACAAGACAGGGCCAGCTGCTCTTAAATCTCAGGTAATTATCTTAAGACCTTCTTCTTCTTCTTCCCCCTTCCCTTCTCTTCCCTTGAGCTACAACAATAAAAACTTCCAAATGCATATGCAAATAAATAATTTAACTAAATCACTTTGATCACTAGAAACTGTTAGTTAACATTAGAATGTTTCAGCTGAGAGAGATTCAGAGAGATTAATTTGTCTTCCACTGTGCACAACAGCTATTCAAAATCCTCTAAAGACCAGGCTGTGTTGTAATGAAGCATATTTACAGCTTTCTTTATATTTTATTTAGCAAGTAAATACTCTGGCATTTTCAAACTGAAGGAATCTTATTTGTTTGCATGGAACGTATCTTCCCAAACACCAGCGTGTGCAGAGAACACTACTCATTTACAACGTACTCTGTTCACAAGCCAAAAACCACTCGGGAAATCTTGCCCTGGATCTCCAGATTTTTGTATCATATTTTAGTGTGCATGGATATTAAATTTCCTACCCAACCATACCCTTAGATTTGAAAGAACATCATGATACCTTGCTGACTGCAGCTATTAGTACCTTTTTGCTTTCCAGAGACCCATCCTAGTTAAAATGGCTCGCTAGACGACATTTCTTCCACACCTCAAAACCACATCACTAAATGGCCTATGAAATTTCTAGGGAGCTACACACCATTACTCTTTAAATATCGCAGAGTAAAGCATTAATGAGAGCTGAATATTTATTCAGATTTCAGTATCCTGATTTACAGATGACACCCTTCGGTGGACAGTTTGATGTTGACCAGGAAAACCTTATACTTCACTGAAACACAAACTTGCTTAAAAGTCAATTGAAAACAGAAGTACTTTATGCACCATCCAAAATAGACATTACTGTTTCACATCGCTACAAGAAGAAGAAACAACAGAGAAACCACACGTAACCTACCAAACTAGCATTACATCTTAAAGGCCTCTCTCTTCGTGTATCCAGCTGACTTGCTTTAGATGCTTTCCTGACAAAACCTCCTCAGGGACTTTTGTCTTCCTCAGGTTTCTTCAGTCAGAGAAGTCCATTTGAAAGTGGAGCCTGTTAGATTTTAGAGTTGATCTCTGTTTTGAGTTTTTCAAGGAGCTGAGCGGATTTAACACATTCCCCCCCTCCTTGTTCTCACATCCCAAACGTTTATTTTTAATTGCTGTAAGAAATAGCTATGAAATGTATCCAAATAAATGAAATATGTGGATTATTTTATTCCTTCTTTGAGATGCAAATGTTGTTTTCCCCGATCCAGCACGCTCTTTCCATCTGACTGAGCAGTGAGTTAGTGATCTGCTGGCCCTGTGAGAAGTTAGCCTTTTAAGCTCTCCTCCCTTACTCATCTGGTAATCAGAGACCTGCAGGTAGACACATTCTGCAACAAACTGATAGTGAAAAGTGTGTGCATCCACTGAACTTTCATTTTTCATCAACCTGTGCATATTGTCCTTTAGATAACCTCCAAATAAGATTAAGTATATGTTATGCCATGTGTCTTTTCATTGAAACTAGATACAGAGATAATAAGTCACTTTCAAGTGACAGTAGTTTTGGAATTTAAATCTCTTCAAGGAATATTGTAATATCATCAAAAAGTCTTCTGTGGAGATGCACACTTCCATGTCTTTAAAGACATCAAATATTATCAACTCAGAGATGTAACTCCCTGCATCCCTTCCAGAATCTAAACCTCCCAAAACACAGTGCAAGAAGGTATCAATGGGTTTAGGCTAACTACATACGCTCACGTTATCCCAGTCTTTCATAGCAATTTGTAGTGCAGATTCTTTTTGTTCAACAGTGGCATTAATTATGTGACATTTAGATTATTAGTAGGTAAGTGCAGAATTACACATTTTATACATGTTTACCAGAAGCAGGTTTTTAAAATTCCTGGTGAAGATCACTGTATGCAGCTGAATACCTGGACTAATGGACGAGGGATGAAGTATTTTAGCACAATTCTTACGGAGCACTTCAGTTGCATAAGCTTAAAAATTACGACTTGTTTCGTGACAATGACTAGCAGCTGCCTGGACCAAACGCAAGGTGGTACACCACTGCTAGCAGTCAAGTAGTAATTGAGAAAGAACAGAGTATTTTACAAACTCCCAGCTTTCTATTTCAGTCTTAAAGAAACTAGCAAGTTTTTATTCCCCCAGGCCGTAATTACTAGTAAGTGGAAGAAGCTCATGAATTGAAGATATAACAATTGTGATTTTCATAATTAAGGATAAAATTTTAAACATGGTTCAGATTTAAAGGAAGAAGAAAATTAAGGTTAGACTAAAAAGATTTCAGAGCTAAGACTTTCATAATCCTTATACCAATGTTGTATTGAAGCTTTGCTATTCACTTTAGGGGATAAAAAACACAGTTTAAGAGCTAGAATATTTAAAAATTAAAGAGGTAAGAAAAGCCAAGTTGAAAAGATATTTTCTCACACATTTCTAGTCAGTAGACCCAGCAAGTATGCTTTTGTATACAGGATGTCATCAGAAGAGGTGCCATGATTTGGAAGATTGTTTAAAAAGACTGCCATTTCAAAACTGAGGAATATAAATCGTGCTCTTAATACGATCTGAAAGAAAGAAAATCCCCAATATGCCCATCTTTGTTCTCAGGAGATCAACCGAATTGCAACTCTGCTTTTCCTCAGCTTGTCACAGAACAGCAAGATGAAGTGTGTCTGTAAACATCGGTGACAGCAGCAGGTACTAGCAAGGCTGTAGGAAGGCTTTTGAGTATGAAAATTCCAAACTCAGAGTGCCAAATTCTTACCTGGTTCAAACTGGAGATAGTTTTATTGAGATCGACAATGTTAACACTTCATGCTACCTAAAGGTTTGGCCAGAAGAGTGGAAGCAATTGCCTCGCTGTATGGATAACTGTCAGTGTGTGCAATACAAAACCACTAACCCTGGAGGCTGAGGGGCCGAATTCAGGCTCTTGTCCTTAGCAGCAGGAGAGACCCCCAGGGGAAGGCAGGTACAGGGGGACCGCTCAGGACCACCACTGTCCGCAGCAAACTGCTGTCGAAGGAGCGATCTTGCATCTTTCCCTTGCATCCGAACGACGATGGTTCAATTGCAGAAAGTTGCTTCAGCGACCTGAGCGGAAGGAAGCTGCATTTCTCATTTGGCTTGTTTCGTATTCCCTTTTTGATCATCAACAGAATCACCGCGATCGCTAAGAGATCACTGCATCCAGCTCAAGTGTGCAGACAGATTCAGAGGAAAGAGGGGAGTCCCCGCTTTCACCAGCACTTCACAGTGTCATCAACCAGGTGAAATCTCATCATGAGAGTCTGAGCCTAAAACCAATCCACCAGGTATACAAAATGATGATAACCTTAAACAAAATCTATTCTTACTTTAAGCTCTCTTTCTGGATTTCATATTCATACAAGTATATAAAGGAATGTAACATACCCCATAGTTCTTAATCTTACTAAGTGGAGGGATACTTGACTACCAGCAAGAAAACCTACTAGAGCTGTCTGGGGTGAACATTCTTCTAAATAATATTTGTTGTTAAAATTGTAACATACATGTTTAATTATCAGAATAAATTTTTAAGGAAAGCAAAATTACTGCTAAACACCCCTTGAAACATAATTTCCAAGAGACTTTTTATTCCCATGCAATACCTGATTAATCTTTTCTTTATTATTTTGCTACACAGTTATTGATTTTATTACTTAGAGCAGGACAATTTGTAATACATTTGATTTAAAATGCCATTCAGCTATATACTAGTATTATATGCTAGTATTGCCACAGCTGTCAAACACTAACATAAAATAAAAAGAAAACATTTTTGGAGGCTTTTGACACTTGCAGAAAAGATAAAGAAGTAACTGGACAACAGTATCTGATGAGATACCTTCACAGATGACAACGTTAGGTAAGAAAGTAGAATGTGAAAGGCTACCCTAAGGGAATATTACCATCATGGTAAAATGCTTTATTTGCCAAATATTACATTCATGTTTTCATTACAGATCTACCACTAAAGCATAGTCACTGAATGGAGTACAGGCAGCCATAATTAATTGTAAAACAACGTACTAGTGTTGAACGTGTATTATTAGCTATTAAGTTTCAAATAAGGAACTCTGTTTATCATTCACTCATTAAAAGGTGCTTTCTCCACATAGTGTCGTGGTTTAACCCCAGCTGGTGACCGAATACCACGCAGCCGCTCGCTCACTCCCCCCCTCCCCAGTGGGGTGGGGAGGAGAATCGGAGAGAAAGGAAAACTCGTTGGTTGAGATAAAAACAGCTCATGAGGACAGCAAAGGGAAAAATTTAATAATTGTATTATGTATTAATAATGACAATAATAATATATCAGGATAATAATATATATAAAATGAACGATGCACAATTTCTCACCACCCGATGACTGATACAGCCCGTCCCGAGCTGCAGTCAGGGAACAGGAATGTCCCCTCCCAGCTATCCCAGAACAGCAAGTTCCAGAGAGAGCAGGCGAGGGAACGAACAGCCGAACGAATCAACGAAAAGGCCCGAACGAACAGAAAAGGGAAAAAGAAGGGAAGTGGCCCACCTGCCGACCCCCACTAATACTGGGCATGTCATCTATGGTATGGAATACTCTCTTGGGCCAGTTTGGGTCAACTATTCTGGCTATACCCCTCCAAGGTTTTTGCACCTGCACATCAGCAAAACCTGGGAAGCTGGAAGACGTCCTTGATCTCTTAGCAGCAACTAATAACATCAGTGTATTAGCAACATTCTTCACATACCAAATCCCACACTAAATCCAAAACACAGTCGCTGCTGGAAAGAAAATTAGCTCCATCCTGGCCAAAACCAGGACACATAGATTATCCAATTAGTAGCACATAAATTATTTAAGACCTGTTGTTATCATTATTACACAAATAGTTTTAAAAAATATAATAAACACAATGGCCACAATCACTTTTTGAAGCATTAAAAGCCAAACAGTAAACAAAAACTTGACAACATGCGCTTGCTAAATAGCACTTTAATGGAATTACCTAAGAATATAATATTAAAATTTTTGGCCACGTTGCATACTCAAAAGATCAAATAGCTTTATGCTTCTATAAGTAAGAAATATACTGAAAAATGTTTTTCACTGCATATTCTGAGCTGAGATACAGGCAATTTCTCTCTGCTACCCTAAACTACAAAGAGGGCTGCAGTGGATTACTTTATTTCTTTATCCTGCATTTTGAGAACCCACGCACGGTGAAAAAATACCTCAAAATATAATTTATAGAATTATATTATATGTATAAAAAATTATAGAATGTATTTTTACTTGTAAAAGATTTTCAATTTCATAAACTACATAAAGGAAATCTTTTTGCTGCCTTCCGATGCCTACAAGGGCACACATAAACAGTGAGCACCCACATTTGACTGGACCCGAGACAGCTTTGCAGAAGAATCAGTTCTCCTCCCCAGCAGAGCACAGACCGGTGCTGCCGTGTCCCGCGGAGGGGAAGGACCAGAGCCAGCCCAAAGGGCTCAAAACCCACATGCAGCAACAGAGAAAATTCGGTGTGTTTTCAACAAAAAAAAAGCTGGAGTTTCAGCAGATGGTGGTCAAAGTGCTCCTGCTCCTACAAAAAAAGTAAGAAGCTAGTAAAATATATCAGGATTAATTTATGTTGGAAAAATATAAGTAGAGGAAATTGGATGAATCCCCTTCCTCAAAAGACCCAACTTTGATCCTTAAAATCTTTCAGTAAGTTTAAATTAACTACAAGTAATCGCTATTCACCACTGCAGCCTTTTCTTTACCCTCGGAACCTCACTTAAGGCTTTGATCTCATTCTTACCCAGCTAATTTCATTCTGCTTAAATATTACAGATTGCTTTGATAAAGTCTTTCTGTGCTTCTCGATTTTACAGGTTTGACTTCAATAGCACCACTCAATACAGCTGCTAACTTAAAGCCACACTTGCAAAGTAGAATCTATAGGTCACTTTATCTGTGAAGATATTATATTGCTAAAAAATATGAAGGTTTCCTGATCAGTTTATTACATCTGTAATTATCCAAAGCCAAGTCAATTATGCCAGAAGAAGGACAAATTGCCTAGACTGACATTAAATAGCCCCAACCAGAAAGTCTTAATTTACACGCTGACTGGACTGCAAAAATTTACCTTTATATTTTTATGATCGCATATTTAATCAAGTATGAATGAATCTTTAGGACAGAAGCCATTAAAATGCAATTATATATTTGTCCATTCATTCTATTGTCGAGCCTCTCTCCAAACCAACCACAAAGGTTTAACACAGAGACAGAGAGAACCAAAAGCTGACGGAGACAGGCGGGTGCTTTCCGCGCTGGAAGCTTGCTGCTCCATGGACTACGGAGACAATGTTGCATCAGGAAAAGGGACTTGAACGTCCAAGTAATTTTGTCAATGCTCATTTTGTTATTGTTATCATGCCAGTGAGAATTCAAACACAGAGATTACAAATTGGAGGCAGGATAAAATGATGATATAATCTTGCTGCTCTTATGAAGCCAAAACTTGATTATGGCAGAATTTTTCACGGAACAAGGACTGTGAAAATATGCAAGCCACATAAAATAAAATGCTACAAATAATACAAAAAAAAAGTTTACTTTATTCCAAGTCTGTATATGCACCTTCCACCAGCCCATTTAAGTGCCTTTTTTCCTTCAGAGCTACAACTGACAATACTAGTAATAAATCCGTAACTGGAATCCATTCCATCAGCCAGTGGGTGTGACAATAGTTGGCCTTCTCAGGAGGGACTTCCAGGACAAACAGAACTGCTAACTTCTAAACCAAAGGAACAAGATCACACATTATTGAATTCAGTGACAAAATACCAGCTGACTTCCGTAAGCAGAAGCCAGCCTCCTAAAGAATAAACACCAAGGCTGCAAGTTTGATAGTAGAACCTGTATTTGTGTTATTCATTTTTCACTCCCTTGTAAGTGTAACTGAGAAAGGCAGACTTTCTCCTGGAGAACTTACATCATTCTCATGGCATCACTTGGGAATGATGAAATATAAGTAATGAGATCAAGAGGACTGTAGCTTACGCAAGGTAAAAAAACTGGTCCAATCTCTTTGCAATAAAGCAATTCTTCCAAAATGACGACAAAGGTCTAAAGGCAATAGAGCTAGATCACAGCACCACAAATGCAAAACAGAAAGATTTTTAAATACACACTTATGGATTAGCAGCTGTGCTGGCACGTTAAGCATTAAAACTGTGATGTTATTTAAAAAAACAAAACAAAACAAAACAAAACACCACTCTAGATTTATCCAGAGGGTATTAATAAACTTCTAATATACAGAAGTGTATCTGAACTGCGTGCTGCATCTCACTTCTTTATGAGGGTGTACAGTAAAGTCTGCCATAAGCTATTAATAGTATTTTATATTCTGCAAGTCTCAACCTTACGAAACTGAGAACATGCAGAAATAGCCTATGAACATGCCATTCCCCTACGGAGAAAGAAAGAAGTCACAATATAATTGAAGAGCACCGTCATTATTTCACAAATTGCTACTATACCTAGAAATTCTACTCTGCTGAATAGAGTACAGGAGTTTATATCATAGAGATTTTGATAATAGAATGTTCAGCAAACAACTTCTAACTTCTCACTTTGAATTTAATCAGATATTTTTCCAGAAAAATCTTTTGGAACATCATATATGAGGAGGACAGTATTTCTAGCACCTCTTCAAAAAGTAATTTAAAGCTGGAATATGTCTTGAAAGCAGTACCTGAAGGTATTCTTGGAAATACCTACCAGGTGTTTAATTCTTTCTGTTTCATTTCTTGAGTGTGGCTACAGATACTGAAACTATAAAAAGAACTGATTCTTGAGCACTGAGAAGTGTTTTTTCTCTGTGTATAATGCATTCAGTTGATGTGCTTATGTCATAGAGATGTCAGTGTGAGCAAGGAATAAAGCACTCAATAAATTTGTTGGCCTGAGCATTTCAGCAGAAAAAGTCGTAGTAAAAATGTCAATATTACTGCCATTAGGGAACATTATAAAGATATTACTTCCTTCCTCAAACATATGAACCAAATGCAAAAGAAGAAAAGTCCCTCCTTTTGATGGAATGCACATGTATCTGTATCTGATTCTTCTAATCTGTATTTGGATTCATTTTTTTCTTTAATTGCAGTGCCCCAGACTGTAAATCAAAGTTCTAGGTGAGACAGCAAGTAAGTTTGTTTCTATATAATATATAATGCAAATATTGTCAGTGCTGAAAGAATTAGCTGCTTTTTTGTTCAGTCAGCTTGTGAAGTATCATCAGCTACACCCATTTGACAATCCTCTAGTGAAGGAGAAAAGGTAAAATAGTAATCAGAATGATATGATATTATAGTCTCATACTGGATGTTTGAGTGCTATGAAAAGAAACATTTCCCAACGACTTGTGGAAGTTGTAATGTTGAAAATATGAAAAATCATGAAAAACATTCAGAATGAAAAAAAAAAGCCCAACATTTTGCATTGCATAAACTGCATTATGCTGTTGCTTTGCAAACAGTGATGTTCAGTCTCTTTAGGTTTCCAGTATATTCAACCTCAATTCAATAGTAAAGTCAAATCTTGGCATTACACTAAGAGATATCCTTAAGTATCTGCAAAATAATTAAGGTAAGAGGATCTTCTTCCAACTGCCACAGTAAATTTGGATTAAATGCTATCTGTCCAGCAAGCAGATTTTGCAATACTAAAACGTGTTAAAGACCCTGAATGTTTAACTTTTTGGAAAGCCTGTTGAAGGAGATACAGGATAGAGAGTATAATGGAGTAAACGTTCCAAGCTCTTGGGAATTCTGGATGTGTAGGTCACCTTCATACTGCAGCAAGCCACTCACTTTCCTGCAGAATACAGGTAATAAGTAGATCTGCAGCTAATTAGGCTTATTATGAAAGCATCAGCTTGATATACATGAATAAATCACCTGCCCCCTGCATGTGCAACGGGCACCTGCTCTCTTCGAGCATTCAGTGGGAGCCGGGAAGACAGGGCAACTGTAAGACACCACTACTGGGCCAAGTCATCTCTGGTCTGCTTCTGCTGCCTAAGGAGCTAGCTGTGATCTGGATGAACGGATCTGGAAGCACGTTTTTTCAAGGTCACCACAGGCCTTGTGACCACAGGCAACCCATCATATTATGAGGGAAGGGATAAAAAGCAGAGAGTAACCAGCTGGCATTTTAAAATTATATGCTGGAATAACATCAAGGATGTTAGGAAAGGAGAAGGCTACAAGTAAGATTTACCCATAGCCCTGATGCAGGGTATGCATCACAAGGTGGGAAAAACTCCTCAGAGATTGGACTTGCTTTCAGGGCTTTCTTTTAACCAGGAGAGGTGCACACATCCTTGCACTAGCTCAGAACGGGACTTTATACTCCGTCACATCTCCATGTGTCACGTCCTGTGACTGACGTTCTCATACACATACTTACTATGTCTGAATGAAGGATCTCAGCCTCCCCAACTTTATTCCTTACATGCAAGTAACAAGTAAATACACTCCTATTGGTATGTACGAACAGTGGGGAAATCTTATTTCCGTGACACTTTCAGAAGACGTGTATCTGAAGCCAAATCGGCATAAGGCAAATGGATTTTTTTTAGTACTCTGAAGTGGCTCCTTTGCTTACTCACCCCACATACATTTACCCACCCGCTGCTCTCACTAGTATCTCACTGGTATCTGCTTCACTTTCAATATTGAGTTCCTTTAAAATTAGCTAAATTGGGAACTATTTGATGTCTCCCAAATTAGCTATTTCTAACGGGAACATCATCCTGAAAGAAGCCTAGCCATCCGGGAAACTCTGTCAAATGCAGCAGACATCAAAGAGAAAACACTGCCCGCCATCCTCTGCGCAGCTCAGCAAGAAGTATTCACCCACCCAGGCTTCGCTTTTCTAAAGCTCTAGCTATTCTAGCATCAGCAACCTACAAGAAAAGCAAATGCAGAAGGTTTTTCTGCATTCTGCACATCTCTTTGGAAAGCCAACAGCCCCTGGGCTACCAGGGAGCTCTGCTGGAGACAACAAACCGCACCTCTGACATGCAGCAGTTATTCCAGCAATGACCGTGATTTCACCACAGAGATTCTTTGCGCAGAATTTCCTCTTCTTTGGCACACATGTGAACACCTACCCACACGTTATTATCCAACACATAGAGAAGTAAGCACTGCTGTGGGCACCAAGGACTTTTTAACTTGTCTTTATACTGCAAATGTATATTAAAGTGAACACATGCAGCCAAGGTAGCTGAAATAAATTCAGGTATCACGGTTCCCTCCCACCTTTCAACAAGCGTACTGAACACATTTTCATGTACGCTCTTTGACCATTCCTGTGCTCTACTTTCAGACAACAAATAGCCTATCTTGACATCTCTCTGATTAGTACTCATACCTCCCTACTGCTTGCAGTTTCACCAGTCTAGACTATCTTCGTTATCTGAAGCAGCAATGGCCCCTACTAATCCTGTCAAGAAGTTTGTACAGACTCATGGTAATCTTGGAGCAATAATCTTGCAGCAGTTTGTGGCTGACATGAGCAAAACCCGTGACTTTAACAAAGAAGAACATCGAACAAACCGAAGTGTCTCTAAGTAGCTGCAGGAAGAACATGAGATAAGGAAGCTAGACATCAGTGTACAGGAAAGATAACGTGATTAAAGGAAGGGTACTCAGGAGTAATAAAACATATTTCTTTTTTTCATTCAGTAGTAATTCCAGGTGGTCTCTGAGATTTCTTGGCATGATAAACCTCACACTGCTACCATTGCTGCTTGCAATTCCCATTTGGTTATTTATCAGTTTAACTGTCAAAAGACATACAAATATTTCTTTAGCAAAAACAGATGGTCTCAGTCCCAATGCATGAAATAACAGGTCTTTCTTACATTGTAGTATCTGAAATACATCATCTTGTAAAGTTGCAGTGGCTGCAAAGAAGATTTGAATGGTTAAAATGTAGAATTATCCAACTATTCCTTCTTCGGTAATAATCTCAATGGGTATGTATATGTAAAACAAAGGAATGTCATTCTTTTGAGTAAAACAACCAAAAAAATCCTTTATTATTTAATTATAATAGTGTCTGCATATACAATAAAAACATAAAAACAAGCTTTCTTTATGGAACAAATATTCGACCTGTCAAGAATAGCACTTGATGTCAGGATTATGAAGTTGTGGATGAAATGACAGACCAGCAGAGGGAATTTGATAACAGATTAATGAGATGTGCCCCATGCAGTCATAAAAGTACTTGAAATAAGAAACAAGGAGATGGTGAAAAAGAGAGAGAAACAACCGTGGAGAGAAAGGAGCTGCTTTCTGAGCCTTCTATTGTGTTCCCATGAAAAATGAGTGATACAGAATTTTATAGAGAAATTTCAGAAACTCTGTGCATGAAGAGCCAAGGGAGTGAACTGGAATACGCTTTGAATATGTATATTTGCCTTTGCATACTCATGAGCTACAACATTTGTTATGCGGTATTTGGGGCACTCACTGTATTTGTTTGGACTGACGCTAATTAAAGGCAGCTATATCTCCACCATTTTAACAACTACCAGCATGTGCACTTCTACAGAAAGCAACAGTCCAAATATGCAATCAATTGCGCGTTTTCATATATCTGCCAACCAGCTGAAGAGGAATCCCGATCTGGCAGGTAATACAACTGTAAGTCAGATTTGCTGATCTTCTACAAGCCCATTCTGACTCAGAACAACAATAATAATGAATCTGTGACTATGTTCTTCTCTTGCTATTCCCCCTTCCTTTCTCATTTATGCCCATTCATATGGTGTGCCACAACTGTGTGCTGTAACGCACTGAGTAGCACCTAAGACCAGTGCCAACTCTTACTTGCTCAGTGTACATTTAAACTGCCTGTTTACCTGCTGGCATACAACTCTCAGCATGAGGATTACTCAGAAAGGGAAGAACAGCAACGAACAGGTCCATGGGACATCTTTGTATCTTGTCTCTTTTCAATGTTCTTACTATATATACCAATGAATATGCTTCAGGATTCTACAGATTTGCCTCTAAAGAGCTCTATAACAGGAAATGTATTCTTTACTAAACTTATTTGCTTGAAATAGTATGCATACAATACTTATGTATCTGCCTGAACAGCTTGGAAACTTCATCTACTCCTACAGTTCTACAATACTTCTAGGAATATTTTCATTGTTGGCAACTCAGGAGACGACACAGCATTAATTGCCTCAGAAACCTCACTGATAACGGTGTCAAATGCAGACTTTCCAGCACTTAATGGTTAACAAAACCTGGGTAGCCATTTTTCAGAGATTACCCTGTTCCTCTGCCGGTAACAAACTGCACCAGGGCAGAGACTCAGGCAAGTACAACCTACTGCATTGACAGTGGAGCTCTAGACATGCAAGTCGCCAGAGTCAGGGTGAGGACAGTGGTATGGAACAATCAAGGATTATTGTTCGCGTGACAGTACTCACATGAAGATAAAGCACAATGCAGTGATGTGTTACATGTTCTTCAGCTCAGAAAATCAGTAGCTCTTCAGCCACATCTCACTCGTAAGAAACAGGCATATGGGTCATCATCAGTATTATTATTTATAAAAATGCAGCCTCAGATGAAAGAGGTAGTCACTAGCTTTACGATATTTCAGGAGATGTTTTAGTAGCCAGTTAACACGTACCTCACACATACACCACTATGTCCCCTTTAGCCCCAGCACAACCAAAGCCCAGCTTAACAACTAGCAGAACGTGCCCTGTCATATTTGGCTGTTGTGATAGAACCTGAAATGAGAATCTTGTGTCTTGAATATTATACCTGGTGTCTGTGAAGATGTTAAGGTACAATGAAATAACATGAGTGTATCCTGAATTTATGGATATAAAGAAAAGAAAAAAAATGAAAGAAAACACAGTAAATTCTAACAGTATTTCCCCACTTCACTGAAAAATCCATTTCAATTTACATTTAGGCTAAGGGGTTTTTTTGTGAAGAAAATGGTAAGAATTCTGATAAAATTGTGTAAGTTAGAACAACTCATTTGACTTTTTAAGACATTTGATTCAAGAACATTAGGTTTTTTTCCTTACTGAGATCTCAATCACAAGATTTTTGTCACTTGTAAAGAATTACTTCACTATTTATCTACTCAGTCTAAACGTGGAGATGAAAAGGGATAATTCACAAGACAAAATATACAGCAACAAGAAAACATACAGAAAATAGAGTATGGTGTGAGGTTCAGCATAGTTACTGGTTAGACAGTCTAGATGGTACTAGACTGCGGAAATACAAGAATTAAAGTATTAGAAGCAAGAGGGATGACATTTAGAAGTCCTTACCTCTTCTAGCTATGTTTAGGTATTTTTAACAACAGTTTTCCTGGTCAAGATTCATAATTTGAAACAAATATGACCAATTCTGACCAATGAAATAACAAAAATATGCTTTACAGAGGCACAGTGAAGGAAACTGAAACATTGTTGCATTTCAAGTTCAAGTACAGGAAATAAAATACACCTACAGAGCGAGACTCTGGGTAGATTCTTATTTGTTGTCATTGGTTTTCTTCACATAAAAATGGCCTTGGCTGTAAACTTAAACTTAAATTTTAAAAAAGAAAAGAAATAGCACATTTGCTGCTGCCTTGCATTTCGTACTGTTTTATTTATGGATATTTTTTTTACCTCACAAGTTTAATGGAATTTTTACTGTGACTTTATAGCTGTGTGATTTATAATACATCAAACAAGTCAAATCAATCAGCAAAGGCTTAAAAATCAGCACAGGTTGATATGGCTCCTTTAAAACAAATCATTACAGCTGTTAGAACTCCAACATACATAACAAGGATTGACCACTAATGTGAGTTATTTTAAAATCTCATTTTCTTGGTAAGAAATGCTGCCCTTTGTATATAACTTTTTAACGATCTCATAAAACCATCTGCAGAAATACAACAGAAAACATAGTTCTTCCTTTTAAAGCTCTTTAAATACTCTATACCATTCTTTTAAAGGAAACCTATCCATTTTCTCATTGCTATGGAAAGTTAAATCTCTTTAAATACTCTATACTATTATTTAACTACTATATACTATTCTTTAAATACGCTATACTATTCTTCTAAAGGAAACCTATCCATATTCTCATTGCTATGGAAAGTTAAATCAGCTTTTTAATTGGCACACCTCTGTCATTAAGCTTTAGAAGTAGTTATTCCTATTATGCTATAAATGTAATCACATATACTTTAAACATTCGTTTTAGGTCAGAAAATGTCTTTTCCATTATTTAAGTATCTAAATTACAGACAGCACAAGGCAGTGTAACTGTGACCAAAAAACAATTTGAGCCCAGACTTTTAAGATAATGCTTAAAGAAGTCACATACTTATGAAGACTTTTAGAAGGGAGATTTTAAAGCTCCAGCTGATGTATGCAAGACGAACAAGCCCACTGATGCTCCTTCCCATATTTTGCAACCCCTTTCTGCCACTGGTTTCCATGTCACATGAAACTAGGCACTAGGAACATTACAAACCACAAGACATTGTTCAGGTTCGGACTGGGGGATGTGTACTTTGCCTGTTTGCGATAGATTGGCTGATACTTCTTGACCAGCTTCTAGAAAAGCTGGAGAGTCTGAGCTGTGGAAGCAGCGAGTGTTCGTTGCGGTTCGGCAGACAGAGCTGGCTAAGCCAGCAGGACTATTCAGGAGCACAGGGCAAGCCAGTTTACTTGGGGAGGCTCTTTTATCTCACAGATAAGAAAATCTTGGCAGAAAGAGAGGCATATATACACTATATATGGGAGACCATTAGCCAGTTTTAACAGGAAGAAAAAACAGCAGATAATTTTGTACCTGAAGGGTATGCATACAGGAATTTATGAATACAGATTATACACAAGCACTGAGGTGTATTACTCTCAGTTGTTATTAGGATCGATAGACCTATGAATGTTAATTTTAATTTTTTATATTAAAATAAACTTTTTCTTAAGCTAGAACTACATTTTGATTGTTATCAATTTAATACAATCACCCAATAAAAACTGTCAATTTGAATAACCTACATAACCGTGTATATTTAATGTATGTCCTTGGAAGAGTCCCAACCACCAGCTAAGGTCACTTTGAGAACTAATGGCACTATACAATAAATAGGACAAAGAACTATTCTTTTTCTATTCCCAGTCCATTCAGTACAACGGATCCACTTTACAACTCATTACAAAGAAGAAAACCAATGACATTTCCTCTAAAAGATTCCTCCGTCCACTTGAAGCAGAACATGAATTTGTAGCATCCAGAACTCCATTAAGCTTGATATAAAATTGCAATATATCCTTCCATTTTTGGTTTTGCTATCAGTCCAAGGGATTTGTAAATTGATGATTAATGTTGTTCCTCAATTATCTGAATAGTCTGAGAATTACACCATCGCTTAAAGACACTTAATAGTAACTTACACTAAATCTAGAATAGAGATGCGTTTTGCTGTACTTGAGTTTGATCCGTGTTCATTGGTTCTCCCTACAGCTACAGCAGAGCCATTTATAGAGACTCTGGATCTGCAGGCAGGACAGAGATTTTCTATTTAGCATTGTTTTGCATAATTACAGATAGCTTGGTTTTCTTCTATTTTACTCTCTCTCACTGAATGTCCTGAAGCTGATTTGGGGTTTGTTCATTTTTTTCACCTCAGAATCAATGTTTTGCAGCATTTGTGTTGATTCTTTAGTTCTTGTCATATTCTTCCTCTCTGTCTTCCCAAAGCTGAACATCTGCCCTGCATGTATGTTTACTCAGAGGGGTTTTTTTGTTTCTGGAAACAGAAAGTGCTGATGAAGAACAGACTGTATGTGGAAAGAGAACAGCATACTTCTGAAATCAGTGCCAGCATGTGTGGTGGTGTCACTAGGTAATTAAAGAGAGCAGCACTTGAATTTCCCCTGAGGTTCCGAAACCCCCTTGTTCCTAGATTGTCAGACACACGCAGTGTATGGCTGCCTGACCATTCCCCTAAAATTCATGTTAACATCATTATTTTCTCTCAAGCAGAAGTCAGAAGCCATATATACAGAAAATGATCCTCCTATTCTCACAATGTCACTAGAAACTACAAAGTACTGTAATTCATCAGTTCAAAAAATGAGCATGAGATGAGACATGATGCAATTATGAAACAGCCACCACTTCAACATCCAGTTCTAGTCACTTCTTTGCAACTCATACTGAGTTATTCCAGTCTAGTCTGATTCATCTCATTGATTTTTTCCAAGATGCTATTAAATTTTGCTGTTAACATGAATTTTAAAAACTTCATTAGGGAATGTATAAGGAGGTTTTTTTGGTTTTAAGGAAGCTCTTTGCAGAAGTACTTTTAGTCCAGGTAGATGCAAAAAAACACAGAACATTGTCTCCATTTTCAGGTTGCAGCCATCATACTCTCCCTATGGTTTCAGAATGGATTTTCTTTTAAATAATTTTGCATGGGATTCCCAGTCTCGCTGAAATTTATACTTTGAATTTTTTTCTAGGAATACAATTCAACGAGTATAACACACAGTTCAGTCAATGATTTCTTAGAAATATAAGATAGGAAGATAAATAAATTACTGATGACTGTAAGAGGAGAAAATGGAATGGCACTCACATGAGTATTGCTGGCATCATGTTTGCCACACAGAATTTAATCATGATTATCTAACACATTTTTGGAATCTGGTCACATCTGAAGGAGCTCATGTAAAGGAGTGCACAATTATGTGACTTTGAACACTGAGCTACTAGAGATACTATTTTCTTATTATAAAGATATTCTACTTACCAGTGACAGTGAAACAGTGCCAAAATATTAAACAAGTTCTTGTATTCAGTTTTTTAAGATTTTTAACTCCTGTCTCATCACATGAATATACCTCCATAATACAGTGAACCCAGACGTCACAGAGATTTTGTAGGAAAGAAGGCGAGTGTGCATGCATCAGTGATTTCTGGAAGCAATAATATTGCTAAAAAATTAGGCATCTAAGGCTCTGGTACTTAAAGGCGTTAAGTGGTGAAAATGGTCATCAGTTCTTCTGATCAGGATCTCAGTGTATGTCTGAGTAAGAAACAAAACTGATTTGACTCTTCTAACATTTTATATAGTTTGGTTTGGAATTCATTTGTAAAAGAGCAAGTGGATAAAATTATTCCTTTCTAGGAAGTTTTCACTACATAATTACATTGTAAGTGCTAGTGAATGAGCCAAACTATGATGGAAGCAAAGTGAATAGACTGAAGGAAGGATTAGCAGCTAGTTACATGAATACAAATGAAAGTAAAGAACTACTGAATTTACTCCACTGTTTAAAAGAAAAAACAAAAAACCCCACACAAACCAAAAAACCCTCTGTAATTCTAAGTATGTTGTGTATCTTTTTTCTTTGCCTTTTTTCTTCCTTTTCATCTGAAATAATTTACCTTTTTAATGAAGTTGTGGGGATTAATTTACCAATTTTTAAGAGCTTCGCAAACAACACATTCTCTATCACATTGTTTACTAAACTGTATGGTCTGCTAAAATTGTATTATCTAGAATGTCACATTTTTTTATAAACATCTGATCTCTTGTAACTTTTGCTGTTGCACACCCACTCATCAGTGGTGCAGAATACACACCCTCCAATACACCTCCATTTTCAGAGCCACTTCTGGCTACTTCTGAATCCATTAATATTCTTGATGTCTCTTCTCACCCCTGATAACCATGATAAGGCACTGTCATGTTCACTGTTGCTCTCAGCTTTTCATTTTTAGATCATGCGTTGTTGCTGAATCCCTTTGTTAAGGCATCTATGCTTTTAATGCTTTGAGTCTATTATCTTGGCAAGCATACACACAAATTGAAAAAGAATACACAAACATAAGAGAAGATTTATTAATAGTTTGCTTTAGTACATTTTCTCCAAATAGTGTTCCTTCTATGGATTTTAAGATTGGACAATATACGAAAAATAAGAAAGAAGAAATGTAACATAAACTAAATCCATTTAGCTCATTTTCTAAGAGGGGTTTTTTTCACTTAGTGGGGTGAAGTCAAACACTGAGGTAAATGACAGCTAATAATTAAGAGGCTACTTAATTAAACAAGACACAAAGTATTTAGAATGTATAGAATTCTTCTCAAGAAATGGTGGCTAGTGTTTTCTGCTGTATACTTATGTTTTTTCTTGAGACACTCATTACTAAAAGACAAGCATACAGAATCATTGGTTATGCTGAGGATCCTATGGGCAGGTGTGTACTTGGGCAGAGTGAATTCTACACTGAGTGAGGCTTTGGTCATGGAAAGCTGATTAACTCAGAACCAAAGACATTCTTCCTGTGTTGGCTGGGATAACGTAGCAGAGGAACCAAATAGAAATAAAAATGGAAAGTATTTTGTGGCATTGGAACGAAGGTATTCTGCTGGAAAGAGCCAAAAGATGAGGTCTAATAGACAGAGAAAAGTAGGAAAGTATTTTTCAGACTATTTCAAATCCATTTCAGACACCCATGCATCATGTAAGTGAATATATACATATACACACACAGACACACACATGCTCAGATTTCCTTAAGAAAATATGAGTTAACCTTGACAGATTTAATTCTGTCAAAAATCTTCAAATATAAGCAAATATTTTTTGCTCCCTCAGAAAAATCCTAAAATTCCCTTAAGAAGATGATGCTTGTGAAGTCATCATGGAAGTTTTACACATGGCTTCCTCCTGTTCAACCTCTGAAGTCCATTACTTTCCTTATGGTTTTATTCCTTAGTTCATTCTCATCACTTTTCTTCATGACAATCTATAATGCAGATCATGAGTATTTGTCAAGTTTGTCAGGCAAAGTATGCTTGGAAAGAGGTAATACTTGGATTTCATCAACTTGCCATTTTATTTTGTAATTCTCTGTAATTATTTTCACATTTCATCTTTTGAAAAAGTCTCATAGAACAGTTTGGGTTGGAAGGGACCTTTAAAGGTCATCTAGTCCAACCCCCCTGTCATGAGCAGGGACATCCTCAACTAGATCAGGTTGCCCAGAGCCCCATCCAGCCTGATCTTGAATGTTTCCAGGGATGGGGCATCTCCCACCTCTCTGGGCAACCTGTGCCCGTGCTTCACCACCCTCATTGTAAAAAATTTCTTCCTTATGTCTAGTCTAAGTCTACACTCTTTTAGTTTAAGACCATTCCTCCTTGTCCTATCGCAACAGGCCCTGCTAAAAAGTTTTCCCCATCTTTCTTATAGGCCCCCTTTAAGTATCAAAAGGCGGCAATAAGGTGTCCACGGAGCCTTCTCTTCTCCAGGCTGAACAACCCCAACTCTCTCAGTCTGTCTTCACAGGAGAGGTGCTCCAGCCCTCTCATCATTTTTGTGGCCTCCTCTGGACCCGCTCCAACAGGCCCATGTCTTTCCTGTGCTGAGGGCTCCTGAGCTGGACACAGTATATATCCTCCCTTCTTCATAAATGCCGTCCTACTCTGGTGATTCCTATTTAGGATGCTATCACAAAGATATTTTCAAAATCCTGACTGAACATGTCAAAATCCTTAGGAAGAAGGGCTTATGTGCCTAAAATTTTCTCTGCTCTAAGCTTTGTCTTGGTTATATCCTTAAATCATAAGAGACATACACCATAAGTGTGCATCTTCTTGGTGCACTTTATCCTGTGATGAAGCCACCTGGTCAGGAAGCGCAGAACACGCTGCTGCTGCTGCTGTGCTACAGGATCAATGGACTGGCCCGGACTTGCCCGAGTCAGAGAGGCCGCCTGTGAGAGAACTGGCAGTTAGATACAAGCAGACACTGCCAGATCATGTCATCTCGGCTGCAGTCTGCACCCTGCCCGTGTTTGAGATCCCTTCGAAACGAAGGATGGGTAGGAAAAAATAAGATTAATTGTCCTGGAGTTGCATACAGCTGTAGATCCCATAGACTTGACTGGTGTTTAGATAAATATTCCATATTATCTCCCCGGGGAGACAAGGAAATGCATTTCTTTTTTCATCAGTTACATCTTGTTTTATACTAAGTCTGTGGGCTCCTGGGTTTGTCTTGCTTTGTTTTCTCCCAGAGGACATAGGGCTCTGGTGTCCTGATCTAAAGATGATTTACAAGTAGTGAGGATAATGCTATAACAACAATACAACCCTCAGAATCTCACGTTTCCTTCTTTCAGGTCCTAACGCATAACAAAACATGCTTTACAGCTCTGATCAAAAGCTCATAGAGTTCCACAGTAATATCCAGTGACTGCAGGTGAGCTTGACATTTCAAGAATATGTCACGTTATATTTGTCTGTCTTTGTTTAGATTAAAGAAGCAGCAACTATCCAACCTGAAATGCATGCATTAGTAAAACTGGGCCCAAACTGATAATTAAAATAAAATGTATTTATTGTTGTAACGTTTTAAATTCAAGCAATTAAATTATTCACGCCTATCAGAAAACTATCCCAATTCAACACCTGCAGTCTCTGTTTTTTAAGACTCAGTTTACTAGTGATAGAGAAAGAAAACACCCCTTCTTGTGAAATATTCGGATACTTCAGCTGCCTAATAAAAATGCAGGTATATTATCTCCCTGTTAGTTATCTTGAAAGGAGGATGATGTTGAGACAATAAACTGTTTAAAAATAAATCCCTTTCTGACAATCCACAAAACAATGGGAAATGTATTCATCTCCATTCGCCTTACTTACTGGCAGTAAAGACTAACAGACAACACAGTCATCAGAATTACTTTGTCACAATTCCACAGAGGTTTAGTTAATTCTTTTCAAGTCCATTTTATTAGTCAGGAAAAAAAAATTAAGTCAAATCCTGATTTAATAAGTGGTGGATTTGAATAAATTACTCTAGTTCTGTGTTCATTGAACTTTAAATGAATTGTTCCACAATCTATTGCCAAGCAACTAGAATATATCCTTAGGAAGTTCAACAACATACTTCTATTACATTGGTAGGGTGAACAAACAGTTTACTGGGAACTTTAGGCTTGCAAAATGAAGATTTACAAAACGAGTTTTCCTCATTAATTCCATCAATCACCTATAAATAGAAGCTTATGCTTAATAAATTGATAGAATCACATTAGGTTTGAAAACATTTGTATTTCTGATAATGTGTTTGCCCAGGATACTGATGACATTTTAAGACTGTTGAAATATTACAACCCTATCTTTAGCCTGAGACAACTACAAGAATTACAGTCAACCCTTCTTACAAACGCATACATCCCGAAAAACTGTTAATAGAATAGAGACTTGTATCTGAAAAGTTACATTTGAGGACAGAGAAAAAGTCACAACTTCTTTTTAGAAATGTATTAGCATGTCTCAGGTTTATTATCTTGGATCTTTGACCCACTGTAGAACGACTGTAAGGAATCATTGCACCCTGAGAATGTCTGCATGAATCAGGGTGACAAAATTTCCAACAATTTTAAGTATTGAAAAAAGGGTTCTGCTGAAATAAGGGTTTTGGATTAATTTTTTTTTTAAAGAAAAGTTTTTTGGAAGGTTTTCATTTTATTATGTATTTGGGAACAATCTTCCTAACTCTCTCGAGAGAAATGAGATTTAGCAGCCTTCCAGCCCTACATGTATTAAATGATTACAGGCTGATTTACTGAAAGTTTTCTTATTTTTGCTCACAGTTTGGATAATATGAAAATTTTATCCTAGTATAGAAGTTTAAAATCCCCATTTCCTACCGCTTTACATTATGGTCTTTACTGATCGTAAAATATAGCTTCTAGTTTTGACTGCCAGGCTTGCAGGGGAGTACGTCAGGAAATAACAATCCTTCTGCTCTTTACAGTAACAAATTCCTACATATAGGAATAATGTCAAAATTCAAGTTGAATCAGTTCTCTTAACTCTGCATTTTAAAAAGCTAAACAGTTAAAGACTTTCCACATTACTTTTGGTAACTACAGGATTACAGAGGGGTAAAAAGTTCAAGCTCAATCCACTGGACCCGCTCCACTCTGCGAAAATAGCCAATTTAGAGCTATTATGAGCATATAACTTTCATTAAGCTTTCATCATTTGTAGTCTACTACATACCATCTCAGCTTTCTAAAATGTCAACATCTAAAAGTATCATCATTCTTCATTATGCTGGAGGGAAAAAAATAGATCAAATGGAAACAAAGAACTATCACTTCCCTTTCAGATAAGCAGAGTAAGTTTAATTCCATAGCAAAAATGAGGATCTAATGCTTTAGCACTTACACTTACTCTGACTATTTATAATACTAGAAGCAAGATCATACTTGCATGTAAAAATTGTATATATTTGATTGCATCTCTCTCCTGTCATCATTCATGTGAACCTTATTAGGCCGTCATTTTGTTCTGGTCAAGGACTGTTATCATCATTTATCACCCAGGACTAGCTAGGAAATGTTTATGAAAGAGCTGTGGATATCACTGTATGAGAAACATACCCAGTTTGTAGCACTCTTTGGGCCCCGATTTACAAATGGAGATGGCTAAACCTGTGACTTCCACGAAAGCTCCATGTTGTAGGCTCTAATGCTCATATAACAGTCACTGAATCATTGAAAACTATGAGGAAATGTATTAATGAAAGCCAAAAATCAATGCCTGTTTAACATAATACGGGATAAATCATAGTGGTTAAGCTGCTGATTCATAAAGATGGGAATGCTAAACGAAACACCGGAGGAGAGGAGTAGACTACTTTGAACAGGAACATCAGCAGTGAAGTTAAGCTGCTCCTGCGTTGTGAGTCAGCCCTTACTGCCAGCTTTTTGCAGTCACCGACTTCAGTGAAATCACTCATAGGAGCCAGGATTCACTAAATAAGACTGAGAAAATGCTAGTCCCCTAAAAATCTTCCAGCAACTTTTAAAATGAACTCTGACAACTTTGCACAACGCACAGAGAGAAGTCAATCCCCACTATTTTACCCAATTTTTAAAATTTTACTTCCAAATATTCAACATATAACATTTTCCTGATTAGGGAGAATGAAACAAGACAAGAATGGAGTTTTTCTTTTCATTAGCCACTGAAATCATTGAAACACCTCCAAAGTTCTTATAGGATCTAATACTTGAGTTTATATGAAATTTTATTTGATTTAAATACATTCATTGAGAATTATCCAAATGCAGGATGTTTGGCTGTTACTTTATGTGATATACCTAAGCTTTAGAAGTATTCTATATTACTGTAATATAGCTCCCTGAAAAATATAGCTTCTTGGAAAATTTTCAACAAGAAATCCGCTACTAAGCTTTAATGCTGTTTGATGCAAGAAGACTTATTTAGGGTATTAAAGATCTGTCTGTTGCAAAGATAATTTAGAATTTCAAACTTTAAGTATTCCTCAAACTCTATAACTAATACCTCTATTTAGGAAAACCTCAAGATTATGTCAATTCTATGTCTATTTTGTAAAGCCAAAGGAAATGTTTAAACATTCACTTAAGTGCCAATCACGAATCCAGGCTGCTCTGTCCAGGAAATTTATTTCCTAAACCTGTTGCACTTCAGTTATCCTGGAGATGTAACTCTCAACCCAGGAGTTCGGCTGTCTGTGATCCAAGGCTTAGCTTTGATGCAGCATAGCCGGGTGACCTTGGCTCAGGTTACTGAGAAAATTGGTAAGTTGTTAGAAAGAAAGTGTGAGAAAATAAGCTAGAGCCAAGAAGAGAAGAGTAAAACCAGAATGAGGTGGTAGTAGCTACTGGCTCAAGGGTGTAAGAGGAAAAACACTGACATAAAAAGGTATGAAATCTGAAGGGCCGGGGGGTGGGGGAAGGTGGACAAAGGGGTAACAAACTTGGAAGATGGCAGCTCAGTACCGTTGCACGTTAGCTTGTCCCAAGGAGCAAAGGTAGCCAGCCTTCCCCCATCCATCTGTTGACTGCCTGGCCAGTAAAGCCTAACTGTGTGTGGTTTTGGGACTGGTGAGCGTATTAACACTTAACCTAGTGGCTCGTTACCTTTAGCTCTGTTGTGTGTGCATTAACCAATAAATATGTACTTGTTTGTCGAGAATATTCTGCTTGTAGAGTCTCTTTTTATGAAAGTTGCCTAAACAAAACTAATTCTAAGTGTGAGGGTTGCAGACAATCATGATACATTTTTTCACTCCTTCCTTTTAAAACATTTCTTATGGATGCCCTTTGGTTCTGTATTAGATTATTCTATCAATACGGTGAATCAAATTAAGGTCACACAAAAAGACACATAAATATGGAAATGTGAATCATGCTAACAGACCAGTTCCCTCTAAGTGAACCACATATGACTGTGTGAGATATATTAAAAGATTTTGTCCTTTAAATCAAGCTCAGTAGTTTGTTTCTTCCTTCAAGCAGCTCAACATCAGTTCAGTATATATACTTGCTAATACTCCTTTGATGTTTTCCTACATAATCAATAAGAAATAACTTTGAGTATTTACAGTTCCTAAGTGGCTGGATATCTGCAAGGTTATTCAAGATAATTCACTGATTGTATATTAGATTTTCTTTTTCTCTTTGGTGTTTAAATATGTGAGAAAAATTTTACATGTGTTAATTGTAGCTGAACTAGATTCTTGCAAAGGTGAGAAGGTGCAAACTAAATCTGCACATGCAGAAACTTCTTAGCCTATATAAGAAGCACACATTCAAAGACGCAGATATTAGAGACAGACTGCTTCAGTACAGAAAAAAAGAAGAAAAGAAAAGAAATGTTCTCAGGCAGAAGATCCACAACAACTGTTGGTCCTATCTAAAATATCCACTATTGTTGACCATCAAGGACTCTCCATAAAGCTGCAAACTGAAATGTCTGGAATGGTTCAAATCATTTCTTTCACTTTATGATCTGAAAAGGTCATTATTTTTCTACCAAGCTTTCACATTACTTACACGAAACTCAATCTCACTCATGTGGCTAAAAAAAAATTATATAAAACTCCTGGGAAATTTGGAAACACAGCCCACCTACAAGAGTGTACCTACAAGAGTGTCAAGAGACAGTACCTTGGCCCTTCCATCTCTTTTACATCATATGCAAAAGAACTATCGCGCACCTTCTTCAACATGCAGCCAAAATCAGCAATTGAATGACCAGCTTCGTAGGCTGCAAGTTTTGCCAAGGTGGTTACCTATTTCTTTCTCAACATCAGCTATTAGATCTTGATTTATTCTTTTTATTTTGTTCTTTGTATTCTTCTCCTTTCTTGCTGTGAAACAGTTGCATTTAAACGTTCTTTCAAAGAACATAACTCTAGGTTAAGGCTTTACAGACGTAACATGCGAAACAAAAGGGAATAATTACTATGTTTTTTAACATTACCACCTGCAGATATCAGATGTTTTGCAGCAGGGCCTCTAAGGAAAGCAGCAGAACATAGTAGGACAGTTTAACAGTAGTTTTGTCCTTTAAATGCAACTCCATTTTTTTCTACATAATTAATTGCAAAGAAGTTGTCACAGGTAAGTATCAAAGCCTCTACCAGTGAACCATGCTGGACCCCAGGAAAGGGTTTGGTCACAGGGTGCATACCCAAAAGAAATCAGAAGGGATACTTAAGAAGATATACTCTTTCAGCAAGCGTGGGACAGAGACACTGATCATCATATGCTAAAGACTATGCTATAAAGACATTGAAGAACAGAGATCTACTAAGACTGAAATGCTGACAAAGCTGCCTCCACAGAGGGGCTGAGATTCCAACTAAGGATGACAGATGTCTCATTTACTGCATAAATAATTCCTGTTTTGTTGCATTTTACTGATATCTTTAACAAAGATTTACAAGTACTCTTTAAGAATGAGAACTCCAGCTGACAAGGAATTTTTTTAAACCTGTACTACCTATCAGCTGAACATTTATTTACAAGAGATCACATTTATTTACGAGAGATCATAGCTGAGATGCTAAGAGACAGAACTGTGGGCATAAGGTGGCTACGCCAAAATGTTGCATCCTGAGAAGAGGTGCAGAGTCCAGGAATATCGCTAAGGACAGTGATTAAAGTTCTCTTGAAACTCTGTTGCCATGAAAACACAAATAATCCAGCACATGGACAGACTTTTAGAAATGGTGTCTAAGACTTAGTCAGGTTGCAATACATACTTCTGCCAACACCAGATAATAGATTCATAGTTAAAAATACATACTGATATTAAAAGTATCTAAATGTATAGATTACAGATAAATAAAATCTATTTCTATCTAAAAACTACCTGCACTTTTCTCCAGCAGCTAGGGCGCTGAATCTTACCTGTTCAAGTTTCAAACTAACTTGTGACTCCTTGTGTACCAGCATAATTTCTCTATTCCCTGTTCACTTATAGGTTATGTCAGTGAGACATGTTTTAATCATTAGTTACAGAAAAAGCTCCTAAGTATACACAGCCACCAAACCTGTGCTTTGATCTGAATTCCTAAATCACAATCACTTCTTTAGTCAGTGTTTCTCAGTATAACTGAACTCCCTGTGTGTGTAGCATTAGGGACAACTGTTACAATCTTTAAGGTACTCTGAAGCCTAGTGAACTCCATGAGCGATATGGCTAGAGCTAATGAAAAGTTTCCAGATGTAGCATTAGTCTTTAGAGCAAGAATATTTTTGAGATTCACAAATGTCTTCCTGAAAACTGCTACTTACAGATAAAAATGTGGAAAACCAAGACAACTCTTAGCAATTTGTTCTATAAAATTCAGAATAAGAAGAAGTAGCTTTCTGAGAGTACTTTATATTTCAGCTTTAATAGGCTAAAGACAGCGTCCTCAAAAGCTTTTCCAATAGGGAGTGACAAAAGGGAATACTTGTTAAGTGAATCCAAAGAACTCCTCTGCTTCTCGTAAATAGGAGAACTCATTGTCTTTTAAACAAGAAGAAACACAAAATGAGGAACAGAATTGGATAAACAAAAGATCTGCACTGAATTTGCTGTTACAGTAATCCTTTATGATAATTTAAGAGATAGTAAACAGAATGAAAACAATGTTAAAAAATTGTAGTCTTGAAGTAAGGTAATCACTCATCTGTTTTATATTGATATGGATTAAACTTATATACTGTTGGGAGCCCTGAAAGTAGCACAGCATTAAACTGGCGTTAGTTACACACGTCAGGGAGAAAAAAAGTGTTTGTAGCAGAAAAGGAAAAATTCCTCTTGCATTGCTTACTCCAGTTATAGCAAATCATAATTTCTCTTGCAACCTTGCATACAATTCACAATTTGTGCAGACGACTTTCCAAGGAAAATTTTTAAAGCGGTAAATTTGGGACATTTTTTAAGCTAAGGAATGTACAGATTAAACTTTCTCTTTGCTTGCTGTTGTAACCTTCTCCAACTTTGGGGGTTGGGGAAGAAAGTGAAAATTAGAAGGAAAGAAAAAACATTGCAAGTAGAATTGCCAATAGAAAAGCAAGGACAGTGGCAGCCAACTTGGGAGCAATTCCGTCTTTGATCCATTACAGAAGCCGTCCTTGCAGGCTGGTGCAGTGACAGCGACAAGGCTGGAACCAGCAGTCACCTGTGCCGCCCTGCAACCAAGGGTGCCGTATTTCTTTCATGAAAAACCAGCTGAATTTCATCATGTCTATATGAGATCTCTCCATGCTCATTTGGTGCAAACTTAAACTTACAGGGTTATATATTAGATTCCCTGCCCTATCCTTTCTCAAAGATGCTTAGTGACCCCCAAAAATCTCTTCATCTGTTTAAACAATCAGGTCCCCAAAGGGCTAAATCCTATCCATGAAAGAAGAGTAAACTCTGTAGCACCACTTGTCACCTGCTGACACAATCTGTATAAAAGTTCAGGCCATAGAAAGACTTCCACTAATGGACTTAAAGGTCGTCTTTTTTTTTTCTTTTTTTTTTTTTCCCTTCAGTATTCCTACCATATGCCAAAAAGGATAAAGAAGTTCTCCTGCAATACACTGCAACGTAAGTTTTGTAATACAGTCCAGCTTACTGAAGTATGACAGGTAATATGGCATGTCCTTCAAAAATCTTCATGGAACATTATTTGTGAGATACATCACAGAAAGAAATTACACATGTAATTACATAACATTTTCTTTGCTGTCCAATCTATTTTAGGAAGTTCTTGCTCTATGGTTCTGCTTCCAGCTCTTGAATTTTACCAGCACCCAGCTGAGTTCCATCCCCAACAGCTGCGGTGGTTCAGTGATCTTGTGACTGTGTGCCAGACTTGTGAAAAGGCACTTCATTCAATTATCAGCCTGTAAACCTTGCAATCTAAAATCCAGCTTTCTTTACTATTTCAAAATATACTTAGTTTTATCTTTTAAAAACCGCACGTTAAAGAACAGCCATACAGAGAAAAGACTCATCAAACTGTGTATCATGTACCTAATAATGACCAACAAGGATGGACCCCGCAACATACTGCCCTAGATTTTTCCCTCAGCTTCTGACGCAACTCTCCTGAACAAGAGACAGTATTTTGTATTAAAGTTCCCAATGGATTTTTTTATCACTTCAATTCATGTGAAACATGTTAGCAACAATGCTGTGTGGCAAAGAAATTGCAGAGCTTAACTATAACTGGGAATTTTTATTATTTTGAACTTTCCAGATGCTAGCTTAACTTGATGCCTTCCAGTTCTTCTTTTGGAAAATAGTGATTAGTCGCTCCCTAGCCTCTTTTTCCATTGCACACGTGGGTTTATGGAGTCACATCACATCTCCATCCAGGTGCCCTTTCTTCAGTTTGAAGAGTTCTGTTTCATGCAGTCGCCCCTCAGACAGAAGCAGCTCCACGCCTCTGGTCATTCTTTCTACTTGCCTGCAGCTTCTCATCGTACTGTCCCTTTTGAGTCTACAGTAAAAGCAGTAACAAGCGCCTCAGGCAGCACCATTTCTTAAGCTAGTGCTGTTGTAGAATGATTTGTAATCTGTAGAGCAGCACTTTCATGTAGCCTAGCCTTGCTGAGGGGAGTAAGTGTACATTTCTGCAAAGCTACTTCTGCAGAAATAGCGTATCTGGCTGTACAGAATACTTTGCCTGGCATTTTCTCAGTCCTTCATTCTAACCCTGCATTTTGGGATGCTTCTTCACTCTACAGCTTGATCTGATTCTCATTGGTCATGGACATAATTGAGTGTTGCAAGACCAGTACAAGGTGCCTCCTTTGAAACTTTCTTTTGGGGATGCAGAGCCAGACCTTCAGCAACACTCTGCCATAACTGGTCCTGCTTTTACTACAGTGACGAGAGAACTTTTTGGTTGGATTTTTTGCTCACACTTCTCTGAACTGTCTAGCACATACACAGCTGACATTTCATAGACGTATTATTTAATGTGTGGCATAATTAATACTACTGACACAGGATGTCCTTTCATAATTTGGAGACGAAGAGAGGGTCTTTATTAATTACATTTACAATTTTAGTAAATGTTTTCTGGACTCATTTTGAGACAAACTGATATAACAAAATGTTTTCCGGGTTCTTTAACTCTTTGGGCTTCAGAACACACTAACGTATCAGTTAGATCAAATTTATGGATACTCTAAAGCCAGGAATTTTAAACATGTTTATCCTGAGAAGATGCCCCTTTTTCTTGTGTTCAGTGACAAGGGGGAGCAAAGCCAGGATTCGCTGCTGCTTAGCCAGCTCACATTTGCAACTATAATTTCATTAAAAAATTAACCTAGTCTATATAATTTTAAAATGTTATTCTATCACTATATAGAATAATCCATTTTACCTACAGTAAGGGAGGTGGAAGAGTGATTTAGTCATCTTCCCATCTCATACCTTCTGCTGAGGTACCACACAAAAAGCAATACTTCAAAGTAGTCCTGCACTGTCACTTGTTAAGTCTTTAGTTATAATTTTGTACTGCACTAAGATTTCTTTTAGTATATACTAAAATTCTAAATATAATAAATAACAATATGCTAATACATACTACATTATGTGCTAAGGCTACCTAAAATATCCTAAATATCAAGGTTAATTTTAATAAATTCTGAAATGACATATATTTAGCAAGTTGAAAGTGCTGTACAACCACCAGCTTTGCTGAACAATCTCAAAACAAGGAATTACACCCATACACCCGGGATGATACAGACACACAGAAGTTTTCAACTGGCAAAGATCCAACTTCATCTAGGTAGTGCAGTGTTAAAAGACAAAGCCTGAAGACTCCAAATGTCAGGTGTCCCACACCAGAAAAATGCTTTCCTACAGTCCATGGACTATCAGTAGTTTGCAGATATCAGAAATCCAGGAAAATAAAAGTATTAACTGAACTTTAAATTTAGCACAATCTTGGTTTTATGTTTCACACAGATTATATAAAACATCCACTGTGGGAACACTGTATGATATGGCCTGTGGATTTTTTGCTGTTGCTGTTGAAAAACTTAGGTGGTTAGGTAAAACAAGCCTGGAAACTGGTGCACTGAGCTATGTAATCCCATCTAAGATTTTTGTTCTGAGTAAATTTAAGTTTTCTTTACATATGAGTGCTAACAATTATCTTGCTATGTATTGTATTTACAATAATACTCAATCTCTTGTCCACTAGTATGATGAGGCATCATCCATGAAGTGTTTTATCCTGAAGCACTAAACACAAAGGAGACCGCAAGATAGTAATTTTTTACTTCAGCTGTGTATTACTCTCTGCTGGTTAGACGAGTAATCAGCAGTGCTGCAAACACATTCCTATTCTAATATTCTGGGGGTGAAAAAGCATACAAGACTACATATCTGATAGAGAAGGCAGTACCAAAAGCAAGATTTAATGACTTTTTGTGAATTTATATTTTCAGGAAGGAACAGGTGAGTAACACAAGGGCTAAAAGAATTTTTTTAAAAACTTGCAGCCTCGACTTTAGATCTTGGGTGTCATGCTGCCACTCTGTTTTTCCATTTCAAATCATGGCACTCTGTGTGCATGACCATTTGTCAGCAAGGGTAGAGCATATGCATTTGTGTAGTTCTTTGTATTTTAATGAAGAACGTTAATTACTAAAATCTCTAACCAATTCATTTAATCAAATGCAATCTGATCTCTGATCACTTGAACACATAATCAGCCTCACAATTCTGTCTACTTGAGAATTATTGATTTTCTCTATCAACCCAAACAGAGGTCCAGGTGATGCATATAATAATTACCACAGCTAATGCGATTACTGCATGTGAACTGATTACTATAATTAGGAAATGTTTGTTTGTATTAAAAGGAAAAGGAAAGTAAATTGCCTTGTAGGTCTTAAGGAAAAACAAAAACAACAACAAAAAAGCTAAAAAAATAATCTGTAGTTGTAATTACACAGTCCTGTATTACAATATGTCAAGAAATCTATTCTCTGCACAAAGTTAAAATATTTTTTTCTAAAGAAATAATATTCAGTGGCATATTGTTATGAATAAAAAATCAAAGAAATAGAAGGAAATTCTCTCTGTATAGTTTTCCTATAAATGATATTGAGTAAGATATCTTTCTAAAACACTGACATAAATAACTTTCTTCTTCTACTCCAATAGATTCTGTTCCTTAAATCACTCCTCCTGTATACTCTGTTTTAATGTCTTAGATAAACCCCAAACATCTTCAGTTGTGCTACACCTTGCTTTTTATGGAGAACCGGTCGATATTTTTTAGATGTTATTGCTGAAGAATCAGCACCAAGAATCTGACTTATGAAGTTTTACACACTGTATTTCACTAAGAATGGAACTGGACATAAAACAGATTTCCTTGGGACATACCCCCACCTATGCTCAGTACATAAACCAGTGTCCCATAAGCATTTTATATACAGTATTTTATAATGCCATACAATTTATCAAACAACAAGCTTAGCAGAGAATTGTGAAAAATGTCAATAGTAATAGAGATTTTATTACACTACGCATTGCTCATTCTACAGGCAGGAACACTCCCACAACCAGGGTGTTGAAAACTGCCCTCAATCACTAACGCCTCGACTTGGCAAAATGACGGATAGCTCCACTGGCCTGAAAAATGTGCGCATTACTTGTATGCGTTCTGTAACATGCCCCAGGTTTATAGTAACCAATCCAATCTTGGCACCCAGGAAGAAATTCTACTGTTATATGATGCTGCATGTGTACGTGTTCAAGATATTTCAAATGAGAGAGACAATGAGGGAGCGAGAGAGGGACAGAAACCGTCTGTGTTAGAGCCTGATCTGTAAAGCGATGACAAAGCAGCTTCCTTTCTCCCACCGTATCTTTATCTTGTAAGATTGTAAGTTAGCTGGAGAATAGCCTTTCTTTTGCTTGCTTTGCATATCTATAGAGTCTGATAAAATTAAACACTTATTCAGAGCTTCTCAATGCTTCCGTAATACTGATAATATGCAATCATAAATAAATTACAATGAATAAAAAAATTACATCAAAATAGGAATTGAAAACTAGTGCATGTTTTTTTTCCCCAACTGTGCCACTAACTGTTTTCATGTACAGCAACAAGAACTAAATGATATGACTGTATACTTCCAAAACAATTGGAACTGATCCAGTCCCTGAATTTTTAATGGTCAATTCTATAAGTGATTAGCAGGAAACCTTAGGAAAAAACAATGAAACATTAACATACTTCTAATATTATTAGAGAATCACTAAATGTTTCCAAATAACTAAAGATATTGACTGAATAATATAGCAAGGATATAAATCTCCTAGGAGCTTAGACTTTTTGTTTGACTTCACAGTCTAAGAAGTTCTACATTTAGAGGGCAGAGGACTTCAACCAAAGTTGTTTTTTTTTCCCAGAAAGCTTGTGTGTTTCTACTTCCTTTACTCTTACTGTACGTTTATCAGAATCAGAACAAGGATAAAAATGTATCTAAGAGAAAAATATCCTAAAAAGTGTGAAGACTTGCACCCAAGTTTAGGTGCTGTTTTTCACCCTCAGCACAGGAACTTTATTTCCATTTTAACTTCTGCAAAGAATATAGAGGCAATTCTTAAAGGTGAATGATTGTTAGTCTGCTCACTCATAGCACTGAAGTTTCACTACTGCTTTGGATAAAGTTATGTTACCATTTCCATTACAGTCTTTCATTTCTAAATCAATACACACTAAAGGAAAAGCATTTCCTCCTCTTCTTCCTTTTTTAGTTATTCCTCTGTACAAAAGGCAAGACGTGATCTTACAGAAAAACTTGGTTTATTTAAATGTAAAGGTGATTAACCTAAAAGAGCAAGGGAAACATGTAGAGAATAAAGTAGAAAAATGTCCAGATACTAAATGCAAGTTTTCTGGGGAAAAAAATAGAGTTTTCTAAGAAACTGTATTTGCTGTGTGTCTTTTTAATACAGTTGATACAGGCAATAGAGAAAGAAGGGACAAAAGTAGAAATCTCAGTCTTATTTTATAAACTAAATGCTGGAAAATCAAATGTACATATTGAAACCTAACACTGCACTCCAAGGGGAATTACAAACGCGTGCCATAGCCCTCTTGTCAAAGGAATATAAACAAAACTAATTAGCTGAACCACGTTTTCATTGTAAATTTTGTCAGGAAGTCATTAAAGCTGGTTTTACAATAATACATTCAGATCTATGGAAAACTCAGCTCTCGTGATTCATTATCATTGCAATTGACAGGGCTGCATGTTTGGGATACTCATTACCTTTAATGAATGCACAGATCTCAAACACTGAATTACATATCCTATACTGCAAGGTATCCCTTCCCTTTCCAGTGGCAACGTTCATCTACATTCATCAGCTTGACAATGTAAAAGCAACAGCCACTGCAATTTCAAACACACGTCCAGATAACTCAAAGAAAAATTATTTCTAAGCGTAGCTCCGTTTCATAATATTTCTATTTGCAGAGCCATATAAAGCACATATCTGACTGTAGTCCAACTCAAAAACTTATCTAATAAACCATAGAAAGGATAAATCTTAGGAGAGACAAGATAATACTTGCATAAAAAGTGCAGCTGTATTTTCAGCAGCATAAACAGCAGCTACCGAATAAGGCTATAGTACCTATATCTTAACTAACAGCGTTCTGATTCAACAAGGTATTTGTTCCCATGCCTAATTAAAGCGCATACATGATCTCAGGGGGTTCAGTGGTACTACGGTTCACAAGGACGACACAAGCCACTACGGCACGTTTGCTTTCCAGAACTTTTGCTGAAAACCTGAACAAAGCATTCTTGTTCGATTGTATCTGCTACTAACCCTATCTACCTCTCTGTTTCCATTTTCTTAAAATCCTTAGTAGTATTTTAACAGTTTTACTGTGTTGGGGTTACTTTTACTAGTATCTACACCTGAGGTGTTTGGTGCTGCCTTTGCCTCAGTCATCACTAGCAAGGTCGCCTCTCAGTCATTGTACAGACCAGTGTCTAGGAGCAAAGTTTATGTCAGCAAGAAAACTTACTCACAATAGAGGAGGATCAAGTTAGGGACCGCTTGGATAAGCACACATACGAATACAGGTATGAGATCAGATGGGCAGCATGCAAGGGTGTGCAAGGAGCTGAAAAATGTCATCACGAAGACACCTTCTGTGATTTAAAAGACTGTGAGGATTGAAGGAGGCCTCATGACTAGGAAAAGGCAAATACTATGCTCATCTTCAAAAAGGCAAGAAAGAATTCAGGATAGTCAGCCTCACCTCAGCCTCAGTGGCAATTATGGAGCAAGTCTATATAGAAGTCACGTCTAAACACAAAAAGCACAAGAAGAGCGAACCATAATGGAACTAACACTAGGCAAACCATACTTGACCAACCCGATCAAGCCTTTTACGATGAAATGGATGGATCTGTGGATAATGGAGAGCAGCAGACATCATTTATCTTGGCTTTAGGAAGGCCTTTGAGAGTCTACCATACCATACTGGTAAACTGAGGTGATATGGATTGGATGAGCACAGGACAAGGCGGACAAAAGAATGTCTGTATTACTGGACTCAAAAGCTTGGCCAGTGATTCAAACTATAACTGGCAGCCAGTTACATGTGGTGTCACTCAATGGCTAATACTGGGGCTAATACCATTTGAGATCTTCATCAACGACCTGAACGAAGGGATGGAGTGCACCTTCAGCAAGTTTGCAAATGACACCAAATTGGAGGCAACAGCTCATGTGCTGGAGGGCAGAGCTGGCTATCCACCTTTGTTCAGGACTCGCTGCCTTCTAAGGGAATTGCAGCATGGGAAGATATGTGAATAAGAATTTTCTAGATGGCACAACTGTTTAGCGAAAACTAATTCGCTTTGAGTGTTTTCTAGTTGTTCACATTAGCTTTTAGGTTGCAGTGCTATAGCTAAGTTTAGACTTAGGATAGCTGCAGGCTCTCACAGAAGGAATTTAGATTCCAAGACAAAGGTCATTTTGGAATGACTGGAATGCTGTGAAGACAGAAGAATTCCACAATTCTGGCTGTCAAAAGATCCCTCTATAATTCTTTTTTTCTCCTTAGTTGCTTATAAAAGAAGCCTATAAATTAACAAAAAAATCAAAACCAAACATAAGCCCATTTGTCTCTCAATTTCCTCCTTAAGCAGACTACTTCCTTGGAGAATCCAATAATAAGTGATACACATAACATTGTAATCCTCTAACTGTGGTCCATATCCCTCCCTCCGGTTGAGTATTTAAATAAAATGTGAAAAGGAATCACTTCTTAAAGAAAGAAATGCATTTTTCCCAGCTGTCACATACCTACAAAGTTGGTTTTGCAGAAGTAATGAACAATCTCCTTAAGGCTATCCATTTTTTTACATAACACATTCACGTCTCGCAGCCTTTTTAAAGGAGGTCTCCTAAAAGTTTCTTTCCTGAAATAATATTCACTAAGCTATGCTGATTCAGTGATTTTTAACATTTTACAGACAAGCATATATTTCTCTCTCTCTCCAAAATGCCAAAATTTCTTCCACAGGTGGGACAAAACTCAATTCCTTTTTTTATTGTCATAGCACCAGCACTATGCCTATTCTCTATTTTAGCACTTGCAGCTGTCCAGTCATGCCTCCGGTTCTTACATTTGCCAACAAAGGGATAAGTGCTATTTGTTACAGCCCTTCAACTGAAGGAAATCTCACAGAGGCATTTTCCACTATGTTCTTTTTTCATCTACCTGTTTGAAATGTTTCAATTCACATTTTAAAAATGTATTTCCTTTATTGAAATTTAACATATTAAAAATACCAACCCACTAATAAAAATCAAAATACAAGTTTTGGACTGGAAGAAAGATGTTCAAAAGTAGAGAGGATCAAAAATCTTCAAACTTCTTTGTTTATTTCACCATTAGTTTTAGAAATAACTTCTTACAAATGCATATGGTCATAGCACAGAACATGATGCCATTACAAGAAGTTCTAAAATTTATGCTTGCAACTCTGCACAGAAGAAAAATACAATGCAAACAGGCACTAACATACTAAATATAAAGAGTTTAAGCTGCCTTTTGAATTTCCTGGATCACTTCAAGATTCCTTTCTTCATCTGTTTTTTCCCATCATAGTTTTAAATCCTCTTTGGTTTATTTCCAGATTAAATATTTTTATAAAAATCTCACCATCTGCAACTCTCATCTCCAAAAAGGAAGCTAAATATGTTTGTAAAAGCAGGATTACTTATGAGGATTTGGAAAGGAATTGAATACATAGAAAATTAGGGAGAGATGTACTCACCTGTTGCAGGAAAAAAAAAAAAGATTTCATCTTCTTGATTGTTGAACTCAAATCTATTTTTAACTGGGGAGATTAAAAACTGATTTTCAGCACCATGGGAACTGCTGGATATGGAAAAGGGAAAACCAGGAGCACTTATATCTGTTTTTGCTTTGAAAAGGATGAGTTATATCACCAGGGTGACTGAGTATGAAAGACCAAATGAAATATTATGGAAAGAAGGGGAAAGTATTTTTTCTATTGTCATTTATTTTTATGTAAAATTTAAGGGACGACTTGTCTCAAGCCTACTCAAATTGTTAGCTTGAAAAATAGTGAAGACAGGAAGATGAGCCAAAGATCAGCTGACATTCCTCCTCCCCTGAAGTCAAAGTAGCAGAGCATAGCATCTGAGGGAAGCAGAGCTTAAACCTTCACCCTTCAAAGGATACGTACGTTTAGTCCTATAAAGGCAACGCTTGCAAGTACGTTAGCAGTGGAGACCTCCAGTGAGATCATAGAATTGTTTAGGTTGGCAGAGACCTTTAAGATCATCGAGTCCAACCGTTAACCCAGCACTGCCAAGTCCACCACTAAACCATGTCCCTAAGCTCCGCATCTACACGTCTTTTAAATCCCTCCAGGGATGGGGACTCCACCACTTCCCTGGGCAGCCTGTTCCAGGGCCTGACAACCATTTCAGTGAAGAAATGTTTCCCGATATCCAACCTAAACCTCCCCTGGTGCAACTTGAGGCTGTTTCCTCTTGTCCTGTCATCTGTTACTTGGGAGAAGAGATTGGCACCCACCTCACTACAACCTCCTTTCAGGGAGCTGCAGAGAGCGAGAAGGTCTCCCCTCAGCCTCCTTTGCTCCAGGTTAAACACCCCCAGTTCCCTCAGCTGCTCCTCATAGATCAGGAGGACTGGGCGAAGAAGGCAGAAGGAATTGTCCGCTTGTACAAGCATCCTAAGGAGCACACTATACGCACACAAATCCTACTTTGAGTGTTCACGCTTAAGCCTGGGCGTATATAAGCTTTCTTCCCTTGTCAGGGAAGCAATGACCAAGAGGAGTGGGGAGTACGCAGTACAGAGGGCTGCCAATACACTTTCTCTATGACTGTAAAACCCATGAGGAAGAATATAAGTAACATGCAGTATATTTGCATAGACTTGTGATGTATATTCCCGATTTAGGGTTCAGGTTTCCATTTATGGACGTTTTTTTCCCCCCTGTAACAGAGAAAAAAAAATTATAATGGCAGATCAGGAAACTTAAGTCAGGTTGATTAGATAGGGCTGTCAAGAAATGAAATTTATGACTTGTATTTTAAAACGTTTTACAATGGCATGATGACTAGAAGCAGATGGCAGAAATGGTTGCACTTATTTTGGCTAGAGAGGCCTTGGAAGTGAAGTATAGTGCAGGTCACAGAAATATGGGCAAGTGCAGAAGACAGGCTTTCTCTGATGTAAACTAATTCTGAAAGGACGAGCTGTTGTACAAGCTGCATGACTGACTAGTACAGTGTAAATTCATCCAACCTACGAAAATACTCCCCATTAGGCCTTCACAGGTTATGTAGCCACGAAGTATCTTGACTCGTGATGCTAAAATCACATTCTTTATGTAGCTCAACTTCGACTATGTATGATTACCTATGGCAATTGGTTTGACACATTCTCTAATGACAGGCAAATAGCTTAACAAGTTAAAGCTACATCAATGGGATTTAATCCAGATCAGTACAAAACCGGTTTACTGCAAAATCCACTAGCATTTCTTCTTTTTCATAAAAATCTACCAGATTTCTATATATTAAAAAAAATCTCCCAAAATAATTTACAAGCTCATGTATGATACTGTGTAGGTCAAAAAGCTTGAGCCATTAAGTTCAGGAACATGATGGGACTTACATCAACATGTTCGACCATATTAAGGCCTTAAATATCTCCACTACAACAAACCAAAATATCCTAGAAATAATAAAGGCTTGTCTGACATCTGTTCACTTTCAAAATTGAGCAAATGAAACCTCAGAACAGCAGAAAAAGTCACTTAAAAGGATAATGCATCAAGTCTTGAAGACAAATTACTCACTTAAGGTTAGGTAACTTGCTTTAGAGAAGAAACAGCTGTGTTATCATTAGGACAAAGTTCTCACGATCATATGGCCACTTGTATAAAATATTCAGCTACCTCAACTTCAATGAACATTTTATCTTCTAGACTAAATTCATTATCCTTAGAACTGACAAGTCGTCTTGGTCTGACCTCTTGGTCTTCCACTTTAAAACCCTGTTCACCTGGGGAAGAAGCAAAAGCTGAGAGACTTTTTTTAGTCTAAGTGCTCCCTTTCAATCTTCCTCCTTTCCTTTTCCCAGATTCTTCTCTTCTTTCCAGTTTACAGACTACCTCCTTTAAAAACAGAAGTTACGTGTCCTTTCCAACTTCGCAAGTGTCCAAGAACAACCAAGTGAGTTAGCCTAATTGAATTATTTTGGTTTTTTCTGAAGTATGTTAAGTTGCAAGCCTTTGTTTTGCTATCATAACCTCAGGCTACAGTAAATGAATTCTCCGCTACCTTTGAAGGGAGAGATGAAGTAAAATTCCCCAAGTGCAAAATCAAACAGAAAAGAAAGCCTCTTCTGGTTTGCTTGAAATATACATCTTGTCCTGCTGTTCCTTTAATGTTTTCTTTTATGACAAGAATCAGTGAAGGGCAGGTAGAGGGTTTTTTCTCCCCCTCCTACAAGTACCAGTTTATTACAAAAGCATATTGATGACTGCAAACCATTGTAACTCAGATTAATCCACTTGTTTACATCAGATCAATCCACTTATTTATGTGTCAGATCAGACAAGAATACGTTTTCTTCTTTGGCTTCCCACACTTTCCTAACATTTTAACACTTTTTGAGCATCGCTATGAAGCAAGAGCCTCCTGGGGTTAGTTTGTTGATACTGGATTCTTTTTTTTTTTTCCTAAGCTATGCAGTCTGGCTGGCATTCAGTTGAAACTAATGAAGAATGATTTTTAAATTGCCAATGCGTCATTATCTAAGATGAACACTTAAAAACAAACCAGGTCTCTGCACTTAGTCACTCATTTCACAGCTCAAAACTGTTCCACCACTTGAACTGCCTTGACATGTGGAAACATTTGCAAATGCCCACAGGCTTCCAAAGAGCTCCTCCCCAGATCAAATTAAATCTCAGGCAATGAAACAGCTCTTTTAAAGAGCAGCCACTTTCTAATCAACTCTAAACACCCCCACCTCCTCAAAGCCCCCCACAACGCATCTGGAAAAAATAAGAACATCTATTTCTTTAGGTTATAATGAGAGACCTGATAAGCTAAGGTGGTGAGCTAAGAGGTGAAGTTCACTAATTAAGAAATACATACTTGAAAACTCAGGACCAGAATTTTTTTTTTTTTTTTTTTTTTTTAAATAAGAAGAATCCTTTTGTGTTCCTGTTCAGAAAACAAATGTTAGAGTTTACACTTGAAAATTTCCGTGTGAGAATACAATGCACCTGAAGTTGGCAGCAATGTTAACCATACCATAGGGCCTCTAAGTCCAACTTACAGATCTTCATCGTTGTTAGAAAACTTGCCAGTACACAAAGTGGGAAATGGTTGCCTAACACCATTATAGATGCCCTAAGTTTTCTTGGCTGGACACCAAGTACCAAGCCAGAAGGGTACAGATCTTCTGTAGATCCTGTGTAAGAGCTGTTATTCCCATGCTTATGTTTTGGATATCCTCGGGCAGCAAAAATAGCACTATGCAGTATTTATCAGAAACTTAAGTAAAATAATAATTCTAAAGACCCACAAAACCCCCTCCCCATCCCCATACCTGCCTTACCCTCTTCTCAGCCCTGCTCCACTGTCCACTGAAACCGTGAGTGTATTTCTACTTTGCAACGAGGACAGAAGTTCTCAGCTGAAAGCTTCTTGAATAAAACACTGGGGACAAAAACACCTCCTCCCTAGAAAAGGCTATAAAATTACAGACTACTATATTGATGTTCTATACCTCCCAGTAAACCTGAGTTTAGCCTGAGAGAAGTGGGCAAGGCAAGGAATGCATTCTGCAGGGTATAAAGACAATGGCAAATATTTGAACTCAAACATTAATGCTGATTTGTGTATGAAATATTTTCAAGTTTCAGTTGTTTGAGGGGGGGTGGAGAAGGGGAAACATGCAATGTTTAAAGCCTTAGCAAAGGCCTTCAAAACTGTATGATATTAAGAGAAAGAGCTGTGGGCTGTTGTGAGACATATCTGAACTATCTTAAAACAACTGAGAGTCTGAGTAGATAATAGCCAACTACCCAGTAGATGTTCTAACTTTTTAAAGCATGAAGTTTTCCACTCCCAGGAGAACTATATGAAGGTGCTGTGCTAATAAACACAATTAGAAGGCATAAACAAAACCAGTGATCATCAATTAGGGGAAAAATAAAAATTCCACCTATATATCTCTCCAAGTGGAGCCTTTCATAACATGAAAAAACCACACAGGTTAAACTGAATGTCTACAGTATCTCAGCCAGATCCCCCAGCATCAAATGCAGATACTAGGGCACACCTAACAAAAGAGCACAGCAAGGATACAGAGGTGTTTCCTTACCTTAAAATGGGAAGGAGGGTCAAGGTACCCACCCCAGAGATTTGCAACTCAGACTTCGAGAGACAGGTGGTTGCATTTTAAACTCCAGAAATTAGTAAAAATTGTGAACAGTACTTTTACCTCTTATCTTGTTACATACCAGAAGTGCTAAAAACCATTTTCATCTATCACAAGGAATAACTTGTGATTTTACAGTCTTTCCAATATTCAAAATCTTGCTATAGTGTTTTTAAATCAGATGTGAGAGCTTTAAGCTACTATACCTAGAAGTAAATTCAATTAAATGCCCTTTTTTGCATATTTTAAAGCAAAGCTCAGAAAATTCCCATTCTATTTTGAGCTCAGTATCTGACATTATATTCAAAAACCTGCAGGAAACAATGAAGTTTGCTGTATGAGTCTATTTAATGAGCCATAAAATATAGCAGTATTCAGCACTATTTAAACTTCATTTTAGTAGTTTTTCTAAATTCTGGGTTTTTAGCTATTTGTATGGTTTGAGGCCTCTTGAACAAGAAAGGCAGACTGGTAGTAAAAAAGGATTTCTGTAAATTTCTTTTAATTGGTGTTGGTGCAACCATTTAAAGCTTTCTAATACAAAAATGAACTATGTTGGTTAATATAGCTTGATATACTCTAATTAATATAATTTGCAATACTAATTTTGCTTGACTAAAGCTTTTAGTAAGATCTTGACATTTCTATAAATAAATAGGCTGTTTGCAGGAACTTACATGACTTTATGTCAATCCACAAATAACAGAGCCAATCCGTCAGCTACTTCTTGCGATTACAGTTATTCAATATTATATGTTTGGACATCTAAGAATGTAAATGTTCACTTAGGAAGAATGTCTGCTTTGTACAGTGACAGAAAGTATCAATAATTAATAAATATGTATTAAGTTTATTGCTTTAGACCAGTGTATTATGAGCACTGTTTAGAGCTTATACCAGTTTGCACTATAATGAATATAATCACATTTAAATCAGTAGTAAAGTTACTATTCACAGTTGGTTGGGTTTTTTAATTAACAATTCGCAGTCAAAACTCTTCCCCTCTCTACCTACAAACGGCAATCTCTCACATCTACCAGCAGCCAAGTTTATGGGAAACTCACATTACAACACACTTCAAAATGTGAAAGAGTCAACCTTCAGGCTTTCAGCCCCCAGAATACTTGCCCTGAGACAACTTTCAGGCTTTCAATACCCTGAGACAATTTTCCTGTTGTCTTCAAAAAAATCTGAAACAATAGGAAGTATGTTTCTAATATGTTTGTATATAAATATATTAACTAGCATAAAATCCTAGATTAGCCTCTCGAGCTAAACAAACACAAAATTTAATAATAGCTTTTCACTTGTTTGCAAAGTAGTCAGTTTGGTAGAGGTATACAGCTATTTGGAGAGGTCCCTCACTGGAGATAAAGCAGGGTTTAAAGCAGTTCTGCAGTCTCACACAGAGCAATTCCCTGTTCATGTTCCTTCCCAAACACCAGTTCTCTTTCCCTCAGTTCAGGCTGCTCAACCAACACGAGCTCTTTTTTCTCCTTCATTATTAGCAACAAGTCAGGGGGAGATAAGTTGCACTGGAGACCAGAGTAGTGGTTAGCTGTTCCCATCCTTTGGAGAGCTAAACGTGAGAATTACTTGTTCTGGGGAAGGAGGGAGAAGATAGATATGCTTTTTACAGGAAGCAATGCCCACGCATTCCTAAGAGTTGAAATATTCAGATAAAAGCAACTTGCAGTGTATGAACTAGATGCCGAAAATCCATCTTTAGTCGCATATTCCCAAATTTCTTGCTCTTTCAGACAAGCATGCATTTCAGCTGCTATGTTTGCAGAATTTTTTTTTCCATTCTCCATACGTAGATTTATTTGAGAAAGAGTCTAGTGTTGACACAAAGCAACATTTTCGCATGTTTCATAAACTCCAGGATAAAAAGCAATTATAATTTATTTTTCAGCTTTTTTCATTAGTCAGTGTTAAGCATAACCACACAAACACAAAAAAATCACAGAAGTACAAAGATTTGTGTACTGTCAGTTTCCATCCCATCTCAGTGCATACTGTGATTTGATTCTATATATGTTGATTATGAGAAAATAATTTATTTAGATTTTATGTTCATTCCGTTTCTCAGATCTATACCAGGACTCTGATGAATACCCCAAAAGCATAGTTATTCAGAAAACACAACTTGTACTTATCTTTACAGTGATATAAAACCACTTCAAGGTGGACAAATGCTAACATGCCTTCTGGCAAAATCAACGACCTTCAAACTGATGAAAGAAAATTGTGACTGTTGTTTGAACAGTTTGTGGGAAGGAAGAGTGATTAAAAGTAAATAAAGCAGAAAAATTTCCCCTTCCTCTGATTATTGTGAAAGACTTGTGCAGACGACCAACATGATGTGCTTTCAATTGATCTCTCTCTGTAAATTCAGATCTCAATATAGTAAGTCTATTTATAGTGTATGTGAAAATTTGATCATAGGTACCTGGTATTTTCCCCTCCAGCATAAATAATGAAAGATGTATTTGCATGAACGTATCATTGAGAAGAAAGAGGTTCAAAACAGGACAAGCAAAACACATCAAGCAAACTAAACCCAAACTTTCCTTTATCAGATGTTGACTTGCAAAAAGTATAAAAACTCCCTCACAACCTTAGTCACTGTCGGCTGCGTAACTGTGAGAATGGCAGGGCCAGATTACAGACTGCAACACTCAAGTCTCACTATTTTGAAGTGTTCAACATATCCTCTTTTAAGTAGTCTTAATCTGTTTCTTGCTTAGTCTTGCTGACCTCTGAACAAAGATGGATGTGTGTACACTTCCATATATGGAGAGCCCACAGATCTGAATCTCCACCTTTTTCTCTGAAATACAGAAGTTGTTTGAAGTAATGGGTTGTCACTAGTTGTCACCTTTCTGGTCCCAAAAGAATGAAGAGCTGGAAAAAATAGAAAATCCATTTGACCATCCATCCATGAAGGGAGAGGTTAATACTGGTCTGTTCAAGGTAAGTAAGTTATGGATATCTAACCACAGATTAGAAAAAGAGGTCTTCATGAATTTGAGGTCATTTCCTTGGAACAATTACTATTTTTCATTACCCTCCATTGATCAACTTCAACTATATTTAGTGGTGAAACTAGGACCACTATCTGTACACCTTGCAAAGTCTGAGATGTGTCTAGTCCATGCAGGAAAATTTCAGATTAGCAGCCACAACAGAAACCTTCAACAGAAACCGTCTAAATATATTAAGAAAAATAAGAGCATTGGCAATCACATATTCTAATTTTTTTTAATTTTCTTAATATTCACCTTGTTTAAGATATCAAAAATGCTTTCATCTTGGAGATGGATATATACTAAAGATGAAACTGCACAAAGACTTCCTCTCCATGCCTGGGGAAAAATAATACCGGCAGATATTGGTACTATCAGTACAATTGCTGCCCTGCTGTTTTAATCTGTTTGAAACAGGACTGTTGCACAGTAGTCCATGGAAAATAGCTGCTGCAGTTTGCTGACTTTCAAATGTTTTTTGTTCTAGGTGTTTTTGTTTTTAGTTTTCTGTTCCTCTGTTTTAAAGCTGGAGGGTCAGTTACAGCAAATTCAGCAGACACATAGAAAGAAGATAAACCATAGATGACTAGTCCTTATTCCTGCCCAGACAGTAAGATAGATGTATTCTGACTACAGAAATAGGCTACATGGAAACACACATCTCCAAAAGTTACAGAAACTCTCTTTAAGAGTGTCACCATTTACCTGCTGTTATGCCTATGCAAGTCATTCTATGACTGTATAAAAGAAGCACATACGTAATTCGCGCTCTCTGTAAATTCTCTTAAGTCAACATTAACTCCTCTTATTATATCATGGAGCTCTTTATAATACTTACTAGCATGCATCACACTAAAGACATTGATTTAATGTATGTAAGAGATATTACGATCCTTAATTGTCCTATTGACATTCTGATTTGAAATCTGAGATGTAAATACTTTAGAGCAAGAATGAATCCAGCTATTTCTTACTTCAAGTCAGATATTCGAAAAACATGTCAAATGACAACCATTCACCTCAGATTCATCTACTTGTCAGGTAATATCAATCTAAATATTAAAGATATCTTTACTCCTCGACTACAGTCTGTAGCTATAATTTTCTGGCAGTTAAGCATGAAAAATCATCTAAAGCACTAACAGATATTTCAATACTGTGTGTAAGCTTGGTTCCACTCATCAAAAAATATGTAAGGTACTTCAAAAAACCCAGAGACAGCATAATCAAAGATACGGGACGCTTTCTGTACCAGGGACAGCTAACAAAAAACTCTTCTTTTGTCAGAAGAGTTGACTTTGGGGTGTGTGACATAAACCTTTAAACTGAGTGGCATAGAGAAGGCACAGATTGCCTGTTTACTATGTTTTCTTTGTACTGGAATAAGAGTAGAAGAATCTATGGGGGGCATCAAGGGAAACCACCAAGTAATGAGTATAAAACAAAACAAGTTGCTTGTTCAGACACTCTGGAGTTAAACTGGGGAATTCATTTATGCAGAATGTTATGGATGTTGTGGGTTCATAAAAAGCAGGACTAATTTGTGAAAGTAAAACACATTAAATACTGTAAGGATCAAAGGCATAATGAAGACACATACTATCATAAGCTGAGAAGAATTACTTCTACCTTTCCCACTTTTTTGTCTTCTCTAGAAAGAAGATGCTAGTCTAGATGAACATGAGAAAAGCCATACCAGTTCAGACTAGTTCTTAACTTCTAGTTTGCAATGCCTGAAATGCATCAGCTATAGCTGAATTTTTTCTCCTTATGCACTGCCTACTGCTCTACAAGGGCATTGGGGGTTCTTCGTCCTCTGCCTACAGCAATTCCTCATCTAGCGACATTCTGGACAAAATGAAGTCTCATTACGTATTTTCTAGCTACAAGAAAGTAACTTTATAGGTGCTAAATTTACATTATCTCATAGTCCAAAATGCTGCTTTGTGAGTGAAGACAACCTTTTATTTTTCTTTCAAGGATGTTTCCCTGATTTAAAGCATTGAGTAAATTGTATATTCTCTTGTTCAGACACAGGTAAAACAATCATGCCACAGGCAAGCAGCTTTGGAAAACAAATGGTTGAAGAAGGCAGTTCCTTTCATCAAAGAGCACCTTCAGTTATCAAACATTATTTCAGGGACAATCACATATTGAAAATATCTACTGTTCTGAAAGCTTGGAATGACATGTCTTTGCACGCAGTTAAAAGAACAAAGTGATTCCTTGCGAGACCAGCAGCACACGCGCACACAGAGCTGAACTGGACGGGGAGGTTTGGATGGGTAAAAGTATATAATAGTCCTGAATTATAACATACAATGAAAATGCATTTGGGGTTTGTCTTCACTACCTGCCAATCTTCTCCTGCAGCTTTTAATATGTATGTGTCAGTCCTTGCAAGCTAAAAATGCAGTAAAGTTGAAATCCAAGTGGCGTTTAGAGCTGATCTACCAACAACTTGCGTGCTTTCTTCAGTGAGGCTTTTTAATACTAGATTGCTAATGTGTTAGATACTTTGTGGCAAAAAAACTTACTTTTTTTTTTTTTCTTTTTTCCCCCCAGTAAAAACAAACCCTTGGAAGTAAATTAATGAAGAACCAAATGGCAAAGCAGATTGGATTGTTACTACCAAATGGTGTTTCAAACACAATCTAATTAGGTGATAAAATGGACCAACATACACTGAGACTAAGTAAGCAATTAAGTGCTGTGTATCATAGAGTGGGAGAGGCATCAGTTATACAGGACTGTAGTGCGAGACATTTGGCATTTAGCTCTCTAGCAACTTATCTATCTCAAGGGGAGAATAAAATGAATCACAGTAGAGGATGGCGTCTTCAAATTGAAGCATCTTCGTTTTCATTCCGATTTTATGACAAATCAAAAAAACCTCTAACGTATTGACACTAACTGTCAGGAAAATAGTTAACCTCTCTACAATAGATGATTGCGCTGATCTTTGACATTATCAGCTCTTACCCATTTACTCCAAAATTTGGTTTTGAGGCTTGAATGTTTCCCACATAAAATAACTCAAAAACTAGTATATTAACAAAAAAAAAAAAAAAAAAAGATGATTTGTATAACAAATTTAACTTCAGATGTCAAGACAGAAGCAGTGTAATTGATTTAGCAGGAAGCAACTCAAAGCATAAATTTATCAGCCATTTGCTCTTTTTCAACTTCCTCAAAATTCAAAATAAGTCACATCTCAGACAGAATTATTCACACACAGGAACATACGCACATGCCAGGGCATCGCTGCTGTTTCTGTGCTGCTGTACTGGACAGGCTGGAACTCCAGTGTGAACTTGAGTTGAAGGGACTGTGACCTGTGGATGAGTCCACGCGGGAGCAGGACATCCCGAAGCGTCTGTGGCCGTGGATAAGCCCATGCCAGAGCAGGTACATCTCCAAGCATCTGTGGCCGTGGTTATGTCCATGCTGCAGCAGGGCACACCTCTTTAGGGACTGTAGCCAAGGGTAAGTTCGTGCTGGAGAAGGTACGCATTGAAGCATCTGTGGCTGTGGATAAGTCCATGCTGCAGCAGGTACATCTTGAAGCATCAGTGGCTGTGCATGAGGTCACAGTGGAGCATCTCAAAGCATGTGGCCATGGATAAGCCCACGACAGAGCAGGTACACCCCTGGAGGGACTGCAGCCATGGGTAAGGCCATGTTGGAGCAGTTTTACTTCTGAAGGGACTGTGGCTGTGGATAAGGCCACACTGGAGCAGGTATATCTCTGAAGGCATTGTGGCCCATGGAGAAGGCCATGCTGGAAAAGGTGCACGTCAAAGTGATTGTGGCTGTGGATAAGTCTATGCCGCAGCAGGTGTACCCCTGGAGAGACTGTGGCTCATAGATTAGGCTTGACTTGGAGCAGGTACTCTCCTAGGGGACTGCAGTCTGTGGATACGTCCAAGCCGGAGCAGGGGCAAGGGGAGGAGTTCATTGCAATGTTAAACTCTACTGTCTGGTCCAACGGGGCCAGGGGTGGGGATTGTAATGGAAACACTTTTAAATTGTTGTAACCCATGATTTGAGTTGCATGTTATGGGAATTACTATAGCAGGAGCCACCTGAACCAATGGAGGACAAACCTTGTAAGAAGCAGTGCAAGTGCAGCAGTGACCTGACCTGAGCTGGCTTTGGTGCCCAGTAACTCCACGCAACACACCACCTCTCCTGTCCTGAGTGACCACCATAACAGATGGAGCCCAAAGTCATGGAATAAATGAACTCGGTGGACATTTTGTGGACATCTGTGAACATTTATGGACATTTTACAGACATTTCACAGGGGTGGTCCATAGCCTAAGGGAATAATATCTGTGTATATCAAAGGATGGGAAGGGGGTGGGAGTGGGTAATGATAGTGTGGGACCTGAGCATGACATAAATGGTATGGAATAAGGGGTGGAGAATGTGCTGGTTTTGGCTGGGGTAGAGTTAATTTTCTTCACAGTAGCTGGTGTGGGGCTGTGTTTGGGATTTGTGCTGGAAACAGTGTGGATAACACAGGGATGTTTCGTTACTGCTGAGCAGGGCTGACACAGAGTCAAGGCCTTTGCTGCTCCTCACCCCACCCCACCAGCGAGGAGGCTGGGGGGGCACAAGGAGCTGGGAGGGGACACAGCTGGGACAGCTGCCCCCAACTGACCCAAGGGATATTCCACACCATATGATGTCATGCTCAGCATATAATACTAGGGAACAAAGAAGGAAGGGGGGTACGTTTGGAGTGATGGGGTTTGTCTTCCCAAGTAACTGTTAACGCGTGATGGAGCCCTGCTTTCCTGGAGATGGCTGGACACCTGCTCACAAAAGAAAGGCACGGAAAGCCATTCCTGCACAAAGGTACACCCTGAGATACTAATGCTATTAAATCTTGAGAGTACCGTCACAGTACTTCTTGAATATTACTTGCTCCCTTAACTGTGTCTATTTGATTCCAAATGGATAATACCTAAACAAAATAATCAATTAAATTTATGGTTGATCATTTTTAACACCAGTAATCCAGGCCTAGATATTGAAATAAGTCTGTTCTAGAGCAGTACGCTTAGAAATCTCACAGTTGTGTGGTCACATGCATTCGTAATTCAGGTTACATTATAAGTGACAACAATGATTTAGGGAAACTGAAAACTCCCAACACTTGAAAAAAGTTTAGTTTCCTTGAGTGACAGTCCTCATGCTGCATTCTCAGGGGCAAATTACTATTACTGTATTACTATCTGTATATCTATTAATCCAGACATTGAACCACTGTATACCAATACACATATCACATTAGCTCTCTTCACGCATTTTCAATATGAGAAACAAGTTTTACAATCAGGCTTCTATATTTATATCTTGATTACTGCATATACTGATACTAACTTTTTCTTAATAATACTAACAAGTTTAACATTCGCGTACATGTAAGCTTTTACATAGCACAAATGCTAGCAAATAACATGCTTCTTAAATTTGTGCAGTTCAGCTTGTCAAAATAGCGAGTGTTGAGAGTAACCCACATTGTATCACTGTAATTCTGATAGACAAGCTAGACGTGTACCTTCATGCTATTCTTTCAAAGATACTTTAAAATCTGTTTTCAGATGTCATATGAATATTCTATGAGATTGTCTCAATAAATATTATTTAAAAGCTCTGCTAACTTTGCAAAGTACTTAATTGCTGTTAAAGCCTGCTAAATGCTTAGCCCCAGTGAATAAGACTGATAACTATTTAAGAGATTTATGTGATTAACATGGTAAAGTTAACTTTGAAGAGACTTCCTAATAAAACCAAGTACCCTCATGACAGCTTTTTCAGCGTTACCCTTTTCATTTAAATGACTTCTATTTAACATACTTCACCAGAATTCTACACAAAATGTCATTTAAGAAAGATGCAGAATTTCTAACATTACAGAGACCCAGTAGGTATTGATACACAAAATAAATATGAAAGTATTTTCAAATTCTTTCGTAATTGACAATTCGGTACTGACATTTATTCAACACCCATAAATACTAATAAGTTATTATTTGATGCATGAATGTACTTTTGTTTTTGAGAAGTCATATGATTCTCATCTATTGCTGTACTAGGTGCATTGCATAATTATAAAACAATCTCCAATCTTTCTGTTACTACTTTAGGGGAAAAAAATGTAAGCTATATAGAGACTCTCAGCAAGGAAACACATTTGAATACTACAGGACAAATTGTGCACTTGAAAAAAGGTTTAATTTCCTATACTCATGTGGCAGACATGACAACTGATGTACACCCTTTGTTAAACCTTTCATCGTTATGGAGGTTAAGATTATGTTTTTTCTACAGTATTACAACACAGGTGTAAGGAAAGGAGATATTTTTGCTTTTAAAAAGCCTTCAGTTTTTGCATCACAGCTTTGGAAAAGAACTACTGAATTCACAGGAAATTTTATGGAAAACTGTAACAACACAGGGAAGATATATGACCACTTCTCTGAAAGCTGCCTAACTGATTGCAGGTAGGTAGCACTTTGACTTCCACTAACATAAACAACACATTTACTAAACAATTATGAAAATCAGCATTTTCTGTTTACACAACTTTTAGTATTTCACTTCATCACATGATTTAATATTTCCTCAGCTTTTCACTGAAGTACAATAGTCACAAAATATTTTAAAACTTTTCAGTAAACCACTGAATATTTCTTATTTTGTACTAGAAGAAATAAATCATTTAAGGACATCCAAACCCTGCTCAAACCCATTTCAGATTTCCAAACTTCTAATTTTATTCACTGATGTATCTGCAAAGTATGTATGCCCTTCTGTTTCTATTCACAGTTGAACAGTCAACCAGAAATTATACTCAGCAATCGTTAAGTAATCTATATAAGTGAATACTGTGCCAAATATATAGTAATATTTAAACATTTTAGGTTTTACCATCACTTGATATCATTGTGGATTTGGGAGGATTTTTTTTTGGTTGGTTGGTTGGTTTGGTTTTGTTGGTGTTTTTTTAAGCTATAACTGTCTTCAGGCTTGGATCTCTGTCTCATGTGATAAGTTGGGGTACAACAGGCTTTGCTCCAAACCTGATTCTCAGTTGGAAAAAGAAAGAAAAAAACCCCCACCACCAACAAACCCCAAACAAACCTCAGTTAAATAACATAGGTCCTTAAGGGCTTACACTGAATTCAAAAGACTAGTTAGCCCAGTATGCTCAAGCCTTTCATTTGATCCACATCACAGAGGTCAAGCCTCCTGGATATAGGTGATGGCTGTGACCAGGGAAAGAATTAGTTTTCTCACTCCCAGAAATTGTCTACAGTAACACCAACTACCTCAGAATAATACACTGATATAACTCTTGTAAAGAAACTACTCCTTTGTCTCTGATAATTGTAAGCGGCATTTGGTTAACACATTACTTAGCGGTGTCAGTGGGTGGTGCCCTTCACTGGGAACGAACAGCACTCACACTCCATCAGCTATTACAGGGTGCCAAAGTTCCTTTAAGTGATTCAGCGGAGGCATCGGCTAAAAAGTTGAAAGACACTGATCTAACATAATTACAGTTTCTTTGGGGTTTGACTTCTTCCCCAAGACTGGCCTCTTGGATCACTATACAGTATTCAATATAACATTCATTCATTCATTCTCTCTGCCTCTCTCAAATCCTGGCATCCTTTAATGCCCTTTCCCGTGTTTCTGTGTAACACAAGTAAGAAAAAATACAGTAGACTTTAGCAGCAGATGACTAAACACTGAAAGAGCACCAGTATTTTTATCCTAACTCAAACCAAAAGATTACAAATATGATATTATTATTTAAAAAGTTAGCTGATAGAGTATGTACTTTATTAGGTATATCTGAAACAGGAGGATCAGCAGCAGTTGAAAGGTACACCTTAACATTTTGTACACTATCTAAAACTTCAATATATTCTAAAGTTTCAAGTATTAAATCTCTGGCTACTATAATTTTATGAACACACACCTCAAAAGGAAGAACTCATGTTTTGTTATTGCTGTGTCTTTGCTCTGTGAAGTTCACTCCTGGGACTCCATAGTAGCTCAAGCTGGGATCCAGGGGAGATGCCAGTGCACAATAAAAATGATCACAGCAAAGGAGCCTTACAAATTTGGAAAGTATTTTTTGTTAAGATTCCCAAATGAAGGTCATAACTTAGTTAAACTTTTTAGTTTAAACCTAACTGTAGTTGATGCAAGCACACCTTTTTTTCTATAAAAATAAGATTTCTCTGCAAACGTGCTTGCTTTCACGTTTCATTCCAAAAGGATGCCAGATGAGCAGAGATATCTGCTAGTAGTTCAGAAATGAAATGAAATCTTGAAGGTCAAAATAAAAGCCTTCTTAGGTAAGTAATAATCGAAGTGAGCTATTTATGGAAGATGTATAAATGATCTACACAAAAGAAAAAAACAAAACTTACAGGAAAGTGCAATGAAAGAAACCACATATCAAAGTTCTTGAGTTTTGTGATCCAAGGAAAATTAATTTTCTTCTGACTAAGTAGTGGGAATTTCATGGAAGGTAAAAAAATTAAGTAAGAAGGGCTAAGAACAAGCTAGCATAGCTATCATGACAATTTGTAAGAGAAGTAGGCAAACTATGAAAAGAATGAAAAATAATTACTATTTTTTTTAAAATCCAGCATTCACCATGGCCACCAATATCCATTAATAAAATAGTGCCTTAAAAGAAATGGTAAAGCAGCTTCCTGCCAGACTGCCTCACAGAAAAATGTATTCATTTAACTTAGAGCTCAGTTCTTTTTATTCGTTTTCACGCAGACACTTTAGCATGCATTGTTTTCATCATGTACATGTTACTGCAGGACTAAATGGCAGATTTCACATGTAATTTCTTGTATTTATCATCCTACCCTAGCAATCTTGTCTTCTATATTTTATTTCTTGTTTATAAGGGGAAAAATTGTAAAAATGACGTCAAGACTTAACTAGTAATGGTTATATCTAGGAATCCATAACAACAGTGTCCTTCAGTTTTAAAGGACAAATAAAAACCCTGTTACTTCCCAGTTTGCAAAACAAATACAAGTGTAGTTTTTGAAGCATGTGTTTCTGTATAGAGTTGCCCTTCCTAGGGAAAACTATGTAACAGACATTTTGTCTACCTATTTAAAAATCAAATGACCCAGTCTAGGCAGAGGTTCCAAACTGGTAAATCTCCAGTTTTGCAGTATCTCGAGTCTCCTGCTGTGATGAATTTGCGTAGTTGGGGAAGATCAAAGAATCAGGAGACAGAACCTGGGAGCTAGCTAACATTTGCTAGAATTATCATTTGCAGGAGAAATGGAACTAGTTTTTCAAAACTACTAACTCATGCTGGCTTTCAGCTGCATCCAGACTGAAAGTTTGAAAACAATAGTCTAATTTCCACTAAACAATAAAGCTCTTCTTTCATACTATTTTATGTCCTCTGTGCTAATTACAGTCTTGCAAATTAATTCTAAATGCATGTACATGGGAGAGTAAATCAGCTGATGCTATACTTCAGTTCAGAATTTTAAGTGTCACCATACTTATTCAAATCAGGTTTGGGACTTTAAAAGTTTTACTCCTCAAGGATTATAAAATGAAATTGAAATTAATCACAATTTGTAAAATAAGCCATCGTATATTATTTTTCTTTACCTCTGCCTCGTTTTTTTTTTCTTCAACCAACCTGCCAAAGATTAATTTTCTTCGGGGCAGTGCAACTTGAAAACGATTATTCCAACAGCAGAGCAGCACACCGCAGAAATACACAACGTGCACACTACAGCCTTATGTCAGAACAGTGACATATAGTGTACTTGCAATGTGAAGAATGGAAAGTGAAAACCACTTCTCTAACAAATAGCATTTCAATAGCTTTAACAGCAAGAGCGATACAAAAGCTTGGCAAAAGACCGGTTTAGGTTTTGGTACATTAAAATGCTGACATTTTAGGCTCACCACTGTTGCTATACTAATTTCTTAATTTTTTTACAATTTCTAAATACTGATCCTCAAATTAGAGGGCCACTTTTTTTTTTTTTTTTCCCCTTCTGCAGCCATTTTAAAAGGCCTCAATGCAAGCCAGTACATACAGTCAAAATAAAATATGGTGCATCCTCTTGCATGCAGAGTGGATGAGAAAACTGAGATTAGATTGTGGTAACTCGATTTTATTAAAACAAGGCTAGATAGCTGTTCCTACTGCCCTGGAAGAGACTGCAGCAATGACATACCAAAAGAGGTGGAGCTCTCATTGAGCACTGGGGGATTTTTAGCTATGGTTGTATCTGAGCAAGGGCTTGAGAATAGCTTTTAGTAATATTCTGTACAGTAAAATAAATAGGTTTTAGAAAAAGAAGACAAATTTGCACTTCCTTTTCGCCAATACCCAGGCAACATGAACAGCTTTAAGAAACTTAGCAAAGAATCAGTTTTGAATAGATTCCACACATTATATATTGGAAATTAGGAATAGATTTACTTTATTCATTTATTGCTACTTGTTATTTTTACTAATAGCCTCATTGTAAATAAAATGAACCTGAACTTAATATGCAAAGGAACAACACTTGACATTCTCTTTCTCCTCTCAGTTATAACCGCTCTAGCGTCTGGCTGTAAACTGCAGTAGACGTCATGCAGGGTCCCAGCTTGGATTCTCTTCCGAGAACAGAGCTGTCTAACTATGCTCAGGTGAATAAAACAGTCTAGTCAGAAATACTACTGTTAACATTTTCAGAATACCTTATATAATTCAGTTTAACCTTTTCTGAACACACACACAGAGAAATCATTTAGCATGTTATCTCAGAGACATATGAGTCTCTCCGAATGTATTTCCACAGAGATACTTCTCTTCTATTTATGTCTTCCTACACAAAAGCCACGATCGGAGATGTAAGCTAAGGTCCTTTTTAGGCTTATTTCTAGACAGAGGATAGTGACAGGTTTACAAAGCAAATGAAAACTACACCTACTATTTTTTTTTAAAAAATCACTACGCCTTAATCTGCAAAGGAGGCTGCATAAGTGCTTTAAGTACATGCTGTACAGGTAATACAGAGCTGGACGATCACAGTCACTGTAGGAAGCAGAAAGACCCACTAGAAGGATCAGTGCCAAATTCCAAACTGCACGGGCAAAACGCATAAGCAATAGGGATGCTTGCAGAGTGATACACAAACTCTTACAGTATTTTGTGAATTATGCACGTGCTAATCTAAACTGTCTTCTTCTAAAATAAGGAAAACAAAAAACCAAAGGAACATCCATACTGGAAAACATCAGCCAAAGCTTTGTGTCCCCACATATTAAATAAGATTAGTAAAATATCAATATTAAATTAAGATAAATGATGAAACAGCAACACATTATTAGAGGTACTTTTAAAATCTTTCTAAAGTGTATATCAACATGAACAGCTCTTCACTAAAGTGAATCAAGCATGGAAAATAGTGCCTAGTAGAAGCAGATCTCCCTTTCTCTCCACTGCACCTCATCAGGGGAATTGATAAGCAATTTTGTAAAGCATGACATAGTCACAGTTTCAGCTAGATATGATAAATATTGGACAACAGTGACTTAGAGCTCCATATTGGCACAGAACAACTTCACGGATAAAAGCAGAAATTTGTCTCCACCTCTACGTCTGTGACAGTACAATGTGAGAGGGTTTCACTATAAACCAGAGTTTCTGAGATCATATGTATTTAGTAACAACAATGAACATGGGCCACAAAACCCCCTCTACCTTCCAATCCTCTACAATCTATCAAGGAATCCTATATTTAAACTTTGCAATTCTTACTTTTTAAAAATTACAATGTCTATTTTTAGTTTTCAATCCGACCATGAATAGACTTGTATTAAGTTGTTTTGAGTGACTTGAACTTCTGTGATCTATCGGGCTTTAGAAAAAAAAAAAGTGATGGATAAAGCCAACAGCTTTGATCTTTATTTTACAAGTAAGGAGCTTAAGAAAAAGATCATAATATAATCCAAAATGATGGCACCAAATAAAACAGAAATCATATCTAGTATACTGCTTCATCATATCAGGCAATGTCACATAGATAAAAATATAACTTTGCATCAAAAAAAAAGGGAAAGAAAAAAAACTATGGGCACTTCAACTACAAGGACTTATTCAATAGCCCTTCCTTTAATAACAGCACTCATTAGCATAAATATTATTATTAATGACCTTTTGTGTTTGTCTTCTATGGTAACTGAAGAATAAAATATCATGTAAAATATCATTTGCTATGTAAAATATAGTAAAATTCTGCTCCCTTTTTGTTATTTCTGCTCCTGTCTGCTTCAATTGTACGCTTTGTCTTTATTTTCATCTTCATTTCAATTTATTTAGTATTCTATCAATAGTGCTCATGCTACATGACAAAACATGTTGCCAGGATGTTAAAGCTGTCTTTTTTGATACAGAAGTGGACTGCATGAAATGAGGCATCAGTAAGAGAGTGTTGAAGGGGGAAAGGCAGCATAGTTGTCATTCTTTTATTAATAGTCTGCAGTACATTACTCCCAGAGTGTCTATTAGTCTTTCTTGAAAATTTATTGAATTGTAACAAAAAAATCTAGGAAGCAAGGCTAGTCTTCACATTTATTCAGAAACACAAGACACCACAAATTGACTGCAAGCCCCAGAGTGGCTAAAGGTACCTTTACAATCTACTTTTGGACATTAGAGGTGTACCATCCTCAAAATGAAATTAGTAAGAAAAAAAAATATTATTTGTTTTCTTCAAAAAGTCACACAACAAGCTGTGGAAAAGTCCACAGGTCCACTTCTCCTCAGATAACTTTTTTGCCTTTCCTGAAGTATTTGCAAAGCCAGACAAGACCGTAATTTAATTTAATTCAATGAAATGAGAGAAAGGTCATATTTGCATGAGAAAACAGAGTTAGGTGAGATGAGCTGTCAGAAGAAATAAACTACTACATTTGCACCCAAAACCTACAGGTAGGACAGTAAATGGAGTTTTCTCTTTTCAAAAAATGACCACAAACAGCGGCTAAAGATACTTCAAATACAATTACTTCTGAAAAGTGTACTCTTACAGAGTAACTGTGTCAAATATTGTCTGTCAAAGTTCACATTAGAAATAAGATTGTCATTTCTAAACAAGGTTTATTTTATTTTTCCATTTTCCTTTTAGAAGTCCTTGGAATACAGATGCAAAACAAAATTAGTAAAAATTCTATAAGCAGCCTGTTTGTCAGCCTCTCAAACTGAACTACATTAATCAAAAGTAAACGATTTCACATCTAGCTTATAACTAATTCACTTTGCACATTTAACAAGCCCCTCCATGACCATATTAACATTAGTACTTATGCACCGATCCAGTGGACAAATTACGCTTTACCCTGGACACATTCGTGTCCCAAATTACACAGGAAAATTAGGCTGCAAGTGATCAAGTCCTGCTAATTATTTATTTAATTTACTTGTTAACAATGAGAAAATCCTTTCACACTAATGAGAAAAATTCTAAAACAGAAACATACCTCTCCCCATGCAAAGGAAGAAGGAAAAAAAGTAAACCTCACAGAGTTATTTCTGTGATCCTCTTATCTCTTAGCCTGCAGATGGATGGACCACTTAATGAAAAACAACAGTCCCCCTCATATTAAAGCCACAAAGAATGACCAACTTCTTAACAAGAGAACAGCTAAAATACCTCAGAAGTGCTCTGATCATCTCATATGTTGTTTCCAACTGCAGCCTTACAAAATGCCTCTATTTTATCAAAATAGGCTCTCCATTTCTTAAATGTATTTCTTCATTCATTAGTTTGTTGAAATTTAGTTACTAGTTAACATTCATAAAGTCACGACTATATTAGCAGAATTCATAGCTACAGTACTGAAAGATACTCTGCTATTCATCATTCTATAATTCTTCTTAGGAACACAAGTGTTGAATACTAGCACAACATCACAAATACAGCTTGTTGGCTATTTCTCCTTTCCTGCATTCCCAGAAGCTTCTAACTGTGCTTGACAAAAATTAGAGGAGACTGCCTGCTTTGGATCTCTTCTCATTTGGATATTTTTCAGAGTGCCAAACTCTGACCAGATTCCCACTGCTCGGAAAGGACTTTTGCAAAGCAAGATACAGAATTTGATTTGTTTTACAAGAGTATAACACACAAGTCTTAGGTTCCATGGCAATATTTGTGATGATGTTTCTGGCAGCTTCTTAGATGTTAACTATTTCTCTTCTCATTGTTTTTCAAATTGGCGCCAACTCTTTGCATGAAGTGAAATGCTCATTTGCTTAAATTAATTGACAATGAGTAGTGCTCACATAATTCCCTGTAACTAATTCTTCTTGTTCTGCCTGCAGCTGCACCATCTAATCTGCCCATTGCTCCTGTACCTTTAACCTACCTTCTAACTCAACAGTAACCGCGACTTCTCACATCTCCTTCTCCTCTGCAGACTCTCCTGTTGATTCAGCTCATTATATTCTACACAATGTTTCAGTCTTCTGCTTTTGTCTTTTACTCTCACTCTTATTAAGCCTCAATCCAGTCTTACATTCAATATTTCTCTCCTCCATGCACGATATGCCATCTAATTCCACACACACTTCAATGCCATCAGTTCTGAGTGCTTCTGATGTTAAGAATCGCATGTTCATTTTGGATGACACACACAAATTCCTGTTTGGTTTTGGCTCTTGGAAGTTTTTTCATCTCTGTCCCAGAGGTGAAATGAAAATAATCAGGATCTGAGAATTTTAAATGCTTTTATTTGACTGTTTTCTTCACATTTGGAGTTTTGGACATAATATGCGTTTTTAATTATGCATCACACAAAACTACTTTCCCCTGCAATTGATACATACTCCAAAATATCATTTCCCTCTCTTCTGAGTCTTTTGTATTCCATTAATTTACAACTTGCTGAGCTGCATCTGTTAGCAATGTTTCAAATACTGGGATTCTTTTCACAGTCACTGACAAATACAGGAAGAACATGCATTATTTCAGTTGTAACAACTTAATGCATTTTACTAGTCCAACAGACACATTTGTTTACCAAGTCTCTATGATACCTTTGGTTGTTGAATCTTTTTTACTAAGAAATACAGTTATGCAATGCTTTTATGATCTATAGAATGAGAGGTAGAATGAGATCTTAATAGTCACGATAACTAAGCTCAAAAAGGAGACAAATTAGACTGACTGATACTGTGGTTGGTATTGGTTGCTCTTGGAATCCCAAACACCAGAAATGCCATAGAGGTAATGCACTAAAATTCCAACTACTTCCAGCTACATTATATTGAAGATATAATAATAATAATGCGACAGACTAATGATACTAGGAGTGAGTCATATTAGCATTATAGGGAAGATCTACACTGTATTATATTTAGTTCCAAGAAAATGACGTAACTTTTAAGGAGAGGAAAGAGTATCTCATTACTGCAAGCTAAATATATCCACAATGCCATAACAAAGAATTAGTCTCACTGTGATAACACACTATGGAGTTGCAGTGTTGAGGACACGACACTTACAATGAAGAATTTCAGAGCGCTCATTCTGCATTATTTTCTATTAATGCTCAAGATTATTCAAAAGAGAAAGGTCACACTGATGACAATTCTTTTCACATTGTAAGAAGAGGATAAATGTGTGACTAGTACTAGGCCACTGGGTCACTATGACTCAAAAAAGGGGAATAAAATAGAGCCTTCTCAAAACTAGATCAAGAAATTAAATAATGGGAAAAGTGCAGGTGAAAGTCATCAAAACATTTGAAATTCTGTAAGCTGGAAAACCACTGCTTGGGACATGTAAAGATATCTAAGTTTCTTAATAATGTGGAGTTACAATTTGATTTTCTTACTGCATATCTGGATTCATGATACCCAATGGGTTTCTGTGTCGTGGAGTCAGAGGACATTAAAATACAAAGATTACATGTTAAGTCAGTTAGAGTATTCCTACTGTCCTGGTTGCGGCTGGGATAGGGTTAATTTTCACCAGAAGCTGGCCGGGGTCTATTCTATACCATGTGACCGTCACGCTCACTATTTAGAGGGGGGTGACTGGCGGGGCGGGGATCGCTGCTCGGAGCGGGCTGGGCGTCGGGCTGCGGGCGGGAGCGACCTGTCCGGAAAGCACCGCTAAGTACTCGCTGTTGTTGTCATTGTTGGGGTTTCTCGCTTGTTTGTTCTCTTTCCCTTTGTTGCTTGGTTAAACTGTTGTTGTTGTTAACCCACGAGTTTTTGCTTTTCTTCATCCCAATTCTCTCCCCGTCCCACCGGGAGGGGGGTGGTGAGCGAGCGACCGCGTGGCTCAGCCTCCGGCTGGGGCTAAACCACGACAGTGCTAAAGGAGCAATGGTGGATCGCAGCATTTCAGATTAACTGGCAGTACTGAATCATACTTAATACAGACAACCATGAACTGTGTGACACATTGCAGACTAATTCTTGTAAAACCTCTAAGCTTCCTAACTAGGAGTTCCTTCATTCCTACACACAGTGAGCAGGTGTAGTTGGACTTAACAAAACACGTGAACAAACAAAACAACCCAAACCACACATAGCACTTATCAGATGTGAACGAAGCTGCTTCTTAAACCGCTAGGCATTCTTAGATATGTTGCCAAATGTTTCTCCAGTTCAGGGATAAAAAAATTGTATTTTGGAACATCTCTAAGGATGTCACGATTTTTTTTTTTTCCAGACATGACTGTTATACCAAGGATCCTAGCATTAACAGCTGATCTGTAACATGTACGGCTATGAAATTCAGCCTGGTGGGAACCTGCTCGGCACGTGGAAGCATAAACAAACACAGAAAATGTAAAGGGAAAAATAATCTAAAGAATTTGGTATTTATTGCACTTTACGAGCAAGACTCAGTCCTTCAAGAAAGGTAGAAAAACCCAGCTCTTGTTCTAAGGACACTTGCAGGGGTCCACTCTTCTCCTTGGTGGTACACAGTGCAAACAAGCAGAGGGCATTCACATTTTGAAGCACTTAGGTGTTAGTCTGAGACACAAGGGTAACCAAGCCAAGCAGTTAAACATATGCTTACGGTTGAGTATCCTAAGGGCTCTAGAAGTGAGAACTGACAATTCCAGTGCTGTGACAGCTCATTCCACTATATGTAGTTACACAAGTAGCACAAAAAAGTCTTCTTATCATTATATACAAGTTACTTCAACTCTTTTCTAGTTGTAAGTAAGTATTACTCCACTTTAAAGTTAAAATTCTTGTCTTCTTTGAGTATTGCAACGAGGTCTCCACTGCCGGGCTAATAATCATAGTTTATCCATTAAGCATTCCCAGTCTCTGTCTGTCTCTGCTTTCTGATTACCGTCTGGTCACTTAATTTCTACAGCTTTTCAACTGGCACTAATCAGGAATTAAAAGCTGCCATCAGCTTTGCTAGATACAGACTCCTACCCCTGGCTAGAAAGGATTTTCAAAATAGGCAATTCTTGGCCTTTTCTGATTATCCACAGAGAAGCTCATAATCCAGTCGCTAGTATTTAGGAAGTCAAGCAGTGACATAAACAATGTTGATTATAATCTACTGTTCTTTTTTTAAAATCAAGAAATAAGGCAAAAAATCTTCAGCATTTTAATCCTGAGACATCTGTTTTGGAGTTGTTTTTTTTTTTCTTTTTAATTCAACAAGAGAATGGATTTGGGTGAAGATGAAAAGGAAGGGCAGGAATCCAATAAAAATAGCCCTTTTTAGATGATACATTTACAATGGCCAGTACATTTTATGTCTAACAGTTTCTTTTGTGGTAAACAAACAAAGACATTTCAGTCAAGTTTACTATGATTAAGATAGTGATTAAAGAGATTTTGCAGTTTTAAATGGGTAGATTTCAGGGGGAGGGAGAGGGAGAGACCTACTAGACAGACTGGATGGGAAAAATCTCCTTTTTAGTTGTTTTTCCAGGTGAGGGAGCTCAGAATAAGTCTTCTGACTAGCCTATAACCATCAAAAGAAAGATCACAGAATAACAGAAATTCTGTTATGACACCAATAATAGAGTAGTTTCAAGTTTGGATACGTTATCACCTTACAAATGACCTACATATTCCTATTAAAACGTTCATTCACATTGTTGGTTCTCAAATTTCACTCAGATAACTGCTTCTTCAAATTGTTCTACTTGCTAATTTTGGCTAAAATAATGAATGAAGTGGGTTTGCGTAACTCTCCTCAATATTATATCAACAAGCACGGCTACTGAAAATCCAAAATCTTCTTACTGAATTGTCTCTGAATCGACCTGAATTGTTTTTTCTGTTGTCAGGATCATTGCTCTGTCAGATCACACACACAGGATTTGGGACAAGAACTGTGACAAGCCACAGGGAAGGATCACTGAGGGTAGGCAGGCTAAATATGCTAATAATCAGATATCAACAAAAAAATTGTTGGAAAAATATTACATACATACAAATATATATGCTTTTAAGAAACTGTTATTTTGAAGAGTGAACTGTCAATGACTCTTTAATGATATTGCATATTGAGTGAATCCCAGGCTGAGAGCAGAAGCCTTGAAGATGCAGCCACAGGATGAAACCATAAGCCACAGAAATATAAATGTAGAGGACCACTTGTGGATAAACACGGAACGCAACCTGGAAACAAACTTGCTTCAGGGCATAACAAAAGCAATGACAAAAACAAGGTTGCATGCATGGATTAATTGTGTTAATGAAGCCATTAGTTATGCTCTCAGAAAGCTGTATCCTAAAGATAAAAAAGGTAAAAACCAAAATTGTCCTGTTGGAGAAATTTCTCATCTTGAAGGATGGCAAGAAAAAAAGGAACCTGTTGTGAAACATTGACTGGCTGTTGTGTAGGGGTCACACTCTCAACTCCTCATGTAACCACCAGAGAACATAGGTACCCTTGTCTTTAAATTTTGTATGCAAGCCTGAAACAAATGAACCACTAGTTCTGCTGCTGCCTTGTTTCACATCAAGATATGAAGAACCGATCTCTCTAGTAGCTTGTATTGCTACATATGCAAGTTTTTTGTTTACTTTAAAGGGAAAGCGTCAGCTTGTGCTAGGGTTAGTACTCCACTGTTTGTGCTTAGTTTGGTATCCCATTCACCGCTTGCAAATTTGGATGCAACACAGAGAAAGCTAGAAGCAGTCAAGGCTAGAAAAAAACATCAGAAGCACAATTCTGACCGTTACATTTCAGTTCGATGTCCACAGGAGACACCTGATAGAGAGTGAGGATGTAGAATTGTGAATCATCAGTACCATGATGGTCTTTAAACTCATCATATTCAGATATATTATCTAGAGGGAGACAGAAAAGGAAATAAGGACAGGACAATGATGAAAATGGACTGAAAGAGTAGCAGAGGACAGAAAGGGAGATGATATTCTGTTGGATAACACAATAATGAAATGATCAGAGAACCAGGAGGAGGATGAGCGGGTGACCTAGAGAGGAAAGTCATGACACTACTGCAAAGGTTTTGAAGCTGTATTTTCAAATCTGTCAAATAGCAGTTGTAACTGCAGGTATGCAGTGAAGAGAAGTGAGTCAGTAGTGGCAGAACTTCAGTCAATTTTGCATTTTATTTTATCAACTAATTTTCATTAACATTTTAAACTGAAAATTTATTTAGCAGGATAGTTTCTTGCTGTTTGAAAAGAATCTGCATTATTGTTAGTTCATATCTTTGTAATGCGAATTTTGCGAATTGCACTAGATAGAACAAACATTAAAATCGGTAGTCCTGAATGTTTTTTTTCTATTTGTTCACTTTATTAGACTTGGCACTTAAAAAAAAAAAAAAGTATTAATAATAGCACGTATCTATAAACTCCTATCAATGTTGGCAAATTGCCTGCATATCATGAGTAGATATACAACACCAAGGTTGTGCAAGACCTGCCCTAAAATGAGAATGAGTGCAATGTAATTCAGAACATTAATTCAAAACTTCACACATACAGCACAGCCATACAATTTGACTGGCTGATGAAAAAGGAAAATGCTTCCAGTAGCCTGAAAGAGAATAAGACTGGCTTATATTAAATAAAATGATAGCCTGAAAAGTTTTACTGACAATCATAAATGCTTCAACAAAGGAGTACGAACTGTTCCCAGAACTACAAGTGGTTTTAAAATGATGATCACTGATAACTGACAGAAAGGAATAGAAAGCAGTAAAGAAATAAAAGGATAACAAGAAATATTTGAAATCACTGCTTGTATTTCCTTTTGTTCCCATGTGCTCTCAGACCACAAAAGGTGAATGTGATGTTGAACCCAAACGTATTGCCTTCTGTTTGGCCTCTGCTACGCACTCATTATTGCAGGAAGCTTAGCTTCACAGCAGAATACCAATGCTTTCCTACTGTCACCCCTTGCCTCCTAGTGTTTTGTGAGGGCCTGATTCTCCTCTTCCTTAACCTAATTTTACACCAGTAAAACCCTCTTGATTTCAGTAGAACTTCTTTTGACTGTCAGTAGCACGAACACAAGAATCAAACCACCTTTTCTAGGTTTGCATACCAAAAAAAAAAAAAAATCGCTTTTTAAGTTGACATTCTTCTGTTGTCAATACAGTCCATAAAGTATATTACTTGGTAAATGGGAAAATATGTCTGAATTATTTAGTGTATCAGACTTGGCTGGAGTTCTAGAGAAAGTGCCTCAAGTACAATGCAGTGCATCCCTATTTTATACACCATTGAACAGAACATCTACAAATTGCCCTGGAACTCGCATACTGCCACAGGGCTAACTGACATTATTCCTGGGCTGTGGTTACTTCTAATGCTCTGCTAATCGTTCTGTGCTCTAACATGCTCTGGAGGAAAATCTGTATGTTCCCACAAAGTCAGAGAAGTCCCACTAATGAAATTAAGTGAAAGGAATATAATGTATTTTTGTCAATGTGAGGCCCTTAAGCTAAACTTTGGAGGGTGAAGCACATGTATTATTCAATAGAAAAGCTTTAATTAGTGTTTCTTTAAAATTACACTGAGAAAGGACAAAAAGAATCAAAATAGTTCATCAAGATTGTTGAAAGTGTGGCCAAGTAAATCTACAATAAGATAGTATCACTGTACTGATGTGCTTGAAATCTACCTGAAAGCTAAGTAAAGACAAGTGACAGTAAATCAAGTTCATTTCACAGAATATTCAAGTTCTTTCCCACGGTGTACATGACAGTAATTTTAATCAAGGTCCAGCATTCATTTTTTCCTAGACTATTTTTAATAATATTACCTGATTCTAAGAAGCCCGCATGTAGACTATAAAGTGCATTTTAAACAGCAGTAACTTGAAGCCCAGAGAGGGAAGATGATTAGTTTATTTTAAATACGCCTGTGCAGAAAAAAAAATGCAAATATCTCAGATTTGCAGATATTGATTTCCAACCAGCCTGATGTGTGACTATAATTGCTTTAACAGACCATTGTCTACAGCTTGTAAACTTGAATCAACGTACATCCCTCTTTTACTAGAAGATCCAAAAGTGTATTGATTCAAACGTCGTCTCTTAAATTGAGATAATCTTTGTGAGATTTCAAACTTAATTTGTTGATTGCCTCTAAGTGACATGGGTTCAACACAGTCATCAGATGAGTCAAACTGTCCTTGACAGTTCTGACACTTTAAATAGTTGGTTTTGCACTGACTGATTCACTGGCAATGGACTCATTATCTGTAGTGCTATGTGGAACTTGGACGACTCGATTCTGACCTAGGTAGTTTTCATCTGCTTCTGAGCAGTGGATTGCTGTGCACCCCTACTGAGTTTCAAAGTAATTTTCGCTTTTGTATTTCCTAATTGTATGCTTTTTATTTCCTATCAGTCTCCTTGTGGGGCTCCTTTGTGCTGCAGCCAGCAGGTGACACCCTGTACATGATTCCCTAGAGAGAATCATTGTCACTCCTAACTACTTATCCAGTGGCTGCCTAGTGCTAAGTTTCACTCCCAACTGCTATTTAATGTCCTCCATCTCATGCTCCACAGAGAAAACCAATTATCATACAAACGAAGTAAAATAAAAGTATTAAGTGTCTGATTTAGGTTTATAAACCCGACCATGCACTCCAACGTAGGATGTATAGCTAAGGCTGGACTGCCGAGTGGTGCGCCTGACTAGATACTTCATTCTTCCTTCTACTGGCTTAACTCTTCACAACAGTCATAAGCACTGAGCTCGCTTACTTGGTGCTAGTTAATTAACGTAGTGGCAATATTGGTCTTTCATAATCTGTGCTATTACCATGGTTCAGGAAGCCATGATTCTGCACTTTTTCAACTATTTGAGCTCTGCAGGTGACACATGCAGCAAAACCCTCAATTATTCAATGTCTGTGTGCGTGATGGCCCCATTTGACCTGATACTTGTTTGCAACATTGCTAGCTTTTTAATCTTTAATCCACTATATTTCCCATGAATTCTCAGAAGAGTTCATCCTACATTACACTGACAAAAAAAAGCCTCTCCTTGTAGAAGTTTTCTTTTAGTTTCTAACAATATATTTTACACTTTTTGGAGCATGACAGAAGTAGACAAGAAAGTGCCTTCAGGCAAACTCCAAGAGAACATACTTCTTATTATCCATTTGGTGCGTTTAGAAGACCCCAAATCTCATTGGTCTTTCTTAAATATGAAATAAAATAGCAACACTGCAACTGTGCAGTTTATCATTCCTAAAGCTTTTTCAAAATACATGTCTAATCAGAATGGGTCCTGTTCAGCACTCTTTACTCAGGACTTCCATCAAAGTGACACTTCGTGGGAACTTAGCCCGAGGAAGGAATGCAAGGTAAGCCAAGGTGATTATTACAATGTTACTGGGGAAATACAAGAAAACCTACAATTTTTTTGTCTTCACATTTAAAGAAAGTTTTAAATGTAGATTGTGCTGAGGCACTATGTTCTTAAGAAAATTCTTCTGACAAGTTAGGAACAAAACATTATAAAACAGTCTGAGCAAGATTTTTAACTGAAGCACAGCAGTATAGTTGTACTGAGAAAGAAATTTTTCAGTTAAAGTAAATTTAGAGTGTGGTCCACTGTTTTAAAGAGTGGTAGAAATACATATCATTATGCCATACTACAGTTTATAACTCAGTCCTGTTCAATGCTTACAGATAAGACTTATTGTTTATAAGCAACATAATATGCTACATGCTTGACTGAAAATGCACTTTATTTTATTTGGAGGTTGGACTAGATGACCTTTAAAGGTCCCTTCTAACCCAAACTATTCTATGATTGATTCTATGAATTCACCTTCTCTATCACTCTTGTGAATAGTCACGTCCTTTCCATTTTTTAATGCATCTAAGGTGAATTGAGTCATTGCAATGTGTGTTTGCCACATCTAAAATATGAAACCACACTGCACATGAGCTTCATTTCTGGCCATGAAGACAATTTGCAGGGGGCATTCTGATTCCTGCTTTTGGAACAAACAGTGCCAGACAAGCATTTTGAATCTTGTTCATGTTGTGAATCGAGCTCCATTCATTGTCTAAGCAGTGGCAACTGCCAGTGGTAACAGGAAAGCAGAGGGAGAATTTACAACAGAATATACAGCGTCAGCATCTTTGAGCATATTGATTTATGGTGCCAAAAAATTTTCCTCCCTTCCTTTCCTTCTTGTCTGCTGTATGACATACGCATTACACTTACATACTTAATTAAGGATGTCTCAACAATCATTAAGGGAAACTGTGTTCACAAAATTCAGACAGCTAAACAAAATGCAAAATAAAACTGATAGGTAAACTAGTTTCAAAGTCAGAAAATATATGGTTAATTCCTTTACCCAATCAAGTTTTGGTTAAATGACCCAGTTTGACAGAAAAACTAGCAGTTGCTTTCTGGTTTTAGTAAGATCATTAAAACTCCATTAGGTTATTTTTAACCTTGGTACAGAATATAATCACTTCATTTATTATTTTCCTGCCATCAGGGGCTAAATTCCCAAGTCTATTTTCTAGACTATAGATATGACCAAGTATGTTACTCATTTCTGAATGTAGCTAAATAACACTGGTAACATTTTGTTGGCATCATGCCAAGTTACATCTATGTTTATATAAGTTATATGTACATTAGCATTTTGAAATTTGTTGGATGATTTCTGTGGAAGTAAATATATGAAACAGAATATATTTCTGCATATAAATCACAATATTAGATGATGTTAGCTATCATGCTTCATCTTTAAGATGCTGTATGAAAACCAACAAAGCCTCAAAACTTCATAGGAATTTGGGCAAGGACTGTTGGTCCGGCCATGGACATGCACTTTGCATGACACATCCCTAAGGAGCAGCCTTATAACTGATGCAATCAGATACTGAGTATAGCTCCTGTCTTGAAGAACATACGGTGGTAAAGAATTTATCAGGTTTCCTAACCCAGCAACACCCCTGCAAATACCGTAAGAGGCAGGCCTCAGCTACACTGTCCACTGAGAGACAGAGATCAGTTCCCTCGAACAACTCCGGTGTCTGTCTGCCTGATCTGAATGTGAGTCATGGAGGGGGGAGACAGGGATTTGCTCATTGTGTACGGCTGAACTGTTCTTTTCTTTGTAGCTGAAATAAAAACTGATCTAGAGATTTCTCACTCGAGTGGTTGAGACATATTTTCCTGGGTTGGCAGAATACAAGGCCAGTTTAAGAGATGTTCCCACTTTCGTAATCACCGTGTAATGTCACTACACTGCTATTCACTTTGAATTAAAATAACTGTTCAGCTGTGTTAATTTATGCTGGTGGATCATTTCAGTCCATCATTCCAATCATGCGTTCCCTGTGTTCTGCTGAATGCAGAGAAAGAAACTTGCGGCAACCATTGTACAAGTAGATCAGACATACATTTGATTTTTTCACCTGTCTTCAGGAATGGCTGCAATTGTGTTGCCTGTTCTGAATGCTATGCAAAAACGGTTGCACATTTACATTTATTTTTTTCTACCTTAAGTGTGTTTTAAGATATGGAATAACAACAAAATTCCTTACCTGTGAGTGTAGAGACTATATAAGCTAGGACCCTCAAGCATCTCAACATATCTGCTAGAATGCCAAACCAACTTTCACTTTACCCAAAGCATAACAGTAGGTCTCTGCTTCAGGTACCAAGCTAGGCGAGAGACTGGGGTCATGAGAGGCAGTGGAAGCAGAGTATGTCTTCTGGTGAAACCCAAGGTTTTCTGGGATATAGTACGGTTCTGGAGTTCATGACTCAAGGGTCACAAACAGCTTTCTGGCATGCTTTAACATTCACAGAGTGCGCTCTCAGTAATTAGCGCATCTAACATCACTTAGATGCAATCTTGAAAGATGTCTCTGATATTCCTGTACACAAATGCACAAAGGCTTTTTCCCCTACTTTTAATTAAGGGTTTTAATTCTGTCTATAGCTGCAGTTTTCCCAGATTATAAAACCTCAAACTGAACTGCATAGATACTATTCATGCTATCAGAACAGGAGTGGATGAACTTCATGAAATAAAAACAAAGATAAATCTATCCAGCTGCCATGGTGTACATCTTATATATACGTGGTTGGTATCTATTCATCATCTTTATTTTATAAGCAGGTAGAGAAAACCAGAACCTAAGAGAACATCACTCAGCTGAGATTGAACCCTTTAGATTTATCTTAATTATGAAAATTTGACAGATACTATCTGACAATAAGTGCAAGTAAGACTGGAAATGCAAGGGATGGACTTGTCTGAATGAAGACTCAGACTTTTATCTGGCATCTTTCAGAGTCAAATGGCCAAATTTTGCATTACTGCTTCACATGCATTTCTATTATCTGTAGCAATATGAAATAATTAGAAAACGGGAAGGCGAACAGATTCTGATTCTCTTCTTTTTCATTGCTCTTTCATTCTAAATAATGGCAGACTTCAATAAATAATAAACAAGCCTAAGCATTTGTGGGGGAAAAGTAAATTTTATTTAATATATTCAGCAGGATTTGAGTGTGATTTATGATTACCACATCTCAAAATTCTGTCCCCTTTTTTTGCAATGGAGTTTATCTAGGTTCTTCAAGCCATAAAATTAAAACTCAACCTTACTTTCTTTCTCAGATGATTTCTTTTTCCCACTCTGTTCACCAAAGAAGCCCCAGCTGCCTCTGCCTAGTGCAAAAGGCTGTTACATAGCAAATACCTTTCACAGTTCCTTGGTCTTTGTTCTCAAATTAGAAATAAATATCATATTCAAATTTTTTGTATTTTGATTATATTTTACATAGTAAATAACTTGCTACATTTGTATTTTTACACCATTGTCTACAGTTTAAAGGTAGAAAATGGTCTTTGATGTCCGTAAGTTGCCAAATCAGCATTTGTTTTCTTTTTAATTACTTTCGTTACAGCAGAAGGAATGAAGAACCCTGGCATACAAACACATCAATTAGTATGTAAGCTTGGAGTATTTTAGATGAGTATCAGAAATATTTGCGGAAACTGCTTTTGCATTTTACTAAACTTAGGCTACTCAATTGCTTAGATAATCTATAAAATATTGAATTGGATTTATTTCTTACAGCACTCTATTTTGGCTGATGTAAAAGGAAAACTATACCACATAAATTCCTTATCACGAGTATGAATGAGAGTTAAGAGAATTAGAAGAGTTATGAAGCTTCTTGCCAGATAGCAAAAAGTTGGTACATTTGATCCTGTTAGGAAGGTGAGAGAAATGCATATAATTAACCATCACTGAACTCATTAACCTTATAATCTTTTAAAGCTTAAAAATTTCAGAGAATATCTGTTTGCCTGGAATCTTATATTGACCGATGAAGCCAAGCAAAGCGTTTAGCAAAAGCCTCTTCCTGATGATAAATTGGAGTAATCATGAAATGAAGGTACACTTTTAAAGTAATTTCATTGCTATAAAAAGTTATTACTGCTGAGCAGTTAATTTGCATGAGAAATTCCAGCTCTAAGGAAAAAACCTAACAACACGATGTAGCAACAACAAAATAACAGATGAGCTGACAATACTCTTCCATGTTATTGAGAGATAAATTAGGCCTAGTCAGCAACGTGCCTCAGCATACGGCTGACCTCACCTAGCTTGCCTTGTGGCGAAATGCCCTTTTTCTGTGCTTTTACCTCAGGACAGCTTCGGTATATAGAAGGCCTTTGATTTGGCTTCTAGATGGTTATGTCAAAGGGCTTGTACTCAGTTTCACATTCTCTAGCTTATCCTTTATCAGGATTCATTTGTATGGCATTTAAGGATAGCACAATTTTAAAGAGGCTCTTTCTATTCCAAGCCAGGTTAACTGAATCATTATTCAAACAAAACTTTAAACAATACAGAACTGCAGGATTCTCCAAGTTCTAGCTTTGTAGGCATTTAGATGCAGAACGCTATCACATGGAAATGAGGGATTACAGATCTATCAGAAGCGGAATGTAAGTGAAGCAGCTTCCACTGTAACAGACGCCTTCAAACTTTGCAAACGTCATTTATTTAGCTGGGTGGAACTTCAGGAAGTACGTAACAACAGCAGGTAAGGGCAGTAAGGTTGTCAGTATGATATGTTAACTCCTAGTCCACATCTCCTAAAATAGATTTCAATACAATTTTTCATCCTATTTTCTTCCAGAAGGGGGTGAAGCTGAATATAATGAATTATTAGTACAGCTGTATGAACAAGAAGCAAAATCAGTCATATTTCCAAAGCTTATAACCTTTTCTTTCCAGGGAGATAAAGTCTGTTTTGAATGTCTGTATCAGAAAACATCCTGCACAAAGGTATCTTGCCCATTCTCCAGTTACCATTACTTCTTCCAAGTCAAACCAAAACAGAGATCCTCAGTGAAACCCACCAGCTATCATTTACAGCATACAGTTAACTGAGAAGATTCTCTTTAGGCATAGTGAACCGGTACATATCTAATGCAGTCTCAGATCCTTTCTATGTTTTGCTGTTGGTTTCCCTCTAATTAATGGGTCCCATCTGCTGGGAAAATTCTCCTACTACTTAATACGAACACCCATCAATCAGTGTTCCTCTCTTTAAGAGGTTCCATCACACGCTGCTAGGCTGAGTTTACAGGGTTTTATTAACCATTGCACAACATTAAAAAAAAAAAAAATCCTTAAAAGAGAGAGTTTTAAAGATGTTTTATTTGGGGAGATTTTTTTTTTTTTTTAATGAGATTCCTATACAGTACATACTCTGAGTTCTCTGGAGTGGTTCATTACATTCATTTCGCTAAAAGGGCAATTCTTCTTAAACTGTGAATTGTTGAAGGATAATTAAAGAAAATTGTTTCAACAATATAATCTTTTTGCTGGCCACCTAAGAATACTTAGTTTTCTGAAGTGATATAGTTCCTTTAAATAATGGATACCAAGTAAGGTTAGTCCCTACTCTGTGGAACAAGTGGTTGATAATTCGCAATAGTAATTACTCTGAAATTTTTTTCAAAAAGCTTGCAGTGTCCTTGATATGGAAATATAGCTAACAGAGACTGAAAACTATTAAGCCACAACATCTGTTCTAAATGTAGTCAAACCAATACCAATGGTTTCCAAATGGTGAGTTCCTATACCATTTGAACTAAGAAAATCTATGAATGTATTTATCAGACTGTAGGGATTCACGCTGTTCCAAACAGTCACTAGGTTCTACTGTGAATAGGTTAGTTAACATTCATGACAAAAAATTATTCTTTTCAACAAATTTTGGGATGATAGTGAACAGATAGTACTATGAGTGAATGTTGCTCTATGTTTATCTACAACACTGCAGATAAACAGACTAGCTGGCCAGTACAAGTTTCTTCTTGCATCCCACTGTCTGATTCAAGCATGTCCTTACATTTAGGCCTCCACAGTGAAATGGGATGGAGGACAGTGTACAGCAACATACTTCTTCAGGAATGCAACACAGAAACTCTTTTCAAAAACAGATCAAAAAATCTCATATGCGAACTCTCTCATCATCCACAGTATCTAAATCTTGCTCTCACATTTTTCCAGAACATATAATAATGGGCAATGGCTTGAGTGAATCCTTGCTCTTTTTGTTTGCTTGAGCAACATTTTATTTTAGTTAAATTTAAGATTTCCCACAAAATGTTCATTAGATCCTATCTGTCCTTTCTTGGGATGCCTGGTGAGGGTGACCAGCAGAATTTAGCAACACGTTAATCATCTGCCTTTATCATTCCAATGTATACACATTGTAACTTCCACTGCTAAAATGGAAGACAACTTTTTTGCCTTCCCTTCCACTGCTTCCTAGTAACCTCCCTTTCCGGAAAAGGGCGTTCATATCATCATTCCTATGTTGACAATTCCCTCCCTCTCCAAGTAGCAAGGTAATTGATCCATTACACCTCACTTGGATCAATACACTGTCCTACTCCTATCAAACCAGAAAGGTCTTGTTTAAACTTAGATTCATCCAGTCCTAATTTAACCTGTTGGTAAGAAAGAAACCTCAGCAAACAGATGTAAATAGCAGTGGATTAACAAAGAGAAGCCTTGATTTTAATGGCTCTAAGCATAGGCCTTCTTTACTCTTGAATGTTTAAATTCTTCTAATTATTTTAACTTTTTTTTCCTGTAGACACCTGTAAACAACCAGTGAAATACATGTGTACACACACATCTCTCTGATTACTCAAAACCAAAGTAATTTCTGCTTCAAATTTGAGAATGAAACTACAGTTTAATTTAATGTAATGCTAAGTTTAGCTTAATGTAATGCTTCTTTATATAGACGCACACAGAATTATCTGATTTGATATAACGTCATAAATGGTATAATTCTCAGTGTACTCCATACCAGTTTGGCACGTGGCTAAGAAGATGAATCTCTAAACTGTACAGAACACTGAAAAATTAAGTACTTTAAAATAAATCAATATGATATTAGATAAAAGAGTAATGGAGTCAATCTGTAACTCCAGCCATTTCAGTGACACTTGCATTCACAGTTAACCTCCCTGTTTCATACTGCCTTCCTTCTTAATGACAGCCTGGAAGGAAAACTGCATAAATGGAGTTTTGTAAAGCTTTGTGCATTGACCTTACTCTGCTTCCCCAGAAGCCAATGGTTACCCGTCTGTACTGAAAGCCGAGTTAGCCTGCATAGTTTTGAAAAGCCTATGTTAAGCATGTACAGAAGTAAGAATTTCTGAAGAACAGGAATGACCTCATACTCTACCGGTGATGCTCAGCAGCTTCAACTCCTGAGCAAATGCAGTCTCCTCCGACTTCACTGTAAAATATGAGTCCTCATTCACTATAATAATCAAGTTCCAGTGCTTTGAGTCAGTAAAAGTAAGTAATAGAGTGAGCTAAAAGCAGATAATGACCCTTGATCTGGAACTTCAACAATTCACTAAAATACTTCCATTACTGTATCTTCACTTTTTGCTTGTTGTTCAGCACTTGAGATCATGCAAAGATGCTTGGTTTCATACGAAACACCAAACAAATCATTTCCTATAAAGCAACAGCAACCTTTTGCCACTGAATAAAGAAATAAAATATAAGATGTCAAAGCACAATGAAGGACAGATGATTCTAAAATTTTAACCTATAAAGTTCTGTAGCTAAAATTAATACAGCGAGATAGGATGGAAGAAATCGGTAGCAGAGATTACCACACTCATTTCAAGGCATGTGAAGAAACACACACACACAAAAATAATCTAGAGAAGGGCACTGGCGGAAAAAGAGATATCCCTATAACTATCCAATAATGAAAGAAAACTGGACATAATGAAAAACTCCATTAATATGATTTTCCAAAAGATCTTTTTTTTTTTGTATTATATTTCAACTCAAACATCACAGTGAGTGAGAACACAACTGATTGGTTTGCTGCTAAAGAGCTGCAGATCGCTTCGGAATGAAGACAATTGTGTGGGACTGCATTGCATTTTTAAAGGTTAGCAAGACACCTCATGCTCTGATATTGTTTGTTCTCATTTCATTGGGCTTTTTCTCTTGAAGATTCATCCCCTTGTAGTTTTCTTACAGTGCAAAGCTGTGAACAAATATAATGCAATACAATGTATAGTATCGCAAAGATGTCTTTATAGAATATCATTCTACTTCTTCGTTCTTACACTTTTTTCTTGGCCTTTTATTCATACAATAAAAGCATGTTATTTCTCCGAACTAGAAGAAAGCAAATAAGATGAAGCATCACATAATAACTGTACCTTTGATTTTCCATTAAAATAAATTCAAGATGTGGCCTTGAAGAAATAAAAATTAGCCAAATAATAAACAATAATAATAGAAGTTCTTTATTAAGGTTTACCAAAATGCAGCCATCAGAAGTAATTTTTTTGTCAAATTATCTTAATAGAAACTAGATTAAAATATAGTTTGGGTTTGGTGGGTTTTTTTCCTTTTTTTTTTTCCTTAAATCTCGCAAGTGAGTATCAGGACTACTCAGGAAGGTTCAGGTTTGACACCTCTCCAGTCTGAAAAACATAGTGCAGTATAAGAGCAGCTATACCATACCACTCTAACACACGTAAACCCTGACATGATGGGAGCTGCACTTCTGCTGAAAATACAGTTCAGCTGTCAGATGCTAATTAGACTTTGAAATCCTTCTGGACATCACAATAAACAAGTGTGCTGGTTTTGGCTGGGATAGAGTTAATATTCTCCATCGTAGCGAGTAGGGGGCTATGATTTGGGTTTGTGCTGGAAACAGCGTGGATAACACAGGGATGTTTCGTTGCTGCTGAGCAGGGCTGACACAGAGTCAAGGCCTTTGCTGCTCCTCACCCCACCCCACCAGCGAGGAGGCTGGGGGGGCACAAGGAGCTGGGAGGGGACACAGCTGGGACAGCTGCCCCCAACTGACCCAAGGGATATTCCACACCATATGATGTCATGCTCAGCGTAGAAAGCTGGGGGGAGAAGGAGGAAAGGGAGACGTTCGGAGTGATGGGGTTTGTCTTCCCAAGTAACAGTTACATGTGATGAAGCCCTGCTTTCCTGGAGATGGCTGCACACCTGCCTGTAATGGGAAGTGGTGAATGAATTCCTTGTTTTGCTTTGCCTGTGTGCGCAGCTTTTGCTTTACCTATTAAACTGTCTTTATCTCAACCCATGAGTTTCCTCACTTTTACCCTTCCATTTCTCTCCCCCATCCCACCCGGGGGGAGTGAGAGAGCAACTGTGTGGGGCTTAGTTGCCGGCTGGGGCTAAACCGTGACAACGTGTTAATTAATATCACATAGGATGGCAGTTTACGAGATTTGGGATGTCTATCTCCAGCAACAGTAAAAGAGCAATAGACTATTTTGATGAAAGGCAGAACTGTATTACAGTAGAGTTTAATTTCAGTTTTCCCACATCATAAGGTTCTTTTCACCCTGCACAGTACTCCTTCCAAAGGAAGGACAAAGTAAAAACGGCTTAACACATATAAAAATTCCTGGACTTTACCAAAAGCTGTGCAAAGCAACAAGTTTCCTCTGCTTCAAAAAATTCTGTGACATTTTAGGGGTTTCTAGATGTAATTTGGACAAAATCCTCCCCCTCAAAGTGTCCACTTCCCATCTTCCTATCACCCTACTTCCAACTTCTGCTCCTACACTTTTGCATGAAGATGTAACTGTGTTGCTCAGTCTTCCAAAGGTTTCTGGGAAGAGGAAATAGGCAACTGAATACAACGTTCTCTATTTACATCCCATCTCAGAATTATTATACTGACAAATTATCATTCTTAGTCTAGTTTTTCCAAAAGCAGTCCTGGTGACATAATCCAAAAGGAACATGAACTCTTTAAAACCATTAACTCAATACAGGCTTTGATAACAGTACTCATATGCCAAAATGTCTAATGTTTTCTGAAAAGAAGTTTGCTATTGGACTGCTTCACCCAAAATGTTTTGCTGCAAGTTACAAAGTAGCAGTACAGGAATACATCTCAAGAAGACACTGACTCTGACACCTCTTACAACATGACATGAACTTTATCTTGTAATGATGTGTTGCCAAAGAGAGTTACTAAACTGACCACTGCTTCACTGACTGAGCTCAATAGTGACTACCGTCAGAATGCAAAGTGGACGGCATTTTCTCCAAAGGTTAGATGCTATCAAAGCAAACAAAAATATGCATGTTGACACCCGTGAACTTAGCAAACAAGAAAGTGATTACACTATCCACGCTGCCTGAAGACAACATTTCTCACTTTCTCCTCAGGTGTGGTTTTTGGATTACTGGAATATACCAGGATCCGCTGCAGGTTGTCTGCTGGCAATATGGAGGCATGTGCTGATACACTAAATAAGTGTTCTCCAAAATCCTTGTTCTTTTTTTCTTTGTAAATACACTGGTAATAAACTATATGCCCAAATAAACAAGCAGATTGAATGCACTTGAATCTTTATCAGCTTATGGCAGAGAGTAAAGGAGGTGAATCAGACTGATGGAAATACACATACAAAAATGATGTAATGAAGAGACATTGCTTCGAAGGTAAGAAATACGACCATTATCACATAGCATATAAAATGTTCAGTCTACAAAAATAAGGGAAGATACCAGAGAATCTCATTTCTCTTTACACAGTAAAATTTACTAATATTTCAAACAACTTGTAACAACATACATGGAATAAGCATCCTAACATTAGTCAATGGAGGTGAAAATACCTGAGTACAATAATTCTACTCACTTTTAAAACTCCTCTCTCCATTATCTATCATTTAATTACCTCACCTCTTTTCAGCTGAGAGTACATATGCCTATAGTACTGAAGGTCATAGCTTCAAAACGTCGTCAAGCTTTGTGAGCCTTAGTTTTTTAAATTATTTTTGTATTAGATTTCAGAAATCATCTTACTCAGCTTTAGCCATCTAAAAGCTAAGTGTTCATATAGTTTCCTCCTCCATAGAGGAAAGATAGTTACAGAAAGTGACTCATTCCAGCTTATGCTAGGTATTTGAGACAGCTATAGCAGATGATGCTCTAGGTGTGTCTCTTTTCTTTCACCTCCTACAGAAGAAAATGAATTCCAACCTAAATCCTTCATAAAACAAAAAAATTCTTCTACCTTTATAGTCATTCAAAACGGAAACTATTATCACTTGGAAGAAATCACTATGAGATTCCGATGTCTGTCTTCACCATCAAGCATTACATAATACAAAGTGAATAAGGCTGTGTGTCCTCTGCTTATTCTCCCTCCCCAAGCTTGTGCTTCAGCCCACTGACAGTTGAGTATCTAGGCCTGATACAACATATTTACTGATCCAGTATGTCAGCCAATCTGTTCTAAATTTGCAAAAGAGAATTAAGTAACCCAAAGATAGTAAAAAGAAAAGTAAAACATTACCTCATCACTTTTTAGCATTTCTCTTACTAAAATATGTACAAAATGTTCACTTGTATCAGTGTAAGGGATTCAGTATGGTCATTGCCTCAGTGAGATCATACCTACACCTGAACGTGGTCCATGTACTTTACATAAACACCGTGGTGCACAACCAATGCAGTCGTGAATTAGAACTCTGTCTTTCTTTAAGAAAGCCTCATTCATCCTCAACAACACTCCAAATGGCAGGGCTATGAAATTCAATCTTCTTTGATTTCCTCTATCATTTCCTAAGCAAAGGAGGGGTGTTCCATTTCTATCTATCTGGTTTTGGATATCCTCTCAAACTTTTATTACAATATGTCCTACTGATTCACCTTTCCTTCCCACGATCCTCTTCTGGTTACAGTTGTAGTGCTGACCTGTAAGGTTTTGCAGTTTGCATTTGTCTCTGTAATTCAACAGTTAATGTTTGACCCAGCTGTAACCATTTAAGCTGGATCAACCAGTCTCTCCCTTTCAAAAACAAAATTGCTATTAAGTTTTTCTGACCTTTTTTCTTTTTCTTCCAAACTCCAGCCACAGTATGGCTAAGGCAAAAACAATTACAAAAAAGAAAATCCACACAAAGCCTACAACCGCACACAAGTCATGGAATGGAAACAGCGTAAGGCAATCTTCCACAAGCCCTGTGGAAGATTAGAATACATTCACTTGTGAATTCCCATCACGTAACTTTTTATTTTTACCAGTAGTGGAACATCCTGTTCCAGCTCCTCACTCCCTGTCCTGAATAACACCCTAAACAACGTCAGTATCAGATGTGTTGTACTGCCAGATAAAACCAGAAATAAACAGAAACCAATTAAACAATTAACAACAGACTAACAACCCTCTTCTATCTTCAAAAAAACCTGATGACAATCATGAACTATTATATGAAATTAACATATGGCAACTTTTGGTTCATTGTACCCAATCTGATCTCTTCACTCATGGAACCTAGCACGTCTGAGGTGTATAACTTAGAAGTGACCAATCAGATGCTTTTTCCTCTGGAAATAATTCACAAAATAAATAGTTACATCGAAACCAGTCCACATACTACAGAACTCCTTTGGAATAGCAGGTTATACAGATTTACCCGTAATGTTGTGGCATCCATTGGTAAATTCTCATTTATTAATAGAATATCCTGTATTTGAATATGAAAAAAAAGAATAATTTTTAAATTATTTTTTGGATCAGATGAGAAGCAACTGAATTCAAGGTTCACATTTCAGCACACAGAGTACTAAACTAAATACCTCCATTTAATATAGATCTACATTCTTGACTTGCAGTCTTTAAACCTGCCTGATGGAAAATAAAGAATAAGTGGCATTTTTCATCAGGATTTTATCTTGATAAAAAGTTCTTTTTGCAGATATATTTGATATTCATTATGCTCCTGTAACAGCCTCTGCATCTCAAATGTTATCAAACCCTGGCAGAATCTTTTCATCTTAATAATACAAAAGTAGACTTTGTGTTCTCAACCCTATTTTGTTCGGGTTATCAATAGGAAAGGTTTGATTGACATAGGGAAAGGAAAACCAGTTCTGATTAAATCTGAGAGTCTTTATTTGGGCTGGTTTCACAAGAAGAAAAGGCTATCTATCTGTTATGACATATGTCAGACTTTTTCTGGCCATTATTTTTTATATAGACAATTGGACCATTATTTTCAGGAATAAGTGGTAGGTAGCCTTCAAGTAAGTTCTGCATTTGTGGCTTTGATGAACACCTTCAGTTTACCAAGCAGCCAGATTCTGTCTGGCACTTCCTTTTCAAGGGGACAACAGTGAACAAGTTATTCAGCCCCCCAAACCAAAATTGACATGTGTTTGACATTACCCAAACCAACTACAAGGGATTTCATCAAAACACTAAAACAGCAGCTGCATCCTACAACTTCAGTTTTATTTCCATGTGATGTCCACTCTAATTATACCTAACTTTTGGAAGGTAATGATTCATCAGTTCCTATAAAAATTTCCCACGCTCTTTCAAATTTTTTTTTCCTGTTACAGAATGGATAAATGTCAATCAATTGCATCTACTGAAAAAACTGTAATTAGTGTACTACAATACTTCCCTGTATTATTGCAAACTATGCTCTGGGTTTGTGTATTGCTCAAAAATAACTTTAGTATAAAGACATATAATGTACAGTAAAGACAAGTATCACCCTTAAGTAATAATCAATAATCAGATAAAGTTTCTGTTACAGCTAATGTTTATATTTTGGACTTCATATTCATATAATATTCAAAATAGTTCACTGCTCTCTTTTAATAGTTTCCCCTTTCTTTGTTCTAAAATGTTAATTTTGAATCATTTCAATGCAGGACTAAAAACCAAGAAGTAAGTTTTGAAGACAAGATCAAAAGATGTCAGAAGTCTAATCTTTTCAAATTGACTTACAAGTCACAGAACAGGATACAAGTGCCTGTCACATAAAACATTTTTATGGCCAAAAATTCCAATATATATAACATATATTTGCACTGGTCCTGTACCCAGCACTGAATCATTTCAAAATATTATGCTGAATTTGAGGATCTAGCTTACTTCGTACCTTCCATCAGATGGCCAAAGAGCTGTAAAAAGGCATATGTATAGTGTCCAGTAAGAAGAAAAAATATATTGTAGGCTACTGCATAACATATTCTGTACTTGGGAAAAACCCTCAAGCATTAAAACCAAAACAAAACAAACAAAAGGAAAAGAGAAAAAAAAAAAAAAGTTTACATTTGCAAATATTCAAGTTGCCATACCAGAGTTACCTTTCAGGCTATCTCAATGCTTCAAAATCTTCTTGACCTTTCAAACAAACTTTTATCAAGACATATTTGCAAGCAAGAACTGTATCCTTTCCCGTGTTTGTGAAGCTTTCCTCAAAGGGAATTTCATTTCACCTCTTCTCCTGATCCACGTATTAACTCCAGTGAGAGGGAGTAAATTACTTTACATGAGCCAGTTATGTGTAAACACCAGGATTTGCAGGACTTGATAAATTATGTCACCTGTTACTTAATTTCTCTACCTATGTCTATGAAATTTAGTAAACCCCATAAAGCTCAGTAGTCATAGTACATGGTCACTATCCAGTGGACAGCATACCTAGGAATGATTTTCCCTGCACATTTTCCCTGTGCAGGCTTCAGAACGCATCTTCATTTCATTGATGAGAAAGCCTTGCAATTAACTGAGTCCTGTTGATAGTGTATTTCTTACCACAAGGTAAAGAGTTGACTCAGTTTCTTCTTTTTTGGGCTTTTGCACTTTTGCATTTTGAAACTTTTACTCAAGAGACTAAATTCTGGCTGTGACAATTATCTCTTCGTGGGTTATACTTTCAGAGATCCGTACGCTGTTGCTTATTTGCTTCACTTTTCTATGCAGGTAAATGAGAAAAACAGTAAGTCATTACGGACTGTAAATACCTTACAAATGTACAGCTAGAAACTAAGGCAATATTGAGCCAGGCTACACATTATTCTATTGATATAAAGCCCACTAAATAATCTTAGCTGTCCACTGAAGAAAATCTCCTGTGAGGATCTCCAGATACTCTGAAGCGCTGCTTTCTCCATTCATCCCTCTCCATCCATGCTATGACCTTCTTTTCACCTGATACAGAAGGTACTGCATGGGGACCACGCTGGACTAACACAGCCAAGGAAATATAAAAAGAATATAAAACCAGCTTTGGATTTATTCCTTCCCTTGCTTTTCCCGGACCAGCTCCCTCAATAGATTTGGGTGCTCAGAGTCATTTAGGCCTGAGTTTTAGCATTTTCTTTTTCCTTCATTTTAGATACAGGCTGAAGTTTGCGAATGCAGTTTTATGAATGAAATTCAATTTGAATTATATTTAAAGGGAAAATCTAACAAAATATGTAAGTATTGGCAAAAATCTAACAAAATATATAAGTATTGTCAGGAAATATATTTCAGGGTTTTTGAGGAAAACATTTTACTCTTTCATCAGAAATTTTGAACAGTAATTTTGGAGTTTCAATTAAAAGAAATAAGAGAAAAATAGTGTATTAATAAGAATCAGTAATTTTTGCTTAAATTTAATTTTATTAAGTGATGACAGAGATGTCTGAAAAACATTGAGTTAGAGACAGCCATTGAACCACAGAAGCATAAAAAATGATCTACAGCCACAAAAAAAGCATCAACAATGTGAATTATATCCTGCAAAAAATCATACAAAATATTTGTTTGTCAGTTTTATATTTTTCCCAATTTAAATATAAATTAAATGTCTAATATAAATTTAAAATATAATACTTCCCCCCCTTTTAAAACATAAATATGCTTATTTCTAAAGGGATTCCATATGACACAAGGAAGAGTTTAACATATTACATACTAACTTCCTTTGAAGTATTCTCTACTTTGCCACTGAGAAAGAACAAACTCTTAAAACTTTCGATATGTAACAATGGATTGTGCATGTTGACTCTGTTTGTGGTATGTGTACAGATTTCACTCAAGTAGTGAATGCCCTCTGAAAATAAAGCTCCAAAGGAGCTTTGGTTTTTCCATGATAAAAATTTTAGATTCTCCCATCTATCTCAAGAAGAATGATGTTCTTCATGAGTAAGATTATTGCAGTTCATTCCGTGAAATTCCACAGTTATGATATCCTCATGTGAATTTAATAAAGCTTAGCCTTAGCTGCTCTTGAACAGCAGCCAAGCATTTGATTTGTTCTATTTCATTTTATTCATTTATATGCATCTTGCTACCATCTGGAATCATAAAAACAAACAGTTCAAGCAGTTAATGTGTTAAAAAGGGGCAATGAAATAATGACATATTCTCTTCCAATCCCCCCACCCCATTTACTCTGTTTCTCTCATATCCATTTCAGAACTCATGTTGCCATTTCCTAATTCCAAAAAGACTTTCTGTAAGAGGATTGTCAGGACAGATGTTGGAACCCTTACACAACTGAGCACGTGCCATCTTATCCGTGTTCAGTGTTTCAAAGCCAAAATACTGTAACTAATAAATCATGCTTGGTAGCTGAAAGTGAACAGATAATTGCACCATTGTATATCTTGTATACAGAAAACATCAAAAGAATATTTTTCCCTCCAGTTACATTTTCCTTTTTTAATTGCTATTGACAGCATTATTCTGTCATTTCTATCTGCTTTTAATATCCAGCCTTCATGATAAGTTTCTGAAAAGGTCTGATTCACTCATTACTTTGTGAGTAAAACAATCACAACTATGTCAACTTATCAGCGTTTTCACTAGTAGAACTAGATGGAATCCAAATGAAAACTCACAACATATTTACAAAATAAAGATGAATACAGAAGCTGATGAGCCCTACAAGTGAGCAGAAAACAGTGTGCTTTTGGGCTTTACCCTGAAAATGCATATGAATAGCTACATTTAAAATATTTACATCTATAAGTAAATTGAATTCTTTTGGATATTTATGCATATAAATAGTGGATCCATAAAAACAATTAAGATTCTGATTTTCACTGAGACACCTACATATACATGAGGATCCAGAAATATTAAACATTTGTACTGACATAGGAATGTATTAATCTCAGAGCATTCTGAGAGGATCCCAGAAATAGGCTGAATAGGAAAAAGCACTCTCCTGAAAGTATTGGCATGGCAAAGAGTCAAATTCTCACAAATATGCTTGGTTTTCAGCATTAGTTTAAAATTCATTTGTGTGGATATTCACAGATTCTGTATTAGCAATAACATGGAGCAATACAGAAGAAATAGCGCGATGAAGCAACATACTACTGTATGCCTTAAAACAGAGTGCAAAAGACATGAAGACTGAAAAAGATGAAGACATGTTTGGTGAAGCATGATGAGACAGCTGAAGACTGTTCAATATCTAGAAGTGAAGAGGAAGATGGAGATACAGACAAAAGTGAGACTGTGAATAAAGAAAAAACTTATCCTGCAGCTTTCTCGTGTGAAGCAGTTCAGTGTTCTCATTCAAAATGAAGCAATTTTCAAGATAGGAAGGAAGGAATGAAGAAAGAAAAACCACCTGAACAGCGAGGGCCTCACTAGAGCTGACTGGAAATTTTCACCTTATCCCACCATGACTTTTTCAACTGGGAAGCCAGGGAACAAGCTTCTTGTTTGAGAGCTCACAATACAATCACTCTAAGTATGACTGAGCATATATGCTGTCTGGAATACAATGCACATCTTTGTCAAAGAAACAAGAGATGTGACTGAAAGAAAATTAATAACTCCTACAAAAATAAGGAAGCATATAAATAAGACAATCCTAAACCCTCTATTAGAGACCAGAAAACAAGAATCTCATGGTGTTAGACCATACAATTATTCTTTTAAACCATGAAAGAACAAAGATAATATTTGATGAATAGGATATGAAATAACTTGAGTTAGGAAGCTGGCCAAAGGAACAATACACAGAAGTGATCTTACAATAAACCTGATAGAGAAAGGGAATTGAATCAGCAAAGATCACTTATCATGTATAACTTCACAACTTTGGCCATACAACGGCCAAAGAATGTTACTACTTTCTTAAAATGTATTCATCACATACTTAGAAGTTACTATCTTTGAATTAGTAAGTTTGAAGGAATCCTCAAGATTAATGTTTTCAAAATTAGTAGGTTTGATGATCACCCCATGTGTAAGTAAACACCAATCTGTTTATTCATGTTTTTTAATTAGTCACAATGTCATTTTGCTAGATTAAAATAAAGATCTACTTCGAGCCATTAAAAAAATGCATTCAGCCATGCTACTATACAGCAAGAAATATCTTAGAATACTCCCTTATAGACAAATACACATTTGAGAAGTATTTCTATGTATAAGCTTCTACAGCCCTATAATGTATAAAATAAGAGTTAAAGAGGTAAATATTTAGTATGAAGAATAAAAATCCACATAGAAGCTATTATCTTACTTCAATATGTCTAATAGGACATATGTCTGAAAAGTATTAGACACCTGTGTTTGGAAGAGTAGCTTACCGCTATTTTGAGGGAGGAAAAAAGGATTTTCCTGTAGAATTTCTGGTAAATCCATTGTTCCCACTCAGTTCTAAAAAATACTACAGATCAAGCTGACTCAGCATGGACTGCAGAACAGTGAATACAACAATGCTGATCACTGCTGCTAATAGCAATATCACCCATACCTTTACAAGTGGCAGCAGCTCTCACTGAGTTCTGAGTTTAACATGAGTTAGGAGAAACATTTCTTCTATAAATTGTAGTGGGTTTGGGTTCTAACTTTGAAATCAATAGCAATCAAAATCTCAGCAGGCTGTAGAAGTCACTGCCTCCTTTCTGCTAAGCTTGAGAACATAACCCAATGTTCTCCTCCCCTCTTGAAGTTTTGTTTACAAATATACTTATTCAAAATTGAAAAGCATTTTCCCAGCTTCAGTTTGATTCACCGGTATGTTTGCTGCAGATAGTTTCATGTTAACCCCCCAAAACCAGATGCTTTTGAAAACAGAAGATAGAAGGCAGAAAATGCTTATGCTTTCGTAGTGTATAATTTAAACACGTATACCTATATGTTTATGTAATTATAACAACTGGGTACTTGTAAGCAAAAGTACTTGCTATTTTATTTAATATATTTCAAGAAATAAAATGCAACAAAGCTAGAAGACAGCTTATTGTTATATAAAAACTATATTTTTGCCTCAGGTAAGTTTAAAAAAATGGAAAACAGGTAAATCGTATCGTAAATTTTTTGTACCATCCTTGAAGAGCTTAACTAGTTTCATCCAGTTAAAATACCAAAGAAAACTGTACCATACACTTTTCAAGTCTAAGTTGCATTTCTTTTTCACTTTCAGTTCAAAATGCATTAGTTTTCAAAGGGAGGAAACAAAAACTCTAACAATCAACAAAAATCAGTCAACGATACAATTAAGACATTTTACCTTACAATCACGATAAACCTGATACCAATCAAGACTTTTGAACTCAGATATGAACACATATCCACATGTTCACATACATTCAAAGTTAGCAGACAACATTCTGCTACGTTTATCCATAATAATAAACCCACACTAATCCAATTAAGAAAGTATGTCAGAATGTGTCAAAATGTGATGCAAAACTACATCTGCAAAGATCTCTGATGTGGCACTTTAGATTTTGATAGAGCTATCTCACCACAATAAAAACTATACGCTAACAAGATCTTCCTTTTCTCTCATCCCTTGCTATCCTAATACTGCCTAGGTCCTGCACGTGATCATGACCTTGTCTATACAGACCCTGGCAACTTTGGTTGACAGATAATCACAGAAGATACACAGCACTGAATAGCTGAGGCACAGGTATTTTTCATTTAACTGAGGGGCAAGAATGAATACTACTATTGTACTCTATTAGTTTCTTTCAAATACTTTAAGATGTTTCTTGTATCTTAACAATTCAAATCGTACACATCACCTTACCAACAACTCAATTTGAAAATACAGAATAATTTGAGTGTTCAACCCCCCCAAAAATAAAACCACCATACCACACGTATGAAAGCCAAAATGTCCTCTTAACTTCAAGTCAGATCTTCTAGTACAATTCCACCAATGACATGCTCCCATATAGATGGAAATTTTTGGTATACCACACAATGACATAATTCTCCAAAATGAACAAAATATACAGATTTATTCTTGCTTTATAAGAAGCTATAAGTTCCACTTCTGCCAAGAAACATTTAGCTGTTATTTTGTATTTAATTGTAATTAATTTATATTTTAAAATCTAAGACATTTAAACTGTTATTTTATACAAAATAACAGCTAAAGAGCTTGTGATACTATTTGGTTAGAATAAGAGGGTTTTTTCTTTCCCCATGAAGTATGTCTTAGTCATGGAAGGCTTGGGTTCTCCTGACTATTTCCAATTAGTCAAATACTCTAAAAGTTCAAAGGAAGGGAGGCTCCAAATTCCTTTCACCTGTTTGAAGTACTTCTGTCTGTGGGTCACTTGCTTATCTGAAACACACATGCATTAGTGCCTGGGTAAGACCAGACTTTGTCCTGTTGTTTTCTTTTTCATAGAAGAGGAAGAGAGGAAGAAAGGAAGAAAGAATCAGCCCATCGATGGTTTAGATACGGATCTAGGAAAAGTATTTTTGTGTGGGAAAGTCTATGATTGGAGTCTTTCAGACCCATATTAGTGCCAGTGTGTCTATATGCCTGCAACTTGTTTGCTTTTGATGTACACAGATAAAAGGGAAGTTTTTGTACTGCCTAGACAATAAAAAGGAGGAAATTCTTTTGAGGAAAGATCTTAGATTCAAATTTCATGTCAGACTCTGGTGATCATATCAAGAACAAAGACAAACAACATCACAGCCCAGAAGGAAACAGAGAACATAAGCAAGAGGGCAGTTCATCCATCTGACAGCCGTGGACATCCTCCCTGAGCAGAGAAAGGATGAAAACTATGCTGAGAAAACAGACTGGAATTCAGCTCGTAATTCTTAGCTGCAATTCAGTGGTGGGAAATCAAACCTCACATCTTTGATATCATCATTCAGTTTTTATTGGAAATAAGTTATCTGAGCTTTAATGAACACCTTCCCTAAAAACAAAAAACATACTAAATACAAATGAATAAAACATATTTGAAAGACTGCAGAAAGTGAGTAGTACCCTTGAAAAATTCTTGATAACGCACTTACTTAATATCCATCTGTATGAATATAAATAACTGAATTTGATTTACATGTGTCTATTTATGAAATAAGCAGAGGCTCACAATTTGGAAGAAATACAGAAATGTCATTTTCTTGACATTTTCAGTGGCGAGATTTGAGAGAATGAGTCTATATAATAGAAAAAAATAGTATTTTAGAATAGTGGGAGACAGTATTGGAATGAGTAAAAGTGAAATAGTCAAAGAACTGAAATTCAAAACTGTACTTATCATATTGTATCCTAACCTCCAAGTTATCAAGAGTCACTTTCTAATATAGTGAGAACCCCGTCCACTCTCAGAAGGGAAGACCGACCTTTCCAGATCTCAAAATAATGTGGTAAAGTGAAAACCTTAGTGCTTGGCTGTCTTTCAGGGACATGGTTTAGTGGTAGACTTGGCAGTGCTAGGTTAATAGTTGGACTGTATGATGTTTAAGGTCTTTTCCAACCTAAATGATTCTATGATTCATAGCAAGATATATTGGGTACTGAGACAGACACATATCTACAGTTATATTCTATGCAATATGTACCGCCTATAAACTTTGCTAATTGCATATGTGATAAATGCATATATACACCCTCATGCTCTTTCTTTATATGCACATGCACACAAAATACATACTTTTAAACGCTCACACATACGTGTAAACATTGCAAGAAGATGTACAACTCTTGGAATTCCTGCTTAGACTAGATTTCTTTGAAGAAAATGTAGACAAAAGAAATGTACTGCTAAGGAGTATGACGTTTTGAAAGAAGCATATTTCTTTAGATAGATTACTAGTAAGCTTTATGGTATTTTATGTATGGTAAAGTTATTTTAATAATTATAGCTCCTAATCACTGTAAAAAATATCAGTATATGTATAGATTTGATGGTGTGCATGCACTAAGCAAACAGACCAGAGGTGCATTTAAAGACAGTGCTTCTCCAGAAGGTATACAAACATAATCTTCAAACAAAATTTATTTTAGAAATAGATAAATAAGACATAAAAAGGAACAGTGCTTGGTAATTCAACATGAAAGCAAAAATATATATTAAAAAATATTTGTTAAAAAGATTTTACAAATAATACTTAAGACCAGGATATATCATAAATATATGTTTTATGGTAAAATGGGAAATCACTGAAAATCTGTAACAAAAAACCCTGCAGCATTACAGTTTATGTTAAAAAAATAATTCTATTTACATCACAAACCAGCTTTCTTCCTGACAGCACCCTACTGCCCTTCAGCAGTCCTCCACTCAATTAAATTCAGAAGGATTTAAAGATATCCTCCAAAGTCCAATATCTTTTCTGATACGATGGGCAGCTTTCATACAAACAGCAGATTGTGTACCATAGCTTTTCCTTGGAGTGACTCACTTGATACCAGGGCATGTCTGAGATCAAGTGGCATTGAGCTTTGGTAGACACACATCCATATGAGATGCAGGCATTGACAACATGACACAGGATGCAGAACAGCAAATCTGAGAGCTATCTTTGGCTGCTGGCATTGTAGGGCTAAAAGCAGCGATGCGATTAATTTACTTTGTAAAACTGGCAACAAATAAAGACCTATTCTTTTTGCTGAGCCACACATAGCACTGTAACTAACCAAAACCAAACTCTAGGATTTTATCTATAGACACAGACCTGTCTGCACTGGTGACCAGGGTGGCAATGGGCACCAGAGGAAAGGATGAATCTCTTGAGAAGTTTATCGAGATGATGGTGAGTAATAACAATTACAGTCTAAAGTACAGTAAAAGAACTTAGAAAGTATGATTGAAATTCCAAAGAAAATATAATGAGTTTTGAATTTCAAAAGCAGCATTTGGGCAACTCAGTGATTTTTGCTCTTCATTGACTTCTATGCAGTCAGAAAATAGTATTTCTGTTGGTGAAAACATTTGAGAAAGAGTTGGTTTTGACACACATACATCTAGCTTTGACTCGGGATGCTAATACTCACTTAAAAAAAAAAAAACCAAACAAAACTAAATATAGAATTTTTGACTGGCCTCCATTTAGCCCTCACATCATTGAAAAGTATAGAAATTGATACTCGACACGCATACGCATTTGGTCAGTACACATTAGGTTTTCATGAGAATTTCATGAATCTATTTCACCATCAGATGGAAACGAGCTCTCTGAACAAGTCTTATGCCAGTCTATGAAAGAATTACTTTTTAAAAAATGTGATACTCAGATGTAAGAAAACAAAAATCGAAACAGAGGAAACACATGAAACGGAACCACTTAAGAGGCTGCTGGCTTTTCCCTTAGCGCATTTGGAGGGTTATTATATCTGGCTGTGCTGACTCATGAGAGAACTGGAAGAGAGAAATTACTGATTTGGACCAATAAACCAACCACTTGATGTACCTTTTATTTCATACATGTAACTTATTTAAAGTTTAAAATCATCCTAGATTCTTCAAGAATTATTTATTGATAGACTAGAATGAGATGACCAGTGAAATACTAGGAAAAAGGTAGACCTTCAGCTAGGTTAAAAGCAAAAGAACTTGGAATCTCATGAAAAATATTTTTCTCTGCAAGCACATAACTGGCACATTTAAATTAGAAAGGTACTTATCAAAGGTTCTCTTCATACTCAGTGTAAGAAAGTAGGCACTTCTAGAGAGCATGCAGTCCTAAAATCAAAATAACCTGCTATAGTATATCTATGCCTTTTTACTACCAGAGAAAAAACTGAGGGCTACTATATGTCCACTTGAGATAACCAAGTTACACACCTGAAGTTAGATTAACCTAGTCCAGTATCTCAACTCACTATCCCTTGACTCAAAAAAAGTTTCAGTGTAAGCATTCAAATTATTTGGTGCTTTTTTAATCAAACATTAATTTTAAGTATATGAGTCTTCTCATCAAGGAAATCCAACCTAATTATCATAAGAACAGAAATCCGAAGATTCAAAAAAACAAAGAAAAAACAGAAAGTGAAAGTCTGTGAAATCCACCATCTTCCTGAAAAACAACTCTACTAGGCCAAAGGGTTATTACTCTGAACAAATATCTTTGAATGCTTCCCATCATCCACCTACGAAGCATCTAAGCAAACAATTGTAACAGCAATAGGTAGGACCAATATCTCTTACACTAAACAATACTTCTTGAATAAATTCCTTACTACATTAGGAATGAACTTTCAACCCATCTAGCTGAATTGTGGCATTGAGTCAATAAATATCATTACTGTATGTCTAACCACTGCAAGTGTTGGGTTTTTAGTTTGAAGCATAAATGCTGCAAGGGGTTGATAAATAGGAATAGCAAAACTGTCTTACAGATACATAAACTTCTTCCCAAGAAAATGATTTCATTATCGGAAATGAAAAATTTTCTGTAACAGTCATAGCTATAATTATGCAATACAATATGCTAAATTACAATACGTACTTCATTATTAATAGAATTTATTTTACAGATCAAATAGCCAAATACACATTTTTAAAAGAGCCAGATAGCAAATGTGGAGGAAACTATAGGCAACAGTCATGGTAGACATTCTGCAGTCCAAGAACTGAGGCAACGTGAATATTAAGTACAAGCCTATAAATACCTTTACATCAAACATACAGTAAAGTGTAAGAATTCCATGTTATAGTCTAATTCATGAATCATTAATAACTTTTTCTTTAAAAGAAAGTTATATATACTGTATACATCCCAGTTAAAAGCAGTGTCTGTATTCCATTTTATTCTAGCAAACTAATATTACATGTCTTCATATAAGTGCAGAAAACAGGGTTCTTTATACTCCTTTGCTTCCTAAGAGATTTTTGCATTGCATATGAAGTTCTAATATTATAGATGATACATATTAAGCATTACTCCCTAAAATGTGAGGCAATATACACGAAATTGCAACCAACCTGCAAACAAAGCTATGATAGTCAAATTTTATTTTTTAAATGACCCGTGCTAAATAACAAATTGTAATGTAAAAAATTTCAATTTTTTTAAAAAAAGTTAACTATATAGAGAAACAATTTGGGAAAAAAACCCAAAGTAGGCCATTTTTTTCCCCATGTGCTGGCTAACAGTGAAAAAAGTATGTATGCTATTTCCTATTTTATCACACTGAAAAGCAAGCCACTGGATTTATGACTTTTTTTTTTTTAAATAAAAGTACTTCAAAAAGGTTAAATGTATGGCACTTGTTACACAGACATTATCTAGATTTCAGCAAGCAAAATGCAAATTAAATTTTATTTTTAAAAATTAAGTGAATACTTTCCAGTTATTTAAGAGGTGATCATTTATTACAAAATGTTGTGGATAAGAAAGCAGGAAGTACTCATTTTTCACTACTACTATTGTGCCTATAAAATGAGAAAGCAGTGATTTGATCAAGTCTATTTATGAACCATAGCAGCAATAACATCATTAAAAATATTATGGAATAGATATAAATAACAGTTAATTCTTAACATGTATAATGGTGCTATAAGTGACAACAATTCGTTTTTCTTTTAAATGCAGGGAGTATAAAGAACTTTACATTCTCTTTTTAATGTATGAATAAAATTTATTGCTCCCTTTTAATATATTTATAGAAACAAAATTCCTAATTGTTTCAACTAAAATAAATAAGGAAAAAATCCGGGACAAGAAGATGATTACAAGCAAAATAGATTTACCATAATCACCAACTGTGAAGAAGGATGGGTCACATTACTTTTTTCTTAGCAAAACTACGTTATAGAACACTATAGCACAATGTACTAAAATTTCTTTGTCTTTTCTTTTTAAAAAATTCTTGCCCTTGATACCTTTCAGTAGGGCAGCTTGAACAGTTCATCGTCACTTCCAAACCCCTCTGGAGATCAGACGATAAATTTCTTCGGCAATCAGAGACAGGACAAAGGGCTTTCTCGTGCTATTTCCTTGTTTTCATGTTTGCTGGCTTAACATCATTGTGTACACGTACGACTTCAGTATATAACATCAGATGCGATGACGTTCAGAGCTGGCAAACAGAGAAACAGCATGAGAAAAGCCCTTTCCTGCATAATTTTCCCCATATATTGTAAAGTTTGTTTCCAAATTTCTACCACCTCAATCACTGTATGGTTTGAGAAGTTCTGAACTACTGCCCTTCTAAGTAACCAACCATTTTTGATGTGTCTGTGTTTTCACGTTCCTATACACAAGCAAAGATCTCCACACATCTGCATACACATAGCACAAATGCTGAAACAGAAGGAGCCACAGAAATGGCTTCTATGTATGTTATTCTAGGTTTCCTACTATTTTCTTTTGCTTTATCAGCTTGAAACCCCAAGTGCTGTTGCAAGATTATAGCTATCAGAAGACTACCATACTACCTAGAACACGTTCTACAGGGTTTTAGCAGACTTCATTCAAGAGCATCATTCCTAAGAGCATAAAATATCTTGATTTGAAGAGTTATCTTGCATCTTTAGCCTATATTTATCATCAACAGAGTTAGAGTCCTAAAAATTCACAGAAATTAAGCCGTTCAGATCAATTATTTCACAGGAAAGAAAGCACTATCAATACCACAGTCACCAAGACACTAGCCACTCACTGGTCAGGAAATTGCTATCCACTGCAGATTATTGAGTGCAATACCTTCTGGGAGAAAATAGGAAAAGAAAGAAGTGTGAAAAATAAACCACAGTTAAATCGGACTTCATTGTTGACAATGGTTTATAGCTATAGGTCATTCAAAAAAAAAAGAAGTTGTGTCATGAGGAGAAAAGACTAAACTTTTCAGTTATCCCACTGAAAAATGAAGGCGAAATGCACTTAATGTTTAGGAAAATTTATGCTATTACCCCAAGGCAAGCTGCTATTGGAGAGAGAGTTGCATATCATTCTAGCTTGCACAAAAATCACCCAATTATTAATGCTGGAACTTCATCTACCAACTTCAGTATAGACTCAGTCAAGTGCTTACTGAAAGAAAAAAATAAAAAACAAACTTTGTTCTCTCTCAATTAGTTTTTACTTAAGTGCCATATTCAAAATCTTTCATTTTTTCCTCACACAAAACATTAATTTCTTTTTTTTTTCCTTCTCATTTGTGCTCTGTTTTTGTCTGCTACTATGAGGCAAGGGGGGGCACTTCCCAGATATCTTCCCCCATGCTTTTCCAGTGAAAAATATACATTAAAAGAGCAACTCTGAAGAAGTTTTTTTTCAAAGTGCTCCACAGAGGAAAAGCATTTTCTTGACCAGCTTTACTTCCGTAGTACTGCACATTTAAGTAACTGCTCACTAACTTCTGGGTTGCAGACTTTCACTTATCCTTCAGTTAGAAATCTTTTCTCCAGACGTGAATTTCATTTTTTTTCTGAAATGTATACACATGGCAGCGTATCAGAACTACCAGCAAAATCACCAGTCAGAAAATTAAGAGGAAACAACAAGAATATTTAGAATCATAGTAATCAATTTTGAAAGGGCTTTTAGGAAGGGCTTATCAGCTATTTAGCTGATATTTAGAAGAAAATGTTCTTTGAGTGTAATTTACTCTCTATCTGTCAATGCGAAGTACCAGTGTTATCTCTATACCCTTTTACAGACCAGAAGCATCAGCACTGTCTACTGATGATTACAGTATACTAGATTAAACTCACTAGTCTCAATGTTATTAAACAAAACAATAAATCCTGCAGCTAAAGATTTACATAACAGGTGAGTTTTCAGAGCTATTAGTTTCAGGAACAGTGCAATATTCTTTCAATTCGCATCCTAAGCGCACTGTTCTCATAATGAGTGGGAAGCTATAATGACATTTCACCACATTTCAAATCAGAATCAGAAAACCAAATATACCATAACCATAAGCAGGTCTAAGCAGTTGCTAGCGAGACAGTAGAGCCCCAGAGAGGCAATGTATTTTAAATGAGGTCTACTTCCCATTCAGATTTCTATAAGGAATATAATGTCTATCTCCAGTCAGTTTCTAACAAGACAGTGATGTCTGCTGAACATCTGAAATCTCTATTCGTAAGTTTAGATATGTTCACAGATGATAGAATCCTGGCAACTAGAATCAACTAATGAAGATCCACATTAGTAAATATGAGAAAAATCAATCTGCATGCCTGTTCACTCCCTCAACAACTTCCCAAAGATGGTATAGTGTACTAGCAGTGGAGCTAAACTGACATATAGACCAGAGCCCACTGTGAAGCAGGAAGAACCACCAAAAAGCCTGTAATCATAGATTCAGAGCATGGCTGCACCTTCCAGCTCTATCAGTGGAAGAGGTGGACTGAAACTGAACCAAGTCCTCCAGTGCTGCTTTCATGAACACTCACACTTCTTCACTAACACAAAGTCAGATAACACTTGTTCTTAAGTTAAAGTTTAAAATGACAATAGAAAAAGGTCACAGGACCCTTCCTGAGTGACCAGGTGTTTATCTTCATAGATTTCTACTGTTCTGATGCATTTTATAAGTATGCATTATACTATTTTCAAATGAAAAGAACATCTGAAATAGCATTAATGAAAAGAAAGGGACAAGGAGGAGGATCCATGAGAAGTTCTAATGAACCTTTGTGGCAGTAGCTTCTTTGAACCAAGCTACCAGAGATAATATTGTACTCCATAATTATGTATGTTTCAAATAGACAGGCTGATACCTAGACAGGCATTTGAATTGCCTGAATGTTGTTTAAAGTACTTGAGCAGAGATTTCAGATTTTAAAATTGTGTTACGTATAACATGAGAACTAGACTGGAAGAACCTCTCCTTTCTTTTCATCATTCCAACGCAAACGCAACAAGAATTAGAAGATTTGTGTCAGTATGGAATACTTCACATAGTTTGCTCTCACTAAGGTAAATGTCAAAAGCAATTGAGCTTTTACAAAGCTTGCAGACAGATAAACTTTATAAAGGTGCTGTATGTTTTTCTACCAAAGAAATGCATCTTTCTACAAGGCCTACAACTACCAAACCAATGAAAATCTGATGACACTGAAAGTCAGTTTGATTTTATGAGCCTCCAAATACCCTCGTTTGAAAAATCTTATTATGAATAAGAAGCCCCTTTCACAATTTATCACTTGGTAAAACTTCTTTAAAAGAATTATCTCTACTACATCCCAAAAGAAAGCATGCTATTCTGAAGGTCTGCTGTCACTAGTATTTATTAATTCCTACTGCATAACTTCAAAATAATATTAGTATCTTTCTCCCTTGACCTTTCTCACATGCAAGTACAACAGAAGCTTGATCTCTCTCTTACAGGAGATTACATCAGGACCATACTTTTCCTTCTTCAACTTCCTGTAGTTCATGATTCAATGTGTCCTCAGCTGCCTCAGGAGTCTCTGATTCCTTCTCCATAAAAATTTCAGCTGTTGCATTGCTGTATTTATTTGCCCACATGACCACTAAAGAGATATTTTGGGTTTTTAGTAGGAAAAACCTTTCAATCTTCTCTTACATGCTTTTTGAGTACAACTGTTATAATGACTTTCTGTCGTTTTATAGATCACTTAGAGAAATTTAGCAGTAAAGCAAAGACATAATTTCCTTTCTTTAAAGACCTGAATCAATACCATTCAGATATACACAAAATTTAGAGCTTAAAAGAAAAAACATGTATTTTTAGCTTTAAGTCAGTATTATTTCAAATATCTGAGTAGAAAGTCTTGCATGGACAAAACTAAGAACATTTGAGATGTGCAGCCTATTACTATCAGCACCCATTAGAAACTGAAGAGATATCTTCACAGTGAATGTAATCTTCTTTAGTGACCTTCAGAGAGCTTTTGGCTTGTAAAAGGGATGCATTACAGTAATTGTTAGTGATAAAGTAAAATATTTTTTCTCACATTAGACATTATTTTCATTTTTCAGACTAGCACACCTCCCTTTTTAACTGAACTTATTATCCTTCAATTCTCCAGGCTGTCCTAGAGTTTTCTGAAAATTCAGAGAGTGCATGACACAAATGCATCGTTAACCACAAACATCCTGTTAGTCTCCGAGGCTGAAGGATGGCGGGACAGCACGACATCTGAAGCACTGTGGCAGCAGCTTATTTTTGTTTGTTTCATTTCTTTACTGGTTAACAGTGACAATTCTAAGTTAGTCTGTCCTGAGCCACCTTCTACAGCCCCACAGGGATAAAACTATACAGACTACAATATACAAAACCAGTTTAGGATTAAGACTGACTTTTAAAAGATCCGTTGAGATTTAAGAAATACTTTGCTTGTTTTTTCTTATCATGAAATACGATTCTGCCTTTGTGATCACAGCCCAACACAAAGGATTTAACTCACATGGTCTTTCTTGCCCAATTTATGTAAATAAATTTATGAAATTACTTGTATTTAATTTAAATAAGTAATAAAAATGTGAATTCACACATTTAAAGGTAATGTTGTTTTCAAATTAGTGTAAAAAGGCCATTGATAGTGTGTAGTTGTACTTTCTCCTACAATGTGATCACTTCCATACAGAAAAATAAACCTAAAAAGAAGGATAATTGTTGATTTAACAAAATCAATACAAAGAGTAATATAAATTTCTTTTTTATATATTCAGCACATCATACTAATATAATTTCAGGTACAGCTATATGAAGATAAGCTAATATCAGGTAACGTATTCTGCTTTTCCAGATAGGAAGCCCCTGTCATTGACCTTTAAGGTACAGATAAAGAAAATGCTCTTTTCCCCAACCATCTTCTGCAGAAGAGAACTGCTTCCTATTCTACTTAAAAGCCCCTTCTGATGGAAGAACTATGTTAGTAAAAACCTAGAGAGCCATGAGCTTGCTTTCTTTGTTAGCAGCATTACTGCAGGACAAAGTGTATTTGAGCAGACAACGGAAGAACCTTTTTGGCTCAGAGCAACTATACCAGAACTCAATTGAAAAATCGCTTAGATCAGGCCTACAGAAACGATGAAAACAGCACCACCCTCCTCACACTTACAAGAGTTCAAACAGATGAACAAATTAGCAAGCAGCTTTTCTAACGTGTAATTTAAATTAACGCATTCAAGTATCTTTAATAGAAAATACTCAAATCTCAAAAAGCTATATATTTTTCATTGCTATCATGTCTTAGAAATAAGAAATTCTTTTTTTTTTCCTTCTATTTTCCTTCAACGTTAATGCATCTCAGAAAAAGATGAAAGTTTTATAAAGCATAGTGATATGGACTACGCACAGATTGGTGTTGGTAAGTTGAATAAAAACAGAATAAAATAACAACCCATCCAGCAATGTTAAAAAATTCAAAAATATGATGACTACTTTGAATGAAGAGCTTTTGTTAGGCACCTTTTATTATCACTATAGTGGTAATAAAACAAAGCCCACAGAAAAAAAACCTCAGCTGGAACAAAAAGTCTGACAGACTTAGTCATGCTGAGGATTTGTTGCCAAGTAATAGTATTAAAATATATCAATAATATAATAAACTCTCCTGAAATACTTGTTCTTTAATGATTAATTCCTTGACCAATTAAAGCTTAACTAGAAAACAACTTTAATTGAAAACTTTGTGGTATTTGTGAAGAAGAGAAGTAAACAGACAAATAGCAAGCTTTATTACTAATGAAACTTTCCAGAATACGGATAGACATTAGATTCAATTTCCAGTGACTTAAAGCCTTTCTGCAGGGTCTCAAAGAATTAAAGGTACTTTGGTTCTCATTTTATTTTTAATTTTAAGCTGAGGAGTCTTTAGACATTTCCTTTGCTGTACTGAATTTCTGAGAAGCTAACATCTGGTTTATCGGGCACAGCAGCAAATAAGTGAGAGAAATTATACTGATGCTTCTAATTTTCCCCTAACGTTGCTTGTCGACTGTGTCATTCCACCACATTTAAGCAGTCCAGTATGTTTCTAGTCTGAAAATGGCACTGAAACTCTCAGAGAAAAATCCTTGCCTGCTTTTGAGAGACTTTGAAGTATGAAGCCATGCCCAAATGAAGGCTGCAATTCCAGACTCCATTAATATTAAGAACCACTTATCAGATCCTGTAAAGCTTTATTGCTTTCCACCTGGCCTAGATTACTTCAATTCTTGAGCAGACAATACTACAGAGGACAGTACCATAACCCCTCTCTGCCTTACAGAGCTGCACTAGGTCCTGCACAATGCAGGAAAGTGCCACACTGCCATCTGGCAGTCAGGAATACCCACCAATGTAATGATTCAGTTTCCTTACAGCCAACAGTCACCTAATTTTCTCCCTTAACACTGATGAATCTCAAATTGTTTACTTTTCAGATGCCTCGGCTCAAACATGAGCTTTCAAACTTTCAAATCCTTGCAGAAAAAGTTTTTTTTGCAGTGCTTAGAGCTAGAGTTATAGGAAAGCAAAGTAAGAAAGGAAGGAAAGAGAGCACCTTAAAGATTTCCATTACCTGTCTGTGTGTATGGGGCCTGGGGTCTGGAAGCCTCCTTGACAGCTGCATTCAGAAACACTGTAAGGGTCCGAGCTGCTTGATGAGCACTTGGAGAGTGAGTCACAGCCCACCACAAAGGTGTTATCTAGAGGCAGTTCCTGAATGACATGGTGCTTCTTGGGGGGGTACAGGAGTCTCAGGTTTAATTTGAAAGGTAGGCTTGCGGAGAAGCAGACTTGTAGTGCTTCGCTAAATCTGGGCTATCAGGCTTAAATGTGGTTGGTGTGGTGGCCCAGTTATATTTTCCCATAGTCTGTTCTTCTAGCTCTACAGGAATGTCTAAAGTGCCATTTATGTGCTCATGGCCAGGATCATCAGGCTTAGATTCTTCAATAGTCACAAAGTTGAGGAGGAGACTTTTGGAGAGCGCTTCTTCTTCTTCTTCTTTTTCTTGATCTGCCTATTCTCTTGGTTTGGGGAAACCCATTCACCACTCTGCTTGTTTTTTGGACAACCTGTGCCTAGGCGTCTGGCGGCACCGTACTAAAGCAGTAACAAAAAATTACCAGAATAACTGTCATAGTGCCTGCAATAATGGCAATGATGATCTTGACATAATCATTGGTTTGCGGGGTTATCTCACCATCCCCAACATTCTGGCCAACTGGAGTTTCCATATTCCTGCGCACTAGTTCCTGTACGTAGGAACTATTGGTGACTGTCTCATTCACAAACAAATGCACAAGAGCTATAGTATAAAGAGACTCCGGCTGTCCTAAGTCATTGACTTTTATCACCAGTCTGTGCAAGCCATGATCTGACGTAATTACCTTCTCTTTCAAAGTAATATTGCCTGTTAATTGGTCAATTGTAAACAAGCCCCTTGAGTTCCCACCTATGATGCTATAGCGGAGCTCTGCATTCATTCCTGTGTCATTATCAACTGCAAAGACTTTGGTAACTACAGACCCTGGACTAGCTGATGTTGGAACCAACTCATACGAATAATTAGATGAGGGAATAACAAAAACAGGCCTGTTGTCATTTACATCAACAACATTGATGGTCACTTTGGCAGTTGAGGAACGCTGCAGTCTTCCTCCATCCACAGCTTTCACCTGGAAAGTATATGACCCCTGCTGTTCCCTGTCAAAGGTAATATTAGGTCTTATTACACCAGTAAGTGGATCTATAATGAAATTATCTCTACCATTTAATATAGAGAGAGTGACCGCAGCATTCTCTCCCGAGTCAGCATCTGTAACTGTGATAAGCCCCACTGTGCCATACATGGGTAAGTTTTCTGGCACATAGAAATTATATTCATTATGTGTGAAAGCAGGGCTGTTATCATTCTGGTCCAGGACAGACACTGTCACAGTAGCATTGGTCTGCAAGGGTGGCATCCCATTATCCTTAGCCAGCACAGTGAAGGAGTACCTGTCTTGCTTTTCTCTGTCCAGCTTCTCACTGCTGTCAGAATGCCTGTACGGCGGTCAAGGTTGAAAATAGGGGGTGCATCAGAGCCCAGGATATAGCTGATCTCAGCATTGCGCCCACTGTCAGCATCCGTAGCGCTTATCTTGGTCAGCTGAGTACCAGGAGCATTGTTTTCAGGGATGGAAAGACCTATGATAGGCTGTGTAAAAACTGGGGCATTGTCATTTTCATCTTTAATTTTGATCAGGAGCATTGCAGACTGGTTTAAGGGAGGTTTCCCTGAATCTGAAGCCACTATTTTAATGGCATATTCCGTGTGGCTTCATAATCCAGAAACGTGGCGGTCTCCAGGAGAAACTGATTATCAAACACTGGCTTTAGCCTAAAAGGACATCATGATCTGTAAAACAAGTAACTTTTCCATTCAGATCAGCATCCTTGTCCATTACTGTTATCAACGCAATTTTTGTATTAAGGGGAGCCTTCTCAGACAAAAGCACTGTCCCGTTCACTGGATTGATGATGTATCTTGTGTCTATTGATGGGACATTGTCATTAATATCTGTGACATTAACAGTCACTGTTGCTCTTGATGGAGTTGAACTGCCATCACTTGCCAAAACAGTTAATTTGTGTACAGGAGATTCCTCCCTGTCTAGTGGTTCCCTTATAGTGATGAGGCCAGTTGTGTTATCAATGGCAAACAGCCTTTTGGCCAAACTGGAGATCTGATTGCTGAAGTAGAAGTGGATTTGTGCATTTGAGCCCAGGTCTGCATCAGTGGCATGGAGCTGAGAAACAGAGGTGCCCACTGGAGCATTTTCTGGAACACTAACTTCAATGTCATTCTCTTGAAGGACTGGGCGATTATCATTCACATCAGTCACTGTGACTTGCAGGATGGCAGTGCTAGATCTTGGAGGGCTTCCACCATCTTCAACTTTAATTTTCATCACATAGGTATCCTTCTGCTCCCTATCCAGGATCTGCTGGACAATCAGTTGAGGCCACTTATCTCCCTCAGGTGTCTCAATTATATCAAGACCAAATACACTTTGACCCTACAAGACACAGAAAGAACACACCTTAGCATGACAGTGTATTTAATAGAGAAACATCTCAATGTTCTGAAATTGTCATGGAATATATATTTTATATATACTGTATACAGGAATATACATTTATACATTTACCTTATTTTGCAATATCCAATTTGCTTTAAGCTCTGGGGCCTTAAGAAAGCTCCAGAGCAAACACAGGAAGAAACAGATACTTTAGAGAAATGAGGGCGGGGGGGGGGGGCGGTGTGCTGGAGAGGGTGGTGGTGTGTTTTGTTTTGGTTTTTTAACCAGTTTTTCTATTTCTACAGAAGAGTTATTAAATTCCTGGACAGATGTAATTTGGTTTCTCTATTGTATGAGTGAGTGTGGAGAAGTGGAATGAAGCCAAAGTTCAACCACGTCCAAAGGCAAGACAGTATGCATACACTGGAGGACTGAAACCAATATTCAATTTCAAGGAAAACAAGAAAGATAAAGGGACTGTTTCTCTGTTCGTGGAGCACTCTGGACATGATCTGAAACCACTAGCATAAAAAAACCAACACCATCATTGAAAAGGGGCTTACTACATAATTCAGGCGTTAGATGGTACAGACAAAAACTAGTCATAACAGTTTATTAGAAATATATTTAAAAATGCATTAAAACTATTCCTTTCTTCATCATTATCTATTTATATTTGTAACGAAAATTACAACCCTAATGAGAAAAGAAGATATATTTTCTTTCAAAAATATCACAGAACTATGAGATCAATTGAAAATAAACAATTTTTTTTCATGGGTTTGTTGAACAACTAACACTCCTGGAATTGCGAAGAAACATTACCTATATGGCACAAACACAGCTTCTTTAAAACACCAGTGTTGACAAAGTAGTCTGCTAAAGATTGGAATCTAGAACTAGATTCCCTCTTCTGCTGTCTCTTCAGACAAGCAGGGATTAAAAAAAATCACAAATTATCCTCTTGTCTCTTCTCCCGTCTCTCACCCTTCAGAGGAAGGAAGGATGTAAAGGCAGTTTTCCAGCCATATCTTCCATAAGGGCAGAGCTAGAATGCAGATCACTAAAGCTGAATGTATAGGATGACTAGAAAAAGAAAGCATCAATAAATGCTGACTAATTAGGATTTTCTTTTATGTGTCATACTTGTAATAATGAACAACCTGCGTCCAGCCTGGTTCTTTCTGTGTTTATTGTGCTTGTCTCACCTTTACCTCATGTAATTGTATAGGTGTTCTAAACTGATTTGAGACACTTGAGATCAAAGGGAAAGAAATTGTTCCCAGTGTGAAGGTTTCCTTATTTCTCATTAACTGGAAAAGATTTATTTTCACTGTATCTTGCTACCCACCATTAGTGAATGCATTTATAGGCCTAATTCTGTGTAAGGCTGTACTCTTTCATTGATTTGTTTTCTTAAAGCCAGAATTTGACCCTATATAAGTCATCATTTATTCAATGGAAAAGAAACTCCTCATCCACATTTCAAAAATTACTGTGCCACTTGCACAGTATTTGTGACAACATTAAGTTGCAACTAGGGAGAGTCTAAAGTGAACTGGAACACATTTTAAAACAATAAAGCAAATACAGCTTTGGCTTCTTTAGTAGAAAGCATACGAAAATATAAGCCTTGCAAATAGTTTTCTAAATCAAGATTTACATTTTGAACTAATTAGGTTAAATTTTAGAATGGTAATTCTAGGCTAATCTCTTCACGAAGGTGGAGTGTGAGTTTTCTCTTCATCTTCAATCTGGCTAGCAGTTATTTGCAATAAATTTCATAATTACTGGAAATGATGAATTATATTCTATGCTTTAACATAGGTTTCCAGAAAAAAAAAAGTAACAGAAGCTAGAGGGAAAAAAAAAAAAAAAAAAAAAAAAAATCTGTCAGCTATCTTTTACTTCTTTATTTGTACACAAGTTGACAGATGGCACTGATTATTCTGTCATTAGATCCCACAACTACAACAAACACTTCATATAGACTTTGAATACATGCAGCTATACATATGCATGCCCATTTCAGCTTTTCTTAACTATCAAGTGTGAGAAAGATATTTTTCATTATAGCATATAAGCTTGATATAAAATACAGAGCTTCAGTTTCCCATCACTAGCAGTAAACTACTGGAGAAACAGAAAAGAATGCAAGATCTCTTGCAAGTTAATTACTAACATGAGTAATTTTCTATGCAAAAATATTATCCAAGAGTATTTCTTGCTATTCATTACAGGTTTACACAGGTTTTTAAACCAAGAAAAAAAAAAAAAACCAGAGTAGAATTTTCTGTAACTTTCTCCAAATTCAAGCAAGCCTATTTCACATGTTAAGGGATAAAGTTAGGTGTGACATTATGCTGCATTTTAACACACACAGTTTCTAAGAACGGACAGTTCTCCCATTCTAACACTCCAAAAAAATAATGAAACATTCAAGAAACATATTTTTAAGATTATAATATTCAGTTCTCTCCCTTATGAGCAAAGAAATTGAGAGTTAAAAAACTCTGAGGGAAACATGAAGAAAAACCTTCAGGATTAAATTCTTGATGTTGAAGTAAATGGGCTCTATCATCATTAAAACCTCAGTTAGTGAAAATTTCCATTAGGGTCAGATTGTTATTTGGACTGAACTGTACCTCAGTTACCACATTATCCCAGTGATCTGAAGGTTTCGTTCACACCAGGAAGGGTATGAGTCCATAGGAAAAGCATAATAGATAATTAACATTTATGTAGTAGCTTTCGCCATTAAAATGACTGACTGGTAAAAATAATTTGCTACATTATTATCTCCACCGCTACAGAAGGATGGGAGTGCGAAAATAAAAAAGGTTGACTTTTTAATCTAAAAAGACAGTTTAAGCAATATAACCTAACTATTGAGGTAAAACAAGGCTATGCTCATCTCAGAGCCAGGATTAGCTTTAGAGGCTCTGGCCCTGATCACAAGATTCTTTACCAGGGCAATAAGCAACTCTGTAACCTTACTCAATTTTTGTAACATCCTTTTCAGTGGATTCATGCACACGGTAGTCTCTGAAATAATGAAACTGGTATTCTTGTTGAATACTCCCTACCGTATATTTACCTGATCGTTTGTAATGGATCCAAATGTCCTTTTCGGAGCTGTTTTGGGCTGTCATGTAAATAAAAATTAGAGAGTTTTTTTAAAAATTGTAACATTTAGGTAGATTAATAAATACATAATCAATGACACATGGACACAATGTGATAAGCTAGAAGAGCTTCTAGTATTATGGACAGGACTGCATGTGACAAAGTGCACCTAATGTCTACACATAACTTGCCTCTAGACATACATATGCAGTATCACAGTATCTCATCACAATACGTCATTAAATCCATGAGGTACTGACTATCTAGATATTATAATGAATGTTCTTTAGGCCACAAATTGTAACGTGGGCTTCATTGTTGAGAGGGAATGGGATAAAGCCCAGCTTCTGGTTAATGCTCATAACGGTGGCATGGTCTGTTGTGTTCAAAACATCTATGACCTTACACTTGCAGACCAGTAAGTTTATAGAACGTAGTAATTTCTCAAAGAAATAGGGAAGGGGAAAGAACGTTGTGCTAAAGAACCATGTAAAACCAACTGCTTGTGATACAAAGTACTCTGAAATTAAGAAAGTCTATTAGTGCTTATTTCTTAAAACATTACAAATTACATAATTGTATATAGTAACTATACGTTGTTAACTGACAAGAATAGATCAACACTGTCCCCAGTCTTCATTCAGGAAGAGTATTCTGAACCTTTAGAGAAAGACGTAGGAGCAAGACAGCTCATTATTTTGTGTCTACAACTTCGCCCTATACTTATTATCAGTACTTATCTTCATGCACGGTAAATGACAAACACGTTATAGGATGTATGTCTTTAGGTCCAACTGAATGTCAAACATAAGTCAGAGCTAGACAACATGCATATAATAAACTTTTACTAATGTTCTACAGTAACTCATTTAATGAATACTGCAACAAGGCTAGAAGTGCACACCTACTTACTACATGTCAACAATTGTCTTAAATCAGCTAGTTAAATTATTTCTAAAAATCTTACTCTGCCTAAAATCTAAAATAAGCAGATTTAGAGTGACTACATTCTAGCAGGCCAAATACAGCAATACTGGGAAATAAAATGAAGAAAATGTTAAAAAGAGGAAAAAAAGGAAAAAGGAAAAAAAAAAAAAGATTAAAATATCAGCTTCCCATTAGAAAATACATTCAGTAATTCATTAAAGAATTACTTAATAATAAAACCTTTGGCTGAAATGCAATCTTGTGTCCAAAGGACCCTAAAATCTTTTCAGAAAGTACAGAAAATAACTATCTGTTTGCTAACCGCTAGTTATTTCAGATGTTGCAACACAGAAAACCTTTGCAGGTCTCCTGCAAAATCACAAGACAGGTCCCAGCCACTGTTTCCTTGTCTGTTTTTGTCACGACATATGGAACTGCTCTACAACTGTAGAATTATATTGGGAAAGAAAAGAGTATAGTAGCACAATTTCAATTCCTAATGCAGAAAACTGGACAACAGTTATACAGGGGACAGCATTTTTAATAAAAGCTGAAAATTAAACTTTTTTTTTTTTTTCCAAAGGTGATACTTCAAATGTGAAAATGTGACTTCCAGAAGCCAAGCTAAAGCCTTAAACACAAAATATTCTACATGATAGGCAATAATGGATGTAAGTTCCCATAACAGATGCATTTAGTACACTCGGATCTATAATATCATAAGTGTTTGTAGCTCTAATAAAGGTCCCTTGTCTGCTATTACTTACACAGTGTACAATTCACGTGTCCACGCATTCTAGAAGATTAAAATTGTTGGACAGCTGTCCAGTTTAAAGACTGCACAGTCACTACTGTCATCACTGCCCACAGCTTACAACCCAGAGTTACTTGAAATATGTGTTAATACAGATGGTTACCTTATAAACTGAGTGACAGTACCTCAAAAGGAGAAAATAAAATTACAAAGGTAAGAAATTTTTATAATGCAAAACTCAGCAGATGCAAAGTTGCTTACATATTTGAAATACTAGCTCTTTGTCAAAACAACTATAGACTTTAATTTGTAGGCCAAGATTCCTACGAGGTTTGTTCATTTTATGATTTCTGTCAGCATCACACACTGTTTCACATGGTTTCCTTTGAAGCAAGCCAAAGCTTAGCTCTGAATAAACTGAACTTACAGGTTTCAAATCCACAGTAAAAGTCGGACTTGGAAGCTTCCAGTCATGCATGAACCTAAAGTGAATTTTGTGCATTCAGAATCCTAATTAGCTCCATCCCTACATAAAAGTTAAGGAAATCATTTATTAGCAATGTCTACATCATAACTTGCTATTTTTCCACCTCCAATTATAAAAGAGCTTCTATAAATGTAAAGCACTGCCAAAGATTTCCTCTCCATATATATACAACCACACACAAAACTTTCCTTGTCCTGTGAAGCAGACAGAAAGCAAAGTGCTATAGTGGGATCAATAGAACATAAGGATAATAACGAACCATTTCATGCTGGAAAGGAACAGTAAAAAGTATAATATAGAATGAAGAAGCAGACAATCAATGCATTTAATACTGATTTTCTGAAAAGAAGAAAAAAGGCTAGGAGGTATACCTAAACACGAAATTACTTCCTTGGAAATCTGAATTTAATGTTACTACAAAAAGACTGAAACAGTTCTAACAATTACATTGCTTGAGCCTCCTTAATCCTTTTGGATGATTTATTCCTTTCTGTAAAGAGTTCCTTTCAGTCTTGTCATAGTCTGAACATTGTCAACTTTATTTTCTAAGACAGATAGATATAAGATAGATAGACAGACAGATAGATAATTTTTTCTAAGATGGAATATTTTTGCATCCAATTCTCAGAACCTATTTATTAGATCATGTTCACCTTCATTAAGGAGAAACAATTAGAGATAGTGAATACTAAATTTTTTAATGTATTTACTTTTTTGCTGCCCTAATTTCTCCAGTCTACACTTACAGCAAGCCTGGAACTCCATACCTAAATGTGTTAATATTTTTAATCTACAAGCTTTACAAGAGAGGACATGGAGAGCTGGAAAGTAGCAGTACACACACTTAACTCCCCTCCGCTGAAATCAGGCCCCAGTAACATTTTCAAGATCGCATCAGGTTTCAAGAGTAACTCTCTTCCCATATTACATCTTTGGTCTGTGAAATGCTGTTTCAACTTTTTTTTGAAATCTAACTTCTCTTTTGAACCATGGATTACAATTAAAAACAAACAAACAAACAAGCAAAACAAAAACCTGAAACTTTTCTTTTAATGAAAATTCACTTCACATACCTCTACAAATGAGGGTAGGAGTAATGGTGTATCCACATTACTGCATTAACATGATATAAAATTACGAAGATAATTGCTTACAAAAAAGTGGCAGCAGGAACTGGGCTGTCACTTGAATAGTCTTGCAGAATGTACTGTAGACATGAAATTATATATTTCAGCAAAATATTCAGCTGCACCACAAAACTTTAAGGAATTTATCTTTACAATACTCCTGCTACATACATAGTTGTACCACTATCTAAAGATGGGAAATTGAAGTACAGAGACATTTTATCAGTTGTCCAAGGTTTGTAGCTTGTCTGAAAGAGCCAGACCCTTTTGAATTACCAATCATGTTTTAAACTAAACTTTAGAAACTAAACTTTAGAATTTTAAACTTTAAACAAAAGTTCTTTCATTTAGAGACACTCTTCCCAAAGGAAGAAAGGTCCATAGCTGCAGGTAAGGCAATTAGGGAAGTAACCTCCCCTTTTAATCTCCTCTATTATACTTGTTCAGAAATATTCACAGACAGCCTATTGAACAGGAAACTACATTTCCAACACACGTGAAGGTGTTCAGATTAAGGTATGAAATATGTTTGAGCTTTGCCCTGAATTCCCATGTTTCCACAGCTAGATAAAGCTCCAGATACCTGACTTGTCCTCCTCTGTATTTGGAGTCACACTACAGGTATATAATGAAGAAAAAATTAGGATTTATATTAGGCAACAATACATTCAACAAGTGAATTTTGATATTTGCATTATACTTGTGTGACAATTACATATTTGCCCAATTTTCTAGTTGAGACAGCAACAGAAGCAAGTATCTCTGAGAGAGAGAAATAAATGAGTACATGTTTTAGTGATGAAATTCTCTAATGTATCACTGTGCTTTTGGAGGTAACAGCTAACAGTTCTGTGTGTTGCTGTTCAGAACAGCTCCTAAATCACAACCTCATTTTTCCTCGACAGCCAAACAAGGTATCTTAGGCTCCTAATCGCACATTTTGGAGCTCAGATGAATGCTGACCAGGTGTTGGAGCACTGTGAACCTGTAACACCCTCCTCTTCGCTACCTGCTCTATAACCAGATCACTACTTTCAGGCAGAAGGAGATTAAAACTGACAGCCACTTGTATACAAGAAAATAGAAACAACTGAGACATTTCTGAAAATTCCTTTACCCTAAAGCAGAGACTGTCCAGTATCAGCTTCCAGTAATTTCAGTGGGAACTGGGGGTGATGGACACATATGGATTTGGCTCGCAACAAACGGAAAAACAATAAATAAAATAAGACAGAAAACCTTTGTCAGGATTTGTTAAGAAGGAGTACAAATATTTGCAAACCACCATTCATTAAATTAATGTATTGTTATTATCTCATTCCCTCTTATCCACAAAAAATTTCAGCTAAGATGCAAGATTTCTTTAAATACATGCAATCTTCATTATGACAAATCCATATCCTAACCTCTAATACTGTAGTTTCTCCAGAAGTTATTTAGCAAGATTATCCTATTGATCTGAGGCCCTTTTAAACTAAAAGTTCAACTGTGAACAAAACCACTGTATCTTCCCTTTGTGTTTACACTTTCAGGAAAAATTGTTGACAAAACTTTCATCTGAATGGTATGAATATCTCACACACACATCCCCTCCTCTCTTCAGGGATCTTAGCATCCAGAAACACAAAGAAAATAAATGAATAAGATAACATGTTCTCTGGATTTACATTACAAGTACATTCTTTCACATGCAGAGACCATACTTTAATGCGCACGTATCTCTGCTTTATGAATTTTGGCATTAAAAACCACACAGTCTTAATGCAGAAAATTCACAATTCTTGTGGGCAAAATATAAGAGAATGAGAAAAAACACGAATATAATAGAGTTTTCTCCTTTCATTTTGAGTAGACTTCCCCTAGCTTTCACAAACAGGCTTTAGGAAATACTGCTGAAATGAACACGACAGTAAGCCTTTCTCAAGACCTCCGCTCTTTGCAGGGTTTTGTAAAACTCCAAAGAAGAGAAAGTTTGTGTAGGGCATTTAACTACCACAGGAACATTTTTGCCTTTGAAAGAAATGAAACTATACTCTTCCAAATAATGAAAACTTATCCTTTCTGTATTATTCTGAGAAAATAACAGTGAAACTACCATATTAAACTGTAAAAGTACGTGACATATTTAAGTGCAAGATGCCACTTCACTACACATTGGAAGATAATAAATAATACTGCAATTTCAGAGTAATAAATCAGAGACAGTTGCTGGGAAGACGTACAGAGTGCCAGTAAGTACTAAATAGTTCCAGAGAGACTGAATTATAAAATTCATTAAATGAAAGTCTTTTCACCACACTGATCAGGGAATGTAGGGGATAAACCAAAAATGTATTTTCTGGTGCTGGATTTATCAGGAAGACAATTTGTCGTCATCCTCCTCCAGTGTTACTGACTCCTACGTATCTGAATCAGTAGAACAAAAGCAAGATAAAAAGGAAGAAACATTTCCTTACTGTAAGGCAGTAATTAGACTTTGAAAGCCAATTTTGAAAAGAAATCTCATGCTACCTGTGTGTGTTGAAAGTTTTAGTATACAAACTGTCATGACTTTCTAGTTAACAAGTTACATTCCTAAAAACAGCTTCCCTGTGAGTTGTTTGGGATCAAAAAAAATCTTAAAAGCATATTTGATACATACTTTTATAAGGAGTTATACTCAAGAATATATTGCCTTCTAAAAACTAAAAATCCAATTTTACTCTAATTGAATACACTTGTGCTATTTCTCAGACTTAAAATCAGTGATGAAATGGATACAATTGATTTGCAAGAAAGAAAATAAATTAAGAATATTAGAATGGCATGTTTATAGGGGAAACACCAAACACTTGTCATTCCATTCCAACTTTTCTGCTCAGTTTTTGTTCACTGTTTATCTTCTCTAGTAGCAGTTCAGTCTTGAATATACACTATAAATTTTGGTTAATAGGGAGCGGTTTTTCCTCTAACAGGAAAAATGTGAAAAAAACCACAGAACCATAGAACACTGTAAGTCAACATTTAAGCATGAAGAACACCAGCTTCAGAAGGTAAATGTAATATCCATCTCCTGTTCTAAAGATCTAGATTAGTCCCACCAGGTAACGTGTATCCTCCAATGGATTGTGATCTATCCTCGGAGGCTGAGACAAGCTCTCCCACAATTCATGGGAAAAACTGCAGAGAGTGGTTAATCTTAGTAGTAAAGTGAATGATGGGGGGGATCTCCACAGGAAAGCTAACACCAGAATAACAAAATAGCTGAAGTGTTATTTAGCAATATAACTGACCTCACACAACCTGTACTATTCCAGAAAAAGCAAATTAAGCAAAGATAGTTGAAGCCATTTCTGCCCAGTAACAACCCATGGAATCCAAGTCAGAGAAAATAAGCTTTCCCACGTCTGGATTCACTCAAAGCTCTTTCCTGAAGTTAATTCAATCACTGTCCTAAAACAGATCTTTTCAAATAACATACACATAATGTTTGTGGTACAATAAACTTCGTAACATGCACACAGAAATTGGACCTGCGGCCTCTTCCTTAGTGGAAAATATCAACAGCTTTGGGGCAACCAAGACAATCCCAATGACCAAGGTGTCAGTTTGGCAAACAAGAACTGAGAACTTTCCCTAGATTCTTCATAACTACTGCACTATGATAATAACCTCAGGTTAAAGAACCATCACAACGTCCATAGAATTAATCTTGCTTTGATACTCTTGCTAACAACAGCATCTCTCGGCCACATACAGGTTAGAACGAGGAAAATAGTTGTAGGAAAGCACCCTCTGGGGATGATAACATGCTCTGAGTAATTCAATATGAAGTTTAGCCTTCATATTCTAAAACGTGATGTAAACAACTGAATTGACCGAATCAAAACTATTAAAATAAATCAACCTAAAATGCAGCAAAACCGTATTAACTTAGGTCTACCAACTGGGAAACCAACCATCAGCATGGAAAAGGAAACGCACTTCAAACAATTTAACTTAAACACTCCTTAAACAATTTTTAACTTAGACACAAAGACTTAGCTTATACCTTGATTTTTACACTTAATTTCTATTTCTTTATTTTAAAGGGTTTAATGTATTGTTAGGATTCTTGCATATTAAGGTATTAAGCTACGAACAAGAATTCAATTTCTTATGTTTATGAAGCAGTGAGTTAAATGAACAGTTACTTTTGAATTCAAAGGTTTTGTTACGTGCATTATTTTTAAAACATGCTTAGGACATTCTACCAACTACTACACCTGTCATACATCAAATTCACAGATACTGAAATAAGACAAAACAAGTACTCTCCAAGAAAGGATTGAGTCAATTTGTTCCTAGAAATCTGCAGGACTGCTCACTACAGCAAAATAATTTTCAGTTGTTACATGGATTCATAGCTTAGAGCACTATCTCAAAATCCTAAGGTGACACTATAAAACTAGTTGCTAAATTTGTTATGCATTCTACCTACGGAGTGAAAACTCCACTTCCACCCTCAATTAACTTTACTGTTACTGTAAGAAGAGACTATATATATATGGATACATAGAAGTGGCTATATATGGAAGAACACATTGTAAAAAGTAAAATTAAATGAAATCTGTTTTGAAATTCAGCATTATGCCTTTTACCAAAACAGCAAAACCTAGACTAAATTAGTGAAAGTGAGTATGACAGCTGAAATGACAGAGCTTCCGAGAGGGCTAAGCATTATTAAAGTTTCTCCTTATTATGCTCTTAGGCACATTCTGATTAGTTCCAACAGCTGCCCAGCAGGCAAAGCCAACCAATCATTCCACAGTAATATGCATATTAACGTATCTCTTTAGCTTTCAGTGATTTCAGAGGCTGGTAGCACACAGCACTGTGGCACGAGCTTGTGTCTTTGATCATAGAATCATAGAATGGTTTGGGTTGGAAGGGACCCTTAAAGGCCATCTAGTCCAACCCCCCTGCAATGAGCAGGGACATCCTCAACTAGATCAGGTTGCCCAGAGCCCCATCCAGCCTGACCTGGAATGTTTCCAGGGATAAGGCATCTCCCCCTCTCTGGGCAACCTGTGCCAGTGCTTCACCATCCTCATGGTGAAAAATTTCTTCCTTATGTCTAGCCTAAATCTCTCCTCTTTTAGTTTAAAACCATTACCCCTTGTCCTATCACAGCAGGCCCTGCTAAAAAGTTTTTCCCCATCTTTCTTATAGGCCCCCTTTAAGTACTGGAAGGCTGCAATAAGATCTCCCCAGAGCCTTCTCTTCTCCAGGCTGAACAAGCCCAACTCTCTCAGTCTGTCTTCATAGGAGAGGTGCTCCAGCCCTCTCATCATTTTGTGGCCTCCTCTGGACCCGCTACAACAGATCCATGTCTTTCCTGTGCTGAGTTTATAGTGATACTTAGTATTTCAAGTGCAAACCATGGCAGAAATTCCTCATCATCACAATGTAAGTTACTACATTAAAATCTTTTTTGATGGATAAACTTGTTCCACCTACTAGTATACAAAGAAAAAACAAAATATGAGGGGAAAAAAAACCCCACTGTGCGTAACTGTTAAATTAGTCAGGTCTTTGTTAGACGGAGTAAGTAACAAAAAGCAATTTTCTTTGTTACCTTGCTCATGAAACTCAGTAGCCTGTAGTATACGCTATGCTGTGCAAATATGTAGTTAAACTTCAAACCAGTATTCAAAATAGTTTCTGAAGGACCTCACTTCTGTTTGTAAGAACTCTTCTAATATTATCTGAACATGACAACAGCAATAAGGAGGCTCGTGGTTTTACCGCTTCTTCTGGCCCTATGAACGTTAGATACGATTTCTACACACCACACCACACACACCACCTCCCCCCACTACTTATTGTGAAAGGTTTTAAGCCTGGGAGTGAGATTTGCAATCAAACGGAACACTAAATTATATGCTCATACATGAAATAATTTTAAAGTTATTATCAAGGCTAATCATAAATCTGGAAGCATCTAAACCTCCCAGGTTTTAATTGCATAAAGGTAAATTCACTTCTTAAAGAGCCTTGACTGTTCTTCCAGTTCCTTAACGTAGGAAAACTTAGGAGAAAACATTCCTTGAGTAGTACAAAGTTTTCTGCCACTGGGTAGCAGGATAAATTTTGCTTATATCTCTGGCCTTCTCATCTTAGCTCAAGCATATACATTTCAAATATTACACAGAATCACAGAACAGTGCGGGCTGGAAGGGACCTCTGGAGATCATCTAGTCCAAGTCCCTTGCTAGAGCAGGGTCACCTAGAACACGTTGCACAGGACTGCGTCCAGGTGGGTTTTGAACATGTCCAGATTAATATTAACCAAATTAATTTTATTTCTACTTAATCTAATACAATGGGCATGCTTATTCGTGAAAAACGTATTTGCACAGTTTCTGATCTCCTCCATGAGCCTATGAAAAACTAGCTACATTTTAAAGTAAAATAATAAAGTTTAATTCCTTCATCACTGTATGCAAAATACATTTCAAAGACAGGGCTGTATTTATAGTAGAAGAATGTCACCAGTAGACTGATACAAGCAGAAGCTAAAATAAGTGCTCATTGCATGATGTAGTTTCTAACACTTTGCGCATATTCCGAATGCTCAAATTTTACAATTTACAATTTTTACTAAATAGGTTCAAAACCCAACTGGACAAACTGCACATATGAAAAAATCTAGATAAGCATATCAGAACCATTGCTTCTGGACAAGAAATCCGCGAGCCTCAAATTGGTGGAAGCTCAGGAATAGCTTGGGAAAATATGCTTGTGCTGTTCTTACAGGCTCTCCCAAGTATCTGACATCAAGTGTTAGAGACAGGACACAAGATCAGATGAAACTCATTTTCATCCAGCAAGGCCATTCGCAGGTCAAGTCAGTATCATTCACATCACTCAGCTGTAAGGAAACTGAGGCACAGCAAGCAGAAGCGACTCATTCACAACTAATCTGCAAGCCAGTGACAAAATCACAATGAGCCAAATCTCGTAGTTCAGTGACCCCCAAAGATCACATCATCAGAGTACAGAACATATGTGTTGCAGAAAACAACAGGAACGCACAAATACTACTGGTTTAGATACCATTACAAAATGGGAACAGGATTTTGTCAATTGTACCCTTTTAGAAAACTGCCTAGGCAATCTGAAAGACGACAGAAGACACCATTATTTCTCACACAGCACTGCTCTAAATAACAAAAAACTTTTATCAGATTGCTCATTTATTCTCCCCAAAAGTTAGTAGAAAGAATGATGATAAAACTGATCTTTTACAGAAGTCATAGACATTGTAAATAATCATCCTGCCACCCATATACCACAGTACTAGAAGAAGGACCATTGGAACAGTTTGTGTCCTTCCTGGGTTTTTATCCAGACTCCTTGAACAATTTTTTATGTTTATTTTTCCCTTCATTATGATTGAAATACACACACTTTTGCCTTCTAAGACCCCACCCTCACAAGCAGCCTTGAAAGCAAAACCACTACAGAAACAAAATAGATTCTGTTGCTGTCTGTGCTGTCCATTGCTGTCATCGCCTAGTACTTAGCAGAACAACTGGGCTGACAGAGATAACTATTTAGGACTTTGAAAACTGAGACAAGGAAAGACTGAAAAGACAAAAATCCAGCTAAGAGTCATATGTGAAGGTGTACAGTAAAGGTCATAAAGTCTTAACACAATGCACTTCAAAATCTGAATAATAAAAAAATAAAACAGCAGAAGCAGACATTAAAAACACACTAACAGGTTGTTTTTTTTTTTCTTTAACTTTGTCAAAGGTCTAGTTAGGCATTCATTGCCAAGAACTCTGGATGATGCTGGCAGTTGAACATTTAAATTATTCACATGACAATCTTTTACAAGTAAGAGACAACTACTAGACTACTTCAGAAGTTAAAAAACCATAAAATTAATGTAAAATCTTACAGAGAACTAGGTAATCTGTAAACTTCAAGGAACTGATTCATGTTCTGATATTTTACAAGCATAGCAAGTATCTTGGATATTCATCTCGGATGAATACTTCATTTATGTGAAACAATAAAAGGTGTGCAACACTGATGGAAAGGAGGAAAGTTCTATCAGTCTTTTACGGTCTATTTGTAGGACTGACTTTCAAATTATGGCATTCACACTTTGTGTTGGTTTTCATACAAAGGTCAATTCACCAATGGAAAATACTAATATAACTGCCAGAATACTATTTTGAGGTTACATGGGAAACAGGATGGGGAACAAAACAGAAGCTAGTGTTTTGTTTATACCTTTAAATGTGCTACAACAAATAGGTTTGAAAGTCCCTAATGGAAATGAGGATGAAAATTATATGGCTGGGGTTAAAATGAAGAGGAAAAAGTAATCTCAAAGTGAAAAAGGCATATAATATCCCATTCTGAAAAGCACAGAGGAACATCCTGACTCAAAAGAAAAAGAAAAGGAAAAAAAAATCCAACCAGAAAATGTCAATTTGCTTGATAAAGCAAAGAGAAAAAATTACAATTATTTGACTTTGGAACATCAGCAATAACCAAAGCAATAATACACATCACATTAATAGAGCCAGCAATTATCACAATGTGAGAAAAATGTATTTCAATACTGACAGCTGATGACTCAGAATTCATTCCTTTTACCAATGTTTCTTTTTGTTTCTTTAAAATTGTCTGAAATGCTCTTTGCTACATGTCCCAGCTTCAAAAGCTCTACGGGACTTCAGTGTTCAGACCAATTATATTTCTGGGCTTGGGAATATAAATTACTTTGTAATAAACCTTTCTTTCAGGAATAAAAATAACCATACTAATGCAGTCAAGTGCCACGATCCATGGTTGACACCCGATTTAAATGTATTCTTTGATAGCTAAAAGAATATAATTTTGGACTTACCTTCTTCTCCTCCCTGTACTTCCTCTTGAAAGGAAGAAAAAATATTACATACAGTGTCTTTGGGGGAAAAACAGCTAGGATTATTTAAATCTCTATCACTAACACGCAATATTAGAAAATGAAAAGCAAAATTAAAATCAAGAACACGTTATTATTGTAAAAGCGTCTTTAATATTTTGTGTATTTATGACAACTAAAACCAGGAAAAACTGAAACTACCTCTCCTATTTTCAAAACCGTAATCTTAAAAATTGGAAATTTTCATCCCTCCCAAAAACAGAGTTCATAGAAAAGTGAATTGGACAAAAAAAAAATCTGAAAGTTTTGTGAATATTATCATTCACCTTTATTTTTTCTTTACTTACCATTTTGAAATAGTAGTATTTTTTGATTGGTCTCATATGTATATGTGAAAAAGGGGACAACTATTTATTAATAACTTGGAATTTCTAAATAATAATAATTGGAATAATTTTAGGATTTGCATGCAGTCTGCTGGAAACCTAATCAAGGTTTCTCAGATAGACATCCAAAATACAAGTAAAATTTGTATTGCGGCATCCTTACAATAATTAAAAGAAGCAGAAAAAATAATCCTCACAAAATATTCTGAAACTAGAATTACTATGGATCCAAAGAACTTTTACATTCCATGCTTCAATACAGAGTACGATTAGTTTAATTTTCTTCTAGAACTTGCGATAATTATTTTTAATTTGGTCAAAAAAACAAAGGTCTTTAAATGTAATATGTTTCATGCTTGGATGGTGACCGCTCTTGCTGCCTTTTAGTAATAAGGTTCTTATTTATAATAAATGAGTTCAGTGACAAAACTTTTTAACTAAGAAAATTACAAAAAAAAATTAAAATCCTGTTGGATGCATTGGTAATGACTTACTGGATCAAGTCAGTTCACTAACATAATGAATAAATAAGTGGTCTGAAAATGTCAGAAACCTATGTCAGGTCATTCTTTAAAGATAAAACAGGGGCCAAAGAGAAACATATTTATTCACAGATACTGACACTGAATATATAAAATAATGTACCAGCAGAACGGTGGTAAACTCTCAGGGTATTTTGAAAATACTCCTGCTTCTTCCTTTGTGACATACAAAATATTAAGTCTTTAAAATATCGTAGATTTGAGGACAGTAGTAAAGATTATGGGTGCAGTATAATTTGTCCTAAGTGCACTGTTAGCAACCTGCCAGAATAAAAGATGTCCCATATGTAAAATTGCTGAATATATATAGTCTAAGCCACAGTTGTTTCTTCTACTCTATCTGAGAAAAAGTTCCCAGAAGAGGTAATTTGTTAGCACTGTTCTCTCCTATCAGATTGGGGGAAAGATAACAGTCAGAAACATGCACGCCATATTGATCCCTAAGTCTTTTGGAGGGCCCCGATTTATGCAAAGCAGGTAGGACAGATGAACTTTCAAACAGCACAGGAAGGAGAGACCAAATAAATCGGGTGGCTTATCACAGAGTCAAGAACAGGCTTATACACCACTCATCGGACGGCTGCAAGACCAGTGTGTATCCTGCTAGCTGCATTTGGTAGCTCAAAAAAAAAACCAAACCAAAACCCAACCAAAAAACCCCCAAAAACCAAACAGCTATCAATGAAACAGTTTTAAATACTACTCCAGGAACAATTATTAAGCAGTTATCTGTTTAAGAACCTACTAGTAAATGCAGTAGACAGACAGATAGACATTTATGAAACAGCAATGGATGACTGCATGGGGATTCCAGACTTTCCAGTGCAAAAACACAGTAACCCACTGTGGCACACCATAAATCTGTTATCATTTTAAAAAACTGTTAACAACTCACTGGGGTAAAGCTCCCCAATTATAAGTGAACAAACTGCCGCTACCTGTTGGAATGACACACGGGTTAGGGAAGTATAAAACCAACAGCAAACAGGAACATGGTGATGAAATCTGAGGCCACTGAAATTCTTGCAAGTTGTCTGAAAATCATCATCCAGTCATGAAAACTTAGCAGAGATCTGCTGAATTCCTCACTCTTCTCTATCCCTGCACTTTCATTACACTGTAGGCATCAAGAGCATCTTAATACATTAGGAAAGCACACAGTGATGTCGTCCAGTTCCCTTGATTACTTCGGTGGCAAATTGGGGTTCATTTCTATATATAGTTTTCAAAACTGTTCTGATTTTAAAAACTATGTATGTATGGGTTAAACAATGATCAGGAGCTGCTTTTATCATTTATAAAAGCATTTACTCCTCAAAAGCACTGATAAATTTATTTCATTTCAGACTGTGAACGTGTTGATTTTTCAAAGACTGAATTTCGATGTTAGATTGTCATGTGGAAAGCTAATGATAGCTGTAAAAATTAAAATTTCAATTTAGAATTTTTTTACTTACATATATTTTTAAATATAGCCCACAGGAAGAGTGTGAAATACGTTGAGACACAGTGCACATTTCTGCTATCCTAACTCAATTTTCCAAGTACTGACAAACTTATACGCAAGAAATCTACACGCAACTGTAACAGCGGCATACTCTGTACCGATATCCAACTAAAAACTGTTGTCTTCCTGCTTGCATCTTGTAGAAAGAAGAAAATAAGAAAGTCAAATCAAATAAAAATAATAGTTTCTTTTAACCCTCTGAAACTGAAGAGGATTTTATTGCAAGCATAAACACAAGGAAAAGTTAAGACTCAAGGCAGCTTCTACTGAAATCAAATGAAATCTTGATCAAGTGACCAGTAAAACTCAATCACGGCTTCAGTTTTAACTTTCAGAGAGATCTTCCCAGAGAATTTTATTGTTTGTCTGCACTTATAAAATGTTTAGTGAATAATTTTTGCAATTAACTGTTCGAAAAAAAATCTCATCTTCAATGACCCTTCAGCACTTCTGGAATATTTTTAACTGTCTATGGTCACGTGCTTCATAAACCCTCACAAGCCTCAAATTCTCTTAAGCCAGACTTATTCTGAGCTAGTAACACTGATTTCCTCCAAGTAGCTCATAAGATACAGCTATTCCAAACCAATCAAGCACATTAAAAAAAACCCTGTCCTCCAGGTAACCATCACCAGTATCTAAACCTACAGAAAAGGGCAAAAAAGTTTTCAGTATACTGATGCTTACGTGAAACCTTCAATGACCTTCAGAAAGTTCAGTTAATAAGTGAGCTTACTTTAAAACTTGTAACACGCAAATGACATACAGAAAACACTACTTCTGCTATACATGTTACACCCATAGTCAACACAGATATCGCCAACATTCAAAATTTTGGCAACCTGTAAGACTTTTAAAGTATTCATAAAAACCAAAATTAAGTCAAGTTTGGAAATGTCAGTTGAACATGAAATATGAGTTAACTGACTTTGAACATTTTAATATTTTCTGTAAATTTTTCCTCAGAGGTGCATTACATTGCCATTGTATATTAAACATAGAATTCACCATTCACATGAGGATACTTCAATGTAACTGCTTAAGAATACAATACACTTTTTATAACTTTGCTTGACATTGCAAATTTGCAGTTCCAATATCATGCATATATGCAAACCAAACTATAATTTTATTGAGATACATGGGGGTTTTGTTACTGTTTTTATTGTGGCTTACTGTTGAGAGCATTATAGATTGTGTAATTGGCGATTTCTTTCCATAGAAACGAAACTGAAGTTTTTACTCAATGTATTTTGGGAAAATATTGATTTCTAAGTTGTTGTCTATATACTTGGTTTCAAGAGGACTAGGTAAACAAATCCTTAATCTATTATGCTCAGAAAGCATCACCACATCTGTTTAACTAGCATACTGATCTGTCTGGACATCAGCAAAAGATAATATTCATATAAGATAGATAGTGAAGATCTCCATTTGACAGACTTGTGCCTTCCAGCTTGAGGTCTATCATCCTTCCCACACAGAGACATGCTAAGTTATATATTATTGCTGCATGACAGCTAGTGTGAAAATCAGAGCCTTGAATGCAAAAAGATACACCAACTTGTCCCTCACCCTAACTTGCTGAACTTATTGTGCCTGGAAGCAAGACTTTCTCCTCCAGTCTTCAGTCAATCCCCCAAAGGCCATGTCAGGATAATGGAACCTGACAGTTTTACAGTAATAATGCCATAAACCACCCTAAAGGAGCCTTGTATCAACCAACAAGAAGCAATTACCTTGACTCTTGACTCACTGCCACCAGTCAGTAGTAGAATTTTATCTACATGGAGACACTAATTCACAGCTGTAAGAATGCAAATCAGTATTTTCCCCTTTAAAAATAAGACCCAGTGACTTTTTCAAAACCATGTTCACAGATGACCACTTATCTGTCCAGATCTCTCTAGACAAATTACTACTGAGCAACTTTTATCCTACTACAAAACCTTCTCGTTAGGATTATATACTTCAATACCTCAGATAGTAAGAAAAATGAGTAAATGGGGTGGGGGGGGGGACGACTTTGTAAGAAGGTGGATGTTGAACTGCATCATAAAATAATGAAAATAGTCTCATGATGCAAGGTTGATGTAAAAAAAAATTAAGGTAAGGAGCTATGTAAAGTGAAGAGTTGTTTGGTGTTTTTTTTTTTTTAATTCCTTATGTTCCTAAAGTTAAGTAACTAGAAAACAGTGAGAAGCAAATATATTTCACTAGATGTCCAAGAATAATGACAAATGTATGGGATAAGAATTCTACCTACAAATATTTATAATTTCTCCCTCAGTCCATCTTCCAAGTTCTCCTATAATTACTAATAGATAATAAGATCAAAATGGAAGTTATTTGTCCCTGTCATATATTTGCAGAGGAGCTTTTCAAGATTTTAGGAGGTCACTTAGCACTCACAAGCATCCCTCAAGTTTCTGTATCTCATTTTATAGCTTATTTCAGCTCATGAACCAAAAACTACCTGACCTAGACAAGAGAATGGTGGTAGGGAGCCAATTACTTTTCACCTAAACTGAAAGCTGGCTAAACTCTCTATTCCATTCCATTTGAACTATTCCTCATTACTTCGATGTATCTTTTATATCATAAGGAAACTGATAACAAGAAAATTCTACACATCTTTGATATTAGGATTTATTTAACATTAAGAACTTCTACAATTCGAAATATTAACAGATTTTTCCCTCTCTTCTCTCAAGAACAACAGAAGGGGTTACCTAAATATATCCTGTCCTAAGTCATTTAATGTGTTCTTTAAAGCATTTATCAAATACTTACTGTGCACAGATAAATCGTCATTGGATAGGCTCACTGCAAGTTTCTTTCGTGGCAAGGTACTGGGGTAAAAGTTGGGCAGGGTAAGTTAGGTTGGTACACATGTAAAAGCAAGACTGAAATGCGTGGGGAAGGGATTGCTGCAAAAAACAAGTTCAGAAACAAAGCTATCATCAGGCCTAATTGTACCTATCAGACAAAAACCTGAGTGAAAGGAAAATCATTAACTTCTGAAAATGTGTTTACTTTCAAGAACTGATTTCTGGAGTGAAAGACACTTACTTATGAAGTTAACTCTAAAACTGTTCTGTCAAAGTTATTACTTCACCTGAAACCAACTGACCTCAGGTTTCTGGAACAAAAAGGCTCTTTCCCCAATCAGAGCATTACAGAGTCAGCATCTGAAACTCTACACAACGGTACTAAGGACAATATAAACTAAACCACATAATCGGTGGGAAGTGCTATGTATTTGTGGAATAGTTTTAGACTCTGTGAGGCTCAGTCTTTAAAGAATTGAGCCTTTTTACCAAGGCCTGAACTTCCCTATAGCTGAAGACTAACTTTCAAATCTAGCCCTGTTGTGCAGCGCATTACTACTTCATGAGTAGAATAAAACCAACAGAATAAAAAAATCCTAAATTACTTGAAAGGTAGGTGCATCAAGATTTGACAGAAATCTGCAATGGCACTTCAACCTCTACAAATGCATATTAAAGGAAATAAGAGAAGCTTTACAAACAACATCTATTTGTGAAGTTGGCCATCTCCGCAAGTAGTAGTCGTAAGTCTTCAAGTGACTGCTGAAATTCTTGTCACTTCAGATGGTAATTACCCACGTGTCAGTGGAAAAGAAGAGGGAACCACCCATGTGAAAAAAATGAAGCTGTGTTATAAGATTAAACAAATACACTGATCTTCTATCAGTAACAGAGAAAGGGAAAGATGTTTCAGTCCTGACCTATACCCCACTGCTACTGTGGACTTAGGAAAAAAAAGTACTCAGCATCATTCAAAAGACAGTCTGTCTGTCCTAGAAAACCTCCCTCTGCTAAAGGGCAGCTAAAGTTACCTTAGAAAGACAACATGTCCGACTGTCCGTATTTATTAAATTACGGGCACTAGAGGGTGACCTTAGAGCTTGACTGGAGTGCAACTCCAGAGCAAAAAAATTCCTGAATCTATTTTTGAGCTCCCTAAACCTATTACCTTCCCCATCTATGCTGGCACATGAAATGGGAATGAAGACACAGTACTATTCTGCAAATATAAGAAGTATAATCTATATGAGCCATTACAACAAAGATGGAAGTTAACCTGCCCTGCAAAGTTATGCTGAATGAAATCCCTATGCTAATTCAATTAAGGGACTGTGAAGTACGAAAAACAAGCCACGTCCCCACCCAAGCAGAAAGTCAAAATCTTAGACTAAGCTACGTGCCAGTGGGAGGGGGAAAAAAAAAAAAGAAACAAACCAACCCAAACAAAACCCCCAACCATCAAATGCTTTTTTTAACATGCATCTTATTTTCACCTTTCATATATGCACTGTCAAATCTAGGATTTATTTTAACAAAACCATTATTTCTCAGTTTTACGTTCAAATATCTAAGCACTGTTGTTACCTGGGACATTAATATGCATGTAATTGTTTTTGTTTTAGTGTCTGTGAATCTTGAAATATCACTGACCAACTAGCCTTTCTGCAATGACATGAAAGAAATACTGAGAAGTTATTGTTGTTATCTTATCAGGAAGTCAAGACATTTCCTATCTGAATCATGTATTTTCCTGACCATATACGAAGTCTGTAAAATGCAAATTCCTGGGATCTTGAATAGCCATCTTTCACAATTCAGCCATATGTCCCTTACACAATTACTAGAAAGGGTAGCTAATAAAAAAGAAATTACAAAGTGCAAAAATACTTTGGTACTAGTGGGTTACCATAAATTTACAAAGGATTTTTGATAACGGGAGAATAATGAAGTTGGAATTTACCTAATCTTATTAGTGTCTAACTGCAATACTCAGTAAGACCTGACAATATTAATAAATGTATGTTTACATGTAGAAAAAGCTCTATCTTGGCAGTTTTTTCACAGAAGGCAGATGTGGATAACAACCACCCCAGGCTTTCTGTGACCTACCTAAAAGGCCAATATACCTATATTGGGATATACTGTCCCCCTATAAGGGACAATATACCAATATTGTCCTCTCATGATGCTGAAGCCTACACAGAAGAATCATCCACATTAATTTCAGTGTGATTAGCTGTGGGGTGCTCCCTCATCCAAACATGGTTTGAGCGTAGAACTGAGGGTTGCTGCTTCAGCTTCCACTTAAAAGAATGAAAGCATAAAAAGGGACAGAAATGAGAATTTCAAGCAGCTGATGCTTGGGACAGTGAAGATGATCTGGTGAACACCTGTGTTAAGAAAATATAAGTCTGTGTCACTGCACTGAGTTTGCAGGGATGTTAACTGTGCTTCCTTCCTTCCTTCTTATGTACTGAACCACTCAGATAGTATGGGTGTACCATTAAAACACAAGCCATAGAGAAGTTTTGTCTGTCCTCCTCCACTGTTAGTGTTTTTGACTATCAAATTTGTATCACTGCTTGTGATATGATTATCAACAATGATTTAATTAATCTGACTTTCTGGTTCTGATTTAACTACAAATCTAGTCTCACTCTATAATTTTGATTTAACTACCTTCCTAGCTTTCATTTTACATAAAACACATCTCCTTCCATTCTTGATTTTCACAAAGAGCGACATTAGTTACTTGATCCAGAACTACTGCGAGGCTCAGAAATAACCTAGTTGCAAAAGCAGGCTTGAAATCTGATGAAGATTTGTGATCTCCATCTTCCACGGGTCATGGAATTGATAAACTGTATCAGAAAGAAGGGGAAAGCTTCTACTGAAAGACATCACAAGAGATGATTTACAGTAGCAAGAGGTAACTCTCCTCATCAGAGGCAAGACTGACATGTTGTGAAACTGAGTAAGAATCTATTTTGTCAGATTACAGAGGTATGAACTGACAGCTACAAAAGATTATTATATTATTCTAGAAGGAATGCACCAGCTGCTTCTGATGATAAGTAAATACGGGAAAATTACTGTAATAGGTAAGAGTAATGGAACTATAACAGTAACACCAATCTCATTTCCCCCCAAACTGCGACAGATTAGAGCAACAACCTATTAGCACACAGGATTAGCTCACAGAAGAAAAATGCTCTGCTCCTGTAGAGCTTTCACTCTAGTCCACTGCTAACTGGCTATTGTTGTGCCTATGCAACATCTAGCGTATATGGTATACTTAGTTGACAAGAAATGCTAAGTAGTCAATAAAAAGAATTTAATTTAAAACGTGCACTTATATGAATCCTTTTGGAAGTACGCATGTGACTCTCCATTACAGTGCTCCGAGCTGGAATTCTATTCAAAACCTGCTCTGAACCAGCTCCCCTTTTTAACATCTAAGAGAACAAAGAAATGCTTCACACTAAAATCTTCATAGTCAAAGCAGAGGCCTGTGACATCTGTAAATTCCAAGTGTATTAATCAGGTTATACTAAATATTAGCTTGCCTTGAACTCAAATACAAGTGTACTGAAATAGTGTAATCAACAACAGCACAGAAGTATTTTTAACATTCTGGTGGTCTTGCCAGACACAATGTACATTTTACATCAGTATGTAAGCAATATGAACGCCCTGAAGAGGAGAACAAAGACCTGTAGGCTTAGCTGGCTACTGGGGTTAAACCAGAACATTAGTATTTGTAGACTCATCCTTAATCAGAAATCACTGCTTATTAACATTTCAATTTAAAATCTGCTCTTGCATCCTGCTGTTTTAGCATACTACTTCTGTTTATGAATGCCCATCTCTCTTTTTTCCCTATCATTCTCAGTTTATACTTTAAGTAGTTATCTCAACTGAAACAAAATCATTGTATTTCCATCTGGCCATTTCTTTCTCTGGATTACTTCACTGCCTGTTTCAGCAGCCCCTTCTATCGCCTCCTACTATCAGTGTTATGCCATTTTTCTGCCCAATCTAGATTGGAGCTATTTCCCATTCTAAATGCTTTTTCTTTATTTTTAAATCATATCTAATTAAGTTTTCACTCCCTAGCCTTGTTCATAGTAAACACTGTTTACCACTTGCCATTTGAACCCTTAATGTCATCCTGTCCATGGTCAGCCTTGGGCATCTCAGCAGAGAAACACGATCTTTTATAATGCCATGCACAACAATTTCTCTGGGTAACAACAAGATGTCTTCCATGGCTGTTTCCTGGAAACCCTCTTTTCGGGGAGGGGAAGAAAAGAACTTCATATAATGTTAAAGCATCACTACTTTTAAATAATTCAGTATTTCTAAACTTCTACTACAGCAACTCCTGGTCAATTACTAGTGTTATTACATTGGCTGGGTGGGAGATAGTTGTAAATTGTTGCAATTCATTGTCTAAATGAGGAAACAATTAAGTACAATTCAAAAGCTATCCAAGAGACATGCTTGGATCCTCCTTTAAAAAAAAAAACAACACTGTTTTCCTTAGAATATCTCCTAGATTTTGTCCTCCACATAATTCCTAAGTAAGTCTTACAAGAAGAAATGCGGAGGTTACATAAAACTGTTGTCTTTTTAGAGTTTGTGCACATCAGACAGTGTATGGTTGAATCACAGACACCTGGAAAGTTTTGAAGTTGCAGCACCACACGTCAGTTACATATAAATAAGTTCTTTCCTATTGAGGTACATTTTGAGAAAATGCAGGCAGGCAAAAAGATGTGAATGCTAATTTGTGTGGTAATTAAAGAGCTCTCTTGTATTAAATATATCAAATCCTGTGTTACGAAACTTCCAAGTAATGCTGAACCCAAAATACAAGAATAGCTTTTTACAATGTTTTGTTTTCTTCTATTTTAAAAGGATTTTTAGAAAGAGGCAGGAGATTAAAATAACATGAAAGTCTGTCATATAGTTAAAAGATTTATCATTTGTTATCTACTTTGCAAAAGAAACCAAACACAACAATTACATGCAAACTTTTCCCCACTCTTTGAGAGGGGCAGTAAGGTAAGTATAACAAAGTGAGGAAATATTGTAACAGATGAATGTTTACCTTCCCAATGAGATACAGAGTTGCTGAAAATGTGTTACAAACCTATAAACTACTCAGCTAAGTTCATAGTGAAAAGTTTATTCTTTTTTAGAAATTGTTATGGCAAAAATCTCTATCTTCTGGCAAAATAGGCCTGGCTTCACACAGACAATAAGTACTTTTTAGCTAAGCTTTTTAAAAAAATGAAATATAACTGAAGAACTTTCTCTTCATTGCACAGCTTGTCAGTTTGCTATTACTTTCTTTAAAATACAGAGCAACACATTTCACTCTGTTGCTGCACGCATACTAAAGCATCAGCCTTTGTGCCTCTATGAAGTGACTTGTATATCTCCCACTCCTCTGCCATCCTCCAAGTATGCTGCCCTGCCCATCACCTTCATATCTGGTGCTTCCCAAATTCCCCACGACACTGTCATACCAGCCCTGCTACGCTCATCCTGTTCAGAAGGCCAGTTAGTTTCATGTGCTGCCATTTCCCCACATTTCTGTATGGTGGTTATAAAAGAAAGGAAAAGGCCAACACATATCAGAAGCCAGAAGACATTAGTATCTTCAGAGCGTACCCCAAAAACCAGCATAGGGTAATGCACATGAGAAGAGTGTATTGGGAGAAAAGGCAAGCAACATCATCCTTGTGCGCCTGTCACCCTCCCTCCCAGTAATTCAGTGCTACCCAGGAAAGAATTCTCAGGCACCACCACTCTTCCCTTCCTTTTTCATCTCCCTGTTCTTCCCCAGTGACGGATGGATCTTTGTATATGCTACATTCCCTGCCTGCTCACCAGAATCCTTCATTTCTACTACTTTTTTCTCCCTCTTCTTACATGACCATTTTGGTATTAACATTGTCAAAACTACCAATGGAATAACATCTGGACATTACTACTCCAAACAGTGTATGGCTGTCATAAACTTCTTTGTGGCTTTAAAGTTACTTTCCAAGGTATGTGAAATTGCTGGCTTATTTAAAGGCAGTGGATCCATAACTCAAAAAGTACCTGACCAACAGGCATGCAAGAGAAAAATGTAATTAATTCATTTAGGAGATCTGTCTATACGGCTGTGATTTTACAAATTATTTTGGTTGCGGCACATCTAGCACAAGATTCAGAACTTTCAGTCCATACCAGTGTGTGTTTATCCACATCGCCTTTCTTTCCCTTATGTGGCAAAAGCAGTTTTCCAGAGACACTTGAATAAACATGCAACTGGTTTTCTCCCCACCTCCCCCACCTTCAAATATCAACTTATTACTTTTTTTTTTTTAAGTTATTTGCACATCTCTCAGTGAAACCTCACTCTCTAGCAGACCATCTCATCTCACGTTAGATCTTTAGACAAGGCCTTACGCCCTACACTACTTTTGGTACAGAGCTGTAGCTTGTATTTTAGATGAGCTCCCACTTGTGCGATACAGACATGCTATCATTCTGCTGATCTGTTACATTCCGAGTCCAAAAATGAACTCAGAAAACACGACTGCTATTGTGGTGATCCGAACTGTTGCTCACTCTATCCCAGGGACTCCTGATCTGCTGGTTTCTGGGTTTTTTTTCCTTTCCTAGGATAACAGCACATTACTCTCAGATACATTAACTAACATTTCTCTATTCAGACAGTTTATTATTTTGCCATGTTTTGTCTGTAGCCCTGGCTTTTTAATTATTTTCTGCTCCTACTGTTATTTATTTAATATGCTGTTATTCATTCCCCAAATTCTCCTTTAAAATGCCAAATAAAGAAAACTGCATCCTACAGGACACTTCTGGTTAGCTATCAAATAAAAAAAAAAGCAAACCACACTCATGTAGATCTGTCTGCTCTCAGTACAACCTAGGAATTTAAAAGTTTTAAAGAGCTTACTACAAAGACCTCAAACTTTGTAGTGAGTTCTTGAAAAGTTTTAAATTCCTAGCCTACACTGAGAGCAGACAGACTTCTGTGTTTGGGTTGGTTTGGTTTTTTTCTTTTTGACAGCTAACCAGAAGTGTCCAGTGGGATGCAGTTTTCTGAAAGAGATTTTTATGTCTTTGTCACTAGTTAGTACCCACACTGCCACAATCACTTCAGGTTGTAAGCAATTTAAAAGAGCTAAAATAAGGCAGCACTTTATTTCTACTGAACTGCTAGTAAGTACTGATACCAGTGAATATTAGCTATCAAGTCAATCAAGCAATATATTGGCCTATACAGTCTATATTCTTCCAGTCAGTAATAAGGGTGTCAGATTGGTTGCTGAGCAGTCAAACTACCCAATAGTTCCCTATTCCAAATCAAGGGAAGCAAAGATATTTTCAGCTGCTCGCATAATAACTCAATACTTTTAGGATAAGTCTCTTTCTTCTTCTAAATTCTCTACTTAAGTAAACTCAAATGAATGTAATCCTTTATTTAGCAATCGCACACACTTACACACCACACGTTTACATGTTATTCTTTTGTTCCCTAATTGCAGTTCTCCTGTCATTTGCTGGAAAGGGTAAATAAGCAAGAACAGGAAGTATCTGCTCTTACAAGGCCATTGGCACTGCTCTCCTTGCATTTATGGGTATCTCAGACTTTCTCCTGCCCAGATATTATGCCCACCCAAACACTACAGAGCTGCTTTGACAAATGGACTCTTTTTCATTCTGGAATAGCTCTTCAGTATACAGATGAGCATCACATCACATAAGCTTCTGGGCTAAGTTCTGCTGCTCAATTCTAACATGCAAGAGGGAGACGTAAACACAATGCAAAATATTGTTGCACTTGGCGCTGGCATGTTGGTGGCAATAAGAACACATCTTTAATGGTCCAAGAAAACTGTTAGCCAAAGTGTACAAGCACTTTCGATACTGGTGGAGAGTTCATGAAGACATGCATGTTTCATCATACTGTTACACAGACAGACATACACATACATAAACAGCTTTCCACAAAGTGAAGATATGATGCACTAGAATGCACTCAGAAGTATAGATTAACTTTTCAAGACAGGTATCTGCAGGGTACCAGTACTGTGGTACACAGCTTCATATTTCTAATGGGTTGATGAGGACTGGCAACATTTGTGGGAAGACAGTAACACAGACAGTAACATAGAAGAATGGAAGAAACCCACCTTAAGGAGTTCATAATGTTGAATACCATTCACACCAATGTCCGGATCGATGGCAGATGGGACAGAATAGCGAGAATTAATTGCTGTGTTTTCAGGGATAGAGATGTTAATAACTGTTGAGGGGAAGAGGGGGGCATTGTCATTTATATCCTCTATAAGGAATCTGATCTTGACCAGTCTGAAAACTTCATCGGGCAAAACAGCAACCTCCACCTCATAAAAGCAGCGATTCTCACTAAAGATGCCAGAGCACAGCTTCTCTCGGTCTATGCGGTTTGCAGTTGTGAATATCTCACCAGTGTTCTCCTCCACTCGTACTAATGGTACATCCCCAGTCTTATATACAAGCTTGAACTGTAGCGGTGAGGAAAGGGGCACATCTGGGTCCAGCGTTAGGTTAAGATCCTTGAGCAAATTGCCAATGAGGACATTTTCAGGCAGTTCTTCCCGCACGGTATAATTCTTCTCCTGTGCGCCAGATTGAAATACAATACAGGCTAATAAGACTGCCAAGAGGTAGGTTCCAGACAGCAAGTCCATCTCCAGAATGACTAATGAGTATTTGTGTAGAACACCACGAGTAGCTGGAAAAAGGAAAAAGGAAGAAAAATTCTTAAAAATTTACAGAATATTATGTTCTTAAAGTAATGGAGACATGAAAGGAGTACCTTTCCTATAGCAAATAACCTGAACTGTTTGAAAACACTATTAGTAAAATGGTATTTGACTTAACAATCCTTCAAAACAGGTATAAAATTTCTTGCACAATTTTTTACTTAAAATTGTTCACTAAACACTGAGGTAAGAATCTTAGAACTGGATCTGAGTGAATGAACAAATAAATACAAAAATCCCTATTTCCAGCACGAGATTTTCCTTTGCTCCTTAAGAAAACCTCTTCCTTTGAACCCTCTGCCACAGTCCTCAATTTTTTTTGTTTCCAAAGAAAAAAGTAGGTAAGAAGTTTGCAAGCAACCATCTGCTGGGAACCAGATCTTTTTATACCTCTTGCTCAGAGAGGGGAAACCAAGAACATTTGTCTTAATTTTCCCACAAGTTTTGCACTGACAAAATGATGTAATATTTGCTAACTGCAAAGAAATTTGGCTATTTTTAATACAGGAACTTAAACTGGCAAGAAAAAGTTATCTAGGTGGAGTCTGGTGAACTTCAGCCAACAACGGGTGGAAATCTGTCTAACGCAGGGACACCAATACAGCAGTCCTTTTCTTTAAGATGACAAGATCTGATTTGATCTTTGGAAGTATTAGTACTCAATTCATTGAAATTTGGATTATGTTTCTAAATCCACAAGAGCAGTGAACAAATTCCAAAAAATAAAGGGAACAAGAAAACAGCAAAAGTTTTTGATGTAGAACTAAAGCTAAAAGATTTTTTTCCTGTTAATGAAATTTTAGCTCCTACCAGCTCAGCATCTGTTTCAAATATACCTGTACTAACTCATCTACATTCTTTTCATTGTGCAGGCAAAAATGTAATTTTTTTTTTTTTTTGTGCCTTTTCTGATTTTATTCTCCCTGTCATAGCATAGATTGATTTACTCCTGCGGATCAAGTTGCAGTGGTTGAAGAAATTACTGAAGCCAGTAATTGTCTTCACCCGTTAGTTACCACCTTTCAGCAGTACCACTTTCAGGGTAATTTAAATTAAAACATTCGACTTTGCAGTGAAACAGATTAGGAATGCTTAATATTGCTATTCCATTTCAACTCTGCAACCTGCTTTTGATTGGGAGTAAGTAACAGATAAAGAACATTACAACTAGATCTGCAAGGTGTATCTTTCCACATCAGCATGATTTAACTGTAAAGCATTTTCTGGCTTTATGATTATACAAAAGGAGCAACATGAAATAAAAATCCAATCCTGGAAGTCTTCACTTATGAAAAAAGGCATTGCTCACTGGAGTAATTCAATTAACCTGAATGAGATTGCTGACATGGGTGAGAACTGGATGTGCAGTTTATGTGGCATAGTTACCGCATTACCTGCGGTACTTCAGTAATTCAGTATAGGGCACAATACAACACTAAACAGGCATTCAGGAGTGAAGAAACAGCGTACTATAAACAGCCATTTTATACATCCATTATAATATTAAACTCTAAATATGTAAATAAGGAAGTCATCAGCAGATACTGATTATCATTAATGGTAACACTATGGTGGCAGCATGAGTTTAATGAAAGAACTGTGGTGATATTGTACAAATATATTAGTTTGACTATTATGATTTTATTTATTAACTGTCATATACTTCTGTAAATATATTTCCAGCAATTGTCACCCCACTAAAGTAATTGCCCACGTACATTCAACCTGCAGAAAGCTCTTATTTCAGGAAAGTACATTCTTGTATCCACTATTATTAAAATAAATATATTTATACTGTTTCTATGCAAAACACCAATAAAAATGGACAGGTTACAATGAAGAGCTGATATTTAAACGTTCCCCTCAAAAGAAAATTTCAGAATAGTAGCATGTTCTCTGCTTACTGGAAAGCACTATTCTGTCACTTTTTCTTCTCTACTAGAAGTTAAACTGAAAAATAATAAAACAGGGGAAAAAACCTTCACATCCTGATGTTTACAGAGTAATATTTTAAACTTATAGTTCATTTCTGAGGGGAAGAAATTAAAAAAAAAAAAACTAAACACAAACATAAATATAGTCCAAATTCCAGTCCCTATCCCAAATTCTTCTGTGACAACATTGATGTAAGGATTGCCTATAAATTATAATAATATAAAAAATATTATATAGTCATGCATATACATCTTCCAAATAAATAATCTTACGCTATAAAAATCTTTTTATTATTAATAAGGTTATTAATGCTACACTGCTCCTCTCTCTCTCTCTAGTTTTGAAGATACAGGGCATTTTAGTCACACTCAAACCAAAAGTTTGTGTTTTATCTATCAAGTTTTACAAGGCAATTTGAGGATGAGTATACAAATCGAACAGTCTAAAGAGTTCATGAAAAACTTTCCCGAATCAATTCTGAAAGTTGTGATAGTACCAGTAGATAATTTATATTAAAAATAACTGATAAGAATTCCTATAACCCCAGTTATAACTGCAGTGGAGTTTCTAGGGATTATAAAGTAACAACAGCAGGACTCAAAGAGGTTTGTCAGAAAAACTGCAGGGTGGAACTTCTTAGCGTTACATTACTATGCATATTTTTATTTACTTTTTTTTAAATGAAACAAAGTTTGAACCATTCTATTAAAAATATTTTGTGTCATATTAAAGAAAATACATTAAAACATGGAAATAAGAGAACACTATTGTTATAAACCATGTTAGATAAACGCTAACATGACTTTTTGCAATGTCTTTTACTGCTGTAGATTTTCCTGAACTACTGAAGGGTAGACACATAATAGGTAGTGTTATAGGTCTGCTTTAACAGAAAACTGGTCTCAAAGTATAAAAAACAACCAACAATGGCTTATAATTCTTGAACTTCTGTAGAATATGCTATTTTTAAATCGTCTTTATCTGTCTTTCTAAACAATTCTAGGAACAGTTTTGAACCTTTAAAAACTGTTCTAGAGCTGTAGACCTTTAAGGGGAAAAAACCCCAACATGACTCAAGTTTTCTGCTTAGATATACAGTGGAACATCTTATGCCACAGGGAAAGTGTTGTTCTTAAAGCAACCTATTTATATTGGCATAGCTGTATGTTGCCTGTCATTTGTGCCATAACACTGATAGGAATACTATGGCAACAGCAATGCAAAGAAAAAGAGCATGAGGTACTTTCCAGCAACCAACCATCATCCTGAAAGACATTTATGAAATCAGAGTATTTCCAATGACATACAGTATTTAATATGTCTCTCATATTTGTCTACATATCATAAATATGCATATCACAAAATGGGAAAACAATATAAATACAAATCCAAAAGCGAAAGGAAAGGAAGGGCTAAAGAAACTGCAAATGGAAATGGCAGAGTCAGACAAAACAGGACATTAAGAGAAATTGTCAAAAGAGAGCATGTGAATGGTAACAGATGGTGGAAGAAGTTAGAGATGAACTAAGAAAGACAGACAAGATAAAAATACAAAAAGGAAAAAAGAAAGGAACTGAGGAGAAAGGCAGTCACAGTACAGGGTGTGGAAACAGGCTTGCTTGATGAATGGAGTACAGTGGGGGGGGGAGTATAGAAGGCTAAACAGACTAGTCCCACTCTAAAGGACCTTTCATAAGCTCCAGCACTCGCTAACACTTTTAAGGTGGTAAAAAAAAAAAAAAAAAACCAACTAAAATTGTTTAACAGAAAGTAGCATTAAGCCTGCCAAGCCATTTTCCCATCTTTCAATAGAACGCATCCATGTCTGTACTGCTGACTTCTGTAACTAGTAAGGCAAATGGCCCAGATGGACAGGATGGGGGGTAGGAGGGGAAAAAAACAAATTGAGATTTGCCCTCTTCTTTCATCTGAGCATCTACACTTTTAAATATACCTGCTTTTTTGTCCAGTATACTAAATATTAATTGCATGATTTAAATATCGTCATTGTTCATTATTATCTTCATTTAGCAGCTGTCAAATCATACCTTGAAAAGTAGACAGAATATAAAAACTTTAACTGCCTAATGGAGTATGATGTGAAAGTAGAACCTAAATCTGTTCGTTATACACAGGGCTCTACCTGGTCCCACCTGAGTCAGAATTCCTGTAGCTTATTACAGGACTCAACTGCTATTTCTTACTGAAGAGGATCACAGAAAAGTAGTGAATGCAGTAAAGAGTCCAGGTGTCACTTCAGATGAAAAAGCAACACTATTTCTTGATACCTGGGTTCAGATTTGACTTAGAGCAGGAATAAATAAGATGTGGTAATATTTGGTAACTGCTATATCAAGTTTTAAGAAAAAAAGTATCATGTACTATTTTAAAAACTGTAGGAATAATACACTGAAGTCCAAAACTACACCAATATCCAAATACTGAAATCACAAAAGAGAAGAAATCCTGAAAATATCACTCTTATTCTTATCTTCATATTCCTGAACCTATTTTAATTACACGGACAAATTTAGCTAGTATACCACACTTTTTCAATACAATAGCCCTTTCATTTGCTGCTAATCCACCGTGAACTCCTTAAATAGGAGTATCTAAATCCTTGTGTTAAAACAGTGCTTCTCAGAGCAAAAGGTTCCCATGACATAGGCTCTCTTTGTCAGTCAATAACATGATTATAATGTTATTTAACTGAAGAGTGAGCTATTTGCAACTCTTCCAGTTCACAAAGGCTCCCTCTGAAGTGTCCGTTGATAATTAAGCAGTTCTGTGCTATATGCCAGATGTTTTGAATTTCTGAATCATGTTGATATGGATTTCAACTTTATCCTGTAGACCTCAGCCATGAGATTGGTAGGTAAGATCTTTTCTGGTACTGCAGATTTTTAGTGTTGGGTGTTTTGGTTGGGTTTTTTTGTCGGTTTTTGGTTGCCTTTTTTTTTTTCGTGTAAATCACTAACATAGCTGAACACAGCAACGTCTATCCTCTGCCACCGCACAGACAATGTGTCATTTAAGGCACTGGCTGGTTTTGATGATGGTTAACTTTTTCAAAAAGGTAGAGACTTTGCTGGTATTTCCAGCAAATTTCTGTTTTTGATGACAGTAAGAAACACTACAAAGCTGTTGCCTGACAGGAATCCCCCTCATTTTTTTAAGGCCAGGCACAAATGGTAACAGGCAACCTGAACTCATTTTCCCACTCTATAATGTTTCAAACAGAAATTATTTTGCAGCCATCAATATTTATCCACAGGATCCACTCCCTACATAGTATATTTCACGATCTTATTCAAAGAAAAAGACCTACCTCAACGAGAAACAGACAATTTGTTATATTATCAAGCTTTCAAATTCATTCCCTCATATGATTTTACTCTAAATCCACTAAGGGACTGATTTATTCTTTGATCTATTTTTTATTAGCGTGATGGTACTGACTTCAATGAGGTTTCTTTAATTTGATTTTTTTTCCAGTGATGAACAAAATGAAACTGGAAATTCTCATCATCAGGAGAAAACATCACCCCACACCCATTTAAGTCAACAAAAGAATTAAGTAAGTGTGAGCCACAGCTTGGTTACAGTTCCGTGCTGTCCCGATTCAGTCTTTACTGCTTTAGAAATAGAGTATTTTTAGGTTATGGTTTTTTTTTACTTTTCCATCACAGAGGTTAAGAAATACTCTTCACTTGAAGAAATAAAAAGTTAACGACCAAAAGGCAGATTCTTGCAGACACGTGAAGAAGGAGCCAAGGTGTGGAAAACAAGAAATTGATACGTTCCTACTGAAACAGAATTCAACATTCCTGATATTAATCTACAACTAATAGGAAGAGTGCCCATTAAAACTTGTATCAAGATGCTGGAAACAGTGAACAGAACTATAAATACACAACAGGCAGTGAGCATGCTGAATGGACAAATTGAACTCAATCACATTGATATATAGCATAAAGAGTAATTTATTTTAATTGTTCCAAATGAATCCCTGTGAAGCTGAAGTCTCTTTTTACTAAAATAGTAAGTACAGTCCATGTTTATGAAAATGCATCTAGCAACCACTCTGCAAATATTTTAAAAATATCCTGTAACTTATTTCAGAAAACTGTGAGAATATGCAGTACCAAGTTTATTTATATACTAGTAACACTAGGAAATAGATAGTCATGCTATTAGCAGCAAAACAGTTTTGCACCAGAGTTGCATAGAAAGCTAAAGCTTGAGAACAGGAATCTTGGAAGAGGGAAAAAAAAAAAAAAAAAAAAAGGTGAAAATCTCCCTGATAAGCATGGCTATTTCCATTTTCTTAGAAACACTGGGATACCTGAACAAATAGAGAAAAAAAAAAATCCACAACACAAAAACCCTCTATAAAGCTGTTGAATGTTACAACTCCAAAGCTAAGACAAATTTGCTCTACAAATTCAAATATATTTTCACTAAAATTCAATGACTGACTTTCAAAAACAATACAAAAAATCAAGTTAATGGTATGATTCATAATGTCATTTTCTCAGTGTTTTATTTGTGTTTGTACACATGAATGCATTTTACAAATCAAGTGAAAATTTCTCTAGTTTTGTTCCTTGAAAATCTGTTCATGCCTCAAATCTGAAAATTAAATCTCTGCTAAAGCAAACAAAAGAAAAGTCATCCATGAACCACTGGCAAGAGAATGCGGTATCCCCATAAAAAGATCTGTGAAACCACATATGTGTTTGTTGGATGTATTTCAACTTAAAATACATTTTTATTCATTTAAAACTTAAAGTAAATCTGATTTTAGTCACTTGTGTCAAATCCTTTGAAATGGCAATTGTCAAGATCACCTGCTTCATAAATAATGCATTTTGCTTTACTGCTTCACTGCCAGTTAATAACTTTCATTATTGAATAGTAGAAAAATACACTTCACAGTGCCTACTAAACAATTCAAGTATTTGCGAGTAAGGATAGGAATATTGCTGACAGCCAAATGCTATATTGTCTATTACCTACTCGTACTAAATACAATTCTGCCTAGAGTCCAGTCATATATATAACAACATTCTAGCTTAGCAGAAATCAGCTGCCTTCTTCCATCCCCCTCTTCAGTTCAAAACACAGAGATGATGTAACTACACTAATTTACACTTCTCATTTAATCAAAAGTTCCATTTGTGAGAACACTGTTCCCAAAACTCATAGAAAAAAAACCAACAAAAACTATATATATTGCCATTTTTTCTTTTTTAAAAGTCTTGAGTTAAAAAAAAAATCTTCTATTTATATTTTGTAATTCTTGTTAAACCCAGGATATCTGGAATTTTGCACTAGTTGCATCAAATTCCTGAAGGGGGGTGTGGTGTGTTCTCCTGGGTGTTAGGATTCATGTATTAGACCTTAAATGATATCAGAACCTTACATTTTGTATATATGTCTTTTTCAATCGCTTAAACTTTTGTATTTCAATCAGTTTCTCTCTGCCTTAGCATAACATACTCAGAGAAGGCTAAGTATCCTGTGAAATTACTCTCATAGATTTTTGTAACAAGTTCTTACGGTACTCCAAGCCTGAAAGGAAAAGAGCAGCTGAACTTTCACCATAATTCCTGCTCAGCAAATTATCAGCGTGCCTGTGTAAAACAGGTCCAAGAGATTACAGCAACAAAGCATGTATAAAACATATTTGAGTATTTGTTTATTCCGACCTCCCATCAGGCTGTCTGGAAATGGACACCGAGTTCCACTTCTGATGCTGTAAGGCTTGTGAAGGATCATGTTAAAACATACAAAATTCATACACTTATATAGTCCTTAACTAATGTATTTCATCAGTTATTACAGTAATTAATAACTAGCTAAGCATCGAATAACTTATTTTCTTTTTCCTCAGTAAAACGGGAAGAAAATAGTCCAGGTAATTTTACATTCATCCTTGCAAACACTTCACAGAAGTAAAATGTTTCCTATTCAATTTTATTTCCTTCAAGCAAAAGTTTATACAGTACAGTAACAAAAAAAATTAACAGTAACATAGTGTCCATGGAAGCCTTTAGACAAGAAACAGTATGTTTTTCATCCAGTGGCAGCATAGCTCCTCATTTTCATATGGGATTTTTTTTGTTCTTCTTAAAGATAGCTTAAATGTAAATGAGATTCAAACTAGAAGGTACTGGTCAAGAGTTTAAAATATAAAATATATCCTGAAAGAAGTTTTCTATACTTTAGCAATTAACAGCCTAATCACCATGTCTGTACAAAGTTGTCACACGTCAAATATGGATACAATACATAAGAATACATATTTACAAATAATAAACTCAACTCTGGAATCTCTAAGAGTACCATGAACATGAGAACTAATTGCATGCATTGGAAGGAATTTTCTCATAATTTATGTATGGGTCCAAATAGCAGGGAAGCAATCAACACATTTTTTAGCTAACTGACCCTATCTAAATACACTATATGAATAAAACATTGCAGTATCCAATGTAAGATTCTCCCAAGAGAATATGATTTGAGAGCAAAGCTTTTCCAAAGGCAGAACAAAATCACGTGAAGATAAATTATACTATAATATAAACCAAAACCATAGTCCTTCTACAGAAACAAACAACAGATTGAGAGAAAACAGAAAAATAAGCTTATAAGTGAGTGCCTCTCCACTCGCTGTCCTGGCAGGCCGGCTCCTCCCACAGAGGACTGCCCTGGCCCCAGCCAGCTTGAGGCTTATCGCTCCCTCCACACATCCTCAGGCAGTTTCTAGGAAAACCCTTTGTTTTTTGTTACCTGGACACGCAGACAAATCCACCACCTTCAGCTGTGGAAAGTCGTGTGAGAGAAATGGCGGGAAGGCCGTGGAAATACCACAGCCCCCGAGCTCTACCCCCAGCCCCGCGGGACCGCGGCCAGCGCCGCAATGCCGACACCCGCCGCCCCCGCACGCCTCAGCGGCGAGCGCCGCCCCACGTGACACGCCCCCTCCCCTTCTCGAAGCTTCCCCAGCGCGTGGTGCCCTCTCCAGCCGGTTTCCCGCCGCCCGCCCGCGCCGGAGGTTTCCCTCACCGCCCGCTGAAGGAGAGACATCCCACAAGGTCCTCCATCGAGTAGCGCTGCCTCGCCAACATAAACGGTAAATACTAAATCTGTTCGGTAGAAACTGTGGTACAGGGATGTGTGTTGTCTTTTGCAGTAGGTGTGCGCAGATGAAGAAAACGGGCAAAGAGAGGCTGTAGTTTTTTGTAAACTTTTACATGAATAAGTACTTACAAATTCTCTGCAAATTCTGGCCCGAGTTACCACAGGCTGGCCTGCATAAAAGCTAATGTTTCATAGGTTCAGATGGAGAGGTTGTTTCGTGCTCCCTTTCCCAAAGCCACTTCAGTGCAACACTCCTGGCACAGACTGTCAGCCGTATGAGGAAAAAAAATCCCTCTATTTAGGGCCTATAAAGCACTTCGGGAGTTGCTTAAAGTGAAAGGTGCTGTATCCATAAAAGGTATTAATAATAGCAGCTGTAGCGTGATGTGGCCTTAGAAAAATTTTCTCTCAGGAAGAAGTGAACCACCCTTTTTCCTCTACTATCAAAAGGAAATAAACGTATAGTTAAAAAAAAAAAAAAAAGAAAAGCAGTTTGGTAAAAGATTTCTTGTGATTTATTAAGTGGGAGACCAAAAGCATCTGAGTTTGATCCCAGCTGGTTATAGTTAAATGGATTAAGACCAAGCCTTACTAATTCATATCTTACATTATTAAGGGCATGAATATATCTTTTATGATATTATAACATGGACATAGTAAATACATATTTAAAATTCAATCAAATTCAGTAATATCACTTGATTATTTTCTTGTGACACAACTGTCTTTAATTACCTGTTGTTCTTCCAATCCTCCTGAGGAAGAATTCTCTCCTTACTGCATTTGTACCTTGAAATGACCTTTGCTTCAATATGTTGATACAGTGCAAGTAATTAAAGATAGTAATAACAATAATAATTATTTTATACTGTGCTTTCTGCGATTTTTTTCGCATTATTTAACTTTCAAACAAAAGGTGTATAGCAAATTACGCATGAATTGCAACAAAATTTAACTTGATCCTTTATATACTGATGGAGTAGGACTGAATTTTTAATAACTCAATATTAGCATATGCATGACTGTTAAATATATACCAACTTTTGAAAGGCAAAATCATGTAAATTTTTAAGAAATTTCTCTTACTAGTAAAAAGTATCATGCCTTATTGATATATTAGAAAAATACTTCTTTAATTCTATAGTTTATATAGACAAAAGTGTAAAGTATTTTTCTCTTATTTTAAAAAACAAAACAAAATGACAGTGGAATCGTGTAACTGTTCTGGTAAAATACTTTCTAGTGCATAGCACCTCTCATCGTGACAGATCCCCAAAGTGCTGTAGAGATTGCAAACACATGGATTGCTTCTCAAAGCACTGAAATTCTGTGCCAGGAGCACTACACTAAAGTGATTCTGGAAAGGGGATTGAAAACTAAATTATCCAGTGGAAATGATGGAGCATAGCTGTTTAGACTTGGGAGAAAGCAACTACCAAAATTCAGTTGGACTACTTGTACAAAAAATACTCAGTAAAGAGTCACAGAATTAGATGAAACAGAATTATAAGGATACTTTAAAATGCGTTACAGCATGATGTGCAGGGCCTGATTCTGTACTTTACATTTTGGTTTACCTGTATAATAAATAAGGTTTAAAAAGTGGAGGATCTGGTCAACAATTTTCTATTAAATTGATGCAAAGCCCACTATAATCAGTGGCATCTTCTGCAGGGTTTACAAAATCTGCCAGAACTATAGCTGTGGAAATCAAATGCCTTAACTTAAGCATAAAGTGAGAGAGCCTACATATCTCAACAACAGAACTTTAATAAATATTTGCATAGACTATTATGTGTCAGCATTGAATACCTAATTTTAGATTTTATTACAAATGTCAGGCCAGATCAAAACAAGCTGTGCTCTTGACTGAAGCCTGCTATGGTAAAGCTAATGCTTAACAGAATCTCAGAAAACTTCGTTTTTAAAGTTTCGCCTAGATCCATAAACTTTATAAAGATACTATAGCTCCTTCATAGACTTGTACTCAAATAATGGAAAATGTGTTGCTTGCATTTCTTCACTGTGTCCTTACTGAAACCTGTCAACTATTAGGATGAAATAAAAGGGGTTTTGTAATGTGGACAAAATATTTTTAGCTAGAAATCTGCATGTCCATTGTCTCAGTGTGGCCAGCCTACTGTCAATGATGTCCAGACCCAAGTGATGTGGCATAGAGTCAGGCTTGTAATGTAGAACAGAAAAGTTTGGGATATTATTTCCCATCCATTCTCCTTCTTCTGACATAGTGCAAGAGGATGAACAGCTTCAAGAGGTTTTTAATGAGGGGGAAGGGGGAAAATCATAACTACGTTAATAATGGGAACAGTGTACATCTGTATATCGGAGTCCTGTAGGTCATTGATGTTTGTGAAAAAGCTTTTAAAAATCATACTGAAGCACACTTTCTCACACGATATCATGGGCCCATGATGCGTTTTATCATTACTGGTACACTGCACGGAACATTTTTGAAGAAAATAGAATATTAGTTCTTGAAAGTAGGAAATAAATGAGGAAAAATCTTAAAGGAATAATGTGAACAATGATTAGATTAACGTTTCAAATAGATGCATATTCTTCCTCTGTTTTGTATAAAAGTCATGTCCCTACTCCATAAACCCAAGTGAAAAAACTAATTTTGCATATAAATGGAGTGACTTCACCACTTGATAACAGCTTATTATTTAAATGTAAGAAAGACAGAAAAGAGCACAAAAAATACCACAAAACACATACCAGCCTATTAGCTGAAGTAATCACAACACTGAGAGTCTTTGAATAACATGGGATTGCATTAAATACTGTATCATTTGTAACTTTTATCATGCTTCACATTTTGGTGACTTTGCCTGTTTCAATCAACTAGAAATGACTAAAGGCTTTTTGGTTATTTCTGGAAATTAGACATTTGTATTAGGGTTGTAATAGAAATGTCATGAAAACACATCAGATAGGCTGTTTCTTTACATCAGCTACTTATGCCTCCAAATCTAAGACCTACCAAGAACATGAATGGGCTTTTTTTATATGCAGAAGTTGTTTTGAATGACTTAAGCAAGATCAACACAAGTGACACAAGGACATAATTATGTGTTGTTTCACAAGATAGAACAACAACAGTGATAAGATTAACTGCTCCGTCAATTACTGGTATAAGAAGTAGAAATATTGATTTGTGATTAAATGAATAGAGAAAATAACAACATTTCAAATCTTTAACCTCTGACAATGTGACTGTCCATCAGAACTCCTAATGATTTCCAGTAAAATAGATGCTCAGAACTTACAAAATTCAAACCCTGAGTGTTTAGTAAAGAAAACTTGGTGTTCTGCTACTAAAATCTATCAGAATTCCAGTGTTGCGTTCTATGCGATATGTGTTAAGTGCACTAAAGCAAATTTCCCCAACAAAGTGTTCTATTCTGATATAGGAACTGGAAGTATTAAAGTATTGTGGTATTGAGAAGTAGCTACAATTTCTACTGCAACATAATCATTACGAACAAAATATCGTAAGGTTTAACAGGATTACTGGAATACTTTCCTGGAACTTAATGATGTTAGTCCCATGTATACTGTAAAGTATTATGAGATATTTTGAATTTTTTCAAACATGCCAGTATATAAAAAGAGTGGGATATGGTGTCTTCAGTTTGCAGGTCAATTTGCCTAGTAAAATTTCACTATATTTTGTGACACAGTACATTACACCTATTTTCTGATATCCAGAGATATCAGGCAGTCTGATGTCTCACATTGATGTTTCTCTATATGTCAGTAGAAGCAGGTATATCATCAGTTCATTCACTACTGCTACTACCAGCATTAGTGGTGGGATTTTTTTTTTTTAATTGTGCGCCATGTAGCACGGATTTTTTTTTTTTCTTTTTTAGACAGAGTTTGTGGAGGCATATTATTCCTCAGTGCGCAGTGTGGATGGATGCTGCGTTGTTTTAAATGGAGAATCGTTCTCTGTAACCTGAGGGATACTGCCAAGTCTGATTTCTTTAAAATCAATTCAAGAGATTCATGCTCAGGCTTGGCTGGAATATGGAGGCATATGCTTTTTGATCAAATCACAAAAATACAAGTTCTTGTAGTTCCTCCTCTATTGGGATGCAATGTTTTCTTGTAGGAAAAAAATAAATAATTAGACAATTTCATGGAACACACTATATTCTGCCATATATTTGCTGGTGTGTTCTACTCTTACTCAGATTAAAGCAATCAAATATCAAGTTTAAATATCTTCTCTGTCCTAGAAAAACATGATCAGCCATCTGAATCCATTGTTTAAATTCATATGATTTCAGGAGAAAACGAAACAAGTAACTGCACTAGCCACACAGTGCCCTTTCTTATACAATTAGAAATCGGTGTAATGGGGCTTTCTGTTGTTTGTTCATTTATTTGTTTTATAAGAGAGACATTAGGGGAATTCAGTTGAAAAATGTCTGCAAGATGAATTTCCAAGTTGATGACCAAAATAGTGTTGCCTGGAATGCAGATTATGTTCCATTCCTTGATTCATATATAAAATTCTCACAAGGTCTCTGCAGAACAGTAAAAGCTTTGCACTCTCCTTGACTGCTAATATTTTAGAATTCTATCAATGACAGATAAAATAATCATTAGAATTTCAGCCATCTCATTAGTCTTGCATTTGACCTGAAATTAAGAAGGTGAATAATCATATTGAAATAAATCTGTGGTTAATTATTTAGCCATTCCATTGAACAGTAAAACTATTTCAATGAAGGCTTGTTATTGAAATGATTGTTTCATTACATTTTAAATCAATAAAATCGATACTTTTTTTTTTAAAAAACAGTGTCCAAAAGCTGAAACTGGACACCACTTCAAGTCGCCATGTATCTCCTTCTACTGACACCAAGAGTCACAGACCAACAAATGAAAACATCAGCGTTGCTGAAAAATACAGTTTATTATGGTTTGTTCTAGCACAGGACTCAGGTTGCAATACTCAAAGACCACAGGTCATGTCTAGCCTTCAGTTACTAAAATCCAAATCAAACCAAACCAGCAAGGTGTTGCTTTGCTTGCTATTCTTAATTATTGTTTTCTGTAGATTGCTATCTGAGATCAGATTGAGTGTATGTGTACAACTAACTCCTAAAACATTAGCTGTTACATTTGCTCCTTAGAAACAATAAATAATACTGATCCTTTTCATGTTTCTGAGCATAATACAATAACCTGTTAGGTTTCTAAAACAAATGGTACTACTACGTTGTAATTGCCAGTTTTTAAATTCCCTCAAGAGAACTAAGAATTTAGGATTCAGAGAATATACAGGTTAGTATCCCATCTTTCAGTTTGGGAAACTTTGATCTTTTATGATAGTGGGAAGGAAGAACGGACATATAGCTAGATAGTTTTTGATGCCAGCACTGTTAAGACATTGTTGGGTAAGCCAAGAATGTTTTCACTGTAAGCATGAGTTACTGGTCTTCCTTAAGCAAACATATAGAGAGGAACTAAATATTGTCTGCAACACAAGAACAAAATAATTGTGTGCTAAGCTGGTTTTAGGTAGGTTGTACTGTCTGCAGATTTCCATGCATAAGTTACTTTGCATTGGATAGTTTAAATGCATCATCCTCTATTAGAAATTAAAGATGCATTTTTATTTACTTATTTTCACTTGGTGCTTTTGAAAATTGTCTTTGTGTAAGTCTTCATTACTATGTTTTAGCAAGCAGGCCACCTAGTGCCTAACAATAACAAGTACTCTGTAATGACCTTAAGTGTTCTGCAAGAAGTAACAGTACAGTTAGTCGACTGGCTATCAAAATTATGTTGCCATATTACAACTCTGCAAAAATAATAGAGAATTAAGTTCCTGCCCCCCCCCCGCCCCCCCACCCCCCGAGTAGGATTGTGACAGTTTCCAGTAAAATTTTAAATATGGAATAGATACACACCTTTTTCTTGTTAAGAAAGATAAAATTCTTTTCTTTAAAAGCTAATTTTGTAAGTAATCGAGTTACTTGTAAGATTTCAATTATTTCTATCTGTTGCTGAAAAAATAAATGCCAGTCGTCTTCTACAAGTAAGATTTCCCATTATTCTTGAACACATGCAATTTCTAATTTAATCTAATAAAATGAAGAATAGTGTAGTACTTTAATAGTGTAAATGGCACATCTGGTAGTACCGTTGCAAGGGGTATTTCCTCCTAACTTCATTTGTGTCAGTATTTTAGAGTCCAATTCAGCTTCTTTTAAGATTGTTGGCAAAGTTTCCATAAACATCAAGAGATACAGTGCCTATTAAGCTTTCTGTTTCATCTTGATGATACACTGCTTTCCCGTATACTGGAATGAAAATCCAATAATCTCAAGAAGCAGCCAATAGTCCCTCAAAGTAAAAAAGACTACTTCTTTCTTTACTCAATTTTAAATTACCCTTAGTGCTTTCCTTGGAATAGTGAGATTTTAAGCCTGTGGAAAGGCTATGCTCAAAGGTATCTGAAGATACTGAAAGTATTTTCTTGCTCAGATTCTACAGACTAATTTTCAAATATCCTAATTTGACATGTCTCTATGAAAGTAAGTCAGATCACAAATGGTTTAGTCAGAACCAATGCTTTAGTCCTCCTGAACTTCAGTGGAACTTAGGTTCCCGCAGCACTGGGAAATGCATAACCAGTGCTTTTAAAGTCCCAGTTAAATATTTTTTAAAAACTCTATTTACTCTGGAAAGCATAATACCCTGAATCTTCTGGTTCAATTTATAAACTTATTTAGGATTTATGTATGTATATATACGTGTGTATGTACACTGCTTATATGGAAAAGAAATAATGAAAAGCATTCAGTGAAAGAAACTTCTTTTGAGCATTAAAGCAAAATCTAAGAAAACATGCCGACTACTTACAAATCTCCTTCAAGGGAATAGTTAGAGGTTTTCTTTCCCCAAGATACTGAACATTCTGTAGGTGACTGTGACCATATAACTGTCCAATACCATCCAACACCATTTAGACTGCACTGTGTTTACTACTGACAAGATTTATTTTGATGGGCATTTATATTTACAAAACAAAAAAAACCCAAACAAACAAAAAAACCACCAAAACACTCCAAGGTGTTAGCCCTGCCTAGAACAGGAAGTAAATTCTGAATGTGTTTGAAAGAAAAGAATCTTTCCTTCTGTGGTAAATGAAAGCTCCCATTTGTCAAATTTCAAATCTAAAATTTAGATTCACAACAATAAAATTCCTCTGTAGCATTTTGCGAGCTTTTTGGAGTTTCACAGGGAGAAGGAATTATCCTTTCTGAAACATTATAGTCTTATTACCCATCTCTTGATATATCCTAGTCATATATTAGAAGGATAAAGGACGCCCATCCATACCTGCTTGATTGATTACTTCTGTTTTTGTGATTTGAAACGCATCATCCCTACTCAAACATTAATAACAGCAAAAAAACCCCCAAATTGAACCATTATTTAGCCCCTACCCCAAAGAATCTGGGGACTGTATGATAGAGCCAGTAATGTCTGGAGTAATTAAAAACAGAGTACATGAACCAGATCATGACATGACCATGAATCTCTCCCATGATGGATTTTTAGTTGGGTATGAATGTTACAATATATACAATTAAAAGTTATCAAAACAATACAATTTAATACCAACATGCTGGGGTGAGATAGCATTCCTAGAACTAAGAATTCATGGGCTAAATTGGTCTCTAACAGGGATACAGTGGACGATATCATAATATAAGGATTAATTTTCAGGTTTGCTGGGGCTCCTGAAGCTGACAGAATTTTCAGTTTTTCCAGTCTTGAGGAATCAATTATGAAGCAGGATCCAGAACGTGAAAACACCAATACTGGCTGCAAGAATGGCTGCACTACCAATGCTGCTTGTCCTTTGCTGCGTAACAGTTTTCCTTCTTTCAGAGTGACAACTGTAAAAGAACTTAATCTAACTACATGTTAGAGTAGAGGACCTGTGACTGGTTGTTGTCATCAGTGTGTAACATCCCTTGGGTGAGAGGTTCTCTCATTCATCTGAGTACTCATGCATATTGACAAGGAAGCTGCCTGCCAAAAATTACAGTACTGTACAGTATTTCTTTAGCTGTATCTTGCCTTCTAGACTGCTGCATGCCACAGGACAGTCTGCTAACCCAGACTCTTTTTCACAAGTAGATCTTACACCAACTGCAATCTTTCAGGTCCTTCAGAACCAGGGTCCTTCCCTGGAAAAGTAAATTTTTTTTCTGATATGAGTGAAGGGACTTCAAGGGAGGGAAGTCATGCATAACAAGGCTTGTCCTATTATAAGGCTAATCTGTAAGGCTCTGTCTTTATTCTTTCTATCCTCAGCATAAGACCAGATTAGAAATAGCAACAAAAGGTTTTGGTTTCTTGATGGACTAAAGTAGGCTGGAGGGACAATGGAATTGGCCGTTGCAATTTCAACATTGGCATCTATTCTAAGCTCGAGTACCATACACTGCTGCAAGCAGAGTGTAAAAATGACAGCATATCTATGTATCAAATCTAGTCCTGCAGTAGAAACACTGGTATTATTTGCAAAGTGGTTAATCATTTATAATTCTTCTATTTGAGGAAATGGCCAATAGTATTAGCCATGCAAGCCTCTGTGGGCTAATGTAATTAGTCTTACGCATTTTAAGACCAGATAGAATGGTATTAGAGAGAATGGAGGACTATTTTAATTGGATGATGGCAAAATCCCTCTAAGCACTATGGCTGTCTCCTGTGTTCAAAATCCTTTAAAAAGTTCACAGATTCCAATTGTTTTCTGCAGTAACAGTATTTCTATCTAAATTATATTAAATGTGTCAGCTCATTTCCAGAGTAAAAATGATAAAAGCACATTCAACTCCTGCAAAGCTGATCACTTTAAAGAAAAATATAAGATAATTAAAAGCTGTTACAACTGACAATACAACACTGCCGCTTCAAAATTCTCCCCTAATTACAGCTGCTAACTTCTAGTAGCAACTGTAACAGTGAGTCAGATTTGACATTACAATAGCATCCCAACCTCTTGTTTGGGGGAAAGGCTCTTGGGAAAATACAATTACAAGGTGAGCATATCCAGCCAAGACCATTGCAAGTTTTGAAAAGCCAGTGATTGCTTTCATTTTTTTTCATGTTGAGAAATCTAGATTAGTTCCCCTTTGTTTGAATGCAGTTTTTTCAACAAGGTCAAATGTAACCGGGTGGAGCTGATTCCCTGAAAACATGAAGGGGTCTTAAAAGGGATGGGCACTGCTCCTTGAAAAGACCTTCTTATATAGGTAATTTTTGAACCAAGTGTAGGCTCATACAGATAGCTTTATACCATTCCTGTTCTTGTATTTGCGTGACAGGATAGAGGAAGGGTGTTTTAAAGCATATTGTACTACTTGGTTTGGTACTAATTAACCTTTTCTGAGTTTGGTATTAATGTGTTACAGAAGGCAGAGAAATTCTGAAACTGCTATAGCTTAAAAACAGTGGATGTTTTTGCCCTCCAAGAATATAGTGTCTCCATTGTCTTTAACAGGGATTAAAGGAGGGATGAAGATGTAAATTAGAGCCAGTTAGGCTTTTTCTCAGCTGTACAACAGGAGCTGTTGACTCTTGGTCTCCCAGTCAGCCTGACTGAAGATTGGGCCTGCATGTGTCTCCTTTAAGCTTGTGCAATTGGCATTTCTTTCTATGAAAGGAGGATACAAAAATGGAAAGGTCTGAATTCATTATCAGCACAAACTGAGAAAATCCCATGATGGGCATTTTGTCCAGAGCCTTGGAAGACTTCATAGGTCCTGTGCTTTAATATGTAACCTGCAGGTTTAAAGTCTTAAGGCTACATATCTCTGTCCTCTAAGAACACTTACTCTAACCCTCATGTGAATTCAGGGGTATGTACTGTACCTGGCAATCTTTAAACCAAAGTGCTTTTTAAACCAAATAAATTTCAGTGATTTTTATCTATCACTGAGAATTTGCTTCTATGAAGAAGTAGTTCCATCAGATTGTGCACAGTGATTTAGTGCACGGAGAAATTGCAAAATATCTTATGAAAAAGAAAACACACAAAAGTTAATCACTGGTCTACTGTACGGAAATGAATGCTAAGATCATTCTAAGATCAATACAGTGTTAGAATAAAAACTGAATCAAATTCTTTTCTCAGATAGTCGGTGGTTTAGGTTTGTCAAATTAATGGGCAATTCTTTGTAGACTTCATGGCTTATCCTGTCTGGTTCTTGCATTAAGCAAAATTACTATTAAATAATTCTTTCTGAGGAAATCTTTCAGCTTAAAGCTAATGCCAACATTCAGGTATGGAAGATTTTTCTGTAGAGTTTGACCTGCTACACATCCAAGCAGAAGGAAGAGTGGAGGAACACAATGCTGGGGTTTTCTGTGTCTAAAGTATTTTCTGATTGTGGTATTGCATAATTCCCAAAGAGTGATACACAGTCTATTTTGAGAAAGGGTGGAACAGAACAGTGAGAAAATATGAAGTGTTGAATTACCATCCCTTAACAAAAATCTTCCTTAAGATCCAGCTACTTGTAAAATCCATATCTCTGTCACCGAATAGCTACTAAGAGTTGCCCCCAGGACAGAGCTTCGAAAGGAATCACCATCCTGTTCCCATAGTGGGACATCAAGACATCAGTTACATACCCTGTATCATAAGGGTCTGATCCAAGGGCCGCAACAAGGCAGTTTCTATGCAGCCATCTTCCGACATTTCTGGTTACATTATAATTACTTTAAAATATGTGCCATCATGGAGTGAACTATGTAGAGCAATTAATACAGACCCTTACATTGTTGCCATCTGCTATGAAATTTTCAGAGGACTTAAATGTGAACCACGTGAAATCCTTTCAAGGCTACTCTTGGTCTGACTATACCCTGTATAGATGTCACTTATCTCCCTGTCTCATCGGGTAGTAATCAGCTATCCCGAACCTATGACATTCACTCCAAAGTGATCATGGGGAAGAAAAACATAGTGTTGTTTCAGGTCTCATCTGGTTTTAAAAGTAATTGAAGAGGAACATTTCATTCCATTTAAAGTATCCCAAGAGTAGAAGTTAGTGGAAAAGAACTTCTAAGAGCAAATGAGGAAGGTTCTAAAAGAAAAATACCCGAGGGATCATATCTCAGACACAAATATTTTTTTAAATTACAGGTGCTCATAATTACTTGTAAGGGAGAAAACTAATTATGGCAGTCTTCAGGGAGCTTAAACATGGTAAATACTGCGAGAAAGCAGCCTGGGTTTTTGAAAGTTATTTGTATACATTGCTTACACTTTCAGTCCTTACTGATATGTAAGCGTCTCTCTTTTTTTTTTTTTTTTTTCCCCATTTTGTTGTTACACAAAAGTATTTTTATTTATGTTAAATAATGAGAAATACACCTCAATTCTTTCTGAATTTCCTGCTTTTAAAAGTTTTAAAAGGTTTTCTTCTTATAAACAGAGGATATTCCTGTGCTCACTGAACGAACACATGAAATCTTGTGTTCATCAACAGAAAAAGCTGTCTGAATCTATTCTGTATTGCCAGTATATATTTAAGCCATGGTGGAAAAATGTAGGTTTTTTTTAAATGTGAATGAATGTGTTCTTGTTCTGAGGCAAATAATAAACATTGAAATATTTTTCATATATTGCTATGGAAAATTGCTGTTGTACTAGAACACACCATGTGATAACAGATACAGATGTGGCTTAAAAGATCACATTCAAACATTTAGAACAGCTATGTATGTTTTGAATAAGGCTTTTGCATATGTCTCAGCTACTAGTGTCTTCTATATACGATGTATTGAATTGTTGTTCGGACTCAAATTGCCACAACCCCAAGGAAAATGTGTACAAGCTACAAGCCATGTGTCCCTTTCTACATGTGAACTATGTTGGCAAAATAAGGAGCAGAGAAGAAAAACCTCTGTTTTATTGTATATTACTTAGCTAGTAGATTGCTACAGCATGTCTGGATTCATCAGTAAGTTCTAGAGTTACTCACAGTAAATTAGAATTAAGTATGCTTTTTACACAAAAAACTAAGACTACTCAGCACTGTGGTTTATCATATATGGTTTCCAGTTGCATGTCATTCAGACAGGATGCTATAAGCTTTAAAAATCTCCTCTTCCACTGACTTTTCTAAAACAGAAAGGATGGAAAAACTGAATGAAAGAAAATAAACATTTTTTCTGTTAGAGAAAAATAAGATCCCCCTTCTTCCGACCTTCTTCCTGTTTTTTATACACAAAGATTTTCAATAAACCAAACCAAAGCCTACCTCAGTATAATGCCAATAAAGCTAATGGCATAGAGATACAGTTAATTTTAAAGAACAGTACAGCCATGTACTATGTTATTTTGATTTGTATTGACCTTCCATGGACTTGGACGAGACTTCCATTGCCCCAGTGCAATTGGAGTCAATGTTAATTTTGACATTGTGAGAGATACACAATCAGAAATACCGTAAGAGTGAATCAGTCCAAAATATTTGCATAGCAAAAATTCTGTTGTATAAAAGGCATAAATTGTCTCTAATATTACGGCATTACAAATTTTGTCCCCTGAATGCTAAATTTTATGACGAGTAACTCTACTTGCTGTAGTGACTAGTCATGAACTCAGTTATATGTGTTATGTGGCTTTAAAATACAGCACCTTGGAAGTGAAATCCTGTGAGTAAACAGTTAAAGATCTTTTTTTATTAGCTTTTTACTGGTTACAGCTGATTAAGTGATTGGTTAGGTCTAATTCTAATATTTTTTTGTATACTTTCCACTTAGATCTAGATTCGTTTGAATTTGTAACAAGCAGGCTCATTATCTATTCCATCTAGGTCCTAGTGACAAATTCTTAAATGATCAATCAGTAATTAATTACCAGAAAATAGCTGCACCTCACTGAATTTGGTAAAATGTGTCTAGTTATACAAGTATGTTAATTAAGAGACTCCTGTATATTATCTGATGTGTTACAGCAGTCTAGAAGTGATATTCAGTCAAGATCCTGAGGGGACAAAGGAAGGCAAGTAGCAGCATACAGACCCTGGACTTTAAGAGGACAGATTTCAGTTCAGGCAGAGATTTCTTTCGGGTGGGTGAGATCCTGTGTAAGGCAGCTCTGAAAGGAAACGGAGCTCAAGAGAGCTGGCAGGCCTTTAAGGGCAACCTTCTGCAAGCAGAACGCTCCGTTCTGATAACCCAGGAAAATAAGCAGACATACCAGGAGACCTGCTTGGTTTCACAGGGAACTCATGACTGAGCTCCGGTACAAAAAAAAAAAGGACATAAACAGGACATGAAAGTGAAGACAGACAATAGAAACTTTGCCTCTCTGCCTCTGTGTTTAGGGAAAAGGTCTTTGTGCCTAAAGACACAAGGTTCAAAGGAGGAAAGGAACTCCCAGCATAGAAAAAATCCCAGGAGGACAAAGCCAGGCCCTTTACTGAGGTGCACAGTGAGAGAACAAGAGATGGGCTCATAAACTGAAATGGGGAAGGTTCTGACTGTATATTATGTCAAAAAAAAAAATCACTTGGGATAATTAAGCATTGGAGCCGGTGCCCAGAGAGGTTGTGGCATCTCTTTCTGTGCAGGTTAAGACCTGACTGGACCAAGCCTAAAGCAACCAGATCTGAATTCAGTGCTGACATTGCTCTGGGAAGGAGGAGATTGGACTAGAAACTCCCAAGGTTCCTTCCTACATGAATTCTCCTATGAGTCTATAAAAATTTAATTGCAGGGATAAGATATAGGTATAAGTATGAGCTTGATTTGTTCAATGCAGTACTTTCATTTATTTAATCTTGTGCCAGGGTAAAGGTATAAAAAAACCCCTTCACAGCTATTACATTTGTGTCAAGTCAAGAAGTCGTGTCAGTTTTTTAATATCAGCCAAAGATTACCAAAGACAAAAACTTGATGAGCACTTTGCATAATTGAAAAGGCAAAAATTGCTCCTCAGAACTATTCTAAATAATTCTTCACAGTTCCGGGCTTACTGGGCATGTTTTTCCTTTCTGCTAATGAAAATGATTTGAACCATGAAAAGAGGTTCACCTTTAATCTCAAATAACTGATTCAAGGGAAAAAAAGAAAATATTTTGTATGTATTATAGATTCATTAAACTATTCAGCACCCCTTGAAAACTGGAAAATTTCCTAGCAAATGGAAGAAAAATATTTCTCACGTGATGTAAATAGCACTTAATACCATAGTGAAGCCCACCATTTTATGTTCAGGAACTATGCCTCGGTATATGTTACAACAGTATGTGTTTTCAGTGAGAGAAAGTACTCATCCTCACCATCAAGTAAGTTAAAAGTAATGTCTGCATAAAACAAATACTTTCCACATTTTCCAGATTTAAAAATGACTGATTCAAAGCTAGAACCTACAGAACTGTTCTATATGAATTTCTGCTTTCTATGATGCAAACGTATCAATTCCCTAGCCTTGTTACTAGTGCTTTGAGGAGTATTTGTATGAACCCTCAAACACAAGGAAAATTTCCAGCTGTTCCAGCTGTGCAGCTTACACACTGCCGTGCTTCTAGACGTACAGCCAGAGGACTCTGTTACATCCACCTGATCACTGTCACTGCTGTTCCGTTATGATCGTCTTAGGACATGATAGTTGAGTTCTGTGTATCTGAAAAACTTGAAGTTTTTCCATTGAGGAATGACAAAATCATTGTACAAAGAAACTGTAACTAAGTGGAATAATTAAGTTGCCTTTAAAGTTGGAATTAAATAAGGATGAGGCACAAGTATCTGGTTTCCAAAAAAACCTCATATCACGAGCAATGTTCTAAGCAGTGATAAATACAGATTTATTTCTAAAGTAATATTTGTGTGGAGTCATGAACATTTTATATAGTTTCCCTTGATAAATGGATTACCATCCCGCAATTTCTCATAAACAAGTATGTTAGTTAATTTAGTTTGTTAATAGACTAAATGTGGTAGGTAACCGAAATTGATACAAGTTTTGACTAAATATAATTCCAAAGAAAACAAAACAAACATTTCTGCATTTCAACTTTATGGCTGCAAACTTTTTAAATGGATGGAATATATAAAGGATGCCATATCTCTAGTCAGAAGTTAGAAGTACCTCAGAAAATTTCCTTATGCTACAGAACGAAAAAAGGAGACAGAAAATACATTTTTCCCCAAAACTTAGCAGAAATTATAGCCAGTAGGCGGTCGTGCTTTAACTTTAAAAAACAGGCCTGAACTTTATGACTTTCTGCCTTTACCTTCCAGCAAGGTTTATTTTTGGTTCCTTTCCAACTGAAAAATGGACTATGAGATTCTCTTCAGGTTTAAAATAATTAGTAAACCCTTAGAATACTCATTATAAATAGATCAAAGCTTTAACCCAACTTCAATACAAAGGCAAGCCTTTTAGATCAAACTTGAACTACCACCCATCCCACGTACGTCCTGCTGATATCTTTCTTTGGGTTCTGTTAAATTATTAACACCAAAATACTGAATAATTCATTATTTAAAGAAAAATAATAAGAAACTTCATTTATACAACTTTTATACCAATTACGTTTTCTCTTTTCTTCTTTCCTTTTTAATGTGGAGTGCTTTTTTGCTGTAAATGTAATGGCTCGATCCCTCATTTATAGGTGAAACAAAACTAAAGGGAATTAGGAAGTCAAGAAAATGCAAGCAGGGGGCATTAGGCATTAATTGAAAAGGTAAAAATAAAGATGTTTGTAATGATCAAACTCTCTTACTCTGCCAGCAAGTACCTCGAATTCTTGACGACACTCCTAGATGTCCAGTCGCCAGGGCAATTCAGAATTAGTGTAATCAGGTGAACTGATGTGTCACGTAAGAGTAACAGACAAAAGTGCCCCTGGATGTTACTGTCATCTACAATATCCAGGTGGATCTGAACAATAATATAAAAGAAGCTACACCAGGAGTCTGAATTCTGGGAAGAACTATATAGCTTTTTATAAATCGGAAAGTTCTCTTCTGTGAAGAGTCTGCAGTTTGTCTGAATGAAAAACAGTCAATAACAACTGTATGTAAAATATTTTGCCAAATAATTTCAAAAATACACCAAGGCTCAATATAGCACAAAGGATGCAAAAGTAGCAAAGTATTTGAATCGCTGTGCTTTTAAAAATTAGGAACAATATGTGATATCAGAAGCATGATATTTAATGAAAACGAGCTTCAATTTACAAAAATAGTAGTAGTAGTTTATTAGTCAGCTGGCAGCTGAAATTGATGGCACATTCCTTCATGGTCTCTTTACCGTAGACATTTCAGTATTCACACAGGTACGCTCACCCTGCCTTATGTCTGGCTTGTGTGCTTAGCACTTATAAATCAGAGCAACCCCAAAGTAACAAATGCATTTATATGAAGAAAAATCTCACTCTACAGATTTAAGAGTTGGCATTTTCAGTATGGAACAGCATGTTTAATTTAAGGAAAAAATCCAAAACTCTTAAGATCCGTATTTTTCTCTTATTCTTTTAAGCTTCTACCATAACTTGGAAATGTTTAAATAAATTATTTTTGAAGGCTATCGAAATAAAAAACTTTTAACAATGGTTTGCTGCAGCAGCCTGTGCACTGATTCAGAACACACTGTATAGTAATGATAAAAAGGTCTGCAGTATCACTAAAAAGCATTTATTAGTGAAAGTGGATAAGAAGTTCATAAAAGAAAATGCCCTTTCACAAGGCATTAGTTCAAGTTACCAGTACATGTCAAAAAATAGGATCACTCCATGTAAAAATGAGTGCACTGCAAGTGCCTCATCCTTTATCGACAAAAATACATACTATGCTGAAACACTGGGACTACAAGGTAGAACTTAAATGCACACATTTTCTAAGATTTTTTGTAATTTTATTGGGTAGGTTTCAGGCAATTTCTGACTTGTGCATTGCCAATGTGAAAGTGGCCAATAAAATCAAAATCCTGTTTTGCCAATATTTTCATTGGACTTGGAGATACCTATAGGTAGAACGGGCAAATTTTGCAGTAAAATGTAACATCATCTTCTAGATTATTTTTTTTCTGTTAGTTTTTTTCTTTTCCAAATTGCTAAGGATGTAATAATACAGAATTATGAAAGCCATAGTAACTCTTCTCATGTCAGGAGCAGAAGAAGCACAGAAAGCATGTATCTGTTTTCACTTCATACCTGTTATTCAGGAATGAAGTTATTCATTGCACTCACTTTATATTCCTAGATTCTTCTGGCCAGAATCATGTGTTTATGTTTGTACATCACCTTCAGCAAGCAATCCTGATGAGAACTTTTCAATTCTCTATAATATAAATTCTGAACATCAAATAACTTTCCTTTCCAAATGTCATCTTTTACTCCAGTATTATTTATGTCAGAGAGAATATCTGCTATCCTGAGAGTCATTACTATTGGAAATAAATAAATAAAAAGAATAAAAATAATTTTAAAATAAAGTACAGGTTATAGAATTTGTCTAAACCAAAAAAAAGAACATTTTAGAAATATTGCTTTCCTCCTCATTTATTGTGTTTTGTCGTTCCTAAAGAAATGTTTACAGTGATTCTGCAGGATTGAAAACTTAGAGATGATACAAAGAGAAGAACATGCAGTGAACGACAAAGATTCTTCTAATTCTCTCTGATAAAAAATACAGCCATTCATGCTCCAGTATTGCCATCTCAATAGCTGTTTCTCAGTATTCTTCCAGTTTTATTCCTTCTACACTTGCTTGAATTCACCATATAGATTTAAACAGCTGCACAGTGTATAGTGCACAGTATATTACTGTGTATAGCAGCTCAGACCTAAATAAGCAGATCTTTCTTTGGGCTTTTCATCACACCAGACTAAGATGCCTCTATTAATTCAAGTCCTCTGGTATAATGTATCGGCAAAATGAGGCACCAAATGTTTGCCACAAGTTAGAGAGCAGTGATGCGAACTTGAAATAACTTATTCTTTGCTGCTACCCTAGAAACAGAAAATGAAGCGAGGTTCTGGGACATTTTGCAGTTGGGTGGGTTGAAGTTGCAATGTATTTAATTTAAATAGGAATGGGAATTTTTGCTCCATCACACTTACACAACTGAGGCCATATTCGGATTAACTGATAGTTCTAACAGAAGCTATAGCTCCTTAAATTGAAGATAAGCCTTGTCCTGGTTTCAGCCAGGATGGAGCCTAATTTTCTTCCCAGTAGCTGCTGTGGTTTGGATTTAGTATGGGGTTTGGTATGTGAAGAATGTTGATAATACACGGATGTTTGTTGGTTGCTGCTAGAGATCAAGGATGTTTTCCAGCTTCCCAGGTTTTGCCAGTGTGCAGGTGCAAACCTTGGAGGGGTTATAGCCAGTATAGTTGACCCAAACTGGTCAAAGGGAGTATTCCATACCATAGATGGCATGCCCGGTATAAGTGGGGGTCAGCTGGTGGGCTGGGTTCCCTCCCTCCCTCCCTCCCCCCCCAGGAACTTGGGTTCCAAGATCATGCTCGGTTTCGCCCCATGATCGCTGCTTGGGACGGGCTGTATTGGTCATCGCGTTGTCGGGTGGTGAGAAATTGTGCATTGTTTGTTTTGTATTTTCTATTATCATTATATTATTATAATTATTAATATAGAATATTATGATTGTCTTTTCCTTTGCTGTCCTGGTGAACTGTCTTTATCTCAACCCATGAGTTTCCCTTTCTTTTCAATTCTCCTCCCCACCCCACTGGGGAGGGAGTAAGCAAGCGGCTGCATGGTACTTAGATGCTGGCTGGCGCTAAACCACGACAAGTCTTAAAAAACAAAGTGTTGTTATCAAAATGGTTACATTTTATTTAGGAAACATGATACTAATTTTAGTTGAGGCTCATGCAATTAAGCTACTTTACACACATTCACATGTATTTACACTCTTATTAAAGGTGTTTTTTCTGCAGAAAAAATAAAATGTAAAAATTATTCAGCAGCTGAAGCAGAAGTCAAACCAAAAAGTATTTCCTCTGAGACATGAATAACTCATGAATTCTTATCCAATTCTAGCTTTCAAACCAGCTTCACACAAACCTTTCGGTCAATTTAAACGTTGTTTAAATTGAGTGTAGTTGTACCTGCCTCTCATTAGCATTAACTGACAATTGAAAAGCAAGATACAGTTTTCTTATTTCTCATAAAACTTTGGGAATTTAATCACTCTTCCAGGATGGAAGATTTGTAGCTAATTCTTCCAGTAATCTTAATGGGAATTCTATGCATAAAAATGTGTATGAATATCAAATTCTAAGAATATAGATTTTTGGTTTAAAAGTTTCTCATTTCCTTTTCTGTGTGCATGCAAATCAGCATGGTTAAGCATAAATTGAAAAGGAATTTAGAGAGATTACTTTGTTAGTGGCATATAAAAGGATATTCACATGATAACACAGAATCAGGCAGCACGGTGGAAGTAAGAGCTTTCCAAGGTCTGTTAAACTAACAAATGTGATTTCTCTTCTCTTTGATTTGCTTTGTAAAGAATACAAGATCATAACTTGGCTTGTTGGCTTCTGTGCCTACTGAAACTGGATTGCACGCTGGTTGCCAGTTCTACGCCTTAGAAATGGCCTGTCACGTACTCCACTTCTAGGAGCTCAGTACTCAGTGCTGAGGACTCGGTATTCTGTGGTTTTCCTTACATAATTTTCACGACAAAGTATTACAGTTCACTGCAGTCATACATTCAGGGAACAGTTCATTCTAAACTTCATGTAATGGGCTTCTGGAAGTTAATGTTACACTAATTAACATTAAAGACAGTTTAATTTCATATTTCGTCAGGATGTAATTTCATTTAAGTCAGTGTAAGTGCACTGGTATAAAAAGAGCATAAATGGAAGGACAAGCAGACTATGTGTGTTCATATCAAACTTTATTTTCAGAGTACCAAAATGTAAGTAAAATGATGTTACTTCTCCAGGAAAGCTTTCTTTGGGGTGCCAGGCAAGTCGATACACAAATATTTTTATGGACCTTTATTTTTTTATTTGCTGTGCTTTGTCTGTTTGGTATTACCATTGCTGAATTCTTGCTGGTTTTATGCTGGGTTTGGTAGTTCAGTTTCTGATGCCTGTAACTGGCATGTTTCTTCTAGGCAGCAGCAAAAGCAGTACTTTATACAAGCCCTTGTAGATAATTTTGGATAATTTCCTTCCTAGTTTCTATTTTTGGAAACGTTTAGGTGATAGGAACAAACACTGAAAAAATGGATAAACAGCAAATGAATGTTTGTTATGCAAAAAGAATCTATACCATTTTCTCCATCAATTTCAAGTTACAATAGCAACGTAGACTTCATTGCAAGTATTCCTGGCAATTAATAGCCAGATGAGTTCTCTTGATTACTGCAAGCCAGCAGTTCTTTCGGTCTGTCATTAATCCCTGAAATACTTTTACGCTCAATCACTGTTGCTTAACAATATTCATTTGATTGAATGCCATATTGTGCCACGTGTTGAATGCCCATAGGTACTGATGTGTGACTTAAGATTCTGGCTTTTCACAGTTTTCCTTATCTCCCATTTAATTTTATCAGTTGCTGACTTTTGTTGTTGTCTTTCTTTTAAACACACTTCTTCTTCAGTCTGAAGTGCCTAGAGAGGGAAATTTCACTCTCAAAATTGAAATAAAATTGGTTTTTAAAAAGAAATCTCTCTTGTATGTGTGTAGGTATGTATCTATAGATCAGACAAAGACAATTGGAATCTATGAATGCAGACATTACAACGAAATGTAGACTCAGTTCTAACTAAAATGGCAACAATACAGATAGCAAAAAGACGTGAAGCTAATGCAGGCGCACTTGCATACAGCATCACAAACAATACCAAATCTCTCTGTGAATAATTCACATTTCCCTGTCTATGAGAGTCTGTTCACCTTACAAGAAATGCGTAGTGTAGCGAACCTCAAATACCCCAGCATGAAGTATTTGCATCTAAGAGTTTAAGTTGAAAGAACAAAGTGATGTATCGCTATGGGAATCTGCGGGAGTTTTGAAATCTTCAGTAGTTTATCAATTCTTTGCTGGCAAGAGGAATTTTTATATTTATCTACTTGGGAAGGGGTAATAAACAATAGAAGTTCTGAGGTGTGTGAGAAAATTATTATTTGCAACAAAATCTTATCCGTTTCCCACACTTTTTATATAGTCTGTAAATACATATATGAAAAGAACTATATAGTGAGGTGTTTGCAGTAGCAAGGTTCGAGATTGTTAAGACCTACAAGGTCTCTTCCAGTCGTCATATACTCATTTTAGGAGTAAGACCAGATGTGACAAATAATCCTGTTAGTAAGAATTTTAAGTAATATTCAATCTACACATAATTTAGTGCACATCCTGGTTTATGCAGCAGGCAGAGAAGTGTGTGACCAGGCATGGAAGAGAATTATTTGGACCTGAGCAGCTGAATTTTAGCAATATGGCTGTATGTTCAATTTTGCACATTTTTACATTTATTGTTAGTGTTAGCATTTTACATTATGCTGTAAAGCTATTCAGAGCTCAAGCTAAGATCTTTGCAATTTGTGAAAGATATACGCTACTCTTTCCAAAATAGTAAATATTAGCTCTAGGATTTGGTAGCCTAAATCCTTGGATATTTTTAACTTTGGTGGCAAATTTTTGATTAAGGTTCTCAAAGCTTTAGTCATCAGACAAGTAAGATGATTCAGATAACATATGCAAGATATGTAGCAAACAGTATATTGCTAATAAGAGTTGCATCCTATGGTACCCTACACCTACGGTACAGTAAGACCCAGCAAAGAAGCTCATTATCACAACAGGGAAGCTGAAACTCACGTGTCATTCATATAAAAAAACAAAGCACTGCAGCAGTGTGCTAAAAATACCAATGATTAAGATACACCAATGATGAATGACAGAGTATTGCACAATTTGCTTCCTCTGGATTTGTCTCCTTTTTAATCACAGTCCAACATTGTATTCTACAATAAAATTAAGTTTAACCTTGCAAACATAGCAGATAACTACTAGCATTCTGCTTAGTTCCCCACTGTGACTTTGTAGGAAGTCGCTGAATTGTTCCCGTTGGAAGGGTCCTGGAAAGGGCTGTAGTCCAACCTCCTGCGCAGGTATGTGTCAGTGCTGAATAGAGACCAGATTGCTCCAGGCTTTGGCCAGTTGGATCTTGAAAACCTCTAAGGACAGAGATTTTACAGTGTTTCTGGACAACCTGCTTCACTGTCTTTATTATGACAGCGGTAAATACACATTCCAGAAGTGAATACAAATGAGTAATGAATGACATACATTAAAATTTGAGTATTGTTTTGAGCATTTTGTTGGGGGTTTTTCCCCTCTTAGGGGGTCAAAGACTCATTTACTCTATTACACATACATGTTTTGGAGCCATATAGTCATGCTGGTAACTAGTAGTTGAGAACAGTGATCACCAAAAAAAATTGTTAGTAATTACACATGGGTGACACTTATGCAGTCATTATACTGGTCGCCAGGTTGAACAACAATCTGTATGCATACTTAATATGCAGACACCTTATAAATAGCTAATAAATGATTAAATGAAATTGCTGTTTTCATAATGAATTAGTACAAGATCTGTTGTACATAATGTTTGGAATATTTAAATGGTTTAACATACTCCAGTTATAAGTACTCTGCAGCTGGCTGTTAGAACACAGATTCATCACTTAAGTATTTTTAAATTGTTTATATGTGTCATTACAATATGCCAGAACTTGTATAATTTTTTTTTTAATCATTTCTAATTACTGGGTCAAACCACAAGCCAGTTCTCTGGAAAAAAAAAACCCAAACCAACAACGGTTCCCTCTTTGGGCAGAATGGAACAGAGCAGAAATGGGGGCTTGATTTGCATCACGCTTGAATATAAACTGCAACAGCTGCTGCATTTGATCAAGACAAAATTTCTTTACCCAGATCTCATTCTGGGAAGCAAAATGTCATTTTTTCTAAATCGGCTGTGAAGCTCAGCCTGGTTACATAATGTACACTCTTCCCAAGTTTCCAGCATGCTGTGTTTGCCCAAGAGAGACTTGGATCATGTACAAATTTTGTTCTGAATCTCCAGTAATTCTCCCACAAATTTCCAGCGCCTGTGGAGTTACAATGCGTTCAGCGCTACAGACCAACGTTGCAAACACTTGAAGGGTAAGGGGAAAATTTTGGCTGCTCCGAGATCATTCTTTTCCAAGCTGAGGGATCCTTCCATACGCATCTGTGTGATTTAGCCTCTGAACATTTTAAAACCTTGCACTAGGCATCGCTCCTCTTATTCCATGAAGAAGACAGTATGGAAGATGGTAATCAAAATACATTTTCCATATTTCATATTGAATCTGTGAGCAAAATGCACGCGTGTATGTTCTGTTGCAATCAATCTGTCAGAATCTGCGCAGAACACCAGATACTGTATACTCTGGGAGTGTATGTCATGTGCTATCTGAACAAACAGATGGAAAGTGAAACAACACTGGTCTAATCAGGTGAGGTAGTACTTCTGTAATACTGATAATTGACACACTAATCAGAACTGTAAAACCCCTTAAACGAAAGAAGAAGAAAAGAATAAACTGTCTCTTAATGTCGTACTAACAATCTTATCCTTATAGAAAAGCTCTGCAACTATCAAAAAACTATAGCTAGCAGTCCAAGTCAGTCCCTACATAAAGCCATAGTTTATACAACTGCAAACAGAGCAATTTCTAATGAAAAGAAACGCATAGAGTTAAATGGCATCTTGCCAACTCGGTGAACAACAATATGCATATAGTACATACAGTATTCTCTTTCAGGGTGCGCTGAACCATGACAAACATGCATTATTTTACATAGATACAATTTCACACACAAATTGTCATCACTCGGGTTCTTCAACCATTATTAGAGTGAGACAAGTTTACTTAGGGTTGAGTTGAGTCTCTGTGAATTTTATACCTATCTCCCCCTTTCTGCAGTTTCGTCACTCTTTGCCTGAAAATAAGCGAGAAGGGCAGTGTCTTCTGTTCTGCTAAAACTTGCATCTCATTTCCCTTCAGCAAATTTCCACACCATTTACCTTATAGTCCCCTTGCTACTTTTAAAATAAAGACATACCGACGAAAAATACATGAATATTCAGTGAGCTGAATATTGAAGAAACTGTACACTTCTACTATATGAAAAACAAGTTCCTTTTATTGAATTACATGCACTCCCTTTACATCAGTGAAACTGAATGGGTGTAAGTTAGGGTAACCTTTCCTGAAATTGCAAACATGTCCTATAGCTATTAAACAAGCCTTTGATCTTAAGGCATGTTGGTGTCATTGGGTAGGATTTTGTAGACTTTTAGCCTCCCAAGGAGAATTTTTACCAAAATAATTTCCCCCTTTGAATTTTATGCACAGCAAATACTGTGAGGGGTGCACTTCTGCACCCCTTGCATAACTTCTCTATAGTAAAAACCCAGTAGTCTTCTGAGTTAGAGTAACTACTGCTATCTTACACTTTGGTAAAAGTATCCCATTTGTCCCAAAACACCAATAAATCCTTTGATGTTGCCATAAGCAGACTGTCAGTCAAAACCAGACTGAATTGTAACATCAGCTTCCCCAAAAACTTAGTTTCAAAGAAAAGAACTAATTTGACAGCTTCCATGGTTCCTCTGTTCAGCCATTCAGTTTGAAGCTATTCAACTCTGCACTTTTGCTTTTGCCTGTTAAGCACTCTGCATTAGAACCATCAATTTTATCTGAACATTTTAGCATTTTCCTTCAGCACTTGGGTGCTTCTCCATGAGAATTTAATGTTTCGCCTTGGTTCTTGTTCTCTGCTAGCTTGGCAAAACCTCTCAGGCTTTTTGATATTTTTCTCAGTACTTCAGTGTCTTGCCTCAAAGCTTCTCTTTATTGCGAGGCTCCAATGCCATAGTTTCTTTGAACACTTTCCCTTCATCCTGGCACTTTGCCTTCGTATTGCAGCATATTCATCTCAGTACTTTGGTGTTCCAACCAGGTACTTCTACAACCATGTCTTCGCGTCTATGAAATTTTCCTCTAGGACTCTGCTGTAATTCTTTCCTACATAGGTGGTTCTTTCAGCTCCATTTAAATTACCAGGCTTAAGGCAGAGTTTGACATATCCGAGACAGCGGCATAACACAGTGCTCCTAGGTAACCCGATGTACTCTCCTCCATCCCTCCTCCCCGCCCAAAATAACATGAGCAAAAATTAATTAATGATCATCAGCTCCTGACACAGAAAGTTAATGCAGTGAGGTTTGCCCGGTTTGATTTCTTTTCCTTATTCCGATACATCAGAAACTCCTGGGAAGAAATTCTCATGAGAATTTTGTTCCTCCTGGTTGGGTAGTCTGAGTGGTACTGCCACCAATACTACTGGTGTAGTACTGTTCTTACTGCTATTATTATTTTATGTCTACTTGGAACATTTTCACTCTTCTTCTAATCAAATAATACGATGTTTTTCTGCATTTTCAGTCAGAAAACACTAACAGGAGAATGACATCAAGCTTCAGTTCTTTCCCAGTATATCCGAATCTAATGTTTCTTAGTGATGAGTGCTGGTGCTTTCTTTGGGAAAGAAATGATCATGTAGAATTCCAGATTTCAATACACTAACTTTTCCTGGATCAGCATCAAGTTCATACTGATTGTTTCATGACAAAAATACACTAATAAGGATTCATTTACCAACCTTTTTCCAAAGTTGGCCACTTCACTGAGCAATACATGCAGAAGTTAATACATTAGACATGCTCAAAGCAAAGCAAGCAGCTCTTAAACACTAACAATATTTTGTTTCATTAAATGCACCAAGCTGAATTTTTATATGTCTGAAAAACAGAGATACTGTAACTTTGAGTGACATATGATAGATACAATCCATGTTTTTTATAAGTCAGCACAGCTCAACAGACATCAATCAAGATGTGCACATTTATATAGCTGTAAAAGTCTTATACATATATGAATGTTTACACTAGCTACTGTAAATATATTCAGCTCTCTTAACACTGAATTTATTTTTGTAGAAAAAAAATAATCCAAAATTGCAGATTCCTTCCTATAAATAGTTCTTCAAAAAACAGTGGCAGGTTTGGGTTTGGTTTTTTCCCCTCATCTCAGCGATCTATTTGTTAGACTTCTACCAGTAACATGCTGGTCAGTAAGATGAAAGAATTACATCAAGACCCCATCACAAGTCATCCAACTTCTAAATCTTCCTCTTCAGTAAGTGCTGGCAAGAGAAGGAAAAAACCAAACAAGCAATGAACAACATTCTTATTAGAGTCCTCATCATGTCCTGAAAGCAGCAGGGTTTTGAGATAATGGCAACACGCAGCTATTTACAACTTGTTAACCTTAACACCGGGCTCTGAGAGCCAAACTGTCTGTGCACTCGCTGGCATTTTTCCTAAAATCTTGCAAGCCTTTGTGAAGGAAACAGTCACAGGATTTCAAATCATCTTTTGGAACCTATTGCTTTCAGAACAAGAAATGTTCCTTTTAGGGACCGTATCTGTGGAAAAGTAGGAGTCACTGGGAGACAAACAGGCACAGAAAGGTAGTAGTGGATCGTGGATACATGAAATGGCAAAATGCTTTTCAGCCATCTAGAGGAATGACAGTCCAAATGTAAATTCATGTAAAAAGGAAATGTAAGGAACGTAAGATCTAACACATTGCAACACTGATATTTAAGATGTACCCAAACACAATGCCACTAGAAAACATGTCACGAGCCCCTTCCATTAATCTTCCATCAACAGGCTACATCAGAAAAACGATTCTACGTGAATGTCTTACGTTTTGTGATGTTTCAGTCTTAAGCCAGAGCAGACTCGGTGTCCTTATTCTTGTCTGGATTTACCTTCATTGTCAGTCACACTGTTAGAAATGCCATGACTGAAGTCTGCTCAAGAGGATTCTGCACATGGGTATTTCAGGCCAGAGATGAATTTTACTGGGACTGCTTCATGAAGAAGCTTGCTCAAAACCTGTAAGCCCAATGTTTAGCTCAGACCAAGCACGTAAGTTACGACTTTTATGACCACACCATGTCCATGCATGTCCATAAGAAACACACACATTCACTTTTAATACAAAAAAAAAAAAATGCCCACACATATATATTGAAAAAAATACTCAGTGGCAGGTAATCTTTACAAAATACTAAGAAAATTCAGCAGAAGTATCAATCCTCTTGGCATCACAGTGATTTTATTTTGGAGTCCTGAATATTTCCAGTATGACAATAAGACCAGATTCACAGTCATGTACTGAACTGGTAAAATCATGTTGTGAATGGCAGTGTCAGCTGAAATACATACTATTCATCATGATGAGGCACTGTGAATACAGCAGTTTGTTACGCATATTATTTGCAAAGGGTGTGACCTCTTGGAAAGCTGAATGAATGCGAAACTACTGTTGTTATGTTCAACAGATGCGGTTAGGACACAGTTCACGTTTTGTTGTTATCCAAGTTTTCAGTGCATTTGTGCTTCATTGACGAGTTACACCAACAAAACAAAACTAATGCCAATTCACCCAAAATACAAACAAAATGTCGTCTTCACGGCAGATCTAGAGCTTCTGAAGAAGCAGGAGATACTAACTACAAGCAAATATTCAGAGGAATCTTAGATGACCCATTAAAAGTTTGAAGCAACAGTTTTTGATGAATTAGTTTAGAAATATTTATCTGCATTTTATCTTTTAGCAGTATATTCAAAACTGTTCCCTTCACTGCATCTGTAATACTTCAGATGAAAAAAAAAAGGATTAAACAAACTGTTTCATCACAAATTATGAGTTTTTACTAGCATGCTGCTGGTTCAGTCAAGCTTGAGTGAGTAATCAAGGGTATGAAGTGCCTCGTGGACAGGCAAGCCTTTTAGCAGTCCTATGCTGTCGCTTTTTGATTTACCAAAAAAGTAACTCGCCAGAGGATTGAGCTGGTTTTTTTGGAATTTATTTATTTAATCTACAGACCTTTTATTAATTCATTTTTATTTAATTTAGAAAATCAGATTTTCAACATAAGGCCCTCCAAGTTGATTAACTATGCAGTAAGGATTTTTTTCTTCCACTCTAATGCTTTTTCTAATCTAGAAATGAAGGAAATATTAGTCTCAAGCTTCTTCCCTTCAAGTTCAGATCAATGCTGTCTTACCTATAAAATTCTCCAAACAAAATAGTGAAACTGCTTCTCGTCTTGCAAACAGACTTACTTTTAATCGTACTTTGTATTTCATTACATAATGCAGCAGTACAGACCATTTAAAGAGAAGCAGCTTTTTGGTTTGTAAATCATCTTCAGGGTTTCTGTTTCATGAGAAATGTACAGATAACTCACATTCATCTTCTCTTTAATGACTACTCCCAGTAGAATGTTTACAGCTTTTTTAACCTGTAAATCTGATGAATCTCTCAAGAGATTCATTAAAAACTTGAACAGAATTTTCTTCTCTTACAACAAACAAAACTCTGGTAATACCTTCTAATAATGAACACATTCCAAGGGAAATTGAAAATCTGTGATTTCCCTTATACAGCCCATGCATATTATCTACGATAGTAACTTATACATTTAAATTACACTATCTTGCCCAGCTATGATTGCAATGAAGTATCTTTTGAGAATTTTTAATGGTGATTCAAATAAGGGAAGGATCAGAACAACTGTTTGTGTTCTGAGTTTGTGGATACTGTCTTATATTTGCATAATTCTATTGTCTTGTAGTTGCACCAATGCAAAACCAAACAGAGTCTGTTCATATATATGTGCCTTATTCAGAACATTTAATATGAAGTTTCTACAATGAACACTTGTAATACCTTAACAGAGACAGCCTGGATTAGCACTGGACTAGTGTAAGTAGCTCCCTTTATATCCAAAGATGACCGTGTATGGTTCTATGTCCTTTTCCTGATCATCAGTCAAGGAATAGCTTTTGCTGAATTATCACCAGTTCACACTGGTTCATCAGGGCATTTCTTTTATTAAGATTTGTCTCATAAAAGAGCCCATTCCTGAATACAAGATGGAAAAAAAGCCATTGGTAAATATTCCCAGTCAGTGGCAAAAATAGAAAACCTAAATGATAAAGAGTAACTGAAAACCAGTTCATTCCCTCCTCCACACAGTAAAAAAATGGCAAAAATTATTTTCTGCTGGAGATGACTAATTATATTGACATTTTTATATTCAGCACCATCAGGGTTGATCATCTCAAAGCAAGCCTAAGCCCCATGTCTAAAATACGTGCTAACAAGCATAGAATGTTGCAGTTTGCTTTCTCTGGCATACATTTTTTCTATAGAATATTCTGCATATTTAGGAAATTCTACAACATAGTGTAGATCAGCACTTTGTTATTCAGTTTCCTAGTGCTGGAAAAACAGTCTCTATGCAGGGTACCTCCTGCAACTCAGGGAAACTTTGATTTAGCTTCTTGGTCTACCAAAGACTTCCCTGTATAGCATCTGCTCTTTTAATTTATTTAAAATCCACATCTGCAGGGTTCTGAAAATATCAGACTGAGAGCATCTAATGGTATAAATGCAATACAGCCTTTTACACGCATTCATTAAGATAAACAAATAATTAGGATAAGAAGCTTGGCTCAATGTAATCTGAAGGAAACAGTCCATCATTGTGGAACAACTATGTATAATGACCGAGCAACTAGAAATAAACTGCAAACAGTGGAGATTTATTGAAATATTTTAGTAACACCGAAGTATTTTTCAAGGGAAAGAAAGTGTTCTTGTTCAGACAGCAGAAACAAAATGGATAATGAAATGGTACAGCAAGAGTCAGGGATGGAAAATAGTGAATGAGTACATTCAGTATTCTGCTGAGTTTTCAGTTAAAATCGGCCCAAATAAACCAACACAAACCTATGGAAGTAATTTTTAACCTAAATTTCAGTTAAATTTAGCATATGCAGTATTATGATCCTTTTAGACAAGTAAAAAACATACCAATGATATCACGTTAGACAGACAGCATGGAAAATAAGTGAAAGCACCTGAAATGAAGAAATAGTCTAATCTAGCTTTAACAACAACAACGAATCGTGAAATGCTATTTCAGACTCAGGCACCTTCATCACTGCTCTCCAGCGCACAATTTTTGTTTGACTGCCTGCTTTGACAAATAATTCCATGATGAAACAATAAATTAGAGCTTCTGTAACACTGAAGATCCTTTTTAGAGAATTTTTAAGAACCTTTGTTTCACTTACAGTGGTCTTCTCTTGTAGCTAATGAAAGTACTTAAATTTCTGTCCATAAAAATAGTCTATTCTCAACGTTATCTTATTCTCTTATCTGTACAGTCCGTACATTGTTAAGTCCCTCTCTAGAAACTGCATTTCTTGCATTTTTGTAGTGACCCTGTCAATCAACCTCCAGACACTCTTGTAGTAAAGAGCACTAAACCATCAACATGAAGCATCAGCAGAACACTCTTCACAAATACAAACAAAATCCCACTCCACCTAATGTGTCCACTCCAGGAAACCCTCAGGAAAAACTGAATTAACAAGTTTGTCTTACAGCTCTGAATGTCAACTAACTCGGGTCTTGCAGGACTAAGGGAAAAGTATCAGTCTCAGGTGTTCTTGCCCTCAGCTCAGTTTATAAAGCTCAGGCTTCTGCTTTCCAGTTGGTTTTTACAGAAGAACAAAAAGGTACAGCAGGTCTTCCTCAGAAGGAGAAATGAAACTCAAAAGTGTTTCATGGATCAAAAGCAGTACTTTAAACTGTATTCAGAACAGCACTGTAGAAAGACAGTGACTAGAGGACTTGTTGAAGTGGCAGCCTGTCTGTATTACCTCAGTTCAAGGGGGCCTCCAAAAATTACACTAAATAGCACACACTAAGACAGGAATAGCAAACAATGTTGAGATCGAAATCCAAGAACAAAAATAACAGCTCTCTTCTGTTCACTAGTAGGTTCCTCTTCCTGCCCCATCCCTGACTTCTTCACTGGTCCTTGAACAACCGGAACAGCAAGGACATAGCAAGCTCCTGAATTGGAGCAAAGAGTTGCCATCAAGACAAAGCGAAAAGGTATGACCTATATAGAGGAGTCGGTGTCTTTCACAGAACCACAGAGACGTTCAGACTGGAAGACACCTCTGGAGATGCTGTCTAGCCAAACCTGCTTATAAGCTTCTAAGTTACATTAGGCTGCTTAGGGCCTTAGGTCAAGCTTTGAAAATTTCCAAGGATTCTTCTGAATATTAAATGAACATTTTTGTAGTACGCAAAAAGAAGAAACCACTTGAAGTACTTCTTTCCGTTTACGACCAAGATTATCTTATGTGCTTGCAGCTTCAAATAATTCACACTTTTTATCGGTAGGAAACTCACACAGGTTCAGGAAAATAGAAAATGGCAAAGGATCTAGTGCAAATCAGCATGCATAACCCGGCCTAAAATCACACTGACGTCAAGGACATCAGGCAACTCTTCGTATTGACGGAAATATGTACCTACAACTAGGGCTCCCATTTACAGGGTCCTTCCTAAAACGGAGTAGAATCTCCAAAATCTGAGAAAGAAATTAGCTGTTACCAGCCCACAAAGGATTTGACATGTTTCTCCCTCCAAAACAGTTACAGCTGAGGTTGTGAGAACTACATCAGTCAAAGCTGTATGTATTAAAAGAAAAGGAAAGAGGAAAATCTGCCATAACTGTGGTTCACAAAGTGATGGATGTCATCCTTAATCTGTTCTTATGGATCACAAAATAGTCTATTAAAAATGATAATTCCCGCAGCGATCAGACTAAGAAATAGCTGAGTATATCTAACTTTTGTGAGGCTCATCAACAGGTATTTTACTACCATAGTAACTTACTGAAGCTGTTTCCAAGAGTATTTTGACATTTCATCATTTCAACTTCACTGTCCCTTAGAGGTTCCCTACACTTTATCTGTCTTCCCCATCAGACATAGCTGTAATGTCACAGTGTTACATATTTATTATATATACATATAACCACATATACAGCAGTTAAAGAGATGTCCTGACCAAGTTATCACTTCAATCACTGAAGCATCCCAAATTTTTCAGAAAGTACTGTTAGTTGATTAATATCTCCATCAGCCACTGCCTCGCAGTTCAGCAGATCAGCAAAGTGATGACTTTTGCTTCAGCGATGACTAAATCAAGACATAGATCCAATACTCTGAAGTGAGTGAATTTTCAGAATTTAGTTAATCTTGCGATGCTATACTATACCACCTGCCAGCCTCATCTAAATCACTTACTCTAAACCTTTTTCCAATGATTTCTTTCAAGCTTTTTTAGCGTTTATAATACAATAAAACCTACAAGTACTGTACCTGCCAAAATGAATTACATATAAGGAACTGAGACTGTACACAGTTTTTGCAGACTGATGTTGCACTACTTTTGATTCAGACATTATTTTTTAAATACTCATTTTTGTTAAGTGCAGTACAACAAAAATACAAACATTGACATAACAATGTCAATGACTCATAACAAATGGCGCTTACATGAAGCCAGATTAACTTTCATCAAACTTAACAGGAAAATATTGTAGGGTTTTATATTTTCCCATTGATGTTAAACAATAACCAAACCCTGAAACTTGCTTTAAGTTAGCAAAATAAAAAAACATCCAAAGAAAGCAGCTACGGAACAAATTGTATAACACAGTATATGAAGCTAAGCAGTCCCAAATAGCAGTAATATTTTGTTAATTAAGATTTTTTGGTAATTTAAAAATACCCTGCACAGTGATTCCAAAGAGCACTACTCAAACACAGAATTAGAGCCAAATTCCATTCATATTGTTAGAAACTTCTTACTGAATTTGAGCTGTGTAATGCAATACGATCACAAAAAAGACTGCCCTATCACAACAAATTTACCAGCATATTTACCTTCTTCTCCAACTTAATGGATAGTACAATGGATTTCAGGTTTAGTCCACCATTCTATAATGAATAAAAATAAACAACTTTTATCATAAATTCAGGCAAATTTCAGTCAGTTCTTTTCCTTTTTACTAAACTCTTCCTCCAGTGTTTTAACTTCTGTTTATTGTCTCAGTTTGTCTGACTGGAGTTCAAAGTTCAGATGAACAGAAAGTAAAAAGGATCTCTTTTTTTTCCTGACTGGAATTCACGCTTAGTGTGATTGTCTTAAGATATCAGCAGGTCTTTTTCCAGTGCTGAAGGTTCAACTCAGTAAGAGTTAGTTGACTGTACAGGCTGGTTGATGCTTAACCGTATCTGTTTGGTGAGCCACAAAATACAGAATGTTAAATAAGATGTAATAGGCCCCAAACTCAACCCACATCATGACACTGTACAGCCTTACTAGAACGGATTCATTTCTATGACAGCTTTTCTAATTCTTCTGCTCCTCCTCCTCTCTACTTAAGTATTTAAAATCTGGTTGAATAAAATAAAATAGATAAAAAGGACATAATCATTCCTTTAAAAAGTTTATTTTCTGCAACTCTGGTAAAGACTGCAAGTTTTTAGCTTAAGTTCATAGTTTGCTTTTAGGTTTTTGATAGAATAATCATCCTTGAGTTCCACCATATTTTGAATATTGGACGTGACTAGTTTTAATGTCCCTAGTACTCAAAGAAATGTAAGAAAACATGGATGAGGTACAAACTGTCACTATAACCAGTCTTTAACAAAAGTGGTAGTCTTCAAAAACACTTGAAAGATTTCTGAAAGCAGACAAGCTTTAGGCTCATTCAGAGTCCAGCTCACTTTGAAAATGGGACTTGTACACCCGAACTATGGAAGTTCTTTTGAAAATATTCGTCCTGCCTCAGTTTCATGATAAAAATTATTAGTTTACTGCTTTTCAAATTCAATTAACAAAGTTAATTCAAAGCCACAATGTTTTCAAAGAACCTAAAGAAACTGAGTTTCTCTATCATTGAAGAGAAACATGAATTCTTTATTATTTTCTACTTGTTTCCTCGTTGTAAAAAGGAGGCAGGAGTTATTAACAAGCTTTCACCTACATGTTAAAACAACACTTCTATTTCGATTAGAAAATATCCCTCCACTGTATAATATTATGCTCTAATAACAATTCAGCCAAATTTAAAAAGTGAGAAAGAGTGGGCACCATGTAAATTCAATTTTCTTTGATTTCAGAGGCGGAAGAAGAAAGCAGGAATTTTTAAACGCTTTCATTAAAACATTCAAAAGTGACACAAGCAGCACCCAAACTCTTTAGAGAGTCACTGGTATTTAGTCACCAAGAATGTCTCTTCCTTTAGCACACAAGCTTCCGACTGTTCAGCGACGCTCGTGGCTCAGTGCTGACACAGTACTACGGCCAGAAGATACTACTGGCTCATTTCTCATCATAAGGCGATCACCGTTCGACACATCCTGACCTTCTTCCTCAGTTAAGAAAACACCAGCTTCTGACCACACACACTAGCGATACATTTCTTTGACACAAACTATTAATGTCTTTGCTTTCCGAGTCACATTCACTTTTTTTAAAGTGGTCAGCTTTTTTTTCCTGATGTGCCAAATATCTTTTCCCCCCTTTGCAGCTTGAAACACCTTCAGTTAATGTTCTGTGAACTCATCTCAAACATACTTTGTATTATGCTTTAGGGTACTTTGAGAGCAGTTCTTGAAAATAGTTTTCTTTGTATACGTAGATACAGCTAAACTGTGAAAGAGAGAAACTATCTGATATTTGACTGAACATATTGTCAAAAAATAAATAAATATAACTGATGGCCCACGGTTCTGTAGCCTTTGGAAGAGATATTTTAAATAATTTTTTTGTTAAGGAAGCATGGTTTATGGTGCTCTCCTAGATATATTGTCTTTTTAAGGAGCTTATATATGAAAAACGAGATGGGAGAAGAATATGTGAATACCAAAAATGTTACAATAGTTCCATTTTGTGGTCATCATTATTCCAGATTGATTACATACAATTAAAATACACTTATTTTCCAGTATCTAAGGACCGTTCTATAACTTTCATTCCTCAGATTTAACTAATGCCATAAACAATTACACATATACACATATGTGATTTTTTTCCTCAAGTTTATGGTGGAATCCTAGAAGATAAAGCAGTAATACCTGCTACTTCAGCTGCTGTTTGGCCAGAGGAAAAGGCCATTCTCAATTATCTTACAAAAGTATAACAATCTAACTAGGACAACAAACCCCTTGATTTACTTTATATCCAGTTCTCTTTAATAAGCCATAAAATTACAGATCTCCTGAACATGAATTTTAAAAAGAATTCTCTGATAATCAGACACGAACATATACTTGTCTGACAAGCCCTTAACTGATCTCCTGTAGCAGAGTCCCGATCACAGGAAACTATTATGAAACCCTCAGCTGGAATCCATTCATTCTGGTAAAGTCTCACGTGCAGACAGGGCAGGGAGATGAACAATGTATGCATTTCATTCCAAATTTTCATCCCCAAAATTATTACTAGGGATTAAATTGTTAATTTACAACACATTGCCACGTACATCTTCCAAGGGTCAATTAAATAACTGACAAAGCCATTACTCCATTTAATGATAGCTTTAGTTTCAGGCCTTAGATCTTGCATATATTTATAAATTACTGGCAGCAACTGTAATCGGGACAAACTACTACAGTGAGGTCCCAAATTATTTGAGTCCAGAGTTATATATGCACATTACAGTTCCTGTTAAGTCACCATTTAATGAAGTTTCAAAACACTAGAGCTCCACTGCACTCTTCTTTGGGGAATGCTGTGGCACACTCTTCGGCTATTTAACATTGACAAGTCAAGTCTAGGTCTTTCATCATAAACATCACACAAGTCCTAAGAAAATCTCTTTCCAATTTGTGAATCCAACCTTGACATAATGCTTCCTATCGAAGCTACGCTCCATTTCAGGAAGAAAACTACCAGCGTACCTAAGGAGAACCAATGATCCAGGCAACCGCGTGCCTGTCAGGACACACAGTTTCATACTTGTCAAAAGACAGGAAGATGATACATATTTTTATAATTACAAAAGCAATCACAGAACCTGCATAAGTGACTAAACATGGGTTTAAACTATGACTGCCATTAGCAAAGATAAAACTCCATTCCTCCCCAAAGTCATGAAACTTCCTTTCTCAGGAAGATTATCAAAAAATGTGACCTTGCAATGAAATCTGAGTTACAGGCTAAAGGCAGGCAGTTGACTTTTTTATAGCTGTTCCCTATGCTATATTTTAATGGAACCTGCAGTTCTGTCATCCCCCAAATATTTTTCACTTTTCACGTATGCATCTTACGTGCCAGGGACTAACACTGGAAACAAGGCTGTATGTGGCTTTAGAGTGCCCACGTATGTGATCATAGATCCAGTAGATCATAGATTTCCAGACATACACATTTATTCCTTTAACAAGACAGCACAGAGCAGTAACAATGATGGTGTAGGTAGTTGGTTAAATGAAATATGCTGTGCCTAAAGCATTCCAAAGTTTTACTTGGATTTTTTTCTCTTTAGCATGTATTTCCTGCTACTTCAGTAGACAGCATAAAGCGCACATAATTACTAATTAAACTCTTACAAAAATAATAAAACTGTGTCCTTAAGGATGTAACGGATAAACACTGATATACAAACAGACTACATCACCAGTGACATCTCATTTCTAGACCAGCTTGGAGGAAGAAAATCATCCCCAAAACAACCATATCAAATCAAAGTAGTACACAAGGCAAGATGTTCCCCTGGCAGGAAAATGAAGCAGATGAAGTTTCTTAGCAGAGTGAACTGCCATATTAAACCCCACAGTGAGGGGTTTTAAATACAGTGGGCCACCTCTGATTATAATTTCCCTGTTGAATTTGGAAGTCTCCAACAATTTCAGTGTTCATCTGTCTCTCTGAGAACATAGTTGGCTCTCTGCTGATCTGGTTATGTAGGTTCCCTTGACATTATATAATCCTTGCGGAGTCTATCGCAACTTAAATGAAGGAAAACAAGTCATTTCTAAAGAACTTCCCCGAAAAGTCAGTTAAGCGCTTGCTGTTAAGCAGGCTCAGTTCTGCCGTCCTTGCAAGCAAAAACCAGCAGTGCCTCCTGTACCACAGAAACACGCTGAACTCCTGACCAAGCGGCAGAAGTTAGAGCGTGCACGTTGCGTAATGCCAGAAGCAGTTCCTGAAGGCCCTGTTCCGAGAGGAGTTTTTTCACAGACTGCAGGAAGCTTTGGCTCAGGCCAGGCTGGATCAAGAAGGCTAAATCTTACGTAATCTAGGGGAAAACAGTTATTTTCGAAGCGTATCTAGAATAAAGTAATTTTCAACAGGATATTTATTAAAAGCAATGACAACAGACTTCAAATAAAAAGAATGTTTAGTTATGACACAGTTACAGAAAACCCTTTACAGTTTCTTTCTTACTGTCAAAACTACCATGATTTGACTGTATCTACAGACTAACTGCCACGGTCTTCCCACGCAATTGGAGTGGGTTTGGTGGGGGTTTTTCATTCAAATATGAAACCTTACTGCATGATTGTGTAAACAGTATTCATTTTCCTGATCTGGAAATGGGAATTTTTTTAGAAAAAGTTTTTTGAAAATTAAAAAAACGTATCTTTCATTCACTTATGCCAGAGGTAATAAATACTATTATTATCACTCAAAATGTATTTTCCACTAATAACACTCTTATTCACAATAAAGACTTATTCACCTTAAAGACAAATTTAAGGACACTTTAAACTTCTCTTTCAGCGGAGCTTTTAAATGTGCAAAAGCTATAGAAGCTTTTATGCTTCCTGGCAAGTCACTCTACTAATTCAGAGACCGTAATTGAAGAAGACTGTTTGAAACCTATTTTCCTTACTTTACCGTTGCATAATGAGAATGGGAGTCTCCCCACAGATCTTAAAGGATAATCAAATTCCCATTTCCACCCTAAATTTCCTGCTTCATATTACTTGCCTGTACATTTGCAGGGAGCATGACTTTTCAGAAGACCCAAGAAAGATGGTCACCACTACTTCACTGCGCTGAAGAGAGACAACTGTTACAAATTTCCTCTCAGTGATCTCATTGCAGAACGAGGTAATTGGGACAGAAGACTATTCATCCCCCTTATGAATTTTTATTTAAATGACAAAACTTTCATTCAAACAATACTCCTTTATTTCATCCAATCCAAAATACTTGGAATACAGCAAGCTGTATCTTGAACCTGCTACTGGAACATAGGTGCTATATAGCACATGCAACTGTAACATTGAACCCACATGCATTTTTAATTCTAGTCTTTTAACTTCTACCCTGAAATACGCACAAAGTTATGATAAGCACTGCATACTTTGTCTGCACAGACGCAGCAGCTACTTCCCTGTTAGAAGATGGGTGTCTAACTGAGATGGGCGGTTGTAAAGGGCTTGGGATGCTTTAGCAGAAGGGGGTCTGCTCCAGTGGAAAGGGGCCGTTAGCCCCCCTGGCTGGCCCTGTGGTGGAAAGCATGACTGCTGCAAGGGCTGCTCTCAGGGGGACTGCCTGGCGAGTGTGCTTCAGCAGCAGCACCCCCAAATGCTTTCAACACCCGTGTCAGACAATCTACATTATTAAAAATTGTATAGTTCTTTTCAGCTTATAGAAAGGATCACTTCACTGGTTAAGATATACGAGGTTTGGAGGTTTTGTTGTTCTAGTAACTTAACCCTGGAAAGTACTAACTGGAATAATGCCGACGGCATTAGTTCTAATGCAATCTAAACCTGAACCATTAAACTGAGATCTGACTAATGCCTGTTTTGAGCCAGTGCTGTTCTCCTTTAAGCAAAGCCCTACTGCCTGCTTAACAGTCCCAGGCCCCTTTAAAACCCAGGTGTAAACGCTCACCTGGATCCACAACGGACTTTCCAAAGCAGCAAGGATTTTTTTTTTTCCTTTTCATCTCTAAATTTTTCAGGCAGGCGTTATTTTCTACTAAGCTTTCTATAAATTCAACTTAACGGTGCTCTATTAGCAAATGCCAATTGTCATTATACTTCATTGCTTAGGATATCTTTTTTTTTTTTGATTATATGAGTGTGTTTAAGCTTAGAGCCCCTCTTTAAAACTAGCTGTTAAATTACTAAGCAAATGGGTGTTTTAACGGAAAGACTGACATATTCTTAACTATGGGAGTGTGAATGGCTCCAGTCTAAGATTACTCAAGTCCATGTAGAATACAAATGCAATACAGGACCACAGGTTCAGATCTTTGATCTCCTTTTTTGCAGAGGCTGTGATGTATAAAGCCAATTCCACTGAGCAGACAGTACTACACTGAATATAAATTATCCTTTAACTATAGCAAGGCTCACATTTAAAGAAATGCTGCAAGGATGAACAATGCAGCCATGAAGCAGAGTTCTTCTGTAGCAAAAATACAGACCAAGATCTGCATGGATAACCATGGTTTCGAAAGACAAATTTTTCCTCAGCTGTTATTTGATAAAAAAAAATAGAGTCAAATCTGGAACATGCAGAAGTACAATAAAAGCACACTGCCTGCTCTTTCTCTAAAAAAAGTGAGCTAGGAATACTTGCTTTATTTTCCAGACTAAGCCTCATTCCCCTAAGAAGCATAACAAATGATGTTAAAATGTGGAAACCAACAGTCTCAACTGAATATGGCTTGAAATTTAAACACATCTTTTCCAGATATCTCTTCAGAGGAAGAACCTTCTGCCTACTGAGCTAACACTAAGCTCCCTGGAGTTTAGCCATGAATATTCTAAACCCATTTCTTACAATTCACTAAAAGTCATCTTTTGCCAACATAAAATGCTTAAGAGGAATTCAATATGCTTATGCTGCTTTTCTTCATTTTATTTAAAATAAGTGTTTCCGTCTCAACTTTATGCCAAATACACAGCAAGAGAGAGACTGGGCTGTGGAGCTACCACCTCAGATTCTGTACACAACTCAAATGGGAAAACTAATTACTTCTGAGAACATCAGGTATTTTGTTCTGTGTTATTCGATATAATTTTGTATTTAACCAGCTCTTTTGCAGTTACAGATAGAATACTCTTGAGTGCTCTTACAGGAATTTCTCTGCTGCTTACATCAGTTGTAACTCAGGTGGTTCTAAGAAATGGTTCTTTCCCACTCGGTGATGTTTATTTGTATGCCAACTTTGTTGTGTGTGTGGAAATGTTAGTAAATAAATAAATAACTTTTTTCCTATCTTACCTTTTTTGACCTGTGTAATCTGACAGATCAATGCTGCTTCCACTGCTGACAAGCAAAAAGTTAAAATTTATCTTTGCCTTAGTCTTTTTGTTCTCTTTAGGTTTCCTTTCAGTAAGGCTTGAAGAAGGTGCTCTTTGTGGCTCAGTTCTCTATGCCAGAATAAAATTTAGCACAAAAAGAATGCAAGGGTGAGTTGATAATATCTACTGTCCTCAGCTCTGCTCTGGTTCAATAAACTTGAACATCTTCTCCCCTCCTTTGCCAAATGAGATAAGCAGCAACAATTACTCAAAATGTATTATCAACTCAAGCTCAAACAGACAGGGTCAGATGAGTCGACTCCATCTCTCTCAAGCTCACGGTTTCTTTCGCTGTCCGAGAGGGGCAAGTAAGTCCCTGTTTGCCTCTTGACATAAACCTCGCAGCTACTTCTTACAGGCAGCTACGCCAAGGTTGCAAAAGGAAAATGAGATAAACCCTCTGCTTTCCAGATCGCCTACGAGGTTTCTGCTTGTAACCGGCAGGCTGTGAGCTCTGTGCCATTATGGCAAAAGTCACAAACGAACCATCCTTCTCTTCCCCAAACGATAAAATTCTCTCCTTGCCTTTCTGCGTTCTCCTCTCTCCTTGCCTTTCTGTGGTCTCCATAGCTGAAACCAAGAATTCATTGGCCATCACTGCAATGCCTCTAACCAATTCTAACTGCATCCAGAGCTTGAGTAAATTAAAATACATTTCAGCTTGATCTGGTTTTTATCCCATTCCAGTACTCCACATATACAGCAACTTGAAGCTTACAGACATCCCTTCACGGTTCAAGAAAATCCTTCAATCAAAGAACTTCATTTACAATCCAGCATAGTTTTTGCTTTCTCGGCTCTCCACAGCAGCTAGGCATTTTGATGCAATCCTCATTTAATGCAATCTCCATTACAGGATTATGATCACATCAATAAAATGTTCCGTATGTGTTTTTTTTTTCCCATCCCTCTCCCTCCCTCATTAATGCTAGGCACTGTATCTGCAAAAAACACCAGATCAAACAGGATGATGGGATGCTCTAGGGAGTAGCGGGGGGCACACATTCAACAAAATGCAACAGCCAATGCAAACTGCCCGTCAGAGACTGAGACCGTAGATCTCCTCATTCCTGAGCGATGCGAGTTAGCTCACTGTCCGCGCTGTGAGCATAGATCATAAACGTGCTATGTTACCAGACTAAAAATAAATACATCTTTTGCAATCACTTGTGAGCTCCGCGTACTTTCCACAGGAGCAGACTTTCATTTTACTTGATCAGTTCCAGCCTATTAATACTGTTCTGGATGAACCGCTGATGCTCTGCTGAAAGGGGTTGCTGGACAAATGATATAATATAAAAGGATATAAAACCCCCTCTTTTCCCCAAGCCCCCTTCTTACCTTCAGTGCCTTCTCTGCACAAGATGTCAATCTACACGGGCTCCTCAGCATATCATCAAGGCGTTTAGAGTAGTGAAGGCTGCCCCACTGCATGGAAGTTAGACCGCTTTGCAACGGCAAATCCTCGATCCAAAACACAAGCCGCTTCTTCCCATGCAGTGTGCCGAGCGCGATTCATAAGCGACTTCCACATAGGGAATAAAATGGTAAAAGAAAGGGGGAGGGGGGGGAAAAAAAAGGTATCCTAACTTTTAGGTAAGCCTGAGTTTGCTTTAGTTCTGTTGGGTTTAGTTCATTATTCGCTTTTGCAGCTGCAAAAGGATGGAAACGCAATCGCCCCTGGAAGCCCCACACCAGTCCGCAGAGGTCCTGCCGCGTAACCTAAGTTGCGCGGAGAGACTCTGAACTCGGTGCCGCTCCGCAGCCCGGCAGACCTCCCCTCGCCGGGCGGCTGGGGGGAGCGCGGCGCAGGTCCCCGCCGCGGGGCAGCCGCCGCCGCTGGGCGCTCGCCCGCCTCCCGGCGGGGCCGGCTGCTGGCCCGGCGCGGCCGCTGCGGCGCCCCTGGGGGCGCGGGCTGCGCTGCCGGCGGCGCCCCGGAGCCCGCGCTGTCCCGGCGGCGGCGGCGGCGGCTCCGGCTCGGCTCTGCCGCGGCCGCCCGCGCCCCGCTCTGCCGCTGCCAGCCGGCCCTCCCCGCGGCTGACATCACCGCCAGGAGGAGGAGCGACACCGGGGATGCGAATAGCCGAGCCGAGGGGGGTTCCCCCTCCCGGAGCCGCCCTGCCTTTTCCTCTCGGAGAATCCCCCGAAAGCGGCGGCGTGGACGCTCCGCCGCCTCGGCGGGGGGCGGCCCCAGTCCCCGCTGGCGCCCCCCGCCCCGCAGCACGGGCCCAGAGGGGCCGGCGGTGCTGCCCGGCGGGCGGCTCCCCGCGCTCCCCCGCCCGGGGCCGGGGAGGACCGGCCCTCAGGCCCGGGCGCGGGTCCGGAGCGGGGCGCAGCGGTCGCAGCTCGGGGCGGCCGGGCAGCCCTGCGCCGGCGGCTCGCCCCTGCCCCCCTCCGCCCGGGCCCCCCGCCTGCACAAGCGCCGCGGCGGGGGGGGGAGGTGAGGGAGCCCCCTCCGGCGCCTCGGCCCGGCCCCGGCTGGGAGAGCGCCCGTGCCCGGGGAGCCGCCCGCCGCCCCGCTGCGGGGCCGCCGACCTCGGCTGTGCGGCGGGATCGCGTCCGCCCGCCCGCTGCCGCCAAGCGCGACGGGTGCCCCCTCCGCCCTCCCCCGGCGGAGCCCGAGACGGGGACGGAGCGGCTGCCGGCCGAGCCCCGCTCCCGCTGCGGAACAGCCGCCGCGCCAAGGCTGCGCGGGGCCGGGCGGGGGGCGCCGGCCAGCGGCGCCGCGGAGGGACACGCTCCCCGGGCTCGGCGCCCGCGGGGCGGGGGGGGGGGGGGCGAGGGCCGGCGGCCAAGCGGCGCCTCCCCCGGCGGCGGGTGTTGGGTGCCCGGGGCGAGGGGAGGCAGCCCGGGGCCGCGGCGGGCGGGCGTCCCGCACGCTGGGGCGGGCGCTCCTCGGGGCCGGGGTCTCGGGGAGGCCGGGAGACTCGAGCCGGCGGCGCCAGGACGGAGGCGCGGAGCCGTGCCGCAACCGCAGGCGGGTCCAGCTGCTGAGGGGGGCGCGGGTGGGAGCGCAGCGCCGGCCTCGGATCGGCTCCGGGCGGCCGCCAGCCAGCCGTCGGGCCGGGGTGTCCCGCCCGAGCCGGGCCCGCCCGCAGGGCCACGGCGGTAGGAGCCAGCTCGGGGCCCGCTGAGCTGCGGAGAGGCCGGTGGCCGTGTCAGGGGGCAGAGCCCGGCCTTTGCCAAGCCAGTTCATTTTACGTGCAGGCTCAGTGATGGCAAAGTGAGATTGCGTTGGTGAGTTCAGCTGTTTGTGAGTGCTTGCGTGAAAATGCAGTTTAATTAATAGTTAATTTGTGGTGTTGATTTTAATAATTTGAGTATCTTGAATTATTTGCAGTGTTTTGCCAGATGCCTGCAGTAGGCACTTCTCCGTGAACACAATAATTATTAGTAAATAATTTAGCATTTTTTCTGTACTTTGCTGTTGGGTGAGGAGACAGTTTTAAACTCTTTTTCTGCTGAACAAGGAAAGAAATTGCACTTACCCTAACCGCACACATTTTTGCATGTGTCCTTCTTTAAAAATAGTATGAAAATGTATGTGAAAGCCTTGTTTTACCTTCTTCACTGTAGCAAGATATAGGTGATGTCTCACTTTTATTGCTAAATATAGTTTAAACGCCAGAATTTCTCTGAAATAAAGGTATATAAGAGAGAGGATGAGAGAGTTCTAAAAACAGCTTCTAAAAATCCCCAGTCATTCAGTGAACTGTATCCATCTTACCTGTTAACTCATATATTCAATGAGATTCTTTGAATATGGACTCGGAATGAACAATTGCATGGCCATTAACCATGCTAAAACACTACAGAACAGATGTAATTCCTTTTCTCCAACGTTATATTTCCATATTGTATTTCAGTTGCCTGACTTTGAGCAAATGCCCATTGTATTTTACTATACTGGGTGCTAAATTCTATGAATTTAGTGAAGGAAAAGTTGTGACTTCATTATTTTTGTCCCACATACAGCCAGCCAGCAGAGGAACCTCGTTATGTACAAACAGAACATTACCCACAAATGAGAGTTCATGTCCCAGCTGCAGTGCAGCACAGTGCTGAGTAATGCCTACCAGTCGGTCGTACTTATTTATCAACATTTCTGAAAATTTTGTAATAAAATGTGAAATAAAGCATATATAAACAACAAAAGGGCAACAAGTAAAAGCGGCGTGCAGCTGTGCGTGTTTGGTATACATCATGTGGATGGCATACAGATTAGGACCGGCTGTCAATCCTTTTAATACCTGTTTCATTGAGCTGTCATTACAATGGATTTCTAAAATAGCCAAGTCCATAAAAGGCGTATTCTTGTAGACAGCTGTATTTCACACCTGAGAAGAGGCAACTGATACAGGAATTTCTGTGTATTGTTTGGCCACTGTCATGTTCTTGTCCTCCTGACTTCAGATTAAATTAAAATAAACATTATTACTTGAAAAAAAAAAAAAATACTGAAAGAAGTTTGACTGTTACTGGGAGATGAAATGACCTACGTGATGGTTTGTCCTGTGCAAGAGCGATCAGCTCAGCTGGGATAGCATCAGCCACTCCGGAAAGGAAAGCCACCAGCATGTCTGGGGGGGATGACCCGTCCTGCTTTTCAACGTGGTGTCTAAGGATAAGCTGCAATGGATCCAGCAGTTCAGCCCCAACTAGGTTTGAAATACGCAGCCAAAAGTCAAAGTGAAAACTGTTATTTCATTTCAAACAAAACAAAACAAGGTGGAAGGAGTAGATGGCTTATTTAACCGACATTGGAGGCGAACTGGTACCCTTGAAAAGGGCAAAACGCCTTCACAAACCAAAGCAGTTACATCATGAAAATGAAGAGTCAGAGACGGAGTAAGATGAACTCTGTCCATGCAGCAAATGCATTACTTTACTAAGAACAAGAATATTTTTGCACCTCAGAAGGTATTGCTGCTACCCTTGATTCAGATCAAGGTCTAAATCCCGAAATTGTTTGTTACTCCAAGCACACGAAGAGGCCCCACAGGAACTATTCACATGTGAAAAGAGCTAGGACCAGAGCCAAAGTTCTGCATACTGTGAAGGTCAAGCTTGCTTCCTTTCTAAAACTCGCACTTAACAGAAAAACTCTCAGAAATATGGTTTCCATATAGCACCTTCGGCTGATTCTCCAGGATGCTGCATGCACCATGGCTGATTCAGAGCAGTTGGTGTGCTAGCAGGTTCCTGGGCCTTGGCTGCGGGTCGCCTCGCAGGCAGGCTGCTGCCTTCCAGCACGGGGGCTGTCCCTGCCTTTCCCCGATTGCAGTTATTGTGGTTTCTCTTCCCACAGACGCTGATTTTTTTGTAAACTTCTCAAAATGTGAGGAGAAAAGTCTCATAGCTATTATATAACTGCTGCCTTTATAGTTGTTGTGGAAGAACCTGTTAATAAAAATGCACTGCCTGTAGGACGAATTCTCAGCATTCCTGCAAAGGTCACACAAAATATATTGCTTGAGTAGCCTTACTTTGGTCACCCAGATAAGTCATGGAGAGGCCACTGCAGATGACAGTCTCCAAGAAAGATTGTGATTCACTTTTATGTCTCTATGCAAGAAAATAAGAGAGACAAGCCTTCCCTTCGCTGCTGGGAATGGGGTATATGCGGAGGCTGGTGCGGGGAACAAAAAGCACCTGCTTGCACAAGACTGACAGATAAGGTTGGAGGTCTTCCTCTGCTGAAGGCCTCGCATAGTTCTGCTTTGTTTCTTTTTTCCTGTCAGAGCAAGAGAAGAACTCAAAAACCAAGTTGCAACTGCACTGTACCACATCTTTTACTAGGATTTTGCCTCAATCCCAAGTAAGGCTTTTATTCTCCATATACTTACGTGAACAATAGTTTCTTTCTCTTCTTTTTCCCTCATCCCTATTTACTGGAAATGTAAAATAAATCCCACTTGGGATCTTTTGAGCACTAGCACTGTTTTTACTCCTCCTTCTCGATAATGGAAATTCCCAAGTTTTACCTTTTCTAGGAGCAACATTTATCTACGTTGCACCGTGCTTCAGAAATGCCAATCAATACCGTAACTGTTCATAATGAATACAAACAGTGGGTCTCTCAGAGTCCCACCTTTTGCAGCGGTCTATGATTTATAATGGCTGATCTGTTTTTCTAAAGTATTTATAGAAATATTATTTTTTTGCCAAGAAACCAGCGTAACTTCAGATCACATCACTTTAAGTCAAATACAGTATTAATTACAAATGGCAGACGTGTTAAAAAACCCTACAGCCACACATCTATATGAACAATTGTCACAGGACTGTGTGGTACCTATGCCTTTCATTCCAAGATTGGAGACATTATACATCTATTGATAATATGTAGGAAGTTTAGACTGCATTATTTTTAGAAGGGTCACAATTTCTAAACACATACGTTTTTGAGGGAGAGCCTGGCACCAGTGGTGTTTATCGTCTTGCAGGGCTATTGCCAGAACAATTACAAAACGGAGCTTTGGAGGTCCGGTACCTAACAGCGGGAGGTAGAACATACTAATTTTATTATCATTTCAGCTGTCAAGTGACAATGTTTTTCAAATGTCATGAATTATGTATAAAATACATTAATTTTATACTGCATATTTTGAAAGTTCATGCACACGTACTGGAAGGGCATGGCTTTGGCGTGGGTGCGCAAGACGAGACGTTAGAAAGACCCAAAATGGAGCTTAGTGCACAAGCAGGAGTTGGTGGACCCAGGTCCCTGCTTGATTGCGTGAGTCAGGAGCTACGATGTCGATGACAATGCAGGTGATATCTTAAGATGACTTAAATAAGATAAAAATCCGATGGAGTCTTTAACCTAGGAATTAATGAAATACCTTTTGTATAGTACATATTTGTCATCTGTCATTGATAACAGGGAATTACTTGAGTAATAAAAATCTGCAGAAACTGTTCATTTAAATTAATTTTGTAAACTTAACAAGTGTTACACTGTGCTGGTCTCTGCATCTTTAAGAGTGTTTGGGGATTTATGTCTTGCAAAATAGAAACAAACTAAGAAAGCTGAAATATATTGTGTCTTTTGCTGTACTTTACAGCACAGCTTGTGTTTAAGAAGCAGTCTAGACACGCAAAAATGCTAGAATAAACAATATTTTTTTCATTATTTTAAATTAGCTTGTACTGGAAAGCTATAAATTTCAGAATGATGCACACTAACAGGATTGCGTATCTATTCAAATATTCAAAACAAAAGATACTAAAAGGCTATTCTGTTACTTGCCATTGTAAATATAAATTTCCTTCCGAGTTAATGCAATTACAAGTGATTTCCTGTAAAAGAAAAAAAAATTTCCATAAACCTTCAGGATATTTTACAGGATATTTCACTTAGTAGTATGAAAAGTGAGATCTGCCCCCCGCCCCTAATTTTAGTGGCTTGTTTAACCCATTTTAACATATGAACATTATTAAATACTATTTAATATTCATTATAGGGCTTCAAATATTGGTTGGTCTTAAATAAATATTTTTTCTTTATTCTCCTTTCAGCTGAACTGTGTGTGCAATTAAAGAATAATCAGCTAGAGTCATGATGGAGATTTTGGATTTATGACCACGAGTATAGAAATGAGCTGTTCATTCTGGAGAGCAATGATGGAAGCGGTCACGCCAGGGAAAGCCATTTTCCTCCCGGTGGCTCTGTAGGGCAGTAGCAGCAGGTAGGTACCGACCCTGACAACTGTTCCTCTGGCTTATGGACAGAGGAACAATTCTATGACGCAACAACTATACATCAAGAGACACAGTTTTAAGGATGCTACTGAGACAAACTTTGCACATAAAGTGAAGATTTCAGTTGAACTTCTGAGAAAGTATCCTTGATTGAGCTACACGTCATATCAATTATAAAACATTAGTTAATTATCCTTTAGGTGGTAACAAAGATGTTGAAGAAAAGCCCCACCATCATCACAGGAGTTTTGTAAGATTGTAAATGAATGGTTTCAAGAGTATTTCCAACAGAAAAGGGGCCATTCGTGCCTGACAAGTTATAGGATTAGGGCAGTTCCTTCCTTTGCTCCTCCTGGAGCTTAGAATCCCTTTTGCAACCCCTGGAGCTGGAGAACAACCCGAGTGCAGTAAATCAGATACTAATCTGCATCTTGGAAGACCCATCTTTCTTTTCCACCAGGGTACTCTCTTCAGTCTGGCTTTTGGCAAGTCATTTAATTCCCGTGCCTGTCAGATCCCTATTAAATATGAAAAGTAATACTTCAATAACAGAAGTATCTTTAATATTGCTCAAATTATGTTTGAATAAAAAGAGATACATATATGTTTGATATAGCTCAAATTTTTCACGTTCAAAGATGTCATTGATTTCAAGAGTATTTTACATGCCTAGATTTATTTGTATTGTCTTGCTAACAGAGCAAAGACCTGTTAAAATAAAGTGCTTTTAAATCTTTATCAGACCTGGATTTCTTAAGATATTAAGTATATTGTATTTTGCAAAAGGGAAAACTATTGCTCTTTCTTTAGTAACATGATTTTTTTAGGCATCCTTTTTGGCATCACTGTAATACTAATGGTATTGGTGGCCATATAATACTGAAGAGAGTTCCTTTCAAAAAATTAGATTTCTAACGTTTCCTTGAAGTGTATATATCCAGGAGAGTCGGGACCTCATCCAAATCAAATTGGAATCTGCATTAAGCTCAGAGTGCATTGGCCTGTGTCATTCTTGGTTTGGGTTTTTTATTTTGCTGACTGAAATTAGCATGTATGGAACACCAAGTATTGTGAGAGTAAACTCATGAGGGAAAGGAGTCATAGAACGTGCCTACAACACGGCAGCGTATCTGCAAACTTTACACCACCGTGTGTTTACAGCACAGTATTTCCTTCTAGCCGATAGACTGGGATGGTGCTGAAAACTTCCCAAGAACCAAAATAGGCCAACTTTTTTTTGAAGTGATGCAATAGGAACTGCTATAATGTTTCCATCGGTTGAACTCAATAGTTCTATTTTACAGTAAGGGTAACAGTGGGAAACAAAGTACCCAGCACTTGTTGGGATCAGAAATTATAGCAGCTGTATTGTTTTTCAAAAGATACGTTCTCTATTGGGTGACTAAGTTCCCAGTAGACTCAGTAAGACATGTCCAGACCATACCTAAGCACAGTTATTATTTGGTAATCATTATCACAAAAGAAGTCCAGTAACACCAGCAATATAAGATCAGCGTAACAGAATTGGCCTACTGTCAAATTAATATCCAGAGGAACTAAAAAAAGGAGACTCTTCCAATAAGCAGATGTGCTTAGAATCTTTGAGCAGTGAGGAAAAGTCTGTTAATGAGACAGTGGTTTGATGAAGCCTCATTGAAAAAAGATTCCTGCAGTTCTGATTTCTCCAAGTAGAAGAGAGGTGTGCAAACCAGGTTACTCCGCCTTCTGATGCATGATTTGCTGGGAATGATGTTCCCTGGCTTTTCATGCTCTGTAATCTGAGTATCAAAAATGTTCATCAGTATCAGTTTTTATAATAGGACTTGGGAAAGAAACAGAGGAACTTGTGTCCATAGTCTCAAAATCCTTTGAACCTAACTTTGAAGCATTTACTCCCTCATGCGCTAGAGAATGGAGAAATTGCTTTGCAAAACAGAGTTTCCAAGACAGAACACTAACCTGGACCCAGCCAAAAACTTTATTCATTCAATGTAAGTAATTACGAGATAGGACTTTCTGAATAAACATCTGCTGCAGGGTCAAAATAATAAGGGCGAATGGGTATGAATACTTCTAGCTCTGTAATGCTACCAACTCCCATTCCAAAGATTGCTGCAGTTCAGTGGTGAGTGAAGTTGTTCATTTTAAAAATGCTTGGGATTGTTTTGGAAGAAAGAGTTATGCAGAAATGCGTGCCGCTGGGATATGGATTCCTTTCCTTCAATTTATATAACAAAATATCCATTTTTACGTTTTTCACAGGATTATGTAACATACTAGACTTCCCTTTCACCACAGGAACATGAAGTGGTTCATTGACAAGAGAACTGAGGATTCAGTATAGACTAACACGTCAGTCTTACCTGGGTTTTGAGTTGACGTCCTAGGACATTATGTTCTCTCATTTCAACTTTGGCAATGAGGTGTGGAGTGTAAATCTACTTGTTGAAAAAGTATTTTTGCCCATCAAAATCTGGAATTGCATGTAGGTGTTTTTTTTCATCAAAAAAATGTTAATGCTCCACTGAAGTACCCAAAAAATGTTGTTAATGCTCCACTGAAGTACCCATAAACATTAAACCGTGAGATACCTGCATGTAGAAAATACCAATCCAAACCCAAAATCAGTATTGGATTATAGCAAATCACTTTTCTATAGTAACTTCCTCTCATTTCTAGGGTATTTTTATGATTAATGAACTTTCTTTTTCAATACAGAGAGAACCAGGATATCATTTTCTATGGATAGATGTTCTGAGCTCTCTTGGAGAGTTGGTGGCAAACTGGGCGTAGGCCCTTGTTTATAAAGAACTGGCTGATGACATTCCCAAACCTGGCCACAAATATGACATACAATTGTGGCAAGGAAAAATGCTAGCATTTCCTTGTGGAAAAGTTTATCTATATGTATATATATTTGTATATATAGTATTTGCAGTTAATAAGACTCATACTGTTAAAATGCTTGTGAAAATTGAACACATGCTTGTAAAAGTTTCCTGAGAGAGTGTAAGGACACCAGCAACCCATGGTAATGGTCAGTGAGATCTGAACTGGAGAGAAGACTCTAAAATATTAATGTTAGTGAGAATGCAAATTACAGTTACACACCATGAAGTGGTTGTACGTTGATCATCTTGTGACATCCTGTCTTAACTGCATCACAAACTGATGCAAAAAGTGATGTAACAAGTGATGCAGTAAGTGCATTAGAGTCATCTTTGTGCTGGAGTTTCCCAGTCATCCCAAGAAGAGAGCTCAGCGTTTTTTGAAAATGAAGTGCCTTCAACAATATCACGCTAGGAATGCACTAGTACTATTCATTTTTACCATACAGCTTTTATTTCTATTGGCTTATCAGGGATCTCCATTAAATAGAAGGAAGAAAGGCTCCTTGCATCAGAAAATACTTCTTTCCTGCAGAACATCAATTTCCCAAAGCAGTGTATGTTCTACAGTACTTTATCCCACTGCTTAAAGCCTGTCTAATGCACTGAGTATTCAATTGCCATTATGAAAAACTTTTTTTTAGACGTGAAGAATTTACCTAGTGACGAATTCGGGGCGATTTCGTATGGCTGACATCTGTAGTTGGCTGCATTTCCCATAGCAGAATCGCTAGAGGGAGTCATAGGCAATGTTACTCCTTCACGATCTCCAATAGCTTTGCAACTGAAAAATTAGAAAAGGTTTTTTGCTAGTATTTAGCAGGAAAAATACACGATAATTTTCATCACTATAATTTAATTTCACTGCCTAGTTACTGATTATTTATGAAACTGTTTTAACCTCACAAGTCACCTATCGCAAATCATGATCTTGCATAACAACCACAACAAACCAGAAAGAGAAACGTCCCACATAAGGCTTTAAATTAACATATTTCTCAATTAGTATTAAAAAGCGCAGACGCAATGCTGATAACATACTCACAGGAATTTTAGAGCAAGCAGCAAAAGAAAAATAAGACATAAGTAAAAATCAGTTAAAAATATATTGATCAGTCAGTTCTAGTAAAGACTTACGCACCTTTGTCTAGTTCAGCTTATCTTAGGCCTCGTTTGCTTTTGGGTTTAAAATGTAGATTTCAGTGCAGTAGCAGCAAATGAGTTTTATTCAAGTTTTATATACCATTATTATTGTTGCTGAAGGAAGAAAATGCTTGCTGGGGAAAAAGTGGAGTATTTGCTGTCCTAGACCATTTCCATGTTGAAACCAAGTTGTTAGCTCCCATAATTTCTCAAAGCTGAAGAATTTGTGGGGAAAACCAAAACAGATTTAAAATTGTTCTTATCCTTACTCCTAGTAATCTTGAAATACAATGAAATAATATGCAGAACTATACAGTGACAGTTTGCAGATAATGCATTTGATTTATAGTAAGACAATTGACAACAAACCATTGCTTGTTTTTCTTAACACATGGTTATTCTTTTTCATAACTAGTAGCCACCAGCACAGCCTAAAGGTCTTAAATTTCCATTTACCCAGTGAAATTAGTGTGCATTCCATTCCAGAGTGTCATAATAATTTAAAGAAACAAACAACTTTGTACTTATGGTACTTCACAGTGAAGCACAGCTTGCTTTCAGAAGATGGCTACTTAGGCCTATTATTTGAAAAAAATATGAGACAAAAAATATATAGGTGACATTTTCTTAAGTGGCTTAGATATACAGTTTAAAAATATGTGTAATTAGCGGTACCACTATGGCATTTATGGCTGTGATTTCTTTTTTACAGACATAATCATGGCAATAAAAGCACTAACAGTTGTTCTGGTGCAAAGAGGATTTATGTGAGTAATACTTCACCCTCCTGAACTCTTATAACTATTTTTAAACTGATATTAATCAATGAATTGTAGGTTTTGTCACTTTAACTGTATCAATATAAACTGCAAAACTTGAGCATGGAAGCACCCTACATTTCATGAACTTTCTCTGAAAATTAACTAAATAATGAAAACAGAACTACCGAGTGCCAAGATAAATCATCACTGATGTTCAAAATTGTTTGACAAAGAAATTAGAAATCAAGTGACTGGCAAAAAAAAATATTAATGCCATATATGATACAAGTCCAATAAATCTTTATGCATTTAGAGTATACATTCCTAGAGAACATACTTCTGCAAACATTTTGCTTGTAAATTGCATTACATGCTGCAAAGTTTTTGCTAATATTCTTAGCTGTATTCTTTGGAAACATTTTAAAGTCCTGAAATATTCTTGATGACATGGATTTAGGAATGAATGAGTTTTCAAGATCACATCTTTCAGGTTGTTATCACAAATGATGTCATTAACCTTTCTGAAGATATTTGGATTTTTATTTTACAAAGTAAACTGATGAACCAAAAGAATCCTTAGTGTTACACTGTGAAGTTTGATTAATGTAAAGGTACACCAGAATATTTATAGTTTTAATTATGTTTATGTATGATATTGGCTATGTATTAATGATGGAACATAATTTGATCCAATAATATCTAATAATATGTAACCAACAATATATATACTATAATGGATCAGAATTTGAGAGGAAGAATAATTTAATTGGCTGAAAAGGCATAAGCAGGGCTCTGTTTCCAGCCCAACAATGGATCTTGGGCACAACCGTGTAAAATTGCCGCTGCTTCAGTTCCAAAGTTTATCTTTACGAATAAAACTTTAAAATTATCCATAAATATTTATCACCATCATTGTTGTTATCATCATCATCACCATTATCAATAACTTCAAATACAGAACTCAACAGGATAACCTCTGTCTACTCCAGGTAGCTGAGATTTGTTTTACTGTAATTTTTCAGAGCACTCATTAAATTTACTCAACTTTTGCTATCATGAACACATATTTAGGATTTTTTGGCAGGAATAAATGTTGATATTTGTATTCTTTACATTAATTTTGTAGAGAAAACAGCTACTAAAAAAATCACTGTCATAGTTTTGATAGTGTTGCTTGTATGCCTGGAATAAATGTAAAGGCAGGGTACGGCAAACTAGAAAAAAGCTGCTCTTTCTTCATAACATTACCACAGAGTGACTTAAATTGCTGTAACTACATAAAGAGGGAACTCAGACTTGCTCACAAGTTATTGAAGCTTAACGAAATAATCCATCATCTGACCTAAGCAGCTGACCAAGTCAGTGCCCTCTGCCCAAGGCAAGGGCCTGGTAAACGACATTAGCTTAAACTTTGTAAGGCGCTCCCACCCTGCATTTGCAATGGTTGAGACCACACCGGTAGTAGTTGCCATGGATAAGCTGATACTATGCTTTAATGCATTACTGTTGTAGTCACTTGTGTGCCGGAACCCCTGCTTATAGCAATATATTTCTGCTCATAAAATTCCCTGCACAGACAAGACCAGCTTTTGCTTTTATCATTATTTCAATCGCTTTAGTGTAGATCCAATTACACAGGTATAAAATGTTTCTACTGGCATACCCTGGCATCAGTACAACAGCAGTTAAACAGGTAACTCTAGAATCGGGATAGATGTGTGAATAACAACAGCTGATCAACAGCTATGCTGATAAAATTTAAATGAGATCAAGCCTAAATCTTACCCTACGCTGATAATAGAAATGTCTGTTATGTGTCAGACTTACTGGACATGAGAGGAGAGTCAGACCAGAAGCTGATCGCAGTAAAACCTCCCTCAAGTTCTTGGGGGTTATCCTTCAACACAGGTCAGAGCTATCCAGGTTTCCGGCTGTGCTGCGGGCAGTTGTGCCCTAATCCACACACACAGAGGCATGGCAGCTATAAATGCCAGGTTGGTGATGACCACTTGAACATACACATTACGGCATTGTCTAACTATACTTTAACTACATGTCACCATGTTTTACAATTCCCAATGAGCTCTGCACTGTTTCAGTATGTGACACAGAGAAATAGACTGTAGGTCTCTTTGGAGAATACTGTTTTCTCCTGACCACAGCCATGGGTCAGCATATAAAAAGGCAAAGGCAACGTACTGTAGTCTTTCTCCACTTCTGCTTCTATTCATTTGCTTGCAACGTGTTGTAAATGAAGAGCAGAGGCTGTGATCTGTCTTAGACCTGAACTAAAAATGTCTCACATTGCTCTATGAAGGAAAAAGAGCTCAACCTGTAATCTGTACTGCCGTGCAATTCAGGGCATATTCTAGCCATGGTTAAACAAAATGGTTTATCTGAACTGAAAATAAAGTACCCGTTGCTGTTGATATGTCTGCCAAATTTAAAACATGATATAAACTAAAGTCGACAGCATAAGCCACTCAAACAAGGCCTCAGGGATTCCAAAATGTGCCTTAATATTTATTTTTCATATTTGATTGCAGGTTATGCACAGGTAAGTGTAGTGCTACCCTGAGGGTTTTAAGTGTAACGTAGTCAACCATGATAATACCTTCAGTATCTGGGAAGACAGTTCTCACAATGACTAATATGAAATGAAAGCAAAGCCGAGTGTTTTTCAGACTAGTGTTAAGTTTCCTCTAGAGTTATTTAGTAGATTTCTGAAATGTTTTCAGTATTTGCCTACTAATAAGACGAAACCAAGTATTACCCCATTCGTGACACTGTATGTTCCAGCACTCAAGAAACCCTAACATTAACTTGCTTTTATAACCCTGTAATACATGAGAAATTGCTATTCTCCTGTCTATCCACTACTTCCTGCAGTAATTTGGACTGGTATTTACCAGTCATTTCCTCAAAAATGAATCACTAACCACTGACACATATACATGTAGTAGTGACAAAAACAAATTAGCCAGAATTAGTCTTCTTCAGGTGCTGCCATCCATTTTAACCTATCTCTTAGTGGTGAAACGTGTAAGAGCTAGTCATACAGATACTGTGTACTTACAGATATTTTTCTTAGCCTTAATTATTTTAAAATAAAAATGCAATCTCATAATGCATTTGAAGATGTTTGTACATATTACACAGACATGTGCAAAACCAGAGTTGTGCCTCAGAAGAAAACAGTCTTCAGATTAGACTCGCCAGCTCTAGCTGCTTTATGTTGTTCAACTGATACAAACAGATCTATGTCTGGCTTAACAGTGAGCAAATTTCAAGCAGCTTTACGTTGTTAGAATAGCACAGGACACCAAAAAGTACTACTGAACTTAATTTTATCTCTGATAAAAGAAAAAAAAAAGGTAAAGGGTAAAGTTAAGCCTAGGCTTCTTACACAGTCTTTTGCTGGAGGTTATACTCGCAGAACGGGATCAACAAAAATTAGCATGCTAAGTGGAGAAACACAGAACGTAATGCTGTATCTTGAATTTCTGCCCCTCTTTGAGGCTTATTGTTACCATGAGTTTTCCCCTTGTTTTGGCATTTATAGCACAGAAACCTCTCTGGAAATACACAGTTTGAGAAGCAAGAAGGCGTATACAAGAAAGGAGGGATGCTGTCCTTTTGCTGTAAGCAGCTCTGTTGTTAGAGCATATTCACAGGAGTATAGTACTCATATTTTTAATTTATGTTGCACAAGAAGAAAGTTAAAATCTTATTTCCTTCACTTTTTCCTGCATCCCTTGCTTCTTTGTCGTCTTGGAGACCAACTACCCGTGGTATTTCTTTCTATTTTCTTAAAACTATTTGCAAGAAGATTTTTAGATGCTTTATCTTAATTTTGAGCCTATGTTGTTTTGTAAACCAGTAGTGGGGTTTAAACTGCACCCCTCTGTAAGTGAGGTTATTGAAGTGGTTATTCAGAGTTGACGACTTCTTTCTTCTCTTTGAATGTTGTTAACGAGAACTTTGCTTCTCATTGTTCCTTTGTCCATTATCTTGAAGAACCACAGAGTATTAGTTAGGCTCTTACAGAAAGGAAACGAGCTTCTTGTATGTCTTATTTTACACGTTTTTCAAACCTCAAATTGTTCTGGTTTATCCTTTAATAATCTCCAACTTTAAAAATGCTTTCCTGTCTCAGCCTGTAATTTTGCTGCTAATGAGGAAGATGCCATTATCCTAACCCAACTTACTTCACCTTCATCTGGCAGATCATAGACTTACCTACATAGACCAGTGCAGCAGAGTGCAGAGATCCCTGAAGCACTATGGCTTCATCAAAACAATTTGCAGCTGGGCACATTAGCTCTGCCTTTCAAACTGGGCTAATACGATTATATTCAGCCACAGTAACCTGATTATATTGCTTCTAGGCTTTAGTCCTCTACTTCTGTAATGCACGCTGGTGCACTATGGCACACAGACCCACCTACTTGGTGACTGCTGCATTGTCTTAGTTTTCTAGGCTGTGAGAACTCCTTTACTACATTCCAGTGTTAAATTTAGAGCGACCGTGTTTTGTGACAGTGGGAATGCTCTGCTACAGTACAAATCCTTTCCTGTTCCCTCCTCCCTGCCATCATGGCTGAATCCAGCCTTGCACTATTTCCCCTCTATGTTTTATTAAAGTTATTAAAGATGTTCTTTTTGCACTATGAGAATGACAACGAAATCCAGCCTGCCAGAGAGTGGTGCACCCAAATGTTTCCCAGAATAAAAAAGATCATTGCTAGTGAGTTGCAAACCTCAGTTTGAAGTAGTAAGTAAATAATGATTCTTACTTCATGTCCTAAGCAGTCAATCCCTATCATGTGCTGACTGCATGCACCAGTGACAAATTTCTGTAAATAAATCTCGTAATAGGGCGCCCTTCTACTCTGTACCAACCCCAAAATGCATTACTGCACTGGCTATTTAAACACTGGAAAGTAAAAAGCATTTCACAGAATTAATTTCCTCTCTTTCATGAGCGAGATATAATGCATTAACTGATTTGAAAACAGAGTGAGTTTCTTTTATAACGTGGTCACTCACTAGGCAGGCTTTCCATAGGGCACAGGAGCTAAAGTAAATGATCGCTTAAACAGAAGGAAGCTCTCTAGTGCCCTGCCATGCTGATGTTTCTCGAAAAAGAAAAAAACCAAAACAACTAACATTTCATTGCATGTTGAAAAGAAAGTGTAAGCACTCTGTTTAGAAAGCTTTAAAGCATAATTGAAATTCAACATGCAGATTTCTGTATTATTACAATGCTGTGTGCACTAGATCATTTGCTGAGCAGCCAGCATTTTAAACACCACATTGCAAGAACTTTGTGCTGGTACAATAACAATGTAGAAAAATTAGGATGACAGCACAAGTATGCTCAGCCCCATAAACATTCTTCAGCTGAAACGGGAACTACAGTGCAGTGCTAGCCTATGTATTATGAGGAGGGAACGTTTCTGCCTCCATGTGCAGATGGAGCACAGATCACTAGTATGCTGACAAGCTGAACTCAAAACAAAGAGGTAAGCTACATATGTACTGGCAGGTAAGCTCACTGATCTTTTTAACCCAATGAACATCTGATGTGATGTGAGATTCACTAAATTGTATATTGCAAATCAAGGTCAGAATGAAGGGTGACTTAGTATTTGGTAACATTCTCCCTGCTTCACCGACTGAAAGCAGTCGTGAATTCCAGGGTATTTTGTCCTATTTTAATCCGATTGCAATTTGAACATGTATTTGACTATAGAATGAAGTGTATCTAAACTCAAATCTGCAAGAAGTGGTAGGAAAAATAATTGAAAAAAGTAATTTTATACTTGTTCTTATACTACCACGTTGCTGATGCTGCTGTGCACAAAGGCCAGTGTCTCTGTACGGCATTAAGGTACCATGTTCACTGCTAAGGGGGCCAGGAGGTTAAACTGGCACTGTAATATTCCAGGCTCACCCTTCATTTTGCTGACTACAGTCACAGCAAAGAGCTGCACTGGTATGAGAATGCGTGTGACTGGAGCCTCCTCTTTGCTCTGGGAGATGGATGACGCTGGCAGAGCAGTCCAAAGCCACAGTGCACAGGAGAATCTGGTTCATTGTGCAATGTGTTAGCTGTGCCAAATCCTAACACTAGCGAAACGATCAAACCACTCACCTAAAAATGAGTTCCTGATTGATTGTTAAATGTATGTCTTTTAAATATACAATACAGAACAACATTTACTGAGATTGTAAGGTAGTTTTGGTTTTGTTCTCAGAATAAGTCATACGAAGTATGTACAGAGGAACAGTGTGTGAAAAAGAGCATTTACACACACGGATGTGTATTTACACTCATTGAGGGTTTTACCATTCATGGCATACTGCAGGATTCACTGTCACTAGCAGGACTCAATGAAATGCCTGTTCTCTGAATCAGTCTCCCATTTATCTACTAAATCTTTCCATTTCACCCAATCTGAAGAACTATTTGTAAGTGGAAAATAGAATCTATACCTTGAGAAGAGGAATACATTAGCTCTTTAATAAGGACGCGAAAGAAAATGTGATCTTGGATTATAGCTGTATTTGCCTGTAACTGTAGATCATTAGCAAGGCAGACTGAGTGAAAAGAAAAGATTCCCTGGCAACCCTCCCCCTCTTCAAATGCCTGCTCAAGCAGAAAAAACAACCGCCCTGCATACATATTCCAATGAGCCACTGTGGGGCAGTAACAACAAAAACATTCCTAAGCAAAACAAGGGGCTTTGAACAGCCAGTTTGCCTTTTCTGAGCGAAGCATATAAAGAAACAGTTCTTCGAAGAAAATCTCAACATTAGGATTTCCATTCCTGTGTTACAAAATGTTATTAGGTTTTTTTGGGAAACATTTTATAGATATGCTTAGCTTCAGCTCCTTCCACAGAGATGCTTGCATACACCTATTTTGAAGCTGTTACTCATTTTTAGACCAGTGAATAGAGGTTGCATATGAGATACACAAGACTCTGTTTAAGACACTATCTGGATTTTGTGTGTGTGCATAAACTCTTCTACCAGAGGGCTAAGTAAATAAGTTCTTTTCAAGTGATTATTCTCTGTGCAGGAATTTTTCCTTGTAAAGTATAGAAACCTCTGAAGATTAGATATTTTTGTGCAGTCTTTGTTCCTCTCAGGGCAAAATCTTGAGTGAACAGAAGTTATTACAAGAAATTATTCTATATCTTAAGGGTAAAAGAATATACTTTGTTCAATTTTGGATGTAGCTTGGAACCAGAATTACTGAGCTGCTTTGGATCCAACAATTCACATCTATAGGTTCAAAATTAGATTAATAGCTTTGTCTTCCTTTATTCTATCCCAACCATTCTGTAGTTTTAATAATATCAATGAAATATGAAGACATTAACTGTTGTTTCTTTTTACATAGTACCAAAAAAGAAAAAATGTCTGTTTAAAGATCTTAATTACTATCTGAATTTTGTATAAATACAAAACTTTCTGTAACATTCATTCCAAATAGATACTGCCCTTTAGTGCTGCAGAAATTTTTACCAGATGAGTAGTATATCCTGAAATATAGAATCTGTAAAAAGTCGAAGCATCATACTTCAATTGAAGTGTTAGAAAAAGAGGATCAAGACATACAGAGAGCTGAATTACAGCCATGGCTCTTCAGCTGGCTTGAGATCTTCTCTTTGAAGATCATTTTCACTTCCATTTTGATCTTAAATCTCACTCATAAGTAATTAACATTTGGGGATGCATGACAGATGGTATGTACCACCTTGTCTTTTTGGGCAGTCTTTTCTTGTCTTGGCTTTTCCAGATATATTCCAGACCTAAAATAATTTTTGGGGGAAAAAAAAAAGAAAGAGAGATAAATGAACTTACTTTGGCTTGCAGACAGCCATGTGAAAAAGCTGAAAGTTTCTTCGAATATTTAAACTTTCTTCTGACTTTATTTTTACATATTTATTTATATAGAAATATATTTAAATTATTTATTAGATCTGTAGGTTTTCAGATCTAGAATACCACTCCATTTTTACAAAGATGAGGCTGTAAATTTAATGCAAGTAGCACCAGGAGCATTATTCCATGTACTTCTCTTCGAATATCCCAGCTAATGAATCTTATAGCTGATCCTACTGATACTCCATGAAAGATGATACTGTCATTTCCTCTATAAACTGGAGATCCCTTACTGATTTTCCCTGGGTTTACAGCATTCATGATTCTCAGGTTTAACTGTATCCCCCCAGTTTTCTTTGTTTTGCTTTACTTTTTCATCAAATAGAAACATCATGAAAAATTCTGAAAAAAAAGTATTTGGAAGTTTTATTAATTTAAAGCTATCTCAGGGACGAGGCAGCCAGCTGAATTTTCAATCAAAATACCTATAAGTGCTCATTACTAAGCCTGCAAGGTGGCATTAAGCATCATCTTCAAATTTTACAGTTTCCCATCAGTTCTTTAAGAGAATTGCAGCGAGATTCTTATGTTTATTCTTAAGGTGGAAAATGTTCTGAAGAAGATTAGATCAAAAAATTTTGCCTCACAGGACAAAGGAAATAAACAACAAAAACGTTAGAAAGTTGGTAATACCTATTCACCCTTATTCACCCTGCAGAATCAAGACAGACATGAGAAGACATCGTATTTAACCAGTATGTAAACAGAAGGATTCGATTAGTTGCAGTAGCAGAATATTTAGTTTGAGGTATGTGGAAATCATAACTATAGTCACATTTTTAACCACGCTTCACGAGACATTTTGGCTGTGCTAGTATTAGAGACAACAGAGCACAAGGCATACCAAAAAAGAGCTCATTGGCATTTTCACATTCCAAGATCAGTTTGAAGAGCTGCCAGTTAAAAACCAATCTTTCTGCCCGTATGATACCTAAAAATTTGTCCACATAGCACACATGGTTACATTACAAAAGGGAGAGTCAAACTGTAAGCAGACACTTGGAGATGAGGAAATTAGTCAATCAGAAGTCCATAAAATGAAAAATAGGAGAAAATACTAGTAGAGCTTACAGTAATTTGATTTACAAGTTGCTATTTTTAATAGGTCTCTGTATTAGCCCCTTGCTAAACTTTGAGGCAGCCTTTTCTATGACAGACAAGTCTACAACATCCCACAGCCATTGCCAGTCAATCAAAAATCATACTTTAGGGCCCAAAGTGTTATGAAATTAGAGAACACAACTTGCATTATTTTGATTTGAGGTCTCAGGGTTTACTTTTTCAATCTTTTGTCTCCAAACACAGATGTACTTACTCAAAAACAATCCTTCAAACATTCACATAACTAACTGCTTGTGAATTAAGGGGGAAAAGAAAGAAAATCAAGAATACCTTCCTTAGAAAAACTGAACACATTAAATCTCAATCTCAGTTGAGTTCCTACACCTTAGACTGCTGGTCCCTGGGCTGCAAGTGTCCACTTCATAATTTGAGCCAACCAGCATCTTCAGCTTCTGCACACCTTTCCTCTCCTTCCTCACCTATTTTTTAATTAGCATCCAGATTGTTTGTGCCCTGTTATCTTTCAGTTAAAGTGCTTTTCTTTCCTTTATCAACATCAAAATCCAGCAAGTCAAAGTTTTACAATGCTCAACCAAAGTTATTTATCAGTGTCACACTTACCAGTACCAGGTTACCCTGTTGCCCTCTTTATACTGTCATGGACCTGCGTGACATTATGAAGAACTTCAGCATTTACAAGAGGAGTAGAATGGGGTACAGTTCTCATTTTTAATCATATTGTTCTCTGTTTTTCAAGTAAAATTTGGTTAACTTACTCTCTTAGATCTTGTCAGGATTCTGCTATGGTTCTTTACTGCATAGATAGATAGCTTAGACTCTTGAAGTCCATATTCCCCTATCATTTATTTAAGGTTTTCTTTGTTTACCTCCTGTTTGGATTGAACTTCAGGCCTAAACTGGCTGGCTGGGGATAGTGAAAGAGGTTAGAGTGTGGATTCCATGTTATTATGAGCTGCAACCTGTTCGTAGTGAGGACTGTGGGTAAATCACATCAGTGATGATATTTTTTCAATGTCTTTTGCAGTTGTCATGTAATTGGTGCTGTTATGTAATGATATTGGTGCTGGTTTGTGTTTTTAGTAGAAACTAATTAGTTATGCAGAACTAGCTAGGAACATGTTTTTAAACAAGACCAGGGGGAGTTTTAAAATAACCCAGCTATTTCTAGTATAAATTCAGTGTTTGTGCACAAGTTTTGTACGTTTGACACCAAACCCACAGGATTGGCTATAAATTGTGGTTGGAGCTGGTGGAGGTGGGGAGGAGGGAGTCGGGGTTAGGCTTGCACTAGAACTCTCTTAAACCTCCATTTTAATCCATTTGATTATATTCCACTAACCGGCTTGTACCAGAAAATACGGGAATCAAATAAGATAGGTAAAAGATTGTCAAACTTCAGAATCTTAGTTGCTAGTTGTTAGTTTTCCTTCTTTCATGATCTGTTTCTTCTAAGCACTATGTTTAGAACTACGGACAAATAGTCCAAATGTACATTTTATTGGAAAAATTAAAGGACCACTGTGAAAATTATAGGAAATCCTGGAGAATGCGATCTTTTCTGAACTGTCTGACACACATTCCGGAAACAAATCTGTGCTGGAAACACTGATTATATATACCAGGTATAAAAGCATAACTGGCAGTTAAAACCTTGTTGAACAATGCAATGATACTGTATTTCTTAACTTGGAAGGCTGTTCATCCAGCCTGCTCAGCCAGGATGTTCATCCGGCCCGTTTACCATTTATGAGACATTGTGTTAGCATTGAATTAGCTTATAGATTGTTTTAATATGACTTGAAGCAGTAGGGTGTATAATTGTCTGAATGTTTCTTTTCACTGACTGCACAGCATTACTTCTTTCTGCACCTGAGAAGGCTTTTTCCTCCACCTGAACATTTAACAAGCACATTTCCAGATATTCGGAAGCAAAGGCAAACAATTTAGAACAAATCTCGTTCCTGCGATTACGACCTAAAATGAAACTCCACCAAACAGAGCCAGTACAGCAAGGTTTTGTAACATTTTCTCTTCTTTTCAGTAGTTCTTGTTATTATTTTCTTCAGCAAGGCATTGCAGCACAAGACACCCTTCCTTATCCTAATTCCTGTTTTCTGGAGAGAAAAGTAGTGTTAAACACTCTCTGCAGTGAAGTCTGTACATACGAAGGGTACGAAGACTCAATGGGATGAGTAGCTTTCGGTACCATTTAACATTTGTTAGACTGCCGTTCATTTTCTGCCACAATTTTCTGGTACTGTGTCTCATTGTTGATGTTATGAGGAGTCAAATTTCCCACTAATTGCTAAGTGGACTTTACCAATGAAACTCAGGCTTGGGAATCCCTGTGAGGCTGCGCTTTGAATTGCCTACACATATACAGCCTACAAAGTACTTGCATCAATCATAGTAGTGTGTGATAAATACCATTATGTGACTTAATTCATGTCTGCATAGCATTTTCAGATTCATAAGCAGTCAAAAACATTACCATGATGTTTTTTACCTCTGCTAAATTTTTTTTATAAGCCAGAAATAAAACACTGAGTAAAGGTGGTCAGACGGGTTGGCAATTAATTGGAAAATCACCAAAGACTACATGGTGAGGAAAGCAATTACTGAAAAATGCAGAAATGAGAAAATGCAGCCATTGGGGATATCTGATATTAAACCTTCAAAGGAACGTAAATATTTAATTTTTAAAAATTATTTTTGTATAATGCATTAGCTTGCAATGGATGTGGCATGTAATGCATGTAAAAGTACTCCTTGGTCAGCATGGGAGGTAGCAAAATGCCTAACAATTTAAAACTCATGTGTGAAAAGTATATTTATACTTAGTTGACTGTTGAGAAGACAGCACATTTATGTTATTCTAAATATAAAATACTGTATACTTTTATTTACATACTCTTCTTTAGAAAGTCATGTATGTAATTTACTAAGTCATGAGTTTGAGTCAACTAAACATAAGTTCCATGAATGGACTACATGAGTGGCACTACAAGACCAAGTAATCAGCAATAACGACAATTACAGGTATTTTTTATTTAAAGTTTATGATATGCTAAGGCTTGAAATGCTCTTGGATGAAGCATAATACGATAGGTGTTTTATATACAGGTAGATAAAGAAGGCTGAAGTAACCTGATCAAGGGCTCTACGCATGATCCTTATACTTGGGTCATACTTCAATGTATGATACCACACATGATAAAAGTGTACAAACCAAATGCTATTATAAATTAAAGAATCTCTCACTATAACCTTCTCATTCCAAAGTTAGGAGGAAAAACTGTATCAGATTCAAAAGAACATCAGGTAAATGTCCATCATGCCTGAGTTCTATGATCACTGGTAATATATGACGGTGAAATGTTTGCAGTAGTGACAAATGTCACAAACGCCACTATAATTGCTACCCTTTGGGCAGATGGTAAACTTTGTAATGAAGAAGTCAGGGGGCTGAGCCTTAAAAGTTGGTGGCTGGCCAACTGTAAGTTTTATTTTGTACTATTTGCTAAGTGAGAAACATATGTTGTACACAAAGCACCGAATTATCTATTTCTATCTACTTACTAATACTGTAGTACACAGTTTTCAAATAATAATGATGCCTCACTTTGGTAAGACGCATTTTGTCCTCTGAAGAACTTGCAAGCAAAGCAGATGAGGAACAGGATTGGAAGCAGGCCCAGACCGATATGCTCGGGTCACACACGAGAGAGGAAGAGCAACAACTGAGAACACAATTCAGGTCCCCATGCTCCAGCTAGTACCTCAAATACTATGTCATGTTACTTAGCCAAGACAGTACTGGGAGTTTTGTTACTGTAAGCACACTATAGTTACGAGTGCTTGTAAGCGCATGACAGCATTTGGGATCCATTGTGTCTAGCACTTACCACTGAAACACAGCCTAGGAGATTTTTTTGCTTTTGGTTTTTCAGAAACCTATCATTGACACAAGGGAATAGATATCAAAAGAGGCTTGAAAATGATTTATTGAAAAATGTAGCTCTTGCCAACTGAACTAGACAGCTGAATGTAGAAGCAGCTACACTTTTATTAGACTAACATAAAATAAGAGGTGTACATAGTTCCTGAGTCCCTCAAAGGTCCCTTCATCAGTTATCATCTTCCATTTTTGTGAAAGGAGCACTGAGATCTCCAAATCATGTATATCAGCCAGATTTTCCCCTCCCCCCAATCTAATAAAGGTCTCTTTATAGCAAAAATATTACTGTTTCTCTCTCTCTCTGTGAAAAAAATCTGCTGCAACTCCATTATGGAGAAGGATCTTAAAAGATAAATAGCACCAAGGAGAGCTGTTTGTTTTTACCAGTTGCTTTTGTGAAGGAGAGGTCTACTGGTGTGTATCTCTGTAGGTACAAACTAAAAACAACAGAGGGTGACTTGTCATTGCATCAAAAGCCATATTTCTATTTGATTCCTTATAATGTGATATTTGTTAAATACAATTATGAAAAAATGTAAGTGACAGGACAGCAAAGAAGGACTTTTCTAAATAAACATGCCTCATTTCAGAGAACAAAGAGTGATGCTCAAGAGTGATTTAAACCTACTTGGGGTCTAGCTCTCTTGCTAAGAGGAGGAGGTAGTGATAGACCTTAAGCAAGTGCATGTAAACAGCATGAAGAGAATGAAAATATAGAGTAAGGGCAAATGGGATCATTAAGATAGACAGACAGATAGTAAATGGAATTGAGTAGGGACTAGGATACAAGATGTGGAATTTTAGGAAAGATGCTGATACAGATGGCAAGACAAAATAAGTACAATCAAGAGAAAAAAATCAGAATTTGATGGTAGTGTCTTTCAGTAAAGAAAAACCTAGGGTTACACTGCCCAGGTACAAATTTTACAAAGAATTGTACTTAGAATTCTGATCACACAGATAGCCTTGTTTGTACTGTAAGGCTGCATGGGCTAATAACTTAAAAAAATACATCACTACACTAAATACCACTGCATTTTAATCATGATATGTAATGTAAAAATGGGTATAGAACTCACAACTTGTTACTACTTTGAAATGACAGTAAAATCTTGTGGTAAACTGCTAACTTCCTCTTTGGCTTTCTGCATAAAAGCACATCTGAAACACAGTGCTTTGTATGAAACTGGAACAGGAATGCTTCGCTTTTTGATATCATCTAAGACCTGAATGCCAGTCTATGTGGGAAATGAGAAGGCTGCAGTAGGCTGTGCAGCAGAACGACAGGTTGTGTGCCGTAAAACAAAGAGAGAATTTTGGAGCATCGTATCAGTGTGAAGAAGCACTGCTGTGGGGCCGTGTAAAAGGTGTGCAGGGAGTGGAAGAATAAAGAAAACAGAAGCAGAGAGAGAAGCCAGCTGTGAACAGCACTGTTCGAGTTTTTTACTGAACAAGCTATTCTAGAAAATGTGAAAGAAGATCATCATCATTTAAAACCATTTTTAAATGACTACTAATATGACCTCAGTTATGTTTTATTTGCCTGTACCCACGTGTTTACAATCTGAAAGAAAACGGTGAGAATGACTGCTAAATATGCCTGATAGTGCATATTTTCTTGGAACTGTATTTTCATATTAAGCAAATGTCAGTACAAACACCCGCAATTTGTATTGCTTGTAACAGTAAGAAGCAAATGTGAGGTGGCTCACCACCACTCTCTTCAAGTAAGGTTATTGTCACTTTGTAGCTGTTACTGTGTGTATTTTTGCACTTTGAAATGTAAAGAAAAGCATGTGGACTATTAAAAACGTTGCTCCTTGTTTACAAAAAAATGAAGTAAATACTAATATACAGAGTTCAGTGAAGAACAGACTGTCAATTACAATGGATTTCGAAGGGAATACTCTAGGAAAATTCACTGTTCCTTTACAAGTAATTTGGTTAACACTTAATTTCAAGGTAAGTGCAGAAACAAACTGAAATATGATGCTGTGAGAACGGCATTGAAATTAATTTAAAAATTATTGCCGGTACCACAACAAAGAAGAACAAAGCTGTAAGACTGTGTACTTTTAATTTCTTCTTTCTCTATTTTACACAGCTGAGTACCCTAAGATCAGTGTGTACTAGTCAGTAGAAGAGAACAAGATTCTGTGCTGAACTTTGACCAGCAGCATATTAAATTTGTATTCATTCCGTTCTCTGTTGGCTGACACATTTGGGTAGGAAACAAAATCTTCACATCTCTCTGCTCTCATTTTGCCTGAGAAACGTGGAAAAGACACTAGTTGCCCAACCTTTGCTCCATCCTTTGTGCCTGCAGTGAACAATTGAAGGGATTGCACAGAGGTATGTTTTTGTCTCCTAGTATTTTCATGTCACAGTTTGTCCCTGTAAATGAAAAACCAAATGGTGTTTTTGAGCAGATAACAGGTCCGATCCTTCAGGCTTTCTGGGCCTGAAGAAAAAACTACTCATGCCAATGAAAATCCGCAAAGCAGTTTCTGTGGGGAAGTGGTTGAGAGAACAGCCTGTGGGGCACTTGCTGATGCTATGCTCAACATTTGTATACAAAGTAGAATGAAATTAGCAGTTAGTTAAGAAATGAAAGTTGCAATATTTGGCATGGGCGTTTATTAATTTCAATGATTTTCTTTAGCTTTCTTTTTAATTTTTGAGTACCAAAAAAATAACATGAAATATTTAAGAAGTGATTCATTCCAAAAGAAAAAAAAAAAGAATGTATGTATTATTGCACTTACTTGATGGCTTGTTACTGACGCAGTCTGTTTACCCACTTTTACACTGTGTATCTTACTGCAGGAATGGGAATATAATAAAGGACTGTAAGTGTGTGGAGGTAGGTTACAAACTTCTGAGATAAACCAGTACTATTTTAGTTCCTGCTCTTGTTCAAACAATTACACAGGATTCCACATACCATCGTTGTGGCAGGCGCTGAGAGATTGCATCTGTCCGTCAGGGTGTGCTGCCTTCTGCTATTGTAAACAGGCATGCAGTACTCTTTTTTTTTTGTTATATTGAATTACACACTTGACAGAAATTGGGATTAGACTTTCATGCATTTTGTCTAGAAAGTAATTTAAAAAAAAAAATTACCTACTTATTCTGATCTGTTAAAAATGATAAACATTTTTAACATACTAAGCAGAAAAATATGCTTTAAATTGTTTATATGGTGTGGCTGGATCAGAAAAAGAAAAAAAAAAGTAGTTTTTACAGCTCCCCATAAAAGAAAAACATAAATAAAGGTATTTTAGTGTTGGTGTAAAGCAGCATTGCCAGGAAAACACCATTAAATCAACTAAAGTTAAATTCAAAAAGTAGGTAAAAAATAGTTTGTACTAAGAACAAGTATAGCCAAATAATCAAGAACCCATTCCTTGATTTCTTAAGTGCAGTAAGAAAAATTTTCTCATCCTAAAGGATTGTTATGCTACAGATTAGGAAATAACTGGATAGTAAGTAAAGAAGGAGTAGGAGAAGCACTGTGAGTTAACCTTCTTGGTTTTGAAGGCAATTTCTTAAGTCAAAGACTAACTGGTACTGTTTGTTTATGGAACAGTCCATAATATCTGACTCATTGATAAATGCTTCACAACATATGTAGAATTTGCATGTGTATGTACAACGTTGGTCGTGTACCTTTTGCCTGAAGGCATCAGAGCGCTACTGGTCAGGACAACTGCGTGAACTGGGACATGTGGCACAAGTGTCTCAGTCTCTAAGCACTTTATTCCTAATCTGGAAAAAAACCCGACAGGATTCATTTGAAAGTCTACGTTGGTGTCAGAGTTGACCATAAAACGAAAGAATAACTATGGCGCTCCACAAGATGGGCTTCAATATCACTTTCTACAGCAGTAAGTAAACATAATCAATTTTTACAAAATCCATGAGAAACTGTAAGGGCAGCTGTAAACCTTATTTAATTCCCCTTTATTCTAATGTGAAGCTATTTGGTGGGCTCGTGATCATCCCTTTTTCCTGTCTGTTTGGGATTTCCTACGTGCTCTTTTCTACATCTCTGTCTCTTTTTAGAAGATCTTGGGTTGATCACGGCCTCTTCTGCAGAAGACGCTGGTAAACTTTTTCAGGGGAGGTAAAACTGCTAATTTGGAAATAACCCTTAAACAATGAATTTGAGGGTAGTTTTATTCAAGTACAACAGTAGGGCAAGGGCATTGCTTAGGTCAAAGCTCTTGGCCCACCTTGTCGCTTGACTTTATTTGAAATAATGCCCTTGTGTCCGTAACACAGAACTGGCTATTAACTGAGTATTCCCCCCTGCTTTGGAAAACTGTATTGTATCATGCAAAGCTCAGAGAAAATCAAATAATTTCAGTTTACATAACGTCTTGGAAATGTCTTTTGTTAGCTTGCATAGTCAGGTTTCTGTTAAAACAATAACAGATGCAAACTTCTATATAGCGTAATACTCATTTTTGTATTATAACTAAGTAGAAGACAGTAATATTCAACTGTGTGTTAGAAATCACAAGCTTCTCATAATTAGTAAGAAATTCCTGATCAATTTGCAACTAGCTATAAAAAAGAAAATATAAAAAACATAGTAACTGAGTTTTTCACCTGCCAGTATTATGGGATTGGCTTAAAAATCAGGATGCTTTTAGTAAATTCTTAAAAGCAAATTATTTTTCTAGTAGTACATGAGTAAAACTTAATTTTTTTAATTAAGAGAAAAATACTCTAACAAGGAATCTAGATATTCAAGGTGGTGATGTATTAAGAAATTAAAACAATAAATTTAAGGGATTAATAACTGAGAAGTCAGAGAGAAATTGTCATCCAGCTGAAGTCTTTCTGATAGGATCCTAATGTAATTGGTTCTTTGTCCTTCACTGCTTGACATTTTATCAATGAGCTAGAAGAAAACATCAAATCATCTAAGATAATTACTGTGGATTACACAAAGACAGATAATGAAGAGGCCAGGTCACTGATCCAGATCGCTGACGTGAATTCAAACAAATACCATGTATTACAATACAGCCAGATTAAAAACACCCCACACATCTAGGCCCCAAAATAAAGGCAGTACTTACAGGATAAATAAAACAGGAGATCATTGGGAACGTGGTGGGTAGATGGCTGAACTTGAGCTCGTGTCGTTGAGCTGGCCGACGGAGGAAGGTCAGGCTTTGCCCGGCAGCTCTACAGTCACTGCAGTACCAAGGCACGGTCAGTGCAGGGAGCAGCCCGGAGCTGGGGGCGGCGGGCAGCCTGAGGGCCCTCCCCGCAGCTGCAGCCCCAGAGGAGCCGGGCAGGTGAGCAGAGCAGGCCTGTGGACAGTTGCCACCTCAGCCACTGGCCGGTGAAGCCCCTGACGAGGAGGCCGGTCCACGGTGAAGCCCGGAGATGAGGTCTGCAAGGCAAGGTCAGGGTCAGGGTCAGGGTCAGGGTCAGCACAAACCCAAACGCGATCATTGCTTTCACTTTTCTGTGGATGCATTAAAATGTGTTGTGTATTCACAACCTGGCGGGCACCACAGTTCACAAACCCTGAATGTCATTAATATCTGGGTTAGTCAGCTCATCTCGACTTAATAAATAATTAAAAGACGTAAAGTCTACCACTAGAACACGCTTACCATGGTCGCACTTAATTGGCAGGAAACTTACTGATCCTACACACGCACATCTACTCATCCTGTCATCCTCCGAGGGGAGGAGGGCTTTCCCGAGGGGTCACTGGAAGCGGCTCAGAAGGGGGAACGCAGCCGTTGCGCGGGGTCAGGAGCGCGAGGCGGCTCCACGCGCTGACCCCTGCAGGTGTCCCCACGCGCCGTGCTGCTCTAAGGCTGCTGCTCCCCCGGGCTGCTCCCAGCGCCACCGGCCCCGCGCACCCCTGCGGGGAGGGTGTCAAAAGCGCCTCCCGCAGCCGCCGCTCTCGCGCCTTCGCTGCCTCGGGAGGCCGCTGTGAGGGCGCGCGCGGTGCGTCCACGCCCCCTCCCCCCGCCCTTGCCGCCTTCTAGAACCTTCCGCCGCCTGCAGGGGGAAGCGCGCGCGCCCGGCTCGCTGCCGCCACCGGGGAGCGCGTCCCGCCCGAGCGCCAGGGCCGGGCCGCGCCGCGCCGCCCGCTCCGCGCTGCTCCCGGGGCCGGTGACCTGAGGCGAACGGGGCCCGTTCACCGGCTGCCGTTTCTTTTTGAGGCGGAATCTCAACGCGCAGAAGGGTGGCCGGGCCTCTGGCGGCCCGTGGCTCCTCTCCCCAGGGAGAGGGAAAGGCAGCGCGGCGGCCGCAGCCCGGCCCCGCGGTGTGAGGCGCAGGGCGCCGTGTCGCGCCGCAGGAGAGGGCCTGGGCGCTGCTGCGGGCTTTGTCCCAGCGGCGGAGGCGCCGCGCTCCTGGGCCCGGCTGCCGCCTGAGCCGCTGTGGACTCGTGCGCCTTCGTCCATCGGGCCGCGGCAGGTGCCATCAGCCGGTCTGCAGTTATTCGTTCGTCTAACCCAGGCCTGTCGGTCAGGCCTTCACCGACCGGGGCTCGCTTGCTGCCCGCCTCCCAGGGCCGCGTTGTTAGTTCGGTCTGTGTGTGGGACGTACTCCTCGTCGTGTTCCCCGCCGCTCCTTGAGCTGCACTCTTCCTTATTAACGAACGTGCGTGTGTCTGGACGCCGTCGCTACTCCGGCCGTTCACAGGTAAGCCTTCGTGGGTCACGGCGTTCAGCTGCTGCTGGGCGTTTGAATCCTGGTTATTTTTGGCCGTGCTCCTGTTGTCTTTCTCAGCTAATGAAACAATAGTGAGTCTTGAGGATGAGGTCCTGGTAATCAACTTTTGTCTTCCTTTCAGAAGACAGCAGGGTAGTTCTTGCCTGCTGGAGTAAGCCAGTGTCCAAAGTGACAATACACTTCTCTCTTATTTAGTGGGATCACTTCCATGCTACAGTTAAATTGCATGTTTGCTCAAACAGGAGCTCATTTAGAGAGGGAAAGGGCCTTTTTCTGTTTAATTCATCATCCACAGTATACCCATTGAAAATGTGACACTTTGTAAGGGTGGGGGGAACCCAACAAACTGAAGATGTGTTTTTGTGATCACCAGCATGTTGTGGAATTATTGCCATTTTCCTTGAATTTTAATTGAAAACTGAAATACTTGCAATTTGTAACTCCTTTACAAAATCACTGCAGTAATTACAGCTTTCTCAAGCTTAGGTGTCATTTATGGTTGATAGCAGTGTTTGAAAGGTTGACAAATAAAGGGATTAGATTGGCTGAAATGAGAGTTAGTAATTGTTAATTTCAATGTTTATTCTTCTTTTCTGAAACACTGCTTAGGTAATGATTGGGTGGGGTTTTTCTTTTTCTTACATATCCCTCCAATCAAAATGGCTGAATTAGTGTCTTTTTCCATTCGAGCTGTGTGTCAAACATCTAAATGATTCATTTAGTTTTTAAGTTGTGAAGTAATTGCACTGAAAATGCTATTGTATTTTTAACTACATACAAAACTTTTTTTTTTTTTTGGATACCTACGTATTTGTGTCTTTATGTACTGTATGTTTCAATACTGTTGAATTTGGTAGGCTTTAAGCAGGTTCCTGAAGGTAAGTGTGCATGCTGGACTTGACTGAATGAGGACTAGTGGCTCAGTGAAATTTTATGATAAAGTTAAACATCTTGGACACTGAAATTCCAGTTGGAAGGCTGAGAAGCTGAAAAGGTTACTGACTAGTAAATAGGGCTTAAAAGTTGAGGTTTTTCATGTTACTGGTGAATTTTACAAATGTGTGATCTTAGCTACTTGGTTTTGGTGGATCTGGTAATTAGCAGTATTTTATGCTGAACAGGTGAGATTATTTAACATTAACAGCAATAAGTAGTTGAGGGTGTGTGATGGTGGCAAATGAGGTGTATGTACTGGTGGGAGAGCTCAGGTAACTAAGGTCTTATTCTAAAATATGAAGATTTAATTTATTCACTCCATGTGTGTATCGTAAATTGTATGTTAAATATGTAATTAAGACAGTTATTCAAAAGTCTTTATATAGACCCCTCAATGTACTGGGTAACACGGCCATGAATTCATGGCTTCCAGAAGCTGTGAATATGAACCAAAGTCGTATTCACACAGGGTGACTGTGATCATCAAACTCCTGTTCAATGCAAGGTATAATGTTCAGGCAGGACATGTGGTATTGTCCATATGTTCTGTTTTCTCAGCTTGATTCATAAATACATCACATTCTCATTAAGAATACTCATTCTTTTTGTCTTTAGGGAACTCTTGGTATTCTCCTACAAAATGGATCTACTTCCTGTTATTCTTGTACTATGTGCTACTGACTTTATCTATTTTAAACAAAGAAACTAGTTATATAAATGCAGCTTTGCAAATGTATCACAAAATGCTCTTTCCCTTTGGTAATAATTGTACCAAATATCCAAGCTGAAAGAGGAAGAATACAATTGTTTCTGACAATAGATCTTTCTCCTGCACATCTCTGTAGGATATAACTCATTAAAATGTTATGTTCCTTTTTGTTTTTCATCACTGTCCGCTTCATAGTAGCATGAACCCTCCATGCATGTGAATTGTATAACCTTCTTCCTTAATGCTGACTACCCCTGCTTTGTACTTTAAGTGAATATTGTCACTACAGTCCATGTGGCATTGTATAAATCTTAAGAGATAGTGAAAAGAATAGTATTCGTCTTAATATTGATTCCTGTGGCACTTCTGTACTTGCTGCACTCCTTCAAAACTATTCCCACTTGCAAGTCTCCTTTGATTTGAAATCTGCTTTCATTAATCTACTCCAGTAACTCAGATATTTTAAGGTAACACTGTAGATTTGCTCTTTGTATTGGGCTGTCTCTAAAGCTTTGCAAAACTGTAGATAAACTATATTACTTCTCTTGGATCGTTCTTATAAAGTATCTTTTTCCCTTAAGTCTTCAAAATGTCTTTGTTAATATCCTTTATTAATGACTGAAACAATTGAAGGATTTGTGAGGAAAGGCTGCTGTTATCTAACGCCCTTACACTATGCTGTAAAGGTGGGGAAACCAAAGGGAGGTATGAAGAAGAGCTTTGGTTGGGGAGGTGGACTTCAGCTAGGAGACGACTCCTGCTTCAGCAAGCTCAGAGGTTGGCATGTGTGGAGACAGGGAGTACCTTGGTAACTGAACAGCAAGTATCTGCAGCAAAGGAGTCTGTGGGAACCACGGAATTTAAGTGCTCTTCTGTGTCTTGTTTTGACACTTGTGCTGTGACTAGGGGCTCTGTTAGTGACCACCTTCTCTACCGAGAAGACACAAAAGTCAGCCACAGTCATTAGTGAATATTGTGCACTTTCCTTATATGTGCTGTGTTGGTTATATGTACCCAGATATCCTCTTGACAGCCCTGTCCTTGTCTTAGTACAATAACTGTGTTTTAAAATGGTCTTCGTAGACTCATGCACCTTTTCTGCCTGAGAAGAGAAATTCGTTGATTTGAATATGTAATGAATATTTTAACGGGATACACACTTGTGCTGCTTCATCTCATTCTCATTCCTTGTTGCAGATAATTATTTAACTGAAAATACTGTAGAAAAGCTGATACCGGATATGTGCTCAAGCAATATAATGGCTAGTCAGCTGCAGTTGATACTTTATTATTTTAAAATGGCATGTCTGTTTAAAATTTCAGACTAACTCTGCATCCTCAGTGGTTCTTTGGGCTAAATACTAGCTTCAGATATTATCAGCGGAGAGTGAATCGTGCTTTCCTCTTTCCCTTGGCACATGATGATAAGTGTGTTAAAGATCCTTTTCAGGTTAAATTATAATGCTTGGAATTCGTTTTCCTGTCCAGTTCTGTAATTTATATTAATTTTCTGATTGATCAAATGTCTGTTCTTGAAAGTATGCTAAGAGTTTCCTTATGCTCCTTTTGAGGCCTACCAAAGGTCTCCAAGTTAAAATCCTCATAATGGAAACTGATACAGACTTAAGCTGAAACAGATGTTAGTGCGTGAGCCAGTGAAACAGCAATGGTTGTTGCTACACGTACACTTTTTATTAAATAGTGCCCTAGAGGCTAGAGCATGGGCTGGTTTGTGTCAGGGCCATGGTTGCACTAATGGGCCCTGATTGCCCTGACCAGACTTACCTGGGGCCTCCTCCTGCCAGATCCCCTGTACAGTCTGCCCGTTGCTGCAGGGCCCTTGCCTGGGCTGTGCCACAGCTGTACCTGTACCCAGCTGTGTCTCCTGCTCCTGTGCTTGCTGTTTTTCCTGGGTGGACCTTGGAGCTGTGTTGTGCGTAGCTCCTCTCCAGTCTCATCTTGGCGTCTGTCTCCAGGAGGAAGGTTGGATTGTGTCGTAGCCTGGTCTCCAGTCCTGTCTCTGGCCCTGCCTTCTGCCTCCCTGGATGCACCCTGGACCTTGCCTTGTCTGGACGCTGCGGAAGCTGTCCCTCTCCCAGCCTGGCCCTGTTTGATCCTGTGGGACCATGTCCCCTTGTTGGTGAGGCTGCCCTTGCCTGTGCTATGATCGCCCTCAGTTCCTGGCTTATCTCTGCTCTTGGAGCAGCCCATCTTCTTGCTCTTCCCTGGTGATTTATTTTTAACATCATGTTTGCAGTCTCTTGCAAAGTTGTTTAAAAACATTGTAAAGGTCCTGTCATCAAGGAAAAGCTCATATTGCACAGCTTACACAAAGGATCTTTTGTAAAAAGAAATCTCCTTTCTGTTTGAAGGAGAAACTTTTCCTGCCAGCAGAGTTCCCAGCAGATTTGCAGAGACTTAATGGCCAAAGGAAATGGAACCTGATTAAGGAATGTTTCCCTTAAAGGTAATCTTACAAGCATAAGCAAAATTGACAGTTGCTGTCTGTAATCTGGAACTCCACTAGATTTCATTTGATTTCTCAAAACCTGTGAATTTCGTATAAAGAGAAAATCTCTGTGGTTCACATAACTTGATAGTTTAGAGACGTAAAATGCCTGAACAAAAAAGCAAGAAAGGAGAAGGGCAAAAGTATCAAATATAATGATATTTCTGCATGCAAGACTAGTAAGACCTGGTGGAAAACTCTCGCATCGTGGCAACAGAATCTCTGGTGTACCCCTTTTGGACTGCATTTAGGATCCATAATTTACCTTTGAAGAAATTAGGACAATGAGTGAGAATATTTCTTCTTAAATTCAGTAAAAGCAAATAAACATTAAACTGTAAAATCTGAATCTATATTTAGTGTAGGAACTGTAATTAGAGTGTTTTTGATTCCTTAACATGGAATTAAATCAGTCTTAAGCTGTCTGAAGAAACAGGAGTCATTCTGTAGAATAAGGCTCACAGAACTGTTTGGTATCCCAAGTGTTTTGCAGCATTTTTGTATATTGGTGCTCTTGTATTTGTGTCCAGCACACTTCTGTTGCTCCCCCCTGCTCCCTGCAGTAGTGTGGAGGGCAGTTCAGGGCAACACGCTCATCCTTCTGGGTGGGGGAAACAGGTATCAGTCTGGTAGTGCTGAGGTGTCAAAAGAGGGGAAAAAGGGATGTTTCTTGTGCTGTTTCTGAGGAGATACAAAATAGCTCAAAATGGTATGACATGAGAAAAGAACATGCTTTTGAAAGCCCTGAAGGGACTGAATGTTTTGTAACAGTAAGTTGGTTTGTTAAAATCTACTGTTATGTGGAGGATGTGCAAGACGGTAAAGCTTTTCGACAGAAGTGTATGTTTTCATTCTGCTTTTATGGTAGAATACTTCTGTTCAAGTAGGTGGATCTCTGCATAGGAAGAAACAGTGACCAGTGTGAGAAAGGTAATGGAATTAAAACCTGAAAAAATGTGATACAATGGAAACTGTGTAATGAGTGAAAGACAGGTAGATGTAGATTTGTATGTATTTCTTGCCTTCATTTAAACTCCTAAATAAATGATGTTCAGTATTTCAGTAATGGAGACATTCACTCGGCATTTAATAAAACAACAGTTCAATGCTATATTGTGAGTTTACTTGCACAGAAGATGAGCTATAGGAAGAATCCAATGGTAAATGGGCAGTCTGGCAATCCTTTGAGGTTTTTGTCATGTATGCATAGCTTCTATAACACGCACTATGTTTCATCTTTCATGTTTCTGTATCACAAAGATAACTATGGGAGCTCTCTGCAGGTGTTCAGCAGTTAGGAAAAAGTTGGGAAAGATTAGGACTTAAACAAAGAGTGTTTAGCTGATTAGGCTACAGTAGAATATTTTAGACAGCACACACAACAGGGTGCTACTACAAAGACTGTCACAGTATCAAACTAAGTTACATTAAAAGGAACAAGATGATTTAAATCGGGATTATTTTTTTTTTAGCTCTCTGTTAGGGGTTTTCATTATGTGTAACTATGTGGTACCTCAGAGTACCAAGTAAATCTGCATAGCAGAATTTCTAGTGAATCTTGCAATATCTCTGGCTGTTTTATTTTCAAACTTATTTTGCAATTACACAGAAAGTAAGTAGTATCTTATTGTGTATTTCCAGCCTGTTTATAGTGGTAACATTAAATTTGGGTGACAGGGTAACAGGGGGTAACAGGGTGATTATAAACTGGTAGTCATGAAGTCTATATGCTTTCTAAAAATTGTTGATAGAATATGGTCCTCATAAGAATTTTTCTCTGTTATTCCTGTAAGATGAGAAGACCAAATAAATGCTAAATACTTTTCATTGTGTTACGTAGCCTGAAATCCATTTCACTTCATTTATACTGGCGAGTTTGCTCCAGGAAACAAAAAAAAGATAGCAAGAAAGCGTTAGATTAATTTACATAATCATGGAGCTGTTACAGTTTTGGGGCCATCGTTGTGGTGATCCTTTCTGTTGGATCACTTAAGGCCCTACCTAAATAATTTAGTTTGGGACTTGGTATGTTTTTAAGGCTTTGAATCAGATGTATTTAGTTTTCGCAAGTATTCTGCTTCAGAACCTCCGATGTGGTTCAAAATGAAGCCATTTTCTTTGTGAAGAGAGCATCAGACAAATCAAACACCTGGACCAAATTTGAGTCAGTGAACAGCTACTTCCCATTCCTCTGCTGAAATTTCAGGTGAAGACATGTAGAATAGTAGTTTTAAATGTTGTTTTGTACTTGGTGCTGTGTAGAGCTGCAGTGTCTGACAAAATGGCAGAGTTTTGCAAAAAGGAGTATCGTTTGGTTTTGATGCTTCTGAGAACTTGCAAGTTCAGATGGCTGCAGCACTTGCTGTCCGTCGTGTTATTGCACTGGTATGCAGGCAGCTTTACTGTCAGAGATGGAAATGAGTTTACACTTTCTTTACCTGTTGTACTGAATTTTTTTAGTCTTCTACATGCCAGGGCTTAGTGATCCTCCTCATCTCCAAAGGCTTGTGACTGTGCCTGTTCTTGTGTGATAGCATGAAAATGATAAAAGGATGCTCTCTGCACCACCTTTGGAGTCATGCTGGAGATTTTGGGAATCATTATAAAACTTACCATACTTGGAACCACTAGCTTTGTAGTAATGGTGGTGTTTTTATCAGTGATCCTGCTGACCTTCTCTATTTTCTTACAAAGTCAAATTTCTCATTAACAAATCTTGTGCTTTGTTTTCTGGCTCTCTGACGTCCAAGTCTATATTGTGTATGTCATTTTGTTGCACATTTTTTGCCTGACTTTTGAGTGGAGTTTTCAGCTAGTTCAGGAAGTCAAGCTGAAAATAATGTTTTCTTCAATACTGGCTGATTACTTAAGATACATTATGAAAATATTTCTGGGAGTGCAGATTGGATGTCTCTTACTGTGATTTCTTTAAATTGTTTTATGTACTTAGATGGCTCATTGAAAATCTGGCTAGATGACTTTGTCACTTCCAGACTGAAGAGCTTGTGAAATTTTTACCCTTTGACTTCAAAAGCATCTCTTCAGTGATTAGGTCCACAGTACAATTCTGGTTCTTTGCAAGTTGGATACAGAAAATTGTGACTCAAGTGCTAAATAAACTGTTACGTGTTACATGTCAGAAACTAGAAGAAGGTCGAACTTTGGCAGACTAATTCCTACTAGATCAAATGGCTATGCCATGTAATTCAATAAATCATTTGATTTTTTGTAACATTTCTATTTTTAATGAGAGTAAGATGTCTGTATGGGCTATCGTCCCCTTAGTAGTAGATTGATATGAATCAGAGGCAGGTACTACAAACTCTTGTCTCTCTCTAGATAAACCTATTATACCCATCTATTCTTGCAATATGATGAAGTGATGGTGTAAACATACTTAGCTTTTACTTAGTTTATGTATTAATTTCTTTCTTTTGAAAGAAAACAGTATACACTTGTGAAGAAAAAGGAAAATTAACATTAAATGTATGGCTTTATCTAAAAGTCTGTACACAAAGTAGAGAATGGCAAATTGAACTAGTCAGGAACTGAAAAAAAGAAATAACTAAAGAGCTGTTAAGAATATCACAAATGATATCAAATTAGCAAGCCATAGTTGTATGTATTTATTAATGATAGTGGCACCCTGCTTAAAATCAGTTCCTGATAAAATGCTGGAGAGACTCCTTGTGAACATTATACATGCATAACTCAGTTGTCCTAATGCTCTGTTGTGCGGTTAGACTTGATGACCATTGCCTGGGTGGTTTAGTGAATTCAAAGATAAAGAGCTTTGAACCTTTGACACCTGATAGAACTCAGTCTGATGTTTTTGGTTAGCTTAAATATCTTTTTCTTTAGCTTCTTTCTCCCACCTTGCCCTGAAGCATAGAATCTGCATCCTTCAGTTTTTATGTGGCAGGGTGTCAGCACAGCATACCATGGCAACTGCCGATTGAAGTAACGAGCAAAAGGCGCTGTCCTTTCTTTTCAATGGTGGCTGTGTAATATTTCCATCATACCAGTGAAACATTAAAAAAGGGTAAAGTTTTTGCGCTTGTGAGTATCTGAATTTTCTAATGCAACAATGTCTTACTCAGATATGTAGTATAATGATGAGCATGGTACTTTGGTTAGTGCCTTTTTATTGATGTGAACTGGTTCTGCTTGGTATCTGGTAATTATAATTGAACTAGTCTTGTCTAGAAAAAATGAATTAGTGCAATAAGTAAAGGGACAGCAGCAGTTGCAACGTTCTTCAGAATTTGCCTTAATGCCATACTATGAGAGCTAAAAGAGGTTTGTTTCTATGATGGTGTTTAACTTGCTGCTGAAAATTTACATAGCTTTCTGTTGGGTTGGATGTGTGTGAATTTCTATGTCTTATTCCATTAATGGCCTGACATGGAACACATGGAACTTGAAAGTGGAGTCTGGTTAGCTGTTCCCACATTAGGATGGGAATATGAAAACTTGTTCCGTCTCAGTTACTGTGCTGCCTTTACTGGTTTAGTATGTCAGCTAACCAGTTTGCCATGTTTCTTAATCTAAAATGGAAACGAATACTTTCCTACGCTGAGAGTGAATTTGATGCTGTGTGTAAAATGTTCTGATTACTAATATTTATCCATTTGTTTTACATACGTACAAGCTACTGTTTATGTAAAACTGAAATACAGCCTACAGAAGAAAAGAAGAATCTGGGAAACTACTTCACTAAAAAGGGATTTATCAGTGCTTAAGTTTGTTTAATATCTTGAGATTTGTTTTTGCAATTTATTGTATCAACACTGCCAAAGGATTACTGATTTCTTGTTGAATTTATGTGCCTCTCCAGTACTGATAATTGAAATCCTGTAAACCTGAATGTTGAATTGCATAGTATTTGTATGTTTAGGGAATGGTGCAAAAGCAATGAAGAAATTAAAGATAAATTTTCTTTCCTTACATAATTAAGAATCTTTGAAAACAAGAAAAGCCCATACAACGTTAGAATGATGGAACTCAAAAAAGTCATCATTGTCATTTTGCTAGAGTGGACAATATGGGATTTTTTTTTTTACCAGCCTTTTCAAGAGAATGTTCTGGTGTTTTGACCAGATCATAGGAAAGACATCTTGCATTTGGATGTAGGCAGGAGTAGGAAAAGGAAAACCTTAGTTTGAAAGCTGTTGACTTCCATGATCTTTCTCTCAAGCCTGAAGTTAAGTAAAACAACAGGAAGTCTGACTGGGAACATCAGAAAATAAGTGAATGGTTCTGGGCTCTGGTGCTCTCAAGATGTGACATCTGTAAGGTAACAAGCATGGTGGCTGGAGTTCTGAATAGCCTTGTCTGTTCCTTGGCACGCCAGCCCCAGGTAACTGCAGCGTGCTAGACGGCTCCATGTGGTTGGCTGTCGAAAGAGGTAGTTCGTTCTTCTCGTTTTCTGGTTTATTAGACGTTTCATTAGAGATCCCTGTGTTTACTGTGTGTCTGACTGAAAATTAGCAGACAACTAGTACAGACAACTTATTTAAAAGGTAAACACAGCTAACAACAATTGCATAAACCCTTCAGACAAACTCGGGATCTGTAAAATTTCCTCATCAGTGGATGTCAACAGTAAGCTTATCCTTCAGTGTACTCTACCCAAACTCTAGTTACAAATTTTCTGTGTTGACTTCAGAGGCAACAGGCAGTCATGTGCCTCAGAGGAATCTGCTGCGGAAGACGTCTAGCAATTTTACTTGAACATAAAATTCAAGTAATGCAGTCAGACTGTATATTCATTTTCTGTATCTTACCTGTCAAAAATAAGACCCTTCTGGATAGCACTACTAAGATTTGTAAAGTATGTTGAGATTTAAATCGGGAAGTTCTTGGCTATTAAAAAGAGGAGTAATTCTGTCAAAACTTGTGGACTTATATGGGCATGTATATGTATCCAGGAAACACATACATTACCTATCCTGCTGTTATGATTTTAGTTATGATCATCTGTAAGAATTTATAGCTACTGGGAAAAATATGTGCACTATGTTTTAGCTGTTGTGTTTTCTTAGCTATTGTGCTTTTTCACTGAACAAGTCTTTGGTCATTCCTAGAAAAGGATGCATATTCTCTTTGAAGGACATTAGTTTTGTGCAATCAAGATTACAACAACAAATACCAGTTTTTAGCATGTTTTAAGTAGGTTGCTGCAATGCCACATCTGTCAGTACTCAAGAAATGCACCGAAACCACCGCTGAGGTGGTGTACTGACCTCACACCACAAAGGGGGGGGGGCTTTTGAGTAAATCCCAGGAACAATTTGGCTGATTTGCTTACCTGCTTTGTAATGTCTTACCCTCATGTTGACATGAGTCAAATTCAAAACACAATAGTTAGATTTAATTTCAGGAGACTTTTTCCCCCCCACTTCAAGAGTTCTTTTATGATTTCTTTCACTACCGGTGACTAAGATGATAGTTTTCCATTTTTGAGTTTCAGAGAAGGAGAAACAGCCCTTCAGTGTGGGGGAAAGTAATGCTGAGCAGGGATCTGTGTGTTGAAACTGGTCCAGCTCTGGTGGATTTGCTCTCTCTATTTGGCAGAAGATTAGTATAATGCCTATACAGGGATGCTATAAGGAAATCACTGCATTATCTGGGCCCAGCTGAAGAGAATTCAGTCCAATGACACAAGTATGTTAGTGTTGCCAAAACAAAAGGAAGAGCAAAAATCCTTTAGATATCTTCTGGGGGACAGTTTGTCCTGGAAGTGCTTGCATGCTGTGTTTGGGCACTTATCCCTTGTGTCTATTTGTCATTACTGTGCTCGATTCAATAAGAAGATGATTCAAAGCACAGTGTCATCTGCTCCTCTTTCTCTCAAGTTGAGACGTTTTTCTTTTCCAAGTGAAACTTCTGTGATTTCTGACTTCTGTATTTTAACTATCTTATTCTTCATGTCCTCAAGCAGAAAAGCGTGTCGCTTATTATCTCCTCTTGTGAGTTGGATACAGTTTATGCTTTAGAAGTGCTGTGCTTCTGTTTCTACTGATATTCCTGTTGGAACTTCTACTAGCTTGACTAGGCACTGAATCTGACCTTTTGAGGTTTTCTTTATGAGGTATTAAGAGCATCCCACTCTTGCATTTCCAGTCTATTGAATGTATAATAATAAAATAGAATCATATATTGTATGTTTCTTTCTCTGGATACTTTCTGATTCCCCTGTTAAGTCAGACCCTCTTCTGCGTAGAGTTGGGTTCTTGAGCAGTGTGTTCCTGTGCTCTGAAGTAGCCAAAATACCAAAATGTAGTCTTTTCCCACAACATAGACTTGGTTGATTTTAAGATCTTACCTGGAGAGCAGCATCCCTTAGCTCGATGTGAAAGGCCACCAGTTAGACTTTGTGAATCAGTAACATGTAAAAAATGAAAGGAAAAAAAAAAGCACTATTAAATTTCTGATTATTTAAGTCAAGAAAGAAAACATTCAGCTTTGCAGACTGATTTCCAACACAGTTGAAGGAGGACTGAAGTGTTTGGTGCTACAGCTTTCAATGGACTTTTGTTTCCACGTTACTACGTACTGACCCTTATTTTTGTATTGACAAGGACTGTGCTCAAGACAACACTAACTCTGGTCATCAGGAGCATGACTGGGTTCCTATAGGAAAGCACCAGACAGAGAAGCTGTATTAGTTGCACACGCTGTATATTCCATGCAATGAATGTACATTTGAAAAGTGTCATGTTCAGGTGTGTGGCTTTTCCAGAGGGTTTCTTGGCTTTATTCTCCCTTGCTTCTGTACACAGAGAGGTGCAGAATATTCTCCATATGAATGATCTGTTATGTTTGTGATATTGCACATAATGCCATGTCTACTTCTAAAGATTGTCTTGCTGGCTGCTGCCTTATACTATAGCTTAAAATTACCTGTGAAGAAATAATCTCCTTTTGCTGGTCTTGATTCTACCACCTGTTGGTTTCCTTTGCCCTCAAAATCTTACTTGAAGAGTTTGTGTGTAGTCATTGCACGTTTATGTTCTCTGTTCTACTTAGATATTAAATCTGTCTTAGGTTGTTCAGTTCCCTTTTGGAGCCCAAAGGATTCTAGTGTATCAGTTATGTTTAATAGTAAATTCAAGTATTTAATAGTATTTTGAAAAATTCTGTGAAGTATGTGTTGCAGGGCTAGTTCACAGAAGGAAGAGGATGCCTTCACTTGACAGTGTTGCATTGTTTTTGAATTGATTATGATTTAAAGTGAACTCTGGCTGATACTGTAAATGGGATTCCTTGATGAGTCATTTACATATCTCTGTCTGAAAACAATTTGCAGTACCGGTTAGCCAAATCTGAGACAATAGGGAGCATGTGGTTGTGCTCTGCTTCATCAGTGTAGTAGCTAGAGAGATGAGGAGCGAGGAAGGACAGTTCTAGGGAAGTCACGGAGCGTAGGAAAGGTCTGAGTGAGGAAGAAGAATCCTGGGTGCTTTAGTCTGTCCAAGCCCAGTGATGCTACTGAGAGACGAGGGCAAGATCCAGGTGTCTGTAGTGTGCTGAAGATGAGATTTGAGGTATATCATATACCTTGCCTTTTATCTTTTCATGACAAGAGAAACTAGATTCAGAGCATCTGGGTGGTTGAAATTCTAGAACAGAATATGCTTAAGCACTTGTGAAGCCCAAGAAGTGCTCCACGTGAGACCTTGTACTCGTTACGTTTTCACAGTAGTTTAAAATGTAGTCGTTGTGCCAGAAGTGTGCCAAGAATGTGCTTTGTTGGGAGAGAGTGAGCAGTAGTCCTTTTGGAACAAGGATGCTACTAGAGCCAAGGGTACTATTAGTGGACCAAGAGACAGAGCCAGCATTGCAAAATTTTCTGACTTTTAATTTTAAAATGTAGCACAACATGGTAGCTTTTGGATTGCAGCTCTGTGTTTACTGGTCACTGCCTAGACTTCCAGTGTAACTGAGAATGACGAGATAAAGTTACATCTAGCTTCCCTTGAGTATGAATGAGTTCAAAAATAGGTATGTATGCAAAGTTCTAGTAAAATTGGCTTGGATAAAGTTTCTTTTGTTTCTCTTTTCATTTCCGGCCAAAGTATTTCCAGTATGAGGTTTTTTGTTTATGCACGGCCTAACCTTCTCGGTTGCTTGCTTACCCCTTTTGTTTCAGTTCTTAGTTTATATTAATTGGATGGATTGAGCTTTTAATCAAGAAAGAAAGGACCTGAGTACTTTAGGTTATTTATCTCATTTTTCCGTGTCCCTCTCAAAAAAATTTCATTTCTTAAATGGAACAAAAAGCATCTTTATGCTGTAGTGGTAAAAGGAAAATTCCTTTCTGTTTCAGCAGGATAAGAGACCTTTATCATATCTTTTTAAATGGTTTAAAGTGGAGTATTTTTTGTCATCTGTCAGCTTGAAAGGTCATGGTTTAGGCGGTCATTCCTAAGCCCCTTGGATAATGTTTACAGTGCTCTCAAATGACTTAAAATGGACTAAATTGTTTTCAGCCGACAGTAGTAAAGGTCACAGAGGAAATCTGTTTAGTCAGCCTTGCTTGCTTCCTAAGTACACATAGTAAAAATGTGCCATAAACTGCAGCAAGAAAGAAGTTTTAACTTTAAAAGACACTGGAGGCTAAGGGAATGGAACGTACCTCTTGTTGGATATAAATTGGTTGGCAGAGAATTTGCTAAGCAGGGGTTGTTAGGCAAACTTTTGTCCAATCACTGCTAGCTTATACCTCCTCCTTTTGTTGTCCCCTTTCGCATTATGGTTCGTTACGTGGAGAATTTATGGATTTGGGGGCATATTCCAATCTCAGTGTGGGCGCTCATAACTCCTAGGCGCTCTAGCAAGAGGCAGGCGTGCTCTTAAGGAGGTGGGGGGGGGGGGGGTAGAGCAGACAAAAAAGGCTATACCTCAGTGTTGAATTTCCTGAAACTCCTTCTCAGCTCTCACTTGCAACCAGGATCTGGTGCCGTTAGTCTCATGGTGTTGGCCTCTGCAGTACCTCACCGTGAATGTCATTGCGTTGATGACAGTGACAGTTCTTGCTGAGTAAGGTATTGCCAATTATAATGATCAAATTGCCTTACTATAGAGGAAAACAAAATAAATGACTGGCTCCAGTTTGGCATGATACTATGTAGCAAGGAGTAAGTTTAGAAACTCCAGCTACGAACTAATGCTACTGAGCTGATTCCAGGCAGGTTCTGTTGCATTTGCCAAGTCTTTGAAAATGGGACTCTTAAATAGTGCTTATGGCTTGTTTGTTAGTCAGTACCGGGTGGTGGTGTCGTATATTTTATTTAAGGCATCTCACATCAACACAATTGAAACTTATCCTCTATATATACACTTAAATAAACAGGATGTGCTTGTAACAGTTCAAATGGATTCTCATCATACTCTTGTTCTGATTTAGGCAATCATAGGAACAGCTTCTTAAGACTGAAGTTCATTCAGTGTAGGACCAGTGAAAGAAAGAGGGAAGTGGCAGGTTGCCACGTTCATGAGTCATCTGATCCTGGGGCTGGTTAAGAGCTGTTAAAACTGCAATTCCAGGGGTTGTCTACTGAGCTTTTGTTAGGTGGGGGGTGTGTGTGTGTGTGTGTGTGTTTTGTTTTTGTTTTTCCCCTCCCTCCTCTTCCCTCCCCAGTCTACTGTCTATATTACACAAAGGAATTGAAGTAATATTGAATTGCCGCATTTGCCTCATGCCTTCCAAGGACTGCAGGATGGTGCAAAAGCACTCAGAAATAACTCCCCTGTTATTCACAGCTGAGGAAGAGAAAAATAAAATCTTTAATGGGTTAATGTTTTTGCCATTCTGTGTAATGCTGCTTTTTTAAAATAGGCATGATTAACTCATATACTGTACAAATTATTTGATTTTGTAAACTAAATACAACAAAACTAGTTTTGTATGATTTAACTGGTTTGTCTTGATATGTAAAGGAAAACTGAAAAGACCAGCTTGACCAGTATAATCAGAATTTATTTTTTTTATTTATATTGCATTTAAAAAGGACTTTATCCAAGGTAGAATATTCTTTGAATCAATTGAAACCTTGATACAGATCAGGAGAATTAGCTGTTTGGTTGTACATGAAAAATTTCACCTGTGAACCTACACTTAAAATCTATGAATAGTAGGAATAAAAAGAAAAGAAAGAACAAGTCCAGGCATTATTTCAAGTACACTAGTGTGCAGGTAGCAGTTTGGCTTTTTTGATAAGTTGGAACTATTCTGAGAAGATATCTTAGCTCTCTTGTCTTAATACTACATTAAGGAATTTCATTGGTCCTAATGTTGATACCCCCAAACCTCTTTCCAAACTTTGGCCTGGATATTGCCACATCACTCTTAGCTCAAATTCCAATTAGATGTGTGATATCTGTCTTTGTTCATCTCCCCTCACATCACATATACTTTGCAAAACTGCATTTTGTTGTTGCATAGTGCCAAGTCACATAAAAAAATGCAGATTTAAGATGAAGAGCAAGAAAGACTTTTCATGGATTGAAAGATTAATTGGTCTATTTACCTCTTAAAAAATATTGGTAGATTTGTTCTTAGTCTGATTTTTCTGTGATCCAGATGACCAGTATTTGCTAATTTGTTATGGGAAAAAAATTTATGCTTGGCTGTAATTGACATTGACGTCCCTTTTGAAAAGGGTAATGTCTTTATCCAGATATGGATCCAGACACATTGCAGGCAACTTTGGGCCTCTGGAGACAGTCAGTGATGGCTCAAAGGAGCCCCTCCCTCCCTTCTGCACTCTCTGCAGGTACAAAGTATGCCAGTGCCTGACTGAAAGCAGCGCCGGGAACACTATGCAAAGGCAAGGGTCTGCCCGGGACGTTCCGCAGAAGTCCCTGACGTTGGGTCTGCAGCATCTTTGTGTATGCAGAAGTGGGGGCATCCAGTTGTATCCAGGATTGAACATTTTTTTGAAAAATTATTTCTTCCCAGTATGAGGCTTGATAGATGTATTTATTATTTTGATTGATGGATGGTCATTTACTTGTAAAAACACAAGTTATGTCTGAGAATGTTGGAGAAAACTTTGTTCTCTTCAGTGCAAAGCAATCTTTCTTCAAATAGTAATTTAAGCCCCGGCAAGAATGCTGTGATTCTGTATGCTTCAGTCTTCGTGTAGTTCATCAGGATTCTGAGGAACTGAAGTCTTCCAATTAATGTGATTTCTTCTGATGCTGAGCCAAGACATTCCTATTTTTTTGGGTGGACCCTCCAGCACAAGAATTATGGTCCCTTAAGAGAGCATTTACTTTCTTAAATAAGTCCTTTGCTCACTCAGAACCCTGGGTGCTGTAAGTTTTAATGACCCTGACCAGCCAGATTTGAATTTTTCAGCTTATTTTCCAACCTTGAGATGCTGATGGCAGTTGAACAGTTTGTATGTACAGGCTGATGTAAAAACTTGCCTGTGACAGAAAAAAGCCCTTAAAGTTTTTCTTTTATTTTTGTATTGAGTATGTTTAAAAATCAACGTATTTTAGGTGTAGCTGTTATTCCTTTTTTAAGATGGATTCTAATTCTACCACTTCGGGTCAGGTTTCTAATAGCATTTGCCTGTGAATTTTTATTAATGTCAGTCCAGCCTTTACAGAAATGTATTCTCTAAGTTGCAACAAATGTGTAGGAATTAGTTTGTCTTTTAGTAAGTGGTATTGTATACAAGTACTATTTTTCTTCTGTATTTTCTGGAACCCCAAAGTAGTAGGACTTTTGCACCGGAAATCTCTGAGGAACCTCTTTTCACATTATAACAAAACGGTTCTATTCCAAAAAATGAATGCATGATATATAATTAAATGTTAACTAAAGTTTTATTTGAATCTTGAACATAAATAGTATTTTAAAGCTCTCTTGTACGTTTGACATATAGCTTCCTGTAATATCATATACTGTCTCCCATTCCTTTAATGTAATGCCAGCTAAGGTGATGCTTTTAGAACCATTTGAATATTAAGGATTATTCAGTTGAAATTAAACTTCCAAGAAGTAGTTACCAAAAAAGAAAAAGTCCTAAAGAAGTCCACCCAAGATAAAGATGTAGGATCAATATTCTTTTACTGTGAGAAATTCATTGCTGAATTTAACATTAATATTTGATATAAACTATGTTGAACTTAAGGATTGCTGAGTATTACAAGTAAAGAACAATCTCTTTTGTAGAGAAAGCAGGCAATTTTACTTTTTTTTTTTTAAATAAAAGGAAGAGTACCTCGCTACAGTAAGGCATAGGTGACCATTTTATGGCACCCTTTATACTAGGAGAGGGGAAAAAATAGTTTGGGGAATTTGAATAGGGAAGGAGTTTTTTTCCAAATACAGGGCCAGATCTGCATCACTCTGTTCTGTATGTCTAATGCTTACACTGATGACAAGCCCTGATACTGTGTTACCAATAACAAATACACTGAATAAATATTTCTAGATATGGCTTCAAAGCAGTAAATACACGATTTTCTTTAGCATATTTTTGGAGGTAGTGCTTTGTTGCAGACCAAGTGAAGTTCCATACTACCCTGGTAAGCTTTATCTTCCGGACTTTCGAAGCAAGAAGAAAAGACCCCAAAAGTCCCTGATGCACTATAATGTGTAATGCACATGAAATACCCTAATGTGGCAAATCAGTGGATGCTAGGCGAGTTAGTCTGCAAAATAAACCTGAAGCATCTTGTATGATTGGTTTCTTTGGGTTTTCTTTAAACAGTGAAGACTGACACCTGAGTTGGTCCTTTTATTCTTACTGCTAACTTGCCAGCCCGGGTTTTTCAACACCTGTTAAGTGACCTGGGTAGCCTAAGTTGTCATAAGGTTTTTACCAAGAGTAGACATGATCTAATTTGAGGAAACTAAGTGAAAGGATTATCTTCCTTTCTCAGATTGCATCAGAAATTGTGCTGTATTCTTTGACGTGATGAAGAGTAAGCAGCAAAGAGTGCAGTTGCTTAATGATCTCTTTCCACAAAAATACAGTAGCAGAATGGAAGAGCTAAAGTCTGTGCTTAAAACATGCAAAGTGCTTGCACAATATACAATTACAGAAAACACTATGTTCTATTACAGTAATTCTGTTATTTCCCAACTAAGTGGTTAATTCAGGGAACATGAGTGATGCAGCATTATGAAAAGATTGTCTGGGTTTCATCTTGTGCTTTTGAACTATGTGGAGTCTTTCTGCAGAATCAAATGGACACCGAGTAAGGTCCTGTGATAAAGATTCCATGGAAATACCATGTATTTAACTTACCATGTCTTCACTGTTGAATAAATGCTGATTTGAATGTGTAAACTGTGTGAGTGCATAGTGATGCGATTTTTATTACATCCTGTTGTAGTCAAATTTGTGTATGTTAGAGTTTAGAGGAAACTGAAAAAATCTTCCTTTGAATGCCCATAGACCATATGTAAAAAGTAATGGTGAAATAGAGAAGAAACTTTGTTACTTATATTCCTAGAAACAGCAAATTAAGAGTGGAAAGAAATGAGCCATAAAGGCTAAATAGTCCCTAAAATCTGTGAAGTCCAAAAGATTATTTTTTTTAATTATTATTATTTAAAATCATTGAAGTTACTTTGTTAAAAGGATGAATTCCTCCTAATTGCTCTAATCTGAAAATGAAGTAGGAAAGTTCAAATGCGTTTAGCTTAAGCCAAGCTTAGGCAGAACATCTGCCATGAATAAAAAAATACTGTGTTTTGATAGTAACTGTTAAGAATTTTTTTTTTGCTTATAGTAATATAAAGGAAAAATAATATTCCCTTAATACCTATTCTCCTCTTTCTAGTCTTGAATTTTCTTCTTACTGATACTGTGCTGAAAGCTCAAAGGTTTAATCATCATTGATCCCTGAGCGCATAGCCTTTGTATTTGTTTTGAATCTCTTAACGGTTCTAAGTGTGGTAGTTTTCAAAAGAAATAATTCATAGCCATCACTTCCACATTTATGAGTAACTTTAAGTTAAACAGGTGTGTGTGTGGACACTAGAGGAAAAGTTTTGAAGAAAACATAACTTTTGAAACAACCTTTTTCAGTGATTCTTATGAGAAGTAGAGCATTTACTATAGACTTAAAATCCTAACACTCCCAAATGAGAAAGCTAATGAGCAAATCCGGTCAGAAAGTGCCTGTCTGCTGCAGAAGGTCAGAGCCATTCCCTTTTTAAAACAAACAAAAAAATTGCAAAGTCCATTGAGGTCTATTGCTCTATAAATGCCAAGTGATAGTCTTAATTTCACATAACTGTGGGAAATATCCTTCTTACTTGCACGAGCTGAATTAGAGTATGTGTTTTTTCATCTGATACTTAGGCACAGCCTTAGAACTTCCAGACTCTGCATTTGAAAATGTGCATTTAAATATATGAGGCCGCTTTATTGCACTTCACAGACCTCAGTTTTAAGTCATGTGACATCATGCCTGTAGAAAACTGTGTTAGTCTACTTCAGTGTGTTTAGGGCACTTGAAGATAAGTGTGTGTTGTTTTAAATACTGATTTAGAAATTCTAGTTGAAATACTGCTTTGTACTTTACAAAACCTCTAAATTTATGAAAGAAAAGCCTCCTGTCCTTGAGTAATCACCAAAAATGAGAAATGTAGAATTTGGTTGCTTCTTCCTCACCCGCTGTGTAACTATTCTGTGACACAAGGCTGAGGTTTGGTGAGTTTGTTTTATTTTTGGTTTGGTTTTGGGTTTTTTTTTGGTTTGGTTTGGTTTTTCTGTTGTTTGGGGTTTTTTGTCTGCTTTTTTGGGGGAGAGGGGTGGTTCGAGGTGATTCAGTGTGATTTGAATAATTTGTCATCTATAAATCAGGCTGAGTGAAGCACTTCTCCTTTCTACCTCTTTGTCTCTCCCTATTTCCATAAGAGTTTATCTTCATAGCTGGGAAAGAGCTAAGTTGATAGGAAGACCTTGCTCTTCTGTCATGTTTTCATCCCTAGATACTAATGTGTCAGTCGGATAGATATGTGACATGCAGCAAAATGATGCATACGACAGACTGAAGGACAACAAAAACTGCCTTGTCCAGGCCTGTATAGAAAGGTAGTTCCCATAGTCTGTATGACCACAGCTTTTGAGTGTGAACTCTTGACCAATTCATCAGTGTTCAGAAACAGTAAAATCTATGTGGGTGTGTGTTCCATTAAATCGTTGTTCTGGGATAGTTGTGTTCCTGGCAGTGGCTAAAAGGTCACACAAGGCTTGTTGCTAGTGAGCAGAACTGTGGAGTGTAACTAAATTAGTAGATTTTTATGTCAAAGTAACGTATTAGATAATTATACATATCACAAAGCATGAATTAATTGAAAATAGAAGTTAAAATGGTTACAGAGGAAGGTGGCCTATTAGAGCCACTTTTTTTTTTTTTAAAAAAACTTCCCTTGGCTTTGGTATAAAAGACTCTGCTGTTGGGTTTATCTTTGCCATGTACATAACTGAACACAAACAGGAGGCTTAGAAAATCAGTCAGTCTCTTTCTGGAAGAGTTCAATTAGAACCTGTTACTACCATTTGCGTTAGCTTTACTTAGTAATTTTAGTTTTACTTAAGTAATCTTCTCAGTTTCTGTTTACCTATGTATTGAGAATTTTCACGCTGTGCGTGTGTGCACGTGTGTGAGAAGTTCGGAGGAAGCTGTGTGTTGCCCTGCCCTGTTGCCTTGTGTTGGCAGTGTGACGCTGGCAAGGCAGTCATTCCCACCAGCCAGTGGAACTGCAGCTCCTCCGGGAAGGGGAGGAACCAGCAGCTGGGCACGTTGCCTTGGCTTTTAGTACTTAACGAAAACAGTAATGCATAACTGAAATGTGCGTGTAACTTCCAATGTTTCTGTTATGTGATTAAATTTACTTTGAGCAATCAAGTATCCTTTTTATATCCACATCTGTGTTGAACTTTTTGTAATACCATAAGCTTTTTTAATGCCATCTGAAATTCTCCCTCCCCCCCAAACCAAGAAGTATTTTAATGAAGAAAGAAATATTAATACATTATTCATTTGATTTATTGATGGTCCAATTGATCTGTGCGGATCAAGGAGTGGAGAGATGCAAAGCCTGCTTTACAGAGCAGCCTCGTTGCTTTGGCCTTTTATACTTCAGATGTAATTCAACACGGAAACTATTAAATGCTGAGGTAAAACGCAAGCTCTGCTAGCAAATTGAACAGATAGATATTGACTAGGTGTTTTGTCACTAGAACCAGACATTCAGGCTCCCTGAAGTTTTAATTTTTGATTTAATTTTTTGATAATGCGTCACAGTTGTAACTATGTGTCTGAGGCAAGGAAAAAATGACAAGCTGAGCCATTAGGGAGCCTGTATCTACTTACTGTTCCTCCCCCTCCCCCCCGAATTCTGGTTTTCCCCAAGTAATAAAAGTATGCAATAGAACCACTATCTGACAGTAGGACAGGGACTCAGACAAAATTACACAAAAAGATCACTTTAAAGCTTAAGTTGTATGGTTGTATGACTCTTAATTAACAGGCACTCACATACTTTTAATGTAAAAATATGTGGTTATAGCTAGTTCTCAAATGTTACATGTTTATATATGTGTAGATCTGTTGCTCAGGCTGAGTCAGACCTTGATTAGTTTCTCATAAATCTCATGGAAAAATACTTGTATTGGAGTTTATTCATGTATAGCCCATGTTTTGGGAATGGGTGCAGCCCTATTTACTTTCATGTGAAAAACTTACATCAACATCTCTAAATGGGAAGGTAAAGCAAAACTGTTGACTGACTGTTGGCAGGAGTTGAGGTCCCAGGGTCAAGACAAGATAGCTCTGAGTTCTTTGAGTTTTGGTTGGAAATTGTGCGATTACCCAAAAGTCAGTGACCAGGACTAGGTAAAGGCAAGGATATGTTAGTAAGCTCTGAAGTGGATTTACAAGCTTCTCAAATCCAAACTGTGAAGCTACCTTTTAGTAGCTGATAAATTTATATGATAACATGCAGCAGCTTCCAGTCCAAGTAGTGTAAGTTCTGGAAGCAATTTAGCCTCAGTTAATTGACCTTCAGGCAGCATGATGCCTTAATGAGCCCCTCCTCTCCCGTCACAGCCTCCGTGTTTCGGATTCTGTCATTACCTTACTGACACTGATAAACTGGTGGTTTCTGCAGCGTGAAGAATATGTTTTAGATCAAGTCTATGCTATGTATAGTTACCATTCTTGTTTTTCTGAGTAGGCTTAGTACAGAACTCCTGTCATCAAAAAACATGACTTCTGATGCTCTGATAAATGCCGTTACGGTATCAGCAGTGCAGTTTCAGTGAGGTACCTCGTGTCCGAGTAGGAAATGCACTGACCATCCTGTACCAGTACATGACAGTTTGGGCAGTAGAGGATGTTGTTGTTACATTGATGAGGTGTTCTTAGAATAGACATAACATGAGGAACCGTAATCTTAATGGCTTTCAGTAGTGCTCAGACTGCTTTAAGTATAAAACACCTTTGGAAACGGGATTTAGGTTAAGTCAGTTTAGACACCTCATTATTATTTCATAGTTGTCTTTGTCATATCCATAGGTGTTTTATTCTTGTAAGTGCTGGAGTATCTTACCTAGCTGAAAAAAGAAATGTTAGGAAAAAAGATTGTTACTTCTGAAAAACTCGTACTAATTTACCTGTATTACATTGTATTGTTTTTTGTAAAATCTTCAGATGATAAAAAAACTTGCTGCAGTTAAACGTTTCAAACATGAAAAATGAAACAAATTATTTCCAGGACCTATTTCATCTTCTGAAATACTTTATAAAAGTTTTGGTAATTCTCTTCACGAACACTAGATTTCAGGTTCTCTTTGGTAACCTAAGTTGCTGTGTATGATCGATGCAGTAAAGCAGACTGAGTGATGAGTGTGATTCTGATCTATTTTTTTGTGTACCTACGTAATCAAAACCACTTGCATAACTCAAGTCAAACAAATACTGTTACCGTTTTTTTCCTTTCCAGTGGCCAACAGTTTTGTACCTGTATGAAATAATAAACTGTGGGGGCTACAGCATTTTAGAGATAATAGCAAGAACACGTCTGTCTTCTGTAAAAAACATAACACCATTCACTGTGTTTCTGGCGTTGCGAATTTGTCTACTTGCATTCACCAAGACTTCAGCCTTAGGAAGACGTACAAAGGCAGTACAGGCTCTACCCTGCTGATAGTCTCATTAATTTCATCTTATCCGCTACTTTTCAGTCTCTTGTTGAATTTTCAAATTGCTAGAATAGTGCAATTTATTTCCAGGTCCTTATTTACTTGGTGATGTTTTTTATCTTTATTAGTTAATTTATTGGGAAAGGTGATTAAAAACGAAGCAGAAGAGACATGCTGGGTGTTGATGCTGGGTGCAGCTTATTAATAAATAAGCCCATATGAGTTGGCAAAGCTGTAAGCAAACAAAGGAGAGAAAGCAAGCCTGTTGAGCGAGAGAGTCTGAATTACAAAGTACGCTTCTAAACTTCTTAATTGTAAGGGACAAAACTTGCTGCTTGTGCATTTCATGGCCACAGTTATAATGGTGGTGAATTTTGTTCTTAAGTCTTGATTTGCTTACTCACCTGTGTCACTAATTTATAGGTAATTTGAAGTTTGCTTTTAAAAAATATTGTCATGTTGGTGTTAAATACAGAGACTATTTTTTAGTAGGTAGAGTGGAAAGCTAGTCTGGGCCAGTGTTAACTTCTTCTCTCTCACTTGACTTGTCCATGGAATACGTCTTTTTGTGGGGCACCATCTGAAACTGAGTCATGTGCTCCTTTGAGTACTGATGAAGAGTTTACTGTCCTATTAAAAGCTGAGGTAACTGTTGTCGTAGAAATGCACTGATCTATGGGTTCAGATTATTTGCAACTAAAAAGCACATGCTTCAGCAAAGGAAACAAAAATAAAAAATAGGGTGTTTGCATCTTCCTTAAGAATAGTAACTGAGAGGCCACAGTTATTAAGAAGTGACAAACACTGGTTTTATTATCTTCAGATATTAATTTATGGTGGTATTTTCATGCTGTCATAGCAACAGAAGACTATAAGCAGATAAATATGTGGAAGATAAGACTGAGAGGCAAAGATGGGGGAAGAAAAGGCTGGAAATAGTAGTATAGATAGCCAGATCTGGTGTCAGCTTCACACAAACTGAATAAATCTGCAGACATTTGTGGTATAAAGAGAACGGGCAGCAAATGGTTCAGCTGTGTTGATAGAGATTGTTTACTTAAGCTGTACTGTCTCCTTGTGATCCCATGAGAGCTGTATGAGGCTATTTCTACAAATGAATCAGTATTTAGAGGTTTTTATTACTCTTTTCCCCCTTACAAGGATCCATAAAGAAATACTAAGCTATTCCTAGTGGAATTAGGGTTGTGAAGAAAATGGAAACCTCCATTTCTGGATACCCAGCCATTACTTTCAAAGTAGAACTACATTTGTCCTGGTCTTTAAAAAGGAAAAAAAAAAAAGTGAGTTGGCTTATCTAAAGTTATGGGAGTGAAGCCATCTTAGAATAAGAATTTGAGAGCAGAAGGAGAATTAATATTTAAAGATTTAATATTACTTATGTATGTTTTTAGAGCTGATATTCTGTGATGCGCTTCACCTCTGCTTTTTGCAGAATGACATGCCACTCAAGGAATGGCTCTGTAAGGTTCTCAGAATCAGTTCAGAGTCATCTACAACAACTAGGCATATAAAGTAATACTAATTAGACCACCCAAAAGACAGTTTGGGGCAAACAGATTTACATCAAATGTGTTTCAGATACCTTAATTAGATTTCTGTCGCTTTGCCCTAATGGCTGAAAACATCAGTCTCCTGCTATTAGTAGAATATACAATATCCTTGCACTGCTGTCTGCCTGGGGTATTTTGCCCTTGCTCTGGTTGTTATTTCACATTTTAATATACTTGAGTGTTAATTGTTTAGTTATTCATTAGCAGAAATAAACTAGACATTCGTTGATGAAACTAATTGAAAGGGACTGAGCAAGCATTTTCACAAGCACTCCTAAACAAATTTTCTAGTCTCTCTGGCTCAATGAATATTTATGTATTTTGTATCAAGTAGCACAGTTCTTTGGAGAAGAACTGAAGATAACCCACCTCAGAAGGCTTTAAGCTGGGTGACTGCTTTGAAAGGTGGCAGACTTCAGTTAATTCATTTTTGACACTAGTTGGGTAGACTGGACTGGTAATCTTTAGACCTTGTAACAAAAAAGTATACAAATAGGAACACCACTTCAGTTGACTTTGAAGACCCTTGTGTAGAAGGTTGTCTGGTATTTCCTCCATATTTCAGAGATATTTTTTTTTTTTTATTTATACAAAGTACAACGGTTCTAATAGGAGAGGCTAGGGACACTTTTCTGGGGTAAAACAGGGAATTTCCAGAAAATGGAATGGAAGCTTAGACTTCCAGAAGTGTTCTGTGATCTGATGCATAAAATAGTATAGATTAATTCTTCCCCTTTTTTAAAAATCTTAAAATGGCTCCTTTTATTTTCATACCTTTTTCTTGATTTTTTTCCCTTTCATTTTAAGTCAGGAACAAGTTGTGTTGAATGTATGTTTCCAAAACACATCATAAAGGAATGAGGGGGGAAGGGGGATGTTCAGTCTGAAGTAAAATTTGTTTTTTTCTTTGTATCTTTACTTTTGAGGAACCAGAAAGTGTCTGTTTGTTTTGTGTGTGGTGTTTTTTGGGGTTTTGGTGGTTTATTTTTCTTCTTCAGACCCTTGGTAAGTGCTTCATACCTTGCATCTAAGAGGGAACTTTGGGCCTTAAAACTTGAATTTAATATTAATTTGTTTTCAATAGACCTACAAAAAAACCTGTATTTTATAGCTGAGATTATTTGCGGACTTCATGATAAAAGATATATTGACTCAATGAAATTTAAATATATATTATTTTGAACATGACATACCCATAGAGCAGAACTGATTTTAGTCTCTTCAGTACTAACTCTCCTCTTCCAAATTGTTTTCTTTCTTTTGTACGCATATATCTGCCCATTGGAGGCTCAGATGAGCTTTGCAACACTTTACATTAAAATCTGGGTATTTCTTTGGGTGCTGCAGTGCAACTGTTAAGTTAATTACCCAATAGAGATTAAAGGAGTCATGCAATACAAAATTCAATTAAAGGGGATGGTTGCTTAATACGTTGATAATTTTGGTCGCCTGTAGAAAGAGTTATGATTATGTGTAGCTAACAGGATTATCTTGTGTGTGTATTTTCTGTTATCCCCCCCCCCCCCCCCCCCCCCCCCCCCCCCCCCCCCCTTTTATTATAGTCCTAAATGTTACCTAAGCCCCCTGTAGTTATTTAATGGTAGTACTGAGAAGGGTGACTTTTGGACTTTGAGAGGAATGATTAAAAAAGTATAGACTGAAGAAACAGAAATTCACAAATTCAGTAAGTATAATTACAAAATTTAAGAGGATGACCCATTGCCCATGAGGTGAAAAGATAGGTTTAGCCATGACTTTGAGCACAAGAATATGAAAAACTTGGGACATATCTTGTAATTTGAAATGAAATGATGTGTTATATTTTCTTTTGAGTGTGTTTATGGATGCAGAGGTGATTATAAGATTATTTTAACCTACAAAATGTAATCCAGAAATTAGATTTCTACAATAACAATGATTCAAGATATTTCACTACAACTTCTGTTATATTTTGGCAGCTTCCATATAAAGGTCAAAGTGGGAGTTCTGTATTAAATGCACTGATTCCTGCCAGGCCTAGGAATGCCCAGGTCTGACACACATCTGCTCTGTGTACATGTTGCAAGTACAGATTCTGTATGTAAGGTAGTTACTCTGAGTTACCGTATAAATTAACTTAGCATGGTAAGAGCGGTGTCAAAAATGTTTCTTTGAAACTAATAACACTTGGCAGTAAGTTAAAATCATAGAATAGTTTGGGTTGGAAGGGGCCTTTAAAAGTCATCTAGTCCAACCTGCCTGCCATGAGCAGGGACATCCTCAACTAGATCAGGTTGCCCAGAGCCCTGTCCAGCCTGACCTGGAATGTTTCCAGGGATGTGGCATCTCCCACCTCTCTGGGCAACCTGTGCCAGTGCTTCACCTCCCTCATTGTAAAAAATTTCTTCCTTATATCTAGCCTGAGTCTACCTTCTTAGTTCCTGAGCACAAATCAAAAGGGAAGAGTTAGAGTCACAAAATAAGTAATTCTGACATAGTGACTTGCGTTCAAGGGTTGAGTATTTATGGTGTTCCTCTAAAAATATGAGAAACTATTGGGTTCTTTCCTTTGTAATCTTATAGGATAGTATTACTACATCTCTTGGTTTTAGATGTTCTAACAAATCTTCCCCAACCTGTTAGTATTGTTCCAGTTTGAAAATGGTTGGTCACTGAAGTAGAAACAATATATCTTACGCTAGCCACTAAATCACTTTGTACATCAGGTGGAACATCTGGGTTCCTGTTCCTTCTCTAGAAATCCTTTATTTATGGGAACTGCCGTAGACCCAGATTAGAACTCCTCCGTCCCATCCTGTTACAGACAGCAGTGTCTGCAGTGATGAGGAAATGCCTTTGACCAGTAAAGATGAATTCAAATGAAAATGAGCAAGTTTCCTTTGTATCGTGCTTAGCCTTTTGTGTTCAGTGGGATGTAGTAATAGTAGTGTATATATATAGTTATAAAGTTATGCATACTTTATAACTGTATATTATGACTGCTGACTTTTAAAATTCATTTTAATGGCGTAAAAATGTATTGATTGGATTAAGTGGTTCCTATGTGAAACCCTGTAGTAGAAAGTTTATTATAAACCACTGCTAATTTAAATGTTAATTAATTGTAAATGATTAATTTTTTCATCTTACATTTTAATAACATTCCTCTTTTTACCTTTCTGGCATTGTTTTTGCAGTTTTTATTGCACTGAATATAAAAATAGATGGTGTGTTTTTTTCACCTAAAACCACATCTACTCTCAAACACGGAAAAAAGCTGAGGAATAGCATAAAGAAAAGCAGTAGCAGAGTGTTTGGTTGTACCGCCATCTTATCAGCTTCACTGAAAATGTTTGAGTGAAAGAAATTTTCTCATGCTGTGTCCACTTGGGCTACCTTTTTTTAGTTTTCTGGATTGAAATTTAAAGAAGGAAAATAATCTAAAATGGGCTGCTTTTTTAAAGCAATGAAAGTTCTTTGAGCTTATCTTTGTAAAAGCCAGTTTTATTGTTGTAGAAGTTAAGGAATACAGAGGTTATTTCCATCAATTTTAGTGGGAAATAAAATGGATTCACATTCCAAGATCAGTTGGGTGCTTTAGAAGATCTCACTGGGTGGGCTGTTACTTCCCCCTGTTTTTTAATCTTTATCTCTTTCTCCAGAAGTCTACCTTCCCCTGAGCGGTCTGTCTGACCTTTCTGCTCTGCCTGTCATAACTAATTACAATATCATCCATCTGCACTGTGAGGGAAGAAAAAAAAAAAAAAAGAAAATTCCTAGAGCTGATAAACTCTGGAAAAATCTGGGGGAAAACCCATTGTTTCCTTTGACAGGTAGGTACAGCTGACTTGATCCTTTTATAGCTGTGCAGAAGTAAATGAGTTTATACCTTTCCTTTTCAGAGAGAGATGTCCACGAGGGTAGCATGAAGAACAGTCTGTCTGTTCTGTTGTGTGCACTGATTGTCCCAGGGCCTTGTGCAGTCCAGCAGAAGTTGCTTTACTTGTACAGCTGTGATGCTTCACTTGGGATTGGAGGGAGAGTGTTACAGTAGATTCTGGGAATTTAAGATTTTTTTTTCCTGTAGCCTTTCATGTCCAGCTTTAAGCTGCAGTGAATCTTGTTGTAAAGTTATTCTGGGAGATGTCCAAGGAACTAATAATAGGGAGTTTTACATACAAAAAAAGCCTTTGGAAAGAAAGGATTTGGAGCTCATGTTGACATATCCAAGCTAGGTTTAAACAAGAACTAAACAAGAACTGTAATAAAACTATAATAATAGATTAACGCTTCCATTCCACATGAAATGTCCTTCCAGCCTGTGGTCTCTTGATAAGCAAAAATGTTTATAGTTATTGCTATTCTACTGGAGGGAAATTTTCATAAAATACTGTGATGTATGTCAGTATGGGAGTAATAATAATAGTTGTTTAGAAGTTCTGTTTCTGAGATTATTGCATACCTATAATATAAGCTTTTTATTCAGACTTGGCATACTTAACAGTCACTTTCTTAGCGGTAAGAACACTTGGAAGATGACAGCCGTGGCATACATTGAATGTATCATTGTTAATTAACAAAGTGTTAAACTTGATCGTAGCCAAATAAGTGATTGAAACAAGTTCTAAACTCTGTTAGGGAACTTTTGGCTAGCTTGCTTTTATATTTGTAAACTGTTGGTGAAAACATATTAACAATTGTTACATGTTAAACAGTCTTCGCTTCTGCCTTTCTAGGTGATAGTTTGCTACTCTTGTCACTAGTTAACAATAGCTTTTTTGATTAGAGCTTCTGGTGGCAGGCTGGGTACGCTCACATTCCTTCCCCGGATGAACATAACTCCTACTATGAGGATTCTGGTGCAGGTGCAAATTACAAATTTTCTTTTCAGGAACATTTGCTAGTAATTCAAGACTTCATTGAACATTCTTGCCAATAAGCTAAGTGTTAGAAAGTCAGCAAAACATATGTAATGCTGTGAACACACTTGAAGTCCTGAAAAGCCCAATTGTGTGATATAGTATGCATGATTAATATAACTTCAAGGAAGGAATTCAGTCTGTCAAACTTCACTGCCAATTGCATTGATGACAACCTGGTGCCTTTTTGCAGAACAGTTTCCCTTACATAACACTGCAGGCACTTGCTGTCTGTGAAGTAGAAAAACTTGATAACAGAACAGCTATTAAACAAACCAAACCAAACCCTGAAGGTTTGTTTTCCTTTTCTAACAGTTTGACTAATGGGATTTTTTTTTTTTTTTTTTTTTTTACTAAAGTAAATCTGTTAGATGTATCATTCAAGCTTGAAACCTCATCTTTCCTCTGGAGGTTTCCTGACATCCTTTACCTGGAGAAAATGATCTTAGAAAACTTAGCAGTAGTCTACTGCTTCTGTATCATGTTGTCCTAATATTAGGTGTTCTTCCGAAGTGAAGACTGAGCTGAGAGATCTTTTTGATGTATCAGAGCACAGGCTGTTTTTTGGAACAGTAAACATTATTCTCATGCCACTCAAGCATTAAGTGTTTAAGCATTTTTCATATAAGTTTGTGTTCTTAGGTATTTCTGTACACTAGTTATGAAACTATCACTGACTTGTGACTTCCTGACTAACAAATATTGTTTCTAGTAGAGTTGCTACTGATGTGATCAACTTGAAGTGCTGGGTAGTGTCTCAGCAGGAACAGATTTCTACTTTTGGGGTTATGTTATTGATTGTTCTTTTGGAAAGTACATATTTAAACTACACAAAGATGAGCACTTGAAGTGTTGTTTCGACTCAATCAAAAAGGAAGATATTTCTCCTGCAGTGCTCAGTTCATGGAAATACTCACTATGCATCAAGCAGAAGACAAAGCTTTGCTTTAATGTTCAGAATCCAGTAACTTACTGCATGCATTTTGACAGTAAAAGGCTTCCATGTCTTCAAGTGCTATCAGTAGAAATACAGGCAGGGATTCCTGGTGTAATTTTGAATTCGGAATAGGTCATGGAAAGTTACAAACACTGTCAGTATGCACGAAAAGGAGAAAATAATTATTGTAGGCTGTGAATAACATCCTTAAGCGGAGTGGCTAGATGAAGCAACAAATTAAGGGCATAACCCTGTGCTATGATGAATGATTTAATATACAGTAGATAGAAATTTTTGTTTCTAATAACCATAGTAAGTAGAAGGAAATGTAACATAGAGGCAGATTCTCAGGGAATAAGAAGTATTTTGGTCAAATACTATGCTGTGGCTTGCAAAAGACTCTATTGAGAGAAGTGACTAGTACCACAGTTGTTAGCAGCATTACTATAAACAGGATCAGTTTTTTGTTCTGGCCAAACTCCAAACTGAAGTCTTTGTAGAAAGAACACTTTAACGGGGATCCAGGCCTCTAGCTGGTGGACTGGACTGTTCAAACCCCTGCCCTGGTACGAAATCGTGAATTAGAACTGTCATGGTAGCTTGAAACAAAACTCGTCAAGGCTGGTACTTGGACAGAGGAAATATGTACTGTATTCCTAAGTGTTGAAATTATTTGCCCAAAGGCAGGATGAGACCAATGAGAGCCAGATCTCTTGAGCTGGAAAGGTACATAAAAAGCAAAGGAAGTAGTTTCGTAAATATTAATTAGATCACAAAGGGCAAAACCAGAGTTGGCAAAAATAGTGTTACTCCTTGCAAGGGAGGAAGGGAAGGAAGATGCTTAAGGAAAACTTAAGCATATATATGAGAGATGATCAGAGGTTTCATTTTAAATTTGTAAAAGAATACTCCTGTTCATATAGCCCTAAATCTTGGAAAAATACATTACAGCTGGTATACTACTTGTATTGCTGATACAGTAGCTTGTAGAACATGTAGGTGTATAGCTTCATGCATCTTAGCTGGTGACTGGTGATTATTTTAAGATCGTGGTGGTCCTTGAATTTGTTGGACACTTCTGAAGTGTTAATAAGCAAAACCAGGTACTCATGACCTAGTAAAAGGCATACTTTTGGGCTCAATATATTTTGGATTTGTTGAATCATCTCTTGAAATGTGTATCTGTTTAACTTCACCTTGTGGTTTTGGTAAACTAATGTCTTAGAATATTCTAAATATTTGAACATGATATACTTCTCAGCTGCTGCTGAGACTAGATTTAGAGTGTTATGTACAATCTAAATGGTGATTTCAATTTTTTTAATTGCAATCTCAGATTCAGTCCTGTTCTTCGCTGAACTGACAGCCTTCCCATGAGAAATAGTGGCTTGAGGGAATGGTCTGGTAGTCGTGCTCCTGCTGATGTGGCACCCTTCTAATACGGGCCACCATAGTCGATTAAGGTCTGTGGCAGAACATCATCCCTTGAGAAAGTGCTGTGTTCCACCATTGGCTTATGGGCTGAGTTACTTTCACTTTTGTTTGTCAGTGCTTAGAGATCAAGGAAGATCCTTTGCTTGTCACTGTGACAGCAGCATAAAGCCCTGCCTCATCAGAAAGTCCAGGAATGTTAAGTAGATGTGGAGGAAAAGTAATAAGGAAAAGACAAATAATAATCAAATGGAATGTAGAGAGTTACAAGTCTTAGTAGGAGAAGACTACTTGTACATGATATGTAGCATCAAATGCTGGAAGTAGAGCAGGAGGATGGAGAGGTACAGCAAGGCAGGGCGGGGGGGATGGGGAATGTATGCCAGTAGACTGAAAAATTGAACAGATTATAGGGCAGAAGAGGCTGTTCAGCTTTTCAGTACAAGGAAAAAATGTCATCGTAAACATTCTAAAAACAGTATTAATAAACCAACCAAACAAAAACCAATCCCAAATGTTGCATCTTTGATATTCTATTGTCTTTGCTTCTGAGCTGGTAATGTTTTGTGTTAATATTTGTTAAATAATCAATATTTGTTGAAATTGTGGCTTCCTTGCAGAGATCTCAAGGTGTGATACGTTCTTCAGGCAAAGAACAAATTTTCCCCAGGTTTAATAATCGCTTCTGTGTTGCCCCTCTCCTCCCACAAGGAGTTCAACTTTGGTAGCTATTATGTTCCTTTTGTTTGTATTTAGCTTTGAATCCATCAGTGATCAAATGTAATGAAAGAAATCCCAAACCACCAGTAGAAGTTGGTCTCTAATTGCTTCGTATTCCTTAAGTAATTTAAAGAGGCAACCCTAAGTAGTAGAAGTAAAAATGCATTTTACATTCTGAGACTTTTAGCAGACTAATGGTGGCACCTGTAAAAATAGCAAGAGCAGCCTGTTGAAAACTGCTAAAAATATCGCACGGCTATTAAAGCTTAATTGTGGAGCGCGAGGGGACTAAAATAACAAAGTAAAGGTCTGGCCTTGCTCCTGCCCTTCTGTGTGTGAATTGTAATCATTTTTACAAAAATCATTTCTATAGCAGTGCATCTTATATCAGCTGCTATTTCTCATTCTGTGCTAATGTTACTAATGCTGTAACATGGCATATTTTTCTGAAACTCGAGTCTTTGCACAGCTTTTGCAGTCATGATAGTTCAGTATATCCCTGTTGACTTTAGGCTTTTCATATTATAGGTTTCTCTAAGTTACATATTTTAATACTTCTCTCAGCAGCTGCCTGCTAGAAATCTTATTGTCAGCCAGCAGCACAGCTTTCTGCAGGTGCAGCTCATAGGATGAGGCAAATAGTGAAAGCTAACAAAGCTGTAATTTTATGTTGGGTGTCCTGAAGCATTACGTGTGTGCAGACTTTCGCTAGTGTTCTGGACCACAAGATTGGTAATGTCTTGAGAACAAATGTTTCACTGTGTTTACCATGCTGGTGATTTTCCTGAACTTTTGATATATTAGAATGCCTGTCAGATTTTACTGGTGTTTTCAGAAGAAATCAATTGGAAAGAGCAGTAAGTTCAACTACTTGGGCTGTTCTGTCAGACATGATTGCAAATGGTCTGGCTGTGACTGTGTATCAACTTAAATCTAGCTGTGTCCTCATTCCTAGATGCTTTCATATTCAGTGATAACATTTTGAAATAAGTTCTTTCAATGAAACTTGGTATCCCTTGAAGAGATGAGAAGGAATACCTTTTTTATTTGTATCCTTTCCCCAATACGTCAGTGAAGTCATTGTTGGTATCTATAGAAGTAACTTAACTTTTAATTACACAGGAAGAACAATACATATATTTTTGTATGTACAGTTTTTAGACCTCATGCAAAATACCTTGAAGATAATAAAAACTATGCAATTATTTTATTTACCTGATTGAGACCATTGTCAAAAGTGTAGGGGAAATAAAATAGTGGGATTGCAGTGGAGCATCACAGAGTAAACCAGTGAATAGTCACTTCTTTGCAAGCCTGTTCAGTGAATATAGAATTCTGCCTGTCTAAAGTGATGACAATTGCATTATGTTTTAAAATAATAAATGTAATATTTTGAAAGTGTTATTTAAAATAATCCTAAAATGAAATGCTTTTAAAATTACACACACAATGAAACATCTTTCCATGTTTCTGAATTCCAAGTGAGTGGACTGATTTGTCCAAAACTTCCAGAAATATGTCTTCAATTGAAAAACAAAGCTAAGATGATTTCGGTACAAAAGGTGGAGACTACGTAATGAGATGATAAACTGAAAGCAATTAAATTAGACTGGAAATATTTCTGCAGCCTTGAATGTAATAGGAACTGCCTGTTGAAATGAGTGTTATAAATAACTCGGTACTCCCCCACTCCCCTCATTCGGCAGAGTTGGTTTGCCACTCGGTTCTTTAATTTTATGAAGGTTACCAGGTCTCCAGACTGCTAAAATACATGTTAATTCATCTTCATCTGAAGTTGGTTAAAAGATGGCAGATAAAACATATAAATTCATTCCTAGCCTTTGCCTAGTGATAAGAGTTCAGTTCCAAAGGCTGTACTCCTTTTTTGACACAATTGTGCCAAATGCCACTGTCCCCTGCTTCAGAGGGGAACCGTGGCCCAAGTTAAGGACAACTTTTATTGAGCAGCTGACCAAACAAGCAGAGAGGCTTTAATAAAAGAACAGCGCACGTCTTCCCCCTTGACTAGACAGTTATGCAACCACAGTAAATGCAAACCCTTCCATTTTAATTCTCAAACACCTGCCCATCTTTAAGTGTTTGTCTTGAGTAAGAGAGGAAGCATCTGTCTTAAAGTGAGTCGTATTCCAGTGGTATGCAAGCCTCTGGGCAGCTGACTCAGCAGTTAGCACTGATGTCCATTCCCAAGGTTGGAAACGCAGTAAGCAAAAACTTCCCCCCCCCCCCCCCCCCCCCCCCCCCCCCCCCTTAAAAAAAACCCCACCAAACTAAAAAGCAAAAAAAACCCACACACCCAAACTCAAACCAACACCAAAAAGCACTCCCTGCTCCTAAATTTATTAACATCTGATTTAAATTTTTTTTTTTAATGTACATTTCACTGTGGAAAAATTAGATTACAAAATACTAGATTAAAACCACTGGTAAATTGGTGTGGTTGGCATGCACTTAGCTCCTTCATATAATTAAATGGCAAAAGGAGTGAGTTCCCCAACTTCCGTGCTTCTGAGTTTGACCAAAAGAAATAAACCAGTATTTTGGCAGTCAGTTCTGCTTTTGGTTCCTTGAACGTGCCGTATGTCCGAAAGCTCAGAAGCTTTCCTTAACGCCCACAGCCACTGCTTTGACTGGTCACTGGGAGCTGGGGCCTGCTGCTGCAAGCTGAGGCACAGCGGATGCCGTGGCAAACACGTGCTGCTTAACTTTGGGCAGGCATGGAGTTAGCAGTGTTTTGTAGACAGCATCAAGCAGGTGATAATTGCAAATTATTTAATGGGGCTATGCACCAGGAATATAAAGAAAATAGACAGGAATAGCTGAAGGGAAAATAGCTGTGCATACTTTGTCAACAGTAGTTAGGTCAGAACAGCCTGAAAGAAAAAGGTAGTGCTGTTAGAGGGCTTGTCAATAGCCTGACTTACAAATATCCCATTTTAGACACGCTTTTGCAGTGATTGTTTCTAGAGAAAGAAGCTTAGTGGGCTGTTACTCTCTTGATCCTTATGCCCAGGGCTGTAATACTTAATTCTCATCCCACCATTAGACTTTCAATCCATTTGCTTTTATTGCAGTTTTCTATTTTAAAAACCAAGTTTCCCAATTCTCTTCATCGTCACGCTTGCTCCTGAAGTTATGTTCTGGTGCTCTGTGGGTCACATGCTTTGGATGCAGATACATTCATACTGTGCTTTCTCAAGCTGAGATTTAGGGGCACCGATTTTGGTAATGATCAGAAAACAAAAAATGAAGTGTTCTAAGGACAAGTACCTCTTCACAGGAAAGAAATACGGATTCACTGTGTCTAAATGTAATATAATTACAGGTAATATGCTTAATAAGTCTAAGGATAGCTGTCTATTTGTGATGGGCAAAACTTACACCTCGTTTTCCTGTGCTGTCAAAAAGGACCAGGATTCCAGAGGGGCTGGCAGAGAAGTACTGCAGCTGCACTCCTAGTAAACCTGGAAGTGCTGAATGTCGCAGTGAACGTTATTTTTCCAGAATTTGTGACACTCTGAGATAGCCTCAACCATTGTCGCTGTCACTGCATGCTGGGGAGGCACATCTACTGTAGATACTCTCTGGCTACAGCTATTGGCACGGTATAAATTGAGGATGTGCATAGGGGCAGGTTTAAGAGTAGGTTTTCCCTCTCTTGGTAGACCTCACAAAGCATCTGTTACTGAGGAGTATGCGAGAGAGATAAATATAATAGGATACTTCAGGACATTTTCTGTGTTACTGTCTACATCCAAGTGAGGCAGTGTCACAACAATCCTGAATGTTATGAAGATGGTCAGAGGTGCTTTAATGCTGGCTGCTGTTAGGATAACTCTGTGGTATGTACCTCACCTGTCTAGATTTGTCAGAGTTCATCCTTGTGTAGTATCTAGAAGACTGTTCCTCTTATTAAGCAATACCCGTATTTATTTACAGTGGTCTTTTTTTTTTTTTTTTTTTTGGTGACTTCCAAAGCAAAGTCCATCTTAAAGGACACTCAAACTTCACAATGGTTTGGGTTGGGTCACTGCAAAGACAGTTGCTGAGACAGTATTGGTTCCTACAATGCTGAGTCAACAATTAGATGTTAATTGGAAAGTTGGTAGCAGGTGTTTTATAAATACCTTTTTATGCTAATGACTTCCCAAAATGGTAAGTTTTTCAGGATCAATGAAGCTGCTAAGGGTTATGAGAGTGGAAGATCGCCACAGAGCTGAGACTTTATTAATTGCTAGCAAAGATTAGAACAACTATTTTAACCATTTATTTGATTTCAGAATGATGAAAGGACAGTTTCTTCAGCTGAGTTAAGGAAAAGAAGCCAAAAAAAAAGGGCACAGAGAAAATATAAATTGGGGGAGAAGAAATGATGTGGGGTGTACATTTATTTTTCTGGTGGTTTAAAGTGGGTACCATTGCTATGACAGTTTCTTTCTACTGCTGGGAATTCATAAAACCTGTCACTTCCATCCTTACTTTTTTTCCATACCCTGCATAGCAAGCCTCTTCACTCTTTTACTGTGGTTGATTATTCTCAAAATATTTAAGCTTTTACTTCTCTTCTGTAGCTTTGATTATACGTCTCTAAAGAGAATAAAACACAGTAACTACCACACCACAACCCCAGTTCTTTCACATAGTAGACCTTTTCTTCGATTACTGTTATTCACTGACGTAGCAGCATCTCTTAACAATGACTTCTGTGGTTCAAAACGTCTTAATTGACTTATTTTACTAGCTGTAGCAGTTGCTAGCTGTACTCTTTCAGTAGCTAAAACACAGAAGTTGCTTGAATAACTTGGAAAAATAGATTTTTACTGGCAATTTTCTACTGGAAAATTAACTCTGGCATTCAGGAACTCTTAAAATGGAACTTAAAATGTATATTAGCAAACTTTCAGTAGGTATTCATAGCTTTTAAACTAATCTTCACTCTGTTAATATCTCTTTGTAGGGTAGGTATGGCATAAACTACACAGTCATCTTCTCAAAGTGGTAATGAAATATGTTGTTTATTGACTGCCTGGTTGGGCTACCATGTAATTTGAGCTTTGCAAGGAGATCCTATACGTGATGCCATTATAGTTTTGAAAGGAGTGGGAGCAGGCAGCAGATTTTCTCTTGAAAGTCTAATGTGAAGTATAAGCATACCTGATAATGTTTTACAGTAGTATCTTATAAACGGAAAAACCTTGTCTCACCACAAGCAGTTGGAAAGCATCACTACTTTCAAGAAGGAAAGGTGATCATTAGTTTTAACCATAACAAGCAAATGATGAAAGGTTGGGAACAGGAAAATGTGATTACACTACATCTATCTAAATAGATATTTAATTTAGATAGATTTAGGCGTTTCTATAAAGGCAGAATTACAATAGATTTTGCAGGTTAAGCCAATAAAATTATTTCTCAAAATATCTCCTAGGAAATTTCAATTATAAAATTGCTTTTGTAAGTAATTTCCTGTGTAAGACTGCCCTATAAATGTGCCTCGTATGTTTACTCTAGCACTAAAACCCAAGAGAACGTTTAAATTTTCTCAGACTCCTTTTTAAAACCAGAATGGGTTCGCATTGTGTGACTTTTTTGACCTTTCATGCTGTTTTTAAAACATCTGGAAAAAATTGGAACTGGTGGAAGATTTTTACATTATTGCAACTATAGTACTTCTGTGTTTCTTTGAGTTGATTGTAATTTGATGCGAACAGTTCCATTGTGATCCGAGTACTGGTGTAATGTAAACTGTCACCAGTGACATTTTTATGCCCTGACAGCTTTGTTTCTAGTGTGTGGGTAATTTACAATTAGGCTAATAGACTTTTTAGCTAGAAGAAAGAGACCTCTTGTTCACCTTGTTCTTGAATGTGTGTTAAATAGATGTGTACAGCAATTACTCATTTTGTTTAAATATGTAATATTTTACCCTTAATGTTGCACTTGTCACTGTCAATAAGTAATGATGTAACTTCATCTAGATTGCTGAGCATCATGTTGCCTAACTGGCCCTTTTTTTTCTTGGTATTTTTTGTAAGTGAAAGCTTTCTTATGTGGGAAAGTAGTATGTACCCATATTTGCAAACCGACTCAATAGTGACTTCTACAACCTTTCTGAAAGCATGTTTCATCTATAATTAGACAACATAGTTCACTATTCTACATCTTTAGCTACTCTATAAAAGCAAGTGATCTTCAATTGCACTAACAGGGTAGATGTTCCTAAACAACAGTAGTTTTATGACTGGGATTTTCTCACTTTGCCTTGTATGATCTTTGTCATGTTTGACATGACAGTTTTATTCACATTTTTCCCTATTAAAGCTTCATAATAGGAGAAAACCTTAATTCAAAGTCTAAGTATATAAATGAAAAGTGAATTGGAAATGACTTGGCAATTTATTAGAAGTTACCTTGGAATTTGTGCTTACGTAAAATACGTAAGATTATTTTAAGGAAATAAAGAATTGTTTCAACTAACGAGTTTTAGGAATTAAATTGCTGGATAGTTTCCTGATGCAGTAGGAAAACTTGAGTATTATTTCCCTCTTCCTCCATTCAGTTTATCCAAGAGAGAAACTACTTCTCTTTCTATTAACAGCATCCAGGAATAGGTTTCCTGTTAATGTACCTGGATAAGGTAAGAAATATTTTACTAAAAAAAATAGTAAAACTACAGAAATTGAGTCAGCTTGGGATTGTCCTACACTGGTTTTCAGACACAAGACTGCTACCCCACTATTAAAGATATCTAGACTGGTTGTGTAATACAGTCTTAAGCATCTCATAACTCCTGTGTTTCTATCATGTTTGAGAATTACTTGCTTTTAATCTTCTTTCAGAAGTTTAGAGTATCTGAAGAGTAAAATACAGCGTTACCCAATAAAGAATAATTACCATTTTAAAGATTTTAATTGTCTTGTGGAATAAAACAGAAATGCATCCTTGGACTGTGTAGTAAAATTAGAGTTGAAATACATTTAGGAAGAGTTAGTCCTAAAAGATGACTCCGATTGTGACTATCCTCATTATAATGGTTTTCTCTAATTATGGGAATTCAGCTTTCGCAGATAAGAACCCACTGAATAATTTCATGGTAAGAAGGGGTCAGTTATGCGAACTAACCAACTGTATTCTCTGTATGTATGATTGGGAAAGCTTTAGTTTTACCCATCTTACTTTTTTTTGTGGAAGTAATACATACCTGCTAATAGACTCTTAAAAAAATCTTGCTTTATACTCCTTTTTGGAGCATAACAATAGCATGGCTATTAAAATAGATTAAAGTAGTAAAGCAAGTGAAGGTTAGGGCGTCTCGCTAGGGTTTCCTTTTGTGTAGGTATTTTCAGATAGTTGAGCTATGTACCCGTATTGTGGGGTTTGGCTTTAGAGGCTCTGCTTTCAAAGCAGGAGAGAGGGATGAAGACCCTATTAATGTTAATCCCTTGTATACAAAAATGCTGTAATAGAAGAACAATTCCTTTACTGTATGTGCTGTCAAATGGTGGAAGTACTGTGTTTTTCAGTCAAAGTCAGGATGTAAATACACTATTCCTCTTTAATCTGGTGGTGTAAAATAAAAGGATGAATTCTTAAGTGCCTAATTGGAGTTTCATGCTGCAGGAATCTGATGTAAGATTACTGTATCATGACAAATGAAAGTGTTTGTGGATACGTTATTTTGAAGGCAGTAACCTGATGTACGTATCTGCAGAAAGATTTAGCCAAACTAACATCTGCCTGCCATTTCTGTGAGAGAGCATGTTACCATCGGCCTCAGAAATACTGTAATGTTAACAAGAGTCATTAACAAATGATATAATGATCTCAGTAAAGAGGAGATAGTGATCTATGTATTTATATGCATAATCATGTTTATGTCGTGAACATAAATTTACATTTTAATTAAATTATTATTTTTTACTAAAAGTACGAGTTTCATACTAAAATGTACACAACTAATCACCAAATGCTTTGAGTTAAGGAGTTTGTAATCTGGACTGCAAAACGGTGTCTGTTAGAGTTGCATCTTTTGATGAGAGTTCAAGCAGGGACCTTGAATAGTGTAAAGCCTGTAATATTTCTCTGGCATGCCAGGACCAAGACTTGTTGGATTCCTGTTGCTTGGAAATGCATCCCAGCACAGGTGATAACCTCCAGGCGAGGCTAAATACCAGCATGAGACCAATCATCAATAAGCAGTTGCCTCTTACCAGCATCCTTGAGGAAGGGTGCCTGAGAACACAGTCCATTGCAAGGCAGCTGGACAGGCGAAGAGATGGACTTTAAACATTAGTAGGGTGAACATGGGTTTCCGTTCCTTGTTTTCCACCTAGACTCTTTATATTTGTAGCTTCAATGGCTATTTTAAATACTGTAAATATTTTTGATTCCAGATTAATTTTGAATTCAGAGTTATTTAAGGTAATAATAGCACCAAGGATACAGAGAATGTAAAACTCAAACCTTTTATAGTGCTCCGTGTGCTGTTCTAGGTACTGTTACTGCTTTATGCCTCTATCTTCATAGCTCCTTACACAGTGGAAAGCACTTTAATGGCTTCCATTCTAGAGGAGAGGAAGCTGATGTTTAAGAAATGAAAGATTAAACCTTATCCCTGAAGCACAATGTAAGTGTCTGGGTTTCAGCCCTTCAGAATCTGTTCCTGCTTAAATCTTAGGCTCTTCAGCAGAAGAGAGAATGAATGGGATAATTGCATATCAGAATATTTGTTCCTCTCTTTTTTTCTATGTATTACTTCATGCTGTGCTCTTTTTATCAACATTTGGAAAACTTCAGTGGTGCAAGAGTCTACCAGGAACTTGTAATTGCCACTACAGCTGTAGAAGATGTACGTGCCCCCACTTGCTGAACTCCTTGCTCCCTGTATCATCCCTTGCACAGCAGAATGGCGATAGGCCCTGCCACTAAGGCCACGTGCATTTTCTGCAGTTGTATAAGCAATTCAGGGTATTTCAGTTTGCTCCTTGGCTGTTTGCTGAGGATAACTTAGTATGAATTCTTAGCGTTCTAAAAATAGTATTTAGATTTCAAAACTCCCTGCCTGTGCCTAAATCACACCACGCTTGCTTCCACCAGCTCTTTAGAATTTAAAGAATTTGAGTTATTCCTTGATAGAGCAGAATTCTTCACTGACAAAATGCTAATGCACTTGTTAATAACGGTGGAAAACAAGAATAAAAGCAACAGAACAACAGTATTGCAAAATATAAGTCACTTTTATTTGCCTTGAGAAAACTGGAGATGTGATTCTGAAGGGAGATAAAGGGTTACATTTTGCTTGAACAGTAAAAGACAAATATACTCTGACATTAAAAATTAAATGATACTGAAAGAGGGAAGAAAAGTAGCTGCCGGATGGAATCTTTTTATTTTGTGATGGACCTGGCTTGTTGGCTCAAACTAAGAAAGATGGAAAAGCAGTTTTGTAACGACATGAGTATGATGGATGGTAAGCACAATCAGCAGTTTTGACTAAGGTCTACCATCAGCCAACGTAGTATTTGATCCCTGGGGGTTCGGAGCTTTCTGTGCAGTTCTGGAATTGGTGTCTGTGCTGCTGGGCAGATGCAGTCTCCAGCGTGCCCTGCAGTTGTGGTGCCTGAGTCATGAAGGCGTAGGGAAGCTCCTGGAATGTATGGCAGGTCCCTTTCGTTACTTTGTCCTCTCTGAAAAGAGGGGTTGGTTTGTATGTGAGTTTTTTCTGGGTGTGCTGGAGACATAAACCTAAAGCCGTGACTGTAGAATGGGCCTTTCATGCAGGGGAAACCAAACAAAAAGAATTTAAAGCATTAACAGCTCATTAAATCCAATCTTAATGTGAAAGACTGTTATTGCTTCTTCAAATAGAGTGACTGTGGTCAAAAACACTAACTAGAAGCCTGTTTTTTTTTTTTTCAATGAGTAGCTGAATGTTTTGCTATTTTTCCAGTCTTACTATGACTTTAGTTATAACAGACTTGATCGCTAAGATTATTCTGTGATAGCTCAGTGTTTTACTGAGCTGAAGTCACCTGTTTAGGAGTGTATTTCTTTGCTGTGAAAGACGGCTCAGTTTTGCATTTGTCTTCATTCACTTTCCTTTTAAAAACTTAAGCTAATGGAGGACAAATTATTACTATGAGTTGCCTTGATTTTGTTGAATAGGGCGGTAGATTTCTCTTTCTCAATAAGCTGCTGAGATCCTGTCTGTGTTTTGAGTATCTTCTTTGAACAATGGCATTTACAGTTTCCAGCAGAATCTTGTTCTGTGGACCCGGTATATTGCAGGAAAGAGACTGCCATATAGACCATGGTGTGCTGTTTGCACTGGAAAATTATGAAGTGATAAATTTTTGTTTGTTTGTTTTTCTTTGCTGCTTGCTTGCTAACTTTTAGAAAATAAATAATGGAGAAATTAAGCTTTTAGCTGTGGATTTGTGTAGCCAGCACCTGGAATGTGATACAGTAATGGGATAAGCTGAGAACATGACTAAATATTTTAAAAAGCAGTGTTGTAAAGTACAGGTGTGTAGGATTATCTGAAAATGGTCTGAGTTGGCAAAGGGCCTCAGAGTGACAAGTACTGTAGACTACAGCAGCAGTTACCATCTGCGTAAGATTCAGCACTCAGTTTTGTCTTAGAAATAAGAAGTACAAGTTCAGATCTACTTATGGAAGCGCTGCTAGTGGAAGTTCAGTTCTGCTGAGTGGTTCAGTGGAAATGAATTCCGTGAATGGTAGTGGAAGGCTCTTGGCATTTAATTTCTCTGCTCACAAAATGGATGTGGATGTTTAAGGCATTGAGGACGGTTGTCCTGGAAGAGTTCTACATGAGTTGTTTTGGTCCATTTTCTCATTCACACTCTGGTTCCCATAAAGATGATTATCTTACAGGGAGGGTCTTAAACTCCGGAATAAAACTCTAGTCTGGAATCATAGTGTAATAGGAGGTCTTCTGGCTCCCAAGCACCAATGTAGCTTTACTCAAAAGTACATGAAGTAGCTCTGATTTTTGTTTTTGATACAGGAAGTCTCCTAGTCAACAGAAGTGGTAGATTTGAGTTGTTTGAATTAGTTTAGGAATTCTAAGATACATAGCAAAGTCAGAGTAAGTATGCTTGGCTGTATTGCTACTTATCACGTAATTTTCCCTTGCTGATGTGAGGATTACTCCCTTGCCATGGGCAACTTCCGTATCAGTAAAGATAACTATGGACTGATCAGAGCACTATTTAAGGTGGTTTCAGATTTGACACACAAATGTGATGTGCTGATCGGGATGTTCTGTCACTACTCCTGTCAGATGCCTTTCATCATAGTCTATTCAGAGAGGCAGGATTTCAGAGGTCTCGGGTTTTTGCTGTGCACTCAGTATTACTCAGCGACTCCATGAATCTCTATAGTCAAGTACACAATGATTATCTTTCTGTTCTAGCGTATTGCAATTTTCTTTCTCTATTTCTGTTTTCCATCATTTGGTGGTACAGAGATGATCTCAGATCACAGGCAGGGGGTTAATATCTTGTAGTGATCTGGCAGGACACAATGTCAGTAATTGTCATTGATGGATTGACCAGCTCCATCACTTACCCTTTTGTGGTGTGCCAGAACTGTTCTCAAAGCTTGCTTCCTCTATCTATTTGTGTACTACCTGTCCAGAGGAAAAATGGACAACTTAATTACCGATGACAAACTGTCATGCACCTTTCAGAAGCACTGATGTATCATAATGTTTTTTTTTAAAAAATCATTGCTAACTTCAGGAGTTTCTTTGTCAATGTACAATATTTCTGAATGAATTGCACCCTCCAAACATTTTGTCATACTAACTCAGTAAAAGGTATTATTTCTATTTTTCCTCTTCACTGATTGGATACTGTCTTTCTGATTTGCAAATCTAGCTAAATATAATAAAATATAGTGTTAACAGGTTTTCAGATTTTCTAGGTGTAGTTGCAACTGTGTCATTGCCAGTTGTTTTGGCAAGTGGTTTTAGGACTGAGACAGTGGTAGAGTTGAGAAGATGGTCAGAGAAACATCCAGATGTTTGCCAGAAGTGGTCACAAGAGGCTGCTAGTCCAGAAGAGTTATATTTGCAAGGAGACAGCATGTCCTGAAAAATGAATGGATTTTGCAAGAACAACAACTTGAAGTGATTCAGTAGCTCCCTTACTACGGGAGTCCCAACTGAAACAATTTCTTGTAAGGCTTGGTTGAGCCACTACTGTGAAGTTGTCCTTTAATACTAGATGAGATGCAACAAACATGATTATCTTTCTGGCTTTACTATTTAGATTTCACTGTTTGTAAAGATGAAATATCTTCCAAATGTCCGTCATAAATTCTTATAATAGAGTTGTAGAAAGAAGACAAAATCTGTGCCAAGCAGTCTTGAACAGCATACTACTAATACACTTAAGACATTTCTCCTAGGAAATTGGAGCTCTGTAATAGAAAGCATGTTTTCAGATTAATCTAAATGACTGTATTATTAGAGTGCAATGGGATACTCTCAGCCAATCAAGAATACTTTTTTCCCCAATCAGTCCATGGGGTGAAAAGCAGATGCATTATCTGGTTCCTGTTGATGGGAACCAGGAGGAGAATAATCAGCCAAGAGTTATCCAGTAAGCATATGGATGATACACAGATAAGGATGGAAAACAGTGCAGTGTTTTCCCCTCTCATTTATACTCAGTGCAGTCTGAGTTGCATACTTGGGTCCTGATGAATAGCAGTGCTATATGATACGCAAACTCGTCTGGGACTGGAATAGCAGTACAACCATTATGGCCCACTGAGAAAACACTTTGTTACAACGCTGCTCGTGTCTAAACCTAATCAGAATTAATTAAGTAGGTATGTGGTTTGTCCATAGGACAAGTGTTAGGTAATGCCATCGAGTAGAGAAAGATCTAAAGTGCTTTTCTAAGGAAAGGTAATTTAGAGGCTCAGTTCTAGTTTTTACTCATGTCCTTTCCTCCTCACCCCTGCATTTTGGAAACCAAGAGGTATTTCAAAAGGAGAAAAACTAAGAACTGTCATCTTCCCCCTAACTTGTTTTACAAGGAGAGGTCATTTGGCCAGTTGGGAGCTATGTAGATTTTCGTACAGAGACCTATGTGACTGTTGGGAAGCATCATGAGTTTAGAGCGAAGAAAAGCAGTGCTGTGCTGTGTTGTAAACTGCAGTTACTGTCCTACCACTGCCCGGAGGGTAAACTGGTGTGTTGGTGCAGGTGATCTCGCAGTGCTGCGAGAGGCCATCGAGGCAGGATACTTACTGTAGGTGTACATGGCGCTTATTTTTACCGTATCTGTTGGTACTTGTCTGATTTCAGACAGGTTGTCTGTGCCTTGCATAACTTTACAGTAGGCTTTGTGGAGTCAGGGGAAAAAGTCTTCTAGAGCAGACATAATACATGAGATGAAGACTTCCTGAAAAAAAAGTTTGCTGTTCATAGGACACAGCAGGCATTTTCCTCCTGCATAACTCTTTGGCATGCACCTGCCCTTCTACTGTACTTAGGAATTGTGCAGCCATAAAGTTAAATACAGTCCTTTTGGGCAGGGAGGAAGAATGGTCTAGAGAGGGAGTAGAATATTTATATAATGAATAAAGGCTGAAACATGCTGCAGGCTTTAATTAAGCCTCCAGAAACGTTGTGTCAGAAGAAAGTAGACACCAACATGAGCTGAGTACTGATCTACTATGCAGAGATCATAACCTTGGTCTAATTACATTATTAGTATATAAATTATTGCATGAATTATTTAAAATTAATATTACAGATATTAGTTGTCATTAATAACTTGGAGGTGCCTTTTTGTCACAGAAGAACAGATTAACGTTATAATTACTGCATGAAAAATAGATATTGATGAAAAATTGCTGTTTGAGACATATCATTGTCATTACACTATGTATTTTTTCTATTCACTTTTCTCTGTTCATTATTCTGCATTTCTAATTATTGTCTTTGAGAAGAGCTGTTAACTTTGTGATTTATTAGTAGATATATTGATATGGGATATTTTAGCACCTAAAAGAATACAGATGCTTGGTTACTTGTGGAAGGTAAAACAGACAGAAGAAACTCTGCAACAGCTTAATAAACTAACTTGGGAGTATTGCGATTACAGTTTTGTGAATCTGTGCTGACTGTGAAGTCCTGGTCTCACATAAATGACTTGCCATTTGTTTTCTTCCTTTGAATTTTCCCCCCCCTTCATCTTCTCGAAGAAGGCGAGAAGAATCAGTAGTGTAATTAAAGCCATGATACACATTGCAAGAAATTAGAGGTGTTGACATTTTACTTTAATTGTTCGGTGCCAACTGTTGGGGAATACTAGCTAGACAACAATTTAACACAGAAAAGGCTTCTCAGTTTGAGGTCTTCAAAAGAAATGTTATGCCTGTGTTGTAATATTTGTGCAGAAACGTTAGAACCCCCTATTTGCTGGTGACCTCCTGAAACTGCTCAGAGATGAATGATAGCTGTAGTTAAAAGCTCACTGAGGAGTGCCCCTGTAGACTGACTTTTGGAGTAGAAAGGTCTTTTGTGCTTGAATCAAAGAATCCTGATTTATCTTTGGTTAGATAAACATTTGGGCTCTAATAGCAAATACATAATAACAATCTTCTATAAAATTATTTTAGTGAAAGAAGCTGAGACATCTTTCTGTGAGTGGCTTATCCACCAATTCAACTCTCTTCTCGTTTACTGCCTGCTGCTTTACTGTATTCCATATGTGCATGTCCTTTCAGATGTCCTCTGTTCAGGAGAACCTCAGAGTTAGGCTAAAGTTTCCTGCTGTGTAATTGTATGCTTTTCTTACCCTTCGTGCATTATGTCCATCACTCTTAGGTTTTTGGGCGTGGGTTTCTTTTTTTTACTGCCACCAAGCAGTCATGTTTCTGTTACTTCTGGGTCATATGCGAATGGCCCAAATTCATTATTTTCCAGCTTTATCACCAGAGGAACAAGAAGGTAACAGGAAAGCTATTCTGCCTTTCGTGGGAGGCTGCTGTTGTTAGCACAACTGTTCTGTGAAACTAATAAACTGCTGCTTACTGTTAAGCAGTTACATCACTCTTCAAAGATGCTTTTGTGGGTGATTCCTAAGAAAACGAGGATTGTACTTGTCATAGGTTTTAAGATTAACAGAGGTTTGAGAGTTTTAACAATTCTTGACAGGTTTTGTTCTGCAGGTCTGGTGTCTGATGATGATAATGAAGTTTATAAGTACATAACAAGCAGCTAATAGATTCAAACTGCTATTTTCACCAGTTCACATATTTAATATATTTATTAAATGCTCAAGAAGGGACATTGTGCTTTTCTGGTACAATGATTCATTGTCTCATGAAGGACTGTACAAAGTTTACTTTCCTGGCTGGCGGAGCTTCTGTTAAATTTATGCTTAATATGAAAAATGACTTATAATATGAATAAGTGTCACTGAAATTAATACAGTGTTTAGCTTTAAAAAAATAGATGACCAAATCCTGTAATATTTATTCTGTGATATTTATTTTTTCTTTTTTTTTCCACTGGTAGTTATAGGAAAACTATGAGTTAAGAACTTTGCTGCTGCCTACAACATGTCAAATAGGCTGGATGAAATCTACAGCAGCAGATGAATTCTTGCTGAATTGCAGTGCATTTCCACTTTGTATAATGGGCATTTTTCTTTAAGACTGCAGGATAGTTTTCTTATGTATAGGGATGCAAGCATTATGTGTTTTGGTTTTATTTATACAAAATACGGAAAGCAAGAACTGTGTCTTGTGGCTGTCATCAGGAATTGTGTGTTGCTCAGTCACTTGATCAGCTTTTGACCACAGTCATGTTGTGATTAGGGCTTTTTTTTTTTTTTAGGTGGATCAGAAGTATGAGTATGAATTGTCTTACTCTGAAGGTTTAATCTGAGTCTTTGATATTTTGGCTAAGTTACCTGGAAAAGGATAACCTCTTGTTTTCTGTAGGAGCAGTCACTGCTATGTTATCTGCTGAGCCTGTTGTGATAGGTGTACATTTCACAGATCAAGAAAGAGGATTACCTTGTTTATTGATCCCAGTGGGGGATACATATTAACAGTGTTATAAATATGACAAGAACCAGCCACTTCTGAGTGTGCGCAAAAGGATAAACATAGCTACTGCAGATACATGCTGATGAAAATCATTTTCAGGCACCATACCTAGTTGACTTAAAATTAGGTGTTGTGAATTACCCTATTAATGGTTTCAGGACTCCCTAGAAACTATTCTTAACGATCGTTTCTGGTGCCTGTGTGCTGCTGTGGTTCTAAGTTTTAGTATTTTTGAGTGCTTCAGTTCTTTGCCTATAAAATAACAATAAAGCGACTTTTCTGAATTGCAGCAATGATGCCAGGTGTTGGGACACTACTGTATCAAATTTTATGGAAGTGCTATTCTGATATGTGCAAAGGTGAGTCAGACAAGCTGGGTTTGTGTCTTTCCTCTGCTACGTGTCTGTTGCATGACCCAAAGGTGTTTGTCTCAGTTTTCCGTGCTTTGCTGTGCACGTGCGTAGGCTTTTTCTTGAAACACACACACACACGCATATGCGCATATACACATACAAAAAAGAAGATAAAAATATTCATTCCTGGTAAACAATTTCCAGATCTCTGGATGGAAAATACTATAGAAGGCAGAATGGGAGGGAGGGGTGTGGTAGTGTCTACAAATAGGAAAGCAAATCCAGAAAAATAAAAATACTTTTGCTTTCACCAAATACATTGTTTTGTTTTGATAGTTGTAGCACAGATAAGCTGTCCATGCTCAAGTTGCTGTATGGGCTGAACTCTGTTTCTGGTTAAGTCTAATCTTGCTTCAGTGGAAATGTTTTTATGTACATCAGTACAAGCAGTTCAGGAGCAGTGTCTTTCACAGGGCAGACATTTCTGTACTGAATTTAGCAGTAGAATGTCTCTGAATGCAATTGAATAAGAATGATCAAGCACTCTAGAGTGTATTTTGAGAAAAATACCATGAAGTGTAAGTAGTTGCAGGCAGAAGTAGAAGCAGTCATTATTTTTCTGGGAATCCATTTCTGCTCAACATTTGACTAGATCAGCTGATTTTGGAATTTCACTTAGATTGTAGCAGTTCAGTGGCAAGCCACAAAATGTATCTACAAACCAAAATGCTTGAGAACAAATCCTTATAAATTAATAACAGCAGAAGGCAATTATCTGTATTGCTCTTTTGGGAAAGTGAAGATTCAGTTAACTGAAGAGCAATTTGATACTGAGGTACAGCAGAAGTGTGGTTTTTTTCTTCTGAAGAATGGAATTTTATACAAACAATCTAAAACCAACAAATTGTGCACTATGATGTACTCTGTGCATGTACTTGCTTAAGACCAGTATATTCTTTGTATTTGAGAGCTGAGTTTTACTGTTATGGTTAATAGTACTCTAGCATTTAGACATTTAACTCTGTTGACATCAAAAGAAACTATGCACATAATGTCTCTGTCAATACAAGCTTTTTGCCTTCATCTTAAACACATGTACCTGTCTATTTTTTGTTTCCGTACAGATTTCCGTTTCCCATAATGACATGGATGTTAAATGTAGGCTTTATTCTCAAACTAAACTATGTGGTTCTTCTAGTAGGAGCTGAATTTGTTCTAGCTCTAGGAAAAGTTACTGCTTTGCCATTTACTAGATCTGCAAGTGAGATCCTAGACTGGAGGAAGGAGAGGGGAATTGCTTTTCTGAGTAAGGTGTTGCAGATGGCACATGCTTCTCTTAAACACGAGTTGAACTTCCATGCTCATTTCAGTTTCCAGCACTTTAAACATGAGCCCACTCTGAAAAGGTGAATATAGAAAGTCATCTAGCAGCACAGTGCATCATGTATATATGCACAGTCAAACTGTGCAGCTCCTCTCTGTATTTATATAAAGTGGAAAAACTTACTTGCTCAGCATTTAAGAATAGATAGACATAAACTTTATAAGCACAAATAAAGTGCTAATTTGTTTACGTTAACTACATACCTGAAGAGTTTATCTCCACAAAATATTCTTGAGTCATTGGATTCATACGGACATTTATATGTTGATAATTTTTACTAGGAAAGTCTTTCATACATTTAGAATACAAGTGAGAGCACTCTCCTGCTGGATGCCCTATACATTACTGTATTATATTCTGACTGATTTCTTCTGAAAAGACTTTTAATTACTCAGAAAACCTTGGCTTCCTTAAAGATGAATGAAGACTTGCAAGTCGTGACCCTTACCTGAAATTTAAAACAAAAGATGTGATTACTACTTCAAGAACAGCAGCTTCTACTAATTCTGAAATAACTGGCAGAAAAGTTGAGCTGCTCCATACCTTTTTGATAAGTGCCTCTGAATTATTTAGCTGTATCTGGAAGTCAACAGACCTGCAAAAGTAGGAATATTCTAATGGAGGTACTCTGAATCACAGCATGTAGGGCTCTGTCCCTGCCTTCCCATTGTTTTTCTTTACAAGCAATACGTGAATTTGGCTGTTCTCCAGGGAAATGACTGGAATCGCTGGTGTTGGACTATGGGGATTATTTCTCTTGCCACTCGTGGGTTAGGGCAGTCCTTTAAAACATGAGAACCGTACCTCATTTCTCTTTCTGCCCGAACAGTTTTGAGCTGTTAATCTCTTCTGTTCGTGACACTTGTGACCTCTGTGCTGGATGGTGTTCTCTCTCTTATTCTTTCCTGTTAATTCTTTTCTGCTTGGCATAAACAAACACTTACTGAAAACCACAATCCACTCCTTCCCAGATGAGTGTCCAAATCATCAGAAAATCATGCCTGTTTTTTATTCCATGAATATGTACCTATATTAATCCAAAGTGGAGCAGTGGTATTCTGTTACAGACAAAGAGTCTCCCATCAGCACACCCCAGAGCCTGACATTATGAGGTCAGTTCAGCATATTTCAGAGCCTGATTGCCTGTGTGAGCAATGTTGATTGAAATCTTTGCAATTAAGTAGGCAAAGGAAAAAAAGCCAGATTTAGCTCTCAGTTGCTAAGAGTGTTCTAACTCTGGAGTTTGATCTCCTGGAAGGAAACGGAGCTATTTCACCCATTCTCTGTTCCAGCATTCATCTGTATTTACTTCTGCATTTTCTTTGCTTTTAAGTGCTGAAAGTGAATTGTTCCATTTTGCATGGAGTAATTTGCTTCTCATAACTATTGTTTGTTTTGGCAAAATGAGCCAGAATAAGTTTTCTGTTAAATGTTACAATTTTTATACACGATTTGTGGCTCAAACAGAACCAGTTATTGGATGCAATTTGCTATCAACCAAAAAGGACTGCCTTCAAGTTCTGGCTTTGTGTGGCGCCAGGAGGGGGAGAAAGGAAAATGCCAGATACGTGGTTATTGGAGGATTTTCCATTTTCATGCTGTTAGCTTTGGTTGTGCAGATTTTGGAGTGTGTTGACTTGGATTGTTTTGTTTGCTTGCTTGCCTTGGAAATTGTGAGTTCTTTAGAAAACACTAAAACACTGTTGTGCAATTTACGGTATTACTATACAGTTTACAGGCTTGAGTAAAACTCTTCTTATCTTTAGAGCTAGCAGAATATGAACAAAAATGTTCACCAGTGACTTTTTCTACAACTAATGAAATAACTGTGTGCAGTTTACTTAGCAGTTATGCGTGGGTCATTGTTTTCTTTTACAGTGGTGGTCTTTGCTATTATCATTGTCCATTGAGATCTCATTTGCACCGCTAATGGAATGGTTTCTATATAAAGATCTACAGAAGGCAGAAACACTGTTGGGAAGAACTTAGCTGACACTTCAGTGTCTTCAACCAGAGAGCACTGCATCACACCAAAATCAATCATGGTCTGCTACAGCTGAGTCTCTAGAATTTGCCAGAGGGCAAATAAACAGTCCTAGTGCTAATGTACATCTGTTAGGAGCTGTGAGAACAGTAGTGACTGTGAAACTCAGTGGCTGAAAATACTAAATGATGATTATTCCTGTAGTGTGTTTTGTGACTCTTTGGAAGCTGTCAGAAAAACATAAATGATGCAGCGTGTTCATCTTTTGAAAAATGTAGGACAAGGCAGCTCCCTCTTTGTTGTGTGCAACCTCGTGTGTGCAAGCGGGGAGATAAGTGAGAAAACGTGTATAAATGTTTGAGGGAGCAGAACCCACAGAAAGACGTAAGGAATAACTGAGAGAAAGGGGTATGTGGGAGTGCAATTGAGGGCTGGAAAAGGAATGAACAGACAGCAGCTCAGAACTAATCCAAGAAGGGAAGAAGTACAAACAGAAGAAAATAAGAGAAAGACTTAGGGATAAACAGTCCCAAGAAGTGGTAATTATTCACTGAAAGTCCATTTTTTGCTGTTTTAAGCCTAAATGCATAAACAGGATGGTTCCACCATTTTATCTAAAATAGAAAATACCTTAAGAAGGAAATTTCCAAGCCCAAACTTCTTGTGTTCCCACTGGATATGAAATGTTACGCTTGACCTTGTGCTGCCAATCTTTAAATTTCCCCTTTGTGCACTTTTGATGATAACATATTAGCAGTACTTTGAGATGCATCTAATTTTGCCTGTCCAATTCTAGCAGCCCAAATTCAGGAACAGCATGGCTTCGGGAATGTTCTGTGTATGCAAAAGATGCTGGTGCTTTTCTGTGGGAATGTACAGAAGTTAGCAGAAAACAGTTACTTACAAAGATGGCTAGAGATAGCTTTGTAATATTTCTGTGGGGATTTCATAGGTGTGAGCTAAACTTTAGCAAGGAATAAAATTTTATCAAGGGCATTTCTAGCACCAGATGCTCCAGAAAACAGGGACTGATATTTTATTTTTACATTTCAGCCTGCTTCTTTGTAAATGTGTTTTTCATTTTCAATATGGAGAAAAGGATTCCCACCCCCCCGATGAAGTCACAGAACTGACATGCAAACATGCCTGTGATAACTGAAATATTTTAGGGTGTGGAAGACCTCCATGATTACAAGGCATAATTACTGAGAAAATTCTGCTCTTTTTCTGTGATCTATTCTGCCAGTTTTTCTGGAAGTTAATTTCTTCTGTAGGCAATCAAGAATATTTAATTTTGAGAAAGTATATTACTCCAGCTGTAAAATGCACTGTTTTCACTGCACATTGTGGTTCAAGAGAAAATTATGTTTAATTTGGTTCATTCTTTTTATCACAGTAGTCTTTGATGTGCACAAGTGTAGAATACTTGATAGCTGAGCAGCCATAGGATACTGGATTCATCCAGATCAATCGTTAATGCTTTTCAGCCTGTTAATCCCAGAATATTGTCGGGTTCACTATAAATGTTCCTGTAGAAATGAACTTTCTTCCACTGTATGTGAAGTTAGGTAACATTTCAATTTTCACTTGGCACAGCTTCTGAGTCGATGAGGATTCCTTACACATCCCAGGTTTACTGTACTTCGCTATAATTAAGATGTTTCTGATTATAAAACTAGTATCTGTATTGAAACTGTCTCCAGATTTTTGGACTTCCTGGAATTACAGCAAATGCATATCCAGCTAAAATGAGCTCAAGATGAGCAGACAGCATGGAGAAGCACACAGTACTTTCAAAGATTAATGCAAGATATTCCGGATAATTTTGTACTTCTCGTGTTTGGCCAGTATGAATTTTCAGTGGTGGCTTAAGGATTTTTAAGGATCTCTTTTGGCTTTGAATCTGAGGAAGTGGCAGCTTTGTTAAGGAGGAGAGGAAGGACACATAACTTAAAGCCTCTGAAGATGCAGTAGCTTACTCTTACATACTGCTGACTTGACTGCTCACTCTGCTGGCTTCTCCCCGGCTTCTTGAATTTCTGTTCCCTGCTGAGTTACATAATGAACGTTCTCTGAACTCCCACACTTTCCAGATGCCTTCCCACACAGCCGCTTTCTTTTGCTAAAAACGGATGGAAGAATTCGAACTCACTTGTTGAAAAGCTTCACACAATGCTGCTGAATCACATCTCAAAATAGGAACAAATCTTTCAAATTCTCTTTAAAAAAAGCCTCCGCAAAACCCAACAAAACAAAACACACAAAAACCCCCCCACACAACAAAATTGACAAGGCATTGTAGAAGGGCAAAACAACTGTGAATCAACTCTAATTCTTGCAGCATCAATCCAAAAGAAAGCTGGAGGGTTAGCTGCCATTTTAAGAATAAAAATCTATGATGTAGTTCACATAGCTGCCAGATGGCAACAGCTAGTGGTGGACAAATAGCACAGATACTTGCTAGTCAGAAAAGAAGTGTATAAAAACTCACTTTACAGTAAATATAGTAGTGAAAGCAAGAAAATATCCAGTTGACTCCTGCATACTTGTCTCTTTGCGTGGTTTACAGCTAGACGCAAATGGAAGGAGAAGCCCATTAGCAAGACCTTTTACTGGCCAAATTCCAGTAGCTGTTACTTTGAAAATTGCCTTGATGTTTTAGGGACATCAGAATCTTTACATTGCTGGGAATCAAGGCATAACAGTCTGACAAAAATGTACTTTATAGCCAATTCTAAATATACTTAGAAAACCAGTGCAAATTCACATTTTCGGCTGACTCTCAAAGTGTGAAAGCTTATTAGAGCACATTTAAAGTGTAACAGGACCTTGCCGGACTAAAGTTGGAACCTGTAACCTTTATTTGATTGCTATTAACTTGCCAGGTTATATCAAAGTCTTCTAGTGTCTTAAGCATCATTTTCTTTCATAATTTTTCCAATAATAAACTGCCTAAATAGCAAGAACTGAGATATTTCAGGGATGTTCTATGGAAAACTATGTGTGAGAGAAATGGAAGCTGGAAAGCAGTCAACCTGGCTTCTTGCAGATTCTAGCAGCCTTGTTTTCAGGTCTTGCTTTTTAGCCCAGGAGGTTTCAGTGGTTTCTTCTGATGAAAGGAACTGCACATGGCCTCTTCGCTTAATTTTTTACTTCACTTCCTCACTGTGATGAGTATGACTTCTGGTTTACTCCTTGTGCCCTCAAGGTCTCTATCCTTGGGTCTGTCAGCCTGCACCTGTACCACAACTTTCAGGCTTAATGGATCTTTCCCTACCCTGTATTTTGCTTTCCAGCGAGTTTCATAGGTGAGTGTACTTGGTTTTTCTCTAGGAGAGACAATTTCTTCCTGCTGTCAAGAACATAGCAGCTGTGCCAGGTAAACTGTAGGCATAACTCTTTGCTTTACAGAATAAGATATACTGAGGAAACTGTGAGGAAAAAAATAAATATCATCCTACTGTACCCTTACAATGCTGAAAACATTTTGTTTTGTTTTGTTTTTTCCCCTCAGTAAACTGTTTCCAGTTGACACCCATCAAACTAATGTGGGAGGGCTCAGTCCCTCGGAATCTGTCCAGAGTTCAGTTGCTGCCCCTGTGTTTTTGGTTTCTCTGCAGACTTGTTGTGTAAACCTTCTTGTTCTCTCCTGAGAAGTGATGTTCTCAGTGTAGTTGCATAGTTCCTATGTCAGTATGAAGTCTTTTCATGTTGTTTTTTTTGGTTTTTATTCTTTTCTTTTTTCAGATTTTTCCATGCTGTATCCAGAGAGGGAGCTTAGTTTCTTTCTTTTCTAAGCATGCATTGTACCAATAGACACACATGGCTTTCTGCATACCTCTCATCTTTCTTCAGTATTGGTAGTATTCTTCAGTGTATATATATTTGTATGTTCTCCTGGCAGTATACATAAATAATGAACTATACGTATACTTCCCTGCAGTAATTTTCTGAAAGCATTTTGGGAATTAGGATCACAGTTTTTCAAATGTAATTCCTTCTGTTTTCCCCTTCCTAGCTCCGAAATTGTCATTCTGAAGTTCTTTATATTTTTGTCCCATGTTCTCATGGTATTTTGAAGGGCTTCAGGTAGATCTGTTCTACTGCTTGTAACTTTGCAAATGCCCACTCCACCCTGCCTGAGTTTTTCTTATTAAAGTTTTCATTAGGTCTCTGTCACATTTGTCAGCTGAGTGTGTGTGGAGGAAATGGGACCTTTAAATCACCCGGAACGTGTTCTTTTGCAAACTGTTTCATTTTCTAGCTAGGATATCATATGCAAACAATAGTTGCAGCATCTTAATCCCCCCTTGTTGAATAGGCAGACAAGGATTGCTTCTCTATGATCCTCCTGTGAGTGATTAACATACAGGAGGAATCGTTCTTCATGACGCTCGAATTATTTTCTTCGTTATCCTTAAATTCTGGTTGGTTACTGGTGTTCCTTTTCAGAACTTTAAGCGTTTTGCTTATTTTCCCTCAGTATGACCTATTTTTTTCATTGATCGTTCAGAAGAAGCTTTTCATGGTTTAAAACAGTGCAAGGACTTAAAAACACTGACTGACTCGCCCGCTGGCTACATCTTAACGAGTTTACACAAAATCAGAGTCCAATTATACACTGTTTGTTATCAACTACAATGAGAAGATGATAAGGGAAGAACGGCCCAGAGGGTAGGGACTGCATATGCTATCATGGTTGGTGGTAAAAACATCGATAACATTTGAGTTTTGTGTTTAAGTTTAAAGGGAAACTCACAGTTTTGGGGTGTTTTTTACGTTCAAATAAAAATCCCTACTGTTGTGTAAGACTCCATCGGACATTTTTACTGATCAGTTGCAGCAATCTCTATGTGAAAGCTACCCCGTGTGCCATTCATCGGATGTGCTAACTGCCTGATCATTTTGTGGGTCATAGTGAAGCATTGACCTGTGAATTCCAAACTTGTGTAGTGTGTGTTTTGCTTTTCTGGAGTACTGGTGTGTACGCATTCCTTGTTTTAATAAAAATCAGTAGAAAATCTACCCTGACCTAGAGTATTTATATTTGTAACTTCTCTGTTAATTTTGGAACTCAGGAATACATTTTGTACCACTTGACAGTGTCTGATACTTTCTTTTGAGGAGGATAAAAAGTAACTATATTCTTGAATTCTGATTCCTTCTAACTCATTGACTGTGTAAGCCCTCTCATTGGTACAATCAGCTGCTTAATGCAGGATTCAAAGGAAGGTCTCTTATGTAAGCCTTGATCTAGAAAACAAAACTAGTAAAAGAAATACAAATCTGTTTGCTTCTCATCTCTAATATTGATTACTAGGTCTGATTGCATCTGGCAGTAACTTTTGACTGTCACCTAGGAGTGATCAGTGTAGTAAGTTGGCCATTGGCATTTAAACATTGGTGTTTAAGAGCCTCGCATGGCTTGTTTGTGTTGTGGTAAGATTTGATTAGCTGAAGCAAAACCACCGTGGACATGTTAAATGGAGCCCAGGACCAACCCCAGCCTGACTCGTCACAGCTGTCAGAGATTCCTGCTCCGGAGGGCTTGTGCCCTGCTGCCCTGCGGGGAAGGGACCTTCTGTCGGTGCAGGCAGAGATCTAAGAAACCCGCATGCCAGGCTGAACACGCTACGCTCCTGGTGCTTGTTGCTGTTGGGTTTTTGTTTTCATTGAAGTCAATATTCTGATGTATATCTTATTTATGGTATCAGGGGAAAGCACAACAGCTCTATTAATCATATCTTCCCCCTTTAAAAAGCACCAGTGCTATAATAATATGGAACAAGTCTCTTTCATTTTGGATTAAGAATTAATACAGTGCTGTGTTCTCTGTATAATGTGATTTAGATTCAAAGACCACTGAATGCCTTACTATATATTTTAAGACTTAGACCAATTAGTTTTCCAGTGCAGCTCCATTACAAGGTTCTGGTGCCACAAGGTAGTGCTACAATGTCAACGTTGAACGATAATTGTTGTGTCAGGAGACCCCGGCAGAGCACACAGTCTGTGCTGTGAATTTTCTACCTGTGATGAAGAAGAGAAGCATGGCAAGAGTAGTGCTGCTGTGCTCCAGCAATACCTGGGTAAACAGTCATCAGGGCTCATAAGAAGTTGTTGTGGATCAGAGCAGCACTGAGAAGTGAACATACTGTTGATAATCCTGAGAACTGAGAAGTGCAGGAATGCCATTCTCAGATCTGATAAGGAGCACAGTGTAGCTGAAGCCAAAGTGTAACTATAAAGTTGGCGTTAGCAAACAATGGACAAATCAAATAAGTCTTTACTGGAGAGGTTGCTTGTTTCTTGCATACGTGGACACACAGGTATCCAAAGCTACATGTCAGTTCATATCTAACTTGCTCTGTTTCTACCCATTTTAATGTATTTTCTACAAGCTATGTTACATACTTATCTTGAGTAACTACCTTTTACATACATTGCAGTATCTTATTTTGTAGTGCACACTTCTTAGCTTTTTCTATTTCCTGTAGCT